>OU015528.1:3187982-4535482 GCA_907165065.1 Caprimulgus europaeus | reverse complement strand
AGGTTTCACTTCACTTCCATCCTGTTGTTTGAGAATTGGACCAGTTTTCTAGTTATATCCTAGGGAGGAATAAAAAAAAAAAAAAAAAGGCTAGTAAGAGCTGACTTTTCAATGTTGTAAAAAAGGAGGTGAGCCTCCCCCCTTTTTCCCTCATTGCATCTCTATCCCCTGCAATGGTTTTAGAATTTGTCTCCTTCCTTTTGTATCAGAAGGAGATGAGAAAGTGTTCGATATAATTTTTCTCCTCTATGCGTTACCGTTAAGAGATCAGCCAGGAGAGGGAAAGGTTTGGGCTGCCCCCTGTTGTGCACTTAAATTATTATACACTCCTGGGTCAGGCACCAGCAGCTGAGCCTTTGCTGGCAGCTGGGTGGGGAAGGGAATAGCAGGGTCCAGTGACTCCTCTACTGCTGGAGGATATAGAGGTCCCAAGGGTCTCTCTGCAGCCTGCGAGTAACTGCTCTTGGAATGAGGAAGAACTCAGACAAAAGCTCCAGATCTGAAAGTTTTGACCCAGGCAGTGCTCCGATTAACAGAAAGCCAAAGGCTGAGTTCATCAGACGTAGCAGGGTGTGCTGGTTTTTGGGCTGGTCCTGTGCTCATCCCTGCAGTGCCCCGGATCACTGGCTTTGTCCTGCCAACTCCTTCCTTCATCCCACCCCAGCTGTGCAGACATTTCCCTCCTATGTGGCTAGCAGGAAATATTTTCCTGTTCCTGGCTGCTGTACAGAACAGCTCTCTCACCCTTTATATTTGGACAAACAAATAGTCCAGCTCAGTTTCAATTTCTCCATTTCCACACGGCATGCATGGCCAAGCCTTCATCCTTCTCCCTTTCCAGTGCACCCAGGGGCTGAGAGGAGAAAGGTCTTCTGCTCTGTCCTCCATACCCAGGCAGGATGATGGACCACATAATTATTTCCCTAAAGAGCTAACCTGCAATTTGTTTCTTACTGTGCCAATGACTCCGTCTGTGACCCTAAGTAAATAATTTCCATGACTCAGTTCCTCTTTTATGAAGTGGAGATACAGGGATTTTCACCAACCTCTCGAGCAGGGAGGCAGTGTGCAATTTGTTTTAAAAATGCGTCAAACGGGGGATCAGAAATGCAAAGCTCAGTAGCAGATCTGGAGGTATTTACTGTCTTGTCCATGTGCCTAGCCTTCTGCCCTGGTGGAAGCAGCAGGGATGGGGTCAGGACCTGCTGTATCCACACATCTGTGAAGAACAAACTGGAAGCTGAGGCAGAGTGGAGAGCATTTCTCCTTTCAGCACGGGGGCAGTGGTGACAGATAAACTTATAATAGAAATTTCACAAAGCCTGCAGACTAGAAATTCCTCTCTGTGTCCTTTCTTCACTCCCCTCTCTTTTCTCTTGCAGGCTGGTTGCCATGGGTGGTCAGTGGGCAAGAACTGGAAAGTGCAACTGGTAAGTGTTACAGACATGTTATGTGCCAAAGACTGCTCAAGCGACCTCTGTAGTTACAACCTATTTAATTACAAACTCTGCTTTCTGTTTCCTCACCTCTGACACTGTGAGCTTGCCCTGCAGTGAGGATTAAACAAGCCCTCCAAGACAACCTGCTAAGCGTTGCGTGTTCTTTACAAATAATTCACTGGTGTTGGGGTCCTGAACACTTAGTTGAAGCACATGAAGTTATATTCACAGTCCAGGGTTGTGGGAGATCCACCAGAGCTGATAACTCTTCAATCATGAGATGCTTGGGGAACTCTACTGCTGCCTAGGAAAATCCCAAGGAAAAGGGTGCACAAGTGGCATGGTGCTTTGGCACTCCAGTCTCTTTTCCACCTAAACATGAGGAAAAACTTATTTACTGTGAGGGTGACAGAGCCCTGGGACAGGCTGGCCAGAGAGGTTGTGGAGTCTTCTTCTCTGAAGACATTCAAAACCCACCTGGATATGTTCCTGTGTGACCTACTCTAGGTGATCCTGCTTTAGCAGGGGGGTTGGAACTAGGTGATCTCCAGAGGTTCCTTCCAACCCTGACCATTCTCTGATTAGCAGTGAGGCCACTGCGAAGGGTATTGATTGGTCTCCATACTATGTTGTTGGGGTTGAATTGCTTTATCCCTCTGGACCTTTTTGCGTTTCTGTGACATGGTAAGATAAAACCAATGTATGTTTGCGCCATGCTTCAGCACGGAGAGGAACCGCAAGGGTCTGCCTTCACACTGAAGCCTTGGGCATCTCCCAGCCATGATCCTGTCATGTGGAATACCTGGGGCTTCCCAGAAGACTATTCAGAAGCCAGTCCCAAATGTATCCACCAAGCTTCCCTTTCCTTTACTCTATTCCTCCATCACACCTATCCCATTTCAAAGAAACTCGCCTGCTGGTGAATTTCTGCAGTCAAGGCTAGGTTCTGGAGTTGCCTCCCTCCTTCTCTGCAGCAGGTACCTCAGCCATGTGTCCTACTGCTGCGGGAGCCAACAACACCTTTGTTTTCATCATCAGATGTTTCTCTTTCCCACTGAGATGCCCACAGGGGCCATATCTGAGAGGTCAGAATATGAATCCAGAGTTCAAGAAGGGCCGATGCAACATGTGCAGTAAGAAATCCAGTCCCAGGCCAGACACTGAAAAGGGGGATGGATACGGGTGGGATGGGGGTACTGTGATGAATTCACAGCTGAGGGAACTGGGGTAGTTGAGCCTGGAGAAAAGGAGGCTGAGGGGAGACCTTCTGGCTCTGTCCAAGTCCCTGAAAGGAGGATGGAGGGAGGTGGGGGTGGCTCTGTTCAACCAAGGAACAAGTGACAGGACAAGAGGAAATGGCCTCAAGTTGTGCCCAGGGCAGTTGAGATTGGATGTGAGGAAGAATTTTGTTACTAAAAGAGTTCTCAGGCATTGGTAGGGGTTGCCCAGGGCAGTGGTGGAGTCACCATCCCTGGAGGGATTTCAGAGTCATGTAGACATAGTGCTGAGGGACATGGGTTAGTCAAGGACTTGTCAGTGTTGGGTAATGGTTGGACTCCATGATCTTAAAGGTCTTTTCCAATCCAGGCAATGCTGGGATTCTGTCATTCTGTGTTTGTTTATATATTTGCTGGATTGGATCCCACTGTCTCACGAGCCACCCATGGTGGCCAAGGTAATTCAAGCTAGCTATGGCTAGCTGTGTAAGAAACCATGAAGACAAGCTCTCTCAAGGACATTCTCTCTTTTCCAGGTGAAGTTAGCACCGACTCTCTCGTCAGCACCGACTCTCTCATCAGCACCTCAGGTAAGCTCCTATCTCTTGACGTCTTCAAGCATCTTCTCCCCATTTCACCTTTATTCCTGCCTGTATAGCCCCAACAATTATGCTCAGAAACTCCTCTTCCCCACTTTTGACAGCTGGCAGCACTCTTCCAGTGTTTGTGGCTATCTAGGAGTACTTTCTTTGCAGGGAGATGAATTTGAGATGACTTAATGGCCTGTTCTCCAAGGAAAAGCCATTCTCCTGGTGTACCAGGGATTTCTGAAGCTGTTTGCACTGAAATCCGAATCTCACGTAACCTAGGCTTCCAGAGAAGGTTGCAGAAAGGAAGAGACTAAATGACAAGGGAGAGAAATTGGTCAGGTTCAGCAGTTGACTGGGCAGCACTGGGACACAGGTTGTGTCTCTGTCTGCTGACAGCTAGCAGCCATGCTTCAGTGCTCAGGAGACAGAGGTGGCAAAAAACCCCAAAAAATGGTAATAAAGCAAATTCTTGAGTGGTGGTGGGATGGGGAGGTGGAAATACTGTTCTTTCAGTATTGTCATCCCTGCTGTGCCTGCAGCTGTGTCACTGGGGACAGCAAAGTGTATGTGAAAGGGTAGATGGAGGACACTTGATGATAGTACTGGAACAAGGGGCGATGGCTTGAAACTGGAAGAGGGGAGATGGAGATGAGATGTGAGGAAGAAGTTCTTCACTGTGAGGGTGGTAAGACCCTGACCCAGGTTGCCCAGAGAAGCTGTGGCTGCTCCTCCCTGGAAGTGTTCTTGGCCAGGTTGGATGAGGCTTTGAGCAACCTGGTCTAGTGGAAGGTGTCCCTGCTGATGGCAGGGGGGTTGGAACTGGATGAGCTTTAAGGTCCCTTCCAACCCAAACCAGTCTGGGATTCTATGATGAGCACTTGTGGCATGCAGTGTGCCTCCTTAGAGAGCCAAGCCTTGATGTGGAGATAGACTCAGGGGAAGGACACAGAGCTGATGGAAGTGTATCTACAAGATAGGTTAATCCTACTGGACTCACAGTGGGGAAGGGTGAAGAGGGCTGGAGGCTCAAGAAGGAGCCTCCCCACTTTGTCCATATGAGTCTTGTTTTGTATCTGGCACCGCTGGCCTCGGCAATGGTATCTCTGCTGAGGTAGTCTCTCAAACACATCCCTCTGAGATGGGGGGACCAGGCAGAGCAGGGAGAGGGAGAACACATCTGGTCCATGGTATGGTTCAAAAGACAAAGGAGAGGCAGCAGTGCTTGACCGTTGCCGGGAAGTGTGCTTTGTGTGTAGGAGAGCTCATCTGAAAGTGGTGTCCCCTTCTCCAGGACACCAGTTCCAGTAGAAGAGCTCATCCCCTTCTCCAGGACACCAGTTCCAGTAGAAGAGCTCATCTGAGAGTGGTGTCCCCTTCTCCAGGACACCAGTTCCATGGTCTCTCCTCTGTCCTGTGACTGCTCATCAGCTGACTAGAGTATTGTGGGTCAAGCTGACCAGCTGTCATGGGACAGCACTGGAGGAGAAAAGTGGAAACACAATATTTTATACGCACGGTGCGTTATCTTCCTGGTGGGGATGGGAGGTGAAGGCAGCCTGTGTCGGTCTTGTGTTCAGTGTGTGAAACCTGACAGTCTGTAAGAGCGTAGATAAGACTTGGTGTCCAGACCAAAATGGCAGTGGCTAACCCACATCTAAACCTGAAAAGACTACATGTGAAGCCTTTACTGTGGCTTCAAAATGCTTAGTGTTGAGGGATCGAGAAGAAACTCCTCACACAGGGCAAGCCATGGGACCAGTCTCTGCTCTACAGCATCCCATCAGCTCCAGGACACCCAGCATAGTTTCAGGGAAAGCCTGCAGTTACTCTGACGAGTCAGATAACATCACCATCAGCATTGTCTATAAACCAGTTGTGGGATGGCTACTGGTCAGGAGTGGTGAGCCATCAGCATAACTGTGGGAGGGGGGGAAAGAGGCTGAAAGCTCAAATGAAGATCTTTCAGAACATTGCATCTTCTCTTTTTCCAGCTGCAGCTGTCACACCACCTGTGCTCCTTAGTCCTGGTGAGTTTATTCTCAGTTCACAGACAAATGTGGTAGACAACCTTTCCCTCTTCTTGCCCAGCCTCTTGTACACCCAGAATCCTGCCTTCCCTGACTGCTCCTACCACAGCCCCAACGCCCAAAAGACTCCTACACCCATCTCTTTTGACATTATGGCACATGAACAGGAGAACTAGAAGTCCTCTTTAACTGCTGATGAAAACTTGCGCCTGGCAGTCAGTTCTCCAAGTTCCTTCCCAGTTTGTCACTGGGTAAATAATAAAAGGTACTGGTTTACTGTGCTACAGGTTGGTTGCTTTATCAGAAGGAACTTCCTTGTCACAGACATTAAAGAACCAGCGGACTGAGGATGCAGCTTCTTGAAGGAGTCACTGTTCCTTAGTAAGAGACAGTCATAGGCTCCTTCTCTTCTTGCCTAGATGGACAGCAGTTATCAGCAACTGAATACATTTACTCAACCTCTTTGGATTTTAAGTCAAGATGCCCTTGCAGTGGAATTTTGAACACTAGTGGTAACGCTTTTTGGTAAAGCTTGGGCAGGTTTTTAGCATCATTGGCAGGGTAGCTGGCACTAGATCCATATTGGATTTGTACCTTCATTTATGGTTTCACATCAGTAACAATGAAATCTTCTTCCATGGTAGAAATCACAATGGAAGGCTGTTGAAAGAACTTTCCAGTTACTTGTTTTGAGTAAGCTGATGTCTAGGAAGGAATCCTGGTTAATCACACTGACTTTCCTACCCTCTGTCTTCCAGTTCAGTCTGACAGCGAAACGACGACAGCTTCATCAGGTACATTTAAATTTGTTGCTGCACCCCCTCCCAGACCCGCTTTCACCTATCCTGTTACCTTTCCGGGCGGGTGCTGGCTGAGCACTGATCTTTATCTCCTGGAAAATTCCCTTTCCCTCTTCCTTGAGTTAAAAGTAGTGGAGACTGATGGTGGTGGAAGCTGTAGTCTTCCCCTGCCTGCGAGGGAACTAACTGGCAGATCACCAGACCAGACATGATGGATCAATATTCTGTCATTGTCAGTGGCCAAGAGCTGACATTTCAGAAGGAAAAGTGAGAAATTCCACCACAGTTAGCTACGGGATTGATTGTCCAGAAAAGAAAGGAGCTAGATTGTGTCCTAAAGTGTGAGATTGCAGATCTATGAGAAATGTGTCTTAAACAAGCGACACAATTTACATTTTCTTTCTGTGTGTCTCTCCCCTTTCCAGCATGTGCCTTCTGTATTGAGGATTCACAGTGGGCTTGTTTTGCATTTCACTCAACTTTCCCTTACTTTTGTCTTACGAGGCGAGGGGATCAGAAATGCCTGCCTTATTTTCCTCTTCTCTAAACCATCCTCATCTCTCACAAGAGAGTGGAAAATAGGGGTTAGAGCCTTTCCCTAGAAGTCTGGAGGACAGTAGCTAGGACTGGAGCATCTTTCATATGAGGAAAGGCTGAGGGATCTGGGCCTGTTCAGCCTGGAGAAGAGCAGACTGAGAGGGGATCTGATCAATGTCTATAAATATCTGAAGGGAGAGTGTCTAGAGGATGGGGCCAGACTCTTCTCATTGGCACCCAACAATAGGACGAGAGGCAACGGGCATAAACTGCAGCATAGGAAGTTCCACCTGAACATAGGGAAGAACTTTCCTGTGAGGGTGACTGAGCCCTGGGACAGGCTGCCTAAAGAGGTTGTGGACTCTCCATCTCTGGAGATATTAAAAAAACATCTGGACAAAATCCTGGTTTATGTGCTCTAGGAGTCCCTGCTTGAGCAGGGTGGTTGTACTCGATGACCTTCAGAGGTCCCTTCCAACCTGAACCATTCTGTGATGTGTGTCCCAGAATGAGTGCACCTGCCAGTGATGGTGGATTGCAGCTCTCTGCCTGTGTCTCTCTTCCCAGATTGTCGTGAAGAAAAGTTCCCTTGCACACGCCTGTACTCTGTTCACAAACCAGTGAAGCAGTGTATCAGCTACCTCTGTGTTACAAGGTAAGAAACCAGCAGTCCCTAAGGAAAGCCCTAACGGCTCTCCATGTCCAGTTCAGCAATTATTTCCTTTGAAGAGCAGAGGTTCTCTCAGGGAACCAGTTGCTGAGATGAATCCTATCCTCAGAGTGTCCTTTTAGGATGATTAATTAAAACAGCACAATAACTATTGTCTGTGCAGCACCAAGGAGCTGTGGTGTGCCCTGTATGGTAATCCATACTTAAAGTATTTGGCCATTTTATGAAGTCTTCACCAAGATTGCTTTCCTCTTGACAACAGCCTTATTCTAAACTAACGAATCCTAAAAATTTAGGATCGGTGAATATACGTGTTTATTGGCTGTATCCCTTTTTTGTTTCTTTGGGTCCCTGTGCCTTTCGCTACCGTCCTTGGCGTGTTCGTGGTGATCCCACAGTGTGCGTCGCATGTACATAATAAACAAGGAGGTGTGCTCTCGCATTGTCTGCAAGGAGAATGAGGTCATGCAAGGTGAGTGATAGGACAAGCTAGCCTAGAATAGCTGCAGCCATCTGATAGCGTCTCCAAGATAATCACCCAACCCCAACCCATTTGTAGTAAGCTCCCTGGAGTTGGTTTGGGGCAGCTCTAATGCAGTGCAGCCCTGCATCCGATATGCATGCCATGCAAAACACTGGGAAGTAGATATCATACTACCAAGAAGTATGAGAGCTCTGCCTTCCTCAATCTTGATCACGCTCTACTAGCCCCAGACGCACCCTTACTCAGACTTGCGTCCCTTTGAGGTTAAAGAGTGACTCTCAGTATTTCTATTCATTAATAGAAACAGGATTCAGTCTAGATTTTTTAATGCAGTCCTTGTTGCAGCAAAAGACGAGCGATGTTACTATGTATTGTACATGCATAAAGCCAGAAGGAAATTAATAAAAGCCTAAGGACTTGTTCACTTGCCTCATGTATATGAGGATTCCAACAGTTTCTGTAGATGCCGTGAAAGATGTACTATTCTGGTGGTGAAGAATTTGAAGGAAGCTGTGATTATCTGTCAACCTGTGTGTGTCTGCTGTGTCTCCAGATGAGATCTGTCGCCAGCTGGCTGGCCTTCCTTCTCGACGTCTCCGCCGATCTGGGCAACCCCTGCATCTTCCATGCAGACAACTCCTGGAGCAGCAGCGCAAGAAGCCTGATGCTCTGTGAGCTACCAGCAATAGGAGAAAAAAAGGTTGGGAGAGAAGAGAAATCATCATCCACTACCTACAACCCAAGACAAGTCCTTCCCATTTGTGATTTCCCCACCGTTTCCTTGCTTCTCTGTCTTCCCCTGCATCCTCTTCAGGTGTTGCAGTACATGGCATCCTCTCTCTCCTAGTCTGTCATGAGGGCTATTGTCATCTTCTAAATTTGTTGCTGAGGATGTGGGATGCTCTCCTCTTTTCTCTCTAACTCTGTTTGGCAGGTCATGAACTGTTCGTTTCCCAGAGGTCCTTATAAATGTGCTGCATCTTCTCTTGCTTTGCCCCTGCGGAGACACATACCTGGGGACAGGCTGTAGTCCTCTCCAATGGCACAGGTGCCCTGAGCTGTCTCACATGGAGGAGTGCAGATCTTTATACCCTAGGACTCCTGGCTTAGGTTTCTTGTATGGCATCAGGATGAGTTCAGCTCCCGAGCCACTGTGTTTGCTGTGTGTCAGCACAACCTCCTCCTGTGTCTTGCTGGCCTCAGAGAACTGACAGAGCTGGGAGATGATGAGCTGTCCTCAACCCAAGGCAAACGTCATTGTCCCTGTATGGCAACGGATCATTTATAACTACCTCTGGGAAGTTCTTTGTCTCAAGCCCATTGCCTCCCTCACACAACCAAAAGGAAGAGTTCTGGATTTAGTATGGCATTATATTTTTCTCAAGGAGCTTATGTTGGAACATAGTGCTGCCTCTTCCTCTCCTCTCCTCTCCTCTCCTCTCCTCTCCTCTCCTCTCCTCTCCTCTCCTCTCCTCTCCTCTCCTCTCCTCTCCTCTCCTCTCCTCTCCTCTCCTCTCCTCTCCTCTCCTCTCCTCTCCTCTCCTCTCCTCTCCTCTCCTCTCCTCTCCTCTCCTCTCCTCTCCTCTCCTCTCCTCTCCTCTCCTCTCCTCTCCTCTCCTCTCCTCTCCTCTCCTCTCCTCTCCTCTCCTCTCCTCTCCCCTCCCCTCCCCTCCCCTCCCCTCCCCTCCCCTCCCCTCCCCTCCCCTCCCCTCCCCTCCCCTCCCCTCCCCTCTCCTCTCCTCTCCTCTCCTCTCCTCTCCTCTCCTCTCCTCTCCTCTCCTCTCCTCTCCTCTCCTCTCCTCTCCTCTCCTCTCCTCTCCCTCTTACTGTCCCTCCCTTCCCATTGAAGCAATCTCTTGATGCCCATGCCAGGCAAATTCCGGGGAGCAGTAAGTATGGCTGCCTCTGCTCCTAAGCCCAAGAGAGCCCATGAAGAACTTCTGTACTTCCTTGCAGTACTGGGAATTTGCAATGAGTTAGCTTGTCCTGGTGACTTGTCTTGGTCTGGCTACCTCCACACTCTCCAGTTCCTGAGCCTGCTTTCAATATCTCCACTTGAGTTCCTACCTCCTGACCTAGGAGCTCCTGCACAAAGCAGAAAGGAGTCACAAACTGGAATGGGATGTGGGAGAAGAATCATTATCTGGGATCCCTAGGTTTTCCTGCAGGTTCTCTGACTGTGCTGACCTGCGTAGGGCCAGGTGCTGGTGGGGAGGTAAATGTATCTGCAGATGTAAGTGCTTCATAGAGGCTGGCCAACCTGGGGAAAATCCACTCTGCTAGCACTGGATGTCTGCGGGCTGCTCGAGAACTTTGTTTTCCAGATACACGGAGGGCATTTCCAGGTCTTTGGGCAGTTTTCACTGTAAGACTGAGTAGGGGAAGTGGGGAAGAGCTGTCTGAAGTGTGTTAATCACTCTGTGCGACTCTTGGTGCTGTGACTCTGTGGGGCACCAGAGCTGAGCAGCTAAGATGTCTGCAGCAGAAGATCAGCAAGACGATGACTCTAGGATCTCTAAGTGTTGTTCCCAGCTAACAGCCAGTTTGCTAGAGCAGGCATTCACCCCCATCGTATAATATCCTCTGCTGCTGAACTGAGGAGCTGCCCAGAGCCAGGGTCACACCACAGAATCATAGATTCATACAATGGTTTGGTTGGAAAAGACCATTATGATCATCTAGTCCAACTGTAAACCCAGCATTGCCAAGTTCACCACTAAAGCATGTCCCCAAGCACCACATCTACATGTCCTTTAAATCCCTCCAGAGATGGTGACTCCACCACTTCCATGGGCAGCCTGTTCCAGTACTTGACAACCCTTTCAGTGAATAATTTTTTCCTAATATCCAGCCTAAACATCCCCTGACACAACTTAAGGCCGTTCCCCCTTGTCCTATCACTTGTTATTTGGGAGAAGAGACCAACACCCACCATTTAGGGGACATTTTACTGCACAGGAGGAAGGTGTCTCTGAAAAAAAGGAGCAAAACAGTTGAAGTAAGAGCCTCTCCCCGGGATTCAGATTTCTACTGTGTGCAGGAAGAAGCTGGTTACATCCTCTGTGTAGGGGAAGATACCCTGTGCAGGCACAGATTTATTCCATATAAGGTCAAAATTGGCCATAGATGGGCTAAATCTCTCTATATTAACCCCATATACAGGAGAAAGAATTCCAAGTTACACAGTGACTGGAATTTCATCCTGTGCGATGTAAGGGCATCGCAGCCCTACACAGGATGATGCTCCTCACTCGAGGCTCATGAGACTAGGGATGGAGGAGGAATTTCTTTGTACTGAGTGTGCACGTTTCTGCAGAGGGAAGGGCACTGAGGACTTGATCTCAAAGACATTCCAGCCCCTGGCAACCACTGACTTCTATGGTGGGATGCCTGTGGAATTTGCCTGTGTGGAGGAAAGTCGGGTGGAGATGAGATGTTAGAGGGAGCTCTTGGAAATTGGACTAGGCCAGGTCTCCACTCTGTATTTAGAGTTGAATGTAAGCTGATATATAACTATATACCATAGCTACTGTGCAGTATATAGGAAATTAACGTTCATACAGTTTGAGGAATGGTTAGAAGCCTTTCTGTTGCTTGCTTTTAGCAGGGACAGGAAGAGGTGCTCCTCTCCAGGAGAACACTCTTTTAATGCTAGAGTCCATATAATGCACACAAAAATATTAAAAGAAAATTTATTTCCTGTTATTCTTGGCACCTCTCGTGTTTGGATTTATTTGTCTCTAGCTGTGTTTCCTCCAGATTTGTGGGCAGACCTGACTCCAGCCCACATCTGTCGTTTGGACCTCTTTACTAGCTCAGCCCTCTGCTGCCACCCTCCCTTCACTCATGAATCACAGGTCTTCCTGGGAGGTCAGCATTTTTTCTAGAGTTACAGAAAATTATCTTCAGCATTTTTTGCTGCTAAGAGAGGGGTGACTCTTCCCAGCCCATGAGATTTGTGTGGAGAACATATCTTTTCGCTGTGCATGTGCTGTGACTTGCTGGTGGAGAATTCAGATGGCTAAAATAAGAGCAGAGCCATGATAAATTTTTTCATAAGTGAAGAATTTGTTCACTGGAGCCATTGAATTCAGTAATGGGAGTAATTGCAAGAATACATTAAGAATTACACATCTAGGTGAAAAGGATTAGGAAAATTTCTCTTTCATTGAATTTCTGACTTGTGCATAGATTCATCAAGCACTGATTGTACTTGGTCAAAAAGATGGAGTACTCAGCGCATGGGGGACTTTAGGCAGTGTCTTCATGTGCAAGCAGTCCACTCTGCATTTAGATGGTATTTCTGGAACAAAAGTGGCTGTAGCCCAGATTACCCATTCAACAGCCTGTGACAGCGTCCCACAGTTCTTCAGGACTAAACCACACAATGCAGGTTCTTGCACAACACTGTCCCGTGGACTCAGTGCTCCTGCCTGGCAAACGCTGCGGTGTCCCCAGCTTGGATTGTTAAAATGAAAACAGCCTCAGCCCAAGTGACTATGGATGTTGCTCCTGTCTGCACAGACCTGACCCTGCTCTGACTCAGGAGCTCTTGGCCTTTGCAGTGTCCCTCTGTCAGCACCTTCCACCAACTCTGTGAGCAAAGTACAACATATGCCATTCACTTTTTGTAATTCAGTTTGTTCTTCCCTTTCCTTACAGTGCTGGTGTCCACAGACAGGCTTCCTCATCTCCATAGAATCATAGAATGGGTTGGAAAGGACCTTAAAGCTCATCCAGTTCCAACCCTCCTGCCATCAGCAGGGACACCTTCCACTAGACCACGTTGCTCAAAGCCTTATCCAACCTGGCTGAGAACACTTCCAGGGAGGAGCAGCCACAGCTTCTCTGGGCAACCTGGGCCAGTGTCTCACCACCCTCACACCAAAGAATTTCTTCCTCACATCTCATCTCCATCTCCCCTCTTCCACTTTCAAGCCATTACCCCTTGTTCTGTCACTCCCTGCCCTTGGCCAAAGTCCCTCCCCAGCCTTCCTGGAGCCCCTTCAGGTACTGGGAGGCCACTAGAAGGTCTCCCTGGAGCCTTCTCCTCTCCAGGCTGAACAGCCCCAACTCTCTCAGCCTGTCCTTACAGCAGAGCTGCTCCAGCCCTGGCATCATCCTCGTGGCCTCCTCTGGACTTGCTGCAGTAGGTCCAATCTTCATTAGCGCTTATCCCATACACAGATTTATCTCTCCTGCCATTCCAACCTCAACTGTTGTGTTGCTGTGTTTCTGGACATTGCTTTCTCTTGTGAGCTGGGGAAATGATTTTAAATAAGAGCTCCAGCTGGGTCTGTTTCTCTTGAAGTTGGACTAGCCACAAAGACAGCGTCTAGAGTCCCATTTTAGAAGCATGATCTAGAGTTTGTGGCTGATTTTCATAAACTCTTCTGACCTGGGACAGGAGTTAGATGACCTGCAATGGCTCTTCTTGCTCATTTTGCTGCCATGGCTCCTGAGTACCGATCAGTGTTGCCAGTTTGAAGGCTGCTGTTTCAAGGCCAGTGCTCTGATGCCTGATCCCCAGTTTGAAGCAGTACCTGGCTTTGGTGGGCATATGGAGCTGGAGTTCCTCACAAGGGCAACTGGGCGCACCGAGGGCTTTCTGCTGTACCTGGAAAGCAAGACTTGTTCCACCTTCCCATCTTCTTTTTGTTCTCTGCTTCTATTTTCCTTGTCCCTTTCTTCTCTGTTCAGATGTTCATCTTGGATCCAGAAACATGGTGAGGAGGACAGTGGGGCTGAAGTGGGTGGCAGGAAGAGTGTTTGATGAGGTGACATGCAGTGTTGCTGAGTGGGGCTGGGGGAAGTTCTTGGCCCATGCCAGATCTCCTTTTCTCTTGCCCTCTGATTCTCACACGCTGCAGGTCCCTCAGCTGCCAAGCTTGGGATTTTCTGAAGGGAAGGACATGCCAGTCAGAGCAGGGAGAGGAGAACAGCACCTCAGGTCAATTTGTGCACTGTGAGAAGAGCAACCACACATCTTGTAGTGGTGCACCAGTTGTGTAGTGTAGTTGCACCAAGGGCAGTTGAGATTGCATGTGAGGAGGAATTTCTTTACTAAAAGGGTTCTGAGGCATTGGAAGGGGTTGCCCAGGGCAGTGGTGGAGTCCTCATCCTTGGAGGGATTTCAGAATCATGTAGACACAGTGCTGAGGGACATGGGTTAGTCGGGGACTGGTCAGTGTTGGGTTCATGATTGGACTTGATGAGCTTAAAGCACTTTTCCAGTTAAGGCAATTCTGGCATTCTGTGTGAAGAATAGCTGGGTTGAAACCAAAAGGGATTAAAAAGAAAAAAAAAAAAAAAAAAAAAAAGAAAAAAAGAGTGGGTTTGGGGGTTTTTTAGGAAGATTTTAAAGGTACATGATCCCCTACCATTTACTTCCGGCACCACATGGTCTGACATTCAGTCACAGAATCATAGAACACCAGGTTGGTAGGGACCTCAAGGATCACCTGGTCCAACTTTTCTTGGCAAAATCATGGACATGGGTTGGGAGTGTACCTTTGTCTGGTTGTGAACAGCCCCTTGAGTGGGGCACAGGAAATCTGAATTCCATCTCTGGATCTCCTCTTCACCTCCTGCTCTCTGATCTTCAGCATATTGCTTCGTTTCACTCTGGTCCCTGCCATCCTTAGCTTTTGTGATGTAGCAAGCTGGATTAAAAATAGAAAACTGGATTTTAGTCTATTAACATAAACCTATTAAAAAAATGTGTGAAACATCATGAATGAATTTGTCTACTTTTGCTATTAATGTAAATGATTTTTTCAAATAAAAAATGTTTTCAATTATATAAATTATATCAGTTAAAATGCAAGCTGCATGTGCTCATTGCTACTGTGTTGAAGTATATAAAAAAATGAATTGGTGAAAGTCATGAGCAGAACAAAGCTTCATTTCATGAGTCAATTCTCTTTCAGAATGCTGTTTTGGGCATTTTACTAAGATTGCAATTTCCATACAAATACAGCTTGCCACGAATTAGACATTGCCAAAAAGATGTAATAAATAAACATACGTAATTCAGTGTGTCTCAGTAATAAGTAATGTGAGAACTCACCTGCTTAAATATAAGAATAAATGTGCATGAAGCTGTGCATTATTTTAAATAAATGTCTTTATTGAGATATTATCACTTCCCAGTTAAGGTCATAAATAAAATTCCACTGACAATGAGCAAGCAGAGCTAACTCCAACGTTAATCAGAGCCTTGTCCAGCTGAATTTTGAAAAAGTTGGCAAGGATGGAGAATCCACAACCTCTTCCAGTGCTGCAACACGCTTACGCCGGAGAATACTTTCCTGATGTCAGATCAGAAATTCCTTTGTTGCAGCTTTCGCCTGTTGCCTCTATTCTTTTAGCTGTGCACCTCCGAGCAGGCTGTCTCCATCTCCCCTACAAATACTGCTGCAGACAAGTGAAGAAAATAGCAAGAAGAAACATTTCATTCATACAAAGCCTGAGCTTTAGTGCAAAACAAGGAATTTTAATTATTACAATTAATTATCTTCCTTTGGGGGAACTGTTAAAAAAATGCAAAACGATGAAAATCCATGGTTCAAGGAAAGAATTGACACTCTGTGTCCCTGAAACAGGACACTTTGTGCTCATAGACCATTTGCTTCTTGTGCGCTACCTTCTCAGCTTGAAGGCCACTTTCAATTTCTCTACCTTGGGTTTGGGAACCTCGGGCTTCACTGGTTTGGCCTTCACTAGATCTTTGCCTTTTTTGGTCTGTCAGCTTTCATATTCTGTAAGCTCCTGATTGCTTTCTCAGCCATGGTGGCTGCCAGCTTCTTGGCTTTCCTTGGGATTTCCTTCACAGCCACAGCTGATCAGGGCTTCTCAGCAGTGCCAAGTCAAGGGTCACACGGTTCTTGGCCTTTGCTGCTATCTTGGCACCTTCCTCTTGGCTTGTTGTTGAGTTTAAAAGAGCTAGAAGTACCAAGTCTTCTTGTGCTGCCCTTGTCCAGGCTCCTGAGCCCCAGGCTGGTACACTTGGTGTCCTTCTGTACTGCGTAGACTTCAGCTCCCTTTCCAAGTGGTGAGAGAAAGTTCTTCCTGGAAAGAACTTTCCTCCAGGAAAAATCCTGGAGGGATTGAAGAGTCATGTAGACATAATGCTTAGGGACATGGTTTAGTCAGGGACTTGTCAGTGTGATGTTAATTATTTGTCTTGATGATCTTAAAGGTCTTTTCCAGTCTAGGCAATTCTAGGATTCTGTGCTTCTTGGAGATAGTCATTTCCCTCATAATCAGCCCTGCTGGAGACTGAGGCCTTGCAGGATTTGGATCATCCTGACACCTTCTCTGTCTTCTTAGCCAATGCCTTAGAGGCTGGAGCAGCAGTGGCACGTGCAGCAGCAGCAGTTGCTTCAAACATGACAGCCAGTACAGCCTCCCAACATGACTTCTTGACCAAAGTTTTGGTTTCACACTGATGCATGTGTGAAACCAAATTGGGTGCCTTTTACCTACACAGCTTTCCATGCTGAAAGGCTTTCCCGTGGGGCTTACTGCTGGGACTGTTCCCTTGTGGCACCAAAGGTATTCTTACACCTCACCATGTCTCTTGTCTGGTACCCAAATAGCACAGATCAGCTGGAGCAAGCTGTGTTGGCCATTATTATGGATGAACACATAAAACTTGTTTTCTTCCACAGCCTGGTCCTTGCTGTGGAGGAAGGGTTCAAAAGAGTTTATCTTCTGTCTGGTGCAGTGTGAATTTAATCATTCCTGAGACTCTTCACACTGAGGTCACAAGTGATTTTCTGGTTAGAGCCCAGCACCATCATTAAGCCGTCTCTTGGCTCCATTGCCCATCAGCTGATATCTTTGTAGTTTACACCTCAAAGTAAATCTACCTGTGTCCTACCCTATCTGTGCCTGCACAGAAATGATAGAAGAGATGAGTGGACATGGTGGAAGTGTTGAAGGCCAGGTTGGATGAGGCTTTGAGCAACCTGGTCTAGTGGAAGGTGTCCCTGCTGATGGCAGGGGGGTTGGAACTGGATGAGCTTTCAGGTCCCTTCCAGCCCAGATCATTCTGGGATTCTATGACTCTGTGGTGTCACCTCGCTGAGTACAGACTGGGCAAAGTGAACTTAACTGGTTGTGTATGTGAATGCAGAGTTGTATATTTTAGTGAGATGTAGTTGTTTTGAGACCACATCTAAGTGGGAAGCAGCAGCAATGCTACAAGTGTTGTCTAAAACCAAGGGGCACCAGTGAATTGGAATTGATGATGATGATGATGATGATGATGATGATGATGATGATGATGATGATGATGATGATGATGATGATGATAATAATTTGAAATTTCCCAGGTTCTTTGTTTCCCCTTTAAATTCTTCCTCTTCTTTCTCTCCTCTGCTTTCTAGGAGCTTCTACCAGCCTTTCCATCCAAGCAGAAGCCACGTTTTTGGCTGGAACATGAAAGGGTATTTTTAAGCTCCATGAAATTAGCTGGGAAGTTCTCAGACTCTTGGGTACCCTCCTCTGCCTGGACTGCTAGCTCAGGTGTGTCACAAACCTGACTTCACTGCTTACAGCAGAAACTTGGAAGCCTCCCATGTGGTCATGGCAAAAGAAATAACTGGTGCTAACAGTCAGCAGTGCTGGGCATGGCAGTGCACAAGCAAGGAAGGAAGGCAGCAGAGATATCACAGCAAAGAATGAGATCCTCATAGTGCAATGAAAATCACTTTTCACCCTCTCTTCATGGGCCTCAGGATGGATGTCCCATTCCACCCCCATTACCAAGAGCACTAGGCCCTCTGGAAGAGAATCAGGGTGTCAGGAGAAGGTCCCTAATTCTACTGTCTTGGCACTTGGGCATTAGGGAGTAGAGGTTAGTGGTGGCATCCCACAAACCTTTGGGATGTGGCCAGTGATGAAGAGCATAGGAGCAGCTCTGAACTCAGGGGGGAGGAAGACAAGAACTTAGCAAGGCCATCGTAAATCTTCTGAAAACGCTTGCTTTGTTGAGAAGAAAACTTTGTAAGATGCAAGAACGCTGTTCATGAGGACCTCCAGCCAAGGAAAGCTTGCGCACCTGCAGGGAACTCTGAATACATGACTGCAAGCCAAGGAACGCGCAACATGCTGCTCTTTAGTGAGCTCCCAAGCACTCTGTCACAGCCTCTCCAGTAAAGGACTTCTCCAAAAACATCAGGGAAATTAAAATCAGGATTTACCGCCCAGGCTGCAGGTGCAAGCTCTTTTTGCACCGAGTAACATGAGCTGCAGCAACTGCACAAAGAGGAGCTAATAACAGGCAACTTGGGTCTGTGAAACAATAACCACAGCTAGAAGGTGAGTCTCATTGTGAAAAACTGCGGTGCAAAACTGAGTTTCTCCCCATGACTAGCAGATGATTGCAGAGATACGGAGTCAGTGACTTCCATGAAGGAGGGGGAAGATGTGGTTGGGAGCAGGGTCTTGGGTGCCGAGAGGAGGAGGCTGAGCTGTAGGAGGTCGGAGTAACACTAGAACTCAGCCTGCAGCTCCTCGTGCAAAAAGAGGGTGTTCTCCAGGTCTGTGCAGCATGGTCAGAAGCCAGGTCAGATGGGTAGGGCGCACTGGAGGCTGGAGCTGCGTGCACTGCTGTGGGAAGCAACAAGGTGCAAGCAGCTCTGGTGGGTGCTTCCCCAGCCCTAGCTCTCAACATCGGGGAGGGTGCATTCTGCTTTGATCACAAACTGTGTTTCTCTTCGTGTAAATGAGATAAGCTGCCTACCATGTCATGACCTCAAGCTAGAGAAGATGCTTGAGGACATGTAGTGCAAGTACTTGGACTTTGGTCACGTTTATGACCTGCATTCATGATGGGAAAGCCGTTCACTAGGTCTCAGGTTCCTCATGGTCATGTTTTGTACCTGAATTCGTGATGGGGAAGCTTTTCACTAGGTCTCAAACTCCTCAAACCCTTTCCTCCATTCCTGACTGTCATCTTGTCAGATGTCAGTCACTAGTAGCAAGGGATGGAACTACTGCTGCTTAGAAACCTGGTGGGAGAACTAATATAGGTAAGGAGGGGAAAAATGGTGGGGTCACAGAGGCAGGATGAAGGGTCATTAGTTGCTTTAAGGAGCCCCAGGCTGGGCTAACAGAGAGCTGCAGGGCAGGAACGAGAGGCACTCACAAGACTGTGGCTGAAAAACGTGTACTCAATTCAATAGTTTCATACTAATTTGTCTTATCCCCCAACACCAAAACAAGCTCAACAGTGGAACAAAAATAAACCACAAGTCAAGTCTCCAGGTAAAGCTTTTGCAGTGCAAGCCTGGAAAGCCAAATTACTAGTGAAACACGTAATAACGTACAATCTCAGTGCACACCCAGCAAGCAGATGCCCTCAATTCTTCTGCATGGGTGGCATCCTCTACGATCCTGCATGTAGCAGTGCACAGTGCAGAGGTCCAGGCTTCATAAACCCACCCCCCAGTGGCACCTCCACACATCCAGACCTCCTGTCTTCTCTCCTTCCCACGTCCTTCTGCTCACCTTGGAACCCTGCTCTCCTCTGACAGAGGTGTAGCCCCAGTGACACTCACCCCACAGTGCTTTAGATGTGCATTTGCAACCACCCCCACCACGCACTCCCCTCTTGGTGATATCCACCCTGATGGACCTCCAACAGGTCCTGATAGCTCTCCTGTGTCTCTGTGGTGCTGCAGATTCCACACCATGGAAGGCAGGGCTTAGCCATTGCACTACTGAAACCTTCTCCCCAGCACGGCACCCACAGCTGAGTCACAAGATGAGTTGGTGGCTCTGGGGACAAGGCCCTTTGCCCCGTGTCCTAGACAGCAAGCTGCCTCTACATCTAGTGCGGATTTATTTTTTACACCCAGGACTGGGCTAATGGGAGTGGTCTGCCTGGCAGATGTGCCTGAGCAAGTGTGTTATCTGTGTGTTGGGTCTGTCATCACCCAAAATAGAGTGATGAATCTCTGTGGAATGGACACAGGATATAATGTCACATGCTTATTAAAAAATCAGTGCTTTTAGATATGCTTATGCTTAATATATAATTCTTATATTAATCATAGAATCCCAGACTGGTCTGGGTTGGAAGGGACTTTAAAGCTCATCCAGTCCCAACCCCCCTGCCATCAGCAGGGACACCTTCCACTAGACCAGGTTGCTCAAAGCCTCATCCAACCTGGCCTTCAACACTTCCAGGGAGGAGCAGCCACAGCTTCTCTGGGCAACCTGGGACACTGTCTCACCACCCTCACAGCAAAGAATTTCTTCCTCACATCTCGTCTCAGTCTCCCCTCTTCCAGTTTCAAACCATTAAATAAGTGTATCATATTGTATGTGCTTATAATAAATAATTATAATAAACAGGAACATCAACTGATTTATTTGCCCATGTCTAACTGCAAGCAACTCTGCCGTTCCCCTGCTCAAGGTCTCTGTGCAAGTCAGTGTCTGTGATGCCTCAGCACTTGTTGAGCAGAGAAAGTTCTTCTGCTTGAGGTTTTCGCTTGAGGCAAGGGGAAGCAGATGTCTGCGTTTCTGGTGTTCAGCCTAAGAACCAACCAACTGGTGCTGGCGGCGCTTGTTTCAAAGCACTATTTCTGAGCAAAGGGTGAATGGAAAAAATAAATATGTATTTATATCAGTACACACCAGCACACGACTTCCTGTTGACTAAACAAGCAACCTCTCCTCTGCTTTGGGGCTAGGCAATTACTTTTAATTATTCACCACATTTTCGCTCTCTGATTTCTCAGCAGTTTGCTTGCTGAATCTTTAGTAACAGCAACAGCAGTGTTCCTCTGCCCGCTCCTACGCTGCTCTTCAGCCTGCTGCTGCCTGTTGTTCTCACTTCAAGACAGGGATAAGAGCCCCAAGTACAAGGAACCTGAAGGGATGTAGGACAGCCTTCTGTGATCCTGACCAGCTGGAGAAGTGGCTCCTGCTAGATAACGCTCCACACACACCAGGGCAGGGACCCTTCCTAGCCATCCCCACCAGCCTTTAACTCACTCAGGCTTTGATCAGAAAGAGAGATGGAATAATTTTCAGTAAAATTGTTTTTCTGTCCCAGTCCCTTCTCCAAAAAAGTTTGCATTGAGCAGAAAGTATGGAAAACCGGAGTGGTCAGCATCTCTCCTCATGTGTCTTAGCTCCCAGCCAAAAGGGTCCCACCATAAATCAAAGATCTGACAATTTACAGCCAGGGAGGAAGCTGGACTAGCAGCTGGATCAGAGATCAGCAACCTTTCCATGGTTTTCCAAACTTTTTTTTTTTTTTTTAATTTTAACCAGAGCAGAGGTGACATCTGCTAATGAGCAAGGTCAGGGCCACAGAAATGATGAGAGGCCTGGAGCATCTCCCGTATGAGGAGAGGCTGAGAGAGCTGGGACTGTTCAGCCTGGAGAAGATCAGACTGAGAGGGGATCTGATCAATGTCTATAAATACCTGAAGTGTGGGGGCCAAATGGATGGGGCCGGGCTCTTTTTGGTGGTGCCCAGTGACAGGACAAGGGGCAATGGGCACAAACTGGAACACCAGAAGTTCCAGACAAACTGAAAGAAAAACTTCTTCATTGTGAGGGTGCCAGATCCCTGGGACAGGCTGCCCAGAGAGGGTGTGGAGTCTCCATCTCTGGAGATGGTCAAACCCACCTGGACACTTTCCTGTGCAACCTGCTGTAGGGAACCTGTTTTGGCAGAGGTGTTGGACTGGATGATCTCCTGAGGTCCCTTCCAACCCCTCCATTCTGGGATTCTGTGATTAGCAGGAGCATCCTAACGAAACAGCTGTCCCCTTTCAGCTTTTGCCCTAGCAGCACCTTATGATGAATCCCCTAGGTCAGCTCAAGAGTCATTTCATCCCCTTTCATACTAGTTTTTTATTTTAGTAGTGCAAGGAGGATGTTTGTTACACAGGACATTAAAAAAACAGAACAGAAAAAAAAATCAAGCAACACACCCTGGGAAATCTGCTTCTTAGAAATCACAATTGTTTGTTTTTAATCAGATAAATCAAGGTAGCTTCAGCTTTATTCTGTTCTGGCTCCTAATTTCCAGAGCCAAAACTTGCAAAAAAATTTACATAACATTTTCTTCTCTATAAAGAGGTGAAATATCTCCATGGCCAGCCCGGAGAGCAAGAAATATTTCCTTGGCCAGCCTGGTATTCCCCATAGATTAAATTTGTGTATAATTATTTTCTCAAAGTTTTAACTTGTCAAGTCTCATAAGTTTAACTAGATCCTTCCTCTTGTCCTGCCTGTAAGTGGAATTCATTCTGTCATGTTTAAAATATCAGCTCTTTTCCTTAAATGTCGAGAGCCTCTTTGCTCTCCACAGAGATAAAAAGGAAAGGGTGAGTGAATGAACAGACGAACTGCATTTATGTCACTCTTCGGTGGGGCTCTCAAGCCTAAATACTGGCATAGGCCTTCTGATGCCCTTCCTTTAGACAGGTAACTTCCCTCACACTGGAGATGTGAAGGCACAAAGGCAGTGGCAGTAATTCTCTGCTTCTAGCTTCAATCCTCAGAGCAGAAACGTGTTGGTGTGGATGTTTTCAGTGTCTCATAGCAAGTCTAGGGCAACATCTCAAGAGGGACTCTCAGCTCCTGCCCAATTCTGCCTAAAGAAGGAGCTGCAGTCACAGAATCCCAGAATGGTGGGGTTGGAAGGGACCTCAGGAGATCATCCAGCCCAACTCCCCTGCCAAAGCAGGTTCCCTACACCAGGTTGCACAGGAAAGTGTCCAGGTGGGTTTGAACATCTCCAGAGATGGAGACTCCACACCCTCTCTGGGCAGCCTGTCCCAGGCTCTGGAACCCTCACAGGAAAGAAGTTTTTCCTCATGTTTCAGTGGAACCTCCTGTGTTCCAGTTTGTGGCCATTGCCCCTTGTCCCTTGTCCTGTCACTGGGCACCACTGGAAAGAGTCTGGCCCCATCCTCTTGGCACCCGCCCTTTAGACATTTCTAAATGTTGATAAACATTGAAACTATCGACTATGTTGATAGGACATTTGACTCTTAGGTAGGACAAGGACATGCAAGGTCTGCAGGTTCTTCTAGCTTTGGTGAACCACTAGGAGCCAGATCTTCAAAGAGAATAATTGCCACAACTCTTGAGGCCAATGCGGCTGCAAAAATGTGGATTTGCTGAGTTTGTGTCCTACTCAGATACTTTCCGAAGGACTAGGACAGCCCAGCTCTGGCCCTTCCAGGGTGCTTCTCCTTTCCCTGAAGTGTGCCATGTCAGCCACTCTCACAGACACGTACTCACCAAGCACTGGGCTCAAGGGTCGTGTGCTCTGTTCTTGCAACTCATCTCTCCTTTTCATGTTTTTGCATATACTGGTTTCACACAGTGCTAGCACGCTGAAAGCCAGTAAAATTAATAAGGAAAGTAAGTCAAGCAGAGAAAAAACGAAGAACTACCCTAGCGTGAGGTAAACAAAAGCCCTGTTTCTCAGCTGTAGCACTGACTGTGCCCAGCTTGAGGAAGAAACAGAGGAGAATGTCTGCAGCTGCCATCCCGGCACCCTGCCCATCCACAGCAGCCATCCCCATCTCTTGGCTGTCCCTCAGCCCTGCAGAGGGGACGGGTACCCAGGCAGCTGCTATGGGTCCGTGGTGGAGCAGAGGTGCTGATGGAGCGAAGTGTGCACATCCCGAGCTCAGCCCGGGCGTGCCATCAGATGGAGGGTCCTCATCAGGCTCTGAGTCATTCCCCACCGGCCCTTTGCATACAGCTTTGACATGAGGGTTCACCACCGCTCTCGATGTGTTGACATGGATCGGACATCCATGGCCATGGGCCAGTGCCCAAGTGGGGCCAGGTGCTCCCCAGCACACCCCAGGATCTCTCTGGAGCTGGGTCCCTCTCACTCTCCTCTTCGTCTTTGGCACTGCCGTGTGCTGCCGAGTGGCTGGCGGGTCTTTCAGGGGAGGTAGGAGGCCGGCCAGCAGCCTGGTGTCCCCTGAGCTCCCTCAGCGGCGGGGCCGGGCAGGGTCCCCATCGTCACTGCACAGCTGTGTCACCCGAGGCCCGGGGGATAGTGTGGTTTTACCCACATTCACGTTAGTGGTACACAGGTTCCCAGGCCCCTCTCTAACCACTAGACAATGTTTCCTGCCTCGTTAGGTTATTGATATTAATTCAGAATAATATTGCAGGTGGGGAGGGCCCAATGGGGAGTGCAGCAAGGGGGAGGTGGCCAATGAGTGCCGAGCATCTTTTAGAACTGATGCCCCTTCACATCTGAACCCTTTACTCTTCAGCTCCTACAGCACCAGAGACGTGTCTAACTCCTCCCTCAACCACACCCTGATGAAACCCAGTAAGGGTAGATAGGGGTGAATGGGAAGGGGACACACGGGGCAGTCCACATTTCTGTCCATCACCTCAGAGGGCTGCACAGACAGAGCCTGCGAGACAACCTCCCTGCAATCCCACCACCTGAGAGAGACCCTGGCAGTCATGGACAGGTAAAATGAGTGCCTCCAGTTTCTTGCTCATATAAGAAACGAGGGTTTTCCTCTTAGAATTAACCTGTTCTCCCTGTGGTGCTTTCCCCATCTGACTCAGTGACCTCACTCCCTGCCCCATCCTGCTCCTACACCTTGCATCTCTGCATTTCTTTCATTCTTTCTCTTTGACTGGCTGCCACCACGGACTCTTCTCCCTTTCTGTCATTTCTCTTTCTCGTGACTATTCTTTGTTCCTTTTAATTCTTTTTCTTTTCTAGAAACAAACAAAAAAAAGGTAACAGAAAGATGAACACTCAGATGCTATCTGCTGCTGAAGCACCTCAATCCCTGCCCACTCTTCTCTCCTTATCCACCTCTTCTTTTTCCTCTCTTACTATGTTTCTGCTCCTCACACCTTTGCACTCATAAGCACAGACTGTTCCAGCATTGGATTCCTCTACTTGCACTGCAATTACTCTTTGAGCTAATGATCACTAATCACTCACCACAACTGCACATCATTCACATGCTTAGGTGCTTTCACTGGATTGTCTTAATGAATCTT
Source organism: Caprimulgus europaeus (assembly GCA_907165065.1). The sequence goes on along the minus strand of OU015528.1, from coordinate 4,510,687 downwards.
TATTTGAGGAGAAGGTCTCTCTTCATTCTACTTCTTCAGTGCCTGGGTGTGATGGCAGTTCCCATGTCCTTGCTGCTTTCTCTTGAGCTCTCCTAGAGCTATAGGAGATGCACACGCATCCAGCAGTTTGTACCTGCTCAGTTGCTCCCCACAACATCTGTCCAGTCATTCTTCATTTATTCTTCTTCTTCTACCAGCCACATTCTGAAATCTACTCTAGCAAAAAAAAAACCCCCAAAAACCCCAACAACAACAAAAAAACAACCCTGGGACAGTGAACGCCAAAGAGGGAAAACAGGAACTGATGTTAATGAACTTTTCTAGTTGAATGAATGTGATTCAAAATTGTCTTTCCTTTGTTCTGACACTGCAAAAGATAACCCAAGTGATCAGAATTTTGTTTTTCTGGGGTTTGGAGTTATTTCTTGTTCTTCACCCTTATTTGCATCCACGTGCTGCTCTGCAGGGGCAAAACCACTGAGCAGAGAAAAATGGGAAAAAGTGAGAAAAGGGACAGTTAGAGGAAGAATCAGAAACATGTTGAAGACAATTTTTTTTTAGCAAAACTTCACAAAAAAAGAGAAAAGGAAAAGCCTGTTTTCCCTAAACTTTTTAATGCACTGAAGCACTTTTCCATGTAGGCTTTGATGACACATCAACAGAATTGTCACTGCTTTGCACCTGGCTTCTCTGACTCTTCAACAAGCGATTGCATGTTTCACACTTACTCTGCTCTGTTTTCTGCTGTTGTGACCCAGCCCAGGTAAGAGCTTTGCAAACCTCTGCTCTGTCATACCCCCTCATTTCCCATGAGGTTGTCTGGGCTATCTCTGGACAACCTGACAATCTGTCACATGCAGAAGGGGTGTCCCCTCTGCAGCACCTCTGTTACAGGGGAGAGTCTTCTGCAATAACACACATCTAAGAGGGAGAAACCTGAGTTGAACCATTGGGTCACAGTTTTGTGTGGAGAACAACGTGTGTGTGTTAGGGAATGGACACGTATGTTCATATGTGTTTGTACAAAGTCAAGGAAACAGGGTGAATCTAGGGTGGTAGGAAGTGGGGTGGCTCTAAGTGTGAGAAATAAATCAAAACTGATGATGAAGAACACAGTGGGTATGGTAAACACGCACTCAAGGTGAACATGGAGAAAGGAGTGATGAAATGCAGTGGGATCAGCCTGTGCTCTACTGCTGGCACAACCTGCAAGCCCAGCAGAGCAGGGCTGGGATAGTGCCTATGGGACAGACCTCCAAGAACTGCCTGAAGCTGCTGTCGGGCTGAATAAAATGCTTAGTAGGGATGTATTGTGGGACTCTGCAGAGCCTTGTCTTCTTGATGGACTTTCTCCTACCAGGAGACAACCCACAACTCCTGTGTGATCCACTTCTCTAGGAGCACGTATGAAGAGTGGCATAATGGAGTTATGTGTGTGCTTGCTCTTTCAGTGTGAGCAGGACAAGTATTTTTGCACTGCAGGCTGAGGGTGGCATGGCAGGAAAGAGGATGTGTGCAGGTGGCTTGCTTATCTGGGGGACAATCAGGGTAGTAAGGGTGCTCGAGGGAAGAACGGGTGATGAGGGGTGCAATCGGGAGTGCTACAGCAGAGCGAAGCACGTGCGGTGGGTAACAAAAGGCAAGAGGATGTGTGTGACTGTGAATGAGCATCTGTCTTGCAATGGGCACCTTTGAAAGTGCATAGTGGAGAGAAGCTCCTAGAGGAGCACAAAGGATGTCACCTTGAGCTGGAGATTAAATGCTTTATGGTGACATTGGCAAACAGATGAAAGGTGTTTGCACAAGAAACTTTTCCTTCTTTGGACTCAGATGTAAATCAGGAAATGCCTAACAAACCCAAATTCCCCTCTCCTACATCTCACTGGAGATCCCCAGAAAACCCAGATGGGTATAACTTCAACTGTCCCCATCTCCCTGCTGAGCATCAGCCTACCAGAGGGAAAAGACAACAAAGGACATTATTTTTAACCCATTCACTTCTGTTTTGCATTGCTGTGGAGGAGGTGAGTACCTCACCTCAATGAGCACAGCTGCTCTCAGCTGCTGATGTACCTCCTCTTGGCAGTGAAGCTGTTAGATATGGCTCATGACTACCTTACCTTGTGCTCCTTGCTACCTCTCCTCAGCAGGATCCCCAGGTGTGGGAGCAGGACCATGCCACTCTCAATGTTCTTTTGATATGGAAAGGGTACTTGCATGGAGAGGTGTTGGCATGACACTTTACACCAGCACCTTACCCAAGCCCCTAGTCCTGCAAACACTTTCAACTACGCTCTTCTTCTGGGCAATGCTGAGAAAGAAACTCTGTCCAATCTCCTCTAAAGAGGCTCTAATTTGATCCATCCCTTGCCCCAGTGGCTTTTCAGGGTTTCATACAGCAGAAATAATATTTCTTGATGACTGAACTCCAGACTGTCATCTTCCCAGGTCTTCTCAGACACCTTCATCCTTCTCCCTCATTGGTGTCTATCTTAGGGATATTTGCAGATATTTTTGCACTCAGCCATAGTTGCTATTTGACTAATCACTACTAATTCAATTACTGTTTCCACTCACAAGGTCACCTATTTCATCCTCACAGTCACGTCTGCACCCTTTCCCTAACACATTGCATGCAAATTACTGATACTCTTCTCGTACTGAGAGGACATGAGGAGGATATTTTTGGTGCTGAGCCCTCAACAAAGACATGGCTAACTGCTGGCTCCAGAGTGGGGCTAATGTAAATTCTCCCTTGTCTTTTCCTGCAGCCTCCTGATGAAGAGGAAACTCTTCCTCTACAACTTCAAGAACCTGCGCTGGGCCAAGGGCCGGCGTGAAACCTACCTCTGCTATGTTGTGAAGCGCCGTGACAGTGCCACGTCCTGCTCCCTGGACTTTGGATACCTGCGCAATAAGGTATGGGGAACACCTTGGCATCCTGTTCCTCTGTCCTCGCTGAGGTGTGTGTAGCTCCAGTTTGCCTGGGACAGGAGGGAAAGGAGGGCTGCGTGTCCACGGGCATGGATGCTGCCCTGGCACATGCTATTTGGGGGATGCAACCTCCAGGTAAACCTCTACTTTATGCTACTCCCAAGTGTGTTACCAGCAAGACATCCATCTTTCTGGCTACTTTACCAGTTTACCTACTTTTCTGCTTAACTCCCACTCATTTCTCTTGTTGTATGTCCCTACACATCAGCGTGTCCCTGTACTTTTCCACTTAAGTACCACTGTGCCTCCTCCCTCTGTGTGCTGACCCTAGGACCTCCTCCCCACGTTGTTCCTCCTCCCCTCACTACCCCATCCAGCTCACCCCTTCCTCCTCACCCCGCTCACACCCTGCTCCCCTCCGCCTCACGCCTTGCCCCTCTCCCTGTTTCACGAAGATGGGCTGCCACGTGGAGGTCCTCTTCCTGCGCTACATCTCAGCCTGGGACCTCGACCCAGGCCGCTGCTACCGCATCACCTGGTTCACCTCCTGGAGCCCTTGTTACGACTGCGCCCGGCACGTGGCTGACTTCCTGCGGGCCTACCCCAACCTGACCCTCCGCATCTTCACGGCACGCCTCTACTTCTGCGAGGACCGCAAGGCAGAGCCAGAGGGGCTGAGGCGCCTCCACAGGGCAGGGGCCCAGATTGCCATCATGACCTTCAAAGGTGAGAGGTGCAGGAGAGAAAGAGGTGACAGAAAGCTATGGGGGGTTAGGGAGACCCAGGCGGGTGGGAGAAGCTAGGACAAGGAGCTAGAGGAGATGATGGCAGGATGTGATGGTTTCATTATCCTAGAATAGGTCAATGTCCTTTCTGGGGCAGTCTTGAGCAATCTGTAACTCCCCTGTGCCTTGCACAGATTACTTCTACTGCTGGAACACATTTGTGGAGAACAGAGAAAAGACATTCAAAGCCTGGGAAGGGCTGCATGAAAACTCTGTCCATCTGTCCAGGAAACTTCGAAGGATCCTTTTGGTGAGGGCCAATTCTCATTCTCCTTCTGGTGCCTCTTCCCCTCAGCTTCTTCTTCTTCTTCCTCACTATAGTTCCTCTCTGCTCTTGCTGCCCATCTCTGCCATCTGTCATTTCATTCATTCTTGTGTCTTCACCTTCCATGTCTCTCATGCCTCACTCACCCAACCTCTTTCATAGCTTCTCTCGTCATTCTCTTCCCCTTCTTCTATTTCTCAACCCATCTCCTGCCTTTCCTTCCCCCTTACCCATCTTCATAGGTTCCTGCTCACTTGACAACTGACCTACCATTTATATTTTGTCCTGCAGCCACTGTACGAAGTAGATGATTTACGAGATGCCTTTAAAACTCTGGGACTTTGAAGTGAAAGTCATCAGCAATCAGAAGATTTCACAAACACTTGCTCTTTGATTTCCAACTCTCTTCTTTACAACAGATCTTCCTCTTCTTCCTTCTGTACAGCTCTCTTCCTTCCAGCCCTGTGTCTAGAGATAAGACTATCCCTACTTTTTCATTTCCAAGGATAATTAGGCTGATCTTCTGAAGACACACTCCCCAGACTCACACCTCATCCATTGCTAGCTGGGATTAGCCAGGACTGCAGTGACATTGCCAGAGAGTGATTTGCCCACCCTCAGTCCCTGCAGAGCTAATTCAGGTAGTCCACGAAATAGAGTTCTGGGTCTAGCCTTGCCCAGGTGGGAGCAGACAGCCTGCAAAGTGACTGTGTTCTCACTGGCACCGCACCGATCTCCACATTTCATGAGGACTTTGGGGAGCACGTCTCTTGGCAATTAGAGCTGCGCTACACTGAGCTGCTCTGTGTCCTCCTCTGTGAAATGGTGTATTTGTCCTCTGGATGGGTAGGAAGTTGAAAACCGTCACCATTTAAGTGGAACAGCCTATGTCCTAACAGCAAAATTGGCCAGTTTCTGGAAGCTTGACTTGAAAAGTATTGAAGTGAGTCCTGGGCAGCCCAGGTAGCTTAGCTTGAAAACCTTGCTTGAAGCTGCAGGTCTTCTAAGTGGACTGTGTGCAGGCCCAGGCCCTGTAGTGCCTCCTGCCCAGAAAGGAGGGAGCTTCAGCAGCTGTGGGTCCAGGTTTTGTGCCCTAGGTTTCCTAGAGGTTGAAACTAGACAATAAAAGCCTAAAATGAAAGCAGAAGCCTCGCTGGCCAATTTTGTGTGCGAGCTGCAATTTTGGGTGTCCAGAGAGACATTTCCTATGCAGAAATAGGAAGTCCACTCAACTCCTATTGACTATTGTGAAAGCCATGTCAGCTTGTGGTCGGTGTTGACCAGTGTGTGGACCTCCCACTCAGCCAGGAAAGGAGCCTCCAAGGCACTTCACCACTGCATTGTTTTTCTAGCATACATGTACTGTAAAACACATTTCATCTCCACATTGTATTGTCCCTCAGACTTAATTTCTCTTTCCTGTAGGTTGAGGCTGTGGCATGTTAGATGGTGTACTGGCATTCATGTTCAGCCACCATCTCTTTCTTGACATAGCATGGGGAGGATTGCCATAGCTCTCGCTGCTGGAGTACTTTTCATCCACTGAGCATTTCCTCCTAGATCAGACCTGCTATATGCTCTCTCCCTGGCCAAGTGTCCTCTGCTGGAGACACCTAAACAGTCCCACAGTCTCCTGTTTTTTTCAGGCCTTTTACTACCTATAATATGGCCAGATATTGGGTAGTTGGTGCCTGGACTGAGAGCTGACCAGAAAAAACACCCAGCATGAGCAAAGCTATACAGCCTGTAGATAGGTATCTTCTGTAGGGAACAAAATCAAAACATCCTCCTGCCTGGCAATCACTGTGTTTCCATGAGCAGACCTCATTATCACCTTATCTTGTTGACACAGTCCTTACCAAGTTGAAGACATGGGTTCGTAGTACATGCATATTCACCACCACCTTCCCACTACCTAAATTACAGATGGATTGTCCTCTTCAGTCTAACCTCTTGAGGCTTTCCCAAGTGGGTCCCACATTCTAGGGGTGCTCTGTCATTTCTTTCATGAGTTCTCTGCTCCATCCTGTTCCTTTTTCTGGGTAAGGCTGGTGGCTCCTGTGTCGCTCCTCAAAACACCTCCTCTGGTGATAGGTCAACTGCAGGAGGACAGCAGAGAGCCCTGCTCCCACAGTGCCTCCTCCTGCTAGGAGAGATCACAGCTAGGTGCATCACAAGCTTCAGGCTCCTGAGGCACTCTCAGCTTGAGGAATTTCAAACAGGAATAGCAATGAGTTCTTTGCAAAGCATTAATTTGCAAGCATGGTGTCGTATATTTGTTTGATATGGTGGATATTATTTATATAAATAAAGGTCTTACAAAGGAGCACCTGGTGTTGTCGTTATTTTGGTACCATGTGGATGGGGGAAGTAAAAGTTGACACAAAGGATTGACATGTGATCCATCCTTTCTGATTTCACTGTCACTATCCCATTAAACTGTCTTTATCCTTTTCACTTGTAACTTTGAAGTTGTAGACAGTGTCACCCAGGTGGATAAAGTGTTTAGGCAATAGATTCTTCAGAAATACTACCAAAAATCTGTGATGTAAATGCTAAAGTTGTTCAGGATGCTTCCTTCACCGATTGCAAGCCTATAGTCCCCATTCATGACTCATAATTGGCCAAAGTGGACACAGGAGAGCTGATCCAACACACTTCACAAAAGAAGAAAAGCAGAGGTGGAAAAAGGGTATCTGTCTTCCAACTTCTGGGATTGGCCTGTACAACACTGTTGGCCTTTTCAGTGAAATTGTTGAAGAGCTACTAGAAAAAATAACATTTTCCTAAAAAAAAACCAAACAAAAAATCCCCAAAACAAAACAGTTGAGACTATTTTTTTCTTAGATACTGACGAACATTGAGTCAAAGATACTCGTTGAGACATGACAATTGGTGATATTATGCAACAGGAGAATAAATGCAATGAGTAAATGCAAAGAAACATGCACTGCATTCAGAATACATCCTGGGTTACTTCTTTTGAATCTAAAGCAGATTAAATTCAGAATGGACTGTTTAGCTAATCCATGTGAGTTAGCTATAGGAATTGAGCTCTGCTGCTGTAGAGGTAATTTTTAATTGTGCTTTTTCTTTTCTCAAATACCATTTCATATTATTTGTTACAAGGTTTTCTCTGAATTGGCATTATTAATTAATTCAACCTCAAATGCTTTAGGTGTCTCTGCCAAGAATAACTCTCTGGAGGATGACTGTTATGTAGTAACATGACTTTTTCAACCTAAGGTTTTTTTAGTTGCTTTGTAGACTGTGTATATAGGGAACATTTCAGTACTGCTTCATACTCTTGGTATCACTTATGTTTAAAGCCCATCCCTTATGGAGATAGTGACTGGAATGTTTTAAGTGCCTCGTTCCTTTAAATGCATCTGGGAAAAGGCTAATTCCTCAAGGGAACTGTGGGGAATATACCTCAGGCCTGAGCTGTGGGGAATAGGGGCTTGTGATTTCTGGGAGGGTGTTTCAGAGTCACAGACTGGTCTAGGTTGGAGGACACCTTAAAGATCATCCAGTCCCAACCTCCCTACGTCTCATCTCCATCTCCCCTCTTCCAGTTTCAAGCCATCACTCCTTGTTCTATCACTCCCTGCCCTTGGCCAAAGTCCCTCCCCAGCCTTCTTGGGATTTCTTCTTCCTGAGAATGTGAGGAACAGCTGGAGCAGGGGCTAAAAACCCCACTCTCCCTTGGTCCAACGTCCCATGACTTGCAGTGATGAACAAGGCACAGGCACGTTCCAACAGCTGTACAGCTTTGCTTTCTACAAGTGTGCCCACCTCCCCTTTTTCTTGCTACTCATACCTTAAGGACTGCAGCCACAATTAGTCACAGGATAGAATTTCATCAGAAAAGTGAGCTTTCACCAGGCCTGCCCCCGTGACTTGATGTGCAATATTTTGAGTCCTTTTTGCAAGCTTTACACACCATTTCTGTAAGCTCACCTTCATGAAACCTGGGGGACTGCTGAAAGCCGTCCTGCCCATGGACTGAGGGTGCAGCTCCTTCATTCTTGCTGAACGTCATCCTGCATGTCACTGCACACAGCCACCTATGTGACCATCTGGCAATGGAACCCTTGGGATGCATCCAGCCTTATGACAACTGACATGTGCCTTATCACCCTGGGGTCTGGAATACAGAGACCACCCGCTCTGTGAAAGCTCCAGCTCTGCAGCAGGGCGAAGTACGGGATTGGTCTTTGATAACGGAGGAAAGAGGATAAATAGAGGATGGGATGGTTACTGCTATAGGTGGAAAACCAGGCATGGCTGCCGTCTCCCAGTGCACAGGGGTGTTTGGCACCCTTTACAAGGGTGTTGGCTGGAGGGATGTTTAGGTACAGCTGGACTCAATCTCAAAGGTTTTTTCCAACCAAACAATTCTGTGATTCTATTCTATGTTGTTCTTTGCTGCAAACAGCTCACAGAGTCTGGCTCTCGACAACCCCCAGAACGTGCCCATTGAAGAGCAGGACACTGACATCATTCCCACAGCTGCACACAGCATTCCTCCAGGTCAGTACACAGCGTCCTTGGACATCGCATTGCAATAATAAGAAACAGATTACCATTAAACAATGCAAAGACATGCTCCAGGCCCTTGCAAATACAAGGGGGATTTTCAAAGCGTCTCTCCCCTGCTTGCTCTCTCTCTCCCTCTCCCACATGCTGGCACTTGGAAACCAGGACAGAAAGGGGCTCCAGGGTCATGGAGTCCAGTCCCCTGCTACTTACCCCTTCAGGGGTTTTTAGCCTCGATGTATTTATATCCAACATTGTCCTCTAGCTCGAGCAGTTTTTTTCTTCCCTCCCTGGTGCTGACCCTTTGGTGTTTCTATGAGCAGAACTTTCATTATTTAATCACATATGTATTAAATACTTGCAGTGGTGGAAATCAGATTTGGTTTACAGAAGAAACGTGGAGGGGTTTGGCACAGAAGAGACCATTTGTTCTGACAATGCCAGCAGGGATAAGCAGAGCCTCTGAGGGGGAAGGAGAGAGCGGGTGATTGCTGCCAGAGCAGAGATCAGAGCAGAAGGTTAGGTGCCAAAGTATGGCAAATATTTTGAAGGTTGCCTTTGGCTCTTAGATCCCTCACAACACTTTAGTGATAGGTGGGTTTCCCTCCAGTCTTCCAAACCTGCATCAGATATAGCACCATGGTTGTTGTTGTCGTTATTAAGCATACTAGTCGAAGGACTGCTGTGACTTTTGAAGATGCAGAACTAATATTGAGAGACATAATCTTCGTGCTTGCAAGGGGCTTGCCTTCTCACATGGGTGAGTGCACCCAAGTTACAGGGCAGGGAGGAAGTTGTTGTCTCCATGCTATAATCTTGTTATTAACCACAGTTAAGAACTATCCTACTCTACAAGCTGGAACAATGTTTTTTACCAGTCCAGGGGTATGGAAGAATATGAGAGTAGACCAACTCTCTTCTGTGGTTATCTCTATAGGCTAGCAGGGTGGCAGACCCACTGTTAAGACCTTACACACCAGTAGGAGCACATGAGGGATGCAGCAGATTGCAAGTTCACTCTGGCAGCTAAAACTGGCGTAAAAAAACTTCACTAGGCTAACTTTGAACTGACAAGCTTCCAAATGGACCAGAGAAAGTTCTTGCCTAACGGACTAAGATTGCTAGTGAGCAAATGGGCACATCTCTGGTTCACCTCTCTGACGTAAACTCACTTGTACTGGGGCAAGGCCACAGGACCCTGATCACACTTCAGCTGGAGGTGTTGCAGCCTCCATAAAATGTTGTCTCTGCTTTCAGCTGCTCCAAGACCCTGCTTCATTTCCTCTCCTGGAACAGCAGTGTAGTTACTTATGCTTCAGAAAAGGCTGAAGACCTCTAGCAGCCTCCCAGTACCTGAAGGGGCTCCAGGAAGGCTGGGGGAGGGACTTTGGCCAAGGGCAGGGAGTGACAGAACAAGGGGTGATGGCTTGAAACTGGAAGAGGGGAGATGGAGATGAGATGGAAGGAAGAAATTCTTCACTGTGAGGGTGGTGAGACACTGGTCCAGGTTGCCCAGAGAAGCTGTGGCTGCTCCTCCCTGGAAGTGTTCTCAGCCAGGTTGGATGAGGCTTTGAGCAACGTGGTCTAGTGGAAGGTGTCCCTGCTCATCAGCAGGGAGGTTGGAACGGAATGAACTGTGAGGTCCCTTCCAACCCAAACCAGTCTGGGATTCTATGAAAAAGCAATTAATTTGGAGCAGGTGACCATATTGCTGTTACAGGATTAAGATCAGTTTTGGGTTGGTATATTCCTTACTGGACTACTGGTCCTTTCTCATGTAGAACAATGTGGTTGACACAGCCCTAGCTTCTGGACCAGTCCAATCCCCTTCACCTAGTGCTACTTAGAGAAGGCTCCTGTTATCTTTCTTGGGTCTTCTCAAGCAAATTCTCTCCAATCACCCCACCTTCTTCTCCTAATTCAAATTTACATCTCATTTAATCTCCAGGCAATGTCAGCATTCTACTTCCAAAGACCATCCAACCTGCCATCTTCCTCCAGAGGAAGGCAGACTCCAGAGAGTTGGAGTTTTAGGTACACTGAGCTCTGACCTTTCCAAGGTCAAAGTCTGATTGCATATTTATTCTAAGGTACAGAAACACAGTGACACCTGCCAGCATTTTTAGATTATTTATTTCATGTGAACTAGCAATGTGTCAGGAATTTCCATGCTGCTAAGAGTAAAGCCTTCTCTGTGCTATGCTAAGCTGGGAGCAAGATTCAGGGATGCTTATGCATTTCTGGCAAGAGACATGGGTGGGTCTTTAGGTCTTGCAGATTTTCTTAAAGCGTAGGGTTTCTATTTTGTGCTGCCCATGGACACTCACACTGTTGTCTAGCTTTGTTCTGTTGTACGTTTTAGATTCTTAGATGGGACTCGGCTAGTTTCTGTAGCATAACGAAGTTTCAAAGCAAGAAACAAATGAAGATGTTTGCAGATATATATGTTGATCAGGCTCAGATCCAGTTGCCACATTCCACAACAGACCAGTAGCTTACAAGTTCTGTTGCTGAATGGCTGTAGATCCCAATGTGTTCAACTACATGTTGATTAAGTGATTTGATTTCTCCCAAAGGCAACAAAGAGTTAACACTAGAAAGGCCAGAAAGAAGGCATGTGACATCCAGCATGAGGACCTGGACAGGGGGAAGAAAACTTTAGCTATGCTATACTTTGCTTGGAGTAATTTTATTTGATTAACATAGAAGACACTCCTCATCCAGCTGAGCTCAGCTTTTGGTATTCTCTCAGACAGCAGAGGCTGAAGCTGTTTCCTCAGCCTGCAGCTTTTCTGGCTGTCTTCACTGTCTGCTAAACATCTGGAGATTTTGACATGGCCAATGGATGCTATAAGCATTAATCAACTAGAAGAGACAGGCATGATTCCCAGCAGCCCCTGCCTTATTCTTCAAATAATCATTTGTGCCTGCATGCTGCAGATCCCAGCAGCAGCACATTCCCCAGTGGGATATGACAACAAACCTCCTGCCTGGGGGGATTGGGAATCATGAAACATAGGGCTCCCAACATGATTCGTTCCGTTTGCAACACAAACTCTAAACTGCTGCCATGCCCAGCACACCTCTATCTTCTTTTTGGTTTCTGCCTATAGAGATAGCTCAGAGCTTACCTCTGATTGCATCTCCTGCCTCACTATTCCACTCTTCCAGCTAGCAGAGCAGAGACTTTTTACTGTGTTCTCCTAGTTTGCAATGAACAGCTGGGACTCCGGGGTGTGGAATTACAAGGGAAAGATGTTGTCCTGGTTTTGCTGGGATAGAGTTAATTTTCTTCTCAGCAGCTAGAACAGCTGTGTGATGGGTTTATATGTGGGATTTGTTATAAGAAGAATGTTGATCAGGTACCAATGTCATTCATTGCTGCTGGAGCTCAAGGCCATCGTGTTCAGCTGGTTCACAGCTGCATTAGGACTGGGATGGGAGAAGTGCAGTAATTAGCAAAACCCCAAATTGGCATTTGTCTCTGCCAATGAGATATTCCATCTTCTATCCCTGCATGGGCAGTTCATTAACCAGGGCTGACTGGAAATCAGGGGGATTCTCTCAGGGATCACTCGGGCTCTCACTCTTCCAGGGTTTGGGTTTGGAACTGTCTGTGCTCCGGGGTCGCTGGCTGGGACAGGCTGGGCATCGGTCGGTGGGTGGTGAGCAACTGCACTGGGCATCACTCATTTGTATGTTCTGTTATTATAATTTTATTTTAATTATTAAATTGTTTTTATTTCAACCCTTTTGAAATAAAAGGGTGACTCTCCTTGCCCTTTTCCTTCCAATTCTCTCCCTACTCCCTGGGGGCAGGGGGAGAGTGAGAGAGCAGACCATGTTGGGCTGCAGCCAAAAGGGTGAAACCACCTCAGATGTGTGTATAGGAACTGAACAAGAAAAGCAAAGTTTCCACAGAGCTGACATTTTCCTTTTTATTCTGTTGTTTCTGCAGTCATAAAAACAGGGAGAATAAAATGAAGCAATATAATTCTTAGTAATATAATTGTACTATTTGGAATAAAAGCAGTAATATGATAATATTACATAAACACTAATTGCATGGAGTATTTTCTAAAATATACACACACAGCCATAAAAGTGATCTGCATAAGAAATTCTCAGAACCAGAATGCACTGCTCTGATTACTTCTTTGGAACAGAACAGAGGAGGAAATATGTTCCTCACTGGCCTCTCAAGAGGGTACTCACAGAATCTGATCGCAGAATCAGCCGACGTGAAAGGCCTGATCCTGGGCCATGGTCTTCATCCCCACTGGCCTCCCAGAAAGTCTTGTAAATATCCAGATCACTATGCCCTGGCCACCTGGCTGCATCATCTGAACTTCTTGATGGTTTTTCATGTGCTCCTTCTGCTGTGTCCAAGACTTAGCACTGCCCAACCAGTGATAAGAGCTTTCTCTGGTGGTAGTATGAAGCTCATAGTTCAAGGTTGTAGTAGAAAAGACTGCCAGGGACTGTTTTTTCTTGCTTGTTAATAATATTATGATGCACAAAATGAGCTTGTTAGCATGCTGCAGATACTTGTCAGGGTTCAGTTTTATGCCAATGGAGGAAGCCCCTAGAAGGAAGAAAGAAACATGAACATTAAAAAATAGATGCCAAAAACTTAAGTTATCTCTTCAACATGATCCAGAGTTCGAAAATACAGCATCTAGTCCAAGGGATTGCTCTGATCCACCTTCAGCATGGTAGATAATGTCCCTTGGGATACAGCTTTCCAGACAACATGGTAGCACCTCAGAATTTACTGTGCCATGTAAACCCCTCCTAGAAAGACAGATTACTCAGAAACAGAAGCATTTAAAAGGTGGCACATTGCATAGCTGAAGCCAAGAGAAATGGAGCTAGATCTTGTGGAAAGGCAGAAATTGGGTTTAGAAAGTCCCTCTAGAGATTTCCAGTCCAACAACATGTTTGTGGCACGGCTAACTCCAAAGCTAGGTCTGGCAGCTCAGAGGAAAGTTCTCCTCAGTGTCCCCAGGGACGGAGGTCTGACAGCCCATCTGGGCACATGTTCCAGTACAGCACCACTGTCAGGGGAGACTTTTTCCTTCTGTCCAGTTGGAATTTCCCTTGTTCCAGCTTGTGCCTGTTGCCTCATTTTCTCTCTGTGAAGCTTTGAGGAAAGTCTGGCTCTGTCTATTCTGCCGTTAGATCCCACTCAGCCTTCTTTCCTTTAGGTCTAACAGAGCCAGTTCCCTCAGCCTCTCCTTGTAGGACAAGTGCTCCAGCCCCCTGACCATTGCAGTAGTACTCCACCAAACCCTCTCTGGTTCATAAGTGTCTTTCTTACACCAGGGAGGTCAGGACTTGACACAGCAGTCTGTTTTTCTGGAGCATGTGGCCTGGAACTCACTCTCCTTATTACACCTCTGGATAATTAGTAAAATGGGGATGGGTGTTCACCAGAGCTGAGCACATAGATCTTCCTGTTCCAAAGCAGTTGAGCAAGTGCCCCATGAGTGCCCCAGTGCAAGCTTCCTACCACCAGGACTCAACAGGTAATCAGGAAGGTTGCCAGGGGCAAAGGGAGGGGCAGGTCATTTATTAGATGGCTCTTTAAAACCAAGACCTGAAGGGCATGTTCACCTTGTACTGCTGCCAAGGGAACTGTGCTGAGTCAGCTGGAGCTTGTCCGACTCACAAGCATTTTGCAGACAGTTCTGTTCATCTCCCTGGTGAGCATCACACCATGCATTGGCTTGTGCGTAAACTGCTAAATTATTTAAACATTTCAGATATTAGAAAACTCAGGAAGACTGAAAGCCAAGGGAAAAATATCTCCTAAACAGTTACAGTGCATCAACTACTTCGTTAGATCAGCTGACTGAATGAATAATGAATGCCACTGGCCGTGTACCCTGTCACCTGAATGTCTTCTTCAGGCAGTCGGAATTAGAAAGGTCAGGTCCTGAGGTATTAAAAAGACTTATGTAAAGTTTGGGGTGGTTGGAACTGAAATGAAGTGGCAACTTGTCAAGAGCACAGACTACTCTCCACTGTTGCTCTTCCATGTGCACATGAATGACTCTGCAAGCCAGAACCTGGGCAGAATCTGGAAGTCTATATAAAGCCATAGGAGTACAAGTGAAAAATATTGGTGCCTAAATAATCTTTTCCTGCATTTTACCATTTGGAGAAAAGGGGGCAGCCAGAAATAGATGTATAATGCCTATCAACTTCTGGCTATGTGGCTGGTGCTGTTGGGAGGGTTTTGGTTTTTATGACAATGGGACACTCCTTGATGACTATAACCTGTTAGGGAGTGAGGGAATCCACCGGTCTAGAAGAGGCAAGGGAATCTTTGGCTGCAGCCTGGCCAACTTGGTATGGCAAGCTTTAAACTACAGGACTTGGAAGACAGGGTCCAAAATGGCAATGCTCATGCCATCACATCCAACTGGGGAATGAACCAGGACAACCAGAGCAGTGACAAATATTCCTCAGATGCCTCCCATGAGGCCAGCAAGGGGAGGTGGCAGAATTGCTCTTTATGTGAGGGAGCAACTGGAATGTATCAAGTTCTGCCAAGGGGTAGATGAAGAATGAGTCAAAGAGGAAGTCAATGAGGCCTTCTACAGACAGCTGGCAGTAGCTTCATGATCACAGGTCCTGGTTCTCATGAGGGACTTCAACCAATCTGATATTTGCTGTAAAGACACACAGCTAGGCACACACAGTCCAGGAGATTCCTGCGGAGCATTGATGAAAACTTTTTGACACAGGAAGTGGAAGAGCCAACGAGAAGAAGTGTGCTGCTGGACCTGGTGCTAACAAAGACAGATTGGTTGAGGATATGAAAGTTGAGGGCAGCCTTGTCTGCAGTGACCACGAGATGGTGGAGCTGAGGATTCTACATGGAAGAAGTGGGGCAGTAAGTAGGATCACAACCCTGAACTTCAGGAGAGCTAACTTTAGCCTCTTCAAAGACCTGCTTGGAGAAATCCCATAGGTTAGGGCTCTAGAAGGTAGAGGGGGGCCAGTAGAGACACTTCCTCCAAGCTCAAGAGTCATGCATCCCTATGAGAAAGAAATGAAGCAAAGAGGCAGGAGACCTGTATGGATGAGCAAGGAGCTTCTAGAAAAACTCAAAAGGAAGAAAGAAGTTTACAGAATATGGAAGAAGGAACTGGCCACTTGAGAGGAATATAGGAGGTTGTCAGAGTGTGCAGGGATGGAAGGAGGAAGGCTAAGGCTCACTTAGAATTAAATCTGGTGAGGGATGTCAAGGACAACAAGAAGGGCTTCTTCAAGTACATCAGTAGCAAAAGGAAGACTAGGGCAAATGTGGACCTGCTGCTGAATGACCTGGGTGCTGTGGTGATGGAGGATACAGAGAAGGTGGAGTTACTGAATGCCTTCTTTGCTTCAGTCTTTACTGCTAAAGCCAGCTCGGGAATCCCAGACCCTGGAGATAAAAGAAATTCTGGAGAAATGAAGACTTTCCCTTGGTCAAGGAGGATCAGGTTAGAGATCATTTAGGTAAACTCAATTCCTACAAATCCATGGGCCTTGATGGGATGCACACTTGAGTGTCAAGAGAGCTAGCAGATTGCTAAGCTATTCTCCATTGTCTTTGAAAGATCACGGAGAACAGGAGAGGTGCCTGAGGACTGGAGAAAAGCCAGTGTCACTCCAGTCTTCAAAAAGGGCAGGAAGGAGGACCCAGGAAACTACAGGCCTGTCAGCCTCACCTCCATCCCTGGAAAGATGGTAGAACAGCTCTTTTTGAACATCATCTTTAAGCATCTGGAGGAAAAGAAGGTTAATCACCAAGGAGAAATCATGTTTGACCAAGCTGATAGCATTCTGTGATGACATGACTGGCTGGGTGGATAAGGGGAGAGCAGTGGATGTCGTCTTCCCGGACTTCAGCAAGGCTTTTGACACTGTCTCCCATAACAGCTTTATAAGGAAGCTCAGGAAGTGTGGGTTAGATGAATGGGCAGTGAGGTGGATTGAGAACTGGCTCAATGTCAGTACTCAGAGGGTTTTGATGAGTGGCACAAGGTCTAGTTGGAGGCCTGTAGCTAGTGGTGTTCCCAGGGGTCGGTACTGGGTCTGGTCTTGTTCAATATATTCATCAGTGCCCTGGATGAAGGGACAGAGTGTACCCTCAGCAAGTTTGCTGATGATACAAAACTGGGAGGAGTGGCTGACACACCAGAAGGCTGTGCTGCCATCAGAGAGACCTGGACAGGCTGGAGAGCTGGGCAGAAAGAAACCTAACAAAGTTCAACAGCGGCAAGTGTAGGGTCCTGCACCTGGGGAGGAATAACCCCAGACACCAGGACAGGTTGGGGGTTGATCTGCTGGAAATCAGCCCTGTGGAGAAGGAGCTGGGAGTGCTGGTGGCCAACAGGTTAACCATGAGCCAGCAATGGGCCATCATGGCCAAGAAGGTAAATGGTCTCCTGAGCTACATTCAGAAGAGTGTGGCCAGCAGGTTGAGGGAAGTTCTCCTCCCTCTCTACCGTGCCCCAGTGAGGCCACATCTGGAGTGTTGTGTCCAGTTTTGGGCTCCTCAGTTCAAGACACACCAGGAACTACTGGAGAGAGGCCAGTGGAGGCTAGGAAGAAGGTGAGTGGACTGGAGAATCTCCCTGCTGAGGAAAGGCTGAGGGAGCTGAGGCTGTTTAGCCTGGAGAAGAGCAGACTGAGAGGGGATCTTGTGAATCCCCATAAGTATCTAAAGGCTGGGTGTCAAGAGGATGGGGCCAGATTCTTCTCAGTGGTGTCCAGTAACAGAGCAAATGGCAATGGGCACAAACTGGAACACTGGAAGTTCCATCTGAAGATGAGGAAAAACATCTCTACTTGGAGTTTTCCAGAGCCCTGGGACAGGCTGCCCAGAGAGGGTGTGGAGTCTCCATCTCTGGAGATGTTCAAACTCACCTGGACACTTTCCTGTGCAACCTGGTGTAGGGAACCTGCTTTGGCAGGGGGGTTGGACTGGATGATCTGCTGAGGTCCCTTCCAACCCCACCATTCTGGGATTCTATGATTCTGTGAAATCTAATGTGTATCTTTTCCTCAGTCAGAAATAAAACAAGGCATTTCTAGCATCTTACAAACAGGTTAGTGTTTCTCCTTCTAGACTTTAAGTTCCTGTCTGTATTATGTAGTTTTGTGCATCCCTTTCTCTACCTCCTGTTGTCCATTCTGCTAGCCCCCATTCTATACATAAGGACCAGTTCAAGCAAGAACTGGCTTGCATCACAAAAAGGTGGCTGAGTCAGGAAGTTAACTCCAGTCCTGGTTTTCTCTCCTGTTCAGTAGACCACCTTCTCTTTCTTTTATAGTAGGATATCAGATCATACAAATACATTCTGCAGTTGTATGGATTGCAAGAATTAGGGAATGCAGATCTTAGCCATTTAAGTTCTGATCCTGAAAGTGAATCCTCCCATCTGGGCTTTTGAGCTAGCTTAGTGCTTAACTAAAATTGGTGACTCTGTCCTGAGAGGCTAAAAGAGTGTATTTGAACAGTGTTTACATGGCTGTATGAGGTTTTAGGATCAAATAGCTCCAGTAAGCTGCAAGCTAATGAATTTTGACATGATCTGTGCAAAGAGTTGAAATAATTTACCCTTTCCTTAGTAAAAAACCTGAGAGTATTGCTAAATCTCTTCTCTACTCCTGGCCACAAAGGCACAATGTAGCAGTGTCGTCCTTGGCAATCTCTTTCCTACTTGGCCCTCTGTTCATGCAGCATCAAGCCCATGCTTATTTTTCCTACTACCGTTTCTGGTAACACCATTGCCAGGATCCTCAAAATCTCCTTTTTGTAGGATTTTGCATTACTTTTCACTCTCACTTCCAGTGCCTACTAACCAAAAGGATATGACAGAGCTCTCTACAATTCACAAAGATGTATGAAGCAAAGTTCCAAGGCCAATAATCATCTTCTCCATGTGGGTATGCAACAAATGTTTTCCAGCAGTAACTGTAATCTGAAAAGAGAGATATCCAGTCACTCTTGATGAAAGGCATGCCTAGTTCTTTCTTCATGAATATGTCAGTCAGTCACTTCTTTCTCAGTAACACAATGGTGAAGGGCAGGAGAAAGATATTTAGGTGAGGGTATTCAGGCAAGAGACCAACAATGACTTGCAACTACGTAAATAAGTCAGTAGAAAGGGGAACCAAAACTCTATTAATAGCAATATGTCTAAAAAGGGGAATTGCCAGAGAGAGAGACATCACTGTGGTGGCTTGGGCAACCCCTATCGCAGACAGCACATCAGGGCATGAAGCCGGAGCACACCGTCCAAGGGAGAAGGAATTGGTGGGTGGCAGGCTGCTTCTTTGGGAGGGACTGAAAAGGGAAATGGCACCCGCAATCAGGGCTGCTCAGGCATACTTTTTAGTAGCCTTGTGCTTGATCACAGCAGCTTTGGGTAAGACAATCGACTTGTTGCTTCAGAATCTGTCTGAATTATCTCGATGACCAGGGGAAACCTGGAATGAACACCCTACTATTTAGCAGTTGCATATTGATCTTAGTGTTGATAGGATGGCTGGAGCTTTTGTCTATGCTCCAGTGGTATCATCCCAGAGGCAGGTTCCCCAAGATAAGCACCATCCTTTAAGTTTATATTTGACCTGGTAGGTTTTGTAGTGGCACAGTCCAGTAGTAAGTAACCAGACACCTATGCAAGATTAATCTCTTCAAGTGTACATCCCTTTCTGTGAGCTACTTGTCTGGACTATTTTTACAGCCAAACATCAAAAGGCAAGCAAGATATACATACAAAAAGACACACATGCAAGATACAGTTGTTCTCTGTGATGCATCATCTGAAAGTCTCCTTTAGATATGTCTCCTCCTCTCCTCCAGCTATCAAAGGAAACCAATTACTTACTGCAGCTGGCAAGCTGATCTACATATATATGCTAGGAGACACAGGTTCTATCTTACTGTCAGGATTTTCTATTGTATATAAAGGAAGCATGGATGACCAGAGAAAGACATAACTCTCCTTGTTCTGATTTGGCAGGAGGAAATGACCATGCTGGTCCTGCAGCTGTATGGGCTTGGGGAAAAAAACAAGTGGCAGTTTTGCACTCACTAGTCCTCCCCAATGCCAGTCACCAACACGATTACAAAGCACAGCTGCTCAGAGTGCACATAATCCCAGAACTTTCAATCGACACCTAGGCAAAGCCATAGAGTAGTTGGATTACCTGCAAGATTCATAATACGTATAATGACTCCATTCATTGCCAGGTTCCTGAGACCTTCCCGGTTACGGACATCCAGGTGCTTGAACAGCTTGGCTGCGTATATTTCCAAGGTTACATTAGGATGTAGCCTCAGGAACTCCACAATTTTTCTGGAACATTTCCCACAGGGAGTGGTAGATAGGACCCAGGTGATGGAGCAAGAAACTGATGGCTTAGGATTGAAACAATTTTCCAAGAAGTTGACTTCAGCATGTTGGGTAGAATTATTTGAGCACCAGTTCCTCCAGATGGTACCTCTGCTCCATCTGATTTCATACAGCAGGTACACCGTGTTTGGATACTGGCCAGGCAAATAATTTTTTTTGAAGTAATTTGGCTGTATCTTCCACCTGTGACAAAAGTACCAGCAGTACTGTGACCCCAACACTTCAAAGATGTTTGGTCCCATTGTCCATTGCCTGCTCTCAACATCAGCCAAGCCTCCCACTCTCAGCCTTTCCCATCACAAATGAGCAGCTTGAAGAATATTGCAATCTAATGTCCTAATTCTGTAATTTGATGAAAGCTCCAGAATTATTTCCATAGAATGTCACAGAATCACAGAATCACTGAATGGTGGGGTTGGAAGGGACCTCAGGAGATCATCCAGTCCAATCCCCCTGCCAAAGCAGGTTCCCTACACCAGGTTGCACAGGAAAGTGTCCAGGTGGGTTTGAACATCTCCAGCGATGGAGACTCCACACCCTCTCTGGGCAGCCTGTCCCAGGGCTCTGGCACCCTCACAGGAAAGAAGTTTTTCCTTCAGTTTGTCTGGAACTTCTGGTGTTCCAGTTTGTGCCCATTGCCCCTTGTCCTGTCACTGGGCACCACTGGAAAGAGCCCAGCCCCACCCATTTGGCCCCCACATTTCAGATATTTACAGACATTGATCAGGTCCCCTCTCAGGCTGCTCTTCTCCAGGCTGAACAGTCCCAGCTCTCTCAGCCTCTCCTCATAAGGCAGGAGTTGTGTCCCTGGTGAAACACCCACAGCACCTTCCTGAGAAGTGTTGGGAGGCTAAGCAATGCCACCACTACTCTGAAATCAGCACTGGGCAAAGCAGTGAGACAACTGGAAACGAAGATCAGAAAAAGGGATGGTAAGAGGAAAACAAGGAACAAGGCTTCTTAGCTTTGCTTGTCTCTAGAAATTTCCATGGGGTCCTGGCAGCTCACAGTGATGGAATTATATTTCTTACCCTTGGTTGTTCTCTCTGGGTGAAGGACCTACATAGAAAAGATTTGTGAATCACTGGGGTAGTAGATCAGCAAACAAAATTTCCTCTAAACCTCCTGCCCTGGCCCCTTTCAGTCTATACAGTCCCTGGCAAATGTCTTTTTAATAAGAATCTCTGTTTAATAAGCGACCCCTGCACAGTAAGGTTGACTGTGGTCTCACCCAAGGTTAACTTCACTGATTTCAGCAGTACTGCATCACTGCATCTGCTTTTCCCTACTGGACAAAACTTGAGATATTCTCCTGTTGGTAATGTCAACTGAGGCAAAAACATTTCCACAGCCAACGGTTCTTTCTTTTCTTACTATGAAACTGTTGAAACTGCTGAAAAAATAGCAGTTCCAAGGGAAAAAAATATCAGTGCAGAAAGGCAGGTGATTTCTGACTAACAAATACCAACGGGGTGACATCACAGACCTGCCTGATTATATATATTTTCTCTCTTGTGGTGGAAAAGAATCTAGACCCTATGACTCATTCATCCCTTCCCAACTGAGGGTCTAGATGAAAACAATTCCAGGTGATCAAGGCTGAGGTGATCCATCCATAGAAAGCTTAAGGATCTAAGAACTTTAATTTTATTAGAGAAAAAAAAATAATTTACTTAGAATTAAGATACTAAAGGCACTTTTCTGTAACTCACAGCTCTTTAACAGGAGGAATTATGAAATATACACAGTGAAATTACATTTCAGCAGGAATAAAATAGCCTACCACATCAACAGAGACCTGATCAGCTCTTTGCACAGTGCAATAAGCACTGATTCTTTAAGAGGCATTTTCTGTATTATTGCATCGGAAATAAAATAGGTGAAAAAATGAGCCTACTAATTTGCTCCATTCTTAATTACCTTTCAGATCGTTTTCACATTAAGAGGTCTTTTGGAACCTGAAATCTTCCTGTCTAATGCAGCATCAGGATTAACAAAAGGAGGCATTAACATTTTGAAGCTGGACCTAAGACTCAAGATATGGTAATACATTCAAAGAGATGACACACACAAGTCCACAAGTGTCTCCTCTATATCTCCACGTATCAACACACACATTTGTGTGAACTCACCAGTTCCTTAGATACAACTACAGTAAATATCAGATACAACTACTGTAAATATCAAATACAGCTACAGTAAATATCTACACTGAATATGGACAAATAGACCTGTTCTTCACACACAGGTACTTACCTCTATCAGTGACAGCAGCCATGGATATTTCTGGATTCATCTGTTGTCTCTTGGGTGATGGATTTCCCTTTATTAGTCTTACATTTGTTTCAGTTTCTGTTCCTGAAGATGAAACTTTGGGCGTTAGTAACGTTACTCAGCTGAATACTTCCTCATGGTGATTTGCTCTTATACAAATAAACTACTCCACCAGCAGAAACTGAAAGCAAGTTCCTGGCGATGAAAAACTGTAAAAGAGAGTGAGTCCCATGGAGAAGTGGATCTGGGGGTGTAAACAAGGTTGCCTGCCATAAGCTGGAATTTACAGGTGAGCCACTTTTTTTTGCAGTGTAGAACAGAAATTGTATCTCTTTATTACCACTAGCCTCAGAGTAGAAAAGCAGCTCTTCTCTAAACACCCCAATGGACCAAGTAAGAAAGAGCATCTACACAAATGGCATCAAGTCACAGAGCTGTGGCATGGCAGATAACTTATTTGGCACCCAGATATCATCAGGAAGTTGAGCAGAACCCGGTGGAGAGAGGGAAACACAAGACATCACTTACAAAAGCTTGTGATTTTATGGATCTCCATCAGGTGGTGATGATTACTGCCATTTCCCTTCATGGGACCACTCTGTGGAGCTCCAAAGACTGTTGTCATAGAATCACAGAACAGTTAGGGTTGGAAGGGACCTTAAAGCTCATCCAGTTCCAACCCCTCTGCCATCAGCAGGGACACCTTCCACTAGACCAGGTTGCTCAAAGCCTCAGCCAACCTGGCCGAGAACACTTCCAGGGAGGAGCAGCCACAGCTTCTCTGGGCAACCTGGGCCAGTGTCTCACCACCCTCACAGCAAAGAGTTTTTTCCTAATATCTAATCTAAACCTTCCCTCTTCTAGTTTAAGCCGTTTCCCCTTGTTCTGTCATTAACTGCCCTTATGAAAAGTCTGTCCCCACCTTCCTGGAGCCCCTTCAGGTACTGGAAGGCAGCTAGAAAGTCTCCCTGGAGCCTTCTCCTCTCCAGGCTGAACAGCCCCAACTCTCTCAGCCTGTCCTCAGAGCAGAGCTGCTCCAGCCCTGGCATCATCCTCGTGGCCTCCTCTGGACTCGTTCTAACAGGTCCATGTCTCTCTTGTGTTGGGGGCTCCAGAACTGGACACAGTTCTCCAGGTAGGGCCTTACAAGAGCAGAGTACAGGGGTAGAATCACCTCCATCGACCTGCTGGCCACGCTTCTCAATGCAGCCCAGGACACGGCTGCTCACACACCGTTGAACTTGGGTCCTTATGTAAGCAAGGAAGACTCTCTGTATGTGTGAGCATGTCACCAAAATCAGGAATGAACTTCTTCACACCAGGGCAGTCTGAAGGAGCCGGCATTCTTTATTGCAGTGCTGGATGCACGGGGGATCGCTCCATCCATCGTGTATGATGACTCGTCTCTCTACAGAAGCTTTATCCTATCAAAACATGCATATTCATTACCTTGCCAAGAAATTATTAACATATTCATTACACTTCCAGGAACCCATTAATATATGCAAATGTCTATTTTGCTTGTGCACTGGAGTCTCTTGGTGGTCTTCACGGGTCCTCTGGTGCTCATCGATAGTCTTCCTCACTGTGTCCTTTAGTGGAACTTTTCTTCTGCTCATGCTCAGTTCATTTCTTGGCCTGTTTACAACACTTCTGTCTCCACAAAACTGATTTATTCTGACATCACTACCTTATTGCGAAATTTTGATGCCTCAGGTCTCCCCTTTATCTATTTTAGATGACAAGCTTGACTGGCCCAGCTGATATGTAACTGTCTTTCAGTGTCCCATCGTTTAAGCAGAAGGGGATGTTCTCTAGGAATGCTATCAAGAACATCTCTACAGCTGTGGCCAGTGACTGGGCTGACATTCTCAGGTGAACTTTAGGCAAGCTGCCCAGCCTCCAGGACAGCTATAGCAGTGGACAGCTTGCTGTGGGGGGACACCCAGATACTTATGAAATTTCACAACTGAGAAGAACTCTGCACTCACATGGGCACCCTGAGAGCAAAATCTGAGCCAGGTGGTGAGTATGTGCAGAAGCTATTGGTCATGACAGGAGTTCAAGCTGCCTCTGAGGTGGTTGGTACTGAGACACAGCTCCTCTTAGAACCCCGACTGCCAGTAGTGGGCTGGATGTTCAAAGGGAGGGCCTCCGCTACGCATCACGCAACTGATGCTACGTGGAGTAAGTGGGTCACGCTGATCACACAATGAGCTCGAATTGGAAGCCTCAGTCATCCAGGAATTTTGGAAGTGATCAGAAACTGGCCAGATGTCAATGATTTTGGAATGTCAAGGAGGTGACACGTACTGAAGAGGCTCCATCATATAATGAACTACCAGATGATGAGAAACGATATGCCCTGTTCACTGATGGCTCCTGTCGTATTGTAGGGAAACATCGAAGGTGAAAAGCTGCTGTGTGGAGCCCTACACGACGTGTTGCAAAGCTGCTGAAGGAAAAGACGACTCGAGCCAGTTTGCAGAGGTGAAAGCCATCCAAATGGCTTTAGATACTGCTGAGCGAGAAAAGTGGCCAGTGACTATTTAACTACTGTATTAAATGTGTATATATATAAAAGATTGTTCTAACACACTCTGGTCAGGTCTGCTGTTATCCCAACCTTTTGGCTCCTCGTTGGGCACTGCCCCACCCCACCTCCCCACCCTCCGGGGGTATGGGGAGGAGAAAATATAAACAAACGGGGCTCACGGGTTGAGACACGAGCAGTTTACTGGAATGGCAAGGAAGAGAGAAACAACACCAAACAACAACAACAACAGTACTAGTGAAAGAACATACAACACAAGTGACACACGGAACCAAACGGCACCACCCGACCTGCTCCTGAACTGCGGTACCACATACCCCCGCCTCTTCCCAGAACCTCCCTGTTTAAATACTGAGCATGATGTCACATGGTATGGAATACCTGCTTTGGTCCATTTGAGTCAGCTGCCCTGGCTGCTCCCCTTATAGCATCATGGAATCATTCAATGGTTTGGTTGGAAAAGACCATTGTGATCATCTAGTCCAACCATAAACCCAGCACTGCTAAGTTCACCTCTAAACCACGTCCCTAAGCACCACATCTACATGCCCTTTAAATACGTCCAGGGATGGTGACTCCACCACTTTCCTGGGCAGCCTGTTCCAACACCTGACAACCCTTTCAGTGAAGAATTTTTTCCTAATATCCAACCTAAACCTCCCCTGGAGCAACTTGAGGCCATTCCCTCTGTCCTATCACTTGTTATTTGGGAGAAGAGGCCAATACCCACCTCATTACAACCTCCTCCCAGTTCCCTGTGAGCAATTAACTATATCCTAACCAAACCCAGGTCAGCCAGGAAGCTGGATGTGCTCTATGAGATGGTGGAAAACCAAAAGAAAAAAAAAAAAAAAAGGGAAATGTCATTCTGTTATTCCTGCCAGCCTAATGTGAGGAGAGGAATCCTTTCCAAATCCAGCAGTTGGTTTAACCCTGACAAAATCAGAAAGATAAGGTTGCCACACAAGTGAAGTTTCATGTTTCTACAAAAACTTGCACATCCTGTCTACAGGGACCAAACTTCAGTGCTTCAGAGGATGATGATAACCTCCAGATGGGTTGTATATCTGGGTGAGAGAGCTATTTCTTGGCCTTTGTGAGCAAACAGCAGTAATCCAGTATGTCATATATCTGAGTGGGGACTCATATTACTCAAACAGCTATGACCAAAACATTTTTCTTCTATTTCTCATGCAATGAGTTATCTCCTCTTGGAGGAGTTGCTTAAAATAACATTAGCCATAAACATAAAGGTGGTTTATAATGATAACACCTGAGTATATCTCACCCACTCCAGAAAATGGATTTTTTTAAAAAATAACCACCACCCTCATACTCATACCTCCTGAACATAAATGCATTTTGGAGTGTGGTGGGATGACCCTGGCTGGGTGCCAGATGCCCACTCTTCCCCTTCTGTTTTTATATGCATTATTGCATTATTATGCATACCTATATATGTCAATACCTGTGCAAGTCTGTATGTACAGGCTTGGAGAAGAGTGTCAGGAGAGCTGCCTGGCAGAAAAGGACCTGGGGGTGTTGGTCAACAGCAGCTGAACATGAGTCAGCAGAGTGCCCAGGTGGCCAAGAAGGACAAGGGCATCCTGGCCTGGATCAGCACTAGTGTGACCAGTAGGACCAGGGAAGTTCTCTTCCTCCTGTCCTGGGCACTGGTGAGGCCGCAGCTCAAGTGCTGGGTTCAGTGTTGGGCCTCTCACTCCAAGAAGGACCTGGAGGTGCTGGAGCGTGTCCAGAGAAGGGCAACGGAGCTGGGGAAGGGTCTGGAGCACAAGTGTGCTGAGTTCCCGGCTGAGGGAACTGGGGGTGTTGAGCCTGGAGAAAAGAGGCTGAGGGGAGACCTTCTGGCTCTGTCCAAGTCCCTGCAAGGAGGGTGTAGAGAGGTGGGGGTGGGTCTGTTCAACCAAGGAACAAGTGACAGGACAAGAGGAAATGGCCTCAAATTGTGCCAGGGGAGGTTTAGGAAAAGTTTCTTTACTGAAAGAGTGGTGAAGCACTGGAACAGGCTGCCCAGGGCAGTACTGGAGTCACTTTCCCTGGAGGTGTTCAAAAACTCTGTAGACGTGGCACTTCAGGACATGGTTTAGTGGGCTCAGGGGTGTTGGTTTGACGGTTGGACTTAATGATCTTAGAGGTGTTTTCCAACCTTAATGATTCTATGATGCTATGATTCATGACTCAGGCCCTATGTTATCTTATAAATAGACTCTCCATCACATCTAACACTCCTCTTGTCATTGGTATGGAGCAGGACGGCGAGACAGGAACCTGTGTGTTTAAGCAGCATTAATTGCTTCATGACATTCCTCATAGCAGATGCAGGACAGTGTTCGGGGAACCATCAGTAGTCCTGATAGCTTTGAACTTCAACAGTCATGGCATGTGGTGCAGGTCCAGGGGACACCTGGTACAGCTGTGAGACAACCCTTCAAGGGAAGAAAGAGATTTAGTGGGTCCCAGCTACCTTTTCCCGAAGCTGTGTTGCTTAAGCCAGTCAGCAGTACAAGGAGGAGCCACGCTTGCCACAGTGATGGTTATGGATTGTGGTCATTGCATCTGAGTAGATCTTAAGAGAAACAGGGACAGGATTTGGACCCAATGATCCTTGTGGGCCCCTTCCAACTCACAACGTCCTATGATTCTATGATTCTAAGCGAGGGATGAAAAGGTGGATGTGGGGTTAAGCAGCATTTGTGAGCAGCAGATGGCAGAAGTGGAAAACAAATGAGATGGAAATCAAGAAGTAGCAGGGTAGTGAGGGTGGAGAGGCAGACCTTATATCTGAAAATCCAGCTGAGCTGCCATGGTTCATTCAAATGAATACACCCAGTGGGGTCAACTGTAAATGCTCATCAGATCCAGGTATGAAAGTGACCTGAAAATCATCTCCAACTACCCAAATAGTCTTGGCCCTGATACTATGAATTAAGCATCCGCTGACCAGGATGCTGCTATGGAGACTTCACTATGGGGTAGATCAATAACCCAAACAGTAGTTGGAAGCAGAGGGAATTTTGAGACCGTGTGTCAGCAATCTGCCCTGTCACAATTGTCCTCTCTTATCTTAGAGAAGTCATGCATGATGCTGACAGGGAAACCTTGCCAGATCTCAGTACTACAGTTAATACAGATTGCAGATTTGGAGACTAACTCAAGTACCACTTGTCTTGTAAGATGGACAGGGCTGCAGGATGGGGAATGCATCCATCTGCACCTCCTTTGCCACTGCCTATTGCACAGTCCACAATCCACCTGAGTCAGAAACACCTGAACAGAGACACTCTGCCTCCCAACACCATGGCCAAGGTTCAGGGATAAACAGAGACGCCATTTGGCAGGAAAACTGCTCTTGGTTTAACCAGACCCGTGGTAGCAATGGATGTAGTGCATACCTAGTATTGGGTGGCACACACAGAACATGATGGCATAGGAGATCTGATCTGCTGAACATATGTCCAGGCCAAACAGTGATGGAACTCCAACCCCTTCAGTGCCTGACAGATCTGAGCTTCAGCAGGGGACAGACAAGAGCTAGCAGCACCTTTGTTGAGTTGGGAAACAGGTGAAGAGAGCAGTCACCACGCTGTGGAGTAGGACACAAGCTTAGGCTGGAGGTGTGAACAGGCCAGGTAGCCAGAATGGGGTGCTGAATGAGATCTTACTCTACATATCATCCATAACCTCTAAATGACTGAGTTTAAGCACAGATTTCAGTGCACAGGAGACTAAAATGTCCCATGCCTCAAGCAGGGAAGAGAAAGGCCATAGTGCATAAGAGACTAGCAGTGACCACAGAAGTGCCACATGGGACTGGATTCAGGTCCTTCTGTTTCTCTGTACATGAGAACTACAAGACATCCAAGTACAGAACATCACTCCTTCAGCTCCCAGATCTTTTTCCCTGCCTTGTATGCATGTGCCACATGGTTAAATGACAGTGCTCCAGCCAGCTACGGCAGCAACAAGAGTATTCTCCTGTTTCACGACTTGGCTTTTGTCTCTGCCAATTGGAGAGAGATGGCTTCTGCTTTCTAAGTTGCTATTGAGAAATATTGCTCAGCTGCATCATTGATATTTGGCCTATCAGGTCTCATTTGGTGTGTATAGGACAAAGAGGAAATGGCCTCAAGTTACACCAAGGGCAGTTGAGATTGGACCTGAGGAAGAATTCATTTATTGAAAAGAAGGGGTTGCCCTGGGCAGTGGTGGAATCCCCATCCCTGGAGGGACTGAAGAGTCGTGTAGAGATAGTGCTGAGGGACATGGGTTAGTTGGTACACTTGTCAGTGTTGGGTTAATGATTTGACTTGATGACCTTAAAGGTCTTTTCCAATCCAGGCAATTCTGGGATTCTGTTTAATTTTATTATTACATGAGATACAGCATGCTGTAATTCAAGAGAAGAACCAGGCCCACTCATAACTTTAGAGTTTAATGACTAAAATGAGTATAAGTTAATGAGTATTAATTCTAGTCTTGCAGAAATAACCTAGCATCAGGAATAGGGGATGGAGAGAGGTTCTCTTCCCAAGTGCTGACTTCTGCACAGCACAGAGGAGCAAACCATGGGACAGAGGAGCAAACAACCCAGCTTGACTGGATACTACAAGGGATACAGCTGCATTCCTATCACTCTTTGCACGGCCTAACTTGCCTTGATTCTTGAGGAGATTCCAGTGGATACATCTAGTGGTCCAGTCCCAGGATGAGCTTTTGGATGAAAATACTTTCTTACTTCTTTTAGCCAGCTGAATGGAGCTGCTGAAACGCAATCACGGTGGGTACTGCAATCGTCATTCCACAGTCAACACCATTTGGTGGATGGAGGATTTGCTTCTGTTGAATGGAACTTCAGGGGATTTTTTAAGTTGCTCTTTTAAGATCAAGTGCTGCTGTCAGTTACTTTATAGCTCCCACTGAACCAGTGGAAAATTGCCTAGGCTAGGACAGTCTTTCAAATGCAGACAAGTGTTTCAGTAATTAATGATGAGACATCAGTATAGCAAGAACCGGTGCCTATTGTGATTAGTTGATTGGTTTAAAACAAAGACAAGAACTTACTTACACGGCAAGCTGTGAAATTCTGGCATCTGCTGCTCCACTAAGCTGTGGCTACAAATGTCAGGAGATCTGAGAAATTCACAGGAACAAGTCCATAAACAGACACGAAAGGAAAGAGGCAGGGTTCCCAACCACAGTCATTGTGGATGTTGAGGTAATGTGCCTGGATCATAATGAACCACAGAGAGTGGCCAGCCTTGCCTACTCTCCCTAAAAAGCATGTCCTTTTGCCACTACTAGATACAGTGTCTGGACTATGCTCTCTGCCACAATGGGGCATTTTCTGTGGTTTTAGGTTCACTTTTGTTCCTCTTGCAGCATAAGGTAGGAGACAAGGCTGAACAAGAGGATAAGTCTCCAGAGATGTAGCTTTTGGCACCCTGACCATCTCTTCCCAGACATTCGTTTTTCAAGTCTCAAGAAAATAGCTTGCTTTCATCAAAATGCCTCAGTTGAACTAAGTTACATCTGCCCAGGTGCTAATTTAGCAGTCCTCTTTAAGCATACTTTTCCCATCAGCCTGTGCACCACTGGGCTGTATCAGAGGAAGAACAACATTAACAGAGTATTGAGCCTGGGGGACTGTTCCCCATTCTGGATGCTACCTGCCTCCGTTTCCACATCCAGAAGTTTCTCATCAGGGTTATTTAGCACCATCCAGTACACTCAAGACTTCCAGTGACAGGATACTGGTGGCTTTTAGAAACTGGGGAATGTTAGCAACATTTTATGATTGTTGTCTTCTACATACAAGGAGTAAGGCAGCCGGCCATCTTCTGTGGGTGAAATCTCTTAGTAGAGGATCAGAAATAACATTGGCCACAATCTCCTTCAGTACCCTTCTGGATAAACTGCACACAGCTAGACAAGTTCATCATATGTTGAGTAAGAAATTGGCTCACAGATAGGTGAATGGGGTTACAGCAGGCTGGTGGCCAGTCACCAGTGGGGTCCCCCATTGCTCTTTAATGCATTTAAGAATTATGTGGATGCAGAAATCAAATGTACACTAAGTAAGTTTGCTGATGATACTAAACTAGGAGGAGCTGTGGACTCCCTGGAGGGCAGAGAGGCCTTACAGAGATCTGGATAGACTTGAGAGCTGGGCAATCATCAACTGTGTGAAATTTAACAAGAGCAAGTGCCAGGTTCTCCATTTGGGACAGAGTAATCCTGGTGCTGATCTCCCCTCTCTGGTGACCAGTGAGAGGACACGGGATGGAATGAAGCTGCCTTAGGGGAAGTTCATCTTGGATATTAGGAAAAGGTTCTTCACAGAGAGGTTGGTCAGTCACTGGAAGGGGCTCCCCAGGGAAGTGGTCGCTGCACCAAGCCTGTCCGAGTTCAAGTAGCATCTGGTCAGCACTTTTAGTCATATGGTTTAGCATGATGTGGAGCAAGGAGTTGGACTTGATGATCCTTATGGGTCATCTACAACTTGACGTATTTTATAGTTCTGTGATTCCATGAATGAATGAAAGATCCTGAAATTGAAATTATAATGTGACATTTAGGTCCTTTAACATTTGCACTTTGGATTTGTTGTGATTTGGAATGGATGTAGCAGGAGAAGTCTATTACTTGTAATAGTCTAGAATATTTATTTCCACAAATGCCTTATAAAACGGATTTCCCAGATGTTCAATGACCTACTTAATCATAGATTTATTTTGCTCTATTTCAGTAAAAATAGCATTTCTTAGAAAACTCTAATACATGGAAATCAAAATGCTGCAGAATTTATGTTAGTTTTGCTAGGGTTTTTTTGTACGCAGGCCAAGGATGTGAATCTATTCATTGAAGCAGAATGTCTTGCCTCCAGGGGCACAAACTTTGATCACTGTTGGTGAACACATTTTTCCCTCTCCTGTCTTTCAGACAGCCTGTAACAAAACAAAAACAAAGGTTGGATTTTCCCAGGGGACAGACATTCTCTTATGACCAGCTTTTCTCATCTTGCAGAGATTGTACTCTTCGGACTAGCCAGGGAAGTTGCTGAATCAAATCTGGAAGGGACTTCAATGAAGTATATAGGGGCCCAGTGACTGGAAGGGGGTGTCAAACCACTGCAGATATTGACAGAAAGTGGTTGAGTAGCATAATTTGGTGAACAGAAACCCATGATCAGACCCAGCTTAGAAAGGGATCTGGTGGAAGGTTTCTGAGATGAGACTGGAGTTTCAGCTGATAAGGGAATTTCCCACTCTGGAGCCTGAAGGAGAAAAGCTGCACTTTGCTTTGTAATACGGTGGAAGAAAATCCACTACGCTTCTCTCCCAACAGGACAGGATAGTTCCTATGATTTTACTATATTACTTTTTCCAAAAGCATGCTGCAGCACTCTTTAAACTCCAACCAGATATGAACAGCTTCTTTCCTGCCCTTTACAGCTCAGTGTCCCTAGACTGTAAATCATTTCATGTGGTTCCTCTTATCCCTCAGAGTCTACTAACCTCCAAGATATGCTGGAGCTCCAAACGATTCCTATCTATGGTTGGTTTAAAGCCCACAGTCCAGGAATCATCTTTAGCATCTTCTTGGATAAAGTTTTTCCAACAGCACTGGTAGTCTGGAGAAATGGAAGTAAGATGACTAACCTGAGTTTATTTTCAGATACCAGACAAGCTCATGAAACAATAATTTTTAACCTCGTCCTGGTGCCCATGACACAGAGACAGCTTGATGGATGTTGTCCACTCTGTATTTGGAACCAATGCCAGTCTCTCTGGGCTTTTTTTTTTTTTTTTTTTTTTTTAAACAGTGAGGGGCCCCTTCAGGCAGGCTTATCTCAGCAGCTGCATTTAGTCCTCTAGGACAAGGGAGAAGCACCCTATCTCCCATTCCCTCAGGACTGACAGCAAGATTAAGTGTCTAAACAATGGATAATTTTTGTGTAGGTCTGGTCTCTAGAGTTCCACCCCTCTTCTCCTGCAGTATTTGAACATCTTTTTTTGGATGTGACACTCAGTCACTAAATGGTGATGGATGTGCCCCCAAAGAAGCTGGGCAGGACACTGGGCACAGAGTAAGCCCCTACCAGATTCACCCATGCACAATGCTCATCAGTTTACCCTTTCCCAGTCTCACAAAGCACAGGAAACCTTGCCTTTCATTTCCATGACAGCAATGGTTACTTGGTCTAAGCTCCGAAGGTTCCTCAGACCTTGGCGGTTTTCTTCATCATCTTTGTAATAAAGCCGGGCTACATGTATGTCTATGTTCACATATGAGTGCCTCCTTAAGAAATTCCTTATTTTACGGCAGCAGTTTGCACAGGGGCTCCAGGACAAGTACCAGGTGATGGAACAGCTGACATTACTGGATTTTCTGCTGTGAAAGATCTCCTCCAGGAAGTAGGCTTCAGCATGATAATGGTAACACTTATTTCTGACCCAGTGTGTCCAAGGTGTGCCAGTCTCACCCCACTGCAGTTTGCATAGTAGGTATGTGTCCTGTGGATTCTCACGGGGGTCAAAATTATGCTTTAATGCCATCTTAGATATATACATGCTGAAAGAGAAAAGAAATGTCAAGGAATTACTGGTTCCAACTTTGGTTTCAGTAGTTCTCCAGTACACAGTAAAGGGGGAGGGTGGAGGAAACGAGAGAATTCAGAAAGGCAAAACATGAGAGAGCAATGCCAGGAAAACGGAGAGGCAGGCACTACCTGGGTAAAGGAACCAAACCCTGAACCACCTAATCCTCCTTTTATCTGCAACTATGTGCAGAACTTTCACCTCCTCACCCCTCCCTCTGGCTGTCCTCTGCCTCATCAGCACGAGTACAGCTAAAAGCTCTCCGTATCTTTTCATGTGTCAGACATTTTCCCAGGGCTCCTATGTATTCCTTTGGATGTAGGGAGCTGTTGCAAATTTTGTTAAAACTAAAAAAAAAAAAAAGCATTGATAAACAAATTTTCTTGCTGTTTGTATTTTTATGAGGATTAGCACAGTCAGCACAAGCCCACGTGAGAAGGAAAAAGAAATGCTCTATACAAAAAGATGCAGCTCCCAAGACTGACATTTTCTAACAGATAGTCCATCTCTTGGATCCAGATCAGTTCAGAACAGAACTCTAAATACTGTCAATTAAGTAACTATACAAAGACTGCCAGTATTGGTCATGACTGTATCCTTTATATCAGTAATTACATAAATAATATATTAAGTCACCATTAGTACTTTGTAGACTTTGTACAATTGTTTTATATAGGGATTTATTTAAGCATGCACTTCAAATATATATTTTTCCACATTAGAGTAATTCAGAATAAATCTAGTAGACAACTGGACAGACTCTTAACAGAGAAGGAATGAGCCTGTAGATTGTTTTTTAGATTAGCACCCACCAATAACAAAAAAAAACACCCAACCAACTATCTGAACTAAAGACAAATGAAATCTTGCAGATCAAGCAACCATCACACATCCTCTAGCTGCAGGACTCGTCATCCATCTAAAAAAGCACATTTATCTGAGTCAATCAGAAGGCTTTGTCTTCTTACCCTGTCTCCTTCCTCATCACAGCCTCCTACACATCAAAATCCATACGACCATAAAGCAGTTTAAAAATCACAGAGTGCCTCTGTTCATTGTTTCCACGTAAATTGTGTATGTAAATCACAGAAACTATGCATGCAGATTGCTTTATCAGATTTTCTAGTGAATTTATGTAAATGTAGCAAATGTAAATGTCACCCAATCTTTAATTCTGGTACACGAATAAATTTTTTCATTATACTTAATTCCTTTATTATGTCATTAGAAAAACCAAAACAAAACAACAGAGAGAGACAAAAGTGAAGCACAGGCTTAATTTTTATGTCATTTGAGGTGCTAAAAGAGATTTATTTTTTCTTTTTCTATTATGTTATTTGGAAGTTTACCTATTAGCTTAAATTTCTTTAAAGCTTGTTGATGATTAGTGAACATATATAAAGTAAGTATATAATACATACATCATATATATAATATGTGTTTATGTATACATATAGAAAGAGAGGAAATATAGTGATAATGGTTGAGGTTCACCAAAGAAAATACATCAAACTCCCAAAAAAAGCCCAGTCAGTTGATATAATTTTTACAGAAGGTATCTTTAAGGTTTTGGAAAGCAGTATTACAACAGATTGCAGAGATCTGATTCATTCAAAGGTATCTGTAGTTGTTGCCATCTGATTATAACACATATAAAAAAATTATTTCATAATTTTATAAAAGTTTAGATTTCTAGGTTTTAGTTAAACTGGTCTTAAGCACCATCTTGCCTGTGTCTTGACCATAAAATAATTATACTTTGGATAGGCTGTTGTAGTGGGTGTTCTGCGCACATTTTCAGGGACATAAAGCCATTACTTTAAAACAGCCTTGCAATGCACTAATCTTCAAGATACAGTCACCTTAAAGATCTGTTCAGCCAAGTGAAATTTATTGTGTAATCAACTGAATGCCATATCAACAAAAGTCTGCATTCTTATTAATAACTGCTCCAGCTGTAACTTGCTATTTTTAAAATAATGGATTAATGTAAAGTTATACAGCTCTAACAGGAGGACAGACAAGAAATTTAAAGAACCACCATAGAACATTCCCATATTGTAGCATGCAGAGTCCAGGCACCTATTCCCTTTTCTCCCCAAACCAGATAAGAAAATACTTAAAGCAAGTTGTGAGTTTAGAGATAAATTGCCCAAAG
This sequence comes from Caprimulgus europaeus, assembly GCA_907165065.1. The sequence goes on along the minus strand of OU015528.1, from coordinate 4,475,140 downwards.
CCATTCAATCACTTTAATTTTTCTATTTTGTTAGCTATCACAAACAGTCCTTGCTGTTCAGTACTGGTATGTATGATACACATGAAGTCTAACTCAGAAACACCAAGCACTTAATTGCTGGTTCCTTGATATAAATATGAGAAAAAATTAAGAGTCAGTAAATATTTTTTTAAAGTCCTAAAACTTTAAAAAATTTATTTCTAAATTTGATTCATCAATCTCATGAAGGTGAACTTGTAACCCTTTCAGAATTTAAGAGCTGGAGAGAAATACACCAACTGTAAAGACTAAGTAACTGGAAGGTGAATTGCACCCAAAAATATTTAGAGGGGTTAGGGCAGAAAGATCCCAGCCAATGTAACTGTCTCCTAGGCTCAATTTTCTTTGCCATTAATATGCAGCTGCTATGAAAATGTGCATTAAACATTAAAAACATATTGACTGATTCCAAATACCTTTTAAAACATATTATTTTAATAAATTATATTATATTATATTATATTATATTATATTATATTATATTATATTATATTATATTATATTATATTATATTATATTATATTATATTATATTATATTATATTATATTATACAATATATATTATAATATAATTCTATTGTCCCATAACTTGAAGAAGAGTGAAATGGGTTTATTTAAAAATGTACAAATTTTATGAAAAAATTCCTAAACCTAATATCTCTCATTAAAATTTGTGTAATAAACTGCACAGTTATAGATATTTACCAATGTTCCTTCATAATAACACTTATTAGAAACTATTTCAAATTCTGCTCATTGCCAGATGATAATAGTAATAATTATGGTATCTAAAAATGTACAAGCATAGATGTGTTCAAACTTCTTTAACCCACATTTTTCCTCCTCTGCCAACACTTTCCACAGCCTCTGCACTTCTTTACTAAACTTTACATTAAAACTTTTTTTTTTCTGAGGTTTTTTTGGTGGGGGCAGAAAATGTCTCGTCTGACGCTTCCTGTTTATTTCATGGCACAACAGCCATTTCAAGACCTCGAAAGAGTGGAGCAGGGAAGAGGCACTTTTGGATTCTCTTGCTGCCCAACACTGGGGTTGAGCCAGCTCTTGCCTTAGCCCTTCCCCATCCCACCCCCATCTCTCACTCGTTTTTACCAGCACCTTTTCTTCCCCGCCGTTTTACCGCTCCCGGGAACTTCCCCAACAAGCTCAGCCTTCGGTGCGGCTCCTTGCCCGCTGCAGTTACACAGAGGTCAAGGTCGCCACTCAGCTTAACGCTGGCGCCAGGGTCACCCCCACCCTTCCCTGAGCAAGGCAGAGGCTTTGCACAGACAGAAAGCGCACCCCTGGGGCGACAAAGCGAGAGGTCTTGGAGCAACGGCAACACAGAGCTGAAGCTGGAGTTTGTTTGGTTTTGGTTTGGGGTTTTGTTGTTGTTGTTGTTAGCAATGTAATTTTTTTACCCTCTCAGCTTTTTCCTGTACATGGCTTCTCTTCTCCCCGTGAACCCCCCGGCACGTCTCTTTTCCTGTGGTGCTGTCCTCCTGTCTGTTTCTTTGCCTGCAGACGGGTCCTCCGCGCAGAGCCGATGACCCAGCCCACACCCCGGGCTCTGCTGGCCCCAGGGTGACGTAAGAGGAAAGGGAAATCAATGGTTTGACTGCGGTTGCCACCACATAATGACACGTCTTTCCAAGCTTGCCCTTACAGTGCTCCTTCCTCACCCCTCAGCTGCAGAGTGAGGTCTGACAAATGTTTCTGGTTAAAAATGTAATAATTGGACAATCTCTTTGAAGTCTTCTTGTAACTTTGAAAGGGATGATAACGCTTCACTGGCAGAAAAAAATGGTATTTATACTTCTGTGCAGGAAACTCCTCCCTACAATGCAGCTGTTTCCAGTGTACATCAGGCCTCTCCTCCAAAAAGCCCAAAGCTTGGCTCTGCAGAAAGCGCGGTGCTTCAGCCTCGTGCGTTGCAAGATGTTTCCTTGCTGTCAGAGCTTTGTCAAGGAGAAGGTGCTCACAAATACCTCTGATGAGAGACTTCACTCACAAGGTATCAACAAAGCTTGCTCACCTTCTCTGCCAAACCCAGAAGGTGGAAAGTTGCCCCTCTGGTGTAAGAGAGGGGACCGTGTGTTGGGAGCATTGCAGAAGACACAGCTTTTGAGGAGCTGGTGGTCTCCAATAGGCCATGTCTGCTCTCTTGGACCTTGTGCTTAGAGACCAAGAAGCCCATGTCTTACCAGTACAATCTGACCTGGACAGACTGGAGAGCTGGGCAGGAAGATACCTAATGAAGTTGAACAAAAAGGCAAGTATACAGTCCTGCACCTGGGGAGGAGTAACCTCAGGCACCAGGACAGGTTGGGGGTGACCTGCTGGAAACCAGCCGTGCAGAGAGGGAGCTGGTGGACAGCAGTTTAACCATGAACCAGCAATGGGCCATCATGGCCAAGAAGGCAAATGGCATCTTGGAGTGGGTTCAGAAGAGTGTGGCCAGCAGGTTGAGGGAGGTTCTCCTCCCACTCTACTCTGCCCTGCTGAGGCCACATCTGGAATGTTGTGTCCAGTTCTGGGCTCCTCAGTTCAAGAAGGACAGGGATCTTCTGGAGAGAGTCCAGCAGAGGCTATAAAGCTGATTAAGGGGCTGAAGCATCTCCTGTATGAAGAGAGGCTGAGAGAGTTGGGTCTGTTCAGCCTGGAGGAGAGCAGACTGAGAGGGGATCTGATCAATGTCTATAAATATCTAAAGGGTGGGTGTCAAGAGGATGCGGCCGGGCTCTTTCCAGTGGTGCTCAGTGACAGGACAAGGGGCAGTGGGCACAAACTGGAACACTGGAGGTTCCGCTGAAACATCAGGAAAAACTTCTTTCCTATGAGGGTGCCAGAGCCCTGGGACAGGCTGCCCAGAGAGGGTGTGGAGTCTCCATCTCTGGAGATGTTCAAACCCACCTGGACACTTTCCTGTGCAACCTGGTGTAGGGAACCTGCTTTGGCAGGGGGATTAGACTGGATGATCTGCTGAGGTCCCTTCCAACCCCACCATTCTGGGATCTGTGATTCTGGGATTTATATACACAGGTCTGCCCTGCATTGGCAGTGTGGCATTCAGGCCCTGCCTTGCTGCACAGACCCCTTGGCCACAGGATAAACTTAGTTGGTGGGTTGTAAGAGAGGAGCCTGCAGGCAGCTCTTGGCACCGGTGATTGCACCACCAGCCTGGCCCTGCCATTATCTACATGTGCAGCAGGAAGTTCAAACAACCTTTAGGAAGAGAATTGCGTTCCTGGAGGGTAGGTTACCTCAGGCTCAACACTGCTGAGACAAACAGAGCCAGCTTTGGCCTAACACGATGACAGAACTATTTGGCTTTGGTTTTTATTCCATGACCTGGGATATCCCAAAACTACATCAGTTGACAGCATGAGGATTTTGGTTTCCATTTCTCTTTTTATGGAATACCTGAAGAAAATTGCTGAGCCCTGTCTCTTCTGAGGGACAAGGAGCTGATTTCAGGGTTTTCAGGAGGTGATTTCAGGGCTGATGCTGGAGCTAGTGCCAGATGTTGACACCAGGTTGTCAGACTCTCTTGGCTTGAGCACTGGCTGCCTCAGAAACAGTCTCTCTCCATGAGGGGCAAAGTGAGCACAGTGGGTTGCTGGCTAACCAACGTACACCACCCTAACCTGATGGGCAAACTTTGTGTGTGGCTTGTAAGACGATGTAAAGACATTTATGACCAGTGTGTTCATTTTGACACAGTTGTATGTGCATGCATCATAAGTACCTGTGGCAACACTGCAACTTTCAGAAAGCTGAAAAGGATCACAGATACTACCAGAAAAGGTCTGCTAGGAATGCATATATGTGAGGTATTAAATATGCTACTTCTGTAATAAAAAAACCCACAAATGTAATTTTGTGGTGGAAATTTATGAAGCTCAAGGTTATAATAAACTCACCTGCCTTGGACTGAAAAACTTGACATTCCTAAGGAATAGGTCTCTGGAGATTTCAGATTGAGACACAGAACACTTTTGAGATAAGATGGTGACACTCAGCCCGTAATGGACGGAGTGGAGATTTGATGGGAGTTTCCTGCAGGGTAATGTGCAGCATGCATTTGTTTACAGAATCCATTGCACCAACCCTGCTCTGCCAGCAATAAACAACACCTGAGTTGAAGTCAAGAGTTGGGATGGTACTTCCCTAAACTGCAGTAGCTGTGTTCACTACAATGTGCCTGTCAACAACCTCCTCCAAAGACATAAGCCGTATGTGATAGGCTAACACTAAGCAATACCTATATCGCTTCTCCAAAAGCCACTCCAAAAGCCAGTAATATGTGTCAAAAGCCACGTATTACTTCACCTCTAGCTCCACAAACCATGTTGCTTGTTATCTGTAACCCCTCAGAGCCCTTAGTGAGTGGACACACACTCATTGCAACAGCTAGAATTTCTTAGGATTAGTAAATTTATCTATGATTCTCACGTAATCTCCATCATGCAACCAACATTAGTAAATGACACAGGAGTATAAAACTAACAGAGCAGAATCACAGAATCACAGAATTGCCTCGTTTGGAAAAGCCCTTTAAGATCGAGTCACATCATGAACCTAACACTGACAAGTCCCTGACTAACCCATGTCCCTCAGCACTGTGTCTACACGACTCTGAAATCCCTCCAGAGATGGGGACTCCTGGACTCCCCTCCAGAGATGGGGACTCCTGGACTCTGGGAAACCCCTGCCAATGCCTGAGAACCCTTTCAGGAAAGATACAAGAATATAGCATTTTCTAAGTCAGGTTCTCTTTCAGTCTTCTAGACTTTGACATCTCCTGCAACAGCAACATGGCATACTGATCTGGATTTCCCACAGCCTGGGGAAAGAGCTGCTTTCGCTGTGCTGTGACAGCTTCACATCATGTTGTCAAGGCACAGGTTAATCTCTGAGTGAGCTGGCAAGAAAAGGCTGGATGTTGAGGGCTTCCAGTTTCCAAACACCCAGGGCTTGAAGTGCCTCCTCCTGCTGCTGCAGTGTCCTAGAACTGGATGAAAACAGCATGCTGGACTGCTGAGATAATGTTAGCCCTTCCACCATGGAGTGGGACGGCTTTATTTAAGGCCATGTTTATGGGATGGCAGTTTCCCTCAGAAACAGCCAGTACCTTCTTGGGAAGTCACCCAAACATCTACTCTGTGCAACATCCTTGCGATGCACAGTACCAGCCATCCTTGGTACCACCTGGAACACCAGCTTCACACATGCAGGGCCCACGCTGGCAAAAAATCCCAGCTGGAGTGAGTCAGCAGAACCCTGGCAGAACATGGCTCTGGGCCCATACCTGAGCTAGAACAACTCTGCAGCACCTAGCTATGACCAATAGCAATGCCTGGGTCTGGTATTAATGGTCAGGGGACTGCCAGGTAATTAATAAGTATGATTAATTACAGAGTTCTGAGGGGGTTATAGAGGAAGCAGTTTAGGTAACTAGTGGTAGACACCCAATGAAGAAAAGAAGAAAACCGATGACTTTGATGTCCACAGGCATTTTGCATTTTGAGCAGTTATTTGTTATTTCAGCACAAGATTGGATACCATGATGAAAAACATGATGAAAGATGATCAGCAGGTAGGTAACTCAACCAGGAATACAAAACCTCTTGTTCTGACAGCTCAGTCATAGAACATATGAGTCATAATGTTTTAGTTCCATTTATCTCATTCAGTATGCTGCTCTTTATATTTATCTTTGTTACTCGATGAAATAGAAACTGTACCATAACTGCATTTTTGTGATTCATTTTCCTCTGTTAAAAGCCACCAGAGTATCAGGGAATATTTGCTATGCACAGATTGGATGTTGGACTCTCAACAGCTGGGCCATGTCTGTTGGTGATCCTGTTAAAGAGCCTTTATCACCTCCCAGAGTTGAACAGGACAGGAGAACCTGTACAAACCAGGAGCTTTAAAGGAAACAATTGTCACCAAAACCAGCATATCACAAAACTACAGCACTCCCTGGCACATGTCTCCGTAGCCACTTGGGTGTGGCTGACATCTCTGCTGTCAGGTTCTGAAGTCCTTCCTTATAGCTCAGCCCCTCCAACTTCCTGTGTCACAGCCACTCATCTGACACTATATACTTGGAACAAAGAACGGAAGAGACAGTTCAGAGATCAAAAAAAACAAGAGGCAAATAAATACCTCAGGAAAATTACTGATTCCTATTATTAAGCTTCTTTCCTTGTTTTATAATGCACGTGCTGTCGTAATGATTTTCAGGGAGTTTGAATTGGATGATACTGGGGGCAGACAGTAAAATATCTTCTGTTTTGAAAGTTGATGTTTGAAGAAAGAAAAAGGGAATGGGAAAAGTTTTCCTGAGCAGTGCAATAGCATAAAGGATTTCTTTCACTCTTTAAAGGAGATGTCTCTTTTCTGCATCATCCATGTGCCATCTGGATGCTTCTGTTCTCACTGCCAAGAAACTGCCCTGAACAGTGACACTGCCCTTTGATTACTCCACCTCAGTTAGCTGGTCAAGGAAACTCATCCCAAAAAGAGTCAGATAGAGCTGAAGAATGCAAGGCTGGGGTACAAAACATCTGTGTGCAGGTCTGTTGGCAAGGTCCTTCCATTACAAGAGGAATTGATTGGAGACAGTCATGGTAACAGAAGCTAGTCTTCCTCTCAGCACTGCCCAGCTTCCTCCACCCCAGAGGCAGCAGGCAGCTGCCCACACATCCCTGGCACAGCAGTAGGAGGGATGGGCCAGCAGAGCTAAGGAGCCTCAGGAAGGATCAACCCATGCTATTCCCTGTGGGATAGCCCACACCAGGAACATCCAGTGGAGAATCTGCCTCCAGATGCTGGGGCCATTGCTCCTCCTATCCCCAGCCTGAAAATGCCCCATCACACTCCAGTCCATGGTCAGCCCTTGGCTGCAACAGCACCCATGGCTCTGGTTCATCCCTGATGTCTGCAGGCTTCTTTTCAGACACAAACACACGAGCATCACAGAAGCAATGTAGCTAGGCAGTGGAATTTGTCTCTGATCTCTGTCTCCAGGTCAGCCCTGTGTCTATCTTCTCTCTTGAATCTGTGTATCTCCAGAAGGAATATTCAAGCTGCAGCAGTGGACAGTAGATGAGTGAAAAGAGAGATGGGGATAAAGAGGTTCTCTAAGGGTATGGTGGCTGTAGGGGTGGTAGGGTTTGCAGGGCCAATTTGAGTGAAATCTACCGTGAGACAGGGAATGAGGGAAATTTCATTTTCTTCTCTCTGGCCCCAGTTTGTCCTGGGTCTTTAGCCTTAGAAAGATACAACACAAGCCAGGACAGCTTTATATTGACTTCAAGCAACAGACTCTTGTCTATACGAGGATTTTGTAGCAATGCCTAAAGTAGAGGGTGCCTAAAAGTAGAAGGAGCAGGGTGAGCTGTGAAATGGGCTCAAGTCCGAATCCCAAAACAACAGTCAAAGTCACTTTACTGGGCTTGCATCATACCTTTGCAGATGGTTTGAAGCAGGAGAGCTCCACTTACTACAGCACAAACTGTTCACAGGGCTGCAGCAGAACTGGCCTTGGCTGTTTGTCATTGTTCTTCTGTTGCCAGTTACCACCCTTGCTGTTCTGTTATTGGGAAGGTGTCCTGGTGTGAGCTGGGCCAGAGCTGGTTCTGTTCAGCAGCTGGAACAGCACTGGGGGTTGGGTTCAGCTGGGATTTGTTAGGAGACAATGAGAACATCCCCATGTTTGTCCCTGGCAGTGAAGGACTTTGTGTTTGTCTGTCTGCAAGCGCAAGATCTCAGGGGGCGAGGAATATTGTAATGACTCAGCTCCATGGGTATTTGGCTCTGCCAAGGGGCTGTTCCATCTCCTGTCCCCCATGGGCAGGAGATTCATGAGGGGCTCTTCCTCTCTTGCTCTCTCTGGCTTTCACTCGGGCTCTTGCTCTGCCGGGATTGCGGTTTCAGTTCGGGATTGTCGCTCCTCCGGGATCGTTCTCTGGGAACGGGCCGGGCTGGGTCGGTGGGTGGTGAGCAGTGGCACTGGGTATCGTTCATTTGCATATTTTACTACTACTATTATTATTATCATTACTATTTTAATATCATTATTATTTTAAGTTTTCTTTTATTTCAATGATGTAATTGTTGTTATCTCACCCTAGGAGTCTCCTTCCCCTTGCCCCCCAATTCTCTCCCCTATCCCCTGGGAGGGAGGAGTGAGTGAGCGGCTGTGTTGGTTGCAGCCAAGTGCTAACCCAGTGAATCCACCACAAAAGCACAGGATGAATGGTCTCCTCCGTAGAGATTTTTTTTTAATGTTTAATTCTAATTCAGTCAGTTCTGCAAGAGACAGTAAAAGAGCTTAGAGAGCAGCTCTGCAAAGGAAGAAATGGATTTTGGCCAAAAATAACCAGGCATAGAAGTAAACCAAAATGGAAAGCTGCAATCTGATATGAAACAAGCCATCATAAACTTGGGAAATTCTGTTGTCCCAGAAATACCTTTCCTGACTGACTTCAGCCAAGCTTGAAGACAGCTGGCCAGAAATCAGCAGTTCTGTTTCCTGAAAAGCATCACCCTGATGAGATGTTCTTGTTCTGAGTCACCACACAAACAGCGTCCCTCCTTCCCTGCCCTCCCAGTCTCGCTGGCTTCTCACTCACATACTGTGTTGTCCTCTGAAAGAGCTGGTGGCCTGTAACATGTAGCTGGGCTGTCACCAAGCCAGGTTTAAAAAGGGGTATGAACCTGAGTCTCACCCAGGAGTGGCTACCTAATTAATCACCTTCTTTTCAGCCTGCAGAACCCTTCCTAAAGAAAAATAAAATAAAATGAAATATGTAAACCAAAACTTTTCACAGAAACCTTTTGGTTCTGTCCAAGCAACCTTTCCCTGTGAATGCCAGACAATGCTGGCCAGCTCAACTCTCATTCCTGCACGCGCTGCTGTGGCTCCACGACAGAAACGAACTCAAAGAGCTTCAGAAACTGATTGTTTATAACTGAGAACAGAAGGTAGGACTGAGCACACAGGGGTGGGATTTACATCCTGACACCTTGTTTTGCCAATTGATAGGTTTAGCAAAAAGGACACAGACACCAACTTGAAAACAAAAACAAACTTATTTTACTTTAGTTCATAGAAGGGAAAAAACAAGAATGAGCAAGGTACAAAGATAAGCAGGGTAACGCACCTGATCATCACCACATGGGTTAACTACAGTGAGTAAGAAAGATTCATCACCAGTTGCTCAAACACTTGACCATCATCCAGACCAGTGATTCAGCTGGGGAGCCCCTGTCACAGCGAAGGACCAGAGAACCTTTCCCAGCAGTTGGGAAGTCCTATGCAGTGCATCCACTGGTAGGTGAGGTCTCCATCTTCACTGTGAGAGGGTCCTGCTTTTATACATCTAACAAACAAATGACGGAGAGAGAAAGGCACGGGAACATCTGGTGGGTTGGCTTCACTTCTGACCAGGATCTGGGATGTGTCCAGGATGCTCCTGTTTTGGTAGAATGAATCTGGCTTTGGATTGTAGGAGGAAAAGTCTCACAGTTGTATTTCATGCTGATGTGATACAGGTTGGGAAGTTCACTCAAAAGTCAACTCTGGTTTAAGGCCTGTGGTTTATCACAGCTTCATCTTAAGAAGGCTGAGGCTTTTTTTAAATGTACCATCAGGCTCTGCTCCTGTAGCACATACAGCTTCTACTTTCTCTTCTCCTGCTGTCCCCTACCCCTACTTGCTGTTGCTGGTACTGGGGCAGGAGGGCACAGTTCCCTGAGGTGAGTCTCTCAGGTTTACATAAGGGGAGAACACTGTCAAAGCCAAAGGGACTGCTGAGCTGGCTGGTGTCTGATAATTTAACTATTCATACATCAATATTCACATCAACACGATAGTGTGGGAAAGTCCTCCTACCCTCAACAGTGAATGGCCATGAACTCCTAAACCTCACTGTGTTACAACCACAGAACATTTGCTTTGTTGGTGCTTATGAATACTCTTCCCTCCAGTCTGGGATCCTGTTGACTTTGCCATCAAACAGGAAAGGAGTACCTGTGAGGCTGTGTGGCAGCACACTAGACAGATGAATATGATATCATTCCTAGAGAACATCCCCTTCTGCTCAAACAATGGGACATGGAAAGACAGTTACATATCAGCTGGGCCCAGGCAAATTTATAGTAGATTTGAGGTGCCAAGTCCTAGCAATAGGGTAGCTAAGGTAGTGATGTCAGAATAAACCAGTTTTGTGGAGACAGAAGTGTTGTAAACAGGCCAAGAAATGAACTGAGCATGAGCAGAAGTTCCACTAAAGGACACAGTGAGGAAGACTATCGATGAGCACCAGAGGACCCATGAAGACCACCAAGAGACTCCAGTGCACAAGCAAAATAGACATTTGCATATATTAATGGCTTCATGGAAATGTAATGATATGTTAATAATTTCTTGGCAAAGTAATGAATATGCATGTTTTGATAGGATAAAGCTTCTGTAGAGAGACGAGTCATCATGCACGATGGATGGAGCGATCCCCCGTGCATCCAGCACTGCAATAAAGAATGCCGGCTCCTTCAGACTGCCCTGGTGTGAAGAAGTTCATTCCTAATTTCAGTGACACTCAGCCCATGCGCAGAGGAGACACACCTGAAGAGCATGACAGGTGGTGAAGAGGAAGGAAATCCTTCTCCTAGCTCAGATGAAGCCTTTAATCTTTGCCAGCCAAGCTTCTGGCATATGCCCCAGCCCTGCCAGGAACTCAGAGGGCTTTAATCATTGTTACAGAGTCTAGTTGGAGGCCTGTGGTTGGCTGAAGGGTCTGAGTGGACCCTCAGCCACTTTGCTGATGACACTAAGCTAGGAGGAATGACTGATACACCAGAAGGCTGTACTGCCATTCAGCGAGATCTGGGCAGGCTGGAGAGCTGGGCAGAGGAAGCTGATGAAGTTCAATAAGGGCAAGTGTAGGGTCCTGCACCTGGGGAGGAATAACCCCAGGCACCAGGACAGATTGGGGGTGACCTGCTGGAAAGCAGCCCTGCAGAGAAGGACCAGGGAGTGCTGGTGGATGACCAGCTGACCATGAGCCAACAATGAGACCTTGTGGCCAAAAAGGTCAGTGATGTCCTGGGGTGCACTCAGAAGAGTGTGACCAGCAGGGTTGGACTGGATGATCTCCAGAGATCCCTTCCAACCCCCACCATTCTGTGATTCTATTAGTAAGAACATCATCCTAAGGCAGGGGAATTTCAGCCTCATTTCATACAGCCTGCTTGATTCCCAGGCTAATGAGCCATCCAGGAGCTCAGGCCACATACCCTCAGGGTTTACAGCCTAGAGATTAAGATCTTCAGAACTTATTTTAGCTAAAGGGCTTACTAGCACAGCAAATTTCCCCTAGTTGTGGCCTTTATCATACAAGTATCTGTCTAGTGGAAACTCTAGAGAATGAGTCACTTACCTGCAGCACAGGTAGCAAAAACAGTGCCCATGGAAAATTTGAATGGCTTGCAGCAAAGCCAGGAGCTGGTAACTGTGTCATGCTGAAAGAAACACAAGTAAAGAGCAATGAGTCTCAGCTGCCACTGAGAACAGAACAGCTGAGTCAACACCTCCGCAAGATTTCTAGTGGGCTGTTCAAGTCTTTCTTCTGTCACTGAAATCAGAAATGAACTTCTTCACACCAGGGCAGTCTGAAGGAGCCGGCATTCTTTATTGCAGTGCTGGATGCACGGGGGATCGCTCCATCCATCGTGCATGATGACTCGTCTCTCTACAGAAGCTTTATCCTATCAAAACATGCATATTCATTACTTTGCCAAGAAATTATTAACATATTCATTACATTTCCATGAAACCATTAATATATGCAAATGTCCTTTTCACATGCACACTGGAGTCTCTTGGTGGTCTTCACGGGTCCTCTGGTGCTCATCGATAGTCTTCCTCACTGTGTCCTTTAGTGGAACTTTTCTTCTGCTCATGCTCAGTTCATTTCTTGGCCTGTTTACAACACTTCTGTCTCCACAAAACTTCTGGTTTACTCTAGCATCACTACCTTATCTACCGTATTGCAAAGATTCAGTGTCTCAAAATCCTCGTTATCTATTTTAACTTAGCGAGTGTTTGTCTTTTCCTACAAACTTGACTAGGCCTAGCAGACATGGAACTGTCTTTTAATGTCACATTGTTTAAGTAGAAGGGGATGTTCTCTCAGAATGGTATAATATTCTTTGCAAAAAGACAGTTATAGTCCAGCATGCCTCCCTAAAAAGGACACTAGTCCCTCCCTCTGTGCAAATAAGCAAAGATGTGCACTTTGGACCAATTAAGCTAGGCCCAGCTTGCAGCCAGTTATGTTGATGCCAATGTGAATACCACTTTATCAAGTTTGTGTCTGGGACATGCTGTCAGCAGCAGAAATTGTGGCCAAAACACAGGTGCAGGTGAGCACTGTGAACCTGAAGATGAGAAATCAAGCAGGGGAAGAGGAGAAAGGCACAAGAACCCCTGTGCAGTGGTGGGAGCTATGTTTTCAAACTTTTATTTTGGGTGCAAAATGAATAAATAGAATATCCTGGATTTATGTGCTGCCATGGGTGATATCACTGCATCTCTTGTTCAGGTTTATGACCCTCTTTGGTTATCTTGTGAAGGTACCTGAAATTGTCCTTTCTTGAATAGCCTTCAGGCAGCAGTCTTGCTGTGAATAGGCAAAGCAAGAGGAGGATAAAGGAAGAAAGCTCATGCCACTAAATTCCCCAAGATTTTACTCATAGAATCATGGAATGGTCTGGGTTGGAAAGAACCTCAAAGCTCATCCAGTTCCAACTCCCCTGCCATCAGCAGGGACACCTTCCACTAGACCAGGTTGCTCAAAGCCTCATCCAGCCTGGCCTTGAATGTTTCCAGGGATGGGGCTTCTACCACCTCTCTGGGCATCATAAAAATTTTCTTCCTAGTGGTAGACAACACTATGAGAAAAAAATGCACCACATTCCCCCTTCCGAGGAGAGGGGTTTCTTTATCTGGATGATGTTTCCCCATTTGTCCTGTCCCTCAGCTGCAACTCAGCTCTTGTTGAGAAGCATAGAAAGAGATGTTTGTGTGTGGGAAAAGAGGCCGGGGCTGCGAGCCTCCCGAGCCGCTCCCACGGTGGCTGTTTGCTGCCCCTCGGTGGTGGCCTGAGGGTGAAGCAGGGGAGAACTGCGGGGACTCTCCCGTCCCAGATCCCCAAGTTCAGCCTCCCCACCACCTGTCCCAGAAACCTCCCCTCCCAGGACGGAAGACTGGCTTTGGGGACCTTCTCCACCCCTTTCCCATCCCTGTGTCCCAGGACCGGTTCTCCTTCACACCAGAGCCACAGTCACCCAGTCTGGTTGGTCTCCAAGGTGCACACAGGGGTACACCTTCCTCTTTTCAGGTGAGAGATGGAGCTGATCGCACAAAGCAGAAACCTGTGAGGAACTGCTTACTCGGGCCAACGCGGTTATTGGGACTAGATGAATTGACTCCCTCCCTGCCTGAGGTTTGAAGAGACTACGTCAAAAAACACATGAATCACTTGATGCTTGCTCCAGGCATCACAGGACTGCTGGGCCACACAAATCCTTGTGCCTCACTTTCCTGGCATGCGGGGAAAACAAAACAAAACAAAAACCCAAACAATAGCAGTTATCCATTGCTGTGTGCACTGCTGAGGGTGGGGTGGGGAGGTGGGCAGTGACCTGTCTGTGGGACATGATTAATTAGGGCTGTATTTTCCTTTTCTCAGCTATACTGAGGAGATGATGTTGCTGTGTTATTTTCAGTTCTTCCCTAACTAACATGAAAATTTAGGTCAAGCCAAGCCAGGCTGCGGGTAGACCATTTTGCCACAGAACTACCCAATGTAATTGGATTGCATTTTCTTGCAGTTTGGACACCACTCCTTCAGGACACTGCCAGCTGGGTTTTGCAGCTTCTTAGCTTCAAACTGTCCAAACTCCATCATTATCCATAACCAAGCAACAGAGTAAAGTGATGGCTTGTAGATGCACCCTAGAACAGTGGTTCCTGGAGAAGAAAAGGCTTTGGGGAGAGCTTCTATTGGCCTTCCAGCACCTGAAGGGGCTCCAGGAGGGCTGGGGAGGGACTTTGGCCAAGGGCAGGGAGTGACAGAACAAGGGGTGATGGCTTGAAAGTGGAAGAGGGGAGATTGAGGTGAGATCTGAAGAAGAAATTCTTTGCTGTGAGGGTGGTGAGACACTGGCCCATGTTGTCCAGAGAAGCTGTGGCTGCTCCTCCCTGGAAGTGTTGAAGGCCAGGTTGGCTGAGGCTTTGAGCAACCTGGTCTAGTGGAAGGTGTCCCTGCTGATGGCAGGGGGTTTAGAACTGGATGAGCTTTAAGGTCACTTCCAACCCAGACCATTCCATGGTTCTATGATTCCTATGGTAAGGTAAGATCTTTCCCTGATATGGAAAGATGCCTAGAGCTGAGTCTACTGATGAACATGGGTTTGTGATGAACCTAGCACAGCAGGATGGCGGAGATCAGGTTAGCCTGGGCATTTACTGTATTCTTCCTAAAATAGTGGATCAAACTGGCTGGCCAGTTATCCTTCTTCTGACAACTCATACAGAGAAACTCTTCTCGTCTCCCAACATCAGTTAGCAAAGAGTATTGGCAACCTCCAAAGTCAATTGCCTACAGTACAAGGACATGACTGGAGAGTGTTTCCCCCACCCCTGAGGACCTGCTTTACTTTATATCTGACCTGTGTTTGCTAACTGAGGCTGCCCCTAACTCACCAAACTGCCCAGCCATGGTCTCCTTCATGTACTCAGCAGCCTCAGACTAACACAGAGAGATTCTTTTAAGGCTCTGAAGCCAACAGCTGGCACCTACTGATGTCAGCAGTTCCACTTTACTGGTACAGGAGTGAAAATCTAGACTAAGCAGCAGGCAGAGCTGTCTCTGGGGTCGTAGTTAGGCTTGCGCTACAACATACGCCGATCTCACCGCTTCGCTTTCCAAATAGAAGGTGCTCTCCTCCACCATACACTTCAAATACAAACAACTGTGAGCGTGCTATGAAGAAGCCCCAAACCCAAGCCAGCCAACCCAAAGTGAAATCCTCCACCACACGTGCAGTTCTCTCCCTGCGGAGAGGATGAGAAAGAGACAAAGAACCACACACGGCAGATCTGAGTCAGGGCACTCAATACTCCACCGGAAAATGCTCAGACACCATAACGGTGAAGGCAATCTAGGAACCTAAACGGAATAGACTGGTTTTCTGTTCTCTTTTTCTCTTTCCTCCACTCATCTTAATGTGACCTACCTTTTTCTCACTGTGTCTGACTTTATTTCTTTGCCCAGGAATGCCTGTATTGCCACCTTTAAATAAAGGGTCAGGTTATGCACTCAGGTACGCTGTTACCGGCGCAAAAAAAGGTCAAACCTCAGTGCCACCCAAACCAGTGTGACACTGTCTCTGACTGTCATGAGACCAGAATCCATCCCTGCCAAGGAATTATTCTGATTACACAGAGGGAATTGAAATCAGCAGCTGGCCCACTGGGTTAATTCCCTCTGTTTTGGCCTTTAACTTCAGGAGGTTGAAACTAGATATTCATGTCCTTCACCATAGGGGAGATTTTAAAGCTTGGAAGAGGATGTTCTCCAGAGCATCCTGATTCTGGCATTTTCTTTCCCTCCTGTTTCTCGATGCTATAGCAGATCACTGTTAAGCAGGCTGCCAGCAGCCCTTGGCATCTCCACGATGGCATTATTCAGCGATGCGAGGGTCAGGTGCTCCAAGAGGCTCTTTCAAGCCACTGATTCCAGTGAAGGACATATGCAGGGGATGGGCGTTGACTTATGTAGACCTATTCTCTGGGTATAGACCTGTTCTCTGGTGACTAGTCACAGAAGAGGAGTGCAACAAGAGCTGGTGTTCCTCACCGAGCTGTGCTGTACTGTTCAACAACCTGCTCTGGTTCCAGCGACACGCTGCTGCCTGGTCCCCATACCAGGTGCAGCTGGTGGATAGATCAGAGATCAGATCTCCAGCTGGGGCCAGCGCATGGGTTTGCAGAGCAGGTGGGTACTGATAGAAACTGAAATCTTCAGTGGTTTGTGTCAACATGCTGACTGTGAACTGCAGTGGCTGAAGAGAGATGAACTGCACCCGGCTTGACCATTTCTGCTGGAGGGGTGGGGAAGTCTGCTGGGTACAGTAAGGGAAGAGAGACAGCTGAGGTCTTGCTATGTCAGAGGGCGTGCTGGGTCACAAGTCAACACCTGCAACTTTGCACCAAAGCCATACAACCCTCTGCAAGGATACTTTGCCTCTGCAGATACTGCGACACTATTATTAGGCTGTTTACAACTAGAGTAAAGCAACTTAGTCATGAGTGGGGTTAAGAGAATGTGTTCTCAGGCCTGTCTTAGCCCCAGAGTTTGCATGGAGGACACAACTGGGGTTAGAAGAGGAATTATTAGAAAGATGTTGTTCCCAACACAGAGTCTTGGCTGCTCTTCCTCACAGAATCCCAGAATGGTGGGGTTGGCAGGGACCTCAGGAGATCATCCAGTCCAATCCCCCTGCCAAAGCAGGTTCCCTACACCAGGTTGCGCAGGAAAGTGGCCAGGTGGGTTTGGACATCTCCAGAGATGGAGACTCCACACCCTCTCTGGGCAGCCTGTCCCAGGGCTCTGGCACCCTCATAGGAAATAAATTTTTCCTCATGTTTAAGTGGAACCTTCTGTGTTCCAGCGTGTGCCTATTGCCCCTTGTCCTGTCGCTGGGCACCACTGGAGAGTCTGGCCCCATCCTCTTGACACCCACCCTTTAGATATTTACAAACATTGATAAAGTCCCCTCTCAGTCTGCTCTTGTCCAGGGTAAACAGACCCAGCTCTCAGTCTTTCCTCCTATGGGAGATGCTCCAGTCCATTCATCAACTTTGTGGCCTCCGCTGGACTCTCTCCAGTAGTTCCTGGTCTCTCTCAAACTGAGGAGCCCAGAACTGGACACAATACTCCAGATGTGGCCTCACCAGGCAGAGTAGAGGGGGAGGAGAACCTCCCTTGACCTGCTGGCCATATTTTTCTGAATGCACCCCAGGAGATGATTGGTCTCCTTGGCCACAAGGGCCCATTGTTGGCTCATGGTCAACTGGTCATCCACCAGCACTCACAGGTCCTCTGCAGGGCTGCTTTTCAGCAGGTCATCCCCAACCTGTCCTGGTGCCTGGAGTTATTCCTCCTTCATTACTAACCTGTGCTGGGGAAGCATTTTTATTTTGTCACAGCAGAGTCTGGGGTTTTGGAGTTCTTTCACTGTGTGATTCTGTGGCTTTTCCTCACCTTGCAGCCTGAGAATAGACACAGTTGGTACCATACAGTCTCTTTAATTCTCTCTTTGCTGCCCCAACAGATGTGCTTTCACAGCCCGATATGAGCTGGTTCTCAATGCACAATCTAAAGGAGATGAAGTACAGATAATTTTTACCTCTATGCCACTACCTGATGTCCATGCTATATTCCCCTCTCCAGCCTCCACCCTTCACTGGATTCAATTCCTAGACAAATGACATCCAGTTAAACAAGCTACAGCCTCTCACTGCTTTGTTTCTTTTTCTTTCCACCTCAGTCAAGTTGGGCATCTAAAAACTGGTAGACAAAAGCAGGTAAATCTTTTTCTTCCGTCAGTCCCAGACAACATCCACTTGCAGATCCCATTCCACAGCCCTGGGCTTCATCACCTCTACCATTCAGATGCAGAGCAGGTGCCAGCCAGGGAGCCTCACGCTCTAACACATGCTAATCGCTCATGAATTCATGTGCAAGAGCCAATCTTGGAGAAAAGAAAAGGGTGGACAGGTAGGGGTAAGGGCCAGGCAGCATGGGGATCCCTGTCTCAATACCTGACAGATTTGAAATATCATAGAATCCCAGACTGGTTTGGGCTGGAAGGGACCTGAAAGCTCATCCAGTTCCAACCCCCCTGCCATCAGCAGGGACACCTTCCACTAGACCAGGTTGCTCAAAGCCTCATCCAACCTGGCCGAGAACACTTCCAGGGAGGAGCAGCCACAGCTTCTCTGGGAGATGATGAGCACCCTTTTCCCTAATCCCAGCTTTCCCTGTAGTTAGACACTTGCCTCACAGTGATCTGCACTTACCAGGATTTTCAGGGCTTAGAAATTCCAGATGGCCCAGAATGGGCACAGTGACCTGCCTGAAAAGTATGTGCTAACTGGGAAGAGCCTGGTTCCTGGGATGTATTAGCAGCACTTGCAAACTATAAGCCTACTTACGACCTGCACAAGTGTCATTACAGTCATTCACTTGGCACATCATCCTCATTAGTTCTGTTCTGATATGCATTAACATCGGTGCAATAAGTAGGATCAGCCTCAGATGAGGGACGTGGAAGAAAACAGGTGCCACAATACACAGTGAACCCAAGAGAGCCTTCAACACGGGTGGAATCCAGCTACCACTTCCATACCCTGCTCAAACCAAAGGCTCTGGCAGCAATGGGTTTTCCAGAGAGTTTTCCTCCCTGGATGAGTTGTAGGAAACTGTCCCCATCAGAATGGGGAAGAGGAGCAAAGAAACCTCAGGAGAAAGGAGTTGCAGTTTCATTTCAAAGTTCATAAGCAGTGTGTGTTTGGGGAACAAAAAGCAAACTACCTGATACAGAGCATCCTTTTGGAGGGGGAGTGGGGGGACTACTCATGTTTTGAGGCTACATAGGACTTTCACACTACTGAGAACCACCGCACTTGCTGCTCCCCTCCAGCAGAAAGCATTTAAACACAGCTATGTCTGTGCCATTTGCTTTTCATAAGAGGACATGGAACTGAGCCTGTAGGAACAACTGCACTATGGCTAAAGGTGAAAGGGGAGAATTCGAGCAGAGAACACTCTTGGAAGGGTTTTGCCCAATATGCACAATCTCTCCCAGGGCTTTACACAACCCTGGCTCTGAGCCACACATGTTTCCCTGGGCACACTATTCCATATTAATCACATAATCATAGTGGTTGGAAAAGTCCTTAAAGGTCTTTTAAAGATCACCTGGTCCAACCACAAACCCAACAGCTACCAATTCCACCTCTAGCCCATGTCCCTAAGTTGATGAGCACTAGTAAGGAATGCTTCTCCAGATGAGTGCTTACAACTCTAGCACTCCATCATGGTGTTGGTGGCAGGCATAGATAAAGGGTTGGTAAAGAAAGATCAGACCCATCAAACCCTAGAAATTTGGGTTGGCTGTTAGCCTGCTTCCCACCTAGTTTTTTGACACTCAGCTTTCCTGCCTTTTCAGGAAGTCCCTGGGTTTTGTGCCATGGCTCCTCCATCCTGGTCTGCCTCTCCTGGTAACAAAGGGCCACATCACCCAGTCATTCTCAGGTGATTGAGAGACTGGGTTGTTAATGGGAAGGAGAAGCTTTGTCCTTTTCTCCACCTGCTCCCCTAAAGAGTTGAGAGAAAGGAAAACTGTATTTTAATATGAATGAGTGTCTAATTTTTGTTATTCTTTCTTGGCCCCCTTCCTTCCACAAACATGGCGACTTGGGCCCAGATGGTGTGCTGGGAAGGGCTGTTCTCACAGGCCTAATGTGGAGTGTTAATTTTTTAAAAAATAAATAAATAAAATAAAAATCAGAGGGGCTGTCTGGGAGAAAAGTCAGACGAGCTCAATAGAATACAAGGGAAGGATTTCTGCCTGCCTTCCCTGAGTACACACATCCCTGACAGATGTTGGTGACTCCTAGGAAAACCTCTGAGGGACAATAGCCTACAAGAAAGCTGGGGAGGGACTTTGGAAAAGGGCAGGAAGTGTCAGAACAAGGGGTGATGACTTGAAACTGGCAGAGGGGAGATGGAGATGAGATGTGAGGAAGAAATTCTTTGGTGTGAAGGTGGTGAGACACTGTCCCAGGTTGCCCAGAGAAGCTGTGGCTGCTCCTCCCTGGAAGTGTTGAAGGCCAGGTTGGATGAGGCTTTGAGCAGCCTGGTCTAGTGGAAGGGGTCCCTGTTGATGGCAGGAGGGTTGGGACTGGATGAGCTTTCAGGTCCCTTCCAACTGTCTGGGATGATTCTAATGGGGCTCAGGCCATGGTTCCCTGTCCACTAGCTCCAAGCCTGCACCTTGCTGCCTTGCTGAGCCTCATGAATGTGAGCAGAATGACACAGCGACACTCAGTGACACTTCACAATATTCACCAAAACACAGATGACTCAGATTTGAGCTAGCTACTGGAGAACAGAAAAGCAACTCATCTGCATAAAATTTGAGACAGCCTCTACCACTAAAAGATGAACCTGCTGATGAAAACGAGTTTAACAATGTTCTGAGGCAGGAACCCATAGCATTTCTGACCCAGTGCTATGAGCTCCAGAGCTGGATTTACAGGCTCAACCAGCTGCTGCTTCCCCAGCTCCAGTCTATGTCAACTGGTGTGTTTGCATCACTTCAGCGCAAGGTTGAGCTCCAGCCCTCTGAAGGTAGTGACCCTAATCGGGGATCCCTTGTAGGAGGAATTTGCTGGATGCAGACATCTTCCAGGCATCATCCTGCCTCACCTACGCTTAGCCCAGGAGTTCCAAGATTGCTTTTAGACCTGAGCTTCTGTCTCTGCTGTTGAAGGTCTATAGGAAAGGCTTGTTGGGGCGTGCTTCAGCCTGGTGAGTGGTTATGTTCGCTTCCATACACTTCATGAGACAGCTAACGCTTCCTCACCTGACTAATGCTCCACAGTATCAGGGACATAATGAATTGAGAACTGCAAAAGAGGAGGTTGGTCACAGCATGAAGGGAGAAGGGGACACAACCTTGGGCCAAAAAAACAAATTGTTGCTGCTATTTGACTCTGTTGGGAAGAACAAGACTAGACTAGATCTGGACTGTGTTGGTGCTCCAGCTGAAAAGAGCTCCAAAAGAAACACGAGTGGCGAGTGGCTACTTGCACCTGCTCTATGAGTCATCCCAACAGGTATTTTTTTAAAAGCATGTGAGCTCTAGACATTCATGGGCAGTATATCCAGTTCACAGGCTGATGGTGCCACAGGGCAGATGTCCCAGACCCTGGAGAGCCTCTCAGATGTCCACACTGTGCTTCTCAGCATCCTCTGTGCCTGTATGACTTCTGGATTTACCTTCCCAAGATGCTTTGATGTGCATCATTTATTTGAGGGGAAAAAAATTGATTTCTTTTCCTAAATAAATTCTGACTTCAGATGGTTTTATACACTCACATAAGTCTCGTTTTTCTCAGAAAGACATTAGAAAAAAGATATGTTTGGTTACATGATTAGAGGTATGAATTGAGAAGAGGGAGCAAATTATCCTCACTGGAAGGGGATAAATGGAAAAGAGATTTGGTAGTTAAAGCATAAAAACAAAGGGAATGGAAGATAAGTGGGATGAGAAAATCAAAAGATTAATAAAGACAGAAAAAAAAGAGAAAGAAAAAGGAGAGGGGAAACGAAATCAGTTCCACACACACTACAAAGCAGGTCTGGCTCTGAGAGGGAATCTGATCTAGATGTGAAAAGTGATTTATATATGAAAATTACAGACTAGGAGCAGTTTTGCTGTTTTTCCACACACACACAGTTCCCCAAGGGAGGCGGTGTCACCTGGTGTCCCTGGCAAGCTGTGTCCCCTCCCGGGTCTCGGGGTTCCTGTGGCCAGTCTGTGGCCAGCTTTCCAGTCCAGAGATACCCTTCACCAACAGTGGGGTATTAGTGCAGAAAATTATTTCCCCTTCTCTGTAGAGGTGGACATGGGACCGCCCTTAAGCTGCTGAGAGACAACACAAAGTGAGGTCTTTGGTGTTTGTAGACACAGCCCCCCCGTTCCACCCCCACACACATGCTGCAACCTCACGTTTTTCTCCATATTTGCAATGAGCTGGTTTCGGTGACCCCGGGGAGTCCCCATGGGGACCACGCATGTCCTGGGGCAGTCCTGTCCACAAGGGACCATGGGGACCAGCTGCACCCCCCCACAATGGACAGCAGGATGGCTTTGTGTCCATGGGGCAACCGTTTCCATGGGGGGCCAGTGGCAACAAGCGAGTGACCTGGCCAAAGCCTGGGACTGATGGGGCAGGGGGACCCCGGGCAGCCCCCCAGCACCACCTGCTTTGGGGCAAGGAGTGGGCTGGGGGTCTACCTCCTTATTTCATCCCTCTCATCCAATTATAGTCACTTTCCCCCATGTTCCTAATCATCTCTCCCTCTGGATCCTGTCCAGATTCTAACTGAGAAACAAAATGGCTGTTAATTAGAAGGTGATCAAAGGTGGGTCCCTTGCAGTGGTGGGCCTGGGGCACCGGCTGGAGCTTGTTTCTCATCACCATCCAAGAGATATATGGAAGCTGAGGGAGATCTCTCCCTGTCTTCTCCAAAAGGTTTTTAACAGTACAACAGGTTGATAACTACTTCCCTGCCTTTGCATGCAGGTAGGTGCCCATGTCCTCTTTCCTTGCACTGGGGGAGGTGGGGAATTTGCTTGTTGTGTCCTAATTTGTGCTTTTTCCAGGTGGTTTTCCACATTTTGTAACTCCTGAGCTGTAACATCTTCCCAATGAGCTTTTAATTTCCTTAAAGGAAGCAGTGAGAGTTAGAAAGAGGAGAGGGAGAAGGAGTTTATCTTCTCCAAGCAGACTGTAAGACCCTGTCTTCAAATCCTTCAGGTCTATATGACTTTTTTTATAGCTACACTGGTCTTGTTTCCTTTGGGTTCTGAGTCATTCCCAACTCTCCTTGGTGTGTAGCAATTTTTTTTTTTTTTTCAGCTATCACTTATTTTAAAAGTGGAAAAAAAATGTATTAAATGACTGGGGAGACAAACTTGAAAATAGGTGAATTGACATTTCTCTGCCCCTCAAAACAGTCCTGTCTGTGTCACCTTGGGCTGGTCACTGGAAAAGCAGCTTCTCTGTCTTTGAGCCCTCTCCCACAATACAGACACAGCTCTGCAGCACCCTGTCCCCCCCTCCTCCCAGTCCCCCCAGTCTGTGCTCACTGGTGGAGGGCTTATCTGTTGGCAGGGATGGTTGCGATCTGCAATGCAGACACGCAGAGCCTCTGCATGCCCCGGGGCTGGCTCCGGGCTCCCACCCCCATTCTCTGCATCTGGGTGGGGGTCGGGGTGGGGGAGGAAGGGTGTTAAATGTGGGGGTGGGGGGTGTTTGCCTGTCTCACCACTGGCTCTGCTCAGGCCTTTTAGCCCCGAGGCGGGGAGCAAGGCTCGTCCCCAGCACCACACCTGGGATCCAAACTGGGAAGCGAGCCCTGCTGTCCCAGCCTTCCCCCACTGCCCCCACAGCCCCTCCTCTCCAATCAACTGACTTTTAACATGACAATGGCCATGACAATCCCTTCTATCCCAGGCCAGGCTGGGGAGGACATAAAGCATCCCCCCCACCCACGCCTAATGGGGTACCCGCCCGCAGCCTCAGCTCCCCGCCCGCTCTCCGGGGTTGGGGGGCCCAGGCCGGCCATGAGCACCCACCTGGCCATGCCACCCTACGTGCCCTACCCCTACGGGGACTATTACTGGCTCTCCCCAGGGAGCATGGACAGCCTGCCCGCCCAGGACCCTCCGCCGCCGGACACTCTCCCCACCTCCGCGGCCGCGAAGACCCCCAACCACCCAGGTACCGACCCGGGGAGGGATCGAGATGCTCCCGGTGAGGGGGGTGGTTGTGTCCCATGTGTGGGCGGTGATGCCAGTGCTGCCGGCCGTGTCCCCCCGTCTCCTCTGGCCGGTGCTCGGGCTCTGCTCGAAGCGGCGGCGAGAGCGTGTGCGGCGACCCCGGCCCGTGTACGGGAGGGACGGGGCGGGGGTGGGAGCAGAGACGGGTGGGATCCTCGGTTCTGCTGTTCCGAGGGTCCCTTCGCCGCGCTGCCGGTGGCTGCCGAGCCCCTGCGAGACCCCAGGGCACCCCTGATCTTCACCTTTCCCGAGAATGAGAGAATCCCAAACTGGTTTGTGTTGGAAGGGACCTGAAAGCTCATCCAGTTCCAACCCCCCTGCCATCAGCAGGGACACCTTCCACTAGACCAGGTTGCTCAAAGCCTCATCCAACCTGGCCGAGAACACTTCCAGGGAGGAGCAGCCACAGCTTCTCTGGGCAACCTGGGCCAGTGTCTCACCACCCTCTGGGTGAAAAATTTCCTCCTAATATCCAACCTAAATCTCCCCTCTCTTAGTTTTAAACCATCTCCCCTTGTTCTGTCACTCTCTGTTCATGTATAAAGTTGCTCTCCCTCCTGTTTCTAAGCTCCCTTCAGGTACTGGAAGGCTGTAATGAGGTCTCCCTGGAGCCTTCTCCAGGCTGAACAAGCCCAGCTCCCTCAACCTTTCTCCAGCAGAGAGGTGCTCCAGCCCTCTGATCATCTTCCTGGCCTACTCTGGACCTGCGCCAACAGCTCCACATCTTCCTTGTGTTGGGGGCTCCAGGCCTGGACTCAAAACTCCAGATGGGGCCTGACAAGGGCAGAGCAGAGGGAGACAATCCCCTCCCTCACCCTGCTGCCCACCCCTCTTTTGATGCAGCCCAGGACAGAGTTTGCCTTCCAGTTGCACAGTGCTGGCTCATGTCCAGCTTCTGTGAGGAGCTGGACTTGGAAGTCTTTGAGAATTCGCCTCCTGACCCTGCTCACCCCGGTTCTCTCTTTTCCTCCTCAGATGTCTCTCCAGCTTCTTCCAGCTCTGGAACACTCATCCAATACACTCCGGATTCTGCCACTAGCCCCACTGCAGAGCGCCCATCTCCCCATCCCTCTTTCCAGAAGGTCAAGGAGGAAGGTGAGGGTGTGGTGAAGAAGGCCAAGAGTCGCACAGCCTTCTCCCAGGAACAGCTGCAAATCCTACACCAGCGATTCCAGAGCCAGAAGTACCTCAGCCCCCAGCAGATCCGGGAGCTGGCTGCTGCCCTGGGGCTCACCTACAAGCAGGTGAACATCTTGCTCTGAGCAGCTGAGTTGCATCCCTGGTGTGAAGTGATCTTGTGTGGGGGGGGTGGGGAATGGGTGGTTTTTCTTAGACCCCAGGGATTAGCCTCATTCGTGGTCTTGTTTGTGCCTTTACTTTTGTGAGAGAGAGCAAAGGGTGTGAAAAGTTATGACTCAGTCTTCCTCTTGGGTTTGGTTCCAGCAATATCCACCCACTCCGTGCAGGTGTTTGAAAGTGCCTTTGGAGCAGGGCTATGCAGAGTCCGGTTACTGTTGTGCGTGGATGTGTGGTGTCTCTGATAAACCTGCAAAGTCATAGTTGCACAGCTGTGCCAGTTGCCTTTCTTACTCAGAGTGGCACCCGGGTCTCTCCCTAGAGAGGTCCTTGCCCCACCAGCTACTCATGTCTGACTGAAGGAATGACTCACTCCTGAGTCAGCGCTGCTCTTGGCACAGCAGCCAGTTTCTGCTGCTGGATGAGCTGTGTTTCTGCAGTTGCCTTGGCCTGTCTTTCAGGTAGGGATTTTGACAATTGAGACCAATCCCATGCTGATCTGAGGAGCAAGAGTGTTAGTTTTCATGTCTCGGCTCTGTGATTCTACAGCTACCTGGGTCTGCTACATATGGTTACCTGCTGAAATTATGTGCAGGGTTAGGAGCCAAGCAGAAACTGGGTTGTAGTAGAAGGTAAAACATCTTTAGGATGTGTAGTAAGCTCTGAGAATTAGTTTCTAATGCTCTTTGTCCTTTCCTCATCACTTCTAGGTGAAAACATGGTTTCAGAACCAACGGATGAAATTTAAACGTTGCCAGAAGGAGAGCCAGTGGGTGGAAAAAGGGGTGTATCTACCACAGGTGAGAGAACTCCCCCATCCCCATCAGTCTATGGGGAGAAGTGCATCATGTCCAACCTACAAACTTGACAATGCACAGGACTCAATATTACCAAACCTGTTGTATTTCTTGTAATTTGGTTTATGGTGGCATCTATTTTTAAGCCTGCCCTGGCAATTGGAAGACCTTTGTTTCCAGTCCACTTACGTCCCTGTTGGGACTAGACAAAACTGAAATAGCCAAAGAGGGCCAGCAAGGCTAATCATGCTGGGTTGTTTTTCCCCCCAGCATGATACTCCCAGAGTTGTTGAGCTGGAGATTACTAATTTAAGATCTTTTAATCTCTGCTATTTCTAGTCTATGGTGAGGGCAGTGACTATGAAAAAGACACTATTGTTTGGCTTGGGGGAGGGGGTGTGGGAAACAAGATGAGCCATCCCAAAGAATGGGCCCAGCTGGTGTGGTCACTGAACAGCTTTCTCCATCTCTCCTAGAATGGGTTCCATCAGAATGGCTTCCATCAGGCTACCTACCTGGATATAACCCCCCCATTTCACCAGGGCTTCCCTGTCGGCACCAACAGAAACCTTCAGGCTGTGACCAACATGCACCAGGCTTACAGTGGTGGCCAGACTTATGGGAACGGGCAGACCCTGTACTCATTCATGGCGGTGGAGGATGAGGGGCTCTTTGGTAAAGGTGGGACAAGCTGCAACACCCAGCAAGCCGTGGGTTTATTAAGCCAGCAGATGAACTTCTATCACAGCTACCCTGTAGATCTGGATTATGTCAGCCTGGAGTCAGAAGACACCTATGGCTTCCAGAATACATCTGACAACATCACACCCTTCTCCAGCTCTCCTGTACGGCATCAGTACCAGGCCTCCTGGCATCCCCTGGGGACCCAGAGTGGTTATGAGTCTTAAGTCTAAGAATTCTTTTTTTCTCCCTTCTCTTGTTTTCTCTCATGGGGTTTCTAGGGTCTTGACTCAGGGATCCAGTTTCTACTCTTCTCTTTTGCCCCTCTTCTCCTACTCCTGATGTAACCATTGGTGGGGCTCAGCTGCCCAACTGCCTTGGGCTAGTTTTCTGTTTAAAGGCACCTGGCTGTTCATAGCTAACCCTTGGCAAGGGTATTTTGTGGGTGCATAGATGAGACTTCATTCATGGAGGGGAGTGTGCAATGCTACAACCAGGACCAGCCAAGGTGGTAAAGGTCTGGTTTTGCTGTCCCAAGTCTTGCTTTCCTCAGCTGGACGATCACTTTATCAGGTGATCCCTGATCCTTGCCTTGTGTGTCTTGCAGCAGAGCTTTGCTGGAGAGGAAAACCCCTGGACTTCAGCATATTTCTGCTGGACAGACCTTGTTGTAGCCCACAATTTTTCTCATTGTCTTCTCTATTTCTGTTGCTACCTCAGTCAGCTAACTGCTAATGGGCTCTGCATCTGCATCCTCTCCTCCCTCACTGAGAAGCTAAATGACATCATCTGATCTCAAATGACTTGATCCAGTTAATTTCAGCAGCTCCTCCTGGAGGGGTCAGCACCTGCCTACCCTTTGTCTACTGTGTACATAGGGCAGTTGAGAGGAGGGGAGGAGCAGAAGAGAGGAGTCAAGTATTGCCCATATCTTGCATGGAAATTTCCTCCATAGTTTCCAAAGCTGCTAACTTATTCAGGATAATGTCCCTGGGACTGTCCCCACCCAGTTTAGATCTTGCCTTTCTACATCTCTCTGTTGAGAGACTTTTGGCTTGTCCCAACTTGCAAATTGCAGTGGAGGGCAGCCCAAAGTGTGGTTGTTGGAAGTGTAAGGAGCAGCTGTGTGGTGAAAACAATCTGCTTATCTTGTATGATGGTCTCCTAGCACTTCACAAGCACAGCACCGCTACATCGCAGCCTTCTCTGAGGCAGAGGTGAGCAGCTAGGGAAAGGACTCTGTTATTTGAAATGTGATGTTTAACGTCATTTATTGTGGAACCTAGATGTTGGAGAGAATCCTGTTGGGTCCTGGTGGAGTTGCCATCTGAGGAGCTAGAGCGGGATGCTTCCCCACTCTCTTGTCTAATTCCAGTTTTAAGGGTGTAAGCTAGTAGGATTTCTGTCCTTTCCCCAGGGTTTGCTTGGATCTCTCCTGCATTCTTCTGTTGACATGGGCACTGGCTGCCTCATCTGACATAAGTCCCCAAGCCCTAGGGAAGGCAAAGTGTAGAGAAACCTAGTTAGACAAAATGAGGAAAATACCAAATTTAAATTTGTGGTTTCTTGTTAAAAAAAACCCAAAACTGAATCATTACTTCCAGTATGGAGAAACTGGAAATCGGCTCCAATAGATGTGTAACTGCCCTTTTTTTCTTGTTTGTTTGGTTGGTTTTTTTAAACAAGATGTGGAATTGCAGAGTCCAGTCTGCCACTGCCTAAAAATATAAAAATGACGTGAGCTGGTAAGAGTGAATGAGATGGTAAAAGCATAAATATTTCTATGGTAGAGTTGTTTTTTAGTGCACAATTTTTACTGCAACCCTCTCTTCAAACATCTGCACAAGGGTTGTATGTCCTAGTTAAACTTTCACTGCAAAGGAGGTGAACATGTGGTGTTGTTCCAGAATTGTTTTCAATAAAGTGGATTTTATTGCAGTGATCTTAAGCATGTTTTAGGTCATGTGCATGTTGTCTTTTATTACTTTGGTTCTGCTTAATGTTCTTAAACTTGTTTGAATTGAAAATAAATTACTTTATTTTAATGTTGAAATAGTGTTGCCAGCCTGTGTTGGAACAGCCTGCATCAGCCTTATTTTTAATAAAGAATCCCAGACTGGGTTGGGTTGGAAGGGACCTGAAAGTTCATCCCATTCCAACCCCCCTGTCATCAGCAGGGACACCTTCCACTAGACCACGTTGCTCAAAGCCTCATCCAACCTGGCTGAGAACACTTCCAGGGAGGAGCAGCCACAGCTTCTCTGGGCAACCTGGGCCAGTGTCTCACCACCCTCACACCAAAGAATTTCTTCCTCACATCTCATCTCCATCTCCCCTCTTCCAGTTTCAAGCCATCACCCCTTGTTCTGTCACTCCCTGCCCTTGTCCAAAGGCATATATAATAACATAATATGCTGGTGTTCAAGTAGGGGTGAAATAAATTCTTTTAAGATTGCATGGTTGCTTGCTGCTGGCCCAGAAGGTCATGGTTAAAGGTCTGGAAGTTGTGTCTTGGGGCTGCAGCTCTTTTGGGGTTCTTGTGCCAACAGCAAATGGCAGCAGAAGTTTATGGGTAAGTAACTGAATCCTGCCCTGAGCATCGAAATAAAAACTTGTTTCTTTCCCTACTTTGCCCCAAGACTGCATTTATCTCTTAACAGCTGGGAGCAACATTTAAAATGTACCCAAACATGTGAGAAGGTAGCACTGGGTCTGAAGCTGTCCCAGCAGCCACCAATTTAGAGACTCTATGAACCTCTGTCTGCTCAGGGAGCTTTGGCTCACCAGAGCCTTGTCTTCCTTATATACCTCTTAGGTTGAACATCTGGGCAACTCAGGTGTCCATGGAGCATCAGAACTAAGCTCCTGTTAATAGACATAGTTTAAACTAGCAGAAATAATCTGTTTGGATTTCATCTGGGGTCCCTTAAACTACAGGTCACCACCAAAGCTTCTCTCTCCAAGAGGTAGTTCAATGGGTGCTCTCTGTGAGCTAAACTGGCAGCTGACTGTGATTTTAAGATATTAAAGGATGAAGTTAAACCCATTAGGTATATGGAAATTGTTGTAATAAAATATAAATTAAACTGATGAGGTCTGTTATTAGAAATATCTGTTGTATAGTCCCATCCTTACTGGGACCATAGGTAGAAAAATGGTAGATAAAGAATTATGATTTCATAGAATGTTGCAAGTTGGAAGGGACCTGCAAGGATCATTGAGTCCAACTCTTGACATTTAAATTTAGAAAAGGTTTATGATTTAAACAATGTACCTTCTTTGATAGGTAGAATGTAGCCATCAAAAAGAAGAAGTGGAACTGATAAATTTCTAACTCAGCCAACCATGAAAAACTCCTTTGACTTGCTGAAAGACGAGGACCTTAAAGGAAAGTTCATTCTGGCAGGGAGAGGTTGAGACCACCGACTCACAGACCCACTACTCAATTCATAACTGACTCAAAAGAAATAGGTGGAGTAATAAGATGGAGCATGTGTACTAATTTATATGCCAGGCAAGGGGATTTCAACTAATCAGTTAATAAATTAACCATGTCTATGTATTAGGAAGCTGAATATATTAAAGTTTTTTTATGTAAATAACTGTGGATTTGAAGACTTGGTGTGCTCTCTTGGGACAGGCACCCAAACGTCTGCATCTATGCAATGAAAGAGAATATCTCTAATGTCTCCACTCTGGGTGTGGCAGTTTGAGCCCCAGCAGTTGTCCCAAAAATTGGGTCTGTCACCTGGCATGCAAAGAGCCTTTGCTCAAACTGCCACAGATCCTCTGCTGAACAGAACCTGCTCATGTGGGTGCCAAAGCAGGTCCGCTTTCCTTTTGCAATGCTCTGCTTCCTGGGGGTGAGGTGGAATAGGTGGAGAAAGGAGAGGGAGTTGGAGGTGTGATCCTGTAAAGAGGAAAAAAGGCTGAGTTGTCCATGTATGGGTTGCCAACCTTCAACAGTAGAAAAACATAAATCTGGCCTGGAAGAGCGGGAAAAGCCAGGCTCACAGAGTTTCTTGTATTACAAAACAGATTCTTTTTCATCTTGACTGAAGTCTCATGTCCCAACATCAGTTTGGAGGAATTCTGGGTACTGCTCTAGCAGCAGTATTAATTACACCTGAAAAATTCCCCTGAAGAAAACAAAGCGGAACCATATACCTACAAAAGTCCTTGACATTAAAACCCTGCCTTTCAGCTTTAAAATTAGCAGCTTCCAGCCTTTTTTTTTTTTTTTTTTTTTTTTTTTTTAAATTAGGCTGCAAACTTAAGCTCTAAAGAAATCCACAAGTTGCACAGGTCATTGCAGAACATCTGCAGAGGATGCTTGATACATCTTATTGCTTGGGTGTGTTTTTGCCTCAAAGGTAAGGAGGTAGCCAGAGCTCTGCTGGTAGATGTCCTCCTGCAGAAGCAGATATTGTTGCTAAAATAGCTCTGGGGCTGAAATCACTTGCTCTGCGTGCTGTGGTTTGTTACTGCATTTACCATGGGAGTGTTCTACAGAAGTGGAGTGTTCCTTCATGGTTGTGTGTCCTGGTTTCATTTTGGTTTCAGTGTGGGATTTGTTAGGAGAGGAATATTGATAATGCACTGATGTTTTTAGTTGCTGCTGGAAGTCCAAGGACTTTGTGTTTTGCCAGTTTGCAAGTGCAAAGGACAGGGCAGAGAGGTAAGTGTAGTAATTAACAAGACCCAAAATTGGCATTTGAATATCCCAGTGAGATGTTCCATATCATATAATGTCATGTTCAGTTTATTAATGAGGGTTGACCAGAAAGCTAGGGATTCTCTCAGGAATCACTTGGGTTTGCTCTTCTGGGATTGTGGTTTTGAGTTTGAGGTTTCTTTGCACTCCTCTGGGATCACTGTCAGCAGGTAGTGAGCAATTGTACTGTGCATCACTCATTTATATTTATTATTCTTATCATCATTATTATTATCATTAATTTTTTATTTCACTGCAGTTATTAAATCGTTCTTATCTCAACCTATGAGTCTCCTCACCTTTACCCTCTCCGATTCTCTATTCCCTGGGTGGAGGGTGCGAGCAGCTGTCTGGTGTTTGGCTGCCAGTCAAGTTAAACTACTACAGCGCATTATTCCCCTGGTTTGGTGAGCACATGTAGCTGCAGAGCTGGAGGGAACACGCTGCTGCTTCTCGTGACTGTGCTGTGTAACCGAGATTTCTGCACACTGCAAACATGATTCACCTTGGCAGCAAAGCCTTTTAGGATCAAGCTGTAAGTTCACGTGGAGCTCTTCAGATGTATTTATAGCTTGTGGAAATACACTGCACTTTCACACTGTCTCTGCAGTGTCAACACTGCAGATGTAGCTCCAGTGGTGCAGAGAATTCCATCCAAAATGAAGAAATTAGGTCTAGTACAAACTATAGAGATGCTCTAGTTTACTGAGTTCCAGCTTTTGCTGTCCCGTAGGCAAAATATGAAGCAAGTAGTGGGGCAAACATCCATGTTCCTTGCTCTCCATGTCACCACGGTCTGCAGAGATGTTTTACAAGCTAGACGTTTCTTCAGAATGGCCCATGAGCAAGGGCTCCCAGCCCCAGTTGTCTCTCCAGTGCAGATGAAAGACACAATCTTTGTTTTAACAGGTTCTTCCCCACAGGCATGTGTAAACGTTATAATTACTGATCTAACTACACACTGCATGACTCAAATGCTGAGCTAACAGGGCTTCATAAATTTTCAGTAAAGCATTGCTACACATGTCTTCTTTGGCCCATCATCAGTGGCCAGCAGCGTCTTGGCTGATACTGAGCAGTCAAGAGGCATGAAAGACCCAAAATCATGGCACTGGTCCTAGATGGGGAAAAAAAAAAATATCCTTTTCTATGGGGGCTGTGTTATTGTCATTCTGTCCAAAGTTTTGAGGAGCACTCTGAGGTCATATCTGTGAATCTCTTTCATGATCAGGTGTCCTGGGATAGAGTTAATTTTCTTCTCAGTAGCCAGAACAGCTGTGTTTGGTTTATATGAGAAGAATGTTGATCAGGTACTAATGTCATTAGTTGCTGCTGGAGCTCAAGGCCATCGTGTTCGGCTGGTTCACAGCTGCATTAGGACTGGGAGGGAGAATTGCAGTAATTAGCAAAACCCAAATTGGCATTTGGCTCTGCCAATGAGATATTCCATATCATATCACGTCATGTCAGTATATTAACCAGGGCTGACTGGAAATTGGGAGGATTTGAGGGGTCACTCGGGCTCTCACAGAATTGCGGTTTTGGTTTCAGGACTGTCTGTGCTCCGGGGTCGCTGGCTGGGACAGGCTGGGCACTGATCGGCAGGTGGTGAGCAACTACACTGTGCACCATTCATTTGAATATATTCTGTTGTTCCTGTTGTTATCATTGTTGTTTTATTTTAATTAGTAAATTCCAAGAGTGAGAGAACAACTGGGTTTGGCTGCAGCCAAAGGAGTGGAACCACCTCACCAGACTAGAATGAATTTTTCATGTTTAATGGAAACCCATGTGCTCACGGACAGGATGTGTCCCTAGCAGCTGGGCTGTGTCTGAATCACTAAATTTTTACAAACGGTGACACTGGAATTGCTGCCTTAAGTGAGCCCCGAGATCCATCCATTTCATTCCTAGACGTTAGGGAAAGACCAGAAGAGAAAGCAAGTCTCCAGTGTCCTGTTCTGGCTGGTGGTGGCTGAGGGACTGCCTGTAAGAGGGGCTGCATTCCTGCTTTTGCTACACAGGGCATGGGGAATGCAGCTCCTGCTACAGCAGACATCAATCAACTTCCTTCCTGGAAGTTGCTTACTTGTTTGTATGAATTGTCGCAGGCTTTTGGTCTCCAGAACCATCTGTGGCAAACAAGCTCAGTCTTTGAATGATGGCCTCTGAAAAATGTTATGGATCTCTTGAGGAAACGGCAAGATTTGGTAGTGTTTGTCAGCACAGGTCAAGGGTAGGGAGCTCACAACTGTTGCTCTTATAGAATCATAGAATCCCAGACTGGTTTGGGTTGGAGGTGACCTCACAGCTCACCCAATTCCAACCCCCCTGCCATCAGCAGGGACACCTTCCACTAGACCAGGTTGCTCAAAGAGTCATCCAACCTGGCCTTCAACACTTCCAGGGAGGAGCAGCCACAGCTTCTCCAGGCAACCTGGGACACTGTCTCACCACCCTCTGGGTGAAAAATTTCCTCCTAATATCTCACCTAAATCTCCCCTCTCCTAGTTTAAAACCATCTCCCCTTGTCCTATCACTATCTGCCCATTTAAATCCTTTCGCAAGCCAGTCCCAGAGACATCACAGCACGATCCTGCCTGTCCTAAAGCATCTCTGAAGGACCAAAGCATGTCAGGTGACTCATTTTTCAGAGAATTACAAACAAGATGCAGTCACAAGCTCAACTTTTTCAGCAGCCTTTGATGGGATGCCATGGAAAGGTTTCAGGTGATACACATGTTAGTAGCAGCCCTGTTGGCTCCAAAGTTGCTGAAAAAACTCATGGGAGATCCCTGATAGTTGCTGCTATTGTAGTCCACCTTCAGATGTTCACCAGCACCGCTGTCATGAAGTTAACTCAATGGATCCCCACTTCTC
This sequence comes from Caprimulgus europaeus, assembly GCA_907165065.1. Next base: position 4,441,018 of record OU015528.1, on the reverse strand, counting down.
TAATGGTGCAGTGATTACAAGAACATGTCTTCCCCAAGCTTAGGCACTTATTTGGTGTAGAGCAGGTGTGTGTGGGGCTGTGCTTTAAAATGGATATTCAAAATCGTATGATGTAGAAAGTCATCCTCCAAAAGGCCTTATTTTTCTCCAAATCATGCTGGCCACACAATTTGCAATGCAGCTGTATAAACAGTGAAGCTGAACAACCAAAGGGTCAGAGAGAGGGTGCATGATGGAGTGGGAACACACTGCAAGGTGCAGGGATATAAACCAGCTTTGCTAGTAGAAGACCATGCCTCTTACTACTCCAGTCGCAGACATCAATTGCCTTCATTTTCTGCTCATTTTTTTTTCAACCATGACAGCTACTTCATTGCATTAAGATAAAGTCATTGTCGTCATTGAAGAGTGATAGAAAACCTGTAACTCAGGGTTCCTGTTATTAAATATACTTTGACAGACACATTTGGTAGAATGTGTCCACCACAGAATCGTAATGGTTGAGATCATTGACTCCAACCATAAACCCAACACTGCCAATTCCACCTCTAATCCATGTCCCTGTGCACCTCGTCTGCCTGTCTGTTAAATCCCACCAGGGAAGGTGACTCCATCACCTCCCTGGGCAGCCTGTTCCCATGCTTGACTGCCCTTTGGGTGAAGTTTTTCCTAATAAGCGTGGACAGAATTAAGTTTAGAAATGATGACACCTCTATGTTTTAGCCAGTCCCAGTATCAAATATTGCTGGGTTTGGGAAATTTTTAAGGTGGGTGGTAGTTACACCCCTGGTCCTTTGTCTCTAGATATCTGGCTTTGCCAAGAGTTGTGAAGCTGATCCACTAATAACACACAAAGACCTGCTTAGAGTTTCAGAGTCAAATCAGTAACAACAGTGGCATATGGTTGCTATGGCTATGTGTTCCATTTGGATTTCATATTACAATGGGAAAAAAAGATACAGAAAAATACATCATCTATCTTAAAAAATATTTTATTATTTGCCAAACTGAATGCACTGTTAGATTTTCTTGAGGGGAGGCACAGAAAGATACAGACTAGAACAAAGGGCTTATTTATAATTTTGATGGTTATAAGATCATCTCACCAGCCTGTCAGCTACTTGTCACATCTCCCTTCACTAGACACTTCATCAATTCTATACCTTGTGGCTGACCTACAGAACTGGTAGTTGAACCATCAGATGGATGCCTGGTGGGTGACAATAATTTTTCCAGCTTCAGTGAAAGGTGTGTGAGCAGCACCTCTCCATGCAGCCCATGACTTCATGTGTTATATATACAGAACTGTACAGTGACACATATAAATAAGATCCTCAAAAGAATCCATGCCTCCTCTGAGACAAGTTGCAAGACTCATCATTTAGGAGATCCAGGGGATAATCTAGGCAGCCAGATCTTGGGCCTTGTTATAAGGGAACTTGGTTGTCTGTGCCAATAAAGAAGGGTATGTCTATATGTATGTTTAAGGGCATGTAAATGAAGGGCTGTATGTACATACATGAAGGTTATCTGCATGTCTGTGTGTCTGTCCATGTTTGCAGGCACGTATTGGGATGCCAAAACTGGTTCTAGCTGTATGATGTCCCTGAGTTGGAGAGCACATGAATAACAAAGGGAGAGATGAGAATAAGGTTTGACTCCTGGGTGCCCAGGTACTCTATATCCACACAGTGCTTAAGAATGATAGAGATGGTGGCCAGCAGTGGTTGGGAAAGGAGCCCCCATGGTGGCCGAGTGGTGAAAGTTACAGCCATCACCCGTCTTTGTGCCTGGATATTCCAGACTGCCAGGACAGCTGTGGTAAAAGTCTACTTTGTGCTGAGCAATGAAGCCCACTGTCTGCTGGACGCTGCAGGTGCCACCACCTTTGCCAAAGACTCCTCCATCCTCACTGGTCACGATGGTGTAAGGGTTCTGCCCTGCTCCGTAGTGCTGGCGAGGGGGAGGCACAGTTTGGATGTTGCTAGCTGTGGTGATCGGATAGCCTTGGTGGAATTTGGGATGCACGTCCAGGTAAGTACTTGGCTGGAAGCCACCCTGAAAGGAAAAGACAGTGAATCAGAACACAGCTTCTCCAGTGAGTGTCCACAGGCCTGACATTTACTGGGCCCCTTCCCATTTCATATTGTCTCTTGAACAGCAGCAATGGCATGGGAGGGCAAGAAGAACCATATCCATCCCTGTAACTCAGGGGTGGATATACAGTCGGATATATACATATATATGTTAAAAAATATATTTAAATATGTATTTTAATATATCTTTTAATAGATATAAATATATACTATATTATATAGATATAAAATATATACTCTCTCTCTCTCTCTCTCTCTCTCTCTCTCTCTCTCTCTCTAAGAAAAACAGCTTTTCTCTGGAAGCATTTCAGTGGCATAGTCACTGGGCTACCTACATAACATCATAAGCAAGATACTTGAAGAGTCATGCCAAGGCAGTGACTCTGTGCTGAAGGCACCAGAAGGTCAGGTATCCTGACACTGGCATGTTTAATTTCCACCCCTGTGGAAGGAATATATTCCAGGATTTATCTGCCCAGTTGGAAGGCTGTGCCAAGCCACATGCTGTGTTCTTACTTGCGTGAGGCACTGAGCCCGTTCAGTCCACAGACTGTGCTTCTGGCACCTTTTCAGCTTCATCCTTCGGTTCTGGAACCAGGTCTTCACCTGGGTGGGGAAGGGAGAAAAGAGAAAACATCAGCGAAGGAGAGGGAAGAGCAAACATTACGGGATTCACAAGCAGCAAGGAATGACCAGATGGCATAGATAGATGGGCAGCAGGAGATAAAGGCCTTGAAGAGCTCCCTGGGGTTGTTGCCAAGGGGAGGTGTCTGTCTGGCAGGCTCAGCAGGTGGCTAGTGCATCTGCATGGCAGGGGGAGGGAGCAGCATCACATCCAGGGGACAGTTATAGCTGTGACAAATTGTCTCATTTCAATCATGGAGATGAAGGACTGGTGGGAATTAGACCCACTCAGGTCTCTACAAGCTCCCCGTTCTACAGTCAAACTTCTGAGATACTGTTTCTGAGCAGAGAAGAGAGAGGTTTGTTCCTTGTACCCAAGCAATTCCCAAATGCAAAGCTCCTTGCTGGGGTGAATTCCAGGGCCATTTCCCCTAGGGCTGTGTCTGGCTGGGAGAGCAGCCTTTGCAGGGATGTGGATTGAAGGAAAGAGCAGATAATCCCATGGTCCTGTGAGGATGTGTACACCTCCAATGCATATGTAACTCTTTTAGTCCCAAGGCATCCCAGGGCACCCAGGACATCATACCCAGCTCTGCAATCCAAATCTCGGGCAAATTTTGGATTTGTAACTGCAAGAACTTCTGCCTTGTCACCCAACCATCTCTGCTTTAGGAATACAGAGCCAGCACCAGTTCACTACATCCTAACTACCTGGAGACCAGCAGAGACCCTAAAGGTCTGCAATGTATGAACCCAGCAGAACCCACGTGGAGGTGGGAGTGGGTGTCAAGCATCCAGGCAGTGCTGAGCGTAGGATGTTATTAAGATCCTGCACAAGAACAGCCCTGGGAAAGGTCAGCAATAGCTTTCAGCATGTTGCAGCCCTGGGATTCAGAGAACTGATCCATGACAGGGTTTCTGTGAAGTTCACCATTGCCTGGAAAAAGTCTGTGAAGAGCTGTCAAGCCCAGAGCAGAGGCTGCTTGTGACAAACAACGTAATCATCACCGTGTTTGCAATTCTACTGCAAGTGTTGGCAATGGTACCCTTCACTGACCCCTCACTGGGGAGACCCCAATGAGGCACCACTGACTCTCCTGTCCTCCAGAAGACCCTGATCTTACCCTCCTGATCTCTGAGTAAGAATAAGTGGGGGAGCAACTGTTAGCTAGCACCTTTGCCTCTACCCTCTTCTGGGGACTTGTCTTTCCATCCGGACACTGCTTTATGTGCCTCATTCAGCTGCTATGTGACAGTTGTACTATGGGTCAAAGTCTCCATGTTCACCTGCTTGTAGGTGAGCCCCAGGACAGCAGCCAGCTCCCGGATCTGCTGGGGGCTGAGGTACTTCTGGCTTTGGAACCGCTGGTGCAGGGTTTGTAGCTGCTCCTTGGAGAAAGCCGTGCGGCTCTTGGCCTTCCTCACTCCCTCCATGCCATCTTCTCTGCCCTTCTGAGACTTATCTGTAGGCTGTGGGGATGAGGATGCTGAATGTGGACTGGTGGCTGAATCTGGTGTAAATTGGCTGAAATTCCCAGAACTGGATGAAGCTGGAGATACTTCTAGAAATCAAAAGTCAATAGGAAAAGGTATATGAGACATAATGCACAGCTGTACAGATATGAGCGCACTCCTGGCCTGTTGTAGAACTCCTGGCCTACCAGACAGGGGCATTCTTGAAGGAAAGGCTTGTGTCACCCCACCTTCATGATTCTGTGAGCACAGAGAAGCTTCACAGGCAGCAAACAGCTTTCCAGGATGCCCACAGCTCCCTTTCAGCAGGTGGAAAAGTCAGGGCAGGGAGGGGAGAATGGTGCACGATGGCTCACAGTGTTACTGTCCTCCTCAAAAAGGCCCCACTAATATTTTGGTCTCAGTGTGGTGTAAAAATGCCTAATCATGACTTCAAGCATAGCTTTGGGTTGGTGGTGAGACCCTGACCCAGGTTGCCCAGAGAAGCTGTGGCTGCTCCTCCCTGGAAGTGTTGAAGGCCAGGTTGGATGAGGCTTTGAGCAACCTGGTCTAGTGGAAGGTGTCCCTGCTGATGGCAGGGGGGTTGGAATTGGATGAGCTTTCAGGTCCCTTCCAACCCAAACCAGTCTGGAATTCTATGACTGCACTCCACAAAACTGCCTGCCCAGTGATCTCCAGGCACTTGATAGAGGCAAAGCAACCTCTGACCAGGGTGTACGGTGGAGCAGAGCCATACATTCCCAATGATGGGGCAGCAGGTGCAGAGCATCAGTCAGGCCTTGGACATTGTCTGACTCCTGTTTGCCTGTGGCTCCCACCAGCAGATCATCTTGCTGCTGGAAACATGTGTCTAGATGGAGGGACCTATTTGGCTGAGACGGGATTCCAAGGAGAGAAGAAAGAAGGTGAGAAATTTGACATGGAAGTGAGGAGTGAGAGAGGAAAGGTGGATGTGTGGGACAGGTGAGAAGAGTCAGTAATCCTGTACAAGGGAGATGGGGAATGAAATTTGAGAGCACAAAGGAAGGTGTCCAAGCCCCTTCTCATTAGTCCTTAAGATTTCTCTGTTGAGGACAAAGATGAGATAAAAATCTAAAGGAAAAACTTCCTAAACAATCCAGGCTACTAGTCCAGACAAAAGCTGCCAAGATGCAAAGTCATGCAGGTGCCTGAATAGGAAAATGCTAACAAGGGAGATCATCCCAGCATCTTTCTGTCAGGTGCCTGGTTCCTGGCGTCTGCAAGAGTCTGAGACCTTCTCAGGCCAGCCCTGATGGAAGGGCTGTGGTGCCCCTTCCCCACACCTGCCATGATCCATCCATCTCCTTCCTCCAGCTACTCCTCTGCAAATCTTTCCGCATGGTCCATCCCCTCTCCTCCTCCTGATGTTTCAGGAGAGAAGGGGGTGCAGTGAACAGGGCAGTGCCATTTTCAGTGCACACCTTCTGACTGCAGAGCCCAACCAATTGCTCTCAATCTCCTTCAGCTGTGACTCTGAATGGCACTGAGATACCCTCCTCAACCTCCCAAACATAAGTCCAACACAAAATACTGCTGCCCTCCAGAGGAATGGGCTCCTCTAACAAACCCTTTCCTTCTTCTGTCCTAAGCTGAAAGGCTATGAGGCAATCACTCAAAAGCCTTGAGATGTTGCTGGGTCTCAGAAGGATGGCTATGTCTGCAGTATCTTCTCCTAGACAGATGCACAAGCTGTCTTTGTGGTGCCTGCCACTCTAGGGTTGCCTGCTCTTACAGACTTGCTCTTGGTCATTTTCCATCCCTAGGAGATGATCATCACCCAGAGCGAGATGGTGACCACCCAGAGCATGGGCTGTGTGAAGAGGTAGGCAGGTTTCTGGTGCTGGCAAGCAGGGCCATGAGGATTACAAAGGGATTCCACCTACAAAGAGAAAGGAGCTGTCAACAGACCGTGCAGACTGCAGAGCCTGAGAAGAAGCTGAACATCTGCCACCTGGATGCATGAGAGGTTAAAATTCCATGTGGGACCACAGGGTGTTTGGCTCCAGTGGGCTGTGCCGTAAAAACCTTATAGGTCAGCAATGAGCACACTGAGAATGTGGGCTTGGAAAAGAGGAAAGTCTTCTGTTAGACAGGAACCACAGCAAGACACCGTAGAGCTAAAGCTCCCACATGTTCCTGCTCAGCCTGTCATCCTAAACCTCATGTAGTTTATCACCTGCAGCTCGAGCTGAAGGCACAAGCCTCTTCCATGAGGAGAGAGCGAAGGAAGGAGGAAGCAAAAAACACACACAGCAGTGCAACAGACCTAAACATGAAATCTAAGACAGACCCACTGCCACAAACTCCCGACGTCTGTAGGCCTTTGCTTCCACCACTGTGGTCTCTCTGCAGAGACAGGGGCTGAAGGAGAGTGTTTGAAGATGGGTTCAATCAAGTCTATGTCCCAGGCCAATTGGGGACACAAATGAGTCCACCTTTGTGGAGCAGGCAGCAGAGACCCTGAGCTTTTCTCCAAACTACATGGCAAGTAGCCACGTGCCAGGTAGCCACTAGTCAATGACTCTGCCCAAGCCTGATGGTCTCCATAGCATCTGACAGCTTGAAACAGGCACTCCAAAAGCTCACTCTCCTCCCTCTCCTCCCACCCATTAACCTCACAAGTGCATTACCCACTGGCCGTGCAACGGGGCTGGGCAAAGCCCTGCTTTGTTTTCATCAGCTGTCCCATTGCCACTCACTGGAGTGGGGGAGGAATGGCAAGAACAGAAAATGCCACCACTGTGGGGCCTGGGACTTTTGCAAAGAGGGAAAGGGAAGGGAGCATGAGGATGGAAAGGAGAGGGAAATAGAGAGAGGAAAATGGCAAAGTAAAAGCAGAGAGTAACAGCAATGGATTTGTGGCCAGTGATGGATCAGGGCCACAGAGATGATGAGGGGCCTGGAGCATGTGAGGAGAGGCTGAGAGAGCTGGGACCCCAGCCTGGAGAAGAGCAGCCTGAGAGGGGACCTGATCAATGTCTATAAATACCTGAAATGTGGGGGGCAAATGGATGGGGCCGGGCTCTTTTCAGTGATGCCCAGTGACAGGACAAGGGGCAATGGGCACAAGCTGGAACACTGGAGGTTCCACTGAAACATGAGAAAAAACTTCTTTCCTATGAGGGTGCCAGAGCCTTGGGACAGGCTGCCCAGAGAGGGTGTGGAGTCTCCATCTCTGGAGATGTCCAAACCCACCTGGCCACTTTCCTGTGCAACCTGGTGTAGGGAACCTGCTTTGGCAGGGGGATTGGACTGGATGATCTGCTGAGGTCCCTTCCAACCCCACCATTCTGGGATTCTGTGATTGGAAGGGAGCTGATTTCCTAGCAGAGTGATTCAGAGCGTGTCTTGGCTCAAGTTTAATGAGCACAGGAAGAGCACGAGGGGATAAGGAATAAAGGATATCATCAGCAGAATTACCTTCAGGATGTGTTTGTCTCCAAAGCACACATGACAACACTTTGCTAAAAGGAGGCCCAAATATTCCTGCCGCAAGAACCATGAACTTCCATGAGACCATGTTGTCACACTCCCTTTCAGCCTGAAGCACAGACCTGCCAGTGCCTGGACTCACAGAATCCCAGAATGGTGGGGTTGGAAGGGACCTCTGGAGATCATCTGGTCCAGCCCCTCTGCCAAAGCAGGGTCCCTACAGTCTCCCACAGGCTCTGTTGAGGTTTAGGAAATCAGTTCACAGTCACCAAAGAGAAGCAACATGAAGAGGTAATATGACTGCCCAAGGTCACCCATCCTCCTCACCTACAACATTGCGTTTTGCCCAGCTCACACATGAGGAAACCATGGCAGGAAGAGAGAACAACTTGCTCAAGGTCTTTCAGTGAGTGTTTGACCTGGGACCACAGGTATCCTGAGGATCAGCTCTAGGACTTATCTGAAATGTCTTACCTGCTGTCTGCCTCTTCCTTCCCACTTCCGGAGATTGACTGGCACTGGTGGCTCCCGCTGGCCCAGCTGAAGTGGGGACATGTCCTGCCTCACCCGCCGAGTTCCAGTACAACTCCAGGTACCCCATGCCAGCCCCGCTGGGGTAAGCCTGGTAGTGGGGCAGAGCCAGGTGTGCACACATGGGGGGCAGATGAAGGGGTGGTTCCCCCACCTTCTAATAGATGCCACCTTCACTTGAGGGACAGGTCTCACCAGCAAGCTGAGGTAGCCCCGATGTGTAGATAGGCAGTTACCTTTATAGCTGGCTGTGTCCTGCCTGGGACTGCAATATCCACCATCCTCAGCTCCTCCAGGCTCTTTGTCATGTTAAAGAGACTGATTGGTGGGGTGGGGACAGAGCAGGGTGGAGGCGGGGAGGGAAAGTCACACATCAGGGCTAAAATATGTCCCCTCTGAATTCTTCCCATTCTGCAGGTTCCTCAGTCACACCTAAGCGAGGGTCTGATCCAGAGCCCCAGGAAACCTCCTCCCACGTGCTTCTTTGGGCTCAGCTCAAATTGTCCTGTCACAAAATAATCCCTTGAGTGCACAGATGTCCAGCAGAAGACAGCTGTTCACGGCGTTGGGAGAACAAAACCCAACTGATCTCCACCATGTGGGAGTGGACAGGAGGTAGATCTGGTGCTGATCTGCTCAGTATCGTGCCAGGCAAACCCAAGCCCTGGCTCCAGGTTATGGGGAGGGTGCTCAGACCTTTGCTTTGTAGCTTGTGTCACATTGACATCCCCAAAAGACCCACACACACATCCTCACCTGGCAGCACTTCCCATACTCTTGGTGCAGATGCCAGAGAGAGAGCAAGGGGGAAAAAAAGTAAGGATAAGACTTAGGGGCTAGAACCTATGCTTTATTTTGGAACTGAGAAGGAATTTCCTTCACACAGGTATTTGAGGGAGCCAGATTAAAATTTATCTGGCCCATCTTTCACGTGTCTGTGCCAGAGCAAACTCAGAAACACTGGACAAGTCACATCCAACACCAGATCTCATTTTGCTGAGCAGGCTCAGAAATCTCAGCTGGCTGGTCTACAGAGGGACAATCCACAGAGACATTTTCATTATGGAGGTAGGAATATATTTAGTGCAGGTGAGGTCCGCTGCTAACAGATTTGCTCCCCCATGGCCTTTCAAAGGCACATCCTTTCATCTGCATCATCTTGGCTGTGGCCTTTGCCATAAAGAAGATGAAGAACTTCCTTTAAGGCAGGGTTGGCTGATATTTTGCTGACATGTGGCCCACCTGAGGGGGAGAGGCACCTGCAGAGCTGTTCATTAAATAACTGCAGGTAAGTGAGTGAGCTGCAGAATTCAGCTGTGGGTCTGCAGGTTGGTCTGCTCCATGGGCTTACTACAGCCCCTCCCCTTCAGGAGGTTTTGCTCTGACTGTGTTCCAGAAGATTTTATCAGTTCCACCACAAAAGACATTGCAAGTCTCTAGTTAATGTCTGTATTTCTCAACGCACAGACAGAAGTCCCAGAGTCAATTCAGATATTTCCTGCCTTAGCACCAGGACATGTGCATGTCTCGTGTTGGAAGCTCAGAGCTGAGGGTGCAAATCTACAGAAGTGTAAAATGATTTAACCTGGACTGTCCCTGAACCCCTCTGCACCTCAGTGCTGCTCATCGCTGCCTTCTTCCCAAGCCTGGGCCAGCAACCCAGAACCTGCTCAACAGGTCAGAGAGGGAAACCTCCTCGGTGTGAGTGTCCAAGCACCAGCAGGGAGAAGAAACAGCCAGGTGGGGATGAGCAAGATCATAGGAAATGAGATTTAGATTGGTTTAAAAGGATGTGGAACACCACTCATCCCAGCACTTCTGCTGCTGCTCAGTGTCCCATGGCAGGCCAGTAGTCCTGGATTCCCTGTCTGTAGAACAAGGGGCAACTTGGGAGCTTCTGAGATCCCTGCATGGGAAAACAAAGGATCTGCAGGACTGGTGTGTGGGTGAACCTGAAAATCAATGCAGCTGCTCTTGAGCCATCATGGACAGATCATTCAACTTGCCACATTACAGCATGATTCTGTGACCTTGGGACCATCCACTTTCCCATGAGGTGCAGCCTGGAGAGAACTAAGGGCCTGGCTAGGGTCTCTTTAACTTGACTCTCAGTATGATGTCTTCTTGTTTGCATGAAACACTTTTCTGTGTTTACAACTGCAGGGACTGACATCTTCTTGATGATCTTAAAGGTCTTTTCCAACCACTATGATTGTGTGATTCCGCACACGAAATGCAATTTTAAATATGAAAATACCTTGAAAAACTTAAAGCAAAAAAGGGATTTTGAGCACATCTGCCCCAATAGAATCCCAGGAACATCCTGAATATGGCAATTGCTCTACAAAAACAGCCTCTACATGGTGGGCTTGGCTCATGCCTCATTTTTTAATCATTCCATGCTTCAGAGCTGCAGTGACACAAGGGCTCAGATCACCCATCCCTCATACCTGCCCTCAGGCTCTAGCTGACTAAGAAAAAGGAGAGACACTAACTACAGGAGCTGTACAGAGCTTGGGACCCCACTGGGCAGCTCCAGTGCCACAAGTCATGGACAATGTCATCCACTCTTTCTTATTCACATCTGGCCTGTTACTGTATGTTGGTGTCCAAGTTTTCACAGCCTGAGGTGCAGTTGGAAAATGAAAACAAGATAACAGACGTGGAGGATATCAACATATCTTCTAAGAATATTTAATTGGAAGACCTGGCAGAAAACATGGCAGGGGGTGCTGGCGTGGGTGGCAGTAGGTATCTGCGTGCTTGTGCTTGTCTCACTGGCTGGGCACTTTGCACTTGATATCTGTGATTTCAGCTACTTCTGAAGGTGTCTGGGATCTTTTTTGCAAAGTGCCCAGAGGCCATAATAAAGTAGCATAGTCACCTGCACTACAAAGTCCTGCTAGGTAGAAGCTGGGGAGGAGGAGGGTGGTCCTGCCCCTGGGACCCAAACTGGACCAGTGAGTGATGCAACCCATATGGAGTCACCTCCCTGGGGGCATGAGTGGGACCAGGAGGCAGAGGAGCCGAAGGAACCTCAGGGCTCAGCCCTCACCGTGGTTTCACAGCAGCAACACCTCTCTGGGAGCAGCAGCAGCTCCCTAAAGCAAACACTGCCAGACGTGATTTGGCATCAGAGCTAGACCCTGGTTGGTTTGGTACAGCATTATTCCAGGCTGGGCCCAATATTATCTCACAATCATCTCCACAAAAACCTTCCCAGGTTCATGCTCTTGGCTCAGAGGACTTTCTAGTATCTTAAACAACCTTTATCTGCTCTTCTGTACCATGAAGCTGAAAGCACAGTCCAATTAAAAGAGGGTAAATTCTTCACAGGCATGTCAGCAACATGATCTTTCACCAACAACTAAGCCCTTTGCCTTCTCTGAGGTGGCACTGAATTCTGCAATGGTCACAGGAATGAATCAGTATCCTGTAAATGACCAGGCTTCCTCCAGAAAGGCAGTGAGGTAGGAAGATTAATAGAAAGACCAGGAGGAAAGAGGGAAAGTGTTCATTCTCTGCCCCCATGCCCTCCATGATGTGGTTGTAGCTCTTGCTGACTTGTCCAAGATAATAGGCACAAAGTGGTGAGCACAGGTGCTACTGGCAGGGTAACCCCAGTGACGTGGAAGGCAGGAGAGGCTGAAAAAACAATCTGGAAAACTGGCCTAGGATTATGGACATCATTCAGAAGATACTCAAGCAGAGCAGAAGACAGAGAAGCAGCTCATGGAAATGGTTTCTGTAACTAAGTCCTTTCACTGGCACAGTCTTGCCAACCTGATTGTTTTATAACAATCCTTGCCTAGCCAATTTTGGCAACTGCCCCAATGTCTTCCACACCTTTCAGAGGTGACCTCAGCAAAATCATCCTTCCAGGCAACAGCTTTTGATTTGTATGTTTGGTTGGTTGGTTTTTCTTCTGGTTTTCATTGGGATTTTAGGTAATAAATCACCTTTCAGACCTCTTCATTTGTCAGTTGTTACTCTTTTCTTCTAAAAGAGGAATCAAACAGAGTCAAATGTGAAAGCTCAAATCTAGATAAAGGCACTGGATGGACTTGACTCTGAGATGTCTGTGTTCTGGCAGTGTCCCATGCCAGCTAACATATAAATAAGGCTTGATGTGTACAGAGTGTACCTAAGAGCAAGAACTGAAAACGAAGCTGACAACATCCTAAATAGACTGAGATGTTCAGTCATGGCTTGAACCCTTGTGGCTCACCTCTTCTTGGTGTACCTCTGCCCAACAGCCTCTTCAGTGAAGGTACAGCTAATACCACCACAAGGAGTATTACCATAGCTGCATTCCTGTTTGGCTGGCAGAGCTGTGGCAGCTCAGGCTCCAACAGTTTAGAAGTCCTGGTTGCTACCATGAAAACACCAAGTTTCTTGGAGGCTAATTTTATTTCATACTAATTCTCTTTTTTTTGAAGCCTTAAGCAAATGCCCGGCTTTGTTTAAACATTTGCAGGGCTTCTCTGAATGACATTGGTAGTCATGGGTTAATTTAAAGACATTTTTAAAAGCAAAAAAGTGGAAAAATAATACATTTTTAATAATAAAAAGCAGAGTAGCCAAAACGTTTCCACACTGCAACATTCCCACTCTATTCCCATTTTAACCACTTAGTTCAATGCACTAATTCTTTAATTGCAACTTCAACTTGAATTTACTTCTCTTAAAGCACCACATTTTTCTCCAGAGACTTTTCTTTTTTGGTGACTGATCATCTTCTACATTTTTTTCTTTGCTTTGTGTGAGACTGTGCTGTAATCTAGTCAGATCCATGTGTTTGCCTGTCCTCACAATGGTCTTGTTCTCCTTGCAAATGCTGTTAATGAGTCTGTACCAGAAAATAAGAGGTTGGGGTTTTTTCCCCCCATTAACACATACTGTCTTGCTGTGCTGAAGATAGGAAAATTTACTCCAAAAAATCATAAACATGCTTGCTTTTTTTTTTTTGAAGTGTGTTATGCTGGGCTGAAAAATTCCCAAAAGGGTAAAATATATTCCCAGTGATGAGGGAATAAAACCAAGTTTCAGTTGGGTGATCAAAAAGAAAAAGGAAAAGGATTCCCTTTCTCTTCTTAGGCTATTCTGGGCCTAGGGTCAGAGCAGGTACTTCACTTTATGTCTCAGCCATCCAGAGCCACAAAAACGTAAGTTAAGACCTCAGGGCTGGAAGATGTTAAGGGGAGCTAGGGCAACACCTACCCAAAAAAGACTGGAGGAGGGGAGGAGGAAGTCTGCAAACCTTAAATAACATTCATCAGTATTTCCTAGCTGCCTTCCATTTTTCCTTCTGTAAATGTCATTTGGGAGTCAGCTTCTCATGTGAAATGGTTTTGGGTTATGAAGGAAAGGAATGGTCTGCAGAGGCCCCTTAAATTCTTCAACGTAACAAGAGCTCAACTTATTTTGCCATACAAAATTTTTCAGTAAAATCAGTGAAAATCTGTGCCACACTCCCACATATATATAAATATATATATATACACATATACATATTTAAATCCATTCCCTCCATCTCCTCTCTCCTTTATTTTATTTTTTTTTTTAAATCTGCCCAGTGGAAAAAATGTAAGGGCCAAGAAATGAATGGGCTTAATTTTACAGACTCACAGAATGGTAGGGGTTGGAAGGTACCTAGTTTCCAACAAAGTCATTTAGGACAAGCTGTTGGTCATTATAATGAGTTGGATTTTCCTGCTCATATATCCTTCCTGAAGTCCTTCACACTGTGAGGCCCTCTAAGAGAAGTTTAATGTGGCCCTGATGCCAAGAGGAAGGTGAAATTGGAAGACAAGAACTTTGCCAGCATTGCCAGCACTCCCACAGTCTCCTGGGTCTCATCTTTAGGATTTTCCTTCCCTGGTCTGCTAAAAAAACTGTGATCAGGGTAGGCAAAAGAGAAAACTCTGGACAGTGTCACCACGTCTACCGCTGTCATCCTCATTCCAACATCTCTTGAAATGCAGTGGATGATTCCTCTGCTCTCACCCATCCTTTACAAAGCTTTTTCAATCCCACCTTCTGTCTCTCGACTTTGTGTTTAAAAGACATCTGTGATTACTGGCCAAAGGAGTTTCTTTGACTATATGGCTACAAGCTGATGGGCAGAAAATTCTTGGCCAACCCATTGCTCCTGTGTATTTCCCACTTCCCAAAGTGCCCCTGTCCCTACCACATGTGAGAGTCCAGCATCAGAAATGGGAGGTGCACTTTCCTCCTCCATTGGTTTTCCTTTCCCTATTCAATGCGTGTTTGTCTTTGAAGAAATAAGTTTGTCTCTGAAGTGACAGCAAGGCTAATGCTCCAGGTCTGTCATGACTAACTCCCCTGGAATAATGGATTTGAACTGCTGTTATTGTTGCCTGTGGTATCTTTTCTCCCTAAAAAGAAAGAGGATGAGGGATTTTCTAATGCTCATATTTTTTTTTTTAGTACTTGAACTGTTTCCCCTTCTTTTTAACAAAAGCCATTAAGATTTTTAATGCTGGTTATTACCATGGCATCAAGCTGGCTGAAATCTTGAAATCTCAAACCATGTTTCACTGTTTCGTGTAATGCAGAACATTTTACTTAAAATGTAAACATAGAGAAAACACTCCCCCACTACTGGAAAATCCACTTGGTCCTACAGAGATGTGGTCCCTGTGTGAACCCCCTGCAACTTGTTCCTAGGCAAATCTTCCAAAGAATTCCCACTTAAGCCCGGTTTGCAAAACTGTGGATCTCCCACTCTGCTGTCACCACTTCGGAATCCATCCCACTCATCCAAGACATTTGGGGTAGGCTAGGCTCAAACTACGCTTTCCATGCTGCTTTCATGGTTTTCACTCATTCTGCTTCATGACTGGTGGATCAGTGCACAGTTTCATAACGAGATGGTGAAAGGATCTTCAATATCTTGTGAGAGGATGAGCTGGTAGGGAGATCTGCCCAAAGAAGAGGAAGAAGAAACTGTGTTGGGACATCTCTGGAGGAGCTACAGAAAGAGCAGGTGATGGAATTTGGCAGGTGGAAGAAAGTTAGAGGTTTATCAATTGCATGAAATGCAGACAGAGGTTGTCTTAAGGGCCTTACAGGCCCTAGAGCATCAAACCTCACAGAGTCTTTGACATATCTAAGACTGGGAGAAGAATGCAGTGTGCTCCTTTTCCAGTCATCCAGCTCTGGTATCTGGGATTCCACCAGCTCAAATGTGCCAGGAATTAAGTCTCCCCAGACAAACAGAGATAACATAGCAGAGCTCTGATCAAGGGACTGATATCAAAGCAGCAAATCTCCCAGCCCGGGGGATGAATCATCAGAGCAGTTTATTCCAGGAACCTTTTCTCCTCCTTTCAAGTATCAGGTTCAATTGCAGCAAGAGCAGCACAAAAGGCTTCGTCATTTGAGGTGCTGCAAAGACAGGGAAAACACAACCAGGAGGAATGTAATTCACAGGTGATATGAGACTGGGAGGGTGTTGCAAATACCACAGAGAACAAAGAAATAATGCAAAAGGAACCTATCTTGCTTGGGCAGGGAGGAAGAGGAAAGATGGGGGCTAGTCATGCACCTGGGGAGAAAGAATCCCAAAGGTAAGTAATCAAAGGGAGATGTCTAGAAAGGAGAGCATGGGGAAAAAAAGAAAAAAGAGAAAGAATAAAGAAAAAGAGGAAAAAAGAAAAAGAAAAAGAAAAAGAAAAAGAAAAAGAAAAAGAAAAAGAAAAAGAAAAAGAAAAAGAAAAAGAAAAAGAAAAAGAAAAAGAAAAAGAAAAAGAAAAAGAAAAAGAAAAAGAAAAAGAAAAAGAAAAAGAAAAAGAAAAAAAAAAAGAAAAAGATAAAAAAAGGAAAAAGAGAAGCAAAGGAGATGCATGTTTGCCAGCTGAGGTATAGCAAACTCAAGCAACAGCAACTCTATTTTGCAGGCACTTCACAAAGAGCCATATAATCTTATTTTCCTGGATGGGGAAACTGAGGCACCACATGGGCTCAGTAAAGGGCCTGTTGTTGTTCAGCACTGGCCACACCTTGGCTGGGCAGAAACAGCAGGTTCTCAGGGCAAAAAATTCTTGTCTTAGAGCTGAAGCACAGTGTGATGTCCAGTCATGGTGAGGTTATGTTTTGCCCTGCAAAATGGGTGGGATGAGGAGGAAAGGGAGGTCCCAGGAAGAGCAGCAGACACAGGAGTGTTATCATAGCATCCCAGACTGGTTTCCAGACTGGTTTGGGTTGGAAGAGACTTCAAAGCTCACCCAATCCCACCCCCCCTGCCATCAGCAGGGACCCCTTCCACTAGACCAGGTTGCTCAAAGCCTCAGCCAACCTGGCCTTCAACACTTCCAGGGAGGAGCAGCCAGAGCTTCTCTGGACATCCTGGGCCAGTGTCTCACCACCCTCACAGTGAAGAATTTCTTCCTCACATCTCATCTCCATCTCCCCTCTTCCAGTTTAAAGCCATCACCCCTTGTTCTGTCACTCCCTGCCCTTGGCCAAAGTCCCTTCCCAGTCTTCTGGAGCCCCTTCAGGTACTGGGAGGCCACTAGAAGGTCTCCCTGGAGCCTTCTCTTCTCCAGGCTGAACAGCCGCAACTCTCTCAGCCTGTCCTCACAGCAGAGCTGCTCCAGCCCTGGCATCATCCTCGTGGCCTCCTCTGGACTGGCTCCAGTAGGTCGATGTCCTTCTAATGTTGGGGGCCCTCAGATGATGGGGATCATTGCTAGATCTTAACAAATAATATTGCTAATGAGCCTGGTTCCCCCATGAGCTGTGTTTCCCCATGAGCTCTGCAGGACAAGCAGGAGCAATATTGTCAATTTCATAGAAAAATCAGTTGACCCCTGAAGTCTGTAGCTCTGGCTCATGTGGACACCAGGAGCCACAGAAGTGCTGCTTGAGCTGTTGTCTGTTTTGGGTTGTGGTTTGGAATTTGGGGGTTTGTAGTGGGAGAAAGGAGCAGGGAGGGTAAGAGGGAAGGGGTTGCATGTTTTGGAGCGTGGTGGCATGCCATTTATCTTTCAGAGTAGCCCTATGCTTTGGTATGTCAAGATTTACCTCCATGAGCTATTAGTGGCTCTAATTGTTACTGATAATTACATTGCAGATGAATCTCAGCTTTGCAAGGAGAATTGTGGGGTAAGAATAGATGGCAACCATCTATATGGATGATATATAGGGGTACCTGAAAACACACACTGCTGGTATGTTGCTACATAACCAGGTGTGTTTCACAGAATCCCAGAATGGTGGGGTTGGAAGGGACCTCAGGAGATCATCCAGTCCAACCCCCCTGCCAAAGCAGGTTCCCTACACCAGGTTGCACAGGGAAGTGTCCAGGTGGGTTTGAACATCTCCAGAGATGGAGACTCCACACCCTCTCTGGGCAGCCTGTCCCAGGGCTCTGGCACCCTCACAGGAAAGAAGTTTTTCCTCATGTCTAAGTGGAAACTCCTGTGTTCCAGCTTGTGCCCCTTGTCCTGTCACTGGTCACCACTGGAAAGAGTCTGGTCCCATCCTCTTGACACACACCCTTTAGATATTTACAGACATTGATCAGATCCCCTCTCAGTCTGCTCTTCTCCAAGCTGAACAGTCCCAGCTCTCTCAGCCTCTCCTCATACAGGAGATGCTCCAGCCCCTCATCATCTTGGTGGCCTCTGCTGGACTCTCTCCAGAAGATCCCTGTCCCTCTTGAACTGAGGAGCCCAGAACTGGACACAACATTCCAGATGTGGCCCCAGCAGGGCAGAGTAGAGGGGGAGGAGAACCTCCCTCAACCTGCTGGCCACACTCTTCTGAATGCCCCCCAGGACACTGTTGGCCTTCCTGGCCACAAGGGCCCATGTTGGCTCATGGTCGACTGGTCATTTACCAGCACTCCCAGGCCCTTCTCTGCAGGGCTGCTTTCCAGCATCAGGTTGCTCTCTGCTCAGTTCTCCAGCCTGTCCAGGTCTCACTGAAGATCAGCACAGCCTTTGAGCTGTGTTTCCACACTGCAGACAAGGCAACACAGAGCCAGCACCCTGTGAGGGTGCTCACCAAGTGAGGCTGCACTTGGTGTCTTGTGTTTCTCTCTGGGTGCTGTGCTCTAGCAGGAGTGGAAGACCTCAGAATGGCCAAGGAAGCAACTCATGGCCCAAAGAAAATCAGTTCTTGGGAGGTGATGTTGACTCATTGGGAAGACAACAGAGAGTGGGAGGCTTCTCAGCATGAAGAAAAGCAGGAGAGCATTTTTAAAAGTTTGGGATATTCTTTTGGAACCCAGGTGAAGAAATACCTCTTGCTCCCAGCAGAAGAGGCATGCAGCAAAAGTCACCTGGGCTCACCACCAAAAGGAGAGCCCTTTGGTTTCTCCCAGCCCCAGGCTCGGGAGCTTTACTGGAGCAGTGCCCGATGAGCTTCAGGCTACAGAGCCAGGTGGGTGGCACAGCCACACCATGAGCCATGGAGACAGCACACCATGAACCTCCACCTCCAGCAGCAGCCCCATAGCATCCCTGCAGGGCATTTCCCTCTCCAGCACAGCAGAAGCCACCATAAGGTGACCTTGCACTAGGGCAGGGCTTGAAATATCCAAGGATGGCAGTAGGAGTATCCACTGGGCCATGGGAAGTGGTGGAGTCCCCATCCCTGGAGGGATTTAAAAGATGGGTAGACAGGGTGCTCAGAGATATGGTTTAGTAGTGGACAGGTATGGTTAGACTCAATGATCTCAAAGGTTGTTTCCTACCAAACAATTCTATGATCTATGATGCCTGTGAGACAAGGCTTTGGCTTGGATTTAAGCTCAGCAGGTCCCCTGTGACATGCATAGTTTGGGATGGGATTGATGCAAGTTTAGTCACTGCCCAGGAAGACGTGCCTCAAACCTCCACGCTCACCCACAAAGCTTTGTCCACAGGGCTAGATATCTTGAAGAAAACCTGAGGCAGGGAAAGCAACATGAAGTGGGCCTTAAAGAATGGCTCTTTATGGGCAGATGGGGAAGAGCAAGGGTAGAAGAGCAGGAGGAAATGAGGAAGAGCAGGGGGTTGGACTAGATGATCTCCTGAGGTCCCTTCCAACCCCCACAATTCTGGGATTCTGTGAATGGGCTGAAACTTTAGGGAACATGCAGAGAAAATCACAGAACTGTGAAGTGTAACACCAGGTCACCCTCAGCTCCGTGTACAGGCAGACCCTGCAACACATGACATGAGGCAGAAGGAGCTACAGGAGAAATGGGGCCACCAGAAAACAGTAGGAAAATGCCATGTGGTAGAAGGAAGGACCAAGCGAGGTTCAGGGGCACAAGAAAGGCCTTGAGGTACAAGAGAGATCCCAGAGCTGGCCGGGTAATACAAGTCTATCTCCATCCACACTTTCAGTCTACCCATCTATGCCCTTCCTAAGGCTGAGATGGGATGTCAGCCTGGTGAAAGAGGGCAGTGATCACCCCAAAGGTGTATTGGTCCCCACTTCTTGGCAGGGACAAGTAGGTTCAGAGGCATATACATCAGAGAGCCTTTGAGGAGCAAGAAGAGCCACTATGAGCTGGAAGGAGAAGAGGATTTTAGAGAAATCCTATCTGCTTCCAAGGCCCTGGGAGAGCATGGAAAGGAGAAGGGCTCTGTTGGTGCCAAGGAGCATGCATCGTGTTCAACTTATAGTGACTTTGATGGTGCTTGTGGGTTTGGAGGAAAGACCCTGCTCCACTGAATGGAAGGAGAACCTCCCGCACCTTCACTGTGCTGTTTCACCCCTTTTTTGGTGGTAGCTGGGCCTCTGTTGGAGACAAGTCACCTACGACATGTTAGTAAGGAGCATGTAGTCTATTCAACTAGCAATGGAGGCTTCCCCATGCAAAGACACAGTCTCAGGTCTCTGGCTGCTGCTAGAAGGCAGCTTGGCCTTGACTGCAAGTCACCACGTACATCAGAGGTGAACCACAGGCTTGGCAGCAATTTTGTATGCCAAGCTGGGCATGTGTGCATGCGTGGTTGTGTGATTACAGTGATTCAGCTTCTGCCTCACTTTCCCAGCAGGAAAAAGCAGGATGCAGATCTGCAGACTGTGATCAAGGCTCTCGGGTCTCCCTAGAGCTGGTTGGGTGCGTAGACACTTCACACCTTTTGGTTACATTACTGGGGAGAAGCTGGCACAGTGTATGTGTACAACGAAAGTGCTCACACCCGTGGACCACACATCAGCAATGTGGTCATCACTCTGCATGTCACAGCGAACCTCCCTTCCCGGGAGCACCCAGTGCTGGGAGCCAGGGAGCAGGGGACACCGTCACCTTTGGCTCCCAGATCTTCCCAGTCACCCAGCACCTCCTGCAGCCCTTTGCACTGGGACTCTACAACCCCATCCCCTTGTGCCCCTTTCTCACCACCCTGTCCTTCCATGCCAGGCAGTAAAGAGGATGATGACCACAAGCTGTGTTGTGCCTCCACAGTCTCCTTGGTGTCCAGGCACAGGAGACTGTGCATCCAGCGCACATCACTCCTTTAAAGCTTCCCACAAGCTTTAGATTTTCTCAGTCTCAACTTTTAAAGCGTTAATAATTCAGCCTGACCACTCCTTCAGCAGGACAAATCGTGCTCTCTCAGACCTTAGTTAACAAAAGGTTAAGTGCCACTCAAGAAAAAAACCCTGAAACTATATTTTCATGAATCATTGTGCACTAAATCTTTGCTAAAGCTTAATTTTGAGCCAGCCCTAGTGCCTGTGCTTTGGCTGCTCTGTCCTCACACACACAGCCAGTCAGGAGGTAGACTTGCCATACCCAAGGAAATAGCTCTCTCTCTTTACTTTTTTTTTTTTTTAATATTTTTTAATAGTTGGCTTCAATTATACTTGGAAAAAGAAGTCAGACTTGCTCACACAGCAAAATTGACCAAGACAATGTGTTTGGAAACACTGAAGCCTTCCACTAAGACAACGCTTTTAACTTTTTTGGTTGTTGTTGTGACCAAAACATGACACCATGCACAATTACCTGTGAGCTCTGTATGATCAGTGTGAATAACATTCTTGCGTCAGAATGAGAACAATGTCAAAGAGTAAAGGTGGTGTGATGCTGCTCCAGCACTCCCAGAAAGTTTTCTCTGTGGCATGAACTGAGGAAGCTGGAAAGCATTTCTCCCACCGCTTCTGCACGGAGGGTTTGGCTGAGGTGGCTGAGCCCCTGCATATTTCAGTGCAGTGGTGGTGTCTGTCCAACCTGGGCTTTGCTGCCGTTTGTCTTGTCTGGTTCTGTTTGTCAGGACCTGGCTCGCATCACCTGACACAGTGAGGAATTCATCTTTGCTTTGTGTTTATGGCCTTTGCTTTGTGTTTATGGCAAGGTTGCTTTTGATGTGCTACTCTACTAACCCTGGTCTGGCTATGATGCCATTCTGAAAGAACATCCCCTTCTGCTCAACAATGGGACACTGAGAGACAGTTACATATCAGCTAGGCCCAGGCAAGTTCGTCATCCAAAATAGATAAAGGGAACTTCAAGATGATGAATTTTTGCAATAGGGTAGATAAGGTAGCAATGTCAGAATAAACCAGTTTTGTGGAGACAGAAGTGTTGTAAACAGGACAAGAGATGAGCAGAAGAAAAGTTCCACTAAAGGGCACAGTGAGAAACGTTTCAATGACCACCAGAGGACCCCTGAGGATCACCAAGAGACTTCAGTGTGCATGCAAAAAGAATATTTACATATATTAATGGCTTCATGGAAATGTAATGAATATGTTAACAATTTCTTGGCAAAGTAATGAATATGCATGTTTTGATAGGATAAAGCTTCTGTAGAGAGACGAGTCATCATGCACGATGGGGGGAGCGATCCCCCGTGCATCCAGCACTGCAATAAAGAATGCCGGCTCCTTCAGACTGCCCTGGTGTGAAGAAGTTCATTCCTGATTTCGGTGACAGTTTACCCAGCTCTATTTTGCATCCCCATCAGTTCTTCTAGGCTGCAGCATTTAAAAGGTCCTGAGCATCTACCAGTTTGCCCTGAGCCCTTTATGCAGGTAGCTCTGAATGGCAGCCGACAATAAATTCCAGCAGTTGAGGCTCTGTGAAAAGTGTGCATTGTGGTTGTGTTTCTCTTTGAGTTCATATGAAAAATCTCATTCTGCAGACAATCAGGCATCCTAATTTCTAGTCTGCAGGATGTGAGTAACTTTCTGCAGAGGCTGATTGCTCATATCCTGTGGGGCAGCTGTAATCTAGCCTACGTGGATGGTAAAATACAGTCTTGAAAGTGTTGCTTTCATAATCTGGTGAAAATAGAGGCCTGGTGTGTTTAGTGGAAATTTTCAGAGTTTACTGGTCATCTCCCACCACACCCAGCTCCCTTACTGGTGGTGGTTGTTAAAACTTGACTCCAAACTTATCAAATTAAGTACAATTTCTGTGGGAATGTGATGCAACTACATGGCTGAAAAACTGCTGTGATGCAGCTGGAGATAGGACCAGCAAAGTTCCTTTAGGGAGCCCCCAGTTAAAAAGAACCACAGCCAAGAAATGTCATGCCTGTGTGCAGAAACTCCACGAGAAAGGTGTGGAAAGACCCAGACAATAGTTGTCCTTCTTCCTCTCCTTCCAGCAGTGACCATCAGCTCGAGTGTAGCTCTGCACTTTTACTTGACAACGCCAAGATTGCATTTAGATGGGCATGAACTTTGCTCATCGACTTCCTTAGCGCCATCACTTTGTTCATGAAAATATCCAGGTGTGAGGAGGGGAAGCAGTTTGCTCAAGGTCACTCAGCCAGTCATTAGAACAAAATATGAGCTTCTTGTCTCAAAGCTCCTGCTCTGACCAGGAGATGGCACTGGCAGCTCTTCTGCCCGAAGCTGGCTAAGGCCAGCAGTTCCAGCTGACACCTGCATGCTGAGCACCGCCCTGTGATAAGACCTTGGTGATCTACCTTGTTCTGTTTGCTCAACTTTCACCCCGATTGTCCCTTCTTTCCAATGAGGTTGCTCAGGTCAAAAGCTGAGAGAGGAAAACACACAGTGGACCAACATTTTGCTGCACCCAAACTACCCAGGCACCACTCTGCTCCCTATCTACACTAGCCCCCTCCCTGTCCCTGTTTTCCCCCACCTCTCATTTCAGACGTGTCAGAAGTGTGTAGATGTTCAAACAAGTGCCGTGTCATGTAGTATTCCTTTCTACTTTTCACCAACACAGCACTCACATCTCCGATATATCTGCAAGCACGTTGGTGTTTCCTCACCCTTCTTACCAACTGCTGCTAAGCTCTGCTTTATCCACGAGGCCCAGAGCACACTAGGTCCTGTTCCTAGCTGCTGAAACAAGATTAGACTTCAGTATATCCCTTCCTCTGAATCTTGCGATTGTCCTACGCTAGGACAAGAGTAGGACAAGAGATGATCCTTGTGAGTCCCTTCCAACTCACAACATTCTATGATTCAACTCCAAAGCTGTCTGCTATTTTTGTTCGCCTCAGTACACTTGGCAGCTGTCTCTTTGTACCCATAGAGCACTGTTGAATGGGCATGAGAGAACTGTTTTGGATGGATCATGGTGACAAAAAGACTGCTGGGTGACAGAAGCTGCTGAGCTGCACATTCTTGGAGGATATAGGCTAGAGTTTACTTACCTCCTCTGCCTCGCAGCTGTTTGCTCTCAATCCACCTTGTAGTCATGACCCCATCACTAAAAAAAGAGGTCTCCTACTGAGACACCTACTAGTTAACTAACATGACCTGGTAGCCACTCCACCTCACTTGGTTCAGCTCCCCTCACAGCCATGCTGCTTTCAAGTATTCTCCCAGACAAGGTCTTTTCAATCCCTCTTGCCTGCAGAGACCTGACCACTCTGCACCACACACTTCTTCCCTCTCCTTGTCACCCACACCTTCCTTCTGTCTCCTGGGTATATGATAATAATCCTGGCTTGTTCATACAGTGACCACCTCCTGCCTGCTCTGGGACACCCTTCTGGAGTCACTCGCTGTCCCTGCCAGGCCTTCTGCTGCATCATCTTTCAGTGCTTCACTCTATTTCATCCTTTCTTGGCTTCCTCTTGTTCTCTTCCCTAAACATCACCTTCAATTTCCGTTCAACCTTGTCCCTGATCCACCAGCTCCACGCTGCCTCTCTGATGTGTTCTGTTGACTTTCCTCTGAGACAGTGGAACATGTTAGCTGGGCTTTGGGAATGTGTTGTCCTTCAGCATGGACAGCCTCCCTTTTGTCCACATTCACGGAGCATCAGGAAAATAAGGTAGGCAGCTGTTTGTGTCCCAGAAATCCCTAGTTCTAGCTGTGCCATTAGTCACTCTTCCACTGATTTGCAGCATTAGAGACTTGTAAAAAAACAAGTATTGTGATTCTGTCTTCTTCACTGTGAGGGTGCCAGAGCCCTGGGACAGGCTGCCCAGAGAGGGTGTGGAGTCTCCATCTCTGGAGATGTTCAAACCCACCTGGACGCTTCCCTGTGCAACCTGGTGTAGGGAACCTGCTTTGGCATGGGGGTTGGACTGGATGATCTCCTGAGGTCCCTTCCAACCCCCATCATTCTGGGATTCTGTGGTAGTGATAGAGCATCAGCAGTTGTTTGCCCTTGTCTAACATCTTGGTGGGTAAAGGGAGACGAGGAATGAAAGACAGCATCTTCAAGTCTTTTTGTTGTGCAGGGAGTCTGGGAATGTTGGACAAAAGCTGTCCTGGCTGAGGAAGTAGTTTCACAATTAATTCATATGAAAAAGCGTGCATGCAAGAGGTGGGGGGAAAAAGGACAGGCTATGGAGGAGGACAGAAGCACTGCTTGGGTACTGAAGAACAAAATCAGAAAGGCCTCTCAGAGCCCAGCTGGCACAAAAACTTGCCTGAGGTAGGATGGGTGACAAGAGGGATTATGTAATTATCTCAGTAGCCAGTCCAGGGAAGATACAGGTCTGCTGAGGAATGGGGGACAAACTAGTGATTGATGCCTCAGCCTTAGAAGAGGTTGAAGTACTCAAAGCCTTCCTTGCAACAGTCTGTAGAAACAAAACCTACTCTCAGATTTCCAAACTTATTACAATGGTTTGGAAAGTTGAGTGACAGCCAGGAGCAAGGCAGCAACCGGCTTGGTTCTAAAGAGGCTGGATATACCACAATGCATGGGACTGGAAAGGATACAATTCAAGAGTGCTGGGGTACATCTGAAGCTGCTGAAATACTTGCCTGATGGAATTATGAGCCTGCAGTCTTTCCATCTGTCACCCTTGACAGCTGGAAAAAGGATAATGTTGTGCCCAACCATATGGAAAACAAGCAGGATGACTCGGGAAACTCCACACCAGCCATCCTCACCTCAGTGCTGTGATGTTCTCTAGGCTCCCAGTGCAAAGGAGAAGAATGCCATCAGGAAAGGTTGATGCTGGTTTACCAAGGGCATACTGTCTGTCTTTTAAAAATGGAAGGACTGGCTACATGGATTAAAGGAGATGTTGTAATGTACTTGGACATTACGCTGTAGGTGCTGTCTCACACAGCTTTGGAAGGAGGGGGAGGTATGGCAGCAAACCATTGCTCAGCATACTGGGAAATGGGAAGATATCAAATATCCCAGTGAAGGTGAATGACACCACCAGTAGACTAGCTCTTCCTAAGTCTATGCTGGTGTCCTGGTAACGTGACATTGCCCAAAGAGTGCCGTGAGCAACCCATCACACTCTACAACATCCTGACACAGGGCGGAAAACATCAGAAAGACTAAGCATAGCACCTACACCAACTGACTGCACATTAAAATATTCTGTAGCACTGAAGGTTGAACTGGAGGCAGAGATAAAGCTAGAAAGACTCTACAAAAGCATAACCAACTGACCAAATATTAGCCAGATTTCCCCCAACCTTTTAATGAGCAATATCTGGAAATAAAAGAAGCATCCCACATCTATTCACACCGCATGCTTCTGATGTTCTGCTGATGTACATCCACTAAATGCTGTTTTTCTTGAGCATGCAATTTGTAGAGCTGCATTTGCCCATTAAATATTTGGCAGCTCCATGAGGACAGAAGATATGTTAATGGAGAATTCATAACCAAGGAGACAGAGCGAGGTAGAAAAGTTTCACACTAGCTTCAGCTCATGCATAATGGTCACAGGTTATTCCTTAAGAAAAATCCACTACTGCACCTATCTGGACACAAGCTGTTGGACCCAGTAGTCTGTTCTGGTATGGTGACAGCCGTGGTGGGACAGCCAGCAGGATGCTTCAGTGTAGAACACAGGAACTTAGCTAGCAACTGTACTGGGTTTGCGTGGCAAGGTTTTGGTAGCAGCAGGAGGGGAGGGACATGGGGTGGCTTCTGTGAGAGAAGCTGCCAGAAGCTTCCCCCATGTCCGACCTGACACAGCCAATGCCAGCCGGCTACAAGAACGGACCCGCCGCTGGCCAAGGCCGAGCCCATCAGTGACGCCTCTGTGATAACATAATTAAGAAAAAAAAAGAGAGGGAAGAAAAAAAAAAGCTGCACACTTTGCAGCTGGAGAGAGGAGTGAGAAGATGTAACAGAAAACAACTCCACAGACACCAAGGTCAGTGAAGAAGGAGGGGGAGGAGGTGCTCCAGGCACCGGAGCAGCGATTCCCCTGCAACCTGTGGTGAAGTCCAGGGTGAGGCAGGCTGTCCCCCTGCAGCCCATGGAGGTCCATGGTGGAGCAGATGTCCCCCTGCAGCCCATGGAGGTCCATGGTGGAGCAGATGTCCCCCTGCAGCCCATGGAGGTCCATGGTGGAGCAGCTGTCCCCCTGCAGCCCATGGAGGTCCATGGTGGAGCAGTGACCACCTGTAGCCCGTGGAGGACCCCGCACTGGAGCAGGTGGATGCCCGAAGGAGGCTGTGACCCCGCGGGAAGCCCGCGCTGGAGCAGGTTCCTGTCAGGACCTGTAGCCCGTGGAGAGAGGAGCCCACGCCGGAGCAGGTTTGCTGGCAGGACTTGTGACCCCGTGGGGGACCCACGCTGGAGCAGTCCCTTCCTGAAGGACTGCACCCCATGGAATGGACCCAGGCTGGAGCAGTTCCTGAACTGTCAGTCATGGGAAGGACTCACGCTGGAGAAGTTCATGGAGGACTGTCTCCCGTGAAAGGGACCCCACGCTGGTGCGGGGGAAGGAGTCCTCCCCCTGAGGAGGAAGCAGCGGCAGAAACACCATGTGATGAACTGACCCCAACCCCATTCCCTGTCCCCCTGTGCTGCTGGGGGGAGGAGGTGGAAAATCGGGAAAGAGATGAAGCCCGGGAAGAAGGGAGGGATGGGGGAGGTGTTTTAAGATTTGGTTTTACTTCTCATTATCCTCTGATTTTGATTGGTAATAAAGTAAATTTGTTTTTTTTCCCCCAAGTCGAGTCTGTTTTGCCCGTGCCAGTAATTGCTGAGTGATCTCTCTCCATCCTTATCTCCACCCATGAGCTTTTCGTTATAATTTTCTCCCCCTGCCCATTTGAGGAGGGGGAGTGATAGAGTGGGCTTTGGTGGGCATCCAGCCTTTGGTCAGGGTCAACCCACCACAGTAGGCCATACAAATTGACTAACACTTTCCTGTGTACCGGGATGTGGAACAGGATAGAGCAATACTAGAAGAGGTGGGTCAGATGCTGTGAGGTAGAAGGGCAGAGTGCAGCATGCCAATATCTGCAGGTTAGCATGGATCTGGAATGGCTGGAGATGGGGCTCCATAGTAGCTACCGGTCCATTTTCTGACCCACATGACAGAGTGATTCAGAGAATAAGGCATTGTTCTTTCCTTACAGCAAAGAAGCCCCATGTTCAAATTCTGTCCCAGTCTACTGAGAATGAGAAGGCATTCTCACATTAAAGGCACAGATATGGAGAGGAGGGAGCTTATGACTCCCACTACTAGGGTGATCAAGGTAGAATGGTAAACCCCAGGGAGCAGGAATATTTTGGAGGAACAGTTCATTTTAAAAGGCAGATAGGGAGAAGAAGACAGAGCAGGGTAATGAGGAAGTCTTCTCCAGTGTCAAGACCTCCCCACAATTCACTCATAAAAACCCACTACCTGTCCCTCTTAAGCTTTCCTTCCAGAAGTACCATTTTTCTTCACAATTGGCACAGACTTAGCTGCTGAGAACTCATGTCCAGTCCCTCCTCACCCCCCAAAACACTGCTCCCTCTCTGCCCATGAGACTACTGGTCACACCACAGTCACCTACAGCATTGAACCCTAACATGGCAGTGTTGGCTCTGAGACTTGGATGGATGGTAATGGGCCACATACAGCTGGTCTTGTAAGGGGGTTCTGTAAGAAAAGAGATAAAAACATTTCAGAGTGGTTCATACCTGTCTTTCAAGGTTTCAATGTGAACCAAGGGGGCAGACAAGGAACTTAATGATGTTACTTCAAAAACAGAGAGATGGAAAGTCTGGTAGACAGAAACATCCTCCACCCCAACTACCTTGGCCTGCACTTCTAATGCCCTGCACTGAACAAGTCCTCAAGCACGCTGTATGTGTGCAACCGAAGTGTTCACACCCACTAACCACACATCAGATATTTTTTTATCTGAGAAGAAAGACCTGGCCTCTAATATGAGTCTAAACTGGGCTTTGCAGTGTTGGTGGGAAGCCACTTCAAACATGGTTTTCACAGCTGTGCTCCAAAACCTTCCTGGGAGCCTCCAGTTCTGGGAGCCAGGGAGCAGGGGACACAGTTACCTTTGGCTCCCAGATCTTCCCAGTCACCCAGCACCTCCTGCAGCCCTTTGCACTGGGACTCTACAACCCCATCCCCTTGTGCCCCTTTCTCACCACCCTGTCCTTCCATGCCAGGCAGTAAAGAGGATGATGACCACAAGCCGTGCTGTGTCTCCACAGTCTCCTCAGTGTCCAGGCACAGCAAATACACCCGGTGTCTGCTCATCTGGTGCCAAGTGAGTATCTTGGAGTGTGACCACTCCTGTGCCCCTTTTGGCCTCCAGTCCAGCAAGGGCTTCCAGGAAACTGAGGTGTGTCTTGCCTGCTCTCCTGCCCCAGGTCGAGTTGCAGGGGCTGGTTCTGGCTCTAAAGAGCTGTTGGCATTTCCAGGCATGAGTCCCACCTTCCCCTCCCTCCCAACCCTCGCAGCAGAGTTCACTCCTTTAAGGTTTCCCAGAAGCTTTAGATTTTTAAGTTAATAGTTCAGCCTGACCACTCCTTCAGCAGGACAAATCGTCCTCTCTCAAATCTTAGTTAACAAAAGGTTAAGTGCCACTCAAGAAAAAAACCCTGAAACTATATTTTCATGAGTCATTGTGCACTAAATCTTTGCTAAAGCTTAATTTTGAGCCAGCCCTAGTGCCTGTGCTTTGGCTGCTCTGTCCTCACACACACAGCCAGTCAGGAGGTAGACTTGCCATACCCAAGGAAATAGCTCTCTCTCTTTACTTTTTTTTTTTTTTAATATTTTTTAATAGTTGGCTTCAACACCTTTATGGAGAGGCCGCTTTTGATACGCTACTCTGCTGACTTGAACTGAGCCAGCTGTATTTTGCATCCCCATCATTTTTCCTGGCTGAGGCATGCAACAGGCATTTTTAATGCCTTCCTTCAAGCAAGCAGAACCCAAACTGTGTGGACCAAGAGGTGAGGTCCCACTGCTAAGAAAGCTGTAGCTCTGAAATGGCTATTTGTTTCAGCTGCAAAGGTTCTCGTGGGCATTCAAGGGCGAGTGGACACTCATATTTCCCTTTTCCTCAAGTACTGATGACCTCTTGCCTGTGAGTCATAAGCTACCAGAGTCCTGTAAGGCTTCATGTTATTTCACATGTAGCTCAAGGACCCAAATGTGCTGTGGCTGTCACCTTTCTATGGCACATCCTCTTCTCTCTTCCTCACTATCTTTCATCTGCTTCTGTCTAAGTTTATACGCCTCTCTCAGGCCCTTTTCCACCTTCTCACACTTATGAATGTCTCACCTTTCTTCCAGATCATAGAATCATTAAGGTTAGAAAAGACCTCCAAGATCATCCAGTCCAATCGTCAACCAAACATCACCATGCTCACTAAACCATATCCGAGTGCTGCATCTACACATTCCTTGAACACCTCCAGAGATGGTGACTCCACCGCTTCCCTGGGCAGCCTGTTCCAATGTCTGACCACTCTTTTGGAGAAGAAAATTTTCCTAATATCCAACCTGAACCTCCTCTGGTGCAACTTGAGGCCATTACCTTTAGCTTCCATCTCATTCCTCCTTTCCTTGGAGACCAGCTTCCCATCATTCTCTTTTTACTGATTGCTTCAATGTGTCCTCACCACCCTCACTATTTCCCCGCTACAGGCTGTTCTGTACATAACTTTCTCCAGCCACACTGCTGCATCCATATCCCTCCACACCTTCACCACTGCTCTCAGCTTTCACCCTCTCTTGGCTCTGTATCCCTACACCTTCCTCAGTGGAAAATTATTCTGGTGACTCTATCCTAAATCTTATGGACTCTTTAGGTCAGAGTCTTGCATCATAGACAATAGACTCAAAGCAGAGCTATGAGGTGAAGACATGTCACTAAGAGCTTTGACTCACATCAGAGACAGCAAAGCAGAGGGGAACAAAGATAGTTCAGAGCCCGAAGTATGTAATGTATGAATACAAGTTAAAAACAAGATAATAAGCAGTCTGGGTGACAACAGCAGTTGGTGACAGGAACATAAAGAAAGCAATAAACAGCTGAGTCCTTGATAGCAAAATTGTTCATGATGGAGAAGAAAACAGCATGAAACAGAAATCGGAGCAGAGATGAAAGACTGAGTGATGTTTGACCAGGTTGATCATTGCGTGAATGACCGGTTACATGTTCGGTACATGATCTGGAACGGTCCCACACTGCATGCCACAGTGACTGATGCACCAGTGTGACTACCTTACACAAATCCATGTGACCATTTGCTAAACAAAATGTTTGCGCAAAGCAAGCGGAAAACAGACTTAGCAGGTCAGTCGTGTTTATCAGATATGCTGAAGCTGTGTCTCGTGGAGGAGGAAAAGACAATTCTAAATGCTGAGTATTTTGGTGGAGAATAGCATAGAAACAAAGTTTACCACAGCAAGTGAAGTCTTTGAAAAGTTACACAGCCTGCCTCCACTAGATATGGCATGCTTTTAGGTAGCACCAATCAAATGGTCTTAGCAAGATATATTTTAGGAAATAAAACCATTTTCTTTCCCAGTCTAAGCCCAAGTCTGTCTTTCCAAGAATAATTTCCCTGAGGGCTGTCTCCTCCCAGCAGCACACTATGAAGACAACTGCCTCTTGTCTGGTATCTCATGTTGTAAAGACAGAGCCAGGCTAAAGCGTAAGTACAGACCAGAGTCACGTACCCCAGGCTTTCCAGTTACCATCTCACATATCTTCAAAGAGTCCTTCTCAAATTGAAAAAAACCTTGAAACTGTGTCCTTGGTCTGGAATGCAGAAAGTCTTAAAAAAAACCAAACCAGAGGTGTAAATTTTCTGTGCAACTCAATGTGTGTTTGATCTACCTGCTGGCTGGACCTTTCTCAGGATGTGTACAGCAGAAGAAAAGGTTGTAGTGAGTCACGACCTACTGTTGCTCCATCATGGCCCCACCACAATGTCATCAGTAGAGTGTCCACACCTCTCTTCCTCTCAGATGAACTTGATGGTGTTGAAGTCCAGCAAATGCCTAGCAGATGTCCCTGCTTTGAGGGCTACTTAGCAGCTTTGCTTGGAGGTAAGACTGCAACACTGCTTGGCCTCAGTCATCTTCCCAAAAGAGAAGCATCTCCATGGTCTCCCCCTCTACTGAGATGTCTGGATTTTAAAAATAGCACAAAATCAGATATAAAGATGTGTGCACAAGGCACACATCGGTGAAATTTACCTCCAATAAAATAGGTTTTTTTCACATTTCTTCTCAAAGAAATGAACTGCTTTTCCGGGACACAATCATAAATAACACACACACAAAGCCACCAAGTGTTGGCCATGACACTGACACTATTTATCATGCTCCAGCCTGTAAAATGGCACTGAAACCTTTGATGTGGTTGATGTCACTCAGGGATCTTCTCTTACCCACTCAGCAGTGATTTCTCTCCTAGGAAGCTTCTCCAGGGATCTGGTTACTCATACACATCCTAGGGCCTTCTGGTTCCACAGACATATCAAGACTTTCCAAGCCATTTGAGATTTTTCTGGTGGTAACACCTCTGCCAACCGCTGTTCAGATGGGGAACACCCTGGAACAGAGATGGAATCCAGAGTGGTCCTGACCTGGCATGAACTCCACCTCTACCAATAGTATGACATCCAAGAAGCTCACAGGTTTTGTAATGTAGACTGTTGGGCAAAGAGATAGGAAGTGGCAAAGGGCAGAGGTTTCCTCCAACACTTATTCTGATTAAATTTTCACTTCATGATTTTATCCTCCTTTTGTGCTCCCTTCCATTTCAGGGCCAGTTCAGGATGGGACCCAGAGACTTGGAGTGTCACGCACCCCAGGCGTTTACTTGAATGTGAACTGGAAACAATCTATCTTGCAGCATTCGAGCCATTTAATTGCAAACAGCTTTTCCTTTTGAAACTTCTTTGCTTTTCAGAAATAAAATAACCATATCTTACACAAAGACTCATTCCCCAACCAAAAGTTTATCACAAAAACAACACAAACCACCAATTTAGGGCTCAATGAACCATGTGCTTTGGCCAGGAATGATTTTGCTCTCTGTTTCCCACTTTGACAAGAAAACAGAAACATTAAGAGTGAAGTTTGACCTAGATATGCTTGGGTGTGGATGGTTGAGTTTTTTGGGTTTGTTTTTTTTTTTTTTCCAGCTCGGTCATAGCATTGAAAAACAATTGCACACAGCCTAGCCCTGAGCACTGCCCAGCTCCAAGGCTGACTGCATAGCCAACTTTGCATGAACTAGGAACACATCAGGTTTCAGAAAGTCTGTGTTGGTTCTGCGGTAAGATGAGCTTTTTAGACTCTACATTATGTCCTACTGTTTTCTGGTTGCTTGGTGCACCCCTGGAGTGGTACAAGCTAGTTTCTTCCTCTAGGGAACCTTAGGTTCTGTTGCCTTTTTTAACTTCCTCTCACTTCCCTCCATCCTCTTCCTCTGAAGGATGTTTTATCTCCTTCCTTTTTGATGAACTGTTCTCACAGTTTCTGCCTGTGAAACAGGCACAGACTCTTTGGTCTGTAGTACTCTGATGGCTGTAGTACAGGGAAAAGAGCACACCAGAACAAGAGCTTGTTGCCTCATGGCAATAGGTGGGTGCTCAGCACACCCTAGGCAAGGGAGCCATGGGCGAGACCTGCCAGTGGGTCAGGAATGCCACAGCGCTGGGGTAAAGGAGCAGCTCCAGGGGACAGGCCTCTCTCCAGGCAGTGGGGTTTCCCTCTCCACCACCCTGCTCCTTTCAGGCACTCAGTACTGAGCACACACAGGCAAGATTTCCAAGGAGGACATTAAGGAAGACATTGTCATAGAGAAGGAGTGAAGTGCCACTTACAGGGGGAGAAGGATTCCCTCTTCACCTCAGTGGCAAAGTTGAGGGCTTCTGCTTTGAGGATAAGCTGAGAGTTGGAGTTGTTTAGCCTGGAGAAGACTCTGGGAGAGACCTTATAGCAGCCTTTCAATATATTAAGAAAGCCTGTTAAGAAAGATGGGGACAGATTTTTTACTTGGTCTGTAGTGACAGAACGAGAGGTGACGGTTTTAAACTAAAAGAAGGGAGATATAGACTGGGCATAAGGAAGAACTTCTTTACACTGAGGGTGGTGAAACCTTGGCCCAGGTTGCGCAGCAAGGTGTAGTTGCCCCATCACAGGAAACGCTCAAGGTCAGGTTGGACAGGGCTCTGAGCAACATGATTTGGTTGCTCACTGTCAGGGAGTGGGTTGGAATTAGGGGATCTTTAAGGTCCCTTCCAACCCAAACCACTTTATGACTCTGTGACCACTCTCAGAAGGGCAGCGAAAGAAGTCCCAGGTGTTTTAGCTCTGGGCAAGATTCCTAACCTCCAGCCACTTCACTCTCTCCTCCTGTCACTGAGAAATACTGGGAAAGGATTGGGATACAAACAAAAGGATTTGGGCAAACAAGAGCCAGAGAAGCACATCTTATTTTAAGTTTAAAAACTCCTCAGGAATCATAATAGAGGAATTTATCAAGGTCATATACATGGAGGTTGAGAGAAACAGTCACTTCCACTGGAATAAGACAGCAAATCCAGGGTGCTGGGCAGAAGCCTGGGACTAGATCCTGGAGTAAGAAACAAGAGTATCTACAGTGTAAAGGTAAAACCCAAACCACATAGTTCTATAGTTTTTATTTTAAAAACAGGAAACAACCACATTAATAAGCATATAAAATCCATCCAAAATATTCACAATACTGTAACAGGAAAAAAAATATAACAGAGATACCATGTGAGAAAGACCTACACATTTCAGTCCAAGCCAACACACATCTGAAGCAAAGTATGGAATGCTCTTATGTGCAGCTGTAGGGGGAAATTTCCTAATATATAGATGCCCATATAGAAATAGCATGTCTAGAAATGCTGGAGGGTCAAAAGTCCATATAACTGAGCCAAAATATGAAAGTTGGGAAAGAAGTCATATATAATACTTCTGAGAATAAATATCTGGCATAGAAGCCCAATGAAAAGCGAGGGAAAACTAGATGTAGGAGTGCATTGTGCAAAGCTGGAGATTTCAGATGAAGCAACAGGAAGTATTGCACAGCAGTGAGTTTTACTGATCTCCACAACTGTTGCTCTTTAGAGAAGGTAGAAAATGCCAGATATACGCCCCAAGAATATACATCAATGGGTATGTTTCTGACCTGCTTGGAAGCAGTATGGTGTCCAGAAAGCTTGGGCTATCCATGTTGTGACAGTTCTGCTGTCATTTCTGCCTTTCTGAACCTTTCTTCCCTTTACCCACCTTGGAATTGGGTCTGTGGGCCTGCCTCTCTTCAAGCATATCCAGCTATGAACTGGTTTGCAGGTAGACCTGAGTTTAATCAAGTCTGAAAAAAGCAGATTTAGAGCAGGAGTTTAAATGGGACCTACCTCTGTGCTACCTTTGGATAGCTTGCATCAGTCTGGACAGACACGGGCCTGGCGTCTCCCTCAGAGGACTGGAGTCTGTGAAGTAAAGCTCCTACTCCTGGGTTATAAGTGTACTATATGTGCTACTGCTCGCCTTCTTGAACTAAACTGCACTAGCTAGGCAGCAAGGGCAGGTGTACTTGCACTCACCATCACCTAGCAGTATGACAAGCAGGGAGACCAATATTTACTGACATACAATTCCTGTCTGCCACATCCCTTTAAACAGAGGCACTGCTACAGAGCTGTACACATCTGCACAGCACATGGGTAAGCATCACAACATCATGCAGATCTTCCAGAGAGGACACATGGGGCAAAAAACATTTGGCCTGAGCACTTTCCCATGGCTAAACCAGCAACTTCCAGTAGCTCTGGTCTCTAGTCCTGCAGCCCCACCTTTATCAACTTGCACGTGCCACCGCTGACCACGCCTGTGTCCAGAAGGGTCATGCTACCTCCCTCTGTAATATTTGTAAGAAAATACAGCTTTGGAAAATTATTTTTATCCTTGCACACCTTTAAGTAATAATCTACTCATTTCAGATTTTCTGACCTACTAGAATACAGCAGAGAAGTAAAAAAATAAAATGAAGAGAAGGCAAGAAAAGTTACCTTCTGGTTTGCAATCACCACCCTTAACCATAACTGAAAATAGAACCTAAAAACATCCACTTGCTGCAATTCCACGCTTTCCAAACAACACATTTAAAATGGCCACTCATAACGTCCCAAACAGATTTTGGTGGACGAACGAACGTACCTCTTCTCACTAGTATGCAGCTCTTGGAATCTCCTTCTAGAGGGCACAAATAGCTTAAAGGTGATGAGCATAACTGGCTCTGTTGCATGTACCATCCAAAATGCCCAGCCTCCTGTTCCATACAACATTTCTCCTTTACAGTCTTATTGCACCTCAAGTCTACAGCATCTTTTGTTAGAATAGCTATTTCTCTTAAACATCTTCAATTTCATTATCTGTACATTTTTGTACACCATTAAAAAAATAAATATTTACAACATGACATACGAATAAATAAATTTAAGTAAAAGTATGCTTACAGTCTATACAAAAAAAATAAAAGAGCAGGGAAAAAATGCATGTAACTTGGTCCCCTTTTTCCTGAGGCTGAAAAAAGTGCACACTGGATAGGGGAAAAAAAAAAAAAAACAAGGAGATGGCTTTTTGGTAGGCTTGTTAAATTCCAGTGTAACACTGCATACACACGCACACAGAGTATACTCAAAAGGGCCGGGGACTTGTTTAGTGGGTCACTTCAACTCACTACAAAAATAGTAATTAGATTCAAATACGCGACAGTCACCGCGTGCATTAAGTGTACATTAACCCCAAATAGCAATTACAGGTGAGAAAAGCAAAAATGTTGCCAGCTCTTCTCTGTTCTCCTGATGTTTTGTGACAGGGAAGATGAGATTAGTTTTGCAAGTGCCAGTTGCCTTCCAGTACTTGAAAATGGGATCAACCATATTGGATTTGCTGGTAAGCCTGGCACAACTGGAATATGTGGGTGCAAATAAGAAAATAGCAGCAATTGAGGGGGAGAAAAAATGTCCCAGTTCTCATGGTTTTCTTTGCTCATTCCTTTAATGACTCTTTGTGCATTTAAGAGTCGAAGAATGGGTGTGGCATGAATCTTAGGCAACTTATTTTTTGTCAGGTTTTATGCTGTTCAGCTCCACCTTCTCTACAGGTGATGTGGGGCTACCATCTGCTCGTCCTTCAAAGCCCCTGGAGATGTCTTCAAAAGTCCTGCCCTTGGTCTCCGGCACTTTGAAGAATGTGAAGACAAAGAAGATGACCAGGAAAACAAGGAAGATAAGGAACACATAGGGGCCACATAGTTTCTGCAGGGAAGACAAAAGCAGGAGGTTTTAACTTGAAAAGCTCATAAACCTAAACACAAGGTCATTTGCTGTTGACAGGTCAAATTCTAACACCTTACTCCAACAATGCCCTTACTGACTTCCCCCCCCCCCCCACACACAGCATTTTTTTTTTTTTTAAACGAAATCAGGCTCCTGCAGGCTTCTGAAATGCTTTCATGTTCCTAGGGGTGACCAAAATTTAGGCTTTTAAAGGGGAAAGCCTTGATGTGCTAATTACGGTCGCTCTTCCAACTATTTGTAAGCTACAAGCAGTTGCAACAGCAGAATATAAGGTGAGCCACAACACACTCAACCTTCAGTAACAATCAGAAGTCATACTCCAGAACCTCTGGAAGACTCACCAGCCCTCTGCTCAAAGCAGGGACAGCATCAAGGAGAGATCGAGTTAAGGGTCATACAGTCATGTTTTGATATCTCCAAGGATGAAGAATCTACAACACTCCCTGCACACCTATTCCAACACTGCAACACTCTCAGTGCTTTGCAAACTGAGTCTTTACCTCTGCATAGGGGAAGAGCATTCCCACCAGGAAGTTAGAAGTCCAGTTGGAACAACCAGCCACTGCCATGGCTGCAGGCCGTGGGCCCTGGCTGAAGAGTTCTGCCACAATGAACCAAGGGATAGGGCCAGGGCCAATCTCAAAAAGAGCCACAAAGCCAAAAGTAGCAACAATGCTGATATATCTGATCCACTCCACGATGTCCTGCAAGGGAACAAAACATGATCAGCTGCAATTTGAGAGGCAACTATGACACAGTACAATGCCATCTCCAGTGTCACAACTTCCTTGGGTGAAGTCTATGGCACAGTGTCTGCAGTTTAGGAAGGTGTGTTCTCCATCACAGGCTCAGCTCTAGCCCCAGCTGTACCTGCCTACAGGGCAGAACTGCAGGGCAAGGCAGAGGGACAGCCAGATAAGACTCCTTGCTGGGGTCAGCCTGGACAAGAGCACTAATTACTCACCTTCAGAGCTAAAGCGACAGTCATAAGAACAGCACACACAGCCATGCCACCCAAACCAACTAAATGGAGGGTTCTACGCCCCGCACGCTCCACCAGGAACAGCTGGAAACATGGCAAGAGAAAAAAAAAATAAATCTGTGTGAGTTTGGCATCCAGAACAGAAGAGGCTCCCTCAGTGCACCCTGCACCTCTTATCTGGCTGTAGCCCTCAGTGCCAGTGGTGATCTCAGCACAGGTCACCAGGCTGCTCCATCCTTGGCTCAAGTTTTCCCTCTCTGGTTCTTGCTACTGCCCTTTCTCATCATTCTTTTCCCCCTACACCCTCCTTTTCACTCTTTCTTCTAAAAGCATAACACCTCTTTCTGCCCTTCTCTCCCCCCACAATGCCTTTAATGCATTCTTTTCTTGACTCCTATAGGTCATTGCCTTGCCCAATGTTTTGCCACAGCCTGGCTACTGATCTTCAGTCACATCTCCCAGAAAAAGCCCAGACAGACCTCTCGGCACAAAGCCCCGTTCCACTTACCGACACAACAGTGAAGACAGTGTTTACCACGCCAGCTCCAATGGTGGCATACACAGGCTGTGTGATACCAGCTCTTTCAAAAATCCCAGTAGAATAATAGAATACCTGGTAAGAGAAGCAAAAAGTTGGACACCGTCACAATTCCAGTGTTTCAGAGCATGCCTCTTGTTCCCTGCCTAATGGCTTGCAAGTGCAACAAGGAGTTTTTAAGAAGCACTCAACCAGTATATGACAATGCACTTCCAGTCAAAGTTCATTCCCTTGATGCAAGGCTGCAGTGCATTGCTGAGGAGTGTATGGGAAAAGCAAAAGGCAAGGTAATCTCCACCTTTCATCTTAGAAATCTCTGCAGTTATCACAAAATGGTGACCTCCAGTCAAGGTACAAAGAGGGGTTTTTGGAAGCACAGTTGTCTCAACATTAGTGGCAAGCACAGGCAGCAATAACAGAGACCCAGCATATGGGACAGGAAGGAAACTCACAGCATTGATGCCTGAGAGCTGCTGGGAGAGCTGCAGCATGATGGCAATGATAATGGCTTGACGGTAGCTTGGAGAACGGAAGAGCTCTGGCACAGTTGCTTTCTTTTCCTGGGACATTTTAGCACTTTCTTCTTTCATCTCCTGGATGTCTTGAGACACATCTTGTATACCACGGAGCTTTTGAAGAGCTGCATGGAAGAATCCAAAAATACCAGGTATAATATACCCATCGCCAGTAGGTTCCCCCCACCTGGGGAGGGCACACTGGGAAGACTGGACCACCTGCCAGTCAGTGTTTGGACTGGCTACATGGGAAAGACCAAGCCCCTACATGCAGCCTTTGCTCATCTTTTCAACCCTGAGGTCAGGCTACTGTGATCAGCATGGAAACCAGGCCCATGTCCTGCTCACATTGCTTCATCTCCAGACATACATTTGACCTCTAGTTCTGTTCACATGCTTTGTTTGTCAGAGCTGACTCCAGCTCTATGCAGGAGCAGGAAGCACCTTCCAAGCTCCTTGTTGCATGCCAGCCTATTTCCTGCACTTCAGGAGGAGCTGAGAGAGCTGCAACAGCTGGCCCTGCTACACCCACCAGCCCAGGTGCCACTCCTCAATTCTTAATCCCACCTGGAGTCTCTGTTGAGATGTCAGGTGTCCCACATTTCCTGGCACTGGTACAACTTAAAGGATGGGAGGGGGTAGGCCTGGTGCACCCCCAGGAGTCACACACCCTGATCCACCACAGGCTCCATAGTCAGTGCTGTCCTCCTACTCAAATTCAGCACAGGCCAGGAGCCAGAAAACAGCCCTGCTCTTTCAGAGATGAATTCTTACTTGCTTGTGCTTTCTCTTCCTCCATCTTGTTGATCAGTAGGAAACGGGGGCTCTCAGGGCAGAAAAGAAGAGCCACACACTGCAGGATTGCTGGGAGGACAGTGAACCCCAAAAGCAGTGGCCAAAGTGCTTCAGTCCCCATGATTTCCTCCAGGCCGAAGATCTACACCAAGAATTGGGGAGAAATAAAGTAAATTAAATACTGATTCCTTACCCTCTCACCAGCAAGTATGACAGGACCACATACCACACCTGTGATGGCAAGTGCAGCCCACCTTGCCCTCCCCCAGCCCCGCTTTCCCCCGAGGGCAGGATCAAGTTGTGTCAAGCCTACCTGGGCCACCAGAATGCCCACAACAATGCCCAGCTGGTTGAGGGTGCCAAAGGCTCCACGGAGGCTGGTGGGTGAGACCTCACTGATGTACATGGGCACAAAGCCAGTGCAGAGACCACAGAAGACACCAATAATGAAGCGGCCAATAATCAGCATCTCCACCGCCTTTGCCATCTTAGATAAGGCCATGAAAGCGCCACCAGCAAAGGCCAAGATGTTCACCAGCAGCATGGAGTTCCTCCTGCCAGGGTAAAGATGTCAAGACTGAGTTTAAACTGGCAACAGCATGGGAAGAATCATTGTGAGGGGGTAAAACCTATCCATGACCTGTCCATCTCAAGGGTGGGAGGAGATGAGAGTGATTCCTGTTCAGCTCCTGCCTTAACCTCCAAGCCTTTCTCTTTTCACAGCCCATACATTCTTGCTTCCTCCTCAGCCACCACTGTAATTCCCTTCTCCTCACTTCTCGCCTCTGCCCTGTTCCTCCCAACACTCCATTGTAGAAGAAAAAAAAATCCCTAATGGCTTGGATCCCTCTTCCCAACTTACCTGCCAAATCTGTTGACAAACAAGCTGACTGAGAAGGAGCCGATCATACCTCCTACCGAGAAGATGGCCACAGAAAGGGACCACAGAGAGGTGAGGAGCTCTGGGGAGACAGCCTGCCCACTCCGTTCTGACAAGGTTCTGTTGAAGAAACTCCGGATGATCTGCAAGAGAAACCAGGTGGGGACAGAGTTACAATCCAGTGGGAGGCATTTTGCACTGGGGAAAAAAAAGAGATTGCTTCTGAGGTCTTCCTTCTGTTTTCATGGGGGCAAGAAGTAAGAATAGACCCTAAAAATTCAGCTTGCAGCAACAAGTCATACAAGGGGAAGATCAGGGTGCAGAAAGAGCAACTTTCATTGAGAACTTCAGAGACAGGTAGCAGTATGATGAGGGAAGAGAGATTGCTTCACTGAACATGGTGGGGGTGGGCCAGTGATGATTAAAGAAACAGGTTTATCCTCTGAATGCTTCTGGATGATGCGAGTCACTAGTTGTGCTTGAGGGGGTGTGAGACAGTTGAGAATGAGAGGGAGCAAGAAACACAACCAGAGAATGGAAGGGAACATTTCTGGCAATACCAGAACTCTGGCAGCCAGGATGGGCTTCCTGGGATGGAAATAGTTTGAGAGAGACAGAAAGTTTCACTGAGCTAAGCCTGAAAGATTGCAGCATGATGTAAAATAGTCCTTTGTTGTGTCATGGGCATGTGACAGAGCTGTGCTGCTAATTTCCAATGCAGCCTCTTTGATAATGAGGGCAATTCTGCAAGGGCTGAGGGGGACACAGCTTCAGAGTGTCTGACCCCTGCAGATGGCAGCAGGACATTAGCTAGGGAGGACCCCCCCATGCCGCACACACTTGACATGACATCTATTCCCGGAGACAGGGTGGATGTGGTATTGGTGACTCAGTTCCCAAGACAGAGAGAGGAACCATCTCATAGTTACAAGAAAACCACGTTTCTCATTTTCTTCATCTCTTTCTTAGACTACAGTCATGAGATGATTCGGTCAGAGCACCCAGTCACAACCCTTTTACAAGCACCAAATCAACACTTAACCCAGGGAATGAAAAAACAAAGAAAGAAAAAAGCCTGAGATGGTCCCTGTGGTAAACTAAACTAGAGCAGTTGTAATCCCCATCAACCCTAAACTTTTTTCTGCACACTGCTCTCTACATTCTTTCAGCCATGGCTGGTTTATTCTGACTTAAAATTGAAGTGGCTCACATTCCTCCTCACACCAAATATAGATCTACCAGGAAATGAAGGACAGACCCCTCCTGCCCCCTCTGCACTCCTAATTCAGAAAGTTAACCTCTCTGCTTGCTCTCTCTCCTCAAAACTTTGCCCTTCCTGTCCACTCTTGTAATTGAGAGGGGGTTTTGAATGTCTTCCTGACTTCATAAAGCAGAACCAAACTATTAGCTGTCTTGCAAACAGCTCCTCTCCTTTCTACACTTTTGTTTTCTCATC
Organism: Caprimulgus europaeus; assembly: GCA_907165065.1. Next base: position 4,398,688 of record OU015528.1, on the reverse strand, counting down.
AGCCCCTCACTCACATCAACCTCCCCAACTCATCCTCTCTCTCACCTTCTCAGGAGCATTGATGACACCAGTGTTGTACCCAAACTGGAGAGATCCAATGGCAGCAATGGAAACAGCATAGATAAGGGGTGCTGTGATTTTCTGTAGAAAGGGAGAAAAAACAATTACTTAGTTAATTTCGTTATTATATTATGCTTTCTACACACCTGGAGTTTCTGTTCAGCATCAACAGAGACTGCAGCTCACAGGTACCATGTGCAAGTGCACCAAGGGCAGGGAATGGGCTTTTATCCAGCAAGGGTGGGTACCAGTAACAGAGACCCTGGAAAGGGAGATGCAACTGCACAGCAGGAAAAAGTTCTATGACTGTAGAAGGGCCTGTCAGGACCTCCCTTTATTATCTCCTGACATTCATCAACTGCTGGCAGCTCATTAACAATCAGTACATTGGCTGCATTAGTGGCTGTTATTTTGGGTGGATCTGCTTTATAGAAAAGCTTTTGCTGATCTCTGGCATGTCATGAAACAAGGGCCTGACTCTTCCCCATGCCAACCAACAAGTTCCCATAAATTGAATCTCCAATCTGCCCATGAGCTATGCTGGCAGTCACTCCTAACAGTTAGAACATGCACTCTTCAGCAACAGGCCTGCTTTTCCCAGGCTAGAGCTTCCCAACCCTGCCCCAGGGCACCTGGCAGCGCTGCCAACCTTCCCTTCTGCTGCCAGCCTTCCCTCCCATTTGTTTGCCTTGATGCTGTGGCAATACTTGGTATTTCAAATGAAGCACAGCCCTTGGAATTTCTGAGCATGTGTGAATTGCTCTTTATTAAATTAAAATAAACCTCTGAGCCCTCAGAGCTAGAGGAAGCTTGAAGGTCCAACCTCAGAAGTCCCACAGGCTGAGAAATTTAAGTGCCAGTGAAAAGCATCTGGCATTTTCTATGTTTTTAAAGCTTGTGGCATTTAAGCCAGCTCTGTGTTAGGGAGGTGTGGGGAAGCAGGTGACTCAGGAGTTGGCACTTAGACAGCCAATGCTTGAGCTGGCACAATTTGGGAAGATCATGTTTCTGTCTGAGAAGAGACTCGAAGCTTTTCCAAAAATATTAACAGTCCCTTTTCCAAGGCTTTCCAATTATTGTCCTAAGGCTGGCAGAGGAGAGAAAAGTACTCCATGGTGCCTACTGTCACAGCTCTTCTAGTCTCTCGCCTTCCAGCTCAGCTCCAGGAAGGAACAGCTCCCAAGGCTGACTTAAATTTTTGCCAATAACCATCTGCCAGTGCTCACACCACCTTTACAAGTTCTTTCAATCCAAGGATGAAGGTGCTTCTGGGCCTGCACAAACCTCACATAGCTGCCAGTTAGGCCCCAACAAATAGAAACTGGGGAAATTGCTCTCAGGCATGGTTTCCTCCACCTACATCACACAAATGTCTCAGGCTGAGCTCTCTTCCTGCTGAGGTTAGTGATTGAGATGAAGGGGACAAGGCCCTTTTCTTGCAGGGGCAGATGATTCCCAAGGTACTGTTCACACCTAAGCGCACCCTAGGCAGTCTAGGTCTTCTCCCCACCACCCTGTGAGCACTCCATTTTTATCACAAGAAAATTTGGCTCAGAACCAGGACACAGCTCTTTCAAAGCAGCTGGGTGCCTGTAAAAGGGCATTAAGACATCTAAGCACTTTTAGGCCTCCAGGCCAGGTCATACCTAGTCAGCAGCTACAGCAAAGCTGAGGACAAAACCCAGCTCTCCACATTTTCACCACAGTGACAAACACAAAAGCACCCTTCCCCCCAGGGCTCTGCTTTGTCATGGCTGGCTGTGCTCACAGCTGGCCTTCTGGGTGCAGCAGGGATCACAGGATACCTGCTTCACGGGTACACCTTAACTGTGTGATACCTACATACATCAGGTTAGTTCTTCTACCCTCTTTCATACTCCCTTCTCCTGGGTTTTCCCTCCTATTCATCTACCCAGTCTCACACCACGCAGACACCACATGGCCTGACCGTGATGTAATGTATGGATGATTTGTTACTGCTGGAAGTGCCTCACTTCCCAAAAGGCAAACATGGAGCTCAGAAATAGCACATCTACACACACCCCCATCCGAGGGGTCAAGGCTGAGGTCTGTACACCGGCAAAGAACTCAAACCACCACCCCCCCCTCCAACCACAGCCAGCAGCAGAGTTCATTATCCAGGAGATGCTTCTCCCCAGGCCACCTCCGAGCAGCACAACTTGTTGAACCCACTAAAGGGGCCCCTCAGCCCCCTCGGAGCGACCTTAGGCAGACACTCCCCTCCCCTCTTACCCACATCTCCCATCGATATGGTGAGGAGGGCCCCAGCCTCCACCGAAATCATAGAATCCCAGACTGGTTTGGGTTGGGACCTTCCAGCTCACCCAGTCCCAACCCCCCTGCCATCAGCAGGGACACCTTCCACTAGACCAGGTTGCTCAAAGCCTCATCCAACCTGGCCTTCAACACTTCCAGGGAGGAGCAGCCAGAATTTCTCTGGCCAGCCTGGGCCAGTGTCTCACCACCCTCACACCAAACAATTTCTTCCTCACATCTCATCTCCATCTCCCCTCTTCCAGTTTCAAGCCATCACCCCTTGTTCTGTCACTCCCTGCTCTTGGCCAAGAGTCCCTCCCCAGCCTTTCTGGAGCCCCTTCAGGCACTGGAAGGCCGCTAGAAGGTCTCCCTCCTCCTGTGTAACCCCCCGGGCCAGGTTCCGCCCGGGCTCGCTATCTCCCCGCTCCCCTCGCACCCACTCGCTCGCTCCACCGACGCCCACCCCGCTCCGGATAAACCACGGTACCGACAAAGGTACCGAGCCCGGGGAACGGATATGCTTTGCCGCCTTCTTCAAATTTTAAATTATCTTCATTATAAGCCATACCACCATCACAAAAACGCCTTTAGGAGTAATCCCCTCTTTTAGCATCATGAATCCCGTGACCAACGAGCGCTGCCCGGCCAGCAAAATATTGCTATCGATATTATAATGAAGTATAGATGGCATCACGCGGCTGGTCAGGCCACACGCACGAAACCAAATCAATCTTAGGACCCGTAACAACCCCTCCCAAGCAGTGTCCGCCCGTCCGTCCCCCCCCCACACACAGGCGCAGCCGAGGCTTTTCCCGAGCCGCCCGCTGAACCACCGCCGCAGCGGCCTGCTGAACCACCGCCGCATCCACCCTCACCGACATCCGGCGGCAACGGACAACGAGCCGGCGATGAATCCCCACCGCATCCCCGGCCCAGAGCCCGGGGACCCGAGCGGTGACTGCCTGCCGAGCTCCCCCCGCTCAGCGCCGGGCACCTTCCCCCTCAGCCCCGCCGGAGAGGAGGATGAAGGACTCCGCGCTCTCTCCCCACCTTATTGGTATCCATGGTCGGCAGCGAACAGCGAGCGACTGGCTAAGAGCGAGCGAACGAATGGCTGCGGGTAACGGCTCCCTGCCTAACGGGCCGCACGAGGAGGCAGAACTCCACCCCCACCCTGCCGCGGCCCCCGGGTTTATGGGCTCCGCTGTGGGAGGGGGCGGTGGGAGGTGCCGGTGGGAGGTGCCGGGCGGGGCCGCCCGCTCCACCGCTCGTCATTACAGGAGAAAATTTAAAAAAAAAAAAAAAGCCCCGCAGCTCAGCCGGCTGAGCGCACAGCGCTGTCTGATTTCAGCACTGACATCAGCGCTTCCCGCCGGTGTGCGTGCCGGGCAGGCGGGCGGCCATGGTGCACGGGCCCGGCTGTCGGCCCGGAGACTGCGGCAGAAGGCCGCCAGCCCGGGGAGAGCATACGGGCCTGGGGGCGGCGGGAAATGTGCGCTAGTGCTGGAATCAGGCACAGAGGCAGTAGGGCCTCTTTTCCAGACCTACGAGATCATCCAGTCCAACTGTCAGCTCCTCACCACCGTGCCCACTACACCGTGTCCTGAAGTGCCGTGGCTACATGTTTTTTTAACACCTCCAGGGAAGGTGACTCCACCACCTCTCTGAGCAATTCCTTCCAATGCCTGAGAACCCTTTCAGCAAAGAAATTCTTCCTCACATCCAATCTCAACTGCCCTGGGCACAACTTGAGGCCATTTCCTCTTGTCCTGTCACTTGTCCCTTGGTTGAACAGACCCACCCCCACCTCTCTCCACCCTCATTGCAGGGACTTAGACAGAGCCAGAAGGTCTCCCCTCAGCCTCCTTTTCTCCAGGCTCAGCACCCCCAGTTCCCTCAGCCAGGAACTCAGCACACTTGTGCTCCAGACCCTTCCCCAGCTCCGTGGCCCTTCTCTGGACACGCTCCAGCACCTCCATGTCCTTCTCGGAGTGACGACCAGGGGTGCCTGGTGTGACAGGAGCTGCACAACATGAAGTTCTTTCCAATCTATGGTCAAAACAGGCATCAGCAGGCAGGAGCCCAAAGTCAAACGCTGTGCTTGGAGGATACTCTTCGCACCTCCCAAAGCCGTGGGTGAGGCACGCACCCAAATTGGGTTTGGTGGATTTTCTTCGTTTGTGTCTTTTTTTTTTTAATGTAATTTTCCTGCAAAGCCAGAATCCGTGGCGGCAAAGCTGGAGCTGTGACACTGCAGCTGCATTTAATCCCAAACGTCTACCCTTCCAACCAAACCATGCTACTATGCTTCACATTTTTTGCTGTCCATCCTTCAGGTCAAACAACTGCCTGTAACTCTTTACAACTTCATGCTTTGAATCCCAGACAAAACCACTGCCAGACAGGAAGTCTCTGATGAATTAAGAACCTGCCAAGCATTTTGGCTCCAGAAAATGTCAATAACTCTGAGCTGGGGGCAAGGGCAGAGGGAAAAAGTTGGCTTTAACCATTTTCTTCATTCTTAGGAAAATTGTCTTGGGACCAGCTATCACTTTTGTCACCAGATTCTGGGGAAGTGAAACGATCACATTTTAATTTCCCTGCTGCTGCTGTTTATTTTGCATGATTACTTGACCATGCTTAACTGGAAGTTAACAGGTCAAATGGGGTGAGACTTCCCCTTGCTCCCTTCATGGGGATTTATGTGGTGGTGTTCAAATATTATTCCAAACAGAAAAAAAACAGTTGTGTAAAAACGCAAGAGAAGCTGCACAGCCCTCTTCTTAGGCTACGTGATAAAAACTCCTCCAGGCAGCCACAAAGGGGCATGGAGAAACAATGGCAGGAGGAGGAACCCAAATAACACCCCGCCCCAGCTCCTCCCAGGTCCATCACAGGAGCCATCAGCACATCAAAGGCTCCATTTTCACATGCCCAGAGGAGCTGAGGGACACAATGGCAGGTGACAACTCAAATCAAGGGCTGAGAGGAAGGGACACCCTGTCAAGGCTCTCCCAGGAGAGCCCCATTGTTCAGGTGTGAATCCCATCAGGAAGAGCCCAAGGCTGGAGCACCCTGCAGATTGGGGGAGAGGGGGATGCAGGGAAGGGCATTTTGGGATTGCACAGGATTTACTATGGGATGTTTAGGGGAGGAATCCAAGGGGGAAAGGATGAGGGGGAAAAAGGACCAGTTGTTTATAAACTGTTGGCTGGCCAGTACACATGTCCGTCCTTGCTGGGCACTAGATCAGCACAGCCTGTCCTATCTCGTTATTAAATTCTATTTCTAACTCTTTTCCTGGGTGAGGTAAAGGTGAGATGGGGTGATGGGGTGTGCATGGGGGTCTGAGGTCACAGGAACCCATGTGCTGATGCTGGGAGCACCAGTAAAGCTCCAGCTGGACCAGCTGGCAAGTGAGTGAAGTGACCTGGGAGCTGGGGGTGCTCATAAGGGAGGAGGGACTGGGACAGTCCCAGACAGCTGCTGGAGACACCATGGGGTCTGGGGGTCTATAGGGGTGAGACCCACTGGTGTCTGCATCTCTAAGGGCGAGGCCGTGGCAGTTTGGCTACTGGAGGGACCAAGGGAGTCCTGGCCAGCCATGCACATGTGTGTGTGTGTGAGTGAAGGGGTCTGGACCAGCAACAGAAGTGGGGCTGCAGCCTTGGAGTCTTATATCCCCAGATGCCAGCAACTGGAGAGACTGGGATCCTGAGATAGACTGAGTGTCTGAGCCCAGCTCCTGCAAGAATCCATCTTATGCATGTGGATATATGTGTATGTATAGAAATGTACATTTCTGACTCGTGAGCCTCCATCCTGCTCAGTCTGGGAGGGCACAGGATAAGGCCATTGGTGCTATTTGTGTAAATGTTCTCTATCTGTGTATAGATCTGTATATATGTGTATGCATGCAGTGTATACGTGGTGTATATGTGTGTTTGTGTGCATGTGCCTGCTGGGAATACATGCTCAGCCTTGTTCCTGGTTGCACCTGGGAGCAAGGAGCTGTGGCAGCCTTGCCTCTATCAGGCTGCCAGATCGGGCCCTCGTTCCCTAACGCTCTTTGTTTGACTAATCTTGGCTCACAGTTGTTTTATTTTTTCTTCTTCCTCACTTATTTTCCATTTGTTTGCAAGGATTGTAAACTCCACCTTGAATTTAATCACCCAGCTGTCTCAAACCCTGGTGTTAGCTCTGGAAATACTTAATTTACTGGTGCGTATGGGAAGTTGCCATATTTGGGGAGGCTCGAAGCATATCCAAATTTCAGAGGCAATTGCCAGACTGGGAAAAGCATTCTTCTGAAATTGACTCATTCCTAATTTCTTCTTGACCCACATGACTCTGGTGTAAGTGCTGAGCAGTCAAAACTTCAAGATTAGATTAAATACATACATTGCTACTAGTCCAATTTAGAAGCACTAAAACACACACTCCAACTTGTTGAAAATTAGATCTCTAACACACATGCAGAACACAGCGGGTGGCAATTCCTTATCTTTAAAGAGCTGGTGGAGTAAACAGCAATAAAGAGACACAAGCTCAAAATGCATCACCAAAAACCAAACTTTCCCAAAGAATGTGGGGAAAATACCCCACGCTCTCATTGCAGTGAGTTTTGCCCCAGTCTGAATTCATCTGCTGTCGCTCAAATATTTAGATTTTAAGTTTGCATCACAACCTGTTCCTCCTAAATATCCCTTTTATTTCTGTCCTAGGACACACATCTACCTCCTGCATCACAGATAATAATTCTGAAGATCAGATGCTGTTAACAACCTCTGTACCAGAGCTATCTGACCCTGCACCAACTCACATGATCCACCTAGTCTTTGTGAAGATCATACTCGTGTATTATACAAAGTGCATTAACTGCATGAGGATGGAAGCTCACTGCAGGTTGCCAGTGGCCAGACAGAGATATGATTTCTAAGGGAAGGGCCAGCCCAGGTAGAACTTGCTGCAGGCTGCCCCACATTTAACACCAGTATCCCAACCACGGAGCTATGGGGATTGGGAAAGGCTCACCTAGTGCATGTTTAGTTTCCAGGGAACTAACTAACATTTAATTTCCGGGGAACTTTCATTTTCAGAGGAAAGCTATTTTGATCAGAGAATACCTACTTAGCATTAAGCAAGGGCCCCAACAATGGGCAAGCCTGTTCTTAATTTATCCCAGAAGCTGAAGCTGGCAAGTGACTCCACACAAACACCTTACTGTAGCTTTTTGAGAATGTCAGTGGAGCTCCAACAGGTCCAATTCTCTGGCAAACATATTTCATATACACAAGGCTTCAGCTCAGGGGACAGACGGGGAGAAGGCACAAGAAACTGGGTGCTAAAAAAAATAATATTTTTTTATTCTATCCATGCCTCCACAACCTCATGGGATCAGAGACTGATCAACAGGGACTGATCAATCACTGGATTATCACTTTGCTCTCCAGGCTCCTGGCAAGCTATATTTCACTAGCTGCTTTGTCATATCTATCCAACTTTCAGTTCGGTAGTGCTGCCCCATATGATGAAGCTCTTTCTAGTCTCTCTTTTACCCCTCCAAGTTTAGAGAATCGTCATGTTTCTTATTATTTTGCCCGGAGAACAAATTCTTCAGAGATAAGAGGAGGAGGGACAAGGAGGATTGTTATGCAGTGTTTGCCTTGAGAGATGGTTTTGTGCTTTTTCTGTTTGTTGTATTTATAACAAAAGAGCATTCAGAACAAAGGGGAGAGAATGAGAGCCAGCATGGGGCAGATGCTTCACCCACAAGCCATGAGTAATTTTAATTGTTGAGAGGAGCTGAGAAGGAGTGGGAAAAAGGAGGAAAGATAAAAGAGAAACAAGATGATGGGTAGAGAAACAAGATGATGGGTGGGGAGTAGGTTGGCCTGTAGACAACAGGAGGTTAAGAGAGTGAGAAGAGAAGCCTCGAAGAGACAGAAGGCAAAAACAAAAAGAAAGGAAAAGGCATAATGAGAAGAAGAAAGAAAGAAAGAAAGAAAGAAAGAAAGAAAGAAAGAAAGAAAGAAAGAAAGAAAGAAAGAAAGAAAGAAAGAAAGAAAGAAAGAAAGAAAGAAAGAAAGAAAGAAAGAAAGAAAGAAAGAAAGAAAGAAAGAAAGAACTAAAACAGGTTAGAAGGGTGAGGCAGCAGAACAAAAGAGAAAAGGAAGGAAAAAGCAGCAGCAAAGTATCATAAGAAAAGTGTTAACAGGTGAATAGATAGAAAAGATGAACACAGACAGGTACAGGAGGAAATTGCAGAATTACCCAACAGAGAGCACAGACACAGCGCTGGAGAGACCGTGGCATTGAACCAAAATCACCTTTAACCTCTACCCTCTCTCACGGTGTAGGTTGGGGTTAAGTCTCTAAAAGCATTCCTAGTTAACCTAGTCGATTCATCAAATCACTGAAGTAAAAAGTTTTTCATATTTTAACAATCGCTTGCAAAGGGGAAGTAACCTTGGTAAATAAAAAAACCATAAATTCTGCAGAAACTAACATTTAATTATTTAACAAACACCTACAAACGGGAAGTAACCTTGGTAAAAAAAAATCTGTAGAAACCAACATTTAACTCTTCTGCAAACGCCTGCAAGGGGAAGTAACCTTGGTTAAAAAAAAAAAAGTTCTGCAGAAACCAACATGCTGGCGAGTAAACCACAAGCAGTAGCATCATATTGAAAATTCTGTTTCCTGTTCCTGTCTCAGTGCTACGCGAGAGACGTGACAACCCCCGGGAAGTTATCTAAGGTTTCCTAGTCCCATTTCCCACACCACTTTAGGCCTTGTCGTCTTCTTTTACTCTAATTGGAAAAAGCCTCCTGCCCAGCATCCAGGTCACAAACCTACTTTACTCTGACTCACATTGCCTGGGCACCCAGGCTTTCTAGCAAAGAGAGGAGTTATATATCTCTGTATTTGCCCTTTTCTTGTGCTATCTATCTTGTTTTATTCTAATGTTGGTCCACATCTAAGAATAGCAATAGTGAAGTACGTGTGTGTGACTCTCAAGAATGCTGTAAATATATTTTTTCCCATAAGCAACTACTCTTCTGATGATCTCTCTCAGTTACTGCCTCCTTTTCTCTGCAATATACAGGCAACAGGTGAACTACATCTGAAACTGCCCCAAAGCCCACGTCCCAGTCCCAGATGAGGATTCTGCAGCAGCGGAGGTAGAGGCACCAGGAGCTCAGGGACGAGCTAGCAGGAGAATGCAGGGCAGCAGCGAGAGGCTTTGGCCAAAATATCTCTGGTGAGGGGTTTTTTTTACATATATCAGCCACTGCATCTCACTGTGGTTTTCTCCACCCTGAGCGAGAAACTAAATTTGAAGGGCAATGGAAGAAAACAACCTGGCTAATTAAGTTAAATTAAAAACCATCAGTACAAGTAGAGAGAAAAAAATGCACTGAGAAAAAAAAAATTACAAAGATAATTGCTTAGCAAAGTCCTGAGCAGCAGCAAGGCAATAGAAAAATACACTCAGTTCAGGAGAGCTATTGGGCTGGGGGTTGGTTCATGAAGAGGCCTGGAGAGGAGCAGAAGGTATGGGATAGAGAGAATTTGGGTTGCTGTTCAGCTGAGACCTCAGATGACCCTTTCTTCTTTTTCCCAGAGGGCTGAACAGCACAAGCATAAGGAATGGATTGTTTCTGACGAGTCTTCGCAAAATTACTATTTACCTCATATTTCTCAAGAAAATACTACATTCAGATGGAAAAAATAGTATTTCTGCAGGAGGCAAAACTATTTCTCTGTGGAAGACATAAAAACCAAACCCAAACAAAACAAACCATTCCCCGGTACATGCTGGGCACCGTGCCAGGCTGACAAAAGGATGACGGGAAGTTTGACGAATGCAGCTAGACAATGTTCTGTAGCTGCTTAACCAGCTGCAGTGTTTCAGTCACACAGATACCGATCAGAAAGCAGAGGCTTCCTCACAGCAGCATTTTCTGCCTGGCCTGGTCCATCCAGCACCAGTGGAAGCAGTGCTGGGGCACGCTGCCTGCTGGCACATGGAGCCAGTCTGGGTCTGCACACCACGGCACGGGGTGGAGGCGTTTCACCGCCGTCAGCTCCCTTATCTCATGTCCCCATTTAGGCAGGACTTCTCACACCCCGACATTAGGAAAACTACACCTACAGCCAACGCATGTACACGTACAGTACGCGGAGCTGAACCCACCCACTAGACATACACACTCCCCAGTAAATATATACGTTAGATATACATATATCGATAGAGCGGCTCAGGCGCAGAAACACACTGACACATCCCTGGGCACGAGCAGAGCTGCAGATTCACAAACATCACTTCTGGAGGCATTTCTCATAGAGCCACGTTCTGCTCCCGAGGCACCTGGCCCAAATCACATGACATTTTTCAGTGATGATGTGAAGGGTTGTAGCCTGGGGCAGGGTCGGGGAGTGGGGGGCGGCGGGGGAGAGCAGAGTCTGTGAAAATGGCTGAGCTCAGATGTGATGACAGCAGCAGGATTCACAGGAAAGAAACAAAGCCCCTGGCTGACCCTTCTCTGCTCCTCTTGCTCTTGTAATCTAAAATTAGCTGCTGTTGAGTTGGAAACAACAGGCAGCAGGATGTGAGCCTCTCCCTGTGTGGGCTTGTTTCACCTCCTGGACCAACAATGGCTAAGCCAGTGGAGCACACAGGGGTTTATCCTCCTTTCCCAGCAGGAGATGCTGGGAGAGCAGGAGATGCTCTGAGCTGCCCTGTGGCAATGCCTCTCCCCCACCATGCTGCTCAGGAGCCAGCAGCACAAGGAGCAGCCTGTGTAGGACAAGAAAGAGGCGATGTTCCAGGGAACAAGTGACAAGACAAAAGGAAACAGCATCAAGTTGCACCAAAGGAGGTTCAAATTGGATGTCAGGAAGAATTTCTTTGCTGAAAGGGTTCTGAAGCATTGGAAGGGGTTGCCCAGGGCAGTGGTGGAGTCCCCATCCCTGGAGGGATTTCAGAGTTGTGTAGACACAGTGCTGAGGGACATGGGTTGTTAGTCGGGGACTTGTCATTGTGAGGTTAATGACTGGACTCGATGATCTTAAAGGTCTTTTCCAATCTAGGTGATTTCCTGTGTGTGTAAAAAGCACTCCAAAACACTGCACACTGCTCCTCTGCTGAGATCCAGGGAAGACAGACAAGGAAAGATGAGATTCAACCTAGCTTCAGGAAGATCTGCCTTACGCAGCCAGTCCCTCTCTGCAGTACCAGCAGGGTCAGCTGCCAGAAACGGGGCAGGAGGGATCCCAGCATGCAGCTTCATCATCCTATCCAGCAGTTCTGCTCCGCTTCTCCTCAGAAACAGGGTGCCAGTAAGCCAGGGTGGGCATCTGCCCTAAGCCACCTCCTCATTTTATACAGACTGTTTTCAGGGGAATATGAGGCAGTTTCTGATTCGCACTCCCTGTCCCTTCCCCAGCCTCCTTCCCCACCATCCATTGATTACCTCCCTGCTCCTGCAAACCCTGTCTGGCTTTTGCATTGCTCCCTCTGGGTGCTCCACACACCCTTTGACCTCCCACACCATCATCCCTGCACCCTTTCATGGATCACTTACACTCCTACACACACGTGTATCTGCTTGCCCATGGCCCTCTTCATCTTTTTTTTTTTTAAAACTAGAGCAGTTGCACTCAGCCAGCCCAGCTGTGTGAGGATGCTGTGTGGGCTCAGGGGGGCAGCTGGAGGATTCTCTGGGGACTGTATGGCACTTGCTTTTCCATATAAAATCATGGAATCCTAGAATGTTGTGAGCTGGAAGGGACCCACCAGGATCATGGAGTCCAACTCCTGTCCCTGCACAGGACAAGCCCAACATTCAGACCATGTGTCTGAGGGCACATGTTGGCCAAATGCTGCTGGAATCTTGTCAGGCTTGGTGCCATGAGCACCTCCCTGGGGAGCCTGTGCCAGTGCTCCACCACCCTCTGCCTCAAGAACCTTTTCCTCATGGCCAAGCTCACCCTCCCCTGACACATCTTCCTGCCATGTCCTCTGCTCCTGGCATTGGTGGCCAGAGAGAAGAGATCAGCGCCTGTCCCTCCTCTTCCCCTTGGGAGGAAGTTCCAGACCGCCATGAGATCTCCTCTCAGTCTCCTCTTCTCCAGGCTGAACAAACCAAGCTACTTCCCCTCTAAAGCCTTCCCCAATTCTGTGGCCCTACATGTTCATATCTGAGTAACTTTCTGTTTGGCTTCAGGCACTGGAACGGGTTGCTCAGGGCAGTGGTGGAGTCCCCATCCCTGGAGGTGTTTAACAGACAGGTAGATGAGGTGCTCAGAGATCTGGTTTAGTAGTGGACAGGTACGGTTGGACTCAATGATCTCAAAGGTCTTTTCCAACCACATAATTCTATGATAAACAGCTATGTATGTTTTTACAGGCATGCCTGTAAAATACATGAATTCATGAAAATTAAAATGCGTCCATGTGTGTTACTGCTGAGCATACATTTCAATATCTACATTTCAATATCTACAGATATTTGCACGTGTGCTACTTCACACATACAAAGGTACATACATATGCACGTGTTCATACACATGTACACACAATATATCACTGTATTTTTGTTTGTGTTGGCACATCTGTGCTTGCTTGCATTCATGCATCTACTACATTCATTTCTGTGTGTGCATTTCTGCGTACTAGTATTCACCTGTGGCCTATTTTAAAGCCTATATTTTTATTGTTTATGTCTACTGGGCACAGTTTGTTCAAAAGCAAACATTAACTTTCACATTGGCATTCACATTAAGAAAAAGAAAAGCAAAATAAAATCCTACCCGGAAACTTTTGTAGGTAATGAAAGAGGGTTTTTTTCTTAGTATTTTGTTGTGCAAAAAATATCATTTTTTGCAGCAATAAGGTCTCAAAACCCGGAAAAAGAGAGAGCTTGAACAGGGGAGATAAGAGTTCTGCTGAAAGCATTAAGAAACTAACACTACTGACCAAATCCTCAAAAGAAAGCTGTACTTTTCCAACAGGATGTGAATGGCAATACTTGTACTATTTTACATCACCATTCGCAACAGGGTAGGTCACAAGTGCTCTTCTGCACAGCGACCCTTTGCTTTACGCTTAAGAGTAAGGAGAAGTCCTTGGCACTCCCCAGTGGCAACTCCTACTGGAGGTGGCTGTGAGAATGGCTCCTCCTAGCCGAGGCCTCTCCCAGAGAGAGCCAAGAAGGATGCCCGTGTCCTGGGTGCATCCAGCACTGCACTGCAAGCTGGGAGAGGGAGGGGATCGTCCCGCTCTGCTCTGCACTGGGGCGGCCTCACCTCCAGTACTGGGGGCAGTTTGGGCACCACAGGATAAAAAGGATCTAAAGCTCCTGGAGAGTGTCCAGAGGAGGGACACAACATTGGGGAAGGGTTTAGAGGGGAAGCTGTATGAGTAGAGGCTGAAATCACTTGGTTTGTTCAGCCTGGAGAAGAGGAGACTGAGAGGAGATCTCATGGCGGTCTGGAACTTCCTCCCAAGGGGAAGAGGAGGGGCAGGTGCTGATCTCTTCTCTCTGGCCACCAACGCCAGGAGCAGAGGACATGGCAGGAAGATGTGGCAGGGAAGGGTGAGCTTGGCCATGAGGAAAAGGTTCTTGAGGCAGAGGGTGGTGGAGCACTGGCACAGGCTCCCCAGGGAGGTGCTCATGGCACCAAGCCTGACAAGATTCCAGCAGCATTTGGCCAACATGTGCCCTCAGACACATGGTGTGAATGTTGGGCTTGTCCTGTGCAGGGACAGGAGGTGGACTCCATGATCCTGGTGGGTCCCTCCCAGCTCACAACATTCTAGGATTCCATGATTCTATTAAAGCTTTGGGAACTGGAGAGGTCACAGTCCTGGCTGCACAGCTCCCTCCTTCCAATCCACGTTACTCCTGCAAGAATCCTCCCCGCAAAATATTTTCTGTGCTCTGAAGCAGCTCTCACTGTGGCCCTGTTTCTCAGTAAGGAACAGGCCAGCTGCTGAGAGGTCAGAGATTCCCTCAAGAAGAGGCAGAGGTGGTTTAAATATCTTCAGTACTGAGAAGCTGCAGCTCTGAGTTCCCCAGAGATACCACACGTTGTGGGACAGCTGGGAGGAGACAGGCTCAGCACCGCTCTGTGGCTTTTGATCTATGTTAGCAGCAGCTTCACAAAGCATCTACACCACTTGTTTCAGCAGGGCCTTCACTCTTTGAGTCATTCCTCCAAGGGATTGGGGCAGATTGTACAGGTTTGTATCGCACAGAAAACACCATCAGAGTTGGCTCCAACCCTGCTGTAGTCTGCCTGAGCAGACAGGCAGGGGACAGTGGAGATGAGCTGTGCATCCCACAGCTCCAGGTAGGGCTGAGGTGGTGGTTGGAGGAGAGCCCATCACATATCTTTCTAGGAGGGAAGGTGCTTGGCTTCAGGTCAGTGCTTCTGCACAGATTTGTTCCAGTTTAATTGACCAGGTGGGAACAGGGTGCACTTTGTTTAAAAGAGATTATACTTCTGAATTGGCTCTCCTGCCAAGTCTGTTATCGCTCGGCAAACAATGTGAGTATGGGGAAATGGACCTGGGAAAGCAAAGACTGGATGCATAAGGAAGAGTGTAGATTCCTCAGCTGATGACACAGATAAGTAGAGCTGGCCATTCCCCAGCTCAGAAACTAAAGAAATGAGATGGCAGGTCCAGGATAGGAAGGAGCCATAGTGCAGGGACTACATCCTGGCCAGTCCGTTAGCCCTGGCTACTGCCACAGCTACAAGAGTGCTCACCAGGGGACACGCAGGAGCGAAATCACCCACAGGGGAAGACTTCAGGGATCCATCCAGACTTTAAACCTGGTCTCTTCATCCTTCTCCTCACTGAGCAACATTTTTAAACATCAGCAATTCCCCTCCTACAAAGCTCTGCCCTAGGCAGGGCCAGATGCCGTGTGTGTACTCCCTGGCTGGTGCCTTGGTTTTGGCATGTCACATAACCTTCCTCCAGGCAGCTCTTGGCACCTCCTGTGTTCGTGCCTCTCCCAGTAAGACCATCTCTCTTCCCCATCTTTCTCTTTCTTCAAGTCTCCTTCCATCTCTCTGCGGTTTCTCCGTTTGTCCTTTTCCCTCTCACACTCTCCGTTTCTGAGCAGTGCACATCTCTCTGTACACTGCCGCCTCGACACGTGTGGCCTCTTCACCCTGCTGCTCATCAGTGGCTCCTCCTTTTCCCGTCTGCGCTCCCTCTCATCATTCCTTCCCTCATCATTTCTCCCTGCCTGTGCCTCCCTGTTCCTCTCCCAGCCTCTGCAGCTGCGACCCAGCACTTCCCTCCTGAAATCCCTTTGGGAACGGATGCCATGGTGAGCAGAGGGTTAAAAGCATGAGTGGGGGGTGGGGAGCTGCCCTTCTCTGTCCTTGATTAGTGCTATCAGCCTTTTGGGAGACAGGAGGTGGCCGGAGGGAGCTGGGCTGCATCCTCGTGCTGTCCCTCACGTCCTCAGCGCTCAGCAGTCCTGCATCAGCTGTGCCAGTGCCAGGAGAGGCGGGAGGGGGGGCAGGTAAAGCAGATGTGGAAGCCCCAGAAACATGAGGATTGAAGGGGATTGATATGGTGAGCGACTGCTGGGTTTTTAGACAGCCAGAGCATGTTCAGTGTCACTGTCCTGCTCAGCCGCTCTGTGGAGGCCCCCGAGTCCTGCATGCTGTTCCTCTTGGCTGCAAGGAGGCTCCTTGTCTTTGCCTTCCCCACAGTATGCCAGGGAGTTCTTCTCAGTAATCCACACTTCTGACCCCCTCTAGCATGCAGGAGTACACTACATATGCACATATCTCATACATACATATGTGCATATCTCAGCCCTGCTATCCCCCAGCAGCTGAATTTCTAAAGAAGGGAATGTCTCCCAGCAGTCAGTCTGCCAGACATCCTCCCCGGGACAGACCTAACAGACTGAGATTTTTCAGAAGTAAAATCAAGGAGCAGATATCTCCCATGGAGACATCCACATGCAAAATCACAGAATGGTTGAGATTAGAAGGGACTTTTGAAGGTCATCAAGTACGACCACCCTGCTCAAGCAGGGACTCCTAGAGCACTTGAACCAGGATTTTTGTCCAGATGGTTTCTTAATATCTCCAGGGAGGGAGATTCCACAACCTTCCACTCAGAAACACAGCAGGAGAATTTAGGGGGTAGAAATAAAAGAAATGGCAAAACCAAAGAGGACTTTGCTGAGCGAGACTGAGCACAGGAGTTGTGATGTCCAGGCCTGTGCCTTTGAGCCAAATGTCTCCAGCTAAAGGACTGCTGGGTTATTCCTGCTTCTGGTACAGCCAGCCAGAACTAGACACAGAATAGAGCACTATCTTGCCAGATCCTCAGTCTTCAGGTGATCAGGAAACAATAGGCCAAGTGCTTCAAAACATGTTGCTAATCACACACCCGCCCCCTCCCGCTCCATCCATGAGGCATGTATGCATATATACATCACTTCTGCAGCACTGTAGGATCTGGACACCTCACAACCTTGATTTTTCACAGCACCTCACTAAAAGGGAAGTGGTGGAGTCACCATCCCTGGAGGTGTTCAACAAACATGTAGATGCAGCACTCAGGAATATGGTTTAATGAGCATGGTGGTGTTGGGTTGACAGTTGGAATGGATGATCTTAGAGATCTTTTCCAACCTTAATGATTCTGTGTGAAAGGACGAAAGAGCCTTTTTGAGATGTAGAACTGAGACTAAAAGATGGTAGGCTGAGATGCCACAATGCTGAGCACTGCAGTGTAAGCATTTTTTCCTTAAATGGAAACCAAAAGCCCAGAAGGAGAGATGAATATTGCTACTATGGATACAAAAAAATCAGCAACCTCGGAAGCTGTCATGCAAAATGGCAGAGAAGGAAATGGTAAAGCCCAGCACTCTCCAGGTTATATAGTTCTAGGGTTAGTGCAAAATCCCAGAACCTGAGACCCATGTTCAGCTCCTCCATTAAGGGACCCGTTTTCTCCATTCCTAGAGACAGTGTTCATGGACCCACAAGTTGCTATTGAAGGAGAAACCCACTCACCATGCTGCTCTGAATGCCTGATTAGGTCCTATAACTACCTGTGGTAGCCTTACAACACAGATATGCTCTACCTAATAAATTCAAACATGCTGATGGTGAAAAACATGACTGGAGTAGAGAATAGAAGCCAAGATCATCTGCTCTCTGTACTTATACCAGGTAAGGTAGGAATCAGGCTGCCTCGCGCCTCATACCCAATGAATCCACAGTATAAAAATGATCCACGCCACAGGATAAAAAGGATCTAAAGCTGCTGGAGAGTGTCCAGAGGAGGGACACAATATTGGTGAAGGGTTTAGAGGGAAAGTCGTATGAGGAGAGGCTGGAGTCACTTGGTTTGTTCAGCCTGGAGAAGAGGAGACTGAGAGGAGATCTCATGGCGGTCTGGAACTTCCTCCCAAGGGGAAGAGGAGGGGCAGGCGCTGAGCTCTTCTCTCTGGCCACCAACGCCAGGAGCAGAGGACATGGCAGGAAGATGTGGCAGGGGAGGGTGAGCTTGGCCATGAGGAAAAGGTTCTTGAGGCAGGGGGTGGTGGAGCACTGGCACAGGCTCCCCAGGGAGGTGCTCATGGCACCAAGCCTGACAAGATTCCAGCAGCATTTGGCCAACATGTGCCCTCAGGGACATGGTCTGAATGTTGGGCTTGTCCTGTGCAGGGACAGGAGTTGGACTCCATGATCCTGGTGGGTCCCTTCCAGCTCACAACATTCTAGGATTCCATGATCCTTAATTATTCATGTGTCCCACTGCCTGACCCAGAATTTGCAATCGGTAACTTCTTAAGGCCTCCACCAGTTGCCTCCAGTGGTGAGAAGGACATCCCAAGAAGGCTTTTCTACAAAAATATACTAACCCCCCACTGCATTTCATGTCATGTCTGATCTAGTAGGGATGCAGACGGTATTTTCAGAAATAAAGCAATGACAGAAATTTGCCTCCACTATACAACAGCCACCGAGTGTGTGTTTTTGAGGAACATGCTTTTCAGGTGTAGTTGCCTAAACACTGCCTACATCCCCCTTCGGATTAACAAGCCCCTGTATTGAAGTCTGTCTTAAATAACAAGCACTGCACTACCTGTTTGTAGAACAAGCAGATGAACAAAGGGAGGGTGAACTACGATGGACGTTGACATCTGGGAACCCCTCACAAGCACGAGAGGATGTTGTGTGCATGGGTGGTGGTGGGGCACAGCCTGTTCAGACCTACTTCTTAACTCCAGCCAGTGTCCTGTTCTCCAACTTTAACTCTCATCCGTTCTTTTTAGATGTTCTCATGGTAGCACAGCGTCTGAGACATGGAAAAAGGGATGAAGAAAAAGTGAAGCAAAAATTAAGGGAAGGAAATATGTCTTACAGAAAATAAAGGAAGGACAGGGAAAAAAAAGAGAGAAAACCAAGATGCAGGTTAAGACAATGTAAGAAAGGAATAGCTGCGCAAAATAAATATATTTGTGAAATAAA
Source organism: Caprimulgus europaeus (assembly GCA_907165065.1). The sequence continues at coordinate 4,379,824 of OU015528.1, read as the reverse complement.
AGAACATAGTAAAAACACAGAAAAGGAGAAATAGAAACAGAGACAGCTGATATAGAATCATATCTCTTTCTAGTAGGTGACGGTCTTCCAGCTTTCAGAAACTAACTGGGTACAAGTTGCACGACAGTGTAAGGGAAGGATGTTCTTGCAGCATTTTTGTGTGAAGTGAAGCAATTTGTGCAGCACCAAGCAATGGGGACACAACACGTGCAGGATTCCTCTCGTGCTTGCAGAAGGGTTTCCTTTTCAGTTGAAAGCTCCCTCCTTCAGCAACTCAGTAATTTTCAGGTCTCCAAAGTTTCTCTTGGTCAAGAAATATCTCCTGCACTATCCCTGATGTTAAGTGCAGGCTCTGCACAACTCTTTGTGTCACAAAGGCACGAGGCACCATGACCATTCAGCCAAACCTATGACAAGAGTTCAGGTTTCCCTGGGAATTTGGGACCCTGAGCCAAACCACCTTAAACAGGTCCAAAGACTTATCAGATAACACATTCTTCAGCCTTTCAGAAGAATCACTGGATCAGAGACAGAGTGCTCTCTAGACAATATGCTAGTCACATGAGACCCTAAATCCTGAACTGACCTAAAAATGCAGTGAAGCTCAAAACTCCATAAATAACATATTTATCTGCAACTGATTCCTAATCAAGTGTTGATGCAAGATTTCTGGGAACACCTTAAACTGTGGGGTGAAATGAACTGGTAAAATACATGTCTGACCACTCTTGCCATTATCTGAGACAAACAGACACAAGCCTCCCTAAATCTCATCCCATTCTGTGCCAGACTCAGTGTAAGATCTGAAATTATTTCCCCATGGCAGCCACTCCCTCAATTCTTTCAGGGTTTACCCCACAGAGCTCAGAATATTGCAGAAACCAACAAATGATACTACTGATGACATGATCTTCAGAGCCTGGAGCCAGCAAGGGATGAATTAGTAATAGGACTAATTAGTCCACCTAAAGAGTCCATCTTAAATCAAGATGACACTGTAGAAAGCACTGTATATATATAAATAGTGAGATAGACATGTCCTGAAGATCTATCTCAAGACCTACATAAATAAGGAAAAATCATTAGTATTAACTCTGTTTTGCTGATATGGGAACCAGGTATATAGTGATTACATAGTTTGGCCCAAGAAAAAATCTGTGATGGAGCTGTAAATCGAACCCCAGTATCCAGAGACCCAGACCAGTGCTTTACCAGTTAGGCAATCCACGATCTTCCTCTGGACTAAGAGCAGACACTATGGTGGCTGCTAGATCTGCTAAACAGAGCCACTACAAATGCTGTATTTTCAGCGAGGTTCACATTCATCCTCAATTTCTTGCTCCTTTACTTAACTTGAACCCTCTGGCACCAAAGAATAATTTGCTGGGAAGCAAGAAAGTGTAGTTACAGATCATAAACCCTTACTTGCCTGTCGGGAATGTGCGCAGCTGATGCTATCAGGGGAATCTACACATGTCAGATTCTGTCCATCTAGCTCAGACCAGAAACAAGAAAATTACCTTCAAAGTCACACTCCACATTTTTGTGCTACTATGACTGGGAAACTAATGTTCCAGTAGGACACTCTTCCTAAACTAAGGAGAAAACCAAAGCCACCCAGTGGTTGTTGTCATGCACCAAAAGAAGCTGGGGTACAGCCCTTGGGATATTGCTGCAGAGAACACAACAGTATTGTTGTGGCCATTATCTGAGCCCAAGCATGTTCTTACTTTTCACTGCGAGGAATAAGAGCTGCTCAGGACTGGGACACTGTTCCTAAACTGTTGTTGGCAGGAGACAAGCTGGTCAAAGCGAGGACTGAACTAACACTGCAGAATACAGACCAAAAATGCAACCTACTCTTGCAGTTCTCTGGCCTGTTCTCCCCACTGGGACCTTCAAAAGGCCAAACAAAACCTTGGTGGCTTCTAGTGCAGTAAAAGACCTGACTTGACCCCAGTCACAGAGACTCGACATGACATGCTGGAATACCGTACATCTTTTTTCTGTCTCTAATTTTGGCTCCCTAATCACCTAATATCTGGACCTGATGCAAACTGCTGTGCTGAAGCAGGTTTATACAAGTTCAGCACGCTCTGTGGAGATCACCTGTCTCCTCCGGCCAGGCCTGACTGGGTGTGTGGCAGCAGGTGAGGACACTGAACCTCCTCCACCCCTTCTGTGGGTCCATTTTCAAGGTGCCCAGAAGACAGCAGGGAGGTCAGTTTGGGTCCTCTGTTTCTAGTATAAAAAAAGGTTACAGAGATCCGGGGAGAGATGTGGTTCTCAAGCACACATGGCCCCCAGGGAATAAACCATGCCTGTGTTCGTAGAATCACAGAATCACACAATGTCAGGGATTGGAAGGGACTTCAAAAGATCATCCAGTCCAATCTCCCTGTCGGAGCAGGAAGACCTAGATGAGTTCACACAGGAAGGCATCCAGGAGGGTCTTGAATGTCTCCAGAGAAGGAGACTCCACAACCTCCCTGGGCAGCCTGTCCCAGTGCTCTGTTACTCTCACTGTACAGAAGTTTCTTCTCAAGTTTAAGGGGAACCTCCTGTGTTCCAGCTTACACCCATTGCCCCTTGTCCTATCATTGGACACCACTGTGAACAGCCTGGCTCCATCCTCCTCACACTCACCCTTCATATATTTATAAACATTAATGAGGCCACCCCTCAGCCTCCCCTTCTCCAAGTTAAAGAGCCCCAGCTCCCTCAGCCTTTCCTCATAAGGGAGATGCTCCACTCTCTTCATCATCTTGGTGGCTCTGTGCTGGACTCTCTCAAGCAGTTCCCTGTCCTTCTTGAACTGTGGGGCCCAGAACTGGACACAATATTCCAGATGTGGCCTCACCAGGGCAGAGTAGAGGGGAAGGAGAACCTCTCTTGACCTACTAACCACAGCCCTTCTAATGCACCCCAGGATGCCATTGGCCTTCCTGGCCACAAGGGCACAGTGCTGGCTCATGGTCATCCTGCTGTCCACCAGGACTCCCAGATCCCTTTCCCCTACACTGCTCTCTAGTAGATCATCTCCCAACCTATACTGGAACCTGGGGTTGTTCCTGCCCAGGCGCAACACCCCACACTTGCCCCTATTACATTTCATTAAGTTTTTCCCTGCCCAGCTCTCCAGCCTGCCCAGGTCTCTCTGACGGCATCATGGCCTTCTGGTGTGTCAGCCACTCCTCCCAGCTTTGTGTCATCAGCAAACTTGCTGACAGTGCACTCTGTGCCCTCATCCAGGTCATAATATATTGAATAATACTGGTCCTAGTACCGACCCTTGAGGGACTCCACTGGACACAGGTCTCCAACTAGACTCTGCCTCATTGACCACCACTCTCTGTCTTCTTCCCACCAGCCAGTTCACAGTCCATCTCACTATCTGATCATCTAATCCACACTTCCTCAATTTGGCAGCGAGGATGCTGTGGGAGACCGTGTCAAATGCCTTGCTGAAATCAAGATAGACCACATCCACTGCTCTACCATCATCTAGCCACCTGGCTGTGTTTTCATAAAAGTCTAGAAGGTTGGTCAAGCACAACTTCCCTTGGTGAAGCCGTGCTGACTGCCCCTAATGACCCTCTTATCCTTGATATGCCTAGAGATGGCACCAAGGATGAGTCGTTCCATCACCTTCCCGGGGATGGAGGTGAGGCTTACCGGCCTGTAGTTACCCGGGTCCTCCTTCTTGCCCTTTTTGAAGATTGGAGTGACATTTGCTTTCCTCCAGTCCTCAGGCACCTCTCCCGTTCCCCACGACTTAGCAAAGATGATGGAGAGTGGTCTAGCAATGACTTCAGCTAGCTCCTTCAAGACCTGTGGGTGCATACCATCTGGACCCATAGATTTATGGATGTTCAGACTGCTTACTTGGTCCCTAACCCAGTCCTCATCAACCAAGGCAAACTCCTCTATTGTCCTGACTCCCTCTGGGGCCTCAGAGGTCCGGGGCTCCTCAGGACAGCTTCCGGCAGAGTAGACAGAGACAAAGAAGGCATTCAGTAACTCAGCCTTCTCTGTATCCTCTGCCACCAGGGCACCCACCTCATTTATCAGTGGGCCTACGTTGCCTCTAGTGTTAGTTTTATCTGCCATGTATTTGAAGAAGCTCTTCCTGTTGTCCTTGACCCCTCCGGCAAGATCTAATTCTAAGGAGGCCTTCACTTTCCTAGTTGCCTCCCTACTTCCTCTGACAACATCCTTATATTCCTCCCAAGTGGCCAACCCCTCCTTCCATGATCTGTAAACTCTCCTCTTCCACTTAAGTTTGGCCAGCAGTTCCCTGTTTAACCAAGCAGGTCTCCTGGCTCCCTTCCCTGACTTCCTACATGTTGGGATGCTCTGATCTTGAGCTAGGAAGAAGCAGTCCCTGAATGTTAACCAGCTACCTTAGGCCCCTTTACCTTCAAGTACCCTTTCCCATGGGATTTCCCCTAACAATTGCTTGAAAAGGCCAAAGTTGGCCCTCCTGAAGTCCAGGATTGCAATTCTGCTTGGAATTCTGTTCCTGCCACATGAGATCCTGAACTTCACCATCTCATGGTCGCTGCAGCCCAGGCAGTCCTCAACCTTTACCGCTTCAACCAGACCCTCCTTGTTAGTGAGGATGAGATCCAGCGTCACTCCCCTCCTGGTTGGTTCATCCACCATTTGCATCAGGAAGTTCTCATCGATGCACTGGAGGAACCTCCTGGGTTGTGGGTGGCTGCCTGAGTAGTCCCTCCAGCAAACATCAAGGTAGTTAAAATCCCCCACAACAACCAGGGCCTGTGATTGCGAGGCTGCTCTCAGCTGTCTGTAGAAGGCCTCATCAACTTCCTCACCCTGATCTGGTGGCCTGTATTAGACACCCACAGCAGTATCACTCATGCCAGCCTGCCCCTTGATTTTTACCCACAGACTCTCATCTTGCTCCTCATCCGCCCCTGGACAGATCTCAATACACGGCAGCTGCTCTCTCACGTAAAGAGCAACTCCACCACCTCGCCTCTCTGGCCTGTCTTTCCTGAGAAGGACAGAGCCATCCATGGCCACATTCCAGTCATGTGAGCTGTCCCACCATGTCTCTGTAACTGCCACCAGATCATAATCCCCTGACCGCACACGGGTTTCTAACTCCTCCTGCTTGTTCCCCACGCTGCGTGCATTGGTGTACAGGCATTTCAGGGAGCGAGTTGAGTGCACCAATGTCATCCCAGGGGGGTGGGAGGCCCCCTGGCCTTCATCAATTCTAGAGTGCTGCCCCACTGGCACAAGCCCAGCTGTAACCCCTTCCCCCTTCCAATCTAGTTTAAAGCTCTCCAAATGAGCCCTGCTAATTCCTGCCCCAGCCTCCTTTTGCCCCTGTGGGATAGGCCTTCCCCACAGATCACTGTCTGGACTGGTGTCTTATAAAACCAGCCATGACCAAAGAACCCAAAGCCCTGCCCGTAGCACCAGCCCTGTAGCCAGTCATTTATGGCCTGAATTCTTCCATTTCATCCCACGTCAGCACCCGAAAGTGGAAGAAGGGAAGAGAAAATCACTTGTGCCCCACACCCTTTCAGCAACTGTCCCAAGGCCTTGAAGTCTTTCTTCATTCCCCTCAGACTATGGGATGCAGCTTCCTCAGCAGACACCAGCTTTTCCAGTTCCACCCTGCTTTCCCTCCCGTATCCCATGCTCAGATGGTGGGCAGTCATGTTTCAGGTCCCACCAAACCAATTAAAGTGTCCAAGATACCTCAGTGGGGTAACTCTACAGGCAGAATCCCTGATATGGGGACATTGTCTCACCCAAATTCCCATTTGAGGCGGACTTGTAAGGTGGATAAACTATTCCCTATGCTCTGCTGAAATAGAAGCAAGAGCATACATGCACGAGAGTTGAGGGCACATGAAGCAGTGGGAGTAGGACACAAGGAGCAGATGCAGATTTTATCCATGGCAGGGAGGATCTGACTTCCCTCTGGCTCTTCCCCAGCTGCAACATCTGGCAGCAATCAATGACATTCAAGTATTGTGTTCCTCTACTCTGTGTTCCCTGTATCCCCACCTTGCCTGCGGCTTTGGAATCCCATCAGAGCTGCCCCACTTCATGACCCACCACTGGGAATCTGTCAGTCCAAGAGAACAGGAGAATCTGTGCCACCTATCCTACTGCACAAATCGCGTGAACAGAAGTTATGACAACCTGAAAAACTGGATGGAAACTAAACACAGCAATCCAACACAGCCAAGCCTGTGTCTGCTCTCCCCAGACACCACCTCCGTCATTCCTACCTTACAACAGCTCTCCCACAAGCCTCCATCCCTTGGGACCCCATCTGCCTGCAGCATCCCTCTGTTCCCAGCTGGCTGATCCTCACAGAAGAGCTCTGTTACCATGTGAAATCTTTGCCCTCACCACCTGCCCTATGACATTTTGTTCAGCTGCCTTCCTAATTCCCTGACATGCAATTACCATCCTACTTTCTAAGCAACTTTCCTCAGGGGAACACCTCCTGCTCTGGAGACTGCGACACTGGTGTACCCCCCAGGATTCCAGCCTTGGTGGACCTGGCTTGATCTCCAGCCTCCACACAGCCTGCCAGTCTCACCTGCCTTCACTGAGGAAAAGAGGAAGGTGAAAGGCAGCACAGCAAAAGGAGGAGCTACAGCTGGGTCACCCTGTTAGCCATGCTGTCTGCAGGATTTTGCAACCCTCTGCTTCCAGGAGATCTTCTCCCATTCTGAAGAAAGGAGGAGCTGTTTTCTTTATACTTATCCCCTAAGAAAGCCACTGTCTGCTCCTCAGCCACAAGCACTGACCAAACAGGACTACTTGTCCTGGTGAATAAAAGGCCAAGGGAACTGGGAGACAGGAAACCAGACTCCAGCACTGCTGAATCTCAGATCCAATCCAAGATCAAACCTTTAGGACCTCCTCTCCTTTAGCCCTTTCACTTGTTCCTTACTCTGTTTTCCCCTCATCTATGCTCTCCTTCTCATCTCCAAAAGGCTGGGGCAGAGATGTTGCCGAGGGGCTCTCACTGTCACAGTGACAGAGCCAGCATGCCAGCACCGACTCAAGACCAGGAATCCTGGACAGATGCAGGGTCTGCAAGCTCTGCAAGGTTCTTTGGCTTCACTATCCTTCCCCTTCTCCCACAGACGGCCTGGGGGGACAAAGACACAGACCCTGTGGGGCCAGCCTGGCTCTTGAAAGGTGAGCAGGTTGCAGAGGTTCCCCGGTGCCTCTGGGCTTGCCACAGGGCACGGTGCAATCCGTCTCACCTCACCAGAATTTCTGTTTCTAGGAAAACCTGGAAGCACCACAGGGCACTTCCTTGTCCTTAAAGGGTTTGTCTTCCCTTCATAGCTGAAGCAATCAGTTGTCCTCACATGCTCCACCTGGGACAAGGACTCTGCCTTTAGGTACACAACAGTTCTGACTACTTCAGTGTTACTCTGGCTCACAAATTTTGTAAAAAGCTGTCAGTTTTCCTTCTTTCAGCCAATTCTTTCTGTCACCAGGCTAAAACATTCTAAGTTCTCCCAACGATGCTCCCTTCAACCCCATCACGGACCAAATAAGCACAGAAAATGTTTGTGATTTTTCTGTTGTGCACTGGATCATTTTAGGCTTTTTATCTGCATTTAAGTGTAGGTCACAAATAGCCAGCTTTTGAGAACTGTAAACAAATTCCTCTTGTAGTTTTTGCTGTGAGTCATGTTATCTTAGATTTGTTATAAAAAATCTCTTATCAGCTCGTTTCACAAGGAATGGTTGTTTTGATAGTTATATGATCTATTTCTGATGTGCACGTTATTCCCGAGTTCTACACTTTTTCCAGACTAAAAATGGCTTTGGAAGGATGAGCATAATAATAGAATAATACAAATAAGGATACTTATTACTGATTGAGGTAACTTTTACATTCTAAAAGGATGTATGTAGGGATAGCCATAGCAGAGTAATTACCCCACTGAGATGAACACCAGTTCTTTCACGTCATAAATAAGCATGGCTACATTCAATGACAACATGAGCCATCATAGTCAGTAAGGTCTTAGAACAAGGAGATCTTCTTGGGCATATTAATATCTCTCCAGACAAAGTCAGCCTTGATTTGTCGTTAAGCCCTTGACTCAGAACATCATGTTAAGGACTGTGCAGAGAAACTACCACAACCGCGGCAACTAATATTCCCAATAGTTTACAAAGGTCAGGGTTATTTAATGCCCTTGCCATATGACAAGGGTCAGTCATGCCAGACCTGGAAATAGACTTCAAGCCTTCTAATTTTGGAATCCCATTATCCCCTGTTCCCCACCTCCACAGCAACTGGAATTCCTGGCCCTTCTTCTGTTCTTTTCCACCTTAGCATCCCTGCAGCCAAAGCTCCAAGAAGGGTAACCTGATGGGAATGTGCAACTGGATCCTCCAGCCTCCCCTTCTCACCACACGCTCATGCATCTGCCCCATACTTGTTCTCCAGGACAGGTCCCCTTGCACCCCCACGCTCCTCTGCTGTGCTCTGTACCCGTCACCACCCATCTCCTGCATTCCCTCTCTTGCACATCACACATCCCCCTTGCCTTTGTGACAGGTGTCTTCTGCATCATCTCTGCACCATCATCTTTCCCCTGTCCAGCCTAATTTTTTCCAACATCTACCTCCTCCTCTCTTTCTCTGGCTTAATCTAGACTGAGTTTATGGTGTGATGTTATCCACAAAGGATAATCCGGTCATTTAACCAATCTAATATGGACACAGCAGACCGGCTTTAAGTCATGTTAAATGGATCAAGTTAGAATCTAAGAAGTGTACTTTAAATCCTAATTGAGGCAAGAAATCAGTGTTTCATTGTATATCTCTCATTTTTTATCAGTTTCTGATGTTCTTTCTGAGAGTCCCTCCTTGGTTTTGTTCTGGTCATCATCTTTGGAAACCCATCTCTTTTTCCTCCCTTTCTGCCCCTAAGAGGCTCCTTTACAAAGCTTCTTCACCACGCTAAACAGGACATAAGTCTTTTTTTGTCCCTTCAGACTCAGCTACCCACCAGGTGGGTTTTTTTACCCACCCTCAGGTGAACCACATGGGTTTTCTCATTCATATACTTCCCCTTTGCATGTGTTTATAATGTTCATATGTGCTTGCTTCTCATTCCAAGTTTATCGCTCCTGCCTCAAAGTCAAAGACAGGAATTTTTTTTTAGAAGAACAAAGAACTTCTTTTCCGTCTTAGATACGGATAAGGTGAGGCCAGGATCCGGAAGGACTGTCGCTAGTCATACAGGGTGCCAGAGAGGGAACAAAAGATAGACTAGAAAATAAGACTGGAGCGAAAGCATGAAGGCAAAAGGTTACAGGTAGGGCTGAGTAATAGCTAACATCAAGAGCAATGAGGAGGCCTGATTCCACCTTCCCAGTGGTGCCTCCAGTACCCAGGAGAGGGCAGGTGGTTGCAAAAACTGGATTGCACAGGGCGAGCCCACCCATTCCAGCAACCTCCTCTGTTGCCCAGTGCCTGGAGACACCAGAGAGGGCAAGGTCTGCTGGGGACTGGGTGCTCCAGATTGCACCCCTTTGCCCTGCCAGATAACAGGTCCCTGGTGAGCACCAAACCCATCTCTGTTAGCTGAACCACAGCGTTCTTGTTTGAGGCTGAGGATGATCATTGGGGGGAACTTTAGCAAAATTCCAGCTATTTATTTTATGTTACTTATTCAACTTTAAGGTCAATGAGTAGGTCTTTTCTGTCTTTAAATGCACACTAATACACTGTGACACCCTTGTCTCCTTCTGGCACCTAGCCATTTCCTCCAGTGGCCTGGATTTTCTTTCCTCACTGCTGTTCAAAGAGCACAGAAGGAAAGGAAATGATAAACAGGAAGCCCTAAAAGGCCAAATCATTTACAAAAAAACACGTAGGCATACGTATCCATAATGCATTGTGGATAATGTTAAATAGCATAGAATAATAGAATTGCTTGGTTGGAAAAGACCTTTGAGATCATCGAGTCCAACCGTACCTGTCTACTACTAAACCAGATCTCTGAGCACCGCATCTACCCATCTTTTAAACACCTCCAGGGATGGGGACTCTACCACTGCCCTGGGCAGCCCATTCCAGTGCCTGAGAACCCTTTCAATGAATAAATTTTTCCTCACATCCAATCTGAATGTCCCTTGGTGCAACTGGAGGCCATTTTCTCTTTTTCTATCACTTGTTACCTGAGAGAAAAGACACACACCTGCCTCACTACACCCTCCTTTCAGGGAGTTGGACAGAGCCAGAAGGTCTCCCCTCAGCCTCCTTCTCTCCAGGCTCAACACCCCCAGTTCCCTCAGCCGGGAACTCAGCACGCTTGTGCTCCAGACCCTTCCCCAGCTCTGTTGCCCTTCTCTGGACACACTCCAGCACCTCCATGTCCTTCTTGGAGTGCGGGGCCCAAAACTGGACACAGTATTCAAGTTGTGGCCCCACCAAGGCTGAGTACAGGGGAAGGATGACTTCCCTGGTCCTGCTGGCCATGCTGTTTTTGACACAAGCCAGGATGCCTTGGCCTTTCTTGGCATGAAAAAGACTTATTTGTTTTGTTGTATCCTTTCGTACTGAAAGAAATACTGATGCATGATCATGGTTTAACTAGCATAAAGAGCTTCTTGGCCAGCTCCCCAGATGTGCACAGATCTGTAAAATCTCCTACAGCTTTGCTGTTGACAGTGCAATATAGAAGGCACTATGATTTGGCTACAACAGAGCTCTTGCTGTTTTGTTGCAGGGAATCTGCGATGTACGTCATGTCTCTTGCATGTGTATCGAAGAGAGTTTCCAGATTTCCTTCCTGTGCCATAGGAGTGCAGACTTACAGCCAAGTCCCATTTTCCCTAAGGTTCCTACCTCTAGATCTTTTTGCAACTTCAAATTTCCTTTATCTTGCTTTCAGCTGCAGGTTTCAGATGGGTTTTCTGGGGTCCTTAAAATTTGTATTGATGAATAAGCATTCATTTCAACACACGCTCACTCCCCAAACTTCCCACCTGCTGCGTCCCACTCTCCTCTCTGGGGCCCATCACCCGGCTTCCCGGCTGCCCCCGCAATGCCTCTCCTCATCCCAGCTCTCCCACCCACTTCCCCTTTTTCTTTCTCTGTCTCCCTCACTAGTCTTCCTTCCTTTCCTCTCCTTCCTTCCCCCCTTTCTCTTCCTTTTCCCTTTCTCTGAATGACTGTAACGCTGTCAGGACTTGGCAGATGAGCCACCCCATCTCCAAAATTAGCTAAATTAGTTAGGTTAGCGGCATTAGCGGTGGATGCTCCAGAGAAACCCGGGTTCCCAAGCTCACCTCTTCCAGTCGTGGACAAAAGTGGGCCATTTTTAGGGCTCCAGTTTCCTGCGATGTTTTAGCTGTCTGACACTCTCCACTTCCAACCCAAGCCCCGATGCCCAGTCAGGGCAGGCTGGGAGATGTGAGGTGATATAATCAATTATTTATGACATCAAAATGTGCCTGGTTCCCCTGGAAACCACCACACCAGGGGGGAGCAAGGCTGAGGCCTAGTGGCCATTTTCTCTCAGGAGTGACCTGTGGCAAAATGTGAGGGCAGGGAGGGGCAGGACTACTTGCCCCTCAGCCGCAGTGGCCATGGAGGGGATGGCTGATGTACAGTGATGTCTGACTGATAGAGAGTTGCTGGTCAGAGACTGAGTGGATGGGACAGAAGGAAGAGCAAACCACTCCCTATGGCAACGTGTTCTGAGGCAAAAATGGTGACAGAGGCTGCCAGAGAAAACAAATATTGATGTGAGGATAAATCCCACAGCTCTGGGAGCCTCGGGGCTCGCCCAAAGCCTGATCATCTCTCTCAGTGCCTGTCCTGAGCTCACTCCGAGCTGCTTTTGTTTCTGGGTCACCAAGAACACCCCTGCAGTCAGCAGAGGCTGATGGCAGCGGGGGCTGCACGTCCACACTCAGCTTGCCCATGGCCAGCGGCCAGCTGGCCACACCAGCCCACCAGCCACCATCAGTGCAAGCTCCACTTGCTAGTCACCGCTCCTTCAATGGCCTCAGGTACCCACCTTTATGAAAAGCCAGCGTGTACATTCCTGGTGTTGATAAAATCACATTGCCTTGGTTCTTTCCTTCCCCCACCCCGCCCCGACTCCTTTTTTTTCCCTTTTTTTCTCTTCCCCCCCCCCCTTTTCTTTCCTCCTCCTCACCCCCCACCCCCCCACCCCTTTCTCTCCTTTTTATCTTTTTTTCTCTTTATTTTTCTTTTTTTTTTAATTATTTTTTTGGTAGGCGGACAGCCTTTGCAGACCTCCTGCCAAGCTTGCAGCCCGGAAAGCAGCTGGAATGGAGCAGTCCACGCAAAATCCTGCGGTGCTGAAACGGATTTCTGTTGCCATCTGGTGGCTTCTGAAGAGCAGCTGGAAATGTAGAATAAATACCAAGATCCACCCCCACGCCATTCTCTGTTCTGCTCCATTTATTCCACAAGCCCTTACTCTGGCCACATCACAATTTCCTCACTTTAGAGGGGAGAGGATGTTAATACCATTGGATTATTTATTTACAATTGAATCTAATGTTCTCAGATTCCAGGTTATACCAGTCACTGCAAGTTTTCTCCACAGTTTTCAATTCAGCACTGTCAATTTTCCTGACTACTCCATGCGCCGTAGTCAAGACTCCCTCCTAACCTCTGACGCTTGCGGTTGAGCTCACCCTAAATTAGAAATCTTCACTCTAGCCCTGTGAGTTGCTGCATGAGTCATCCACAGTGGGTCAGTTAATGGACATAAAATTACCAACCCCATCTGCCTGTGGCAGAAATCTCTTTACAGGATTTGCACCCCTGCTTACACAAACCACCAGCCAGCCTCACATTCCCTCTCTTATCTAGCCCAGGGCCCCATCTCTGGCTTAAGGGCAGAGGCCTCATGGAAGGCAGAGATCTCACGTCAGATGGTTTGGTTTGCCCTGACACGTTCCTTTCGCAGGCAGTGTTGCAGCTTCTGCTGGCTTAAACTGTAGCACAAGAGTTTCTGCAGATAGCCACAAATTCACCCTCTTGTTGTCCCATTACTGCCTGGTAGAGAATAATTCCCTTCCCAATTAAGAAGGGCATCAAACCCAAAGACTGCACGGACAATTCAGAAATGACATCCTGATGGCATTTCATTGTAGTCTTCCTTCGGATTTTGCTACTTCTGGCTCTCTGCAACTCCCTGAAAGGAGGGTGAAGTGGGGGTGGGTCTGTTCAATCAAGGAACAAGCGACAGGACAAGAGGAAATGGCCTCAAGTTGTGCTCAGGGCAGCTGAGATTGGATGTGAGGAAGAATTTCTTTCCTGAAAGGGTTCAGAGGCATTGGAAGGGGTTGCCCAGGGCAGTGGTGGAGTCCCCATCCTGGAGGGATTATTTCAGAGTCATGTAGACACAGTGCTGAGGGACATGGGTTAGTTGGGGAATTGTCAGTGTTGGGTTAATGGTTGGACTCGATCTTAAAGGTCTTTTCTAATCGAGGCCATTCTGGGATTCTGGGATTAGCTTAGCTCCTTGTTTGAGCCCCGACTTTGTGCTTCACTCTGTGCCAGCCTAGATCTTGCCTCTGTTCTCTGCTCCAGTCCAGCTGCATCTGCCTGCTGGAACCACCCAAACTCGTGACCATCTTGCCTGAACTCCAACAAACTGACTTACCACTCAGGCACGGAGCCTTCTGTGAATTTCCCACTCCGGTGTTCCCAGAGGCAGGGATGACTCATGACATCTTGTCACTCCCAGTAACTCAGCTGATGAAATCCCAGGAACAGCCAGCCATACTCCAACTCCAGCACCTTGCTTCTGCCCCACGTCAAACTGTCCGTGGAAGTGCAGCAGCTCCCTCACTTAGCCCCATCTCAGAGCTGAACCTTCTCTTGCCACACAGAACTAATGAAGACCACTGATGATGTTTTGGTACTGTTCATCCATGTCATTTGTTTTTGACCCAGTCTCCTGTGTGCTGTTGATGGTGTCACGAGGGCTCAAACAAGCCCTCTGCTGCAGAAGGTCAGGCACTTCTTCTAACAGTTTATGTCGACCCCAGGATAGGGCAGTCAGCAGAAGCTGCATTCACAACATTAAAGCAAAGGCAGAGGGACTGTGTGGGGTTGTTTGGCAGTACTGTGACCCTCAGCGTGGTCCCAGGAGGGGACCCGGCAATGCAGCATCTGCACTTCCAACAGGGGCTGGTGGGAAAAATCCTGATGCGGCTGTAAACATCCTTTGCTTTAGGAAATTTATTTTGTAATCTTTATGTCAGTACTGACATCCACTGGCAAGACAGGAAGGCTGAGTGTTTGAGGGGCTCGTGATTCTCTCATCCAGCTCTCTACAGCTTCGTGTTTCAGCTTTGTGTTCAGACCAGTGCATTCACAACTGGAACTTCAGGCCACAGAGCAGAGACAGGCAGCAGAGAGTTGTTTGCCACCACGCTGATGGAAGGTGCTAGGAGGACAGACAGTGCTCCTCAGCTGTTTTGAGTTAAACACCTGATTCCATAGACATCACAAACCTCTGCAGAACAAAAGACACCTCACCAACCTGTCAGCCCACCGCGGTGCTCCAAAATGAGGTAACCTCATCTCACCGCAATACGATATCAATGGGTCACACGGGTCTGAACGACGCAGGACTCTCTAGAAACTTCATAGACACAGGATTTTATTAAGAATTTTAAAGTTTTTTTATAACTTAGGCCAGGAGCAGATCTTCATTCACTCCAGACTATTTTGTGATGGAGATTATTTGGTTACACAACCACAATAGTAAATGAACCAGTGGCTGGGAGTGTTCCCCAGCACTGAAATTTGATGTTTAAAGTTTTGTTAGCAGCCAACTAGCGATCTTCCATGTCTCTTCATGGTTTAGGAGCCGGCAAATGAAAAGGAAAGGTCCAGAAGGAGGAAGCCAGAGTGCACGCAGCCAGAGTGTCATGGAGGGTAAGAGAGATTAGCAGTATGGCCACTCCATGCCCATTAGCCTCAGAGCCAGAGAAGAGTCGTGTTTAATTTACCACCACAGAGTCAGCCTTTCTCTCTGAGTGGGCACTGAGCCAATTTATAGACACTGTTTACTTCTCATACTTCCCAAATACTTCAGGCTCTCTGCATGGTACCAAAATCACCTGGGGCAAGGCACTAGCGCAGTTTAGGTCCAAAGTCATCTTACACTAGCGTGTCTCTACATGTAATGCTTGATTCACCATGATGACAGAGCCAGGTTCATTGATTTGGTTTTGCTTTTTTTTTTTTTTTTAAGTTGCATTGCCTTTTGAAAATTAGAGCTTGTTACTGGTTTTCAGGATCCAGGTTATTGGAAACACTGGTTAATAGATCAAGTGCATTGTCCTACCACAGAGTCATGTCATTTACCACACGACTCCTGTTGATTTGATCCCAGATACAAAGATTCCCTATCAGAGCCAAAGCCAATGCTGCTTTGAAACTAAGCCAGGTTACTCTGAATACTTCACATACGGTTCACACGTTCCCAGAGCTTCATCTACTGATCTCCATGATCTTTCTGAGCTGGAAAGGAGAGCTTCCTTCAACCATGTGCTGCCTACCAAGAACTGAAGAGGAGTATAGGGAGACACAAAGTACCTCTTTCATTGCATCCCCCAGCTACTGGCTCGCGTGTGGCAAAAATCACTACAAAGCTGGAGTTGGGGAAGCATAGAAGTTCTAAATCCAATAGGAAACAAATGATAAACAAGTCTTCCAGACCAGAACTGGACATTTTGAGTATATGGCTGACAGTAACTCTTCCAAAGGCTGCAGGCTAACTTAGCTCTGAATATTTTGCAATGTCACAAAGTGCATGCCCTAACTGCAGCAATGCCATTTTTAACAACCCTGAGCAGAATTGTTGGCTCGTACAAATTCTTAGAAGGGCTAAGGATGATACACATTAAGATTTCAAAGCTCACAGATGGAACCAAGCCTACTGATGTTTAGGGCCTCTGCAAATGTTTACTACCAATTTGTTACCAAGTTATCAAGTCATCTCTCTCCCTCTCTTAAGCAGAGGGCAGTATTTTCAGGACAGCAGCCATTCAAAAATCCTTTGAAAACCTTACATGAGCCTTTGTAAATACTTTTTTTTCCCCCCCCTCCTTCTATTCATCCTGTGTCTCCTCAAATGTTTTGAGATAAAAATCTGATTATGCACAGGAACAAAGTTATCCCAGTGACTCATTCCTTGGCCAGAAGAGCATCTGATTCTGACTATTCTTATAAACTACGAACTTCAGAACATAATTAGCAATATTGTCAAAAAATCCTGCAAGTAATTAGGACTGTGTCTGGTCAATGGTAACACCACCTGAAGGAGTGTGTTGTGCTTTCAAATGTGGACTGATCAGAAAGCTTTAATAGTTCAGAGAAGAAACTGAATTAAGTTTCAGTTAAATGACTGTTTCCTTTTCCAGTTTCCACTCTACCATCTCAGGCTGAGTGGAAGAGTAGGACAGCAGATGCCTGTCTGTGAAAGGAAATGTTAGTCAGCCCCCTTCTCAAGCTCTGTATCTTCATTTTAAATTCAATTATGTGCCTGTGTGGCTCACACACCTTTGGGACATCCTTTGCTACAGTCTCTCCTGGGCATCATTCACCTACCAGATAACTCAGTGTCCTCAGCCACGATGCTCCTTCTCAATACCTCTCAACAGCGTGTGGAGACAAAACCCTAACAAATACCCCTGTCCCAAGTGTTTCATCATTGATGACAGTGCCAGACACTCATGACAGCTACAGAAATGTCCAGTCATTTCTGAGAGCTAGTGAACCATAGGAGGCAACTGAAGAAAATAAGCCCATCTTTTGGCTTGTTCTCTGTCATCTGAAGGTCAACAGCTTGAAACTGGAAGAGGGGAGATGGAGATGAGATGTAAGGAAGAAATTCTTTGGTGTGAGGGTGGTGAGACACTGGCCCAGGTTGCCCAGAGAAGCTGTGGCTGCTCCTCCCTGGAAGTGTTGAAGGCCAGGTTGGATGAGGCTTTGAGCAACCTGGTCTAGTGGAAGGTGTCCCTGCTGATGGCAGGGGGGTTGGAACTGGATGAGCTTTCAGGTCCCTTCCAACCCAAACCACTCTATGAGTCTATGATTCAATCACTTCCTTCAGCAATTAATTCACCAGTGTAATCTCATGACATGGAAAAGTGCTACTGCATTTTCCCTCCCCAGTTTCACTGAATGGTCTCTTTGTTCCCATATTATGATATAGGAAGAACAAAAGCTGTGTACTTTTCCTAGTTGTTTATAAACTATCTGTCCACTTTTACACCCCTCCTTTCCAAAACAGCAACCTCAGTTTTTCTAATCTCTCAGAGTTTTTACATGCCTTAATCACTCATGTCACCATTTCCTGAAATCTCCTCTCTAAGGGCAGATTTCTGTGTCCTCCCCAGAGCATTCAGACAAGATTGTCCACACCAGCATGGAAATCTCATGCCCCTGATTATTATAGAGTTAATTTAAACCCCAGAAGGGATAACATCAGCCTAAATGTTTCCCTTGCCATTGCAGTGTTGACACTGAATTTCAATTACTGTTGTGCTGCTCAGTCACCTTCCCTGTTTATGTCTGACTGAGATCTTCCAGAGACCTTTCTAATATGGGTACTCCAAATTACTTTGTCTTCTACAGAGGTTGTTGCTTCACTGTTTGCTTTTCCCTCCTCTTTCCAGATGAACAATAAAGAAACACAACACAGGACGTAGGAGGATAAATCCTGAAGACATTTTGCTTTTAACCTTTTGCCATGATGAAAAATAATTGTTCAATTCCACCCACCCCTTGCTTGCTGCTTATAGGACAGTTCTTGTTCAAAGACAATTCTTCTTGTCTTACATTGTAATGCTTAAAATTTTTTAACATTTTTTGTTTGCACAATTTAGGGAAGGCCATTTTAGAAAGTCCCTACTTCATTCTGGATTTTTTTCCCTGCTGTTCAGCCTAACTTTGGCCATTCTATACCTATTTGCTCTTGAACTAGTAGCATCCTTCCAACTAAAAGCTCCTTTCCCTATGTGTTGCTTGCTGTCAGGTGTGGTCGGGCCAGCCATCAGATCCCCTCCCAGTCTCCCATTTTACTAGGCAAGTTTTTTAAGCCAAAGGTCTGGTGATAGGATCTTCATTCTCCAGAAAATCCTAGAAGCCATTCTTACACCTGCTTCAGTTTGAATGAATCTTTCTTGAAAATGATATTTTATTGAATGCTCAGAATTATTCACAATATTCTACATGATATGTTTTTAATAGAAAATTCTCTTTATATTTTCCTGGATCCCATTTACCTTTTAAGCAGTTTGTGGTGTGTGATCACCTAATACTCAAAGATCCTTTTCCTCCTTCTCTCTCATTTCCAATTGGTGAGTCCTTGGGGGCGGAGGGGGAAGTTATTAGCCCCTATATTCATGGCACTAAATTTTGTATAAAACTCATCCACAATTTCATTTCATCCAAATCTCAGAGATCATCTAGTCTCCATTTATAACATCCTGATCATTCTTTCTTTGTGCCATCAGCAAATTTCATCCAAATGCTCTTTTTATTTATGCCAAGGCCATGAATTGAAAAAATGAAACAAGATAAGGCACCAAAGTGACCTACATTAGTAAGCCCTTTTCCCTGTTGAGATGCTGCCTTTGTGGAGCAGTCTCAAAGGCCTTTTCAGAATCAAAATATATCAGATTAAATGTTTCTCTTTTATTAACTTCTTTATTGACATATCTCAAAAACTGAGAAAGGGATTTATGAGATACACTTTGCTTAAAGAATTCATCTCAGTTATCACAGTCTTCCAGGTGTTTTGACATCTTTTTAATTACCATTCCGAGCAGCTTTCAAGAAATAGATAAAGTTTCACTATTCTACTTCCCTCCTTCATCCCTAACACTGTTTTTGGAACTGTGGGTGCAGTCTGTACTGTTTCTCCTGATGCTCTGGTACCACAGCAGCTTTCTGTGAGAGACCACATATTTTCCTAAACCAAGAAGCCAAAGTGCCAAACTACTTCTCACTTAAGTTCTCTGAAATTCTTGGAGGTTGATATACAAAAGCTTAAACCACAAGCCTGGAA
The DNA here is from genome assembly GCA_907165065.1 of Caprimulgus europaeus. The sequence goes on along the minus strand of OU015528.1, from coordinate 4,360,719 downwards.
ACAGAGTTGACTTTTGAGTGAACTTCCCAACCTGTACCACATCAGCATGAAATATGACTGTGAGATTTTTTCCTCCTACAACCCAAAACCAGATTCATTCTACAAAAACAGGAGCTTCCTGGACACACCTCGGATCCTGGTCAGATCTGGGATGTGCCCGAGTGAAGTGAAGCCAACCCACCAGATGTTCCCGTGCCTTTCTCTCTCCGTCATTTGTTTGTTAGATGTATAAAAGCAGGACCCTCTCACAGTGAAGATGGAGACCTCACCTACCAGTGGATGCACTGCATAGGACTTCCCAACTGCTGGGAAAGGTTCTCTGGTCCTTCGCTGTGACAGGGGCTCCCCAGCTGAATCACGGGTCCGGATGATGGTCAAGTGTTTGGGCAACTGGTGATGAATCTTTCTTACTCACTGTAGTTAACCCATGTGGTGATGATCAGGTGTGTTACCCTGCTTATCTTTGTACCTTGCTCATTCTTGTTTTTTCTCTACTTTGAACTAAAGTAAAATAAGTTTGTTTTTGTTTTCAAGTTGGTGTCTGTGTCCTTTTTGCTAATCCCATCAATTGGAAAAACAGAGGTATGTCATATTCTGTTTTAAAATGATTAGTTTGGTCCATCTTTTCTTCTTAACAGATCTCAAGCTGCTTCATTGTAAAAACCAGAATGGACACAGGACAAGAATGTAACAGCCTCCTACATCCTCAGAACTGGCAGTGGATATAAAAAAGGAAAGTTTTTCTTTTTTTTTTTCTTTAACCTCCCTTGATCCAACACATCCACTAATTCTTTCACAGGCTTCCTGGTTCTCACACCCTGGAAGACTCAACATTTATACTTTCCATTCATTTCATTGTTTGCTCTGCAACTCCCTGTTCTAGCTTCCCTCCTAATTATTCCATGCTGCAAATTCAAGCTTCTCCTTACTGTAAATTTTTAAGAACCTCTTGCATGACTCACAGTTTCTCAGAAATTACAACTTAAACCGCACAGGTACCCTATTTTCCTTTTGATCCACAGGGATGGTTGTCATCCAAGACTATTATTATTGCTGATATCATAGGTACCCACAGCACTTCTGAGGATTTTAATCTTTTACTGTTAACTCTGATGTCTGCTTCTCAGTCAGAACGCAGCAGCATGAACTGCTCATTAGTTTGAGCTATTGCGATCACACTCGATACCCTGTCTGCATTTTCACACCATCGGCTTTTGAAGTGGCCGACGGCCGGTTAATCAGACATACTGTGCTGCAGAGTGTCTCTGAAGTTCAGTGGCTCTTTGAAAAAGTGACTTGAGGTGGTTCTGCATTTACTGTTTCACAGCAACTTCTGTCCACACTTCGAGGCAGACAGAGCTTTCCTAGCTGCCAGCCCTGGGCTTGGACCACAGCTTTCCTCCCCTGGCACCACTGCCTACACATGAAGACTCAAATTTTGAGGCACAAACCAGGTTTCCCTTTAAGGACAGCTACTAATTGATCTTTTGGTTGGTTCACTATAACTACCTGAAACTTAGAATACAATTTTGTCAATTCAATACAGGAAGGAGCAGTATCCAACTTCCTCTCTCAGAGCTATTTTAATTCTGCAGGGCTAACAAGCAAGAAAAACAGTAAAAATTATTTCAGACCATCAAGTCAGAAGATTAGTCAGAACACACCGAAGCATCTTAACTGCTGAGTAAGAAGGACCTTTTCACATACAGCTTTGTAGCAGAGAATCACTTTATGATTTGCTTTGTATTCATTGAGTCTATAGTAACATACCACGAGTAACAGTACCTCTGTGAGCTTTTGGGCCCTAGAATCTGATATTCGATATCGGTTTGTCTGTCTAACTACTGAAATGTCTCACTTGTGAGTACTTCATAACCCTTAACATAGTAATGCAGTGTAAACCTTCTGAGTCAGGAAAGTATAATTACCATGGAAATAATTTTCTTGTGGAAAACTTCTCAGATGTTTTACACTGAAGAAAAAACAGCATGAATTGAAAATGCATGTAGAACAAACTCACTTGACGCCCCCTTCTCTTCCAAAGAAAGCTCTTTTGTCGCATCCAAGTCTGCTAGAATAGAGCACAGCTGTTTTGCCAGTTGATGGGATTAGCAAAAGGACACAGACACCAACTTGAAAACAAAAACAAACTTATTTTACTTTAGTTCAAAGCAGAGAAAAGAAGAATAAGCAAGGTACAAAGATAAGCAGGGTAATGCACCTGATCATCACCACATGGGTTAACTACAGTGAGTAAGAAAGATTCATCACCAGTTGCTCAAACACTTGACCATCATCCGGACCCGTGATTCAGCTGGGGAGCCCCTGTCACAGCGAAGGACCAGAGAACCTTTCCCAGCAGTTGGGAAGTCCTATGCAGTGCATCCACTGGTAGGTGAGGTCTCCATCTTCACTGTGAGAGGGTCCTGCTTTTATACATCTAACAAACAAATGACGGAGAGAGAAAGGCACGGGAACATCTGGTGGGTTGGCTTCACTTCACTCGGGCACGTCCCAGATCTGACCAGGATCCGAGGTGTGTCCGGAAAGCTCCTGGTTTGGTATTGTAGGAGGAAAAGTCTCATGGTTGTATTTCATCCTGATGTGATACAGGTTGGGAAGTTCACTCAAAAGTCAACTCTGGTTCAAAGCTTATGGTTTAAGCTTTTGTATATCAACAGCAGACCCTAGGACACTGGTAACACTTCAGAAGATCTTGACACCCTGGTCTGCCAGACTAGGACAGCCAGGAATCTCCTCCCCAGGAGTCCCCTGCTCTCCAGCCTTACAAGCAACAAAATTGTGCAGAAGTCTGCATTTCAGTGTTACTTATTCTGACATAAGCACTTGCTGGCTCTGTCAACTCTGACTTCACCCTCCAACCTTTCCAGCTTGAATGGAAGCTCCAGAACAAGACTCCTATGTACAATTCCCCCATCAATCTCTGTCTAGAAGACATTGCTTCTAGAGGCCCATTCAGGGCACCTCTCGGCCACAGGGAACCCATAGGAAGGGCTGAGGCAGGCCAAGCACATCCCGGTTAAAATATTCTCCCCAGCTTGTGGGAGATCTGGATCCCCACTCCTGCCTCTGTCAAGGGATACTATGGTCTGAACACACAGTTAAGTATTTTGCAGTATTTGTCATTTTGTATCTCCCTGGTATCTCCCATATACTGACTGAACATCCTGAAGACCAGGATTTATAATCCACCTATTTTTGTTTCCATGAATCATTCACACAAAGAGGAAGAGCTTCAAGAAAAAAAAAAAAAAAAAAGCCTTTGAAAAGCAACTGCCTGCAATTCCCCAAAACTGGGTAACAAGAACATTTACCTAAGACATGCTGGCAGGTCTCTCTCTCAAATAGGGTGCTCAATGTTGGGCAGACACAGCAGGAGCAGTCTCCTCCTGCTCACCATCCTTGGGAAGAAGCTCTGCTCTGGTATCTACCTCCAGCCACTGTGCCTGTCTGAAAGATGGAGGGAAAAGCGAGTGACCCATTAAACCTTTGCTACAGAGCTATGAGAAGAATGAAAGTACCTCGCTGAGATCTAAAAAAAACCAAGAACTCCTGTAAGGTTCATGAAAATAAGAGATCAAATAGAGGAGAAAGACTTTATTTTTGTCCTTGAAGAGAGAAAGGTCATAGTACAAACTAAAGATTTAAAAGGTGTAAGGGAAGCAGAACGAAAAGAGACATTACAAATGCACCAATTAGGGGAAAAGCTTCACTTAGAACTTGTGCCTTATCAGATGTCAAAGAATCCAATTACAAGACCAAAACTGATAAGGAACCAGGCTTTGTTCATCCTGCAATTCACACAACTACCTGCTTCAAAGCACATTAAAGCGCAGCCGTAGCCTGAAAAATGACCATCATGAGGAGGTGTGATGGCACAGAGCCTGCACAGTCAGGCTTGGAGGAAACAGCAAACCATCAGTCAGTAAGAAATGAAGGCTGGGATTTGACTTCTTTTCAAAAAGACTTTTGACATCCCTGTCTTAAGGCTTCTGAGGGCTTCAGGAAACAGGTCACATAGTTGTGTCCTATCAGGAAGCACGGGTGGGCCCATAGCAGAGACAGTCCACGTGGGAACAGTACCTTTGTGGGTGGTGAGACAGAAGGGCTTTCATCTACACAAATTACAACGTTATCTTTGCCAGTGACTAACAGCTCTGGAGTGGGGCTGACGTGAATTCTCAACGTAAGTTCGCAGGGTTACACTGGCACACACGCTCCTTCAGCAGACACGACTGTAAGAGGTGTAACATGCTCCATTGCAAAGAGCCCTGATGGAATTTAGGTGGGAAAATGGGAACTCAGTCTCACCTGCCGAGCAGGCATCATTAAATAATAAATAAATAAAATAAAAATCAATTTAATTTAATGGCTTCTGGTTCTCCCACCCGCAGCGACACGAACACAGTGACTAGAGGCAGGGGGACACCACGCCCACAGCCATTACCCGTGCGGGAGGAGCCCAGCCTAGCGCGCCCGAGGCCTGGAATGGCCCCGCTCCTCTCTCCAACACCCTGCCAGGGAGACAACATGGAGCCGCCTCTTGCCATCTTGCAGGCGCGGGGGGTGGCAGGAGGAGCGGACGGGATCGCCCCGCGCGGCCCTGGCTGCGAGGAGCCCGTGGAGGACAGCGGGGACCGGCGCACGCCCAGCCCCGCCGCAGCCCGGGGGTCACTGCGCGGTGACACGGCCACAACCCCCTCACGCCCCCGCCCCGCCCGGCCACCGTCCGCGCTGTGACGTCACGCGCCCGGCCGAGCCCCGCCATCCCCACTGCGCATGCGCCAGACAAGGACAACGACACCCGCCTTCAGCCGCGGGGTTAACCGGAAGCCGCCGGGCCCGGACAGGAAGTGACCCCTGCGCGCGGGGACAAACAGCACCGCTGCCGGGCTCGCTGCCCGCGCCCCGCTCCAGCCGGCCGCGCGGCCTTTTGTGACTCATTTGACTGACAGGCGGGTGTGACCAATGGGAGCTCCTTCTTCCTTCCCGTCTAGCTCGCCTTCTCTCGAGCGATGCCCAATCGCAAGGGCAAGTTCTCCTCCGTCGCCGTCGCCCTTTGATGGATTGGTGCACGAGCCAACCAGAGCGCGGTCTGTGGGCTGGCCCCGCCCCCCGCCAATGGGCGCGCTGTGGAATGGAGGCGCTAGAGTGGGGACGTGCCAGGCGCTCCCGCCTCAGCACAGCCACCCCCACCCCCCTCTTTTTCCGCCGCTCCCGGGCCGGGGCAGCCCCGGCGGCGCGTCCCCGCCACACATTCCCAGGCTGGATGCGACACGGGGCGGGGAGGAGCCGCCCGGCCGCTGCGTGTGGGGGCTCCTCGCGCTCTTAAGGTGGCCCAGAACCCGCCCGGCCGTGGCGGGCGGAGGCGGCAGGAGCGGAGCGTGCGGCCTCTGCCCGGGCTGCGGATGAGGGGATGTCCCCGGGGTGTAACGGCGGCCGACATGGCGTCAAGCGGGAACTGCCGGGTGTGAGGGCGGCGTGGAGGGGAGAAGGAACCCGCTCCCTCGTCAGGGTGAGGGGCCGGGTGGAGGCGGGGGCCGCTCCCGGCGTTGTGTACCTGTGGCACGAGGCTTCCCGCTGCACTGGGGAACGGCATCTGCGAGCGAAGTGTCTGCCTTGGCGGGTGTCCAGGGCCAGGACCGCCAGCAGCCTTCGACTTTCCCGAGCTCCGGGCAGGTCTGCCTGGTGTTGGTAGAGTTGATGGGTGTGAACCCTTTCTTGTAGTCACAGAATGGTGGGGTTGGAAGGGACCTCAGCAGATCATCCAGTCCAATCCCCCTGCCAAAGCAGGTTCCCTACACCAGGTTGCACGGGAAAGTGTCCAGGTGGGTTTGAACATCTCCAGAGATGGAGACTCCACACCCTCTCTGGGCAGCCTGTCTCAGGGCTCTGGCACCCTCCCAGGAAAGAAGTTTTTCCTCATGTTTTAGTGGAACCTCCTGTGCTCCAGCTTGTGCCCATTGCCCCTTGTCCTGTCACTGGGCACCACTGGAGAGTCTGGCCCCATCCTCTTGACACCCACCCTTTATATATTTATAAATATTTATAAAGTCTCTTCTTAGTCTTCTCCAGGCTGAACAGACCCAGCTCTCTCAGTCTTTCCTCATCAGGGAGATGCTCCAGGCCCCTTAATCAACTTTATAGCCTCTGCTGGACTCTCTCCAGTAGTTCATGGTCTCTCTTGAGCTGAGGAGCCCAGAACTGGACGCAGTACTCCAGATGTGATCTCACTGGGGCACAGCAAAGAGGGAGGAGAACCTCCCTCAACCTGCTGGCCACACTCCTAAATCCACCCCAGGAGACCATTTGCCTTCTTGGCCATGATGGCCCATTGCTCGCTCATGGTTAACCTGCTGTCCACCAGCACTCACAGGTCCTTCTCTGCAGGGCTGATTTACATCAGGTCAACCCCCAACCTGTCCTGGTGCCTGGGGTTATTCCTCCCCAGGTGCAGAACTCTACACTTGCCCTTGTTGAACCTCATTACGTTCCTTCCCACCCAGCTCTCCAGCCTGTCCAGGTTTCACTGAATGGCCCCACAGCCTTTTGGTGTATCAGCCACTCCTCCGAGTTTTATGGAGCAAACTAAAAGTAAATCCATACATATATTTACACACAAATACATAAAAGATTTTCTTGGGTAAGAAGAGGTTTTGAAAAAAAGCCAAACCACAAAGCAACCACCGAAGCCTACTCAGGGAGAAAAATATGTTAGCATACCTGTATGTTACACAGGATTGCTGAGATGCCTGTTTACTACTAGTTGCAAATGGAAAGAACAGGCCTTCAGCCAGGATATGGAAGAGAATTGCTTCCCAAATACTGTAAGTTTCAATGGCCTAACTGCCAAAAACCAAAGCCACCTCCTACACCTTCCTGGATACCAGAAGCCTCAACTGCCCGCTACCCATCTGTCAAAATATATAGGTTTCCCTAGAGAAACACTAACAATTCAGGCATGCACAAACCCTGCGGCATCTTGAAAAATTGGGAGAAGGATAAAATACATGGAATGGAATGGAATGGAAAAATTTGTTAGGTGGTGACTAGCTTACTTTTTTTCCCCATGTCTCCATCTGCTATCCTCTATCTTCTGCTTAACTTGCAAAGGCTTTGGGATGGGTCTTTTTGTTTTCTGAATACCAAATGTGATCACGGATCACGATCTGTTCACTTTTGTGCGTTTCTGCAACAGCAATTCTTTGACTTGCCTCCCAAGGGCTTTTTTTGTGTTGGGTGGCATTTTTGTATTTACATTCTTTCAAGTTGTGGAATAATTTTTTTACATTTTATCTTTTTTTTTTTTTTTTTTTTCTTTTTTTTTTTCTTGTCTGTAAAAAACAGGCAATATTTCAGACCTTCTTTTGGGAGAGAGGATCCTGAAAACCAAAAGGGAAAATAAATAGGGAACACACATTGGATGCCTGACACGGTTTTCTAACATGTCTGCAGTGGCTGTAGATCAAACAACTTGCAGATACCACCCGTCAGTGCCTCCCAGGACAATGAGGCTTCTCAATCTTCTCTCTCAGAAGAGTTAAGAGGAGCCTGGGCACAGTATGGACACTAATCCTACCTAGAGGGGAACTCGATAGCTTAGTATGGGAGACCCAAAGAGCATCTAGCCCAAAGAGAAATCCAAGGAGTGGCAGAGTGGGACTTGAGCTGAGATGGGGGACTGGAGCAAGGCTGGGGGAAAGGACAACAGGACAAAGCTCTGCTGTCGCCTGTGGAGGTGGGAGGGAAAGAGATGGTTGTTGGCCCATAGTAATCACAGAACTGCCTCGATTGGAAAAGACCTTAAGATCATCCAGTCCGATCGTTAACCCAACACTGACAAGTCCCCGATTAACCCATGTCCCTCAACACTGTGTCTACATGACTCTGAAATCCCTCCAGGGATGGAGACTCCACCACTGCCCTGGGCAACCCCTTCCAATGCCTCAGAACCCTTTCAGCAAATAAGTTTTTCACAACATTATAATTTCTTACACTGCCCTGGGCACAACTTGATTAGGAACACTGTAATGGGATCTGTAATGAGGTAATATTAATAACATGGGAAAAGGGGCAGGAAACCCTCCTTGACAGAGACCACAACGGGTAGTAGCACAGGGAGAAGAGCTATGGCCAGAGCTGCTGTCATAGGAGCAGAAGAAATGTTTGGTATGGGAGAAGAGGACACAGAACACCTTGAGAGGATGGAGGTTGAGTGTTCATTCTCCATGACTTCCTGAAACAAAGGCCTGGGGCTTTCTCACAGCTTTTGATCCCCTGAAGTCAATCACTCTGCAAGGAGTCATTGCAGGTGCTGTGGTGAACTAAGCCTGCAACAGCAGCAAGTCTTAAAGTTCAGAATCAATCAGATATCAGAACAATTTCTATATTACAGTTTCCAGAAGAAAAAAATAAATTTACTCAGAAAATGCAATTTTCTGCCAGCATGTGTTGTATCCTCTACTCCAGGGCTTACAGCACTGTTACTGTTTGGAGGGATGCAAATGTGAAACAAGCCCCAGAAAGAAGATATTATCTCAGACAGGGGGTCTTTCAGATAACCAGGGCAGGGACCCCGGAGGGGGCTGCGTCGTCGCCCTGCGCTTCAGACTTCCACGTCAAAGTGGCCTGACTCCGATGACACAGGGGGATCCCAGGCGGTGGCTGTTCCTTCTCACACAACACATTTTGGAGTATTATTTGATCTATTTAATTCACTTCTCTACACAGTCCCCTTTAACATTGTAAGACGGTTGCCTCCGTCTGCGACCCTAAGACCAGTCTTGCGACACACTGACAGGAAACTCCCAGTTTGCACCCAACTGGGAGAAAGTGCGACAACACTGTATGCGATTCACGGGATTTTTATATGGTTGTACAGATGGCGATGAGACTTTTAACGGGGTAGCAACAGAAACACCTTTTCAGGCTTGGGGTTGCAATAGGTGACTGACAAGTACAAGGTGTGAGAAAAGATGATCAAGGATGGAAAATTTTAATTTTGGGGGGTGGGAGAAGACTCTGAGCGTCCGGGGCTGGAGCAGGGCAGGTCCCTCAGGGCCGTGAGCCCGACCCACGGCGGGGGTCCCAGGCCCAGGCCAGAGCGACCATTGGGGAGTGGCATCCCGCGGTGGGACAGGGAGCCCCGGGGCTGGAGGAGCGCCCGTTGCAGGGGTGGCCCAGCAGCTGCTGCCGCCAGCTGGGGGGCCGCCTGAGGGGCGAGTGCTCCCCGGCCGCTGGCCATCCCCGGGGTGACTCGAGCCCCCGGGACGGAGGTGGCGGGATGGCCGCGGCAAGCGCTGGTCCCGCAGGGCAGCCAGGCTTCCCCCGCCCTCCCTGCCCCGGGAAGGGCGGCAGCGGCCCTCGCTGAGCAGCCGCAGCTCCCCCAGAGCGGCGCCTCCTTAACCCGGGGAGGCGGGGGCGGCCGCGGCCGGGGGGAGCAGGGAGAGGCGGAGCGGAGGCCGGGGAGGAGCCGGGGCCTGCAGTGGAACCGCAGCCCGGAGCAGCCGGAGCAGCAGCCGCGGGAGCGGAGGGGCCTGGAGAGACTCAGCGCCGCCAGGCCGGGGCCCGCCCCCTCTACCCGCACCGGAGCCCGGGGAGCCCCCCGGGGACGAAGCCGAGGCCCGGCGAAAGGCGGTGGAGGCGGCCGCTCAGCCCCGCGCAGGCCCGTGAGCCGCCGCGGCCTCCCGTGGTAGCCGGGCCCGGGCAAGAGGAGCTGGGGCCTGGGGGGAAGCCAGGGACAGCCTCCGGGCAGCCGGGGTGGGGGGGGGACACCCCCGTAGCCTGTCGGGGTGGGGGAGAGACCCTGCCCACCGCTCTCTCGCCCCGTCCGCAGCCGTCAGGGGACACCCCGTTAGGCAGCCCCGCTCCCGGTGGAGGGGGGGGGGGGGGCGGACACTGCGGCGGCCCCTCGCCGCCCCCGTCTCGCTGGCAGGCCGGGGCGTACCCGCCTGCCGGTCCCCCGCCCCGTAGCTGGCGGGGGAGCTTAACACTTGCCCCCTTCCCCGCTGGCGAGCCCAGGGTGGACAGAGGCCCCCGGCTCCAGGCCCTGGGAGCTGTCTGGAAGCGGGTCTGCTCTTCCTCGCTTTGGAATAGAGCCTCCTGCAGCTCCCTCAGTCCCTGTTTAGTGGAGACCCCGGTTTCTGAGGGTTGTGAGAATAACCCTGACCATCTACTCCTTGCTGCCACTGAGGAAATTCCTTCCCCAAGCAGAGGAGACAGCCCTTCCTCAGCTCATCCCCAGACCAGATAGTAACAGGGGAGTCTCTGCAGAAGAAATCCTGTGTGTCCAAGAGAGGCAGTCCCCCATGGCAAAAATTAAGCAGGAGCTCCAGGTACTTGCCGAGTAATTTTAATTATTTACATCTGCTCAGCAGGCAGCAGGAAAGCAAAACAAGGGAGAGAAAGCAGAGGCAGATATTTTTCTTCCCATTTCTAGTTGCTGTTAACCACTGGAGATAAAGGTAATTTGCAATATTGACCTCATCCTCCTGCATCCCAAGGAAGATCCCTCATCCTCTAATCCCAAGAGGGTTTTCTTCAAATATCCTGTACAAGGAGTGAAGACACACCTCCCAGTTACAGGGAAAGGAAAAAGCAGATTTTGCTGATAATATCCACAGAGATAGCAAGATTTTTTTTTTTTTTTTTTTTTTTTTGAGAAAGATTTGCCCACCCTTAAGGACAAGGTGCGCTTAGAGGAAAAAGAAGAGAGATTTACAGGCAGGGAGATTGGGGAAATTGATCTCTGAAATAATCTGACAATCGGTGAAAAGGCTGGGCTGTCTCCCAGGGGAACATCCCTTTAGATGCCAAAGGATCTCCATCCTGGGATAAAACCAGCAATTTTAGGGAACCAACAGTCCCCAGCAGATTGTTTTAATACTCAAGATCCTGGTTTCATCCACAATCCCGTCACCCTCAAAATATTTCTTGAAGAAGCTCTTGGAATAGCTGCCAGCAACACTCTGAGCATGGGTCTCGGAGAAGGAGTGTGAAGGGCAGCACCCCAGAAACCAGCACTGAAGATAATCCACCTCCCTCCAGAAAATCTTCCAGACAGAGTGAGTGACCACATTATATCACCTCTCTATTCGTAGCTGTCCTTCTCTTTTGCCTTCTGTCCTTGTTTTCCATGTCTCTCCTCTCGCTGTCTCTGCTTTTCTTTTAGTCTTTTTTGCTCTCTTTCTGTTTCTGAACCTCTCCCCCGCCTTCTTTTTCAACATATCTTTCTCCATCTCCCTCGTTTAGCTCCCTTACATGTTGTATGGAATTGACCTGATTCTTCCCCTCACTACTTAGCTTATGGGAGACCTTAGTGCTATTTAATTTTAAGAAACCTTTCTGCCCTTTCCCTTCTACTTTCTTTCACTGGTGTATTCATCCTAGGCTCAGCCTGTATCATCACCACTGTGAAATTAATTTCTCTTATTTAGTGGTCATTGAGAAGGATATTACTAGACAAAAAAGTGTTGAGGAGATGGGAGCAGTGATTTATATTGCCAGTGTCCAAGGATGCACCCATAGGGTTGGAGTGTCTGTTCTTCTCCATGTGGGTCCTACTCTGCTCATAACTGGGAATAAAATCATTGTACGATGCAGACCTTGCTGTGCTTGGGAGCTGAACGTACAGATCCCAGTGCTTGTACTCCGAGATGTCTGTTCTAATGTACCCAGGGGCTGCGGGATGAATTCTGGAAAGAGTGCCCTTGAGAGTGGGTTCTGTGGTGCTCAGGAGCCTGGGAATGAAAATCCTGACAGTGCTGGTGGAACCTGCTCTGAAAGCCAAAAGAAGCCACTCCGTTGCCACCGGTCTTCATCTGTGTTTTATGCTGTGTTCAGGGGCTAGGAATGTGAATCCTAATGCTGATACTGTGGGGAGCCAAGCTGGCTGCTTTTTGTAAATAAGACAGTTAATTTCCAGTCACAAATGAATATTCTGACACTCATGTTGTGATTTCCTGAGAAATCAAGGCTGAGGGAGACTTCATCTCAAATGAAGCCAAAGCAGATTTCCGTAGCAGAAGAATCATCCCTTAAGGATATTTCACCTGGGATATTCCTGTTTCTGTTCTCCAGTGAGGAAATCCAAGATCAAAGGTTCCTTGGCAGGGACAGGAACCCTTCTAGAATCCATTTAGGAACAGGGTGATTAACAGGGAGACCCTGAATAAGGAGCTCCCTGGTGTAATTTGTTAGCAAGATGAGACAAAAGATGCCAGGTCCCTCCAAACTGATTCCCCATTTTAGCAGAGAATGTTGACACTTTTCTGTAGCTTTGGGAGCTGCCTCTTTCTAAGGGAAGGCTGGACCATGAAGCACACACACCTGTGTTCTGGGGGTACCGGTAGGTGCCCTCCTACCAGTTGCCCTGTAGTTATGCAATCAGCCTGTTTTGAGTACAGCTGTGTTATCTAGCTCAAGGCAAGAGATAACCGAGGCATTTTGGCCTTTGTACATTCAAGGGGGTAACTGACTTTTCACACTCTTGAGGTTAATTTACCTTGCTCTGCCCCCTTCCTCGCAGTAATGACTTGACATTTTTCAAGTGCTTTTGGCCCTGATGGATGCCAGGGCACTTTACAGAACATACATGCCAGCCTTACAAAATTCTGCTCTTCCACAACAATGATCTTTCTGTATATTAAATGTTTTTTTTTTCCTTCATTATTCACGACTAAGATTTTGTGTTTGCTGCTTGAGCTTTAAATATTCATGACAGACATACAAAGCGGAAAGTCATCTGCTGTACAGTGATTGTTACTTATTTGTTAATTGCTGACAAAGCATTCAGTGCTGACTTGGACACACAAAATTAAGAGAAATCTCTGCTCTGAAGATCTCGTAGTCTAAACCGCAGCTATACAAAAGCTGGGATATATTGGTAAATTTAAGGAAGGGAATAATTTTTAGAGAGCATAGCTCTTTAGTATGATGGTGGTATTTACATCAAATGTTTATCAGAGGCTAAAATGCAGCTTCCTCTGCGATGGAATACTGCAGCTGTTCTGCACCATTTCTTTTATACAAAAGTATCTATAAAAGAAAAAGAGAGACTATTATTAATCTTCATAAAAGTGCAAGATACTTTATAGACACATTTAAATGAAAGTGCTATGTCTTTGAGAGTTTCCATTAAGAATGTTAAACCCAAGCACCTAAAATTAGACTTTAAAAAACCACATTTAGGTACCTAAGTAAATAGGCTGATTCTTGTAAGTGCCCAGGAATGTAGAGTTGACTTCAACAGAAGCAATGAAGTCTTCAACATTTGCGTAAAGAGACACTCAGTTATGCGTGTATGCATTTGTAAATTTAAATTTGGACATTCACGCTTCCAAAAGTTGACTTTTAAAGTTGGAGCAGTCTGATCCTGTTCTGTGAGCACTCTACTCTCCTCTGAGAACTGTGTGTGGCATTTCTCAGGTCAAGCCCTTAAGTAAAATGAAATTAGAAGGTCTGGAGAGTTATGGGAAAAGTATTACGTTACTGAAAGATCGTGAGGTTACGTTAATGTTTAAGTACATGTTCTGTAAGTTTTTGGGTTTTATCTGGAAATCTGGTTCTGTGGGCAAGTTTCTAGGATAGAGTAAGGAGTCGGAAAAGTTGGAATGAAATGCAATAAACAGTTGGAGGAGTTTGGATAAAATTTCATAGGCTGAGACTGGATTGTTACTACTGTAGTGCTGGGTTTTTTTTCTCTTATAAAAATGCAGCTGAATGCTGGTGTCTCTGGAGAAGTTTTTTCTTACCTCAGAGGTACAGGTATTTTTGCTTCCTACCTCCTCCCTTAAACTTCATCTGACCTTCATAGCGTGGGAGATTCAGTCTGCATCACAGCTTGGATCTTTGGCCTTTTGAGTGTCAGAAAAGAGCTATGGTGAATGGCAGCTGTGATACGGACAGCTGTCCCTCAAGAGCAGGACTGAGATGATTATCTCATTTTACACAGCTGTCAGACAGGAATTACTTCTTGGTCATTAGCAATCAAAAGATGAAATGCTTTTGGATTCATTTTTCCACTTGCTTTTCCCAACCTTGGGTAGAATTGTAACCGGTGACTTTCACACAGAACCTTTTGTGTTTTCTAGTGCTCCCTTTGCAGAACCTGTTGATGAGTGATACGTTAGAATTTAAAACATTAAAAAATATTGTTTCTAGCATTTTCAGTCAGGAAGACAACTTTGAAAATACGAGTAGTGCCCCGATTAATGGACAACCTAAAATAGTATCTCTGAAATGTTGGAACTCTCCAGTTGTGTTACATCTGAAGCCTAAAGAAAAGCGGTTAAACCTCTGTATCGCTGACTGTTGCACACTGTGTTATTTTAGCACAAATATCCAGTTGATATGTTCAACCTCCCAGTGCTTATCATGTTGGTTGGAGTCTGTATTGCTACTTGCTATCTATTCTGCTGTTTCCTTCTTCCTTCTAAGGAACATCTGATGAACTTAAAGATCTACAACATGTTTCTGCCCTGTACTTGTGTGTTTTCACTTTCAAAGGCAGTCTGTGTATTACTGAGAGCAAGCATGCTGCAGTGTTTTCACAATTAATTAATTGCAAATTTTCATTTCAAGTTTGAAATGAAAATGCAATATACTGGGAATTTTTCCAAATTCGGAGACCTCGCAGCAGAGTTGAGGACAGATTTAATGTTGTGTCCTGTGGTGTTTTGCCAAGACGAGATTGTTATTTTATCCTCCTGTCTTTGACCTTCCCCATACTATTGTGAACCTTGGAGTTGGTGTCTTAAAGGCAAGTGAAGCACAGATTTTGCTGGTTCCTGACCTTTGCCAACTCTTTCCTGAATACCATCCTGGGCTTCCTAGAGTGGTGTCACAGTCAGGTTCTTCTGCACCTTTAAGGCCCAGCATGTTTCCACCCCGCCTACTTCTTTACTCTCATTTCCTCCTACACCCCACTCCTCCTCCCAGTTCTCCCTGTACTGCTCTTTACATCTCATTTTCCACGCTGTCCCTTTGGCATTCTGTCTGTGGTCCTAGAACCCAAAAATACTGCTTCTCTTTTCATCAAGCCAGCATCCCTCATCTCTCTGGGATTCTTCACTGGCAGGGATCCTTTCTTACCACATCTCTCATGCCCACACCTGCATTTTGACCTGTTCTTGGTTTGGCTTTTGTTAGATTATATCCTTGTGGACACATAATGGTTTTTGTCTGAGGTTATGTTAAAAACCCTCTTCTTTTATACCACTATATAATAAATAGAATTTTATTCTTCTGAGAATATCTGCTAGGCTGGGGAATGGCACTTGGTCTCCGTAATCCATCTGACTCATTTGTTCTCTCACCCTTCCTTCTCTCCTGCCTCCTTCCTTTCCTCAGGAATAGCTGGATTTTAGTTGGTTAAAATTAAAAACCTTGCACTCTGTTCTGTGGTTCCTTCCAGCACTTCAGGATCTTGGTTTTGAGAATCAGGGTGAACAATTTGTGCAAGACCCAATACCTCGTTCTTTGTCTTTCTAAGCTGGTCAGCTTATTTGATGTGAAGTCAAGAAATAAGGGAATATGTGGTGGTGTTTGGCCCTTTTTTATGTGTAAGACAGACTGAGTAATGAGGGAGAGATGAGTGAGAGCTTTCTTACCTCGAGGAAAAAAATATTTGCTTTTTTATTTTTTACAATTAGCAATTCAAATTTCGTTTATACTCTCTGCTGTTTAAAGGCTGTGGCTGATTATAGCAGAAATATGTAATTACTGTTAAAAGTTCACATCTGAATAATTGGGAAGGAATCTGAACTTTTTGTGGTCAGAAATTAAAGGAGCAAAGTTTCTGAATTCTCAGTTTCCCCCAAAAAACTATTGTTAAGTAAAACCAAAACAATTCTCCCTCCTCATCAGGAACTTGCAGAGAAAAATAAATGAGCTGCTAAAATACTTACCTCTGAAATGCCCTTTATTTCTACCTGGACAAAGGAGACAAGCTCTGAATGTGGAGAACTGCTCTGGGATTTGAGAGACCTCTGTTCTCTGCACGGTTCTGCTGCTCCTTTGCTGGCTGCTATTGGGCTGTGTGCTTCTCCACGCCTGGCTTCCCATTTATCCTGGAATAGGCTATTGATCCTTTATCAGGGTTCCAAAGTATAAGGATGAAAAACACTTTATAAAGGCTGGCTGTTCTTGCTGTTGATTACCTTAATTACAACGTGATACTGATCTCAAAACCTCTGTATGCTGCTTTTTGTGGCCTTAAGAAACAGTGAAAGCATGATGCCCAATTAATTTTTGTTTCGTGAAAGGACCTGTAACTCCAAAACTGAAAGATCCTGTACCATGTCTGCAGCCTAGAACTGTTTTTTAAGTTGACTTAAGTATAGATATTCTGACTCCCTTGAAGCTTCTCCTAAGATCTCTAATGACCTTTTCTTGGCCAGGTCTCAGGGTCTGTATTCCATCTTCATCCTTCTTGGCTTCCCTGCTGTTTTTGACACTTGATCATGCCCAATCTTGAAATCTTGTCCTCCCTTGACTTTTGTGTCCGTATTTTCCTGGTTTCCCTCCCACTGTTCTAGTCATTCATTCAGTAGCTTTTGCACTAAACCATTTTCCTTCCTCCATTTATTTTTTTTTTCATAAGTTAGACACAAAGACCCACCTCTAATACTCTCTCTTTGCTTTTCTTTACCTCCTTCGTGCCAGTGATATTAAATTATGCAACTTGGCATACTACCTTGACATCTTTTTTAAATGATTTGCTGCAAGTTTAAGATGACTGAGGCGCAGATGGACCTCCAGAAAGCTCCTTTGAGATTTCCCTTTATTTCCTGCTTTTGTCTGTTGTGAAGCTCCACAGTTGGGCCTATAACATGGGTTTTCTTGCTCTGCACGTACAGGATAGGGATTAATCTTCCAGTTTCATGGCCTGAATCTCACATTTTTTCTTTCTTAGTCTCTTTGGGTAACACTTACACTTTCTCCTTCAGTTACCATTGTGGTTACTGCAGACTGTTCTTTCTGGCCCCTGACAACTGTGTTACCTTCTTGTCTGGTTAAAAACACAACTACTGAAGCTATCCTCCTGGCGTGTTTTCTCAACGTGTTGCCATCTCCTCCTTGACAAGCCTGTTCGTTGGCTATCATCCACCACATAAGGTTCCAACTTCTTGTACTCACTCGTAGGGGCCTTCACATTTATGTTTCTTCCATATCCATTGCCATCTCTCATCGTACCGTCCTTTGTCCAGCCAGCAACACAAGCGTGACATTGTGCTTTTCCATTTCTTGCATGAGCATCTCTTCACATTCTTCCTCAGATGACTCAGGAAAATTGCCAGCCAATAGAGGCCAGACATACTGGAAACTACTTATTTGCATATTTGAAAATTATTCAAAAGGTCTAACTGATACTCAGAGGTAGTTGTCTTACTACATGTACCCTTCTCTCCCTGCTTTATTTTGTAAAGGGTAAAGAGCATAAGCAAAGACACAACATCTAGAAAGACTGGGAAGGTCAAGGTTGGAGCAGAATAAGATTTATTGGCAGTTGGAAGGTGGCAAGTGTGTGTGTGGCAGAAGGGGACTTCTGTCAGTTCCTGTAAGGAAACGAAGAGGAGATTAGTTTGAGACTGCGACACAAAATGAAACATTTTACGGGTAGGATGCAGAAAGCCAAGTAGCAATACTAGTGTTTGAAGGCAGAAGTAACTGTTAATGAGTGTGTGTTCCTTTCTGGAGTGGTTCCGAATCCTTTTGACCTTCAAGCTTAGTACAAATCTCTACAAGTTGTGAGCCTGGCCTGGGGGTTGTCAGGTGTTTTGTCTCCTGGAAGACACTTCAGTCACTTAGTTCTGAATAACAGCTAACAGAATAGTAACCAGGAGTTACGTTAAAACAGTGGTTGAGACCTAATTAATGAGCTTCACACGGTATTACTTGATTATTCCGATCATTCTCCAATTTCAGTCACACTTTGCTTCCTGACTCCTCTTTAACAGGCTTTTCTGCAGTGCTTTGGTAATCTTAACTCCGGGAGCATCTGCTCTACATACCTTGTGTCCAGTTCTGGAGCCCCCAACACAAGAAAGACATGGACCTGTTAGAACGAGTCCAGAGGATGATGTGAGGGCTGGAGCAGCTCTGCTCTGAGGACAGGCTGAGAGAGTTGGGGCTGTTCAACCTGGAGAAGAGAAGGCTCCAGAGAGACCTTCTAGTGGCCTCCCAGTACCTGAAGGGGCTCCAGGAAGGCTGGGGAGGGACTTTGGCCAATGACAGGGAGTGACAGAACAAGGGGTGATGGCTTGAAACTGGAAGAGGGGAGATGGAGCTGAGATGTGAGGAAGAAATTGTTTGCTGTGAGAGTGGTGAGACACTGGCCCAGGTTGCCCAGAGAAACTGTGGCTGCTCCTCCCTGGAAGTGTTCTCGGCCAGGTTGGATGAGGCTTTGAGCAACGTGGTCTAGTGGAAGGTGTCCCTGCTGCTGTCAGGGGGGTTGGGACTGGATGAGCTTTAAGGTCCCTTCCAACACAGACCAGTCTGTGGTTCTATAATTCTATGATTTTGGCCATGTGTTATACGAGTAATCTACACTTGATGCCAATTTCCTTATTTTCTGTGAGTTCAGTACACAGTTGTTGCTAGTGCTTGATACCCATTTCCCCAAGTGGGACAGAATGGGTTGTGGCTTGTTCGAACAACTCTTTTGAGTTCATATTGACTAATCTGTTTTCAAGGGTTCAGCCTTTGGTGAAGAGATTCTGACTACTTGCTGTCTGATTTTCATTTTCACTCTGCCTGGCTGGTGTTCGTTTAGCCCTGGGGGCTCTCTTACATAGAAACTTTGTAGTTTCTGTAATTAAACTGCAAAGTTAATAGTAATTTTTCCCTGATAGGCCTATTTTTTAATGGGAATAAGAACACAA
The DNA here is from genome assembly GCA_907165065.1 of Caprimulgus europaeus. Next base: position 4,341,817 of record OU015528.1, on the reverse strand, counting down.
CTTTCCTTTCTAAATGCATGTTGCATTTTTTTAACTTGGGTTTCTGCACCTATCTTTGCAACAATGCAAAGATCTTCTGGGGAAGATGTTCTACATATTGATCTACTTCTGATGTTGTCTCTAATTTCAGAGACAATCTGGGTGTCATATCAGTGTTTGCATATCCTCTACTGAAGGTTTACTACTGGATGTGTTTGTGATAGGTAGCCAAAATTGAAATCCTTCTCTACAGCCTGGGTGCTCCCACAAGGCTGTGGGAAATACCTTCTCTTAGATACAGTTTCTCTACTTCCTGCTTTCCAAGGGAAAAAAAACAATACCCAGTACCTTTCTCAGTGTAGGAGTGATTGTTCTGTTAATATTCTTAAAGCAAATGCCAAAGATTTTTCTTGCCTGCCTCGGCATATGTTTAGAATTACAGCTCCTACTTCCAATGGTAAAATATCGTGTCGTGGTACTGAGGGTGGAGGCATGCTGGAGAGACATTTCTGCTGTGGTGATAGATTTTCATTGTGCTTCTTCAAAGTGCTTGGTTTACTTTTTACTTCAAATCTGTTATTGGGAGGGTTGCCATGGGACATTTGGCATATTATTAGAATAAATCTGTTATAATAGTTTTATTACAAAGAAAATAATTTTTGGCTCAAAAGTATTTTAGGCATCCTAGTATTCTCAGTATAATTTGCTGTCTTTTGACAGGTGTTACGTATTCCCCACTTTCACTTATGCAGCACCATCAATAAGCAAATGAATCCTTACTTTGAACACATTTTCAGACTGTCTGAGGAGTATCTGCAATGTTTATGTAGTATTTCTCTGCATGTTTATAGAGCAGCCAACAAAAATATTTGATTAGTTGGTCTTCTTAAAAATCTGTCAAGGCACTAGCTATGCTTGATCCTAGATTTTGATGCCTGTAAGGATACTGTCTTCCTGTGATGTGAGAATATTTGAGACTTTGGTTGTAATGCCATCTGTTGATAAGTTTAAATAAGCAGGTCAGGTTTTGTGAACTATACCATTTTCTCATTTTTTTACAAAACTACTAGATAACTGCTTTTGGAATTGGATTGGGCTATGTTTCCAACATGGGGTTTTTGGTGACTTTACAGGTCCCACAAGATCTGACACTTCAATAGTACCAAGAACACATGTACAGTCAGTGCCCTTCATTCATTAAATTCAAAATACAAAATAATACATTGCTCATGCACCTTTCACAAAATGGAGGGAATCAAAAGGTCCCATGTTAAAATGTGCTGTAATGGTACTTATGTAATTAGTAACTATTATGAAAACAGATTTATTTTCTTTTTTATTTTTCCTTGAGACTTAATATGAAAATGTTGTTGTTCTGTTTGTTAAAGGAAAACCATATCTATATAACAATTTAATCATAACAATTAGCCCAATGATTTATATTAAGCTGTACATGGTCTAAAAGTTGTCATATTTGTCTAACTCTGATTTTTCAGTACCATCTTAGTGTGTTGTGTTGTAACTTTTAGCAAATTCCTGGTTCAGGATGTAATAATTACTGTACCACCTGTGTTCTTTTACACAAAATAGCATCGAGCATGGAAAGCCGTTCCATTGTGCACATGAGGTAGTTTTGAGTAGGAGGACGGAGTCGGAGCGCTGTGACACAGCCAGGCGCAGCTGGTGACAGTACTGGTATGGGTGACACCATGCTGGGTGCTCTTCAGTGACAGTAACTTCCTTTAGTTGAATTTTTTTTTTCCTTTGTGGTTCATGACTAGTGAGAACTGCGTGCTCCCTATAACCACATCTGCAAGCCTAGAGTTTATTGGGAAAATGAGGTTTTTTTTGGTTTGTTCCCTTCCCAAAGAAGGGAAACTTGGTTCTGAGGTATGATGATTTTTCTTCCCTCTTTGCCCCAGGGACTGTTTTTCCACCTTTCATGTGGCACTGCAGACAGAAGTGTACTTTCAAACTGCAGTGCTTTGCTTTTTGATGTGCTAACGTGACACCTACCGCTCCTCCCAGGTTGAGTTTCATTTTATGAACAATACCCAGCAGATTCTCTCTTCCTTCTGGATTTGATTCCAGAAACATACCCATTTCCTGAAGGCTTCTCCCAAGTAGGTACCAAAACGACGGATAACAATTTCAGACAATGCAGGTAATCAGTATCCTTTTTTTATAATTTCTTACATGAAACTATCTCTCAGGAGGATGTTTGCTTAGAGAAGTAAGATTTCTAAGTGTTTTGTTCCTGCCCTCTTAGTTCACACCTCTTTATTTTTGAGGGAAAGCACATGTCTTAAAATGGCAAATTTCTCTTCCTGCTAGCATCAGCAAAATTGATTCTTTTCCACTTTCTATGTTGGCATAAGAATACAGGTTTCTTGTGTGTGTAATTTACTCAAGTATGTCAAAATTGCCTTTTTCCATCAAAGTAGAAGCTTTCCATTTCTCCATATGTGTGGTATTATGTGTTACTTTTTTTCCTTCCTTTTTGAGGCAGTTTCCTCTAGTTGATATCTCGCTCACCTTTCTGTTTCAGAAAAGTTGCAGTCAAATGGTTCTCTTTTGCCAGTTTGTTGCATTTGAGGGTTTTTGTTTCTTAAATACCTTAGAAGCTAGGGGTATCTCTGAGGATATTGGGTGGGTATTGTTAGTTACATCACACACTCGCAGACTGGTTTGGGTTGGAAGGGACCTTAAAGCTCATCCAGTTCCAACCCCCCTGCCAGCAGCAGGGACACCTTCCACTAGGCCAGGTTGCTCAAAGCCTCATCCAACCTGGCCCAGAACACTTGCAGGGAGGAGCAGCCACAGCTTCTCTGGGCAACCTGGGCCAGTATCTCACCACCCTCACACCAAACAATTTCTTCCTCACATCTCATCTCCATCTCCCCTCTTCCAGTTCCAAGCCATCACCCCTTGTTCTGTCACTCCCTGCCCTTGGCCAAAGTCCTTCCCCAGCCTAGATCTGGATCACTAGATCTGTGTTTCAGGCACCTAAATAGAAGCAGCTTTATTTTTGTAGGAGCTCTACAGCAGTGCCTCTCACTGCTTGGTACTCTGCTGTACATTTCTTCCTTCACAAAATTTAGGTTGAGAAACCCAAATTGAGTCTCCTTTGGACATTTTGCCAGTAGTGTTTCATTTGATTGGAACAGCAGCAAATAAAGCAACAGCAAAAATAAATATAGAGAAGTAAATGTAGAGGTTTATTCTAGAATATGCATCTTCTGTAGGCAGGGCACAGCGTAGTTTCATTCATTGTATGACTCTATGCTTTAGTCATAACTAATTCTGACTGGCCAGCCTTTAAGTTCAGCCTCAGAATATTTCAGGCTATAAATGTTTATTAGCTGCATTCAATATGACCCTTAGAATGCTGTTCCCCACATTTCATACATTTTTCAGTCCTGATATATAAGTAGCAGCGATCTCAGATAAGATCTGACTGGCCGTGAGCAAGCATTTGTGAAATAGCAGGACAGGCAAAGTACAGATTTCTTGCAGGGATAGGATGATCTGATAACCAAAAGCCTGCCTTGGATTTTCAACCTGAGCTTTAGTTTGCTAGTTGCAAATATTCAAAGTAAGGCAGTAGCTTTCCTGGAAAGCTATAGTGAAGTATTACTAGTCCCACATGAATTAGTGGTTATTAAAAGATATTCAATGCTCGGATTTTCTTTAATGATTAAAACATTTCCCTTATGAAGCAGACAGGTTCTCATCTGTTTAATTGTAGTTTTGGATCAGTGCTTGGCTGCCATTTTTGCATCTCTCTGACCTGTCTTGACTTGGTGTTGTACTGGAACTAGTTAGTGCTTGAGAAATGAAAACTTTGCAGTTGATTTCCAGCTGTTGATGGTGGTTATGACTTGGCTACCTTACCCTTGTTTTTTAAAGTCAGCCAAATACATAAACAGATACCATTTACCATGCAGAGTGGGAGATTATGAATTCTGGTCTCCAACTTTCTTTTTACTTCTTCAAAGTTAATTCTGGCTTGTTAACGTGTTAAGATTTCTTTTAAAAAAACCCTTGATTTCAGTTCACTATCTTTGTCATTAATTTTGGGTTTGTTTTTTTTTTCCCCTTTGTTTCGAGTGGAATCATAAGAGAAGAGTTTGAAAAAAGATTTGCCAGGCAATAAAACTGGGAAGGGAAAGTTGGATGAATCATCAGCTGCTCTGATTTGGCTGTGGCCTTGTTTTATCATACCATTAAGTAGTGTCAAGCTGGTGTAGTGCTTGGATCAGGTGAATGACATATGCAGCACAAATTACAGCAAGTATTCCCATTAGAGTTAAGTATTCTTTCAAATAATTTAGTAGCCAATTACACCAAATTATTTTTGCACTGACAGTGTTCAGGAATTGCCACCTTACCTAAGGTTTGAGTATGCCTGATTATTACAGATCACGTATTGCCAGGACACAGGCTTATAAATCCAGTAACATGATTAAGTTTTTAAACTTGGGGAAAAAAATAAATATTCCACTGCTTTGAAATTTCCCATGTGGTTGTTACTGGGTCTGAATCTTCATTTTGATTCCAAAATTACTGTCTAGCATATATGTTCTTAAAGAGCTGCTGTATTTTACTGAAAAGTAATTGTTCAATATACACAGATTTTTCTTATTTATTTAAGATTTTGGGATTTTGTTTTCTTATCAAAAAATTTTATAAGCCAGGGATTGAAAATATTCAGATTCTTAGTGTAATGTGACCCAGTTCTTATTTTGCTTGTGTCCCTGACAAGTGTATTTTACACAAATATTTTACACAAAATCTCATGTATTTGATGATTGGCGTGTTGCATATCAACCTTACATTTGACTGAATAGCCTATCATCCCAACTGCTCTGCTGGCATAGCCTGGGCAAATCTGAAGCCCTGTGGAAACTGCAGTGTTTTATTCTGCTACTTGAATTTCTGGTGTTTCAGAATTGGTATCTTAATCTGCTATTGGCTTTTTTAACCTAATTTTCTTGATTTCTGTTTTTTTTTAAAAAAAAAGGAGGGGGTGACTGGGAAATTTGTATTTATTTTACTTTGGAGTTGTATTGTTAGCACAACTGATATTTCATAATGGTTTAACATGCCTAGGATAAGCAGCCGTGATTTGTTCTCTGATTGCACTGTGGAAATTAAAATTTATATAAGGCGTGCTTACAAAATTAAGCATTCAATTGATACTTAGTTCATGGTTGATTTCTCCTGAGTTGAATATTGTTTTTAGTGAGGGCTGTACCTGGGAAGTTAGCAATGCAAATATAGCTGTGTTTCAGTTACAGGGATACCTCAGTGGTCTGTCCATCCCCCCTGGATAAAAATACAGTGTTGTTTTATCCCTGTATAATTCAGGGAGGAATAATGCTTTAAAAAAAAAAAAAAAAAAGTTTGAGATGAGATCAGTTCAGCCCAAAAGAGCTCTATTCAGTAAACACCAACTTGAGGAGGGTGGCTAATGGAAAGCCTGTTGCAGCTCTGATGGTCTCGTTAGCTGTGGAGCAAGTAGTCATTGCTATCATAGGCGATATCGCAGCAGATGAGGAGACAGATAAGTTAGTAGCAGTTGGGCTTTTCCTTTCCCCCACAGACAGAAAAATATTTCCACTTGCTGCAGATACTGTGGTGCTGCCATTTGCCTTCTCAGCCTGTGCGTGCCTGTGAGTGTGAGTGATGATGGGAGCCGTGCCGCACGGAAGTATTTTCAGAGCCCAAAGCTGCTTGTGGTGCTTGAGGAATGGAATTTGTTGGGGTATCGTGTAGGTGTTTGAGCCCTCAGGGGTGTGATGAGCACATGCACAAAAATGAAAGGTTTCTGAGCGTGGTGGAGTGTAGACTCTTCAGTGCTCTTGTGCTGGGAGAGCAGAAGTGCAAGGTACAATGCATATGGTTGTGGGGGAAGAACAGGAGCTTCTGTGTCAAAATGCTGGGTGCATCTGTCTCGGGATCTGTGCATCCACGCTGTGTTATTGTCAAATACCTATTTTTAGGGTGAGGATCTAATTGGTATTCATGCAGAGGGGTGTATCCCTGTCTCATCTGAGTGATGCACTTGGTGGGAGGTGGCTGCTGCTGAATCTTCCCTGAGCAGAGCATGTTCATGTTGGTTCTGTACTCTCTCATGGTGTCTCCTCTCTTCTATTTGTAAAATGAGGTGTCCTGCTTCATAGACTCTGTTAAAGACCCTGAAGCACTTGGAAAACTGCAGGAGTTTGGAGCAGGGAATGAATCTCCCCCTCTACTCCACTCTTGTAAGGCCCCACCTGGAGTACTGTGTCCAGTTCTGGAGCTCCCAACATCAGAAAGACACTGACCTGTTAGAACGAGTCCAGAGGAGGCCATGAGGATGATGCAAGGGCTGGAGCAGCTCTGCTGTGAGGACAGGCTGAGAGAGTTGGGGCTGTTCAGCCTGGAGAAGAGAAGGCTCCAAGGAGACCTTCTAGCGGCCTTCCAGTACCTGAAGGGGCTCCAGGAAGGCTGGGGAGGGACTTTGGACAAGGGCAGGGAGTGACAGAACAAGGGGTGATGGAGCTGAGATGTGAGGAAGAAATTGTTTGGTGTGAGGGTGGTGAGACCCTGTCCCAGGTTGCCCAGAGAAGCTGTGGCTGCTCCTCCCTGGCAGTGTTGAAGGCCAGGTTGGCTGAGGCTTTGAGCAACGTGGTCTAGTGGAAGGTGTCCCTGCTGATGGCAGGGGGGTTGGAACAGGATGAGCTTTAAGGTCCCTTCCAACCCAAACCAGTCTGGGGTTCTGTGATTGATTTGTTACACAAGTGTATACACTAGTATGTGCGCATGTGTTTATGCATTTACCTTTCGTATTCACTGTGACATGCTCAAAGATAGTGTCATCTAAGCCTCTAAAAAGATGAATTTCAAAAATGAAAGGTGCCAAACTTGCAGCCCTTCAAGATGCTATTCTTCTCTTTATGCAAAGAATAAAAGCAGAACGCAGGTTGTGGCCATGGAAACTTCGCCACCTCAGTCCAGACTTCAAAGGATTGCTGCTACTATAGCGATGCAGCCAATTATGAGTAAGAATTATGATCTTTCTGCTGCCTTGGCTACTCCAAAAGACAGCCTACAAGTGTGTGCACTAAGTGTATGATTTCATATGAGTTCATGCTGCTAAATATTTTCTTCATATAAAATAATTGTTAAGTAGAAAATCCTGGGTACAAGTGCTAGCCACCTCGGACAGGTGTGTTTTGTTTTTATGAGAGGAAATAGATAATATTTATGAGAGGAAAGATCTTGAGTCTGTTTCCATCCTGTAGCAAAATTTGTTGTGTGACCTTGGACAAGTAAGTTTTCCAGATTTGGGGAAAATGCTTGTTATATTGTGAATTAAGCAAGATTTAATTCTATGAAATGGTATGTATATTGAGGAAAAATGGGTTATGGTAGGCAAAGCTTTAACTATTATGAGCTTAATATAGTCTCTTCCACCTCAACACGGTAGATGTAATTATCTATATATAGTATTATGCATGATCTTGTTGTTTTAAAATGAGATATGTAATCCTAGCTCTAAGGAATAGGATTCATTATAATGTCACCTGATACAAAAAGAGAGGCTAGGCCTTAGAGAGAAATGAATTTCCCCCAAAATTAAGGTAGTCACAGTCCTGACTTTTCCAGATGACCTAATTAAATTGTAGTTTGTGCATGGCATGAAGGAGTATTCCCTTTTAGCTGTGATTTTTGGTCTGTTCAACCAAGGAACAAGTGACAGGACAAGAGGAAATGGTCTCAAGTTGTGCCCAGGGCAGTTGAGATTGGATGTGAGGAAGAATTTCTTTGCTGAAAGGGTTCTGAGGCATTGGAAGGGGTTGCCCAGGGCAGTGGTGGAGTCCCCATCCCTGGAGGGGTTTCAGAGTCGTGTAGACACAGTGCTGAGGCACATGGGTTAGTCAGGGACTTGTCAGTGTTGGGTTAATGGTTGGAGTTGATGATCTTAAAGGTCTTTTCCAGTTGAGGCAATTCTGGGATTTTCCTCTTACCTGACACAATAAACCTACTGGATTAGGTCTGGGAATCTTGGTGTGAAGAGTCTCAAGGTTATATTGCTTACATAGATCCTTACGTTCTTTACGCGGGAACAGTTGGGATGCTCTCTCTGAGACTGCCCTAGCAGTGTTACCATCAGCACTGTCCCAGCTACTACCAGCAAGGATGGTTCCTCCCAGAGACACAGTCATAGGCCTTTTTGGGTTATTCTCTCTGGCTGTGACTAAGGTCTATGAAGTAGGATGATCTTCACTCAGATATTTGTGATAGGGAGAGAAGCAGAGGAGGAATGCAAATGGATGTTTCTATTCTTAGGGTTCACCTTGTTTGTATTTCAGGAGTTCCCTTTCTGTTCCTTTCTCCTCACAGATACTCCTTGCTTCCAGCATCATGGCCTCTGACCTGGAAAGCAGCCTCACTTCCATAGACTGGCTCCCACAGCTTACTTTAAGGGCTACTATTGAAAAATTAGGGGGTTCTTCACAAGCAGGACCTCCAGGGGCTGCCCGAAAGTGTCCCCCAGGCTCACCAACAGATCCCAATGCCACCCTGAGTAAGGATGAAGCTGCAGTGCACCAAGATGGGAAACCACGTTACAGCTATGCCACTTTGATCACATATGCCATCAACTCGTCACCTGCCAAGAAAATGACGCTTAGTGAGATCTACCGTTGGATCTGTGACAACTTTCCCTACTACAAAAATGCTGGTATTGGTTGGAAGGTGAGGACTTGCATCGCTAAAGTACTCTTTTTGTCTAATTACAAGACTTATTTTCTTAATTCTGTGCAAAATGTCCTCACTGAGCAAAATAAAAAGACAGATGTGAAACTAAGTTGACCAGCTGGAAAAAATACAGAGCCAGAAGTCCCATTTTCTCTCAGAATTTTGTTGTATGTATATGGTGGCCCCTTAGAAACCACCAACAACAACCAAGAAAAACAAAATTAAAAAACTCCCCACACCCCACATCACTGCCAGCCTCTGTATCACACTAATATTATTTCCATTGCACCTCCTGTGGATGTGTAGATGGTTCAGTTCCATATTATTTATCCTAATCCGTCCCTCTCCTATCCCCAGCTTCTCTTCTGCTGTGTTGCAGGTATGTGTAGTGTGCTTTCACTTTTAAGTAGACACCATCCCTCTATTTTCTCTACCCACTCCTGGATGCACTGAGAAGGCTGTACATTTTTTTGTGTAGCACTTACCTGTATCTCTTAATTTCTCATCAGAACTCTATTCGTCATAACCTCTCTCTGAATAAATGTTTTCGGAAGGTGCCTCGACCGAGGGATGATCCTGGGAAGGTAAGAAATCTGCATGCTTCTGGGCAAGCAATTTAAAACTGCAGGGAATAAGCCAGGGTTGCCCTTTCTAACTCATGGTTGGAATTTGAAACCTAAAGTGTAGGCAAAAATGGAAGCAGTAGTAAGATTTACTGCAGGGCTTTGGCTACAGAAGCATTCACTTAAAGGGAACTTGTAAAGGGGCCTTAATGGTTTTAACAATTATTTTCCTTATCTGTAATCTTGAGTTGACTTTAAAGATACTGGAAGAAGGAAAAATTGGGATTGAATGTACTATATCAGTTTTGTTCCTTTTTCTTCTTGATTTTTATGTGTAAAATGTGGGTGTAGTCCAACCTTTTCTATTATGAAAAGCCATAGTAGCAGCTGGTGAATGGCAGGACTGTGACGTGACATCGTTGGGTTTCATGGAGGCGAGATCCATGGAAGTGAGGGCAGAACTACTACCTGCTTAGAATGCAAAGTGTTTGGTATTGGGGGAAAAAAAATGTCACCATCAGATAGTTCATATCTGCAAAAAATACTTGAAATCAGTTACAAGGAAAACTCGAGAATTTAGGAATTTGTTGGCTAAGTAAGGGCTAATAAAGCTCTTTCAGTGTATATAGATTGTAACGGGGAATTGGTAACAAAACCAAGCTGACATCTTGGCACACAGATATTACTGCTGTTCAAAAAATAAGCAAACAAACAAACAAGCAGAAGGGGATGGTGAGGACAAGAAGCTTTTAGACAGCAAGGTTGTCCTCTCCCCACCATCCTAAAGTTACCAGAAAAGGCCACTTGCACAGGCCTTTTATTTCAGGTTATATTTAAAGGACTAAGTGGTGCTCAGTCGGCATCTATAAATGGAAGTAATATATCTTTGAAGATCACTGCTCAAAAATACCATTGATTATATGGTTTATTCCAGGAAATCCTAACTGACTTCAGTGTGTGTGTTTGCAGGTGTTCATTGGCACATTGGGCTGGGTTCATAATGGAAAACTGTGCTTGTCACTGATTATTCAGATTTCAGTTGGAGGTGAAAATGAGCAAAGTCCTATTCTAAAGTTCTCTTTATACTGATTCAGAAACAACAGACATAATGATAGACTATTATGTTGAAGGGGACCTCTTAAAGTCAACGCACACCCCCACTTTCCCCCCAGACAGGGACAATTAGATTGGGTTGTTGAGGTCTTTGAGTTTTGGGTATCTCCAAGAATGAAGATACCACAACTGGGCACTCGTTCCAGTGCTGCACCACCATCATTGTGAAGATTTTTTTCTTTATAACTGATTGTAATTTCTCCTACTGTAACTTGTGTTTGTTGCCTCTTATTTTTGTGCTGTGCATTTTTGAGAAGAGTTTGATTCTGTCATGTTTTTTTAGTTCTTAACCATCATGATGGTCCCTCTTTGGATGCATTCTAGTGTGTCAGTGTCTGTCTTGCACTGGGAACCCACCAAATAAGCACAGTACTCACAGTGGAGTCTTACAAGCATGGAATGGCCTGAAGTTGCATCAGAGGAGGTTTAGATTGGATATTAGGAAAACTTCACCAAAAAGGTAGTCAAGCATTGGAACAGGCTGCCTGGGGAGGTGGTGGAGTCGCCTTCCCTCGTGGGATTTAGCAGACGGGCAGATGAAGGGCTCAGGGACATGGTTTAGAGGTGGAACTGGCAGTGTTTGGTTTATGGTTGGACTTGATGATCTTAAAGGTCTTTTCCAACCACTATGATTCTGTGATTCTGTGAATGAACGTGATCCTTCCAACTGTCTCTGCCCAATCTGAACATTGAGTTGCGTCTCATCAGTCAATGACAAATTCATGTTGTGAGAAAGGTACTGAAGGGGGTATGCAGGCCCAAAAGAGTTGGCCTAGCTTGGATCAAAACATCCTTTGCTCTTGTTGGTGTCCTGTCTCAGAGCAATTGGAAACGTAGAGCGTTCTGCCTTCCACCATTAGCATCGTACCTCATCGTCCGATACAACCCAATGCAAGGGAGGAATCTCTTTCCAACACCCAAGTCTTGGTTGTCTGATGTTCTGGAGGGGTGGTCCTTGTAGTCCTAATAGTTAGTTGGTGCTGCATTTTTTGAGTCAGTAACCCTCTGCTTCAGGAAGCTCTCAAATTTAATCATGCACTCACCAATGGGTCTTCTTTCCAGGGCTCTTATTGGACAATAGATACATGTCCAGATATATCTCGCAAGAGGCGGCATCCTCCAGATGATGACGTGAGTGTTCTTCTTTCCAGACAGCATGGAGCAGGAGGGGGAGTTCCCTCCTTGTTCTAAAGAGTCCTTTAGGCACCAGCCCGTGGTATCATTTTGGGGGGAGGGTTTACAGGTGGGGGGGACAAAGGCTGCACTGCATGAACTGTCCTGCTGATGGGCTGCTGTTGCTGCTGCTCAGTTAATCTTGTTTAAAGTTCTTTAGCCTGACTCTTTAGTGACTAAGGCCAGTCCTCCTCTTTTCTAAGCCATGAACTTCTACAGTGTGGGAGCTGGTTTCCCATCTGCAGTTTCACTTCTCCATCTGTTTTTGATTTCTACTCCTTTCCTTTTCTCTTTCTTCGCCATCCACAGATATCACAAGACTCCCCAGAACAAGAGGCAAGTAAAAGCCCTCGAGGGGCTGTTCCAGTCAGCACAGAAGCCTCTTTGCCACCTGAGGCCACCCCTCAGCTGTCACTCCAGAGCACCACCCCCATTGCTAACTACAGTCAGGTGAGCAGCAGGGGAAAGGATAGAAGCCTTGGGGGGAAATGAGGGGATGGAGAGGGGGAGGAGTGCGTGAATGGAAAAGCGAAGTGGTGAGAAGAGAGGGAATCATGAAATGGTGATATACGGGCAAAAATAAAAAAGAAGGGAAAAAGCTGAAGTTGCATAGATAGAAATAAGGAGGAAGTGAATGTTAACAAAGGGCCAGATGGGGGTGAGGATAAAGGCATGATGGTATTAGAGAGCTGAGGAATAGGCTTGTGCTGCAGAGGGATGGTGGTGGTTGATTTTCCTCAAGGAAAGTGGCATTTGGGAAAACTTGAGCTAAGTGATATGGGATATCAGTGCATGTTCTACCTCTGTCTGGTCTCTGATTCCCTGTCGGAAGTCACAAAGCCTAGTGCAAACTGAGGGCCTTCTGCCTTCCTTAGCAGGCCGCAGGGCCTGTGGATGTTGCCTCTACTGTAGCCGGGGGACAGGGCCGCGAAGGGGCCGATGTGACACCCCCGCTGTACAGTGCCAACCATGACTTCAAGTTCTCCTACTCCGAGATCAACTTCCAGGATCTTAGCTGGTCCTTCCGAAATCTCTACAAATCCATGCTGGAGAAATCATCTTCTTCTCAGCACGGTGAGTAACCATATGCGTCATGTGTGGTGGGCAGGTATCTGCCCACACAGTCTTGTCCACCTATCTATCCTTGGTGTATCTCAGATCTTTCCTCGCTTAGGAGCCTGTGCAAACAGACTTTCCTTCTTTGTCAAGCTGTAACTAGTTCTGCCAGGAGCAGATAAGAAATCTGCATGTCCTTTATCTATTGCTCCCCCCTAGTTCTTTCAGAATAAAGACAATAATGATTTAAAAAAAACTTTGTGTTGATAAAAAAGCAGATACTAAAATGGCAGAAGTTTAGAAAAATTATGTCCTGAGGAAAAGCATGTTGGAGAAATATTCACAATCTGTCAGGCTAGAAACCATAAGAGGGAGGGGATTGTTGCATGTAGGCAGTGGAGCTTCTCTGAAACGAGAGTGGAAAGTCGTCATTTCTCAGATCTGTTAAAACCAGGATTGTACAAGGCTTTGGAGAATTGAGCTTTGTGGATTGAGAGCGTGGAAGAGCCAGCCTGCAATTCCAGCCACAGTTCTTGCATTTCTGGGATTGAGGGAGCAGCCACCAGAGGGCAGGATCGCTGTAGGGATGGGAGGAGATGTCCACGGAAAACACGAGTGTCCACCTTTAAACACTCCTAAATATTAGTTGGTGTAAAAAGGAATGTGTTATTAGATGAACTTCTCGCCTGTGCTGTCAGCCATCACACAGGCAAAGTTTGCTACTCTAGGAGAAGCCTCCTGAACTTGTAGCTTTCAGTGAAATAAAAATGTATGACTTACACTGCTCTTATCATGCTGGCACTTGGGACTCTTAGCAGGAGCCTGTTGTGTGAGATGTTGTAGAACGAGCAAGCTACAAAAATGTAGAGAAGAACCTTGACTCTGTGTATGCCTCTGTAAAAACTTAGCAGCAATCTGTTTTTTGGTTTTTTTTCTCAAATCTTCAGCTGTAATGTAGTCCAGGAAAGCTTGCAATTTTTGAGGAAATTTTCATAGAATCCTAGAATGTTGTGAGTTGGAAGGGACCCACAAGGATCATTGAGTCCAACTCCTGAGGCAACTTTTCAAAGCAACTATTAAATCGGGATGGCAGGGTTCATCCTTTTGCCCCATCACAGTACTAAGATGCTCTGAGGGGTGATTTTGGATCTAGTGAAAAACTGAGGCTTGCTTGTGGATGGCCAGGTAAGGGCACTCCGGTAAGAAATGGGTTGCTCATGTTAGTGGCATGTAATGCCTTTCACTGTGGTTTTTCACAGAGGTTCCACAACATAAGGGGAGAATGAACTGGGGAAGCAGACATAAGAAATATACTGAGCTCCTGATGTGGGGAAGAACAGAGAACACCTGATGCTCTTGCATGTCGGGGATGCCTGAAATACAAGAAGCTGGAAATGACACACCCAATGAGTCAGGAGGAACAAAAGTAATAAAGGAGCCCTGATGCGTGCAGTGTGTGCTCTATGTACAAAAGCAGTAGAATGTGTGACCTCCAATGATCTGTGTGAGAAAAATTGTGAAGGTTCCTGACCAAGCTGCTTGTAAAACAGGAACTGAAGGGAGCTTTTGAAAACAGCAAGTCAGGTTTATCAAGTTACCTGTTTTCTAAATATTTTGTTGTTTAAGTTTCCCTAATAGTAATTTCTAGGAAAACAACACCTGCATGATATTTCAGGAGAGCACAGGTTACTTTGGTAAATATAGGAAAAATTCAGGTAGGAATTTAGGTGCCTGACTCTATACTAGAAGTTTAAATCCTGCTGGTGCTTTGTTGTAGAGCCTTTTATTTTGAACAGAACCTGGAGCGCAGTCAGCATCTACCTGTGCAGGTGAGAGTTGTTGGCAGCCTGTAGAGGGCACCCCAAGAGCTTCAGAAATAGCAGGATGTATGAAATTACAGATGGATAATTTCAGCAGAGGTTTGATTTAGGCAGCACTTAAAGCTCCCTCCTCTTTCTTTTCCTCGACAGGTTTCTCTTCTCTCCTTGGTGACATGCAGCCCTCCAACCACAACTACTACATGTACCAGCAGCAGCAGCAGCAAGGCCCCTCATCAGTGGGTGCTGCTCCCCCACTCCACACTCCAACCCCAGAGGGTTGCCCATCCCAAGGGGGAAAGCAGCAGGGTGGTGAAGGTTATGGCCCTCCACCAGTGATGTCCATGCACCCACCTCCAATGCAGCATGGAGGCTACCACCAGCATCAACAACATCACCCACACTCCCACCCACAGCAGCAGCCTCATCAGCAGCAGCAGCAGCAGTCACAGGCTTCAATCAACAGTGCTGGCTTTGGTGAGTCAGGGGCGATGGGAAGACGAGCTGGGGAGCAGGAAGGAGCAAGGAACCCCCAGACGGAAATTCCACAAGCGAGCTTTTCCTAAGTACTGCCTACATTTTGTATGGGAAAAAAGTGAAAGCCAGTTATGATTGAAATCTGAGAGAGGAATTGCTTCATTACTGAAGGAAGGGAGGATACATCCACACTGGGTTTGGGATTCTGTTTAGGGATGAAGGAGGGAGGTTCTCTTCCCCATCTACACTGCTCTGGTGAGGCCACATCTGGAGTCTTGTGTCCAGTTCTGGACTCCTCAGTTCAAGAGGGACAGGGATCTTCTGAAGAGAGTCCAGCAGAGGCCACAAAGATGATGAGGGGCCTGGAGCATCTCCTGTGTGAGGAGAGGCTGAGAGAGCTGGGACTCTTCAGCCTGGAGAAGAGCAGACTGAGAGGGGATCTGATCAATGTCTATAAATATCTGAAGTGTGGGGGCCAAATGGATGGGGCCAGGCTCTTTTTGGTGGTGCCCAGCAATAGGACAAGGGGGAATGGGTACATGCTGGAGCACAGGAGGTTCCACTGAAACATGAGGAAAAACTTCTTTCCTGTGAGGGTGCCAGAGCACTGGGACAGGCTGCCCAGAGAGGCTGTGGAGTCTCCATCTCTGGAGATGTTCAAACCCACCTGGACACTTCCCTGTGCAACCTGCTGTAGGGAACCTGCTTTGGCAGGGGGGTTGGACTGGATGATCTGCTGAGGTCCCTTCCAACCCCACCATTCTGGGATTCTGTGATAAAATCAGGGGGCTGAATGAAAAAGGAGGCACCATCCATGGTCTTCCAAGAGAGAAAGGATTTCTAGCTACTGTAGCAACAAGCTCTTTGGTGAAGAGGGGCCAATAATTTTATATTAAGGGGTAGTGAGAAGGGGCGGTTTTGTCCCTTGGAATAATCTTGTCCCCATTTCATTTCAGCATTTCCCCCTGATTGGTGCTCTAACATTGATTCCCTGAAGGAAAGCTTCAAGATGGTTAACCGGCTGAACTGGTCAAGCATTGAGCACTCCCAATTCTCAGGTCAGTGTTGGCCTACTGACCAGGTCTAGTGACTCAGTGACTAGGACTGTAGTCCAGAACATGTGTGTGCTGTGCCCAGATCTGGCACAGATTTTGGGGCTGTTCAGCATGGAGAAGAGAAGGCTCCAGGGAGACCTTCTAGTGGCCTCCCAGTACCTGAGGGGCTTCAGGAAGGCTGGGGAGGGACTTTGGCCAAGGACAGGGAGTGACAGAACAAGGGGTGATGGCTTGAAACTGGAAGAGGGGAGATGGAGATGAGATGTGAGGAAGAAATTGTTTGGTGAGGGTGGTGAGACACTGGCCCAGGTTGCCCACAGAAGCTGTGGCTGCTCCTCCCTGGAAGTGTTGAAGGTCAGGTTGGATGAGGCTTTGAGCAACGTGGTCTAGTGGAAGGTATCCCTGCTGATAGCGGGGGGGGTGGGACTGGGTGAGCTTTAAGGTCTCTTCCAACCCAAACCAGCCTGTGTCTTTTTTTTTTTTAATCAATGTAACCATGTCAAGTCCATGCAATTCTCAGTGTCTCAACAATTTTATTTGTAAAATGAGTTGTCCTGCTTTATGGAATATGTTAAAGACCCTGAAGCACTTGGAACACTGCAGGAATTTGGGGTAGGGGGAATTAATGCATTAAAGTATGTCCCAAAGCTAACTGAGATTTTTCGCTCTTACTCTTCCCTCCCCTACCTGAGTCAGTGAGACAATATCCTAGATATGGGGCTCTCCAGGAGTTTGGTGGCAGATTCAAAGTGATGAAGTTGGGTTTGTGGGGAGCAGGTAGGATTTAGGGGTAGAAGACAGGAACTCTTTACAGGGAAGGCCGCTGCGTGAGTGCTGTCTTTGACATTGTCCTTTTTCCCCCCACAGAGCTGATGGAGAGTCTGCGCCAGGCTGAGCGCAAGAACTGGACGCTGGATCAACACCACATTGCCAACCTCTGTGACTCCCTTAATCACTTTCTTACCCAGACTGGTCAGCTCCCTCATCTGGTTGGCCCACAGCAACCCCCCCGAATTTCTGATTCTTGTGCCCTGAACAGTGGCAAACAGGAGCAATCCATGAACCAAGGTAATTAGGAAGGAGACATGTAAATGACATGTAAATGAAGGCCCAGTTCTGTGTATATCCTAAACTACTTGCTGCCTTGCCAGACAACGTAGCACCAAGCAACCCAGGGCTGGGCTCTCAGAGCTGTTTGTAGCGACTCAGCTTCCTCTGGCTTTAAAGAATTAGGATGTCCTAATGTCTGCCTGTGGCCTAGACAGACGGTTACTATGTGCTGCGTACCACTGACAGGCAGCCTCTCCAGGCAGAAATACATTTAAAAGGTAAACCCATAAAAGGAGAAGGGGGTGGTGGTTTTTCGAGGTGACCGACAGAAAGGAATGGCAATGTAGAGAGCTTGCTATTCCACATGGTGGGAGCTGTAGGAGCTGTAAAGAAGAAAGCTCTTGCACCCATGTTGGACAAATCCTGACTGGACAAAGAGTAGGAAGATGAGGAGAGCGCAGAGGATATTGTGGTCTTGGTAGAACTCTGATGGTGTGTGTCATCTAGGACTGAACTACATGGGTGATATTGAGCCAGCTTGTGGTGTTTCTGGATGAAATTTTTCTTCTTTTATGATAATAGAGAAACTCCTGCTAGTTCCAAGAACAACCTTGCAGTTAAGAACCAACAGCTGAACATCTCCTCAGTATCCCGTGGGTCTGAGTGAGTTGCTCTGTGGCTGAGCTGCCACCCAGTCAGGGCCAAGACAGCTGACCAGAACATTAACAGGTTGTTGGTTGTTGTTTGTTTGGGGTTTTTTTAATCCTTTCCTTCCACAGTGAACTCCTATGGTCAGCCCCAGCCTCCCCATCTCTTCTCCGGGCCATCTCCTATGTACCAGATTTCCACCCAGGACTCTCCAGGATATAATCGCCCAGGTAAGGGGTGGCATTAAGCCTAATTACATAAATGAACATTAAAGAACTGGTTCCCGAGCCCTTTGTGCATTTCTTCCCAAAGTGCTTACTAATCACATGGAGCACTGAGGGTGGAGAGGAAGCCCGGACTGCAGGGGACCCTCCGTTTCGGGTTCTGCCATCGTTCTGGCAAGGTTTAAGGTTTCAGTGGCCTGATTTCTTTCACTTCACATAAATAGTCTTCTAGCTCAGCCTCACCCTCGGTTGCTTGGAGGCAACTTTACATGAGAAGCTTCTGTTGATTAAATCCTTTGTGCTCTATCAGCAGTCAGCTGTAAGGGAAGTTAAGGAGGCTGAAACTTACCCTCTGTAGAAGCTGCTGTGGAGAATTTAATAGCAGGCCACCTACAGACTTTTGTAGGTGCTGGCTGACAGAGAATTTAATGCCAGTAGTGTTATTGCTTCTTAGACTGCTAGAAGGGAGGCGGCCTGAATCGCGTATGGTTGGGGTTTTTTCCCCAAGGGCCCACTGTGAAAAGCAGGACATTTTTTATTCTGTTATCTTACCTTTCTTTTTTTTTTCTTTTTTTTCTTGTTTTTGACTCAGCTCACCATCTGGTCCCTCGGCCTCCAGGGCCTCCTCCAGGCGCCAATGAGGAAATCCCTGATGATTTCGACTGGGACTTGATCACCTAGCGAGTTACAGACTCGATAGCCGGTCCTTTGTGAAGGACGTGGGAGGGGAGGGGGACATGGGGTGAATGGTGCCAGCACCACCCTCCCCAGCCTCCCTGCCTTGCCTGTATATAGATATATATTCTCTATCTCTGCCAGAGAAGCCACCGCAAGATGCTGCCGAAGATAATCCTTCCTTGCGTCCTGTTTTATCTTATTTTTCTTCTTTTGTTTATTATTATTATTGTTATTATTATTATTACCAATAATTGAGCACAGCCCTGCCCCCCGCCCCCCTCTGGTGGCCTCGGACGCATCAGATCGGCTGTTTTCCTGTTGCGTGGTGCCCTGTGGAGGGACGAAAGATGGGTCCTTGGTGCCATGAAAAGACCTCGGAAGGCTGAATCCTCGAGTGCATCTTTCTCTGCCTCCATCATTTTTTTTGCGTTTAACAATCCTTCTTTCCCTTCAATGTGGCCGGTGAATCTGTTGTATTGGCTACTGGAGTGAGAGAGCCTCGTGGACCCTGGGAGCCTGTAGTTCTGTTGTTTTGTAATTGTTGTAAAGGTCAGGGGGCTAAAGGGACACTGGAGAGGGGTGATCTTAGTTCTGCAAACTTTCTTGTACCGGCAGGAGAAGCAAGGGAAGAAGTAGAGTTCCCAAGAACAGAGAGAGGATGATCCCTGAAGTGGAGAGTGCTGAGCTGAGAGGGTAGACCTGAGTTTGGAGAAAGGAAGGATGTAGCAGAGGTGGTGTTTCAGCAGAGAAGTTGGGTTTCAGAGTGCAGTGCCATCCGTGAGGACTGAGAGAGATTTTGAGGGAATCCTGGTCGGTTTTCTGTGCTGCCTTTTGCAGTCTCCAGGTGCAGCCTACGTACCCATCGGGTTACAGAAGCAGTCAGGGGTGTCACGTGTGATTCAGCAAATTCTCTTCCCCAGAGCTTTTAATTTCACCTCCCCACACACCCCTTCAAGCCCTTTTTCAAAATATTGTAGTGAGGCTCTTGCATATGCAAATTTGGAAGTTTTCTCCTGTTGGTATTTGTTCAGTTGTTATTTGGTCCCTCTGCCCCTTCTATTTCTTTGGAGACTGTCCTTGCCTGCGGTCAGAGAGTGCCAGCCAGAGGAGTCCTGTTGCGTAGGTGCAAATTCTCAGTCAGTGGTTCCCACTTTGTGATCGGGCTAATGGTGGGGAAGAGGAAGCTGCTGCTCAGAGTGGATGAGGGGACTTCTGGTCAAGGGGCTGGACCCTCTGGTCAGGTAACTGGGAGGCCTTCCCAGGTGGTTTTTGTAAGAGGTGCATTAGAAGAGAGAAGACGAAACGGGACAGGTTTTGAAACCGAACAGACAAAGAGTGTAGTGTAACAGGGAGGAAGGTGGGTCAGACCCCTTGCAGTTCAGCTGGGGAGATGATGGAATCTAGTGTAAATCCCAACAGCTGAGTTTTGTCAGCACTTGCAAATTGGGAAGGTGGAAAGGGTGTAGGAGCAGGAGTGAGTTTGGAGATGCCTTTTTTCTGGTATGGCTCTGTTCTGTCAAACCTCTTGTTTCCTCTGAATGTTTTGTAAAGCCTTCCCCTAGCACTTGTTCCCTCTTTACCAGTGAAGGGAACCAAGGTGGAAATATCATGGCCGCTGGACAGACCTAGTGGGGCAGGGGAGTAAGAACCTCAACTCTTGACTGCAGGAAGGTGGGGAACTAGCATCGCTTTTTAAATTTGCTGTAGGGATAAACCAATTGGATCTTTGTCAGGGAAGTGGACAGAGTCTTCTTGTATTGGGGAGGGGGGAGGGAACATTTTTTTGTTTCAGGTTTGTTTTTTTTTTTCTTTTTTTTTTTAAAGTGTGTGTTTTGGGTGGGGGGAGCTCGTCATTGAGTGTTTCCAAGAGAAATGAGGAATCCCAGAGCCAACTTTAACATGGAGTCAGCTTTTATCTCTTGCTGCCTGAGGATGGGAATGATACAACTTGGAAGCACGTGTGATGGGTTTCTGTGGCAAGCGGCACTGGAGACAAACCATGAGAGCCAGAGACAACCTCTGGTAGGTGCCCGTTAGTGCTTTGCAGAGGATGTTACTGAGAACCGGCCCTGTGGAAGTCTGAAAGCACCACCGGAACTAAAACAAACCCAGATGGCTCCCTCTGTGTATCCCAAGTGCTCCTCATTTGCATATTTGCCTCATTTTTTTGCGTATTAAGTTGCGCCTCATTTGCATATGTAAATACATGCCGGTCAGTGTGCAAATCAGCCTCGTTTCCTCCTCTGCCCCTGAAATAAATAAATGTGCGTTGTTAGTGCGTGGGAAGGCAGCGGGCGGGCGGCACGGAGCTCGGCAGGGTCCCAGCGAGGGGCTCCTGCGGCCCCCCCCGTGCTTTGTGTCAGTGGTCAGGGAGAGAGGGGCGTGGTCTCACGAGTTTATTTTTGTGCATGCTTTCTTAATAAAAAGAAAAAGTGAATGTTTATGGTTTAACTCTTTTGGTGCCAGTATTGAATTTTTTTTTGCAGCGGTGCCTGTCAGGTGGGCTTGGCTCCCACCTATTTCCCTTAGAAGCAGAATTTGAGTGTGGTCATGGCTAAATTAACAGCCCACGCCTGTATGTGCTTTACAGCTGAGTGTCTTTTGGGATGCCAGGACTTCTCACAGCTGGCTGCTCTCAGGGCACTGAGACCAGGGAGTCTTTCAGCTTGTGCTTGCCAGAAAGGCAAAGTGAGAACTATACCAGTAGCTGTTTGTCATACCGTTTGTTGACTGTACTTTAAGGAAGGACTAACACAAAAAGATTTTAAACCACTTCCTTGGAGTACCTAATAAACATACTTCTGCTTTTCAAGAGCAGGGAACATTCAAGCTTGTGAAATGCCCCAAAATAGCCTGACTGGACAAAATTTTTATCTTCCTCCTCCAGAAAGACAGGAGAAGCACATCTCTTTTGTAGAGAGCAAGATATGACTGCTGCAGCAGGCTCCTTCACCACGTTCTTGGGTTCAGACTTTATGGGCAGGTAGTGATAAAACAAGGGGAAAAGACTTTAAACTGGAAGAAGGAAGTTTTCGATTAGATATTAGGAAGAAATTCTTTGGTGTGAGCATGGTGAGGCACTGGCCCAGGGTACCCAGAGAAGCTGTGGCTGCTCCTCCCTGGAAGTGTTGAAGGCCAGGTTGGATGAGGCTTTGAGCAACCTGGCCTAGTGGAAGGTGTCCCTGCTGATGGCAGGGGGGTTGGAACTGGATGAGCTTTAAGGTCCCTTCCCACCCAAACCAGTCTGGGATTCAATTCCAAAGTTTTGCCAAACGGCTTATAGTCCAGCAACCTCCTAATCAGGTTCGTCAATGACTGCAGTTGCTCAAATTCTGCTCGTGTCCATCATAAAACGCAGCAGGCCCATTTGGATAATGTCTGACTGCTTCCTAAATGGAAGATTAGGGACTGTGGTGGTGGAGGGAGCTGGGGAGACAGTGAGTGCCTGCTAATGAACACAGCTACAGCATGTGCATTGGACCAGTTACTGCTCTACAGTGTTGTATTTGCTAGGACAGAGAAATATCTTGGGCATCTACCAGGGCGTGAAAGTCAGTTCAGTGCAGCTGACTGGGGCAAGTGCTGCTCTAATGCCCCACTGTAAGAAAACTCAGTGCTACCCTCTAGGGAAATCAGAACAACTCTCAGACCCCAAGGATAGTCAATGGAGAGGAAAGATGGGATGACAGAATCCAAGGAGCGACACCAAAGTTAGTTTCATTTGCAGTTTATCAGAGACAGGAGTTGTAGAACACAGACATATGCAAATAACTTTAATGACTTTATCATCTTGCAATTCAGAGGTTAAACTACGTGATCCCACCACACATCCTTCTGCAAACCTGCTTTCTTCTTTAAAGGGTACTCTGTGTCTCCTTCACCCAAGTCTTCCCTCACATTATTACTCTTGGTACTTCCAACTTACCATCTCTCTCAAGTAGGATATAAAGGGGGCTAGCTGGGCTGATCTGAACCATCTCAATGTTCTGCATGTGGATCTGCAGATTAATCAAATGTGTTAGAACAAAAAAAGCTGTGGAGAGCTCTTTCTACAGTCGTGAGCCAAATTCCTGTGTTACACTGTGCTGCTGCTGTCCTTCTCAGTTGAAGTCTTGCTTCTGTCGAGGGAGTAAGGGATTGATCGTATTGGTTCCTCAGAAAAGGCACCTTCCAAGATTCCTCGCATGGATTGTCGTGCCTTTGCCCTGAAGTCCCGTCCCACAAAAACATAGAGCAGGGGGTTTATGCAGCTGTTGGCATAGGCAAGTGCCGTAGAGAGGTGATCCCAGAGGATCAGTGACTCCCTGTGTTCTGTTCCAAGAGAAGGTACAAGGGACAGAATCCCAACTACGTGGTACGGAGCCCAGCAGATGAAGAACGCCGCTACCACGAGGACAATTGTTCGCAGCATCCTGTTGCGTGGCTTGTGAAACTGATTTGCGCGCGTTCGGAAAGCGATGAGGGTGTAGCAAACTGCCATTATGCCAAAGGGGAGTAGAAAGCCAAAGACAGCCCTGGTGATATTTATTAGCCCTAAGGCAAGGGGTGCAGAATAATCACCTTCGTAGAAAATTCCCCATGAGTCATTACCACCGTAGGCTAAAGGTGAGTATTTTTCCAAGAACTCATTTACAGAACCATCCATGTAGTCTTGCACATCATCATCTCCAAGATGGTACCCACACTCGGTTTTGCCATCATAAACACTAGTCTCACGGTAGTAGAAGACAGGACAGCAGAAAATGAAAGCCAAGATCCAAATGCCACTGCAAAGTAGTGATACAAATTTCACTGTTCGATGATTTTGACACCAGACAGGTTTCATCACAAGGAGGCACCGGTCAATGCTGATGGCCACAAGTAGGAAGATGCTAGCAAACATGGTGAAGATTATGACTGATGGAATGACTTTGCAGAGGAACCAACCATAGGGCCAGTGTTCATGGAGAACCAGGTGCACAATGAAAAATGGCAAGGACAAGCAGCACATGAAGTCAGCCACAGCAAGGTTTAGGAACCAAACAATGTTCACAGACCTCTTCATTTTCAGACCAGCTACCCAGATCACCAGGCCATTGCCTGGGATACCTATCATGAAAACGATGATGAAGATAGTTATGGAGAGGATGGATTCTGATGTGTAATATTCAGCAGCGTCTTCATGCAAACTGCTGTTACCCAGGAGTTGAGGCATTCTGCAGCTAGAAAACAAAGCAAATTATTTAGGCAATTCTGATAAAAAGAGCCTGATCATCATAGAAACATAGAATTGCAGTGGTTGAAAAAGACCTTTAGGATCATCGAGTCCAACCATAAACCAAACACTACCAATTCCACCTCTAACCCATGTCACTAAGCACCTTGTCTGCCCATCTGTTAAATCCCACCAGGGAAGGTGACTCCACCACCTTTAGGCTTTAACAGAATTGTTTATCAAATCCAATGACAACAGTGGTGTTGCTGAAAGATCCCAAAAAGTGTTACCAGAACGCAAGGAGACAGCGGAGCTAAGAGCTGAAGACAGCCTGCAGAAGAGACTGAGGAGACATGAATAAGACAACCCAGACTGATTCTATTTTAACCTCTAGTACTTAAATGCTGGTCAAATACTGTTGTGTGCAGGACTGAATATCAATATTATTAAAAGAAAATAAAATTAAATCCAAATCATCAACCTCTTGCATAACATATAATCTAAACGCAGTGTGTTAGAACCACTTCACCACAGAGAAAATGAGATAAACAGTTGTAACAAACATGGGAATTTAACGCTTTTTGCTAACAATTGCCAGGTGAGGGTGACCTGCAAGGAAAGCTATGGAAGTCACTGGAAGGCAGCTGAGGGCTTAACAAAATTCTAACAAGTTTGTTCCATTTCCTGTGGTCTTGCTAATATACGCAGAAGCAAATTTTACAGTGACGACTGGCAAACAGCACAGCAAGAGCTGAATCTCTCCACCTCTTGTAGCTACAGAAGGTGGTGCGAAGAGGACCGGGAATCCAGGAATGCTGTCAAGGTAGTAATACAAATCCTGCTCCGAACTGAGGGATAAATGAATGAGAAGATCCTGCCCACACTACGTTTTCAAGGGTACTAAAAGGGCTGCTAGGTGGTTATGAAGATGGAAGGGGCAACTGGAGGGGAGAGAGAGGTTTTCAGGAGCGATGAACAAGAAATTTCAAGTTCAAGAGGCAAGCAGAATTATTATACCTACCCGAGCGAAGGGAGCAAGAACCATCAGTCCTGCTTCTGGAGTGACTGAAAAAAAAAAGAAACTCGTGACGTTTTAGGAAATGCTTTTTTCCTCTGTGGGCATGTGGGTTCAGTGTCTTTCACCCTCACAGAAAGACTTAGAATGACTCATATTAGAAGTTTTAAATATGATCTGCTGATAAAATAAACAAACAGTCAAACTAAGAGAAGCTGTCCCAATGCCATCCAAATAATATATTGCCCCGAGTCGAAGAATAATAGGAAGCAAGGGAACGATGGGCCCAGATTTATAATTTACTATCGTTTCCATGAGACAGCTGATCGGATGTCTTGCCTATTAGCATAACACTGACCTTTGCTTGATGTCATTCATAATTCCAAACCCTGCCAGGGTCTCTGATCAGGTCTCTGATCTGTTGTCTTGTAGCCGCTTCCATGGTTTATCAGATCAGCACATTTACCCAGCTTATCCCATTTCTGGGATTCTTATGAATCCAGATATGCTTCTGTCTCAGCTTGAGACAGTTTAGCTCACCAAATACAGAACGCTGTACTCAGCAAACCATAACTGGTCATGTCAAAGGGATTTTCATCTGATTTTTGACTTTTCAGGGTATTTCGTTTTGTTGATTTTGGTTTGTTTTTTTTTAAAGAAGGAACTTGACTGCTGAAATGTTAGACATGGTTAACTGAAATGCTGATAGCTCAAAATGTGTCCAGACTATAAAAAGAAAGAACATCTAGCGCAAGGCGTTTCAAATGGGCAACTACAGAGTTCCCCTTCACCCTTCGCAGTCTGGGAAATCAAAACTGCTACCAGAAAGGACAAAGCCCAGGCATAGAAGAATCAGCCTTGGTATTGTGGTTTTGGTCTGGAAAATGAACCAAGACAGAACAGAGTTCTGCTCCTGTCTCTGTGAAATGCACGAATGCTGCCTCCAATACAAAAGCCATGAAACCAGAAAGAGGAAGGCAGGCCAGGGCTGGGCTGTACCCCAAAGATGGACAGGCCGTCAGCAGCCTGCCAGGAAAATTGCTCTAGCTGCATCTTCTGGAGCGGGCCCAGATGAGGCCACGAGGATGATGCGAGGGCTGGAGCACCTCTTCTATGAGGACAGGCTGAGAGAGTTGGGGCTGTTCAGCCTGGAGAAGAGAAGGCTCCAGGGAGACCTTCTAGTGGCCTTCCAGTACCTGAAGGGGCTCCAGGAAGGCTGGCCACACTAGTGCTGATCCAGGCCAGGATGCTGTTGTCCTTCTTGGCCACCTGGGCACTCTGCTGACTCACGTGCAGCTGCTGTTGACCAACACCCCCAGGTCCTTTTCCCCCAGGCAGCTCTCCAGCCACTCCTCCCCAAGTCTGTAGCGTTGCATGGGGTTGTTGTGACCCAAGTGCAGGACCTGAGTGGTTACTCGGGTTGGCCAAGGGACACGCAGCCTTTTCACCAATACATGACTCACCAGCTCTAGTCAAACTCCCTTTTGCAAGAAGGTCCTTCTCCACTAGCTGGCCAGCTGTGATCCTCCCAACTAAAACGTCTCTCCCCTGCAGCCAACCTTGACACAGCAAGCTTTTTATCTTCAGTCCAGCCAGCTCACCCTGGACAGTGATGAGATGATGTGGTACATCTCTGGATAGGTTTCCAGATCAATGAACCTTTTAAGCGGTTTGACTTGTGAAGTGTTTTGCACCTCAGCATGAAGAGCCTAGTGATGCAGGCACTTAAAGGAGATGATGCAAGGAGAGAGAAAAAAAAAAAGACATTTTGTTACTTTCATAAAATGGTTACTTTGATCAGACCAGACCTTTGACTTGCAGCTTTGATGGTAATCCCAAATCACCCCACTTTGTTCTTTTCTTCTCTTCTGGATCTCTCTCTTCCCTTCATGATAAGCAGACCTAGTGAGATTAGAAAGGCTCTAATTCACTGAATCACTGAATAGCTGAAGTTGGAGGACTGTCTGGAGACTGTCTAGCTCAACCCCACTCCTTACAGCAGGGTCAGCTAGAGAAGGTTGCCCAGGACTGTGTCCAGTTGGGTTTCATAGAATCCTAGAATGTTGTGAGTTGGGAGGGACCCACCAGGATAATGGAGTCCAACTCCTGTCCCTGCACAGGACAAGCCCAACATTCAGACCATGTCCCTGAGGGCACATGTTGGCCAAATGCTGCTGGAATCTTGTCAGGCTTGGTGCCATGAGCACCTCCCTGGGGAGCCTGTGCCAGTGCTCCACCACCCTCTGCCTCAAGAACCTTTTCCTCATGGCCAACCTCACCCTCCCCTGCCACATCTTCCTGCCATGTCCTCTGCTCCTGGCGTTGGTGGCCAGAGAGAAGAGCTCAGTGCCTGCCCCTCCTCTTCCCCTTGGGAGGAAGTTCCAGACCACCATGAGATCTCCTCTCAGTCTCCTCTTCTCTAGGCTGAACAAACCAAGTGACTTCAGCCTCTCCTCATACGACTTCCCCTCTAAACCCTTCCCCAATTTTGTGGCCCTCCTCTGGTTTGAGTATCTCCACAGCAGAAGACTCCACAAACTCTCCAGACAACCTGTGTTCAACCACCGTCACAGTTAACTGTTTTATTATGTACAGATGGAACTTGCCATGTTTCAGTTTGTGCCCATTGCCTCTTGTCCTGTCACCATGCTGCACTGAGAAGAGTCTGCCTCTATCTCCACACTCCATCAGCAGACAGATTATAAGATCCCCCTGAGCCTTCTCTTCTCCAGGCTGAACAGTCCCAGCTCTTTCAGCGTCTCCTTGCATGACAGTCCCTTGTTTACCTTAGTGGCTCTCCATAACTTTCACTCCACTGTGTCCATGCCTCTTTAGTACTGGGGAGCCCAGAACTGGACCCAGCACTCTAGATATGGTTTCACCAGTGCTGAGCAGGGAAGAAGGATCACCCCCCTTGACCTGCTGGCAATGGTCCTAATCTAGCACTGGCAGCTATTTGCATTCTTTGCTGTGAGGTCACATTTCTGTCTTATGTTCAGCTTTTTATCCACCAGGACCACACCACCATTCTCCACAAAGCTGTTTTCCAAGTGATCAGCCCCCAGCATGTATTGGTGCATGGGGTTGTTCCTTCCCAGATGCAGGACTTTGCACGTGCTGAACTTCATGAGGTTCCCGTCTGCCCAGTTCTCCAGCATGTCCGTGTTCCTCTGAACACAGAGACAGCTGGTGCACCAACCACTCTGATTAGTTTTATATCATCTGTAAACTTGAGGTTGCTTCATCACTAATGAAAACCAGAACTGGAACCAGTGTCAACTGCAGCTGGACACCACCAGTGACTGGTCTCCAGCTGGACTTAGTTCTTCTGACCACCACCCTCTAAGCCCAGTCGTTCAGCCACTATTCAATCCACCTCACTGTCCACTTTTCTAGCCCATACTCCATCAGCTGGTCTATAAGGATGTTCATGCTGAAATTTATCTTGATGTACAGACTCAACTGACCACCACCACAAGTTGGCTAAAACCTTAATACATGTTACCAGTTATGTTGCTGTTTCAGGTTTGCTCTTACAAAACTGCACTGGTCTACCAGGTACTACACAGTTACACCCATATACAACTCTAAAAATGTGACCAGTATAAAAAAGCCTCCCTTTGTGCAAGAGTAGGTTGCAGGTTGTCTCCAAAACACTTTGCCAAACACGGAGAATTCCACTTGTATTTCATATTTCTACTACTTCTGCAGTTCTGCAAAGCTGTGAAGCCCCTCTCAGGTCTCCCATTCATTTCCCTGCAGGTGGAGTGACCAGATAGCTGCGATCTTTCACAGACCCTGAGAATGTTCCTTGTGTAGATGGCAAACCCATCTTCCTAAAAAAAACCCCAACAACCTGTCCAAAGCTCTCCCTACAAAGCTTAGCCATAATTAACAGCTTCTGTAGCATCCTGCAGTGGTCTGATGGCTCGTCTTTGCTATGTGCTTGTTTTCCTCATCACAGCCGTGCACTTGGTTTCATAAGGACTCTCCAGTCACACCAGGTATCTGCAGGGTTGCCCTGGACGGCTGTTCCTCATACTCTCCTCTTTAGAAAATCCACTTGAGTGACCCCAAGGTATTTTCGTACATTGCTGAGTAAGCACAGGTAAGCACAAGCTTTGAACATCGAGTAGGGAACAAAGCCAGGCAAAACCCTTACATGCATGGACCATACACAATTAAAAAGCAGCAATCAGTAACAGGTTCTCAATGCTGAGACCAGTGTTGGGGTCAGATGTTTTGCCAGCCAGGGCATTTTCAGCAAAGGAAACGCCATTTGAAATAGTATATGAACTGTTTTGTAAAAATGCTCATCTTGAGATTAACCTTTCAGTTATCTCATGAGTCATTTTGTGAGATGGGTTCCCCCTGTACCTTCTGTGCAGAGAAGGAAAATTCCAAATGTTGGGTCCATCCATTAAGTGCATTCCTGAACAACGCCGTATATTTTTTTTTCTTAAATAAGCAAAGCAAAAGCCCAAATTATTCTTCCTTGTGGTTTATTATCAGGTTACCTATGGATTGGCATGAACTGTGCATTTTAACCAATGTGTGTAGGCCTTTTTATTTGCACACCTCATATGATCGAACATTGTGGAGTTCCATCCAAGATTTCTGCTGTTCCTTGGTTTTTATTCATGGAAGATTTCTGTGTGGGAAGAACATGGATCCTCCGTTGCTTTTGTAGTCTGATTTAAAATATGTTCTCCTTCAATATTTCAACCTCACTGTTTAATCCTTTAAAGAAAAAAAAAAACCCAACAACAAAACCAACGCTAGCTATTATTGGCAGTGATTTGTATTTTCTTGCTCCAGAGATGCTTGTTTGAAAAAGACAGAAGAACATTTTGTTCTCTGCTGGTTAAGTCTCAATGGAACTGAATGCAAGTGCAGCAGTGACCTGACCTGAGCTGCCTTTGGTGCCCAGTAACTCCACACAACACACCACCTCTCCTGTCCTGAGTGACCACCGTAACAGACAGAGCCCAAAGTCACGGACTGAATGAACTCAGTGGACATTTTGTGGATATTTATGGACATTTTACAAGGGAGGTTCATTGACTAGGGGAATATGTGTGTATTCTATGAAAGGATGTTGTCCTGGTTTTGCTGGGATAGAGTTAATGTTCTTCTCAGTGGCTAGAACAGCGGTGTGATGGGTTCAGTGTGGGATTTGTTATGAGAAGAATGTTGATCAGGTACCAATGTCATTAGTTGCTGCTGGAGCTCAAGGCCATCGTGTTTAGCTGGTTCACAGCTGCATTAAGACCGGCTCTGCCAATGAGATATTCCATCTCCTATCCCAGCATGGGCAGTACATTAACCAGGGCTGACTGGAAATCAGGGGGATTCTCTTGGGGATCGCTTGGGCTCTTGCTCTTCCAGGATTGCAGTTTGGGTTTGGGGACTGTCTGTGCTCCGGGGTCGCTGGCTGGGACAGGCCGGGCATCGGTCAGCGGGTGGTGAGCAACCGCACTGGGCATCACTCATTCTCTTATTACTGTTATAATTATTATTTTATTTAAATTAGTAAATCGCTTTTAACTCAACCGATGAGTATTCTTACTTTTACCCCTCCAATTCTCTCCACTGCTCCCTGAGCGGGGGAGTGAGAGAGAGACTGTGTTTGGCTGCAGCCAAAGGAGTGAAACCACCACAGTCTTTTTTGGCACCCAACATGGGCTTCAAAGGGTTGAGATGAAGACAGATTTGTCCAGAAGGATGGTGGGGATTAATGAGGGTGTACTCAATAGTGTGGGACCTGAGCATGACGTAAATGGTATGGAATGAGGGGTGGAGAATGTGCTGGTTTTGTCTGGGGTAAAGTTAATGTTCTTCCCCATAGCTGGTATGGGGCTGTGTTTGGATTTGTACTGGAAAGATTGTTGATAATGCAGAGGTGTTGTAGCTATGGCTGAGCTGTGCTTACCCGGAGTCAAGACCTTTTCTGCTCCTCACCCCGTCCCACCAGCAAGGAGGCTGGGGGTGCAGAAGGAGTTGTGGGGGGATACAGCTGGGACAGCTGACCCCAACTGACCAGAGGGATGTCCCAGACCATATGACATCACGCTCAGCATGTAAAGTTGGGGGAAGAAGAAGGAAGGGGGGACATTAGGAGTGATGGTGTTTGTCTTCCCAAGTCACCATTATGTGTGATGGAGCCCTGCTGTCCTGGAGATGGCTGAACTCCTGCCTGACCATGTATTTGGTTTGCGTGGCAAGGTTTTGGTAGCAGTGGAAGCGGGGGGGACATGGGGTGGCTTCTGTGAGAGAAGCTGCCAGAAGCTTCCCCCATGTCCGACCCGACACAGCCAATGCCACCGGCTACAAGAACGGACCTGCCGCTGGCCAAGGCCGAGCCAATCAGTAACGCCTCTGTGATAACATAATTAAGAAAAAAAGGGAAGAGAGGGAAGAAAAAAAAAAAGCTGCACACTTTGCAGCTGGAGAGAGGAGTGAGAAGACGTAAGAGAAAACAACTCTGCAGACATCAAGGTCAGTGAAGAAGGAGGGGGAGGAGGTGCTCCAGGAGCCGGAGCAGAGATTCCCCGCAGCCTGTGGTGAAGACCATGGTGAGGCAGCTGTCCCCCTGCAGCCCATGGAGGTCCATGGTGGAGCAGATGTCCCCCTGCAGCCCATGGAGGTCCATGGTGGAGCAGTGACCACCTGTAGCCCGTGGAGGACCCCACGCCGGAGCAGGTGGATGCCCGAAGGAGGCTGTGACCCCGCGGGAAGCCCGCGCTGGAGCAGGTTCCTGTCAGGACCTGTAGCCCGTGGAGAGAGGAGCCCACGCCAGAGCAGGTTTGCTGGCAGGACTTGTGACCCCATGGGGGACCCGCGCTGGAGCAGTCCCTTCCTGAAGGACTGCACACCATGGAATGGACCAGACTGGAGCAGCTCGTGAAGAGCTGTCAGTCATGGGAAGGACTCACGTTGGAGAAGTTCGTGGAGGACTGTCTCCCGTGAGAGGGACCCCACGCTGGTGGGGGGGAAGGAGTCCTCCCCCTGAGGAGGAAGCAGTGGCAGAAACACCGTGTGATGAACTGACCCCAACCCCATTCCCTGTTCCCCTGTGCTGCTGGGAGGAGGAGGTGGAAAATCAGGAAAGAGATGAAGCCCGGGAAGAAGGGAGGGGTGGGGGAGGTGTTTTAAGATTTGGTTTTACTTCTCACTATCCTCTAATTTTGATTGGTAATAAAGTAAATTTGTTTTTTCCCCCAAGTCGAGTCTGTTTTGCCCGTGCCAGTAATTGGTGAGTGATCTCTCTCCATCCTTATCTCCACCCACGAGCTTTTCGTTATAATTTTCTCCCCCTGCCCATTTGAAGAGGGGGAGCGATAGAGTGGGCTTTGGTGGGCATCCGGCTTCTAGCCAGGGTCAACCCACCACACCATGAGAAGTGGTGAATGATTTAATTGCACACACGGCTTCTGCTTTACCTATTAAACCATCTTTATCTCAAACTACAGATTTTCTTGATTTCACCCTTCTGATTTTCTCCCCCATCCCACTTGGAGAGAATGAGCAAGCAGCTGTGTGGTGCTTAGTTGCCAGCTGGGCTTGAACCACAACAGAGATGTATTCCTGGTGTCCTGGTGCTGCTTGTGCATTTTTCCTCATATGCCTTCTAAAAGTTGTCCCTTTGCCACTCTCTCCTCTTAGATGCTCTCCTGCTAGAAGAAGTGGAGGAGGATTGTGGCACACTGAAAGGCAGCACAATAAAGAGGCAGGCAAAATTTAATATTGCTTATTGTGAATTATTGAATTTGGAAAAGCAAACATAGCTATACATACAGAGTGATGCACTCTAAATAAGTTATTACTATTCAGAGAAAAAACTTAGCAGTCACTGCAGGAAGCTCTATGAAAAATCATGTCAATGTGCAATGCTATTCAACAGGTAAATGTAACGGGAAGCATTCAGTGGCTTCTTGAATACCGAATGCTGTGGTGGTCCTTGATCTTAAAAACAATTATAGAATCAGAAATGATACAGAAAGTGAGTCAGAATGGCTTCTTTTGGTGGACAAGCTAAATAGACAAGAACACTTCACTTTGGGAAAGAGAAATCTAAGTGGCAGTGTGAGACACATTGCGAAGGGGACACATGAATTCTTATAACACAAGAACTAGGAGGTATCAAATGCAATGATCAGGTAGAAATTTGTAAACAAAAAATTCCACTTTTTCATACTGCACAATTAGATTGATGGCTCCAGCGATGAAAGAAGGCAGAGCCTTCTTTCACACCATGGCACGTATCTGCATTAAGTATCGGCGCTGTGTATTCCTACTAGTTCTTGCTCGGGCTGTGTGAAATGGTTCAGATCTCTCTTGCCAGGCAGGTATCTGTGTGGGCACCCACAGAGCAGAGCATGGGTCTATGCTCCCTGGGGCACTGAGATCTGACATGGCGCAGAGCCTGTCAGCCTGTCCGTCCTGCTGCGGGCAGGGAGAGCATGCTGGCAGAGGGAAGGGGAAGAGGACGCTGCACATCTGCACCACTTCATATCTGTTCAGGTAATCAGCTCACACCAGTCATGCATTTTTCATTTGTATCAACTCATACAGCTGTCAACATAATTTCTGGGGAATACTACATCAGTTACATTTAGATATGCTAGTTAAATCACAGGTATCTGTCCTGGTGTGTAGCTGGGCCAGAGCTGGTTCCTGTTCAGCAGCTGGAACAGCGCTGGGGTTTGGGTTCAGCTGGGATTTGTTAGGAGACAAACAATGAGAACATCCCCATGTTTGCATTTGTGTCCCTGGCACTGAAGGACTTTGTGTTTGTCCGTCTGCAAGCGCAAGATCTCAGGGGCGAGGAATATTGCAATGAATCAGCTCCATGGGCATTTGGCTCTGCCAAGGGGCTGTTCCATCTCCTGTCCCCCATGGGCAGGAGATTCATGAGGGGCTCTTCCTCTCTTGCTCTCTCTGGCTCTTGCTTGGGCTCTCACTCTCCCAGGATTGCGGTTTCAGTTTGGGATTGTCGCTCCTCCAGGATCGTTATCTGGGAACGGGCCAGGCTGGGTTGGTGGGTGGTGAGCAATGGCACTGGGCATCACTCATTTGTGTATTTTATTATTACTATTATTATCATTATTATTTTAATATCAGTATCATTTTAAGTTTTCTTTTGTTTCAATGATTCAATTGTTGTTATCTCACCCTAGGAGTCTCCTTACCCTTGCCCCCCAATTCTCTCCCCTATCCCCTGAGTGGGGGAAATGAGCAAGTGGCTGTGTTTGGCTGCTGGCCCAGTTCAACCACCACAGTATCCTACTTTATCAGTCTTAATGAGCTTGTCTTCACAATAGCTTCACATACCACATCTATGGAATTGGCAGCACAAACTCCCTTTGTTTCCAGGTTTTTCTGTCAGAACTGCAATGCTGGGCTGGTTGGACATTTAACCTGACAGAAGGACAGCGTGTGTGACTGCTGTGATTGAGGTTCTGTTTTGCCAGTTGATGGGATTAGCAAAAAGGACACAGACACCAACTTGAAAACAAAAACAAACTTATTTTACTTTAGTTCAAAGCAGAGAAAACAAGAATGAGCAAGGTACAAAGATAAGCAGGGTAACGCACCTGATCATCACCACATGGGTTAACTACAGTGAGTAAGAAAGATTCATCACCAGTTGCCCAAACACTTGAACATCATCCAGACCC
This sequence comes from Caprimulgus europaeus, assembly GCA_907165065.1. Next base: position 4,307,347 of record OU015528.1, on the reverse strand, counting down.
GTGATTCAGCTGGGGAGCCCCTGTCACAGCGAAGGACCAGAGAACCTTTCCCAGCAGTTGGGAAGTCCTATGCAGTGCATCCACTGGTAGGTGAGGTCTCCATCTTCGCTGTGAGAGGGTCCTGCTTTTATACATCTAACAAACAAATGACGGAGAGAGAAAGGCACGGGAACATCTGGTGGGTTGGCTTCACTTCACTCGGGAACATCCCAGATCTGACCAGGATCCGAGGTGTGTCCGGGAAGCTCCTGTTTTTGTAGAATGAATCTGGCTTTGGGTTGTAGGAGGAAAAGTCTCACATTTGTATTTCATGCTGATATGGTACAGGTTGGGAAGTTCACTCAAAAGTCAACTCTGGTTCAAGGCCTGTGGTTTAAGCCTTTGTATATGAGGTTCATTACCATCACATCCCACTTACTTCTGGAAACAGCAAGAAACAAATCTCCAGATACCATTTCAGCTCTCACTGCATTAACTAACACTATTCCATACTGGAGGAAAAGAAAAGAAATCCTCAAACTTAGGTTGTTTTTTTTTTTTTTTGCTTTACTCTCACTTGTCAGTGTGAGGTTAATGTTCGGACTTGTCAATCTTAAAGGTCTTTTCTGTGATTAACTCTGCTCACTCAGTCTCTCATGGGTAATTTAAATTACTTCCTGGCACGACTAGTTCTTGCTATGCCCAACCTGGCTCTGTGGATATATAAATTTGTAGCATTTTTTACGCTTTTTCTGCCACTTTTCAGTGCACAGTTAGTACTTTTAGAGCGTCAGTCAGAAGCTACTGCATAGCAGAACACTTCAACACCAGCCTCCACTAGGGAGTCACTGGCTTATTCCAAAAGCGTCAGGGCCTACCCAGCACCCGGCCTGCCCCGGGCCGCCCCATCCCGCCCAGCTCTGCCCGCTCATCAGCCCGAACCAAACATGGCCGCGCCAGGCCACGTGAGGGAACTGCCAGGGTCCAAGATGGCGTCGGCCGCCGCTGCTGCTGTGTCAGAACCGGCTCCAAGATGGCCGCCTCCCCGCCCCCGCGCCGTGCTGCCAGGATCCAAGATGTCTCCCCCCACGCCTTCGACGTGGCTTACTTCCCGCCCGCTTGCCCCAGCCTCCCCTAGGTGGCGTCTGCCCTCATCAAAGATGGTGGTCGGAAGCGCCCGCCGTTCGTAGGCTCCCACCCCTCACTGCTCGCCGGGCTGGTGGGTTTGGCGGCCGAGATGGCGGCAGCTGAGCTGGAGTATGAGTCCGTCCTCTGCGTGAAGCCCGATGTCAACGTTTACCGCATCCCGCCGCGCACCTCCAACCGCGGCTACAGGTGAGGGAGCGGGACGGCGCTGTCTCGGCCCAGCCCCTGGCTTCCCTGCCCGCGGGGATGCGGGGCTGGGCCTGGGCCCGGGCCCGGGCAGGGGTGTCCTCACCCCGAGCCGGGCCTTGGGAGGCCTCAGTCCTCACCGGCTGCAGCGCTGAGGGACGAAGCGGCCTGAGCGGCCTTGGCAGGTGGGCTGTGCCGACGGCTGGAGCCTGCGGAGGAGCAGGGGCAGCTCTGCTCGGGGGGTGCAGCACCAACGCGCTTTTCCCGGCAGAGCGGATCTCTTCTCCCAGTTTGCCCAGTTCCCTGGGACGTCAGGCTGATGTGGTCTGAGGGCGTGTTTGAATTCGGCCTCTTGGCTCTGATGGTGGCAGGGAGGAAGCCAGAAGGAGTTCAGCGTTATTGTTAAAAAGAGATTGCAGGGCTGGGAGTTAGAAACGCCTTTTCTCTCAACCCCAAACCCGTGGAGCTGTGCCCACAGCCTTCCAGGAGAAATGGGTTTGTGCTCCAAAGCTCTGATGGGTGTTGGTGTTTCTCACTAAACTTGGCAAACTTGCTGCTATGGGTGCTGCACAGGTGTTTGTTTCAGCTGTAGAATCCTGTAGGTTGGGATTTATTTTCTCTTTTTCTTTTATTTTCTCTTTAACCTTCACAACAGTCTGTAACAAAGAGTTAGTCAAGATAGCTGTGTGTGTGGTGTTTGACCTAGTGTAAGTTAGCTGCCTCTAGGTTCAGAGGTGCTTGGTATTATTTTACATCAACCGAGTAGAATGATGGAGTGGTTTTTCAGCATACTTTTAATTAATTTTTTTTATTCTTCCTGATGCTCACTTCTGGATTTACTGTTCCAAGTGAGTTTCAGGGTTTCAGTCTCCCCTCTTCTGCAAGCTTATAAAGGCAAAGACAGAGTTGATGTTCTCTGGACTGTATCTATTTCCCTTTACGCAGAGAAAGGAGAGGCCAGTCAGAGCTACATGTGTTGACTGGCAGCAATGGTGAGGAGCTGAGACATGGTCTATTGTCTGGGTAGGGAAGTGGAATAAGGCAGCTGCAGGTGTTGAAGGTTTAGGAGCAGAGACCCTTGCTGAGATGGTTGGGTGGAAGTGGAAGGGTTGATGTATGGTCAGTGAACAGTTGCTTTTCTTTTCAGGGCATCTGACTGGAAACTGGACCATCCGGACTGGACAGGGCGGCTTCGTGTCACCTCCAAAGGCAAAACTGCATACATAAAACTGGAAGATAAGGTTTCAGGTAAGGGAGAGCCTGTGGATTGGCAAGACTTTGACTCTGATTGCTGCTTATAGGTCTGTGCTTCTAAGCCTGCTCAGAGCTGTGCATGGCAGCCCTGGGCCACGCTTTAGCAAGAGTTTGCTCTCCTTAACACCCCTTTCTTTGTCTGCAGGAGAACTCTTTGCCCAGGCTCCGATAGATCAGTACCCTGGTATTGCAGTAGAGACTGTGACAGATTCCAGTCGCTATTTTGTCATTCGAATTCAGGATGGGACTGGTGAGTTGAGGGGTCACCTATTGTGCCAAGTACTAGAGGTGGAGGAGACTTTGCTTGATGGAGATGGGTGTGTGCCAGGTGGACTGAAATGGCGTTGGGAGTGCTGGAAAGGCTTGGTAGTGTGCCTGGACAAGTAGGAAGGCAAAGGTGAACAGAGGAGCGTTCTCTACACTGCACAGAGTCCAGGCACTGGGGAGCAACATTCTGTTTCTGAGGGTGCTGTGTGGGAAGGTGGGTGCATCCTGAAGGCTAGGAACAATGAGCTGCTGGTGTCCAGCTGCAGGTGTGTCAGAGGGAGGCAGCACGGAGTGGTTTAGGAGAAGCAGAAGGATTTTGGAGTGAATGAACACAAGGGCCCATTGGCAGGGCACCTCCAATGACTCCTTCTGTCTCCTTGCTAGGACGAAGTGCTTTTATAGGCATTGGCTTCACGGATCGTGGTGATGCCTTTGACTTCAACGTCTCTTTGCAGGACCACTTCAAGTGAGTTGTGCTTTTCTGGAATGCTGTTTTTCCTCTGGCCTGTAGAACATGGCGGGTGGTGATGCATGTTCATTTAGCACAGGCTTCCTTGGAATGGCCTTGAAGCCCTGCTCTGCCTCTGTTGGGGACACTTGAGTGTGCTGCCCACTGTCATGCAAGCTGAGAGTCCTGCAGGGTCAGATCTGGAAGTGTTAAGCTTAGATCCTGTGATGCTACACATGCAGTGTTAGTCTCTCTGTGGTGGTCCCAGCTTTTTGCTGTACTACGCTGGGAGTAGGGAGGTAGCTGGTTTGTCAGGGCAAGGCAGTTCTTTGGCAAGGTGGGGAGAAGAACCATGCATTTTTCTGAAAGCCTGTTCCCCTTTGCCACAGGGTCTTATGCCTTCCTCTCTTCTTTTTAGGTGGGTGAAGCAGGAGACCGAGATCTCCAAGGAGTCCCAGGAAGCTGACACACGTCCCAAATTAGACTTAGGGTTTAAGGAAGGACAGACCATCAAACTCAACATTGGGGTAAGCAGCCCAGTTTACCCTGCTTCTTTCTCTGGATACGCCAACAGAGACTATTCCTCTCTTGTCCTTTCTTTTTATGCAGAACATGACGACAAAGAAAGGAGGAGCAGCCAAACCCCGTGTGTCTGGCTCAGGGGGCCTAAGCTTGCTGCCACCCCCACCAGGAGGCAAAATTGCAGTCCCTCCTATACCTCCCCCTTCTTCCACAGCCATTGCCAACCATGTCACACCACCACCTGTGCTGAAATCCAGTAACGCCAGCAGTGCAGGTAAATGTGAGCGTAGAGAGGACTGAGGCCCTGCTTCAACAAACCCGTGTTCAATATAGTGCCAGCGGGGCCCTGTGAGACAGGATGAGTCCTGAGGGCTTTGCTGTCTGTGACCTGAGGCCCCACCTGGAGTACTGTGTCCAGTCCTGGAGCCCCCAACATCAGAAGGACATGGACCTACTGGAGCGAGTCCAGAGGAGGCCAAGAGGATGATCTCTGAGGGCTGGAGCAGCTCTGCTGTGAGGACAGGCTGAGAGAGTTGGGGCTGTTCAGCCTGGAAAAGAGAAGGCTCCAGAGAGACCTTCTAGTGGCCTCCCAGTACCTGAAGGGGCTCCAGGAACGGTGAGGAGGGACTTTGGACAAGGGCAGGGAGTGACAGAACAAGGGGTGATGGCTTTAAACTGGAAAAGGGGAGATGAGATGTGAGGAAGAAATTGTTTGGTATGAGGGTGGTGAGACCCTGTCCCAGGTTGGCCAGAGAAGCTGTGGCTGCTCCTCCCTGGAAGTTTTCTCGGCCAGGTTGGCTGAGGCTTTGAGCAACGTGGTCTAGTGGAAGGTGTCCCTGCTGCTGGCAGGGGGGTTGGAACTGGGTGATCTTTAAGGTTCCTTCCAACCCAAACCAGTCTGTGATTTTATGATCTCCATGCTTGTTTAATAATACCTGCTTGTCCTCTTTGCAAGGAGGACGGTGTTGTAGCTCCTCTCCTTGCAAAAGGAGAAACCAAGTGACTTGGTCAAAATTATCTAGGGAGGGTGGGTATGAAATTTAAATAGTTGGATTTTTCTGAACTTTTATGTGCTTTAGAGGCACTGGCAGAGCTGTGTGGGGTGACCAGAAAAGTACTGCATGGTCACTTATTTTCTGCAGAAAAATACAGATAGACTTGTGGTTGTGGTTGAAAGATGCAGGAAAAGCACTCCTTGAGCAGCTTTGAATAGAGAGAGAGGAGGAACCTTTAGTACAAGCAGCAGGAAGAGTTGTAAAGTATAGTGGGATTGTGGTTGTTATAAAATTATATACATATTTTTAAATATTCTTTATCTAGAAAAAAATAATAAAATATTTAAAAGTTGTTGAACTTCATATATATATATATGTATATGAAGTTTAAGAAGGCCAAGTTCAAGGTCCTGCATCTGCAGTGTTTCAATCCCCAGTATCAATACAGATTGGGGAATGAAGGCATTGAGAGTAGCCCTGGGGAGAAGGACCTGGGGATGCTTGTGAATGAAAAATCGGACATGAGCCGGCAACGTGCGCTCACAGCCCAGAGGCCAATAACCGTGTCCTGGGCTGCATCCAGAGCAGTGTGGGCAGCAGGGCCAGGGAGGGGATTCTGCCCCTCTGCTCCGCTCTCCTGAGACCCCACCTGCAGTGCTGCCTCCAGTGCTGGGGCCACCAACAGCACAAGGACATGGAGCTACTGGAGCCAGTCCAGAGGAGGCCACGAGGATGATGTGAGGGCTGGAGCAGCTCTGCTGTGAGGACAGGCTGAGAGAGTTGGGGCTGTTCAGCCTGGAGAAGAGAAGGCTCCAGGGAGACCTTATTGCACCTTCAGTACCTAAAGGGGGCCTGTAAGCAAAATGAAGAAAGTCTTTTTACCAGGGTCTGTAGTGAGTAGGACAGGGGACGATTGGTTTAAACTGAAAGATGGTAGATTTGCATTGGATATAAGGAAAAAAATATTTACAATGAGGGCGATTAAACACTGGCCCAGGTTACCCAGAGAAGTTGTGGATGCCCACTCCTTGGGAGTGTTCAAGGCCAGGTAGGTCAGGGGTTTGAGCAACATGGTCTGGTGGAAGGTGTCCTGGCTCATGACAGGGGGCTTGGACTAGATGATCTTTGATGGTCCCTTCCAACCCAAACCAGTCTGTTCTGTAACAAAGAGGTTGCTGCAGTCTTCTGGATGCTGTACACACTTTTAGTGTGACCATACAGATGTGTCTGGAGAACTGATGATACCCTTGTGAAGGCAGAGACTTTAGCAGTGCACAGATCAGACTGAGAAGAAACCACAAGCTTCTGAGTAGGGCTGGGCTCCAGTTGTGATCTGGACTGTTAAGATGATGCCTGCTTGGCAACTGATTGCTGAGCTTGGCCTGAGTCTGAGCCTATTTTTGCTGGGAGAGGCAGTGTGTCACAAATCTGACAGTTGGTATACTAGGTGGAGGCTGGATAGTTCTTGAAGATGATGTACCCCTGTAGTAGGAGCTGGAGGCTCAGTGCACGTTCAGCAAAAGGAGCTGCTGTTACAACAAAATCCTTAAACAGTCTTAACTTCTTCTGGAGGGTGAGCTGGAGTCCCTTCAAAGATTCCCTGCCCCTGCATCCAGCAGTTTGTGTAAGGTGACAGTATAAATGCCTGTGGGGATTTCTTCTTGATTAGCTTGATTTTTCTTTTTTAATTTTTTTTTTCTGCCTTAGATATTCTGTTAGACTTAGATGCTCCTGCATCTGCATCCAAGGCACCAGCACCAGCTACCACAGACCTCTGGGGAGACTTCACTGCATCCAGGTAAACTGTGGTGAAGGGAACTGCACACAAGAAGTGTAGTGTCCTGATGGGCACTGGAAGAGCCATGGGTTAAGAAGCCTTATTAGATCTGCTCCTTTGATTGTCATTTCTCTATTTCAGTGCTGTTCCCAATCAGGCTCCTCAGCAGTCCAACTGGGTCCAGTTCTGAATGGTCAAAGCAATGGAATGGGACAAACTGGTGACCAAGAGGCTGTAGAGGCACCAAATGGGATCAGAGTGGGCACAAACCTCTGTAGTCTTCAATCAAAAAGAAATTGGGACAATCCTTTCTTTTTAAACCAGATCTTCACTTCAGTCAAAACTTACTATTTTTGATCCCAGAGTGAAACCATTGAACCTAAAGAGAATGTACTGATTCCTGATGAGGTGGGCAAGGAGGAGAGAGGTAGCCGCATCTCTTCCACCCACTTGACCATTACGTGGTACATCCTAGTTCTTTTTCCTCATCTTTCCATAGAGGGAAAACAAGAATCCTGAAGAAGGTGGGTACAGGAGGAGGCTGTGTAGTTACCTCTGGGTTCCTTGTCCTTTAAATTTTGACTAGTTAAGACTGTTGCTTTTTGTGGCTGCTTTAAATAGTGACTCAAGTCTCTGCAGCTTTGCCTGCAGTGCTGAGGGCAGCTGCATTTGGCTGCAGCTTGTAAGTGGAGGCTGTAAGGAGATAGGTCTTGTCTCAGCACAAAACTCTCTTTGATTAATGAACATCTGTGATGAGGAGCGAACCTCCTCATGCACGCACTACTCTTTCTCTGGTGCAGTTTCTTGATCATGCTGGATGTTCCTGTGCTCTTGTGGGAGGAGTCGTGCAAGTCCTTAAGAAGACCTGCTGCCATTGTGCTGTAGCTCCAGGTGGGCACCCCATCTTGAGGCTCCTTGTTTGGCTTGCAGGTTCACTGGAGGATCTTCTCTCTCTCACTCCATTCTCCTTCCTGCCCCATGCCAAGGCCTCATTGTCATTGAGCTGTATTAACTGGAAATAGCTTTTTTTTTTTAAAAAAAAAAGCACCTGTTTTTATAATTTGGCAGTTACTTGTACTAGATGACAACCAGATAATCTCACCACTCAGCATTTCATGTTCCTGCATAGCTATCCTGAGCCCTGGCCTTGCGCTGTGACTTGGCACTGTGTCACAAGTATATCCATGCCACAGTAAGAACTATGGTGGGACAGTGGGTTTTTCTCTGGTGAGGGGACAATCTCCTTCCCTGTTTCAGTTCACGCTTATTTGGGCAAGAAGTGTATAGTAGACCAAATCTTGAAAACTGGCAGTGAAATTCTCCCACCGATGTTCCTCCTTGTGGCTTTTCTTCTGAGGCTAACTTTCTAGGGATGTGAGCTGGCTATTGTAACTTGCTTTGGTTTTTTATGTACCCTGAACCTCTATTTCCTGTGTGGTTTAGGGGGTTAGAAGGAGGTATAAGACCCTTACTCTCTGCTGTTCTCTTTGGGAGAGTTTCCTAAGGCCCTTTAATCTGTACAGTATTCTGTCTTCAGCAGCTATGGGTATGATCTGGGCTGTGAGTGAGTCTGCTGATTCATCTGGGCAGAGCCCATAGGCAGACTGAAAACCTCACAATGCTCACTACCTTCCCTGCTAGTTGAGAAGCCAAAACAGTAGCTGGGAAGGTGGTCTCAGTAACTCTTCTACAGCTGTACCCAGTTACTAGAACACTAGGGTTTTGGTATTTCACTGGAAGGTTTCTTCCTGTTTTGAACAGTCAGCCAGCAGCCACACTTTCGTAGCTGGGCTACGCTCTGCTACCACACCTGTGCAAGTAAATTTTTCCCTTTAGGCAAAGATTTCCTGGCGAGGCTTTTAAAAGCGAGTAGTTAGCTGTATGCACTTTGCACTTGCAAAGGTGTCTTGTCCTTTTTTTTGGTCTTCTTACTACATTGAGGGCATTCTGAAGATAAAGCAAAGATCTGGAAAATAGCTCTAAAGCTGCTGCAGTTCCACTTGTGGAAGTGGGGACCATACTGCTCTTGGATGTATTTTAAGTCATTTAATCTTAATCCCTTGGCTCTCTTATAGGTCCCCCTGCTGCCCCTTCCCTGCCTTCACAGTCGCTCCTGCAGTCTCATTGTACTTAAACTCCCTGCCTCCTCTGAATTTGTGGGTGACTGTAATCTACTAGCAAAGTCATGGACTCTGCCGGTTGCCTTTTTTTTCCTTTTTTTTTCCTTTTTTTTTTTTTTCCCCTCAAATCATTGTGAGGTCCTGTCATTTCAACTATGTATCAGTTCCCCAAACTAAGGAAATTCATTGCACCAATTAACAACTAACTAGGAGCTAGGAGCCTCTTCTGTATTGTCTTAGTATTCTGGAGATAATATATTATGTATTTGAAAAGCTGAAGAAGCAAAAATTAAAGATATATGTATATAGAGCATAAGATGTACTGGTGCAAATGGTAATTAAACAAGTAATATTGGGGAAAAGAATGTCATGAGTCTTCTAAGTTGTCACATTGTTGTTGCTTGGGAAGCCTTGCGTATTGAAGGTCTTTATGTCTACAGCAAGATCCTAGTAGCCTACTTATCCTTCTGCAAGTGCGTTATGGCCTGCAGACTGGACAAGAGTAATCGGAGGAGTGAACGGATTCAGGCTCAGTCTGGATAAAGAAGTAGGAGTGTGGAAGAAGGACACAAAAATGACCTATGGTTGTTCCAAATGGGGTAAAAAAACCCACACCAAAAAAAACCCGCACCAAAACAACATGGAAATAAGCCTGTCTGGATGTATGTGTGATGCTTGATAAAAACGTGGGTAAAACTAGCGAGCGAGAGAACTTAGTTGCCCTGCTATTTAGCAGTTTGGACATTAGAGATTTCTACGCCCTGCAGATGTTTTCAGAATTGATTATTGGCACGCGCGTAAATGCGAATCAGTCTCTCTGCTGCTGGCAGAGTTGGGCAAGGTGAGCTGAGTGGGCCCTGAGTCAGGGAGCAGCAAGGGCAGGCTGCTCTGGAAGATGAGTCCCAGCAAAGCAGGCAGGGGCAGTGACCTCACCCACAAAGGAACCGTCCTCCAGTACCAAAGTGGGAAGGTCAGAGCAGGTCAGGATGAGGATTTAGATCAGCAGAGTACACGGCCAGACACGTGCATGGCTGCACTAGCTCAGGCAGGGATCAAGGGTGAGAACCTCAGCTGAAATGAGCTTGCAGGCAAACCTTCTCAGAGGTTTCTCAAAGCCAGACACCTATATTATTTAAACTGGACCTGAGTCCGGGCAGCCAGTCCCTCAGAAGATGGAGAAAATGCTCAGGGCCCTGATGTTCTATCAGATCTGCTCACAGCCATCTCTTCTCGCACAGCTGTGCTTGCTTGGTGTTCCTCTGCCAGGCAGTGAAGCTCTATGCATGGTTGTGTTGAAAGCACAGTGGAAGTTCTGTGACCTGGGTAAAGATAAGAAGTCTTAACCTTTTAAGTCAACTATTTGAATGATACCAGTAACTGCTGGGTCACTGTCAAATATTCTATGATCTGTGGTGGCCAAAACAAAGAAAAAACAAACCCCTCTACATTTCTTCAGATCTAGGAGCAAAGCTGTTAGCCTGTTTTGGTGAATAGGGTGGAAGGATCAGTGTTGGGGCCAGTTCTGTTTAACATCTTTATCAATGATCTGGACGAGGGGATCGAGGGCACCTTCAGTAAGTTTGCAGATGACACCAAGCTGGGCAGGAGCATTGATCCGCTTTGGGGTAGGGAGGTTTTGCAGAGGGATCTGGACAGGCTGGATCAATGGGCTGAGGCCAGTGGCATGAAGTTCAGTAAGGCCAAGTGCTGGGTCCTGGACCTGGGTCACAACAACCCCATGTAATGCTACAGACTTCGGGAGGAGTGGCTGGAGAGCTGCCTGGGGGAAAAGGACCTGGGGGTGTTGGTCAACAGCAACTGAACATGAGTCAGCAGAGTGCCCAGGTGGCCAAGAAGGCCAACAGCATCCTGGCCTGGATCAGCACTAGTGTGGCCAGTAGGACCAGGGAAGTTCTCTTCCCCCTGTGCTGGGCACTGGTGAGGCCGCAACTTGAGTGCTGGGTTCAGTTTTGGGCCCCTCACTCGAAGAAGGACATGGAGGTGCTGGAGCGTGTCCAGAGAAGGGCAATGGAGCTGGAGAAGGGTCTGGAGCACAAGTGTGCTGAGTTCCTGGCTGGGGGAACTGGGGTTGTTGAGCCTGGAGAGAAGGAGGCTGAGGGGAGACCTTCTGGCTCTCTGCAACTCCCTGAAAGGAGGGTGTAGAGAGGTGGGGGTGGGTCTGTTCAACCAAGGGACAAGGGACAGGACAAGAGGAAATGGCCTCAAGTTGCACCAGGAAAGGTTTGAATTGGATATGAGGAAAAACTTCTTCACCAAAAGGGTTCTCAGGCATTGGAAGGGGCTGCCCAGGAGGTGGTGGAGTCACCTTCCCTGGTGGGATTTAACAGACGGGCAGACGAGGTGCTCAGGGACATGGTTTAGAGGTGGAACTGGCAGTGTTTGGTTTATGGTTGGACTTGATGATCTTAAAGGTCTTTTCCAACCACTATGATTTTGTGATTCTGTTTGTTGTGTAGGTCCTGGCAGGACAGAAAGTGAAGCAGTCTTGTCTGTGAGCTATGGTGACTTTTCAGTAGGTACTTGCAGCAAAAAGTGTTGAATAGCCTAAGAGAGTGTTTCTTCAGAGCAGGAGGATTTTCAGGTGAGGTGTACTGAAGAGAGGTGCTGGGATATGCTGCTGTTTGTGCACAAAGAAGCACAGAGAGCTGGGAGGTGGTTCATGAGGGAGATCTTAGTTCTTTCTGGTTCCCGCGTCTTTCTTCACAGTGAGGCCTGCTAGAACACAACAGGTTGATGTGTCATGTGTAAATCCTCTCCCCCTTCTTGGCAACCATCAGGAACAATCTTTCCATCCCCAGTGGGAGACGTTGGCTGTGACGGTAAGTTACTGGTGAAATCACTTGGCCTGTGGCTACACTGGCTGAATCCTGTCTCTTCCTGCGCTTTCTGTTGCTGGTGGTTTCTTCTCACGTAGCAGAACTAGTGTGCAGGCTGCGTGAGACCTATAGCCTCTGATGTTGCAGACAAGAGTGTTCTCTGGGTAAGAGATTAAGGTTTTAATGTGGATCAGCAGATCAAACTGAGCAATGTCTCCTGGACATTTATTATGTTCCACATAATAGATCAACCGGTTTCCTTAGGCAGCTGGGAAGAGCTGCCCTCAGTCTGAGAGGGACAATGGTCACAGGGGGAGAGAAGTTCATGCCAAATGGGAGACACTGTAGCACGTAGAGAGAGTCAAGAAACAAGTGTCAAAGGGATGATCTCAGTTTTGTCTGGTTATTGGTTGTCTTCTTTTGTGAGAGCTGTAGTTGAGGTGGGATGTGTTTCCTCCCCTTTCTCCCTTAATTATGTTCTACGTTCTGTGATGTAAAATTCCTGTCTTGCAGCAGTAGCTGCTCCTACAGCCACACAGTATGGATTGCAGACACGAACTCCCTACCTTGAACAAAGCCTAGGTGCTGTGTGTGGACTCCCGAAAAAATGGAGAGATGTCCATGGGAGGAAATCAAACAAAATAAAAACCAAACAAGGAACCACAAACCCCAAAGTCTTTCTGAGCTCTGGTGATGAGGGAATGGAACTGAACCTGAACTCATCCTGTTAAATCAGCGTCAACCTACAAAGCTCTAGGAGGGAGCACAACTGGGCTGTCCATGCATAAAACCAGCATTGAGCCGATATGGTTAACCTGTGTTGTGGTGCCTCAAGGCCTAGGCAATCCCCTGAGTGCTCATTACATGACATGAACACTAGATTCTCAGCCTGGAGACCATTTCAGGTCTCATTCTTCCAAGGTAATCACTTTGTCCATGCTAATAGGCAAGAAAAGCACATTGCAGGGTGTAGTGCCCTTCTAGTTTGATAACTGAATTTTGCCAGCTGCAATTTTGCCAGCTCTAGCTGGTGTTCTCATCCAGAGTTGGGGCTCTGACTGGTGTTCCTTGAAGCTGCCCCTGAGCATGGGAAGATCAGGTGGCAGCTCCTGACCGGCGTGATGTTTTTCCAGCTGTCAGTGCTGGAAGCCTGTGGTGAACTTCTTGCATCACTTGCGTTTGGGGCCTGCTTTCCCTTTTCTTTCCCAGGTGTTGTGGGGTGACAACTGCTGCATGTTGGGGCAGAGGCAGCTGGCTTGCTTAGGAGACCAACTGTTTAATCCTTGAAGCAGTCTGAAGGAATGAGCTGCCTGTACCTTGAGTCTTGTGCTTTAGGGGTATAAGGAGGTGTTGGTGCTCCCCTGCCCTCGTACCCTGGTCTGCCAGCCTGGCTGGGTTGGTGACACCTGTGACCAGGCCTTGCAAGTTCAGTCTCACCTGTGACCATGTGCTGCCACCTGCTGCTTGATCCCCTTGTCGCAGAGGGTTTAGAGGTGGACTTGGCAGTCTTGGGTTTACAGTTGGACTCCATCATCTTAAAGGCCTTTTCCAACCAAAATGATTCTGTGATTGCGGCAATCCCTGGCTTCAGCTGCCATCTCCAGGGACTGGCTGGGCACCCAGCAGTTGTGGGGCAGGGAACATCACCTAGGACCTGGCTAGCACTGGTGAAGTGCTCTCTGAAAAGAAATCGCAGCTGGCCATCGTTCAGCAAGAGCATGCTGACTCCTGGGTTGGCTGCCTGTAGTGGTCTCCCCTGGTCAGAGGAGACCTTTGCCTGGGGGTGGGATGTGGGCAAGCACTGGACTTGGGTATGGAACGAGCTGCAAAGCAGAACTGCGGCATCTGGAGGTGTCCCCAGGAGCATCTGAGATGGAGGGGAAAGGAAAGGGTGTCTTGACCTTGGAACACAGGAGGCACAAATGCAGGTAGGCAACCATAAGACGACAGAACAAGGACTTTGGTGGATCTGGTTTAAAACAGACCAGAGCAGCTTTGGGTGACAGCAGAGTTTCTACTGGCTCTTATTGAATGCTTCCCTCACTCCAATAGCAGCTCTGCCTTCATGTTCACCAGTGTCATAACTTGTCCTTCAAATGCTTTCATGAATGAGTTAAAACGGACCCCCTTCTTAAGTTTACTGGAACTGGTGCTTCCAAATGCAACCATGTTCTGCTATCCTAATGTCACAGAATCACAGAATGGTGGGGTTGGAAGGGACCTCAGCAGATCATCCAGTCCAACCCCCCTGCCAAAGCAGGTTCCCTACACCAGGTTGCACAGGGAAGTGTCCAGGTTGGTTTGAACATCTCCAGAGATGGAGACTCCACAACCTCTCTGGGCAGCCTTTTCCAGTCATGTCCTCTGTGCTTCTGTGCCCTCCTGCACAGTGTAGGGCTTGGAATCAAGATGTCTGTGGTGGGTTGACCCTGGCTAGATGTTGGATGCCCATTAAAGCTCACTCTATCACTACCCCCCCTCAACTGGGCAGGGGAAGAAAAATATAATGAAAAGCTCGTGGGTGGAGATAAGGATGGAAAGAGATCACTGACCAGTGACTGGCACGGGCAAAACAGACTCGACTTGGGGGAAAAAACAAATTTATGTTATTACCAATCAAAATTAGAGGAGAATGAGAAGTAAAACCAAATTTTAAAATACCTCCCACACCCCTCCCTTCTTCCCAGGCTTAATTTCTTTCCTGATTTTCCACCTGCAGGGGGAAAGGGATTGGGGGTTGAGGTCAGTTCATCACACGTTGTTTCTGCAGCTCCTTCCTCCTCAGGGGGAGGACTCCTTCCCCCGCACCAGTGTGGGGTCCCTCTCACGGGAGACAGTCCTCCACGAACTTCTCCAACATGAATCCTTCCCATGACTGACAGTTCTCCAGGAACTGCTCCTGCCTGGGTCCATTCCATGGGGTGCAGTCCTTCAGGAAGGGACTGCTCCAGCGCGGGTCCCCCATGGGGTCACAAGTCCTGTCAGCAAACCTGCTCCAGCCTGGAGTCCTCTCACAACGGGGCCCCCGGATTCTGTCAGGAACCTGCTCCAGCATGGGGTATCTCTCCATGGGGTCACAGCCTCCTTCGGGCATCCACCTGCTCCGGTGTGGGGTCCTCCATGGGCTGCAGGTGGTCATCTGCTCCACCATGGACCTCCATGGGCTACAGGTGGTCATCTGCTCCACCATGGATCTCCATGGGCTGTAGGGGGACAGCCTGCCTCACCATGGTCTTCACCACAGGCTGCAGGGGGCCCCTCCCCCTCCTTCTTCACTGACCTTGGTGTCTGTGGAGTTGTTTTCTCTTACATCTTCTCACCCCTCTCTCCAGCTGCAAAGTGTGCAGCTTTTTTCCCTCTCTTCTCTTTTTTTTTTATTTTTCTTAATTCTGTTCTCACAGAGGCGTTACTGAAGGGCTCAGCCTTGGCCAGCGGCGGGTCCGTTCTTGTAGCCAGCTGGCATTGACTGTGTTGGGTCAGACATGGGGGAACTTCTGGCAGCTCCTCTCACAGAAGCCACCCCATGTGTCCCCCGCTGCTGCTACCAAAACCTTGCCACGCAAACCCAACACAATGTCCCAGACTTGTGGTCTGCCAGTGCATATACGTGTAGGCATGTGTCTTGTCTTTAAAGTTTGACCCATAGGGACTGAACTCCTCCTGGTCTTTTTTTTTTTTTTTTTAGTAAGTCTAAGCACTTCTCCATGAGCTTAGGGTGTTGAGCAAACTGATCAAAGATGTGTGGAGATGCTACACCAATAGTGCTACACAAACCATTGCTTTGGTTATCTGGCAGGGACAAGGAACTGGATTCCAAAGAGCAGCAGTGCCAGGAGGAGAGGAGACTATTTTCTTTGGAGAATATGTGATAAGGGGCTGTAGATATGGGATCAAAGGCTGCGTGTCTGGCCCAGAGTTAGGGGCTGCTGTCACTAGTACCTAAAGCTGAAGTCCATACCATGGGTACACGTGCAAAGCATGCCTAGAAATGACTGCTGTGTACTTTTTGGGTGGAAGAACAAGAGAAGTCCTTAAGCAACATATTCCACATAGAAACAGGATTTCTGTAAGCAAAGAACCTGCCCTGAGTAGTCTGGTCTAGCTTCAGAAGTGGCTTTGCTTTGTGCAAGGGTTGAATGAGATACCTCCAGCCTGAACTTTTTCCTAGGACAACTTTTGTGCTTGGCTGTGGTGAGGTGGGTCCCATGGTGGACCAGCACTGTCTGGTGAGATGTCTGACATGGGGGTTAGGTATGTGGTGGGGGACGCTGAGGTCTGATGGTGATCCTTCAGCTCAGGAAGGGCAGAGGCTATGCAAGGACCAGCCTGGTGTGCTGTGCCTGCCCAGTCTTAAAGTACTAAATATGGAAATAAACGTGAACTGGAGACAGAGCCTAAGAGGTGTGGGTCATGGTGCTACAGGTCAGCACAAGTCAGCATGGAGCACCTTGTCCTCTGCGTCAGTCCCAGGTGGCAGCTCTGGGGCTCTTCACCCTCTGAGTCAATGCCGGCTCCATGGTGGAGGCTGGCACCCAGGAACATCCTTTGCCTGCCCTTTGCTTTACTGTGCCAATGCTGACTTCAGTGCCCTAGCATGGTGAAAGTGGCTGACGTGGGCAGCTGGAGAGGAGCAAAAAGTGTCCTTCCCCATCTGACCATGTTGGTGTCCCCATCATGACGAGGCTCCAGCGTGTGATTGAACCCCAAAGCCCTCACAGCCTGGCATTCAAACTCGCCTAGCCTATTTCAGTGACAAGGTGTCAGGGAGCGTCTGGCTGAGGTGGATGTACTCCTTGGGTTTAATTCAGCTTTTTATGGTTGTTTTCAGATGGCTTTTGCCTTGTCCCATCCTGATGGGTTATGGAGAACAACCGTGTTGCTCTGGAGGCAGGAGAACATCGCACAGGGTGGGTGTGGAGCCTCCAAATGTCTTGCAGGGCCTTTGTGGCTGTAGGGCGCAGGATAATAGTCAGCGTAGAGCATTTACAATAGAATCCCAGAATGGTGGGGTTGGAAGGGACCTCAGGAGATCATCCAGTCCAACGCCCCTGCCAAAGCAGGTTCCCTACACCAGGTTGCACAGGAAAGCATCCAGGTGGGTTTGGACCATCTCCAGAGAAGGAGACTCCATACCCTCTCTGGGCAGCTTATGACAACCTTCCTGACCAACCTACCCTTGAGGCTGGGAGCAGCGTGAGGGAGGCAGGCTAGTGCTACAGGATCTGGGAGGTTTGTGCTGCTGATCTGGTGGGACAGCCCCACTGGTGTGGCTCTCCTCAAAACCTCCCTCTGAGAAGGCTTTACTGCATGTGTGTGGAGAGGATGTGAGGATGTGGAGGTGGAAAGCTTGAGATCAAAGAAGAGTGGCCCTAAGGTTACATTGTGGGTCTGGGTGACCTTACCTGATAGCCCCCATGCTTGCTTGGTGACTGTGGTTGTTTTCCATTTTTGTGCTTTTCTTACCACTTCCCCTGTTCCCTCTTCAAAAGAGGAAGATGAGGTGGATTCACCTCACTGGGCAGAGGTGCAGCCAGACTGAATTCAAGGCTGTTGAGTCTGTGTGATCCTTGGACAGAACTCATGAAGGATTGCTTCTGTGGAGAGGTGGCCCCAGCCTGTTCATGAAAAGCCCATGTGCCCACTCTAAGAAGCTAAACTTCACAGCTCTGTCTCTGAAACAGGCTACTGGGTCTGAGTGGGACTTGGATCTGGCCCAGGTTTAGAGTCAGATGTGCAGCTGTGGCAAGCAACTGCTGTATCTGGATCTGATCTCCTGCAATTTCTGACCTTGAGACTTGTGGCTCATACCTGAAAGAAGAACAGGGTGAAGGTGTGATGTGACCAGTAATGGCATAAAACAAAGCTGTGACTTAATGCATCTGCAGGTGTCCTCTGTTGGCTTTGCTTGAATAATTTGTTAATTCTTCTCTGAAGAAACCACCCTGGGTTAATGGTGTATGCAAAGAGGTGGGTTGGGGCTTCTTGTCTCTTTGAAGATTCCATGGATACTGTTCTTCCTTCTCTTATTCCTTCCCTTATACCTGACGGGTTTCGGGATCCTATCATCACAGGTGAGCACACAACTTTCCCTTCCCAAAGCTAACTGAGTTTGAGTTCCCTTAGCTCAGACGTGGTGCATTCTGCTTGAAACCCTCAGCTCCCTCAGCTCAGACATGGAAATGTTTTAGCTGAACCTGCTAACTCTAGGTGAACCTGCGTTGGCAGGGGGTTTGGACTAGATGATCTCCTGAGGTCCCTTCCAACCCCTATGATTCTGTGTTTCTGTGACAGCTTTGGGACATGGTGCGTTCTACTTGAAACCCTCATCTCTGCCTAAAACTTGGCAGAGATGTGGGTGGGGTGGGAACATCTCTTTCTCATCTCTTCTACTTTTCTGTCCTTCCACCATGTCCTGCATGGTACTGTAACTGTAGCATTTTGGGAAGCTGCTGGGCTCTGTCAAAATGCCAGAGTGCCACTCGAGGTGGTTTTATTCAGGACAGAAAATGTTGCTGCTGACTCAAGTCTGCCTGTGTTGCTGTGCTGCCACCTGCCAGAAATGAGCGTGGTTTTGCAGTGCTACCTCCTGTTTTATCCCTTCCACTCTTTGCTCTCACCTCCCTTTCTCACTCTCAGTTCAGGTTTTCCCCACACCCCTGGATGCTCAAATGTCCTTTTCTCTGAGCTTTCACCGCTCCATATAGCCCATTTCTTCTGAGGTCTCCTGGTGTATCTGTATGGCACTCTGGTTCACCTTTGGCCATCAGCAGGGGTGACTGTCTTCCAGAAGAGACCTTTTCTCCCTGCAGCCCTGGCCAGTGTTGTCAGCCAGTATGAGAAGGGTGTAGGATGCTTTTCTATCAGGTTTCAGCAGGCTGCAGTGCTCTCACACTGTCCCAAATTGCTGGGGGAACTCAGCTCCTGCAGTGAGAACTGCAGCATCCTGCCCCTGCCATCCCTAGTTCCTTGCAGCAGGGTACACAGTGGGATCACTTATTGCGAGATCATAGAATCACAGACTGATTTGGGTTGGAAGGGACCTTAAAGTTCATCCAGTTCCAACCCCCCTGCTACCAGCAGGGACAACTTCCACTACACCAGATTGCCCAAAGCCTCATCCAACCTGGCCTTGAACACTTCCAGGGAGGAGCAGCCACAGCTTCTCTGGGCAACCTGGGCCAGGGTCTCACCACCCTCACACCAAAGAATTTCTTCCTAATATCTAATCTAAACTTTCCCTCTTCCAGTTTAAAGCCATTTCCCCTTGTTCTGTCCTTAACTGCCCTTATAAAAAGTCCCTCCCCAGCTTTCCTGTAGGCCCCCTTCAGGTATTGGGATCTTCAGGTATTCAGGTATTATAGACGTGGTAAAGTTCTGTAGGTGTTTTCTATCCACTGAGGGAACTGACTATTAATTTCTACCCACCTTTCCTGTCTGCTTACCATGAAAAGATCTGCCATCTTATCCCATGGCAGCCCGCTCTCCCTAGAAGCATTTGCTGAGGAACTTCACAGGTAACTGGATTATTTTCATGTATATGATTATTGACTCCTTCTAAGAACTACAAGAGGCAGGGTTTTCTTACAAGAGTTAAATTGACTCTTCCCAAAGTACATCATACTTCTACATGTCCATTAATTCTCTTCCTTTGTTATATTTCTATTAACTTGGTCACTACAGATGTCAATCCTTTAGCTTCCTAAGTCTCCCCGGACTTTTCTCGTCCTTCCTCTTTGGCATTTTCCTTGCCGTCCTGTGATTTGATGATTAAAAGGCAGTTTAAGGCAAGAGGCCACCCACTGATATTATCAACTGTTTCAGCCCCTGAGTTTCTTGAGAAACCCTGGCACTATCTTCCCCAGACCTGCTAATTCCATACCTTTTGTACAGTCACTTTTGTTTTGGACAGGTCCTTTGGTTTAGTCCCCCACAAAACAGGGTTCTTTTGTGAGAATTTCACCAGTTTCTTCCACTGTCACAAATAATTATTTTAGTTTTGTTTCAATGTCCTTGTTTTCTCTGACTGCTTCTTTTATACAGAATCCCAGAATCGCCTCAATTGGAAAAGACCTTTGAGATCATCAGGTCTAATAATTAACCTCACACTGACAAGTCCCCGCCTCAGCACTATGTCTACACGACTCTGAAATCCCTCCAGGGATGGGGACTCCACCACCTCCCTGGGCAACCCCTTCCAATGCCTGAGAACCCTTTCAGCAAATAAATTCTTCCTCACAAACAATCTCAACTGCCCTTGGTGCAACTTGAGGCCATTTCCTCTTGTCCTGTCACTTGGTCCTTGGTTGAACAGACCCACCTCCACCTCTCTACACCATCCTTTCAGGAGGTCTCCCCTCAGCCTCCTTCTCTGCAGGCTCAACACCCCCAGTTCCCTCAGCCGGGAACTCAGCACACTTGTGCTCCAGACCCTTCCCCAGCTCCGTTGCCCTTCTCTGGACACGCTCCAGCACCTCCATGTCCTTCTTGGAGTGAGGGGCCCAACACTGAACCCAGCACTCGAGCTGCGGCCTCAGCAGTGCCCAGGACAGGGGGAAGAGAACTTCCCTGGTCCTGCTGGCCACACTGGTGCTGATCCAGGCCAGGATGCTGTTTGCCTTCAGTTGTCCTCCAAGTTTGTAAAAAGGTTCCTGCTCTCAGTATCCACAGGAAAGGGCTTATTACTAGTTCTGATGGCTTCTGCTAGTTGTTTTTCAGCCTCTCACTTTTACCTTTGCTTTGTTGTGGTTCTACATTTAATTGTGGTCATGATCATTTCAGTTTTCCTTATTTGAATGCAAGGTCAGCTTGTTGAAGAATCATAGAATCCCAGACTGGTCTAGGTTGGAAGGCACCTTAAAGCTCATCCAGCTCCAACCTCCTTGCCATCAGCAGGGACACCTTCCTCTAGACCAGGTTGCTCAAAGCCTCGTCCAATCTGGGTGCATACCAATAGAATGCATGCTGATAATCCCTTTGGCTCTACATTTTAGCCACATCAGCTTCCCTTTGCCTTTTGTCAAATCTTCTAAAGAGGTGCTAGGTGTTGGCTTTGGGCTGCCAATGTCCCTGTGTAACCTCCATGCCATTTGTGATGACTGAATTCCCTCAGCCACCCCGTTCCATTCTGACTGGCTTGTAACAAGTGTCTCATTTCCCTGCAGCTTCCAGCACACCCGTGCTCAACTTCAAAAGGGAATATATTTTGGAATGTGTGGGGTCACAACTTTACGATTTAAGTCCTTCTCTTTGCTTATGAATTCAGTTTTAACTCAACTGGTTCAGCTTGAAAGTAAGGCATATGCAATGGTTTTGTCTCCTCTGCTGTTACATGGACCTCCTTGCTAGCCTGGGTGAAACTGGCCATGAGATGAAAGGCTTGCTTGGCCATGAGATGAAAGCCTTACTTGAGCTTCATTGACAGGTAGGGGAGAAAGAACATTAGTGCCTCTGCTGCCTTCTCTTTGGGTCCACTAGCCCAACAGTGCCCACACAACAACCACCTAAAGGCAACAGCTGGAGCATCAGGAAGGAGGGGAAGCAGGGCTGTTGTGGTGAGCAAACAAACGAACCATAGGAAGGAGTTGGGGATTGCGAGGTACGTGGGGGTTAGGAGCATGGGAGGTACCTGGCAGAGCTGAGTGGGGTTGAAATGAAAGATGTCTGTGGAAAAACACAGGTATTGTGGGAGGACGAGGGTGTACTGCATGGGTGAGCAGAACAGAGGTGGAGGGGAAAAGGAGGAACTGAGGAACAGCAGTGAGAACACAGGGAAACAAAGTATGAGTTTGGGGTTTTTTTAAAATGAGGTTTTATTTTTTTCTATTTTCAGCCCCACAGCTAATTGCCAGGGTCGATTCTCCCTGTCTCCCATCCATTTATGTGCCATCAGTGCATATGAAATCCAAAGCACAAATTTTACCCTCAGGAATATCACCTCTCTATTGTTACACAAGAGCCCAGCATTGTGTCCTATGGAAGTATGGTTCAGAGTGTGAGCAGCAACTCTGATGGTTGAGAAGGAAGATGATGTTTGAGCACAATCATCTCATGTATTCTGATAAAATCAGCAGCTTGATCTTGAATTTGCATTTGAGATGCCTCAGCTTTGTTTGGAAGCTACACTGTGACTTCCTTCTCTGTCTGCTGATTGTATTTCCCATTTCTTCATGGTGGAAAGTTTGAAACCCTTGCAGGAAGTAAGGCTTTTCCCCATGAGACTGTGAGTGTGTTGTGGCCTGGTTGGCCATGGGCAGGGGGGAAGCACGCAGATGATTACTCTGACTGAAACCTCCAGCATGAAATTTGAGGGCATTACTATGTTTCAGCAAACACTTAGGGAGCCTTAATTCCAGTGAGAGGGCCAAGCCTGAAGACAAAAGAGAGTGCTGGAAGGATGTTGGAAAGAAAAGCAGGCAGCTTGCATCTTCTCAAGGGACCAGACTTCTGTCCTGCAGCTGATCTTGTATAAAAGTCGCCCTCTTTGCCCACAATACAAAATGGGGAAGTGAAGCCAACTCAGTGCACATGAAACATGAGGAGGCTCCTTGGTAAAGAAATCCGGCTACACATGCTCCATTCTCTTTAGGGGCAGTTCTCCATAATCTGTGTTCAGATGTCCACTACGTCCCTCCCCTGCCCTTTACATTGTTCTCCTCTGTTGTCTGATGCATGTTCTTACTTGCACTGCCTTATCTCACCTCCAACTTGGCCCTGTGTACCCTCTGTGCTAGTGTACCCAGGATCTCCTGCTACTGTGTCCTTCTAGTCTGCCTTGAGAGAATTCCAGCTAAACTAACCATGCGAAGCTTCCTCCTTCTTCTTTCTATTGTTTTGGGAAACTTATTGTGGCTTTTAAATACTTCAAGGGAGCTTGCAAGAAAGATGGAGAGAGACGTTTTATCAGCAGATATAGTGACAGGACAAGAGGCAAAGATTTTTAAACTGAAAGAAGATAGATCTAGGTTAGGTATGAGGAATAAATTCTTTGGTGTGAGGGTGGTGAGACACTGTCCCAGGTTGGCCAGAGAAGCTGTGGCTGCTCCTCCCTGGAAGTGTTCTCGGCCAGTTTTGATGAGGCTTTGAGCAACCTGGTCTAGTGGAAGGTGTCCCTGCCGATGGCAGGGGGGTTGGAACTGGATGATCTTGAAGGTCCCTTCCAACCCAAACCATTCTATGATTCTTGAGTCCTATCTGCAAAATTGAACCCTTCTCATTCATTTTCTCCAGGGTATCCTGACTCATGGGCACATCTTCTCAGAATTTTCTGATTTAGCATGTATCTCAGCAGCCACTTCCCATAATTGTCCTCCTTCAACATCTGCCCCAGCTTGAAATATACTAAACAGTAGTCTGATGTTTCCCCCAAGGTCATATCAGACACTTCTACCAGAAAGCAGAAAAGGGAGATAAATGATAGTGTTGGAGCAAAAAATATAAACCAGCCCTTTAAAGCCTCAGAAATGGAACCTGACTCCCTGAAGCAGGCCCTGCTCTGAGCTTCCACAGGCTGTAAATCAGGTCGTGATAGGGAGGTCTCTGTGTGCTTCTCCCAATAACCTCCCAAACCATCAACACAATTTTTTATTTTTTTTAATTCCACTTTGGTTTTTCTCCTCCTCGACCCTGGCCTCACCCTTCTCTGTTTCTTTTAGGATATATGAAACTTCTGGTTATTTATATTCCTCTGCCTAAGGCTGCAACTCCTCAGTCTTGCCTTTATAGGAACAGTTCCTCATTTGAGATTTGTGTTAGTGCTAGCTGCCAACTGGGACTGACTTCCCAGGATGAGACATAACATGCAATAGTTGATGTGGCAAATGCAGTTTAACCACAAGAGACGAGTCGGGGTTCTTCTGGGAGAGAAGGCTCCTTGGTAAATAAATGAGGGCAGAATGCATTTTGTATTGGGCTGTGCTGCAGATCAAACTGGGCTAAGACTCTTGATAGCTGCAAACCTAAGAGCAATGGTAGAGTTACAAAGAAACCATGAAGATAAGGGAAGGAGAGAGAGTGAAAACAGAAGAGTGCAAAAAAAGAAACACCAAGAGGTCTTAAAAAGGAAACCTATCAGCTGAGAATCTGATATGGGGAAGGAGCAGTGCAACTTCCTTTTCAGTTTTTAGGTTCTCATTTTTCTTTTTTCTCTCAGAAGTTTCCACAGTGCTGGGGCTGATTTCCTGGGCTAAGAAACTTAAGATCTGTTCAGAGTATTTCTGAGCTTCCAGGAACTCTCAGGTTATCACCAGTGCTTCCAGCATTCAGCACACCCTTCTTTGACATACAGAGGGTGAATGAGCAGATGAGAAAAGCTTAGAGCTTAGTAATTTATTGGTGTCTCCTTCTGGAACCAGGGACCAAAGCAGCCCACCTTTTGCATAACAAAACTAAGGACAGGGACCAGTGATCACACTGTGATTAAATGGCATCAGAAATCACCTACGCTGAGGTGAAGTTCAAGAATGCGTCACCAGATGCAGTGGTCAACGGTAAGGAATGGGTGGGTTATTCAGGGGAAGGGGACCTGGAGGGAGGGAGGCTGAAGAACAAGGAATGGTGACTTTTCCTTCTGTGATTCTGGTTCCTACCTGGTCTTGACAAATTGGTGAGAAAAAGGAGTGGTCTACCACTACGTGTGCAGGAGACTGGAGGAGTTTTGAAGTAAGAGTGTAATGGGATGTCTACAAGAGGAGAGATGGGAATCTTTAGGTGGTTGGAATTGCAAAGTAAACAAAGATGACTACTGGGTGCACAAACAGTAGGTTTCAAGTGAGCATTCACTAAGGAATGTATTTGGGCTTCCTTAGTCCCCTGGTTGCAAGACCAACAGTGAAGAGCAGTAGGCAGTCTAGGATTAGCCCTAGTACCATGCAGGCAGTAGCTGCCTCTCTGTGTGTTATCCAGTCTTGGATGAGAGAGTCATTTTTGGACAAATACTGAGTACCACCAGTAGAGACTATGGTTTATTACGAACAATCTGAGCTCTCACAAAGCTGGGGGGCTTCCAGGGCAGCAAATAGCAGCAAATAAGGCCAAGCCCCGGGCTTGACTCTGAGACAGTGAGGCTACAGATTCCTGCTTATGGCGAAAGCAGGAGTAGAGAACCAACAAGCCTCCCTACAGTAGATCAGTCAGTTGTCCTCTGTAGCTTCATGAGAGGTGGCACTGGCTGTAGAAATTTACAGCCCCATTGTCCTTGGTTGATTGAGAAAGGGTCCTTGGAGAAGAGAGACCCAAAAGTTAAGAGGACGAATGGGCTTGAAAAAATACTCTAAAAGACACAGAGGAAGAATTATCTAAGATCTGGAGGAAGATCCAATTCTGTGATTGATGTCTACCACTCCTGAAAAATAATTAACACACCAAAGACATTTTTATTGCTATTAAAAATCACAGTTGTAACACAGTGCCTTTACTAGGCTTTGTGCAAATTTAACACGTTCTTATCATTCTGTATTCTGTAGTTATTATGCCACAAGTAGGAACACACAGAGATGTTCCCTGTACAGCTTATTGCTTCCACCCTTAGATATAGGACTCTACAAAACAGCAGGTTCCAGAGAGGTGAAAGTGTGTGTGTGTAAATTAATGAATGGATGATTAATTAAATTCTTATTGCTGCTAAAGATAATAACTTGCTTATTCACTGCTTTATCTTAGTTTTACAGTCCCAAACAGAGCGGGCATCAGCTCCAGGTTATCCCCTGCCAGCTCTGAGGCATGAGTCATGGAAATAAAGGATGTACATACTCCTGACTGACTTGAAAGCTCACTGTTTTTGATGCACCAAGATCAGCTGGTTCTGATCACAGATAATGTTTCCATCATGGTGAGGTGAGGGTGGTGGAAGTTCCCCATTGTGTTCCAAATGACCTATTCTAAAGACACCTGATCCAGCCATGTCAGCTTGAGCTGCTGGTGTCAGGTTTGAGTGAGTGCTCAGGGTCTGTCTTTGAGTGCACCTGTCCAGGTGACCACACACCTGGACAGGTGCACTCTGAACTGGGCACTGGTGAGGCCACAGCTCGAGTGCTGGGTTGAGTTTTGGGCCCCTCACTCCAAGAAGGACATGGAGGTGCTGGAGTGTGTCCAGAGAAGGGCAATGGAGCTGGGGAAGGGTCTGGAGCACAAGTGTGCTGAGTTCCCGGCTGAGGGAACTGGGGGTGTTGAGCCTGGAGAAAAGGAGGCTGGGGGGAGACCTTCTGGCTCTGTCCAAGTCCCTGAAAGGAGGGTGGAGAGAGGTGGGGGTTGGTCTGTTCAATCAAGGGACAAGTGATAGGACAAGAAGAAATGGCCTCAAGTTGCACCAGGGGAGGTTTAGGTTAGATATTAGGAAAAATTTATTCATAGAAAGGGTAGTCAAGCATTGGAACAGGCTGCCCAGGGAGGTGGTGGAGTCACCTCCGCTGGTGGGATTTGACAGACGGGCAGACGAGGTGATCAAGGACATGGTTTAGAGGTGGAATTGGCAGTGTTTGGTTTCTGGTTGGACTTGATGATCTTAAAGGTCTTTTCCAGCCGCTACAGTTCTCTGATTCTATGCTGATGCTCATCAGGTCTGTTGTGATTACGCTGGACATGTTGCAAGCATGAAGACTAACTGTAGGAAGCATTTTGCAGGGAGATTAACCCACTGAGTATGCACAAGATCTGTTGTGCTCCAGTTGTATTGGTGGGGTGCACGCAGGCTGGCAGTGCTCTCTGTGCCACCTGGATGGCAGTGTGGGATGTACAGATCTAGCAGGGCATAGGTTGGACATTCAATCTGTGGACATGCAGCACATCAAAAAATCATTTGGACTGGTCAGATCTGTTGTCTGAAATAGGTGGCTAGAATCTAAATCATGATCCAGGTCCTTGTTTTCACTACAGACAAAAGCTCTGGCTAGAAAAACATGATTTGTTCAGGGAAATCTGGATCTTGTCTGTCTGTGAATGTTTTCTCTTCTGATAGTGAAAGCTGATGCCTTTTCCCTGCTTCAACAGCCTCCCCAAGCTTTCAGGAAGTAGTCAGAGGGCTTCACCAAAGAGCAGGTTTCTGGAAGTCTTGCTCAATGGGCATGGCTGGCAGGCACATATGGCAGACTTGGGAGTTTTGTGCTGAGCAATTCATGAGGTCTCTCTAAAGCTTATCATTAATATCAGTCTCTTAAAACGTCTTTACTCCTGTCCTGCAGTGAGTGCTGCTGTCTCTTTACCCTCCCATTTGCCCTGGCTTGTGTACCTGCCACAACCTAGAACAGTCTCCTAACAAGAATTTGTTCCTCCTTCCTCCTGACCCATTCTCCTGCCTGCTCCCAAACCTTCTCAGTACTGGCAGGATCACTGTAGACAAAAGTCAGGTCCTGGAAAGTGGGATACTTTATTCAGGCTGCTGGACACAGCCCTCTGCTCTCCCTGGGCATCCAGCCTGGCATAGCCTGGTTTCACTCCAGCAAATATCTGAGCCCTGACTTGGAAAGGAGAACAAAGGAAAAAAATATTTTTTTTCTCTTCCACTGATTCTGTGCCATCATCACTTTGCACATTTTTTGTCTCCTACTCTCATTCACATTATACCAACCTTTTTCTACACCAAGCTTTCTTGGACAGAAAGAACAAAAAAGCTAAGAAGGAACTGAAGCAGATATAAAAAGTCTTCTGGGGAGAAGTTAACATGAAATCTTCATGTGATGACTCAAGTATCAGACAGAGCAATGTTGTATTTGGCAGCTCTGGGCTCAGTCTGGAAAGACATGGTTTCACTCCAGATTTTGAGGCCATGTGAAGGTCTCACCCCCAAACACTAGCAATTCGCATTGCTAGCTCACCAACAAGGCTAGGGCTATGAATGATGTTGCTGAACCTGACCTTCTGCAGAAACACAGAGGTCCCCTTCTCTGTCCTAATCTACCCCTCTCCCAAACTATGTGACTTCCACGTCAGAAATGAAACTGCATTTTTTTGAGCAGCTCTCCCTTGAGTTGTACTTCCTTGGTACGTGGGCTGACTGAAGCATAGTTGACTGTGATGTTGTGTTTGGTGTGTTCCTTCCCTTTTAGCACCTCCTGAGACGAAGAAGCACGAGCACCATCCCCAGAAATACCCTCCTTGGCTCCCATGGCTGATCTCAGTGCTACTTCTCTTGGTGTGCATTGCTCTCGTTATTACTCTTCTTGGTGAGTACATGCTGGCTGGTTACAGGAGAGACATCTGGGGAAAGTCCTGGGAGAAAAGCAGAGAAATCAGAGCCCAGAGGGGAACATCTTCCAACCAGGAAGGAGCTTTTATTCAGGAACTGTTTTGTCATGAGAAAGGATGCAAGCACCAACATTTGGGCTCAGAAAACACGAGTGTTGAATTTTTGAAAGGTACATTTAGGAGCAAAGTCTTTCCTGTTTACTTAAATGTTGGGGATTTAAGGGTACAATTGTGACAGGACACAAACTTCTCTCTTGCAGGCCAGCCAAACCAGATGTTTTGGGCAGCTGGTTTGCAGGAGCTAGGACTACCACAGCATTATGCCAGATGGGTCTGTTGTACACATCTTCTGTCTTAGAATGATGGAAAGAGTTAGGTGGGAAGGGATTTCTGGAGGTCTTTAATCTAATGTCCAACTCAAAGCATGACCATCTTCAGCACTTCAGGGTTGCTTGGGCTTTCTGTAAGGTCTCAGGCTTTTCTGCCCTGGCTTTGTACATGCCTGCATACATCCCCCAAGTCTTCCACTCTTTACCCTGAGGCCTTCTCAGTGTTCCCAGATTGCACATCCCCATCTTGCATGGCCTCTTTGGAACAAATCTCTACCTGCACACCATGCAAAAATAACTAAATACTTTCAGCAGAAGGAAGAAAAAACCCGGAGATGGCAGCACAAGTGTCTATACAGGCAGCTGGACCTGCACTTGAGTTCTCTAAGGTGTTTTGACATACTCCGTGTCCAAATGGAAAAAAACATCTTTTTACAATTAGTCCTGGCATCTCTAGGATTAACTGCGCAGTGCAAACTCGGACACCTTCTTAGTGTAAACTGATGTCTACTAGAATAATTCATAAAAAGTGATTCTTGCATATGCAGTTTGTGGAGATTGTGATCACTATGTCATTCTCATTTTCTACTGTTCATGGCAGATTTACACAAACTGTCAATGCAGATGATGGATTCAGGAAGAAGGCATGTTGTCAGGCTACATTGCTGCCCTTCCTTTTGCTGTCTTTATTTTCCAAGTCCAAGAAGTTTGTATTGCTTTGTTCCCACTTTTCACAGTACTCTCTTAAATGGTTGGGGAGGTTTAGGGTAGGCTGTTAGAATCTAGTACTGTCTGGCCAGGTTTTTCTAGATATTCCACACATGGAAGGTTTCATCTTTAATGGCAAATTTACTTATGCAAGTTAATGGATGTTTTATAGGATTTTGATTTAGCAATGTGATACAGCAATGCATTTAAATAAAGACACAAGTACAAATTGCACTTAGATGAGGGTAGCAATTGCAATGCACAGGTGAGTCACAATACAAATGTGATTCTTATTACCAGCCTCTGCAATATGCTCAACATCAGGACACTGAGTGTCACCAGTGACCCAGAAGGAATACGTGGGTTAAAGCCAGCTGGGGCCCATTGTTTTTGCTAGTTATTCTGGTTTTTACACTATTTTGGGTTGAGTCACCTATAGACTCACCCCATGCTGGTCTGGCTAGCTTGGGAAGACATTGCCCACTTTTTTGTCTTTAGAGGGATGAACAGTTACACAGCTGGTCAATTCACTCAGCTGATACAACTGATTGATTCACTCAACTGAAGTAGAACAAAGACCACCATCTGGTCCCCTTTGTGTTGAGATGAGGTCACCCTTCTTTGCAACAGGTGTGGTCAGCCACGCATCCCCCTTCTGTATCTCCTCTGAGCTTTCTTCCTTTGTAGGAATTCACTCATTAGGCACAGAGGCCATTATGATCACTCTGCCTTCCTCACTGGTAACAATATTTCTAAATTAAATGCTTAATAAAAATAGACATCTGTATTACTCAGCACACCCTGATCAGCTTCCAATCAATATCCCTGAGTGTTTGAGTTCATGATAACTCCACAATCCTTCGGGTGGTGGATGTGGCCTGCTGACACCTGTCTCCCAACAGTGTATTATTCCCCATAAACTGGCTAGTGAGTCCTAGGAGATTACCTTCCATTCTGGTTTCAAGCAGCTCTGGCTCATGGGATTGCCTTCACCTGGCCTGTCCTTGTTGTGATGAAATAGGCGCATCATCTGATGGGTTGCTCATCCAAACTACTGTTGGTGTCTAGCTTAGGAAGAGATCAGCTGTGCTACTGAAGTGCTGCTTCTTGTTCACTGATTGTAAAGAGATTTAGACAGACAGCTTAGCTGTAGGTGGCCACATGATGAATGCTTGTGGTTGGGTGGAATCAATCCCACTCGGTCTGGCACGTCCTCAGTGTCATGTCCTCCCAGTGGTCCTTCTACTCTCTGACATGGACGATTGTCTCTTTCTGCTGGGGAAGGCAGCCATACCACTTCTTGGGGACATTTTTCTCAGCACCTGAGACCAGGGGTCCCCTAACCCCACACCTTCAGCTGCACAGCACCCGAGGGGGCCTGATGTCAGCATCTGGGTGTTAGGACAGATGCTGTTGATAAACCACAGGCTGGCTCTGGTCACCAGGAATTGCTTGGGTGAATCACAGGCTTCTCTGGCTTTGGTGTCCAGGTCATCCTGGCTACAGCTTGTCAGTCAATGGGTGTGGGAGTCCTTGTGGGCAGCTGTGGGATGCTGGGAGCAGAAAAGCCCGTTCCCTTTGCTGAGAGGGTTGGAGGTACCACTGGTGAAATGTAAAGAGACAGCCTGAGGACAGGTGATGTGAGACAGCCTGAGGACAGGCGATGTGAGACAACGCTTGGTGGGGAAATGGGGAACGAGGGAAGCCCAGAGATGGTGTGTGAGGAGCCGTGGGGGTGGCGTAATCTTGACACATTTCCTGTCCCTTTCCAGTCGTTCCCTGCTCCCAAAGCAGTGACCAACCCCCAGCCCTGCAGCAGAAATCCACGGAGTGGTCGTGCGTCTCGTCGGTCCCGCAAGGCAGAGGTCAGTAGTGCTGGCAGGGGTGCAGGAGGTCGCTGGGATGGGGACAATGAATGCTGGGGTCTGCTCGGCCAGCGAGCAGCAGCGGGAGCAGACTCTGGAGAGGCTGACTGCAGAGAAGAGAGGTGGGGAGAAAAAGGATGTCCTGAGAAGAGCTTAGGGGGAGGAGGGTGCCATGTTCCTGATGTCCTGGAGGGCTGGGTGGCTGTGAACAAAGCCAAAGGGGAATTGGCCAGCGGCACAGGGAAGGTTCACAATGGAGCAATAATAAAAGTGCAGCTCTGGTCAGGGGAAGAAACCATATTCCCTGTTCCCTGGGGCTCAAGGCCGAGAGGAGACTGTACCAGGAGAAGTCAAAGCAGATCACCAGAATAACTTTGTCCCGACCTGAGATCCTGTCACAAGGTTTACCATGGCTGTGGGTACAAAAGACCCTTGGTCATACCCCAAAGCCATAGGAAGAAGTATCTGTCCTGTCCTTCTTTTTCCAAGCACTTTCTGTCAGGAAAAGTGATCCCAGGAGAACATGAGTGTTGTCCATGGAGAACAGGGATCCTTGCAGTCACCACCTCTCTCGTTATTCACCTTCATTCCTGTGGTGTCTCCCTGCACAGAGAAAGGCTGGACGTGCTGCCCAAAGGGCTGGAAACTCTTTCAAGAAAGCTGCTATTACCTGTCAGCTGACATGATGCCCAAAGTTGAGAGTGAGCAGAACTGCACTGGGATGGGGTCCCACCTGGTGGTGATCAACAGCAGAGCTGAGCAGGTAGGTGCAGGGCTGAGAGAAGGGCACAGGAGCCAGAGACATAGTGCTGGGCCCTGGAGGGGTCACCAGTGCCGCTCTGCTACCAGTCCACCCCACGGGGACTCCTGCCACTTCCCTCTGCTCAGTCCTGCACCTCATGGACATTGCACTCTCCCTGATTTCCAGGAGTTCCTCTCTAAGGAGCTACAACAATCTTCAAATGGAGAGAACTACTACATCGGTTTGCGTGCAGAGGCGGTGGGCCAGTGGCACTGGGTGGACCAGACTCCATTTAATGAGACGGCCGCGTGAGTATCTCTGGATGGAGAGTGTTTGGTGTGGCGGCAGGTGGTGCAAGGAAGTAGGAGAGATGTGAGGGTGTCTGTCGGTGCTTGAGAGAGTCGTGAGAGAACTCCCTGTGAGAGACCAGCGACGGAGCAAGAGAGGAGCTAAGTAGGAGACCATGAACCATGTGAACCTGCGTAGGACACTGGGTTCACACAGCCCCATCCACGCTGTTTAGTGGTTGTTAATGAACTACTGTGACGTGGCCATCAGTGCTGCAGGCACAGAAGAAGCTGCACCTCGCCCACGGGAGGAAGCCTTCAGAGATGACCAGCCTTGCCTGACCTGCACAGTGCCACCGCCATGCCTACGTGCACGTAGATACATGGTCATGGCCCGTGCTGTGGAAGGGATGGGGCACAGGGAGAGATCCCCAGGGCTGTCCTTGCTGCATCTTCTTCTGGAAGACAAACTTTCCCTGGAGGCAAACATGTGCCTCGGCTGGGTGTGAAGGCATGAGGCGAGCGGTGGTGAGCAGCTCTTCCCACCAGGACTGAGCAGGGGCCTGCTGTGTTGGCTCTGGGGAGCAGGCAGGTTTCCACACAGGACTGGTGCCAGGGGAACAGCAGAGCGGGAGGAAGGGCACTGCTTCTGTCTGTGAATCAGCATCTGGAATTCCTGTCCCCTCCAAGCCTGCGTCCCGCTGTGGCCTTTCCCAGCAGCACTCTACGGGGTGTGCTGGGAACTAACACGTCTGTCTCTGTCTCTGCCTCAGGTTCTGGCGGATAGGTGAACCAAGTAATAAGTCCGATCAGCCGTGCGCTGTAATCCATGTGAAGTCAAACATACTCGGCAACTGGAATGATGCCAAATGCGAGGAACATCATCGAATTTGTGAAGCTGCAGCAGTAACCGTGTGATGGAGTGACCCTCATTCTGAGTAAAACTGAGAAATGAGCAGTGAGCTGGAAAAAGCACAGGGTTATATTAGGAGGGATGGGAGGCTCTGGAGCCTGCATCTTCCCTGTGCTGGGTTGGGGTGATGTTAATGGAAGTGATATTACCCTGTGTCCAGCATCCCCAGTGCACATATCAGCTCAC
The DNA here is from genome assembly GCA_907165065.1 of Caprimulgus europaeus. Next base: position 4,274,610 of record OU015528.1, on the reverse strand, counting down.
CTAACACATGAAGGCTCAGGCTTGTCAAAGCGGGTCCTGGGCTCTTGTGTCCTCTTCTCTCTGAGAACAGGACAAGTGTGTCCAGCAGCAGCTGTCTGAAAAGAGGTTGAGTTCTCCAGGAAGAAGACACAGGACTGGAAGACAGATGTTCAGAGCTGCAATTTCCTCTGTCTCCTTGAACAGAGGTGTCTGCTTTTTGTAGAGGCACGAAGAGAATGTCCTCTAGTCGCATGGGTGTTGCTGAACAAATACTGGTTTCCTATATAAGGGAAAATACAACATCAGACCACTGAACAAAGCTCTGTGCTGTGTGCATGTCTCTTTCTTTTTCCCTCTCTAAACTGCAGGTGTTTTGTATAAGCAGGATTTAAAGAAGCCTTACACCTGTGCTGCAGCAGAGGTTGCATCCACCCAGTGAGAGTAGACCCCTCCGAGACAACCTGGCTAACAGTCTCACTGCACACAGGCAAAGCTCTGGAGGGGACTGGGCACAGGGAACCAGTTCTAGGGATATTTTAAGTGTTTGTTTCCATGGCTGAAAGTCTCGCCCCAGAGAGTTACAGGAGCTTGTGGCAGAAGTCTGACCAAGGTCAGGTCATGCTTGACATTGAGGAGCTGTGTATGTGGAGCTGTGTCCAGTGGCAAAATGACTGAGGCCTTCAGTTCTACCTTGAGGAAGAAGTTCTCTTCACAACTCAGAGCTGATCCCAGACTCAACTGATGCAGCAGTCTTCCTAGGAGGCTGACACCTCAGCAGTCCCTGTAAGGGGGTACCTGCCCAGGACTGACCATGCTACAGAAGAAGCACGAAGGGGCTGCTTCTGCACACGAGATCCATTCCAGAATTGCATTGCCTGGCAAATTGCCTTCATGTCCTGCTGCAGACCACATGCCCCTCTGGATCCTACCTTTTCTCCACACATTCCCGCTCTCTGGCCCCTGTGTCCCCACTTTTGGTTTCCTCAGGAAACATCTGCCTAAGCTTTCCTGACCAAATAATGCTAGCTCCCCAAAAGGCACTGGTGTGCATCTCCTGCCTGTGCAACTCTGTCCTACCTATGAAGTGAATCCTCTCTCCGTATCCCGAAGAGAGGGGAGAATTTGTACTGGAGACAAGGTGACCAGGAGATTTGGCTTCCTAAGCCAATCAACAGGAGTAGTTCTGTGAACGGCAATGGCTGGTAGCAGGAGGTGCTGAGTCCCATAGCCCAGCAGAGTCAATGCTGCTGCTGGTCCATGTCCCTAGCCCCAGCTGGTGCTGGGACTGAGCATGTAGGTACAGTGTGTACATATAAAGCTACATATGGGAGAAAAAGGCTGTGTGCATACAAGCAACCACACAGGTCAACACAGACAGAAAGCTCCAGCACAAACACAAACAGCAGGAGCAGCCTGATCCTGCTCCCCTCCCTGGCTGCCAGCAGGATGAAAGTCTGCTAACAAGAAAACTGTGTTTACACATGAACAATATGGACCTCTCCACAGTAAGGCCTAGTCATTCGGTCAGTCCATAGCTGGCCCCTGCATGCTGGTACTTGGTCTCAAGACAAACACAAAGAGAAAAAAGGTCTTTCCAGTAGCAGGTCAAAACTTCTGGTCTTCCCAGAAGCTGTCTCTTGGAACCCCTGGAATGCCTGGTAGCTGGCTTAGACACCTAGAGCTCTGTTCCTTTTTCACTGATGAGCTTTCTGGGTTCACAACTGCCTGGTGTTGTTCAACCACATAATGTGGGAACAGTCTGGATACCTTTTTGGAAACTAACCATCCCCACGGGTTGACGAGGTTATATCCACCAGTGTAGTATTGACACTTGTAGAGCTCTGACTTAATCCCACAGGATGTGGTCAATAACGCAAGCTGACATGAAACAGTGTCACAGCGAGCTGTCAGGAAGTGGTGGGCATCAGAAACTTCTGGTGGTATCAGGGAAATGGAGAAGTGCAGCACTGGAAATTGTCTCTCTTCCCCTTTCTGGTGCTCTGGTTCTCTCCAGCTTCACAGACAGTGGTGTATCTCATAGAATCATAGAATCACAGACTAGTTTGGGTTGGACCTTAAAGCTCATCCAGTTCCAACCCCCTTGACGTCAGCAGGGACACCTTCCACTAGACCAGGTTGCTCAAAGCCTCATCCAACCTGACCTTGATCTCCTGTAGAACAAAATCCTTCTCTGCTGCCACTTGGGTTAATGTCTTCCAGTGTCCTCTGGTGGGAACATGACCACTCTGCTCTTTGTGTCTAAGATGCTTCTCCCCTTTTGCAGCTCCTTTTTCCCAGTGCCAAGCCTCATCTTTCCTCACAGGTCCTATTTAACAGACTACTTTTCACCATTTTTCTCACTTTGCCTCAGCCTCCCACCATTCCCCTCTGATTCTGGTTAAGCCCAATGCTCTAGCTGTGATGAGAACAGCACAATTTACCTCTTTCCCTGATGTTGTTCATCTAGCCCCAGAGTTAATCTGTCTCCTGTGAAGACTCACCATTGGACAAAGAGTTTCCTGCTCTCTTTAGGGAGTTTTATGAGGGCCAAGCTCACCCCTTCAAAGCAGCATTTTAGTGTCTTTTCCCAGGGTTTATTTTCATGTTGTATTTCTCCTCCATAGTGTAATGGTCTGTGTCTGCCTTCCAAGGATTTTATCTTCTCGTTTTTTAGTTTATTGCACTGATTCCCAGATCACTTGTCCTCACAGCTTGTTTCTTGTCCTCCTGTCTTGTTCTTTCTCAAGTTTTCATGGCTGGTCCTTCTCTTTGACTGGTTATTGACTTTTCCTCCTCACAGGGATTTTTAGTTTTGCATTAGTGGAATGAAATAGCCCATGCTTTGCCTTCTTTTGAACTGATCCTAAAAAACTAGATCAGGAGCAAAAGAAACACAGTAGTGTCCATGTTGGTCATCCGATTGCATCCTGTCACTTCACAGATAGGCTCTCCACCTTCCTTGACTGTTCTTCCTGCACAGGAGTCCTGGGGATGAGCCTTTCTTCCTCAAACATCCAGAAGATGAGCCCTCATAGACCCAGGTCCTGCCTGGCCTTGTGCACTGCCATTTCAAGACGGGTGAATGTGACAGTAGCTTCTCTTGGCCCTGCAAGTGAAAGCCTCTTCATTTGCAAGCTAGAAAGTCTCCTTTGTAGTGGCACAGCTCTTTCTAACCCTATCCTGGGGTCCTGGGCTTGGGCCTGCCTGGAGGGACAAGAATAGAATCATAGAATAGTTTGGTTGGAAAAGACCAGTACAATCATCTAGTCCAACCGTAAACCCAGCATTGCCAAGGTCACCTCTAAACCATGTCCCCAAGTACCACATCTACATGTTCTTTTCCTTTAAATACCTCCAGGGATGGTGACTCCACTGCTTCTATGGGCAGCCTGTTCCAGTACTTGACAACCCTTTCAGTGAATAATTTTTTCCTAATATCTAACCTAAACCTCCCCTGGCACAACTTAAGGCTGTTTCCTCTTGTCCTCCCACTTGTTATTTGGGAGAAGAGACCAACACCCACCTCTCTAACCCTCCTTTGAGGGACTTGGATAGAGCCAGAAGGTCTCCCCTCAGCCTCCTTTTCTCCAGGCTCAACAACCCCAGTTCCCTCAGCCGGGAACTCAGCACACTTGTGCTCCAGACCCTTCCCCAGCTCCGTTGCCCTTCTCTGGACACGCTCCAGCACCTCCATGTCCTTCTTGGAGTGAGGGGCTCAAAACTGAACCCAGCACTCGAGCTGCGGCCTCACCAGTGCCCAGTTCAGGGGGAAGAGAACTTCCCTGGTCCTACTGGCCACACTAGTGTTAATCCAGGCCAGGATGCCCTTGTCCTTCTTGGCCACCTGGGCACTCTGCTGACTCATGTTCAGCTGCTGTTGACCAACACCCCCAGGTCCTTTTCCCCCAGGCAGCTCTCCAGTCACTCCTCCCCAAGCCTGTCGCATTACATGAGGTTGTTGTGACCCAGGTGCAGAACCCATCACCTGGCCTTGTTAAACCTCATACAGTTGGCCTCAGCCCATCGATCCAGCCTGTCCAGATAACAAGGAACAGATTTCCTTTCTTCCTTTCTTCAGAAAAGAGTCCAACCAAAGGAGGAAAGGTTGAGCCTGAAGTAGTGAAGCTAGCTGAAGGTGCACAGCCCTTGAATGACAGAGGTGACCACCTTTTGTTGGGTGTGGAGAACCTGGGGTGAGCTGTGATGAGCAGCACTGCCTGCCAGGACTGAACATGGCCCTCTGTAGGAATAAGGCAGGTGTTCATGTAGGACTGATGCCAATGGGATTAGCTGAGCAGGAGGACAGGGGTGATTCATCCAGGGCTTTCTGGATGAATCAGCATCTGGAAAAGTCATCTCCATGTCCCCTCAAGCCCTGGACTCCCAGGTCCTGGATCTGAATTTTTCCTGCAATGCTTGACAAAGCCACACTGGAGAGTAATGTTGCTGGTTCTGGAGGCCTGGGAAACACTCATGTGAATGATGTAATCTCCTGGAAGGCAGAAGCAGAAGAGAGCTGGAACAACCTTCCACATGAAGAGCCACTGTCTTCAAATTTGTGAAGCTGCAGCATCAACTCTCTGATGGAGGAACCCTCATCCTGAGTAAAACTGAGAGACCAGCAGTGACCTGACAAGAACACAGAGGATTTTTGGAATGGTTGTGAATGCTGGAGACTGCATCTTCACTCTGCTGAGTGGCAGAATGGGAAGCAATACAGTCAGGCAGTTGGTGAGCACCAACCTTCTCTTTTCCAGGGTGAACAGTTCTAAATCTCTCAGCTTCTTCTCATATGAAAGGTGCTCCAAAAGATTCTCCATTTGCCTTCTCTCAATGACTGCAGCCTGTCAAAGACACTGGCTTTGCATTGAAATTGGCTTTTTCTTGTAGTTTATTTGGTCACATCTTCACTGGCATGGTCAACTGCCTGGGTAGCAACTTGCAGAGAACAATGCAGCGTTGTCCTCATGCCATTGCCTCTCCAGAAAACAGGCCATATTCCTTCTTTGTCTTCTTGGTAGCACTCACTCTGTGACCTGCTATCGCTACCCAGTACAAGGCTGGATGTGCTGTACCATGGGCTGGAGATGCTTCAAAAAATGCTGCTATTACATATTGGCTGAACAGATGTCCTGGAATGAAAGCAAGGACATCAGCTCAGGGTTACAGTCTCATACGGTGGTGATCAATACAGAAGTAAGGAAAGGTAAACGGGAATCTTCCCACAGGAGCCTTCCAAGCAGATCCACAAATCGGTCAGTGTCTGCTCTTCTGAAGTCTCTTGTTGTGATCCTGGGTTTTTCCCTGCTCCCTCCTCACAAGGTCCTGAACTCCAACATCTTGTAGTCACTGCAGCCAAGCCTGCCCCCAACCTTTACATCCCAAACCAGTCCTTCCTCAGTTGTCAGTGTGAGATCCAGCAGAGCACATCTCTTCACGTCCTCCGTAACCTGTGTCAGGAAGTTCTCACCAAGGCACTCCAGGAACCTCCTGGATTGCTTGAACTTTGCTGCTCAAAACAAAGCTCAGAAGCTGCTGCACAAACTGCTAAGCCTGCCAGTTGCCTCTGTTAGCTGCACTGCTGGGGCTGAGGACTGTTGGGGCTGGTCTTCAGTCCTTTAAAGTGCAAACAGGCACATTGGCAAGAACTTCCCGTGGGATTAATTCTCTCTTGCTGTATTGTCACAGCTGGTAGCCCTTCCTCTGTGTTTTTTCCTTTCACTTTGTCAGTATTCCCTTCCAGACTACTTGCTTAATTTGACTGTTGCAGTTGAGTTTTTCCCTTCAGATCATTCTGAATTCAAGAAAGCTGGAAAGCAGGACCCCAGCAAGGGATTCAAGTTGAGGGAGAAACTGCCATCCACCCCTGAGAAAAAGTTAACCAGTTCCAACAAGTTAATTTCTGAACACGAGCACACTTGCTGTTCTTTGTCGGTGCTTGGAACCCTCTCATTCATTGTCCATCCTGCTTCATGTGGCTGGTTGCTTCTAAAACCAGGCACCTTCAGTGTTCCCAACATGGGGTTTGCTGTGTTTCCACCTCTTATATAAGAGCTGCAATTAATTTCTTGTGTTGTGTAATTTTTCAGAAAAGCTGATGAATTTTTATCTTCCAGCTTCTCTCTTTCAGCTTCTGAGACCCCGAGTACCTCTGAGGGAAGTTGCATTCTGTGTTTCTCTTGCAACCTTCAGTCCTCAAGACACCCTTTAACTGCAGTATTTTCCTTAGTTCATGTCCCCTTGACCTTGTTTGTATCCATGCCATGCTTGTTGACTCTTGTCTATACTGCAAGGGTCTGTGAAAGCCAGACTCGAGGTTCTCCAGTGCCTTTTCTAGGAGTGCACTTGTTAGAATCAAGTACCACTGTCTTCAGTGGTTCAGGGGCAGGAATCCCTGGCAATTCTGCACTGCCAGGTGCCATTCTGTTGTTTTAGCACACTGATCTGACACATACATTTGTGAAATGAAATAACCAAGGGTCACTCATGAAGCTCCTCATGACTGGAGGAGATAGAAAACAGCTGAGAATCTTTACTTACAGAATGGTAGAAAGACATACAGGAAGACTGAGGTCATTGATAAATGCCCTTCTCAAACATGCTGCTGGTGTTTATGGAGCAGGAAAGAGAAATAAGTTCCTGCTGTTTTGGAAATATAAGATATTTGCAATGGTTCCAGAGCCTTCCGCTAAAGAGGTAACCTCTCCCATCACTGGTCCCAGCATTTGGCTACTGTCACCGCTTTGAGACTCTTTATCCCAGGGTGGGAAAGAGCTGTTAGTCACCTGAATGTTGTGATGTCAGCTGTTGATTTGCTGAGAAGAGTAGCTTGGTTTGCAATGCTGAAAAGAAAGTTGTTTGCAGTTTCTCTGCTTTAGACTCTGTGCACGCACCAAAGTGAATTCAAGTGAGGTGCTTGCATAGACCTTCATCTTGGTCAAATGGTCTGGACAGCAACAACTGATAAATCAGGAATGTGAATGTAAACAATTGTGTGAATGTAATACCTGAAACTCTCTGAGAGGGCATTTGCCTCAAACCTGCTATTGTTACAGAAGAACATGACCACCAGCTTAACAATTACCAAGGAACTGGCGAATGGCTTTTGAGACAGAGTCATTCTGAAAAGAAAGTTTAGAAGAAGCAAGAACATTTTTAACAGAGAGAAGAAAGAGAAGTGGGAAGGAAGTGGCAGCTGAAAACCAGTTGCCCTGCTACTTCGCAACCTCTGTCTGTAACAGAGCATACACCCCGTTGCATGATGTGGGTAAGCTGCATTCCTGGGTACAGACCCACAACTTCAGTGTGTGTATGTGGCCTTGTGCTTTCTCTCCAGCCTCACCAGTGGGTGAGTAGACTGTAGGAATGGAGACACATTAACCTACCTCTCAGCAGGAATTAGGTGAGACCAGGGGAACCCCTGGTCCCAGCAAAGGGGATGTGTTCTTGCAGCCTGAGCTTCCTGTGGCGGAGTGGGAAAGGGGAGGTTGCACAAGTAACCAACCACGTGAATGAGTGTGTGTGGCAGGGTGGGGAGAGATTAGACCTTTTGGAGATCAATTACATAAAGACATTTAGAAATTTGTAAGTTTTTATTAATATTTTGTGTCTGGTATTGCGCTTTATCTGTTAGATTGCTGGTACTGATCCTGAATATACAGGTCGTGGTGAATCCAGTAGATAGGGCCTTCAAGTAGGTCATATCTTCTATGACAATATCAGCAAGCACATGTATGGATCATCTTCATCTTTCCAATGCAACAGAGCTGTAGGCTGGTTTGACCCTGCCCATAGCCTGTTGTGCATGAAGAAAAATACTCAGAGGATATTTTCTACACACAATTTAGGCTTGTCCTCATTTGCAACCAGCTTTGTGCCCTGCTCATTTGAGTCTTCAACTGACGTGCTTCTGATATTGTGTTTGCTATCCCATTGGCCCCCTCACTCCAAGCAGGACCTGGAGGTGCTGGAGCGTGTCCAGAAAAGGGCAATGGAGCTGGGGAAGGGTCTGGAGCACAAGTGTGCTGAGTTCCCGGCTGAGGGAACTGGGGGTGTTGAGCCTGGAGAAAAGGAGGCTGGGGGAGACCTTCTGGCTCTGTCCTCTGGCTTTCTCTCTGAAAGGAGAGTTAGAGAGGTGGGTTTTGGTCTCTTCTCCCAAATAACAAGCAACAGGGCAAGAAGACACAACTTCAAGTTGTGCCAGAGTAGGTTACAGTGGATATTAGGAAAGAATTATTCATCTAAAGGATCGTCAATCATTGGAACAGGCTGCCCAGGGCAGTGGTGGAGTCACCATCCCTGGAGGTATTTAAAAGATGGGTAGACATGGCACTGAGGAACATGGTTTAGTGGTGGGCTTGGCAGCATTACATTAATTGTTGGATTTGATGATCTTATAGATCTTTTCCAATCAAAGTGATTCAATGACTGTATGATTCCTTCACCAGTGCATCTGTGCATGTCACTTCATAGGGAGAAACTAGCCGATGCAACATGAAAGAGGAAAGGCTGCACACCCACCCCAGCCCATTCAGAGTACAATGAGATCCACTAGAGATTATTTATTCTGAGAGATATCCTTAGGGGCACTTTATCCTGCAGGTTTTTGAATCAAGTTACCTTGAGCAGTGCTAGAAGCACCACATATGGCTGTGCCTTTTGTAGTTGTGACCAAGTAAAACTTCATGATCTGTAATGTACAGGAACTTTGGCACTGTCTAGTGATCCCTTCTGATCTCCAGCTCCATAAAGACAGGCAGCACTCAATCCCTCCACGTAAAGCTCCATTCTCCTTTCTTGAGCAATTAGTTAAAATCAGTGTTGGCAAGTTCTTTGTTGTGCTCTGGTTGACTGGGCTCAGGCTTCACATGGGGACTTGCCCAGACTGAGTCACAGATATGCTTTCCTGTACTTTTCTGACTTCCTTTTGTAGGATGTTGTGAGTGGGTTTAGCCCTTTGCTGTCAAATACCAACAGTGTAGGCATTTTCACACACATACTCACTCCCCAGGGAAGAACAAGCACCAAAGAGGTAAGGTCAGTAGTATGTCCTGCAGAACTGCTTGAATATGTGCAAAAGGAGGTTGTTTGAGCAAGAATAATGCTGCTTTTAATCTGTTTTCATTTCCCTCTGTAAGTTTTCGTGTTGCAACAAGCATCTTGTGAAATGTCCTGGCAGAAAAATTATGAAAATTCCCCCATCTCCATGTGCTGGGTACATGTACCCAGGATGCAGCTTTTTCTACACACCGGAGTAGAGACTCTGAAGGCTCCTCAGCAGTGTGGGAGCTTCTCTGGTGCAGTCTTCCATGCAGGGGGAAACTGTATTCCTGGCCATATTGGTCATGTGGACTCTTGGTGGAGAAGAGTGATACTGTGGTGGAGACAATGAAACGCCTAGGGAGAGTCAGTCCTGGAACTGCAGGTAACCACAAAGCCTTCCTTTCTGTTTTTCTGTAGAAGAAAGAGGAGATGGGGAAAAATAAAGGGCTGGGATAGATAATGGGCATGTACAGTGACTGGCCCCGTACCAGGAGAAGGGCCTTAGGACAAGAGAAAAGCAACAGATGAGGGAATTGGGGAATGCCTGGACTGGAAGAATGACTTTTTTCCCAGAGCCAGAAGGAAAGAAAGTCCTGCAAGATTATGGTCTTCCATCTCCTTCAGTGTTTTTTTCTGTAGATGATGGCAGTGAAGAGTGCTATCCTACAATCATTATCCAGGTAAAATGATCTGCACCAAACTCATCACAAGTCTGGCATTTCTAAGGAGAACCAAGTGAGGGCTCTCCCAAGAGCTTCAAGGTACCCATTCTCCCTGAGGAAACAATCTCTTATGTGTGTCTGCCTCTGCAAAAACTGAACTGGACAGTCACTCCTCTGAGTGACTATATGCTATTGCATAAAAGGACCTGGGGGATAGAGCCAAAATCAAGGTAGCTGAGAGAAATATACTCTGAAGAGAGATGAAGAGGAGGGAGTTACAGAAAGAGCATTCAGTGAAAGACAGGGGTGATGGAGGGCAACAGGGATGATATGTTGGGAAGAAAGGAGATGTGACAGGACAATGAAAGGAGGAGTGCAGTTTGGGAAGAGTACAGGCAGGCCTTGTTATGAGAAGTGACATAAAAGAGAGGCTTCAGGGTAGCTCCCATGTTGCCTGTGGGTCTGACCCACTGCTAATGATGGGCAGCAGGACCTGGTAACAGCAGGACCTGGTAACATCAGGACCTGATTAGAGCACCTGTGGGCCCCCCAGTCCTTGGAACAAGGGTACCAACAAGTTCATGGGGTATGGAGCCACATAGGTTATCCAGCCCCTGCCTCCAGGCAGGGGGATTCTCACTCTTGCCTTGTGTTTTTCAGACCCAGCAGAAGAGCGAAGTTGCTCCTGGCTGAACCCTTGGGTCTTCCTTGTTTCTGCCCTTGTCATAAAAATGGCCTTTGTAACCATCTGTCTTGGTGGGTTCCAGGGTCTCTGAATTCCTCTGGGATGAAAGGAGAAGTTGACTGCCTTCTGTCAGATGCAAAAACAATGTCCTAGTCTCTGTCCTTCTCTCACTTCTGCCCTCTTACTCAGGGAGCAGGGTCCCTTCCACAGTTAAAGTTCATTCCCTGGAAGGGTCTTCCCACTGCTTCTCTCACTTTCCCACCTGCCTGAACAAAGCCAGTTCTGGATAATACCAATCAGTTTCTCCCCTCCCACCGAGAGCTGAGAATACCCTTCTCAGAGGGCACCTGTGTAGGTTTCTCGAAGGCTGGCTGTTGAAGGGTGGTTCTGCGGAACTAGTCTCTCTCTCAGAGCTCCCTGTGACAAGGAGTCAGTGTGATCTCCTTGGAAATCCTGGTACCAGGCTGCCCATATTTTAGCAGGGTGGGGATGAATCCTTCAAAATGCTCAAGCCACATCCCACCCACTGTGCTTGGACCAACCAAAAGGGAAATCCTTTGCTTGTACTGTCTTGGAGCATTGTATTGCTCTGTGATGACTCTTCTGTTCTTATCTTCCTTGGGTAAGGCCTCAACACTCGACAGGTCTACCCCTTCCTGATAAGGGTAAAGGTGGTGCTCTAAAGCTACGATGCCTGGGAAAATTAAAAGGGAATATATATTAACATTCCACCTTTATTAAGCTTATTCCATGACTTCTTTAACCCTTTCCTGACTCTATCCTCAAAGAATGTATGAGATGATTTTATCAGCTGGGAAAATTAGTCTCTCAGCCAGCAGAGGTGAGAGGAGCTCATCCTGTTCAAAGAAGAGAGTGACCAGGAGAAACATCCTCCTGTTTCTCATCTCCGTGTTCGATACAGATTTCAAAGCTTGTTAACGTAACAGTCTCTGTGGGGGGCTCTAAGCCAGAAGGAGGAGGGTAGGACATGTTACTCAAGACTGAGGAGGAAAGGATGATGGTAACACTTTCCTTCTCTTCCCTTTCTTCCCAGTTGTGTTCCTTCATGGAAGCTATGGCCAGTACAAGATTCTGTTCCAGAACACTACAGAGTGGCACTGCATCCCCAACATGTCTGCAGGAGAAAGTGAGTGATGCTAAGAACCTCAAGCAACTCCAAGAACCTCACCAAAATTTACTCTGATGTCAACCAACATTTGAGATTAGGGATGTGATTGTCAGACAGAGCTGACAGATTCTTTTAAGGAAGGAAGATGGAAATTGAGGAAAGAAAATACTGTATTGCACAATTTTACTTAGCATACTATGAAAACAAGTTCCGGGCCAGTGGAAGATGGTGGGTTGTTCCTAACCTACCTTTGACCACTTTTCCTACTCTTCCCCTAACTGGCCCAGTTTGGTAATCTAGCTGAAAATGTTTAATCCTTTTATAAAGGCTGGTTCAATCCAGCTCCACTCCCCATGCTGGCTCATTGACTGTTCAAACAAGCATCAGTGTCATTGTGAGGGTCAGAGGTAGGAGTGGAGGGAGGATGTTGTTATGCAGTTTAGAGAAGCTGGAGAGCTGGGCTGCAACCACATGTGAATTGATGTCAATGGCAAGTGATAAAAAGGTGTTTGCAAGTATAAAATAGGCATGGTCCACCTATTCTTATGGTGGAAAAGTATAGAAGGCCAGGCAAGCTGTGTTCTACCCATGCTCAATTTGCTATTGCCTGTAAAAAAAACCCAACTGCCTAAATCCATGAGGCATAAGCATGTCCATCTAACAGCAGACAGACTCTCCCAACCAACACACTTAAGACCCAGAAGAAATTGTCCAGCATTGCTTAGTCACGTGTGAAAACTTCAGGTTTTGTTGTGGAATTAGGAATGGAAGGAAAAGCTTTGCAGAGTCCGTGATGACTACAGGCCATCCTTCAGCAGTTCAGTGAAAGATCAAGGTGGACAGCATGGAAAGATGGAGACTTCCAAGTTCCTTATGCTTCAAAACTTGACTTTGCACATTTTCTCATGTTCTCTAGTGTCACAGTGTCTTTCTCCAAAGGTACACAATGGTGTACCTTGAGTGGATCTAATATATAAGAGCACAGGTAGGTTAAAACAAGTTTTGCTAATTGTTCCATTCACTGGACTCTACTGTGCTGTGAAGACAGCTCTTGAAGGACACAGGGTTACCTCGGTCCAGCTTGTAGTATGAATATTATGTGCTTGCTTGCTGTGGGTGGGCCAGAGCATTGGCTTGACTGTGGCATTGTCATTGCATGTGACCCCCTGAAGAGTTCCTGAATGGGAAACACAAGAAGGAAGTCCTTGTGAGGTCTGAGATTTAGAACACCCTCTAATACAAGGGTGTATTTGTTTGTTGACTTTATTGGATCAACTTTTCAGACTGATATATTCTATACAGAGATATATCCAGAGTATAATATACACAGCTCATAGGTCGAGATATAAAGCTTCCAAGCATATAGCCTCATGCTTTGAGAGAATATATCTGTTTTTTTCACAGAATCACAGAATCGTAGTGGTTGGAAAAGACCTTTAAGATCATCGAGTCCAACCAGAATCCCAACACTAATTCCACCTCTAAACTATGTCCTTGAGCACCTCATCTGCCTGTCTTTTAAATCCCCCGCCAGGGATGGTGACCTCACCACCTCCCTGGGCAGCCCGTTCCAATGCTTGACTACTCTTTCAGTGAATGAATTTTTCCTAATATCCAATCCAAACCTCCCCTGGTGCAACTTGGGGCCATTTCCTCTTGTCCTGTCCCTTGTTCCTTGGTTGAACAGACCCATCCCCACCTCTCTCCACCCTCCTTTAAGGGAGTTGGACAGAGCCAGAAGGTCTCCCCTCAGCCTCCTCTTCTCCAAGTTCAACAACCCCAGTTCTCTCAGCCGCTCCTCGTAGGGCTTGTTCTCCAGATCCTTCCCCAGCTCCGGTGCCTTTCTCTGGAAACATTCCAGACCCTCAACGCCATCGTGTGACTTTCTGGCTATAAGGTGGATCTCTAGGAGAACCTGGCTAGTGTAAGGAGCTGCCTGTGGTGGCAAGCAAGGCTTGTCAGAGGGGTTTACTGTATGCCTGTCAGTCTGCATGACTTCAGAGCTAGACACTTGGACAACACTTCTCCGATGTAAGTGTTCCCAGATGAGTGCAAGCCAACTACTTCCCATCTTGCTTTCTCAGGAAGAGTAAGGCAGAATCTGTGGCTCTCACCAAGCAGAGGTTGCACGGACATGGCAGAACAGATAGAGAAAGGGAAAGGCACTCTGGGCAGGGGTCTTGTGACAGGAGCCTGCCAGGCTGTCGACAGCTTGACTTGTGGAGCATGGAAGAGAGCATTTACCTCTGTCCAGATTAAAGGCATGGTTCAAACACCTCCCCGAACACCTGGGACCCTACGCTGAGCTAACTGAGAGGAAGGACAGCACATCTTGTTCAAAAGTGGGATTTTTTTCCCCCACAGAGGAGGGCTGGGCATGCTGCCCAAAGGGATGGAAACGCTTTCAAGAAAGCTGCTATTACCTGTCATCCAACACAATGTCCTGGGATGAGAGTGAGCAGAACTGCACTGGGATGGGATCCCACCTGGTAGTGATCAACAGCAGAGCTGAGCAGGTAGGTGCAGGTCTGAGAGAGGGGCACAGAAGCCAGAGACACAGTGCTGGGCCCTGGAGGGGACACCAGTGCCCCTCTGCCACCAGCCCACCCCACGGGGACTCCTGCCACCTTCCTCTGCTCAGTCTTTCATCTCACGGACCTTATGCTTTTTCCAGGAGTTCCTCTTCAACTTGGCAAAAGGAGTATTTTCTAATGCCTATGAAACAAAATACTACATCGGCTTAACTTCTCAAAAAAATGGGCAATGGCAGTGGGTGGATCAGACTCCATATGAGAAGGCGACCACGTGAGTATCTTGGGGGGACTGAGGATCTTCTCAGCCCAAGTGACCAATACACTGTATAAGGTGGGTATGTGTCTGAGAGAGGTTTTTGTCCCTAACTGTCCAATAAGTCAGAAAATTTGACTAGTGTTCTAGTCAAAAGCATGACTAGTCTTTGTCTTGCCAGAGCTCCTGATCTGTGTCACAGTAACCTTCCTCTTTGTCTTCCAAAACTGTTTGAGGTGACTTCACGTGCCAGTGCATTCCTAATAGAATAACTTTCTTTTATAGGTTCTGGAAACCAGGCGAACCCAATTTACTCTTTGCAGAAAAATGTACTGCAATTCACGTCAAGGGAAACAGAGACCCCAACACTCATAGTAACTGGAATAATGTTCTTTGCTTCACAAGTTGCTATCGTATTTGTGAACTGGCAGTCAAATCTGTGTGAGGAATGAAACTCCACTTTGGATGAAGGACCTGAAGGAGTATCCTTGAGAAAGCTCAGCTTGTGAAAGAACTGATGAAAAGCTGGTTTGAACCCACACAAATGCTTTATCTTGCAATTTCAGATGAGCAAACCTGCCACAGAATCACAGCTCTGAAGGACATCAGTTCCCAGCCTGTGCCTCTGCATCTCTTTCATCAGTCCTGGATGAAACCGTTCAGGCTGATATCAAGGACCTACTGTGCTTCTTTTCACTTTCCTCTTTCATAGATGGGTGCCTTGATCCTTCAGTACTTTTCTTGACTCCTTGTCCAGTCAATATCTCAAAGACGTGGAAAAGGCCCTCTCTCTGTTCCATGAAAGAATACTGGTCCTACAAATCACTGGAGCGGAATTTGGAAGAACAGTCAGTGGAGTGTGCTTGGTCCACCTCTGAAGGGAAAAGTTATTCATGGCTTATCATGTTTTGTTCTTCCTTCAGTATATCATGTGTTGTTAAAAAAACTTTTTATCAATAAATATAAATTGTGTTCTTTTCATGAGGCTGTCTTCTGAGTGACAATTCCCAGCTCCCCACCCAGCCAACCCAGCCTCCCTGCATGGAGGTTTTAACTTTTCAGTGTGTTTGACACTCACTGTGAGAATAGTGCTGGACTAGCCAGGAGCAGGAGCAGCCCACTGCTCATCTGCAGAGCATGTGAGAAAGGCTGTGAACAGTTTTGGAGAATCGTATGAGGGAAGCAACAGGGCAGGCTGTGTTAGTAGTCAAGGTCAACAGCTGTTTGCCCAGGACGTAGCAGAAAGGAGATGGATTTTGGACACCCTGCTGAGATGTGTGGCAGGATTAAGCGTGGTGCTGAAGGAGAGAGAAAGCAATCAAATACCATGTGAAGGATAAAAGCCAGGGTCTCCCCAGGAAGGATTTCTAATGTGAGAAAAAATGTAGAAAGACCCCTATCAGAGGCATCACTGCAAATCATATGCACAGAAGTCTCGAGCAAACTCTGCTTCCCCCAAATTTCCCAAACCTCTGTCCATAAATTCCCCCCCCTTTCATCAATGATGAAAGAATCATCGAATGTTTTGTGTTGAAAGGGACCCACCAGGATCATGGAGTCCAACTCCTGTCCCTGCACAGGACAAGCCCAAGATTCAGACCATGTGTCTGAGGGCACATGTGGCCAAATGCTTATGGAATCTTCACAGAATCTCACAATGTCAGAGGTTGGAAGGGACCTCAAAAATCATCCAGTCCAATCCCCCTGCCGGAGCAGGAAGACCGAGATGAGTTCACACAGGAAGGCATCCAGGAGGGTCTTGAATGTCTCCAGAGGAGACTCCACAACCTCCCTGGGCAGCCTGTCCCAGTGCTCTGTTACTCTCACTGTACAGAAGTTTCTTCTCAAATTCAAGCTGAACCTTCCAGCTTACACCCATTGCCCCTTGTCCTATCACTGGACACCACTGTGAAGAGCCTGGCTCCATCCTCCTGACACTCACCCTTCAAATATTTATAAACATTAATGAGGCCACCCCTCAGCCTCCCCTTCTCCAAGCTAAAGAGCCCCAGCTCCCTCAGCCTTTCCTCATCAGGGAGATGCTCCACTCTCTTCATCATCTTGGTGGCTCTGTGCTGGACTCTCTCAAGCAGTTCCCTGTCCGTCTTGAACTGTGGGGCCCAGAACTGGACGCAATATTCCAGATGTGGCCTCACCAGGGCAGAGTAGAAGGGAAGGAGAACCTCTCTTGACCTACTAACCACACCCCTTCTCATGCACCCCAGGATGCCATTGGCCTTCCTGGCCACAAGGGCACAGTGCTGGCTCATGGCCATCCTGCTGTCCACCAGGACTCCCAGATCCCTTTCCCCTACACTGCTCCCTAGTAGATCATCTCCCAACCTATACTGGAACCTGGGGTTGTTCCTGCCCAGATGCAACACCCCACACTTGCTCCTTAACTTCATTAAGTTTTTCCCTGCCCAGCTCTCCAGCCTGTCCAGGTCTCTCTGATGGCAGCACAGCCTTCTGGTGTGTCAGCCACTCCTCCCAGCTTTGTGTCATCAGCAAACTTGCTGCCAGTGCACTCTGTGCCCTCATCCAGGTCATTGATGAATATATTGAATAATACTGGTCCTAGTACCGACCCTTGAGGGACACCATTAGACACAGGTCTCCAACTAGACTCTGCCTCATTGACCACCACTCTCTGTCTTCTTCCCACCAGCCAGTTCACAGTCCATCTCACTATCTGATCATCTAATCCACACTTCCTCAATTTGGCAGCGAGGATGCTGTGGGAGACCGTGTCAAATGCCTTGCTGAAATCAAGCTAGACCACACCCACTGCTCTACCATCATCTAGCCACCTGGTTGTGTTTTCATATAAGTCTAGAACGTTGGTCAAGCACAACTTCCCTTGGTGAAGCCATGCTGACTGCCCCTAATGACCCTCTTATCCTTGATATGCCTTGAGATGGCACCAAGGATGAGTCGTTCCATCACCTTCCCGGGGATGGAGGTGAGGCTGACCGGCCTGTAGTTACCCAGGTCCTCCTTCTTACCCTTCTTGAAGATTGGAGAGGCATTTGCTTTCCTCCAGTCCTCATCAACCAAGGCAAACTCCTCTATTGTCCTGACTCCTTCTGGGACCTCAGAGGTCCGGAGCTCCTCAGGACAGCTTCCGGCAGAGTAGACAGAGACAAAGAAGGCATTCAGTAACTCAGCCTTCTCTGTACCTTCTGTCACCAGGGCACCCAACTCATTCATCAGTGGGCCTACGTTGCCTCTAGTGTTAGTTTTATCTGCTATGTATTTGAAGAAGCTCTTTCTGTTGTCCTTGACCCCTCCGGCAAGGTCTAATTCTAAGGAGGCCTTCGCTTTCCTAGTTGCCTCCCTACTTCCTCTGACAATAGCCTTCTATTCTTCCCAAGTGGCCAACCCCTCCTTCCATGATCTGTAAACTCTCCTCCACCACCTCGCCTTGCTGGCCTGTCTTTCCTGAGGACAGAGCCATCCATGGCCACATTCCAGTCATGTGAGCTGTCCCACCATGTCTCTGTCATTGCCACCAGATCATAATCCCCTGACCGAACACGGGTTTCTAACTCCTCCTGCTTGTTCCCCACGCTGCGTGCATTGGTGTACAGGCACTTCAGGAAGCGAGCTGAGTGCACCAATGTCATCCCAGGGGGGTGGGAGGCCCCCTGGCCTTCATCAATTCTAGAGTGCTGCCCCACTGGCACAAGCCCAGCTGTAACCCCTTCCCCCTTCCAATCTAGTTTAAAGCTCTCCAAATGAGCCCTGCTAATTCCTGCCCCAGCCTCCTTTTGCCCCTGTGGGATAGGCCTTCCCCACAGATCACTGTCTGGACTGGTGTCTTATAAAACCAGCCATGATCAAAGAACCCAAAGCCCTGCCCGTAGCACCAGCCCTGTAGCCAGTCATTTATGGCCTGAATTCTTCCATTTCATCCCACGTCAGCACCCGAAAGTGGAAGGAGGGAAGAGAATAATCACTTATGCCCTAGACCCTTTCAGCAACTGTCCCAAGGCCTTGAAGTCTTTCTTCATTGCCCTCAGACTACGAGATGCAGCTTCCTCCCCACCTAGAAGATCAGCAGTGGAATCTTGTCAGGCTTGGTGCCATGACCCTGGGGAACCTCTTCCAGTGCTCCATCACCCTCTGCCTCAAGAACCTTTTCCGCATGGCCAACCTCAACATCCCCTGGCACATATTCCTGCCATTTCCCCTTGTAGATTCCAGTATGGGACAAAAGAGACACCCTCAAATATCAGTTCTAGATTGCTTTTTTAAAAAAAATATCCATCAAAAAACTGAGCACAAATTTGTGTCCTTTCCACTTGGAGTAATGTCTTTGCCAGGTTTCTGTTTTGACCATTGGACCAAAAGCTTGGCTGCTGCAAGGTCTTAGCTTCCTATTTTATAAATTTGCTGGGATCTTTTCACAATGTTCAACATGCCAGCAGATAAAAACATTGCAAGGGACTTCTCATTTCGATTTCTCCGAAAGCAGTTCTGGAAACCACAGCAGTACGGTTTTGAGGAAGAAAAATGGGCAGATAAGACACACAGAGAGTGAACCATGTTTTGCAGGAGCTTTTAGAGGCAGCTGCAGTTCTGGATGCTGGGAGCTGGTGTAGGGCAGAGCAAAACTCACACCAGAAGACTGGTTTGCAAGAAAACATAATGTACTAGAAAGAGTTTCCATGCCCCAAATTTGGAAAGTGAAGTTTTTCTTGCGATTTCCTGACAAAAGAGGGATCTTGGGAGATGATACTGGGTTTGCCTGCAGAATATCTGACGGGAAGATGAGTGGCTTGAGGCCAGGTCTGAAGAGAAGGACTTGGGAGTGATGGTGAACTAGAAGTTCAACATAAGCCAGCATTTAAAGGAATTCTGACATTGGAAACACATCTGTTTTAGCTTTTAAAAGTTTATAAGAAAAGAGGAAAGAGGAAATTATTGAATACTTTAATATTTTCAAGTATATAAATTGAATATTTCAGGTATTTATTTGAATTTTGATACTTGCTGTTCCTAGATACACTGAACCTGAGAAGTAACACTCAGGTGAAAACTTTATCCTTGATAAAGTAAATCCAGTGATTTACTTTGATGGTACATGGGATTTAACCATTTTCCATTTTTCCTTTTTTCTAATCCGCTCCTATAGCTTTTAGAGGCCTGCATAGGTGCCCACACAATCAGTTACTAGATATACCCTTAGCAAAAGTCAGAAGGTAGTTCCTGCCCCCAAGAGCTCACAGTCTAAATGCGACAGAATAAGTAAAGGAGATTAAAAATAATGGACAGTTGAACTGAAACTGCAATTTCTGAGCTGTAAGTTAGAGAGGGGCATAAAAGGAAACACTTTCCTGTGAAAGGCTTTGCCTTAGGTAGGAGAATGGGCTGATTTTGGCAGGGATAGTTAATTTTCTTCCTAGTAGCTGGTATGGGAATGTGTTTGGATTTGTGCTGAAAACAGTGTTAACAATGCAGAGATGTTTCAGTTGCTGCTGAGCAGTGTTTACCAAGAGTCAAGGCCTCTGCTCCACCCCACCAGGGAGGAGAATGAATGTGCGCAAGGAGTTGAGAGGGGACAGCTGATCCCGACTAACCGAAGGGATATTCCATACCATATGACATCACGCTCAGCATATAAATTTGAGGGGTGAAGAAGGAAGACGGGGACGTTTAGAGTGATGGCATATGTCTTCCCTATCTTCCCAAGAAACCATTACACATGATGGAGACCTGCTTTCCTGGAGATGGCTGAACACCTGCCTGCCAATGGGACGTGGTGAAAGAAGTTTTTGTTTTGCTTTGATTGTGCACACAACTTCTGCTTTTCCTATTAAACCATCTTTATCTCAATCAATAAGTTTTCTGATTTCTACGCTTTCAATTCTCTCCCTCATCCCACTGGGTGGAGTGAGTGAGCAACTGTGTGGTGCTTAGCTGCCGGCTGGGGTTAAGCCATGGCTGATGAGTTTCCTACCAAACAGGAGTTGCTACACCAGGAATTCAGACTTGTACCATGCTGTAGTATGCTCCTGAAAGTAACCATCACCCTGATAGCTTATCTTCCTGAGCCACTGACACCTTTTGAGAAAGTCACAGACCAGGGAATAGAATGTCCACCCAATGGTGGGTAGCAGTGCCAGGCAGGAGTTCTCTCTGTTTTCACTCCCTTGGATTTAGTCTGTTTTTGCTGCCCAAGAGTTCTACTGTGCATTCCTGAACAGAGCATCCCTGCTGTGTCCCTTTCTTGGTAGGCTGAATTGTGTAGCGAGCCGATTTGGAATTTCTTGGTTGTGTGAGCTCCCTCATGACGGGCTGGCTGTGCCTGCTCTGCAATTTCTCAGAGCCAAACTGTTCAGCTAAGGTCGCAATTTGATGAACCAATACGAATGTTACCATGACAGTGGCCTGGCCACAGTGTCTGGGAATTACTGAGGATTTCTGCTGCATGGGATGTTTGCATACATTCCTTACCTTGAAAGATTCATCATCTGAAGTAGAAGGAGTAGACTAATAAAATCTTTAAGTCCCAATGTTTGCTTTGCAACCAAATATAGTGGAGGAGAGAGCTAAGGGACAGTATCCTGCTGATGCACTTGTAACCTCTTGTTCTAACTCTGGTTGTGATACTGCTTTAAGAATTTCCCATTTCCACCCTGACATCTCCTCTCAGCTGCATTCTACAGTTAGCTGTCCCATCCGTGATGCTGATACAAATGTCTATTTTGCTGTGTCTTGGATAATTTAAAAAAAAAAAAAAATCTAGGTCTAAGACCACTGTTGTTTTCTCTTTCTTTTATTTTTTATTTTTTTTAAATGGAGAAGGAAAATAGTCCTTGTTCTTCTCACAAATCACTTTCATGAAAGGCTAAAAGCAGTACTACCAACAGCACATAATAAACTGTGCTGGGAGAGAGGGCAACCAGCTCGTGAGAATCATAGAATCACAGAGTGGTTTGGGTTGAAAGGGGCCTGATTTCCTGCAAATGCCTTTGCTGATTATGAGGTCCAGTGCTCCAGCACCATCTCTTGCTCACAGCCACTCTTTCTCAGTGTCACTGTGATTTATACTCACCTAAGGGTGATGGAAACTTGCTGTGAACGTTCTTGTGATGAGACTGATGAACTGTCTGATGTGAGACGCTGAAGTCTCACATTCTAAGGGTCTCCCACACAGCAGAGATATTTGTACCGTTCTTTCACCCCAGGTCTTGATATCTGTCATACCTCTACACACTCCGGTCCTCCACACTGCCCACGTTGTCCCACATTAACTGATTCAGAATGGGATGGTTTCTCTCCAGGAAAGGCATCTCAGGAGTGAAGGTGCTGGAGAGGAAAAGAGACATGGATAAGCTAAGATCTGCCTTAACAGGTAAGGAAGAAAGGTTTGAAGCTCTTCGGTTTTGCAAATCAGGTTGGATTCTGAGCTCAGCTGCCAAAGGCCATTGTGTGGTATCCAGCTAACTAAAACTTTGCTTTCACAGAAGTTTTGCAGACAAGAGTAGCCACTCCCTCATTCCTCTTTGGACAAACCTGTTGGATCCACGACATTCACATAGAAGCTGCGAAATTTAGCAGTATTGGTCCCATTTGCTCTATGTAACTTCTCAAGAAAATCTGTGTCCAAGCAACCTCTTCCAGAACATACGTGGATAGTCATAAGAATTCTCTGCATGGTAGGTTGGCCACCCTATGCTGCCATATCATAAATGTTTGAAATTTGCTTAAAGAATAATGCTTGTTTCTTATTTTCAAGATGGTGGACCAAGCCACTTCAGTCTCTCCTGTTTTGGCATAGTAAGAGCCAGTATTCAGGGTTTCCTTAGGTTCTGTCTCATCAAATTCCCTCAAAAGAGTCATGCAGGTCTCTCTTGCTGTATTCCCACATCCAGGAGACCCAATGAATCCTTCACCGGTGTGTTTGATCTTGTAGTGCCACAAAAGTGACAGTCTCTCAAGGAAAAGCAGGCAATTCCTGTTTCCACTCTGGTACATTATTCCTTTCACAAACACAAGAAATCCTTCCTGTTTGTATGTTGAGTACCTCTGGGCACCAGCCTCTGCAAGAGAGAAAGGTCCTCCCATCAGGCAGGAATGATTATTAACATGCTATTGCAGAGCTGTAGGTGTAGATGGAGGGATGGGAAAGGGCTCAGAATCATGGAGAAAGGTTTATCTTCTTTGCCCTGAGACGAGTTAGTAGTTTCTCCCAACACAGGCTTACCTGTTACAGCAGAAAGACTTCATTTCAAGTAAGGAGCATGATGTCCTCCACACGTGTCAGCATCCTGCTGTGCACATGCCTGACGTCATCTTCAGCCCTGCTCCACTGTGTTCTGACAAACGGTTTCCGTCGTAGAGCAATGTGGCGTGCCTGGTGGTATTAGTCTTTCACATCCTTCACACCGAAACTGATGCAGAAGTGTACTTTTTTGATGATTGTGACAAGTAATTGGAACCAAACAAAAAAAGAAATCCTGCTAAAAGAATAAATTAATTCTTCAGTAGAAGCAAGGCTTGAGCAGAAAAGAGTCTCCGTGGCTTGACCATGGAACCGAGGGTGGATGCAGCCCAAAAGGAGAGGGTCCAACCTTTGGGCAAGATGCGAGGTGCAGGATCCCACCAGAATTGCTGAGCTCTGTAGTTACTTTCTCAGCACCTCTTGGGTGGGAGTTCTTGTTCCCATTGCTGAGACATTATATCAGACAGGATGCAGGAGTAGCTGACCTCTCCAGTCCAATGGACAGCAGATCCTGCCTCGCCCTATGCATGGAGGAACATCCATGGGATGTTCCATAGAATTATACAGGATCATTTCCTCCCTTTGTCTAAGGGTTTGACATCTTGTGTTTAGGCATTTGCTGAGACTGGGACAAAATATGGGTTATAAGATCTTCTTAATACAGTTAACAGCTCTAGCTACATCAACAACCAGATTACTGTTGTTATCCCACTCATATGGAAAACTGTGCCTGGGGAAAACCAGTAGTGTCTCAGGGTAATCAGACTCACCTCATCACTATTTCTCCACTGACTTGAAGTGCAGTCTCTTTGTCCCTAGGTCCTAGTTGACTTTCTGTTTTTAGAACAGTTTTGATTTGTGATTATAGGAGCAAGTTAACAACCTGACTAATGTAGGAGGTGTTAATAAGAGACGATCTACATCATTCCTGGTAAAAAACTTTTGCCACCAGGTATCTGACAGACACAGTCTTCCGTTCTAAGGAGTGTCAGCAAAACTTTATGCTCCTTGCAGCTTTCATGTCCATCCAGAAGATATGGAAGAGGACAAGTGAAAATAACCTTTTTTTATTAACTTCTGTAGTTAACCCAATGTCCTCTGGCGATGTTACTTGCAAAAATTACGTGGGTCACTTCCCTCAGGAGGATCATTGCTGGTTCATCTTCCCTTCTGCTGTCTGTTGGGAGGCCATTCTGCTGCATGACACTGTTTATCTAGCTAAAGAAGAAAGGGAAACTGAGAGTAGTGTGGGATCAGGTTGGGATGACTCTGCTGTGGGACAGATTAATGTTGTCCTTTCCCCCTGCTTTAAGAATGGAGGATGTGGAGGCCATATAGCATGGCTTTTCACCAGAATCAAAACATTACGAGTCATTTCTGAAACTCAGACTGTTTTGTAGTTCTGAAAAGCAAGAAGTGGTGGCTTCCTTTTTCCAGATCACAGTGGGTTTTGCTCTTGGAGTGCTAAGGTTTCTGACCATCCCTCTGCAGCTACTGAACTCTCCAGAGTTATTAAAGCAAATTAAAGCAAGTGGAAGAAAACTGTCCAAGTAACAAACACTGATAATGGGAGAGTATCATGTCCGCTACTCTAGGCAGTTCCAAACAAAGGAGTTATTGACGATTTGTAGCCACATGAAAAAAAGCATATACGCTTCCTGCACAAACGTTCAAGTACCATGCAACAAAACAAACATATATCCATGAAGGAGGCTCTGGCTATGTCAAAACAGTGCCTGTTCTGCAGTTGCAACTCCATTCTGGCTAAATGCTCACCCATGTCTGTGAACTGGCTAGCAGTTTGAGCAGTTCTGTCAGGACACTGGCAGAGGCACATGGTATATATTGCGTCAACCAGGTGGTCTGTTCAATTCTAGCTCTCCTGCAACTGATATGTAGCAAGGTAACCACTGAGCTGTCGTTGCCATTTATTTTTCTTCTGGCACAGCTATATGAGCAGGAGAATATCCTGTATATAGATTGAGTGGTGGTAGAACACTGCTGGCTCCAGACAGGTGCAACAGCACTGAAGTGTTGTAGAGCACAGCGGAGGTAGATTTCAGCCGTTCTGGTGATGTCCCGGGTTAGTAGCATTATTAATGCCCATCTACCAAAATCATACAGAGACAACAGAGGCTGCTGTGGTTCCCTTTTGGATCTCCTAGACAGAATCAAGGTAGGTGAAAAGTTCCTTGAAAGTGGATCTAAAGCAGTTGGTCCTCTCTCTGTTTGGGCCACTTCTAGCCAAGTGGAAAATCTTTGTTCCAGGGAACTGATGTCCCCATCTGCCTACCTGATACCTTATCTAGGTTTGCTGTTTGCCAGGGGCTTGCTTTTTTAATGTTGTGGAAAAATTGCCCACAATTGTCTGGCCCTCAGACTGTTACTCCCTGCTGCTCTTCCATGTGGGCAACAAAGCTACTGCTGGGTGGGTGAGACCTAAAGCATATCAAGAATGTCTGCATGGCTCAGGGGTCAAGGGCATGGAAGCCAAAATTATGTTCTTCTTCATCCTGCCAGTGAAGGGGAAGGGCCTGAGAAGGAGTGGATGGATCCTGTGGGTCAGAAACTAGTTGTACAGCTGGTGTCAGGGTTTTTCATCAAGAAGTACAGTTTCAGAAAGATCCCAGAAAGAAAGGCACTCAAACTCTGTAAATTACTAGTTAGAATGCTATTTATCAGAGATAACACTGTAAAGAAAGAGAGGGTAGTATAGATAAGACTATGTCCCTTCTGATGCTGGGAACCATGCATTGTGCAGCAATGAATGGGCCTATATCTGTGTCACAGGACACTGAGAAGATCCCACCACTGCAAGATTACCCCATTTTGCTCCTCTGAGCTCTTACAGGATTTTATAACAAGGAAAACAATTCTATTAATAATTTTCTCTGTTGAACAAAAGAATGTTCACACAGTTGATATAATTGCTTGTACCAAGTGGGAGCTGCTTGGAGGCTCTTGTTACAACCATTTGAATTTATTCTGTGGACACAGGATATGGGCAGCACAATACAGCCTGGAGGACATACTGTAGACAAATCACAGACCTGAGCCTACTCAGGTTAAATGTTACGTGGATCACTAACTCCTCAACCGTCTCCTGGTCAGGGTCACTACAGTCAGCAACAGGATTCTGGTTTCTATGACCACGAGTCTGTCTTTGAAGATCAACACCTGCTTGGAAGACATGCTTGGAAGAGGTGGCATCTACCTGACTAAATGCGGCAAAAATATCTTTTCAACCAGCTGGGTAAGCTGGTAAGAAGAGAGTGGTGATCCCTGGGTCCAGAGGGTGGTGATCAGTGTTGCAAAGTCTAGTTCGAGGCCAATAACTAGTGATGTGCCCCAGGGGTCTCGACGGGATCCAGTCCTATTTAACAATTAAATTGATGACATGGAAGATTGGGCAAACTGTACACTCAGCAAAATTGTTGATGACACAAAACTGGAAGTGGATGATATTCCAGAGGGTCAAGCTGGAGAAATGGGCTGACAGGAACACTATGAAATTCAACAAGAGGAAGAACAAAGCCCTGTACCTGGGGAAGAAAAATCCAATGCACCTGTATCTGCTGGGGGTTATTCATCTGGAAAGCAGCTTGGCAGAAAAGGACAGCAACTTGAACATGAGCCAACAACATGATCTTACTGCAAAGAATGCAAATGGTGTCTTTAGATGCATTAGAGGAGTGTTGCCAGCAGTCAGGGGAGGTGATCCTTCCTCTCTCCTCAGCACTGCTGAGGCCACATCTGAGAGGTGAGGTTGCCACAGGTGTTTCCCCGGCTTCAGCCAGTAGTGAGCATGTAAGTAGTGAGGTTGAGCAGTAAGCAAACACATAAGTACACTAATACAAAACATACAGGCAGACTCAGCCAGTCATGAGGCCACAGATGGCACAGAAACACTCAGCACTCATGCAAACACAAAGAGCACCAGAGGCCTTATCCCTTTACCAACGCTTTCGCTGTGTGGTGGGTTGACCCTGGCGAGATGTTGGATGCCCACCAAAGCCCACTCTATCACCCCATCCTCAAATGGACAGGGGAAGAAAAATATAATGAAAAGCTCGTGGGTGGAGATAAGGACAGAAAGATATCACTGACCAGTGATTGGCAGCATTAGCAGTGTCGGGTCGGACATGGAGGAACTTCTGGCAGCTTCTCTCACAGAAACTACCCCCATGTCATCCTACCCCTCCTGCTACCAAAACCTTGCCACACAAATCCAATACAAGCTTATGGGGAAGAAAGTATATTGGTGCTTAGCTACACAATGGGGATCCCTCAGTAACTGGCCTTAGATACTCAGTCTACTTACCAAGCTCTCCCTTGGATCCTCTTGTCTTCAGTAGCCTTATACACAGATACACAAATGGATCTTTCAGTCAACCTCATGACCTTACCAGGAGGTGGCTTAGACATCCTGTAGTCCAAATCACAGGCACTAAGGTCTCCACAGTAGCTGGCCCAAACTTATGTCTGCCTTGGTTCCATAATGCAAAATGACTTACCCCGCTCACTGGATCATCCAGCTTGATATTAGCTAGGAATCACACTCTGATATACATAACCACAAAATACCTATATGTTCCAGTCACTCCTGCTGGTGGAACTCGGAAACAGAAGACCTTATACTTCTTGGGCACTACCCATTTGCTGGTCCTGAGATGCTCAGTTACTTTCTCCCGCTGTTTGTACCAAAGACGCATAAACAACCATGAAGTAGAGTTAGACCACAACTCCTAGCACACTGACTCTTACTGCTTCCTTCTGCTGGCACCACACACACGGTTCCACTTGTCACTGACACTTAGACCGATAGCGGTTCTTGTTACCCAGGAACAAAGGCAGAAATGAAGTCAGATAAGAAGACAGGATGAACTGAAGTGATCAGGCACAGGATTTGTTCAAAGACAGGTGTACTGACCAGCAAGCTGAGACTGCTTCATCTCATTACCTTTTTCCTCTATTTCCCACACTTCTTCCCATTTCTACTGCATTAGTTGGGTAAGGCTAGCTCCTGGTACAGCAAGACCTTTAAATCCTCCTTATACAAAACACCTGCAGCTAACAGAGGGAAAGAGAAAGACACAAGCACACAACACAGAGCCTTGTTCAATGGTCTGATGTATTTTCCCTTATAGAGAAAACCAGCAACACCCTTGCGACTAGAGGACATTCTCTTTGTGCCTCTACAAAAAGCAGACTCCTCTGTTCAAGGAGACAGAGGAAATTGCAGCTCTGAACATCTGTTTTCCAGTCCTGTGACTTCTTCCTGGAGAACTCAATCTCTTTTTCAGACCACGGCTGCTGGACACAGTAAGACTGAGAACAAGAGCAAAGGATTTACGCAGAATGAGGATCCCTCCTTCACATGGTTATTGCTGCAGCTTCACAAATTCGATAATAATGTTCAAATTTCACATCAACCCAGTTGAAGAGTATATTTGACTTCACATGGATTATAACGCACTGCTGATCAGACTTATTACTCGGTTCGTTTATCCGCCAGAACCTGAAGCAGAGACAGAGACAGACGTGTTAGTGCCCAGCACACCCCTTAGAGCGCTGCTGGAAAAGGCCACAGCAGGATGCAAGCCCTGGAGAGGACAGAGAGGAATTCCAGATGCTGATTCACAGACAGAAGCAGTGCCCTTCCTCCCGCTCTGCTGTTCCCCTGGCACCAGTCCTGTGTGGAAACCTGCCTGCTCCCCAGAGCCAACACAGCAGGCCCCTGCTCAGTCCTGGTGGGAAGAGCTGCTCACCACCGCTTGCCTCATGCCTTCACACCCAGCCGAGGCACATGTTTGCCTCCAGGGAAAGTCAGAGACTGACCCATGCTGGTTTGTGGAATCCTATGAGCTGGCAGACAAAGACACTTTTGGAGACTAATAGTCAACAGAGAGAGATGATCCAGGGTAGGGATCAAGCGGTTGCAGCAAGTGAGAGAAAGGAAAGGAGCAGCCTTGGATTAAATCACACACGCACAATTCTGTGCCATATCTCAGGTGACCATCATTGCAAAGCAAGCACTGAAAGCCAGGAACTTCATGCAGCAGCATTCTCATGAGAAGACAGAAGAGAGGAACTCGGCGTCAGCCTTATCATGCCTGCTCGTGCACATACAGCCAGTTTCACCATCTGCGGTCTTGACCGTGCAGCTCTTGGTTTGGTTCCTGCAAAAGGAAGGGTTAATAAAGGAACAGCTCCGTCCTTCCCTTTTGGAGCTTGTGCCAACCAGTGATTTCTGGGCCACGTGCACTTTGCCATTTTGCTTATTTTGTTCCTGGACGAGAGAAGAAAGCAGATCTGCTCCTTTTATGTTTTTCTGGTGACATTACGCCATGGGGGGCGGCGGTTTGGGGTTTACATGCGGTGGTAGGCTTAAAAAGAAAAAGCCAGTCATTTTCTGGGAATTTTTTTCTGATGTTTCATTTCTCAAAACATCTCCACCCCTCACCTCTAAAGTGTCTTTCAAAACTTACATTATAAATAAAAATATTCTGCCAGCAGTTCCTACCAGGTGAGTCGCTTGGAATTTATGACCCAGGCTCCACACTTCTGTTCCTTCTGTTACAGCATTTTCTGGAGGGTGACAAAAGGAGATTACCAAGTATCAGTGGAAGATGAGAAGTTTAGGACTAGAATGAACAAACCAGGAGGTGTTTTCATCTGTGACATGCTAATATGGGAGCAAGCACTGAGCCCACCTACTGTCCCACCTCTGGGGGATCTTCTCCAACGAACCTTGTTAGGGAAAGAGTTATCACTGGGTACCTGCAGAGAGTGACTTGTGTCTCCTCAGAATGAGCAGGAGAGGATCTCCTGGGAGGTGGGCTCTCGGGGGGATAAGAGGCAAGAGACAAGAGAAAAGTCAGGAAGAAAGAGAACCGTTGGAACTTACCAAAGAGGTGCAGCCAGGTGACGTCTACTGGAAGACAGAGTCCCCCTGGAGAGCAGTGTTTGGACATGGGATATGAGATGCTGCGAGTGAGAGTCCACTAGCAGTGGAGAGGTAGGTATGCACATGCATGTGCTGTGTTAGGTTGAATCCAAGAAGACACGGGACCTTTCATGAGACCAGTGCTTGTAGAGCCTGAGCAAAGAGGCTGAAAGGAGGTGCCCTCAGCCTTACATAGAGCCTTTGCTCTTCCTCACCACTTGCTGCTCTCACAGCTTTCCTGTTTAACCACTACTTTGCAGAAACGGGGGTTCACCGAGGAAACCCATGGAAACCTGGATGATTCATTTCAGGAAATTAAGCTCACTGGTGGTTTCGTTGCAGAATTGAGACCTTCTATAACTGCATCTCTTCTTTGTAGCTGGTGGGCAGTCTCAGGCCTAAGCTAGCAAACTCCAACCCAATTGTTTTTGTCCTCACCACCGCTCAGAGGCACTACAGCAGTGCAGTTTGGCTAGGGAAGAAGTTTGCTGCTCATAGGAGACCATGGCAGAGGCTGAACACTGCAGCCTGTCTTGTCAGCCCTAGCAACTGCAAGCACACCAAGCTCCAGCCCCTGCACTGGCTTTCATAAAAGAAGCAACTGACTTCTAGGCTGTGGTTCTTCAGTTTCACTCTATCTTAATCTGTTCTGTGACCCACCAACACGCCATGATTTATTTCCTCTCTCCCATTTCCCATTATTAAGCTCTCAGCTTAGCAAAGAAACTCCTGATGACGAGCTGAAAACACCTGTACACTTAAAAATGTCATCCCATTTCCCATACTAGAGTCTTCAGAGACTTCTGATTATTTTCACACGCTATTCATACACTCCGTACCAACAATGCCCATGTATTTGTGGCATCAGCAAGATTTATTAGGGTGAAATAAGTATGAAAATGAGAAATGAAATTTGTGCCTAGTACAATTCTTTCATGCTTTGCTGGTATCATGGCGCATATAAACAAATAGGAACAACCCAAAAGCCTTGATTAAAATCACCAGAAAACACCAGAAGCAAAAGAGGTCCTACAGAATCATGAAATAGCAGTGTCAAAGGTACCCACTTTGGAAGCATGTCCTCTACTGTAAAAAAAGGGAGCAAGGTCAGTTTTCTGGGATATTTAAAACTAGCTTTGTGGAAATTTCTCAAACGTTGGTGTTGCGGAGATCATCATGCACTCTCGGGTTTTAATGCCTGAGAACCAAATCATAAAGTTCTTTCTGAGCTTACGGTCTGCAGAACTTTATTTCTTTTTACAAGCTCTACAAATCTTCAAAAAAAGATTGATACAAATACCAACCCAACTCTGCATTTTTATAAGTATACAAACTTCTAGTATCTCTGCGTCCTTGTAGTACACGAGACTTCCTCAGCGCAAAACATGGGATCCCTCCTTGGAGACTGCGCTTGATGTTTGTTCTGATAAATAGCTGTATGGTTTGTGTCGATGAAAAGAAACCCAGCACCCTCCCCAGCTCACCTTAGAAAATCTGTATCCTAATTACTGGCTTTGGAGGAAATACATGGAAGGAAAAACTCATGATAGGTAGCCGACACAAATCAAATAAAAAATGGAGTATTCTTCCAAAAGTGCTTCCAAAGAAGAAGCAGATTTTCATCTGGAAGGCAGGGGACTAAAATGTTTCATTGCAAAATTTGGATGTCAGGGCCCTGAGTGCTCCAAAAGGCTTCAATGGCATCGAGCAACCCCACCTGGGGATTCTACCTTCTCCTCTTGTTGGCGGCCCCAGGGGCCAAATTTCAGTTCAGCCATGATTGGCCCAGGGGATACACTGGCATTGTCTGTTTACATGGGCTTATGGCGTCAATACTGCTACAGCAATGCAGGGAAAGGGATGGGCTTTGCTCTCCGAGGTGGACTGGTCAGAGCTGTTTCCCTGTGCCCAGTCCCCTCCAGAGCTTTGCCAGTGTGCAATGAGACTGTTAGCCAGGTTGTCTCTGAGAGGTTTGCTCTCGCTGGGTGGATGCAAACTCTGCATCAGCACTGGTGTAAGGCTTCTTTAGATCCTGCTTATACAAAACACCTGCAGCTTAGAGAGGGAAAGAGAGATGCGCACAGCTCAACGCCTTGTTCAATGGTCTGATGTTGTATTTTCCCTTATATAGGAAACCAGTATTTGTTCAGCAACACCCATGCGAATAGAGGACATTCTCTTCGTGCCTCTACAAAAAGCAGACTCCTCTGTTCAAGGAGACAGAGGAAATTGCAGCTCTGAACATCTGTCTTCCCGTCCTGTGTCTTCTTCCTGGAGAACTCAATCGATTTTTCAGACAGTGGACAGTGGCTGCTGGACACAGTCGGATTGAGAAGGACACAAGAGCGAAGCATTTACTCAGAATGAGGTTCACTGCTTCACATGGTTACTGCTGCAGCTTCACAAATTCGATGATGTTCCTCGCATTTGACATCATTCCAGTTGCCGAGTATGTTTGACTTCACATGGATTATAACGCACGGCTGATCGGACTTATTACTCGGTTCGTTTATCCGCCAGAACCTGAGGCAGAGACGGAAACAGACGTGTTAGTTCCCAGCACACCCCATAGAGTGCTGCTGGGAAAGGCCACAGCGGGACGCAGGCTTGGAGGGGACAGGAATTCCAGATGCTGATTCACAGCCAGAAGCAGTGCCCTTCCTCCCGCTCTGCTGTTCCCCTGGCACCAGTCCTGCGTGGAAACCTGCCTGCTCCCCAGAGCCAACACAGCAGGCCCCTGCTCAGTCCTGGTGGGAAGAGCTGCTCACCACCGCTCGCCTCATGCCTTCACACCCAGCCGAGGCACATGTTTGCCTCCAGGGAAAGTTTGTCTTCCAGAAGAAGATGCAGCAAGGACAGCCCTGGGGATCTCTCCCTGTGCCCCATCCCTTCCACAGCACGGGCCATGGCCATGTATCTACGTGCACGTAGGCATGGCGGTGGCACTGTGCAGGTCAGGCAAGGCTGGTCATCTCTGAAGGCTTCCTCCCGTGGGCGAGGTGCAGCTTCTTCTGTGCCTGCAGCACTGATGGCCACGTCACAGTAGTTCATTAACAACCACTAAACAGCGTGGATGGGGCTGTGTGAACCCAGTGTCCTACACAGGTTCACATGGTTCATGGACTCCTACTTAGCTCCTCTCTTGCTCCGTCGCTGGTCTCTCACAGGGAGTTCTCTCACGACTCTCTCAAGCACCAACAGACACCCTCACATCTCTCCTACTTCCTTGCACCACCTGCCGCCACACCAAACACTCTCCGTCCAGAGATACTCACGCGGCCGTCTCATTAAATGGAGTCTGGTCCACCCAGTGCCACTGGCCCACCACCTCTGCACGCAAACCGATGTAGTAGTTCTCTCCATTTGAAGATTGTTGTAGCTCCTTAGAGAGGAACTCCTGGAAATCAGGGAGAGTGCAATGTCCATGAGGTGCAGGACTGAGCAGAGGAAAGTGGCAGGAGTCCCCGTGGGGTGGACTGGTAGCAGAGCGGCACTGGTGACCCCTCCAGGGCCCAGCACTATGTCTCTGGCTGCTGTGCCCTTCTCTCAGCTCTGCGCCTACCTGCTCAGCTCTGCTGTTGATCACCACCAGGTGGGACCCCATCCCAGTGCAGTTCTGCTCACTCTCAACATTGGGCATCATGTCAGCTGACAGGTAATAGCAGCTTTCTTGAAAGAGTTTCCAGCCCTTTGGGCAGCACGTCCAGCCTCTCTCTGTGCAGGGAGACACCACAGAAATGAAGGTGAATAACGAGAGAGGTGGTGACTGCAAGGATCCCTGTTCTCCATGGACAACACTCATGTTCTCCTGGGATCACTTTTCCTGACAGAAAGTGCTTGGAAAAAGAAGGACAGGACAGATATTTCTTCCTATGGCTTTGGGGTATGACCAAGGGTCTTTGTGTACCCACAGCCGTGGTAAACCTTGTGACAGGATCTCAGGTCGGGACAAAGTTATTCTGGTGATCTGCTTTGACTTCTCCTGGTACAGTCTCCTCTCGGATTTGAACCCCAGGGAACAGGGAATATGGTTTCTTCCCCTGACCAGAGCTGCACTTTTATTATTGCTCCATTGTGAACCTTCCCTGTGCCGCTGGCCAATTCCCCTTTGGCTTTGTTCACAGCCACCCAGCCCTCCAGGACATCAGGAACATGGCACCCTCCTCCCCCTAAGCTCTTCTCAGGACATCCTTTTTCTCCCCACCTCTTTTCTCTGCAGTCAGCCTCTCCAGAGTCTGCTCCCGCTGCTGCTCGCTGGCTGAGCAGACCCCAGCATTCATTGTCCCCATCCCAGCGACCTCCTGCACCCCTGCCAGCACTACTGACCTCTGCCTTGCGGGACCGACGAGACGCACGACCACTCCGTGGATTTCTGCTGCAGGGCTGGGGGTTGGTCACTGCTGTGGGAGCAGGGAAAGACTGGAAAGGGACAGGAAAGGTGTCAGGATTACCCCGTCCTCACGGCTCTTCACGCACTATCTCTGGGCTTCCCTCGTTCCCCATTTCCCCACCAAGAGCTGTCTCACGTCGCCTGTCCTCGGGTTGTCTCACATCGCCTCTCCTCACTCTGTCTCTTTTCATTTCGCCCTCATGCACAAGGGTGTGTTGCCTCTCCTTAACTTTCACAGCCCAGCAACTATCCCGCAGCAGCATCATCAGGCTGTGAGAGTCCCTGCAGCAGAAGGGCACGTTGGCTACCACATTAACCAGGAGTGTACGTACAACCGTGAACTGTTTGAGGGGAAGGAGCTGAATCAGTGTCACTCGGTCAAGACAGGTTCCAAAACGGCTATTGAAGTTTCTCAAATCACAACTTTCTCTCCAACTACTCCACGCTCTCTCAATTGCTTCCACCTCCAGGAAAAACAAATAACTTCCAGAACCCACCGAGAAAGATGGACAGCAGGCTTGCTTTGAGGACGACGGCAGATACGAGCAGGACCCAAGAGTGAAGCTGCGGGTAGCGACTCTTTGCTGGGGCTGAGAAACAAAAGGCAAAAGCGGGAGTCACGCACTGCCCACACAGACCCACCTCTCACGGGTGGGACTGACCAAGAAACTCATCAGCCGTCACCAGACAGCTGCCCTCCGGCAACACAGTGTCCAGAAAGAAAGGTGTGGAGTCCCACAGGCCCATTTGTAATATGTTGGCACTGAAGGGGGCAACAAGCCAGCGTGCCTCTGCTTTGCTGGAGCTCCTCTTCTTTCACTTTTCCCTGAGCACCTGTCCAGCCCTTCGCACCCTGGCTCCCTTCTCTCTCCTCTCTCATGCTCTTCTTTCCTAGTCCATGTTGGTTGCACAGGGAGGGTCCCTTGCACTCCTGATAGCCACCAGCCCTAGTTCCACTTAGGTGGGATGGGGGACTTGGTTGCTGCTCACAGCATTGCTCAGAAGCCCAAGAGAGCGGACACCTGTGCAGTCTCCCACCACCCGTTCCAGGACCCTCATCCCTCCTTGTTCCCACCCTGCCTAGACACCATAGTAGAGGCAATCCCCACTATCACCTGCAGTCCCTCGACCGGGGCTCCCTTCAGGGCTCATTGTCTCTGATGGACAGCTGCTTTGCTCTCCGTTGAGTCCCAGGAACATGGGGTGCTGCCAGCACCCGGATCTCGTATTGCAGAGAGAACTACACGCTGGGCGTTGCTCAGTAGGAAAGCTGAACGACTTCTGATGCAACGTGGTGGCCGAGGCTTAGAGAACCAACACCCTCTAGAGTAGGGACACGCACAATCACACACGCACAATTCTGTGCCATATCTCAGGTGACCATCATTGCAAAGCAAGCACTGAAAGCCAGGAACTTCATGCAGCAGCATTCTCATGAGAAGAGAAAGAAGAAGACAGAAGAGAGGAACTCGGCGTCAGCCTTATCATGCCTGCTCGTGCACATACAGCCAGTTTCACCATCTGCGGTCTTGACCGTGCAGCTCTTGGTTTGGTTCCTGCAAAAGGAAGGGTTAATAAAGGAACAGCTCCGTCCTTCCCTTTTGGAGCTTGTGCCAACCAGTGATTTCTGGGCCACATGCACTTTGCCATTTTGCTTATTTTGTTCCTGGACGAGAGAAGAAAGCAGATCTGCTCCTTTTATGTTTTTCTGGTGACATTACGCCATGGGGGGCGGCGGTTTGGGGTTTACATGCGGTGGTAGGCTTAAAAAGAAAAAGCCAGTCATTTTCTGGGAATTTTTT
The DNA here is from genome assembly GCA_907165065.1 of Caprimulgus europaeus. Next base: position 4,238,958 of record OU015528.1, on the reverse strand, counting down.
TCTGATGTTTCATTTCTCAAAACATCTCCACCCCTCACCTCTAAAGTGTCTTTCAAAACTTACATTATAAATAAAAATATTCTGCCAGCAGTTCCTACCAGGTGAGTCGCTTGGAATTTATTACCCAGGCTCCACACTCCAGGAACACCAGGTTCCTTCTGTTACAGCATTTTCTGGAGGGTGACAAAAGGAGATTACCAAGTATCAGTGGAAGATGAGAAGTTTAGGACTAGAATGAACAAACCAGGAGGTGTCTTCATCTGTGACATGCTAATATGGGAGCAAGCACTGAGCCCACCTACTGTCCCACCTCTGGGGGATCTTTTCCAACGAACCTTGTTAGGGAAAGAGTTATCACTGGGTACCTGCAGAGAGTGACTTGTGTCTCCCCAGAATGAGCAGGAGAGGATCTCCTGGGAGGTGGGCTCTCAGGGGGATAAGAGGCAAGAGACAAGAGAAAAGTCAGGAAGAAAGAGAACCGTTGGAACTTACCAAAGAGGTGCAGCCAGGTGACGTCTACTGGAAGACAGAGTCCCCCTGGAGAGCAGTGTTTGGACATGGGATATGAGATGCTGCGAGTGAGAGTCCACTAGCAGTGGAGAGGTAGGTATGCACATGCATGTGCTGTGTTAGGTTGAATCCAAGAAGACACGGGACCTTTCATGAGACCAGTGCTTGTAGCGCCTGAGCAAAGAGGCTGAAAGGAGGTGCCCTCAGCCTTCCATAGAGCCTTTGCTCTTCCTCACCACTTGCTGCTCTCACAGCTTTCCTGTTTAACCACTACTTTGCAGAAACGGGGGTTCACCGAGGAAACCCATGGTAACCTGGATTATTCATTTCAGGAAATTACGCTCACTGGTGGTTTCGTTGCAGAATTGAGACCTTCTATAACTGCAATCTCTTCTTTGTAGCTGGTGGGCAGTCTCAGGCCTAAGCTAGCAAACTCCAACCCAATTGTTTTTGTCCTCACCACCGCTCAGAGGCACTACAGCAGTGCAGTTTGGCTAGGGAAGAAGTTTGCTGCTCATAGGAGACCATGGCAGAGGCTGAACACTGCAGCCTGTCTTGTCAGCCCTAGCAACTGCAAGCACACCAAGCTCCAGACCCTGCACTGGCTTTCATAAAAGAAGCAACTGACTTCTAGGCTGTGGTTCTTCAGTTTCACTCTATCTTAATCTGTTCTGTGACCCACCAACACGCCATGATTTATTTCCTCTCTCCCATTTCCCATTATTAAGCTCTCAGCTTAGCAAAGAAACTCCTGATGACGAGCTGAAAACACCTGTACACTTAAAAATGTCATCCCATTTCCCATACTAGAGTCTTCAGAGACTTCTGATTATTTTCACACGCTATTCATACACTCCGTACCAACAATGCCCATGTATTTGTGGCATCAGCAAGATTTATTAGGGTGAAATAAGTATGAAAATGAGAAATGAAATTTGTGCCTAGTACAATTCTTTCATGCTTTGCTGGTATCATGGCGCATATAAACAAATAGGAACAACCCAAAAGCCTTGATTAAAATCACCAGAAAACACCAGAAGCAAAAAGAGGTCCTACAGAATCATGAAGTAGCAGTGTCAAAGGTACCCACTTTGGAAGCATGTCCTCTACTGTAAAAAAAGGGAGCAAGGTCAGTTTTCTGGGATATTTAAAACTAGCTTTGTGGAAATTTCTCAAATGTTGGGGTTGCGGAGATCATCATGCACTCTCGGGTTTTAATGCCTGAGAACCAAATCATAAAATCTTCAGTTCTTTCTGAGCTTACGGTCTCAGGACTTTCTCAGAAGAAAAAGTTGTAGCAATGGAACCTTTGGCTTCAAAGTCAAGAATAAAGACATTCGTGTTCAGGAGGGTTTGAGGGCTTTGCAGGATCTTTCTGGATATCCTGTGGTGCTGGATGTCCATGTAACAATTTGCAGTATTGTTAGTGCAGGTCACGTCATTCACTTGGGATTATTCATAGGTTTGACAAGTGTTTTCTGGGCACTTTGAAAAGAAATGATTGATCCTCGTATCCCTTGCCTGCCAGCTCTTTTGCTGAAGAATTTGCTCAGCTGTGGCCCATGACATCTGGATGAGTTGCAGAGCCTCTGACTGTCCCTGCTGTCCCCTGTGGTGTGTTTCAGTGGCCTTAACATGAAAGTCGAAAGTTCTGTAACATGCACTAGCAAAAGAATCCACAGCCACAAGAGAAGCAATTGCTTCGCTTAGTATCTCAAAACGCACCATGAGAATTGGTTTGTGCTCTAGCTCGTGTTTTAACATTGGGTGCAGCACTGAAGACAATCCCTTTTTTAACACTTAACAGTCTTGTCCTGTGCTGGCCATCAACGTCTTCCTTGAATGATTATTCTCCTTTCTCATGGCTTTAGCCATAATTTCACCCTTGTTCTTCCCTTTATTTCCAGCTTTATTCCCTCCTAACATGTCTCTTTTTATATCGACTTTTTCCCTTGTTCCTCTTCTCCTAATGATCTTAATGAATGTACTTTGCCTATCTGTAAGAAGAGTAACTCTGGAACCTGGTAGAGTTAAGGAAACAAGAGGAAGCAAAAAATGGGAAGTGGTGGGCTTTTTCACAGGTCTGAAGGCAGCAGATATTTCCCTTTCTGCTGTTATAATGACTCCTTTGGACAAGGAAGTGGTGGGACCCTAACACACAAATTCAGCTTCAGAAGGGATCCAGGAACTTGCTCCTCTATAATATGTACAAAGTAGAGATGCTTCTCAGATTCTCTCTCATTCCACACACTTTTCACACACCACTTAAGACTCTTGCAGACCACTGGCTTTATCACAGGCACTCCTGTTTTCATTTTCATGACCAAAAACCTGCTTAGGCCATATATTGCTTCATTGGATCATCTGACCAACTGGGGAAAGAATCAGCCAGTTGCTGGGAAAGGCTCTCCTTGATTGGCCATCCCCAAGCCTTAAAGAAAGGACCCAAATTCTTCTTCACCAGACGAGAAAATGTTTCTGCCCACAGATTCATTTTTGAGTCATTATCATCTGGGAGCTCAGACATCTTTTGATATTCAGAAAAGATTTCAATGAAGGCTTCCCATCCAAAGGACTCTTGCAGCTATGGATCAGAAGACAAGAGAAACAGTAAAAAATCTGGATATAGAAGTAGAGAATTACTCTGCCTGCATTCTTTATAAAATCCCTTACTGAATGTAGTTCTTGAGCTCTTCACAGGATATTTTTCTTTCTTTTTTAGAAGTGTAGCTGCCTGACAAATTCCAAATGCCTACTGAAGAATCAGAGTAGGCCTTTAACACCTTGTGACTGTTCAAAAAGCCTGTATTCTTGTCACACAAATCTAAAAATCAAGTACTGATATAAGTGCTTTTCATCCTGAAAAGCCTTGCTGCGCTTCCAAGACTGATTACTAATTATTTTTTTTTTTAAAGTTTCACAAATATTCGGAAAAAAAATGATACCAATCCACCTCTGCACGTTTATAAGTTGGCACACTTCTAATATCTCTCTGCATCCTTGTAATACATAAGACTCCCTCAGCACAAAACGTGGGATCACTCCTTGGTAACTCTGCACTTGGGGTTACTATTGATAATTAATTCTGGGTGCTATGGAATGAAGTATTGCACCAGTGAATCTGAAAGACTGGCTCTAGTTTTGGTTCTGTTTTTTGTTTAAGTTGAAATAAAAAGGAAAAAGAAACTATTTGCAATGCTCAGAAGTCATCTTTGGTAATGCCCAAATTCTGCGGTTTACTCTTACAGCCCAAACTCATACATTCCACAGACCAATGACCCTTACACTGTGCTGAGTTCACAAATTACTTAAGTATATTTTTTGAGGACTGCTTCAAAACCTTTTCCCTCTAGCCCTGAGTCCCCAGCTGAAGTGTGCTAATCAGAGACTGACCCATGCTGGTTTGTGGAATCCTATGAGCTGGCAGACAAAGACACTTTTGGAGACTAATAGTCAACAGAGAGAGATGATCCAGGGTAGGGATCAAGCGGTTGCAGCAAGTGAGAGAAAGGAAAGGAGCAGCCTTGGATTAAAATGAGCAATTTGTAAATCCCTTGGAAAGCTTAATTTGCCTGCAGATTACCTGCAGGTAAGTCTCCAGGGCAGTAAATACTTCCCAGTCCTTCAGCTGTGCTCCGTTTTCCATATAATCTTGAATCCTCTGCTTTCTCTGGTCTAGTGCAAGTGCATTGTGGGCCTTATCTCTGGGGATGTCCAACACGGTCTCATTTACATAAACAGACCAGAGATTGCAGGTGGCTTCGGTGGTGTGAGGGGGAAACTCCCATTCAGATCGCTGCTGATTGTGGCCCAGCTCATGAATGGCACCCCAAAGGCCATTGGCTTGGAGGGACTGCACGTCTGTCATCTCCGCCACTGACTCCAAGTGATGCATGACTGGGTAGCCAGCGTGCATCCAACCTGCAGGGAAGTTAAACCACAAACAATCTTGGCACTGTGTCTGGGAAAGCTCACGGGATGGGATACCAAGTGAGAAAGATACAATTAATTCTCTTTGCATTGTTTCTCATGAGTGGATGCTGGTCATGATGTGCTTCCACCCCGTGGTGGAGTATCCACCACAAGCAAACGTTTAACAAGCATATTGTGTGCTTTTCTGCTCCATTTCCTCTCCTTGGCAGTACCCAATGCAAAGACTAAAAAAGTCCTTTTGCCAGAACTACAGCCATTACAGATGACTGTACTCCCAGCTCTGGGGGGTGAAGAGGAGTGGAAAACTCATCCTGTCCGTCAAAGTATTTTCTGTTGACACTGGTGCTTTCTTTATTCAGATCTGGTGAGGAAGATAATATTGCCAGGACAGCCTATATCCTTGTGTAGACAAATAGCTGTATGGGTTGTGTTGATGAAAAGAAACCCAGCACCCGCCCCAGCTCTCCCTAGAAACTCTTATCTTATTTCCTACTTTGGAGGAAATACATGGAGGGAAAAACCTCATGATAAGTAGCCGACACAAATCAAATAAAAAATCGATTATTCTTCCAAATGTGCTCCCAAAGAAGAAGCAGATTTTCATCTGGAAGACAGGGAAATAAAATGTTTCATTACAAAGTTTGGTGTCAGGGCTCTGAGTGCACCAAAAGGATTCAATGGCCTTGAGCAGCCCAACCTGGGGATTCTACCTTCTCCTCCTTTTGGTTGTTTTACCAGAGCTGTCCTGCCTGCCCGACTCAGGTGTTGTGGGAAGGTCTCAGCTGGCAAGTCTCCTGTCCTGCTGACTTGTCTCCCTTGCCCTACAGGAGCTTGTATCATGCCATGGTCTTTTGTACCAGAAAGCAAAAGGTGAATTGTGATTTTTTTTTTTTCAAAAGCAGATTCTTGTCAGCGGTTTTGTTAAAGCAGCTTTTTAATAATGAAAAAATATTCCATAGCTCACTTCAGCTTTGTATAGAACTTGCTGCTGATGTCCACAATTACTACTTCACTATAATCTTCCTTTCTTCAGTTCTAGTTTTGCTGTTTCTCATGCTGTTTGTAACAATCTTTTTTTAGAAAAGACAAGCAGAGTTAACATACTCCTTAATGTCCCCCATGAGTTTCTCAGGGATGCTGACTACCATAACCAGAATTTTTAAAAATCATGTTTCAGTTACTTTTCATAGCAATTTGCTATCTTTAGTTCTTTTTCCATCAGTGGCAATTCAACAAGCTGAATAGGTGCTCACTTGTTTCTTACAGCTCCAGAATAGTGCAGGGAAGATAGAGAGCCCTTCACATCTCTGAAATGGTGCTGCTCTCCACTTATTTCAGCAGGTGTGATAGAAGCTGGAAGAGTTTTATATTTTGGGTTCTACCAGTGTGGTGAGCAGAGGGCTTTGCAGAGGGCTGGAAGTTCATCTCCATCTGTAGACCTCCAAGGATTTTAAACTCTGGCATTTGGAAATCAGTACTTCCTGTGCATCAGTAAAAAATACTGCAGAACAGCCATTTGTGCCAGCAGTTTCTACTGATTGGCCCAGGTGATACACATGCTCAGTTGGTTTACTGAGCTTATGGAGTCAGTCTAGGTAGAGCAAAGCAGGGAGGGGGATGGACTCTGCTCTCTGAGGTGCACTGACAGATTAACTGCTTGCCCATCCTTTATCCTTATATAGAGCTATTCATGACAATTATGTTACCTTGTGTCCAAAGTCTGAATTTTCAAATAGAGATGTAGTAATAGTAAGAACGAATGAGAAAAATATAATCCTCTCATGTTCCTTTTTGAGCTTGATGGATTAGCAGTTACAAAAATTAGCAAATGACACATAATCTAAACATAATTGTTGCAGAATCACTGACAGATTACAACTTCATTGTTAAATTCAGAGCCATATGTGGCCACATGTAATGATCACACTAATAAAATCCTCTTTACATGAGGATATACTCGGAAGAGCATATTGTAGCATGGTACCTATTTATCATGGAATAATGGAATGGTTTGGGTAGGAAGGGACCTTTCAAGGCCATCTAGTCCAACCTCCTTGCAGTGAGTGGTGCAGTTGACACGGTGGAGGGACAGGATGCCATCCAGAGGGATCTCGACTGACTTGAGAGGTAGGCCTGTGCTAACCTCATTAAGTTCAACAAGGCCAAATGCAAGGTCTTGCATCTGGGTTGGGGCAACCCCAAGCACAGGTACAGGATGGGCAATGAGTGGCTTGAAGCCAGCTCTGAGGAGAAGGATTTGGGAGTGGTGGTGGACGAGAAGCTCAACATGAGCCGGCAATGTGCACTTGCAGCCCAGAGGCCAATAACCGTATCCTGGGCTGCACCAAGAGAAGCGTGGCCAGCAGGCCGAGGGAGGGGATTCTCCCCTTCTCCTCCGCTCTCGTAAGGCCCCACCTGGAGTGCTGCGTCCAGTTCTGGAGCCCACAGCACAAGAGAGACATGGACCAGTCAGAACGAGACCAGAGGAGGCCATAAGGATAATCCGAGGGCTGGAGCAGCTCTGCCGTGAGGACAGGCTGAGAGATTTGGGGCTGTTCAGCCTCAGGAATAGACAATTCCTGGGAAATCTCATAGTGGCCTCCCAGTACCTGAAGGGGGCCTACAGGAAAGGTGGGGAGGGACTTTTCATAAGGGCAGTTAATGACAGGACAAGGGGGGATGGCTTTAAGCTGAAAGAGGGTAGGTTTATATTAGATACTAGGAAGAAATTATTTGGTGTGAGGGTGGTTAGACACTGTCCCAGATTGCCCAAGGAAGCTGTGGATGCCCCCTCCCTGGAAGTGTTCTCGGCCAGGCTGGATGAGGCTTTGAGCAACCTGGTCTAGTGGAATGTGTCCCTGCTCATGTTGAGGGTTTGGAACTAGATGATCTTTAATGTCCCTTCCAACCCAACCCATTCTGGGATTCTATGATTGTCAGCCAGATCAAGTTGCTCAGAGCCCTGTCCATCCTGACCTTGAATGTTTCCAGGGATGGAGCATCTGCAGCCTCTCTGGGCAAATTTTTCTTGTGTTTTACCATCCTTATCATAAAATATTTCTTTACAACTATTCTGTATCTACCCTCCTTTATTTTAAAACCATTGCCTATTGTCCTAGCACTACAGACTCTACTTAAAAGTCTCTCTCCATATTTCTTGTAAGCCTCCTTCAAGTATTGAAAGGGGTCTTAATATTTATTTTGGTTATATTTCACTATTGAGTATAATTCATTAGTTATAAGTAATTGAAGGGCAAGTTGTTTACATCTGAATCAGCCTCTCTTAAGTTAGTCTCACTTGACTGACAGCAGCTACACCACATGCGGTAAGCTGCTAGAGATGTGGATTTTTGACATAGTGGTAGCCTGGGCAGCTGATGAACTTAACAGTTCAAGTGGCAGAAAACACCTCTAGTCAAGTAGAGCTGAAAGCACTCACCAATCCTACTGAGAAAAGTGCAATGCCTGAAGAAAGACTAATTGCAAATAATGGTAAGATTTGGCCTTTAGGAACCTCCTTACCATCTATAACTGACTCCAGCCTGTTCTGTTCCACTGGCCTAGGGAATTGTCTTTAAGCAGCATGGTTGTTAAATGCTGCTTATAGCAAATTTTTCCCCTTCCCACTACCCTCAATTCCCCACTGATTTAAGTGATCCTATGCCTGCTAACATCAGGGTATTATTGCACAGTAGGCTGCCTCTGTGTCTGCTACATGCCTTAATTTCAGTTTCAAGATCTTAGACTCATAGAATTGTAGCGGTTGGAAAAGACCTTTAAGATCATTGAGTACAACCATAAACCCAACACTGCCAATCCCACATCTAAACCACGTGCCTGAGCACCTCGTCTGCTTGTCTGTTAAATACCACCAGGGAAGGAGACCCCCACCACCTCCCTGGGCAGCCTGTTCCAATGCTTGGCTACCTTTCATTGAAGAAGATTTTCCTTTCTGTTGCAATTAGCATAACCTCACTGCCACAGTAATAAGAGTAACATGACACAAGTACACACATTATTTGGTGGCCAGCCTCTCTCCTTCCACCTTCCACCTTGGGATAGCCACAGATTTAGAAGGAGAATGTTACTTCTAGGTACATCCTCTTGACATTCACAGAATATTCTTACTCTCATGAGCAGTCTCCTTGAATTTGGTGGAATTTGATCAAATCTGCTGATTTGAGGATCTTCATGATTTTGTGTTAATGTTACGGATTTGTCCATTTCCCTTACAAATATCCATCACAGTTCAAGACAAAATATTCCATTTATTATACTTGCCATGCGATATCTGGACATCTGCCACCATCCTCTCAGGCCTTGGAAAAGTTGCTGGGATGGCTGCCAGTGTAGCTATGGCATTCATCATCTTGTTCCAGATGGAAAGCAGACTCTCTGGGTTCTCCATGTGGCGTACATGAGCACTTGGTATTGTAAGGATGATGTTCTCTGTGGCCAGCTCAGCCCAGGGGGCTGGGTACCGACGGATGGTTGACCGCCAGGCAGAGATGTCTGTTTCCCCTAATTCAGCATTCAGGTGGACAGAAGGTAGACAATTTTAAAAGAATTTTTAAGGGTGAAGAGAACGGAGAATCACCATAGCTCAAACCCTCTGCATAGCTTCACAAACAACAAGTTAATCTAGAGGTAAATGGGTTTTACTGAATCAGGGTGAGATCCTGAGACTCTGGTGAGGGGTTCAGTCGTCTTTGGTGACCCCAAGTTTACAGTTGTTTCAAGAAGTTGATGACATTCATTCTTTAATATCAAACCACTTTAGAGGTGTCTCAGACACGCTTTACTGGGAACAAGTACAGAGATTAATTTCTAAAGGGAAGTCCTATCAATCCACTTTCTGCACTGAGACACAAAGCTTTATGCAAAAGTTTTCCTGGGGCATTACTTATTCTGAGGGCTTCTCCACACATGAACACAAAAAACCCAGGAAAATATACGTAAGCCCTCAATACAGAAATATTTCTTTACTCGCCTGAATACAGTTGGGTTTTGGGACCGCTTACCCAGCCTGAAGAACGGAGCCTGCACAGCCTCTTTTATTGTGACTGATATTTGGCCTAATGTGCTCTCCTTTGGCACTATGATATATATGAGGCCACCCCACAGGCTAGAGACTTCCATGGTGTTTTTTTCAACTTTGAACTTCTTTACCACCAAGGGAGGCCGCTTCAGCTCCGTAGCAGAACTGAGGTCATCAGTGTGACAGCCAATCTGCACCTGATGGTGAAAAACAGTCACTGAAACCACTGCAACTCAGAAAGGCTTGAGCAGCTTCACTCCAAACTTGGTGTGTTCTGTAGCTACCACAGTCAACAAAACAATCTTCTCTCAGCCGGGAGAGGCAACAGTATGCTGCCATATGGAACATTATTCTTCACCTTGTCACAGACATCCTTCAGAAGAAAGTAGCATGAAAGATTTCAAGGGCAGACTTAAGCCCCATGAAGAAGAAAATGGAAATGCCTGATCATTTGCCAAAGGAGAGTTCTCTTTCTACAGCTCTGTTCTATAGGAGAGATTTCACTGGTTTTGAGGAAATTTTAAAGTTGGTTGGCCGTTTTAGCACCCTTACCTCCCATCACATCTACCATATTTGTGCTGCTGTAAATGGATAGTGTCAAGGTGAAAAGAAGAGTATGAGCAGAATTTACCCTGATATGGAACAAGTGAAGAGAAAGGAAGCTGGGGAAGGGGATAATGTCCCCATTTATGATAATTCACCCGTTTTCCATGTACTCTCTGAAACACTGTAATGCCCACGTGGACCAGCCATCAGTGACAAAAAGTCAGGGGAATCCCTGGTTCTGACTTGTTCTGACCAATTCTGCCCAAGGCTTCTCCCATTATCTTCCCTTTAAAGAGAAAAAAACAATACACCTTGCTATGGGACAATACTGTTTGGATAACTACCTGTACCACAGTGTATATCCCTTTTCAGAAAGAATTACATAGAGGCTAGCCTCAGGGTCAAGATAGAAATCCTGCAAAAATATTCTTTTATAGCATGGATGTTTGTCTGTCCTGATGACAAAGGTAATAAAACTTGAAAGAAAAAAGCTGAATAGCCTTGAAATAGGGCAAGACTAGAACAGAAGATAGCAGGGTGGGACAAGATAGAGTGTAGAAATATCTAGTAGTCTCCTTCACGCAGACAACGTTCAACCTTATTTCCCAACCTATTCACTGTCAATACAGGGATTATTCCTTTAATCTTGAAAGCAACAATATAGGTCTTGTCTGACCTCTGCCTTTTCTAGGGGAATGGATAAGGGCATAGAGGAGGCATGAGACCAACATGAGATGGCCACAGGATGGAGCAGATGAAAATCAGAGGTGTATCCATTACAAGACTGCGTAGGGCAACCTTTTTTCAGGAAAGAAGTGGGAGAGTATAACTCAAGAAGTGTAGAAAGAGGTTTATGATAGGAGAAACTTGGGGAGAAATTGTTTGTGATTCATGTCTCAGTAAGGCCAAGACAAACCACAAAGAAATGAGAATGTAAGCAAGGAAAGACTATAATAAGAAACAAAGACTAATGTTCACCTCTAAGTTAGCTGCAATAGCAGAAGCAGGAAAGTGCAGAGTGGCTAGTCTTCTGGGAGGAATATAAAGCCCAGTGCTTCTCCATGCTTCGGGACCTTAGAAAGAACCACAGGTGTTATCAAGATAGAAACACATAAGTCATACGATAGTCTTCAATTTGCAGATAAAATTCAACAGCACCTTCAATTCTAATAAAATTAGTTTTCTGAAGATTTCATCTTTGTGCTGAATCCTTCCCCATCTGACCCACAGCTAATGTTGAATCTTTTTTGAAAAGTTTGAATCCTTAATCCTTTACGAGGTAACTGAGAAAAATGCCAGGAAATTTCCAACTAAACTATCAAGATGATCCTGCCCCACTTTCACATCATACAAGTTAGTTCCGTTGGATAAACTTGATATCAAGGTGACCTTTCTGGTAAAATTTTATTAAAAAGAAAAAACAAACAAACAAACAACAACAAACATGAGAAGTGATGCTTGTCTTTGAAAAGAATGCAGAAGAATAACCAAAACAGACTTGTGATTTTATATGTCCAACTGGAAACACTCTATAACAGGCTGGGATTTTTTCTTTCCATAGAGGCTCTCCTCAAGGAAGACAAAACAAGCAGCTCCATGCAGTGGGATCTTCAGGTGACATGTTATTTGCACCTGAATTTGCACATGAATTCAACAAAGAGCAGTATTATTACTTCACACTGACCAAAAGGTTAAATCGCTTCTTCTGGAAGCATTTATGGGCAATGTGCCTGGACTTCTCCCCTATTGCATAAACAAAAAATTCATTCATCATCTGACCAAAACTGTACCCCACAGATCAAATGATCAATAGGCCAGCGTCCAGGATAAAACCAAGGTATTTCTGATTACATGGTGAGCATGCAATCCTAGAAGAAAGCTGGGGCAGGAAGGAAGCAGAGAGATTATTGTATTTCTATGTTACTCTGGTCAGCCTGATTCCATTCCACACTTTGGGTGCTGCTGAGGAAGGAAATAGAAATATATCCCCTACCTTCATTTCTTCCATCAATCTGAACAGTTATATTTGGGGACGTAGCCATTTCTGGAAGATTTTGGTTGGAAGCACGCAATTGTTTTCGTACATCAGGAAAGTTGTCATAGAGCTCTGCAGCCATGGTGATTATAACCATTTCCTCAGAGTTGCCTTTGATGGTGCTGTCAGCACTGACATCAGGAACCCCCTGGGAAAGCACTAGCTCAGCCATCTTCTCCTGAACAGACCAGATAGTTAGGGAGTTCTGAGCTGGAATTCTCAAGAATACTTTTGAGTCCTGTGCTAATTTCTTGAGCCAGGAGGAATATGGTGGCTTTGAAGCTTCTTTTTTCTTGAGGTTTTGCTGAAATTGGGAGAATGCCTTGCGAAAATGGTACTGTGAGATAACCTCATCAGGATCTAACACTGGCTGACTTGATGGTAGTATGTTATCTCCTAAGATAGCAACTCCAAACTTTTGCAGTATTTTGTTCCCAGGGAACTCAGCAATGGCATCTTCCTCGACATTCCCTGAAGCCCAGGACCATGCCTGTCCTCCAATCAGCAGACCACCGCCCGTTGAAACAAACTCATGAATCTTCTCCACCTCCTCATCTGTGTAGGCTTTGCAGCAGTACACACTCAGGCTTTCCTCAAGATCTGTTAGCTTGCAAGGGATCTTCTCGCTCAGGAGAGTGAAAAAGTCCTGCAGATCACCAGCAACACCAACTTGCCCTCCCCTTCCAGCATCAAGCCAGTCAATGGCATTGAGGATGAAAGTTTTCATTGCTGATGCTTGGAAAAAGTTTTCATGAGTGAGTACCACAACACGGCCCCTGCCATAGTGTGCAGCTGCAAGAAATGCCTGGTGGGAGTCATTCACAGCAATGGGAAATGCTAATGCACCATGGATGAGTAGATGGGAGGGGACACTGCCATCTTCTATCTTGAATTCAGTCACTCCTTTCAAAATAATTTCTAAATCTTTTTTCACATCCAATCCATTTCTGGAAAACCAAAAGAAATCCTTGTCATTCGTATTGATTTATAAATCACTGATTTTTTTTGGTTGGAAAAGACCTTTGAGATCATTGAGTCCAAATATACCTGTCCACTACTAAACCATATCTCTGAGCACCCCATCTAAAAATGCTGAAAGCTGTACTTATCTTTGGCCTGCTAGTAGTGATACAGTCAAGATTTCCTATTAATACTCCTTGTTTCAAGAAGTATCAAGACAAATATATTATTCTCTACCAATTGAGACTTGAAAGCTAACCCAACAGATAGCACTGATATTAACAGCAATGTGAAAATTATAGGGATCACCAGCTTTCCTGAAGCATGATATAAATTGAATTCTAGGCAAGAACAGTGCAATATGCTTGTGACTCATGTTGGATTTTTCTGCCATGGGCTAAGATGTTACCACCCAGAGGGTGGCTCTGTTCTCCACAAGGGGAAGTTACTATCCTCAGAGGACAGAATCCTTAAGACATCGGGCAAGAACTTCCCAGTTCTTTTCAATTCAAAGGCAGACATTCTCAGCAATGGCTTCAACTAACCCAATTGATTTTACCCTCAGGAAGTCTAGGAGCTCCAACACTCTTTCTTCTAACAGTTCAGCTTTAAGGTGGTGACCTCCAGTCAAATGGAAACCAGGTAGTAAAATGTTAAAACTGTGATGGTTTTTTGCAAAGTTGCATAGTCATCAGCTGTCTTGTTTGTCTCTTTACCACAGGCTTCAGTCTAAACTTCAGCCTCTGTTGCCTGCCTGACTCTCCATCCTAGGACATACGTATAATCCTTTTCATCATAATGGTGGTTAAACATTAAACAGGTATCAACACAGTTTGTGGAATCTTTGTCCTTGGAGATATTCAGTAATTGCCTAGACAAAGCTATGAGCAACCTGCTCTAAGGTGGTCCTGCCTTGAGGAGACATTAAGGCAACTGAACTCCAGAGGTCCCTTGCAACCCAACTGTTCCATGATTCAGATTTTCATTAGCATGTTCCCAATGCATTGGCAGTGCAGCACAACTGAAAAATTACTGTGAAGACAATGGCTGATTGCCTCAGCAGTGCTGCCTCCTAAGCATGGCTTACGGATGCCCATCCGTATCCATTCATTCCTTTGGGGGACAGGGAGAACAGATCTTTTTTGTTCCAGCAGGCCAATAACAGAAAACTCAAGGCAGAATTAACACTATATACAATCTAAAGACAGTGCAAACAAATATTTAAATACTCACTGGGTGATCAGAGGAATCCTCGGCATTTCTTTGGATGTTGAGAAAGTGCCAATCTCTGCCACGCTGCCTGTGAAGTACACACCAGCCACGCTGGTCACCTGGTTCCCAGGGAATTCAAACAGCACCTTCTCCTTGCCATGTCGACTCGCCCAATACCAGGCTTGGCCTCCAATGAGCAGCCCTCCACCCGCCTTTACAAAGCCAACCAGGTCTTTTGCCTGCGTGCTGTCATAGGCGTCCATGCAGTAGACCCCCAGGGAAGAGCTGAGCTCTGCCCCAGCCTGCACTTTGGTGCCAGCCCTGAGCAGCAGCTGGGAGAGGGAATCCAAATGAGGATGGACCCCAACCAAGGCCTCAGGGGAGGGCTTGAGCCACTTCACAGCGTTTCTGAGGAACTGGGAAAACTTGGAGTCCTTCAAGATTTCCTCATGGGAAACAACCACCATCCGGCCTTTCCCATAATAAGATGCTGCAATTAGCACTTGCCCATTGGTGCTCACCAGCACTGGGAAGGCTTCATCTCCAATGAGCAACAGCTCACATGGACGATAGCTTGTTGTGAACTCAAATGAATTAACATCTTTCACCAGAGAGGTATAGGCTGCTGTGGAATCCATCTGACAGACCTCTTGTTAAAGAGTACTGAAAGAAGAAGAAAGGTAAGCATTTTTTAGATTAGAAGCTAGGTTTGAAATGGTTAACAGATATGAGCTATTGAGATACAAACCAGCTATTCTGATCTACAGTCTCAGGAGGAACCTGCATCCACAAGTGATGCACAAATATATAGCCCAGCAGTAAGGTGAGCCAGAAAAACATGACAGGAATGAGGAAACTGAATAGCTACTAGTCACACCATAACCCCAACAGACTTGTGAGGAAATGTACATTGAAGACATAATTCCAGTTAAGCCTTTCTATATCCTTCTGCCTAGGAGTGACTGAATTGTTGGGAAACTGCTTTACAAGCACTAACATGCCTAGTGTTGTAGAAGAACAATCCAAATAATTTTTAAACTAGATAATACATAGACTTCAGATGACTAGGTCTAGCCACAAGCTATTAGGTTTCCACGGCTCAATTTTAAGAGGAACTCTTGCATCTCAAGGAAGTAAAGGCATTCAGTTATCTCTAAGAGCCTAGGGCTTCGTGTTCACCCCACTGGCAGAGGTGGAACCAGTGACATACCATTCTACACCTGCTTTCAGTGGGTTGCACCTCCTCTCATGGGGAGAAGGAATAGGGTGCTATTTCACAAATGGTCCAGGATGGAGTGAATGGAAACTCTAGCCATTTAATATGTGCTTCCTATAACTTCAGTGAAGCATCCAGCTGATCTCAAGCGAGTTAATTCACTGACTCACTCCAACGCCCTGGGAGTCGAGAACAAATTGGCAAAATAGCCAACATGTATGGTTTTCTGCTGGCAGTTTCAACAGAATGGCAGAGTCATGAGTGCAGCAAAAATGCATTTAAGTGCACTTAAATCTCACCTGGGGACTCTACCCAGAGCCCCTACCCATGGGCCCAGGCATAGATGGTCACCTCCTAAGCTAAACATCTTTGATTAGGTCAATGCTTTTGCTTTTTTGACTATTCAGTCAGGTGGCTTTGGTGAACATGGAAATACAGAATCATAGAATCCCAGACTGGTTTGAGTTGGAAGACTCCTGAAAGCCCATCCAGTTCCAACCCCCCTGCCATCAGCAGGGACACCTTCCACTAGACCAGGTTGCTCAAAGCCTCATCCAACCTTGCCTTCAACACTTCCAGGGAGGAGCAGCCACAGCTTCTCTGTGCAACCTGGGCCAGGGTCTCACCACCCTCACAGTGAAGAATTTCTTCCTAATATCTAATCTAAAGCTATCCTCTTTCAGTTTAGAGCCATTTTCCCTTGTTCTATCATTAACTGCCCTTATAAAAAGTCCCTTCTCAGCTTTCTTGTAGGCCCCTTCAGGTATTGGAAGGCCACTAGATCTCCCCTATTGGAGCATACATTTATAAATCCTGCCAGATAACTAGCCTTTCTTCTACCTCTGGAAAGGTTTTTTCCTTTTTTTTCCTCTGTTTGCTCTGATCAAACCACAGGTGCTGCTGGGCCTCAGTGTTCTCAGAGCAGGAAAAGGCAGAAAAAGGGCAATGAGGGCAGAGCAGCTTTACACCCACATGGATGTCAGCAGATGTCAGATGAGAAAGGCCCCACCTCAATAATGTAAATAAACTTGTAATAGTCAGTGTCTTTTGCACTGAAGTTGGACAAGCTATCCAGAACAGAAGGATTAGAGTAAAAGGGCATGTTAGAGACCATAAATATCAGAGATGACTTGCTGTGGGGACCCTTATCTCCCTCCACAGCCCCAGAACTGCCTGTCAGAAAAGTTCACTCTTGGTCACATTCAATAAGGAAGCCTGGGAGGCTGTAAGACAGTACCCACACACCATGGGACTTGGATGTACAGACAGAGCCATGTGCCTCAGTTGGGAGGAACAAGTAGGAAGATGCTTCAGTTTTCGCAAGGCCCCAAAGTCTCCCTTGATTTACCTGGTGAGGCTGCAGCTCGAGTGTTGGGTTCAGTGTTGGGCCCCTCACTCCAAGAAGGACATGGAGGTGCTGGAGCGTGTCCAGAGAAGGGCAGCGGAGCTGGGGAAGGGTCTGGAGCACAAGTGTGCTGAGTTCCCGGCTGAGGGAACTGGGGGTGTTGAGCCTGGAGAAAAGGAGGCTGAGGGGAGACCTTCTGGCTCTCTGCAACACCCTGAAAGGAGAGTTAGGGAGGTGGGGGTGGGTCTGTTCAACCAAGGAACAAGTGACAGGACAAGAGGAAATGGCCTCAGGTTGTGTCCAGGGCAGTTGAGATTGGATGTGAGGAAGAATTTCTTTGCTGAAAGAGTTCTCAGGCATTGGAAGGGGCTGCCCAGTGGTGGAGTCCCCATCCCTGGAGGGACTGAAGAGTTGCGTAGACACAGTGCTGAGGGACATGGGTTAGAGGACCAGACCCTTCCCCAGCTCCGTTGCCCTACGTTCACCTTTGTCAAAAGGTGGCTCTGGTTTGCTTGAGCTGATGTTCTACCAATAGTTCTACACATCATAACCTGTACCCCAGAGTAGTTTCTTCTGTGTTCTATATTTTTTTTTCTGAAATCAAAGTCATATTAAAGTTCCCACTTGGAAGGTCCTATATCTGCATGGTTGAATCTGGATTGTCATGGTGGAAATCAAGGAATAATTAATGAAAATCACCGAGATGTATACATTTCCCTACAGGGTGTTAAATGCCAAGTATGCCTGATCTGAAAAGACCCAGATATATTGAATTAATTCATGCTACATTTTATAGAAAGAAGCCATCAATATCTTAATAATGAAAGATCGCAGTTCATATTTCAATGGCTATTTCCTATCTACTAAAGCACATGTCTACACACATAGTAAAATCATAGAATCACAGACCATAGAACCCTAAATCCTTGGTCCTTACACACATTACACTTCATAATGAAGTCACTTATTTTCACCTCTTTGCTATCAACTTACTAAAACAATTTTGTGTTTCATACTAAGGCAGACAAATTTAAAGTAGAATAATGACTGCATTGTTTGTAACCGAACTATATTAAATTGGGAAAGTGTATTTATTACATATTTATGTAATAAATTAAATTTATAATTATACTCCTACTTGGTTGTCTTTATACATCTAGATACATACAAAAATGAATAAGAATACTAAACCAATATTATTTAAGTTGCAAAAAGACTGCTAGATTTAAGGGTGTCATTCCACCTTAATACTGCCTGATTGTTCATCTCTGCTATAAACTGAATGACTTGTGTCTTGGGAGGAAAAAAGCATCTTATATGACACAATTCAAAACTACGATCACAGAAATGTAGAAAGTCTCAAAGTTCCTACATTAAATAAAGTGGGAAGAAATGGAGATCTATGCTAATGTATACAATGAAAATAACTCATTACAAAAATAAACTTGCAATGCTTGCAATATATTTTACTTGCATTATCATGTTTTATATTCTTTAGTTCCCATGTAGCAGTCCTCTTTTTATCCTAAATATATTTAAAAAAAAAACCAAACAGAGAAGGCATGCAGCCCCAGAGAGCAGTGACTTTGACCATTTGGTTGATAAAAAGAGACTGTGTTTAATAAAACAATTCAGGAGAAAATACAAAGTAAGTTAAAAAGGTCAGAAGCAAATCATGGTGGACAGCGAGCAGAGCAAATGGACAAAGCAAAATTCCACATAATTGCAGCACAGAGAACAGCAAAGGGTGAGATAAAAAAGAGAAACTGCATTTTATAACCAGCTGACTGAACTATTTCAGCTTTAGTTCTGACCAAAAGACCGCTTATTGCTCTCTGAATAGTAGACCTCCATTGGTTTCAGAGGATTTAGAATCTGGTGTTATTGCTTAGTTCAAACATGTGAATGAACCAAACAAATGGGGTTAAAAATAATGCTTACATCTTCAACAGCCTCTCCTCGGGCTGAACTGAAGGCTGCTCACTCAAACTAGAGCTGTAACTTGCAAACAGAAACTGCCTAAGGACTTTATTAAAAAGTTGTTAATAAGGCTGGGTTTTTTTAAGTCAATCCTGTAAGTCTCTCACTGGCTCCTCCCTTCACTATTCTGCTTTTGTATCACGGGGCAGGTGGCACAAAGGTGAGAACTTCTCAAAAGGGGAACCACTGTGTGATGAATTATTTGTTTCATAGAATATTGTGCAAGAGGAACTGTATTTCCTCAAGGAAAAGAGCCATTCTTGTATTTCAGAAGAGTGTTATTTAGGGAATACTGTGTCCCATTCAAATTTCAGTTCACTCGCATAGCTTGCTCTTTCCACAGTTCCATCCAACTCTCCAAATCTCTTCACCTGCAATAGGCTGTTTTTCTCTCTTGTGTAGCCTTAGGCTATCAAGTAATAAATCACCCAGTGAGCTTTTTTATCTCACTCCTTCTCCCACAGAACTCCCTGGACCCCTAGCACCCCACTGCTCCACAATGGAAATCCAATTTCTGCTCAGCTCTGACAATAACCTTCAGCCATTCACCCACTCCACCCATTATTCCCCATCTCATGTATCTTTTTGTTATTATTGGCATGGTTATGCTATGCAAGATTGAGTGGGAAGCGTCTTCAAGTCCCCAAGACATGTGCACATAGCACTGAATACCTGATGAAAGTGGTCAAAAAAACCATGTATGTCACTGCCATACTACAGAATTCACTTCTTTCATGCTAAGCTGGTGATTATCTAACCTACCTTAGAGAGAAATAGAGACCTGTAAAGGGCAAATCCTTTGAGTCTTCAGGGATTAATTGCTCTCTGCAGGTGGCCAACTTTTGGAGGCCTAAACCAGGGCAGATGAATCCCATTTCAGCAATGCTTGGTTTATGGATTACTTCCTACAGCTGCTGCAGGAGAATCAAAGCTTAAATAATCAATACAAATAGCACAAATTTCTCTAGTTGTCTAACTAAATTTTAAGAAATCAAAACAAACAGAACTTGTTATTAAATCAGCACCTCATTCAATGGCACTGAGTTCTTTACTACCAATAAAAGAAAAAGCCATCCTTGAAAATAATTTGCTGCTAGCCAAGAAGCTTACACAGAAGCAGTTAATAAAACTGAGAAAACCATCAGCATTTTATTTCGTGGTTGCTCTTGAAGAGGTTTTGTGCCTCTGTGTGTTTCTCCAAGTGTCTTGGCAAATCTGGTGACATCACTATTAGCCTGGTAATAAAAGGAAAGTCTTTGCCAGAGCTTTCTTGGACTTTCAGCTGCTCCTACTAGAAGGCAGGCAGGCAGGCAGGCAGGCAGGCAGGCAGGCAGGCAGGCAGGCAACTTTCCACTAAAAGTAAGTTGACTGTAAAAATTAAGCAAGTTTATATGTTATTTGAAAACTTCACCAGAGAATCCATTCATTCTTAGTTCATCAGAGCACAAAAAGCCTCTGTTCCTGGTTTTATTTTTGCTCAGGTTAATGCAACCTCCTAATCTGTTTTTTTTGTTTCCCATTTCAGCTCCTGCTCAGGTCAGTCTCAGGTGTGTCCTGGGATTTTCCCAGGCTGCATGCTGAATTGCTCTGTGATTGCTGCTTGAATTACATTTTCATAGAAATTATTAAATGTTTCAGGTGTTAATATGCAGTCTGTCTCTGTGATAACATTTTCTCCTCTTATCGCCACAATCTCAGTTTGGCCTTTCTGCCAATCTTTTCTCTGATTTATGCTACACTGCTTTTTTATTTTATGGAGGAGAACAAACATAATTCTGAGGGTGACATTAATTTGAGATAGACCTAGTTTTAATTTCTTTACAACATATACCTAAATACTTCAGGCTGCATTTAGAGCTGGTGAAAATAAATCATAGCTTCTCTACTGGAATCCCTGTGGTTGGACTAATCCGTCCCAGCTCAGAATCCAACCCATCACCTTTTTCCTTTGTCTTGTTTTCTCTTAAATATTTCAAGATCTGTTTTGTTGTGCCATTCATGAAAAAGGAATAGATCCTGCCATACTTGGTCAACAGATCTGATAATATTTTGAGCATTTTTTTAATGTACATGAACTCAACTTTTATTCATTAACTCATTAGGGGTGAAATTCACTTCTGTAGGTAGGGTTGGGTCTAAATCTTTATACCATGTAAATTTTTTTCTGAACCTCCAAACCAGGACCAAACCAGTACTGAAACACTGCCTAGGCTATGATTAGCTTCTGCATTTATTTTATTGAAAGAACAACTCATACTAGCAGTAAATAAGAATTAAAAGAAAATTTGAAAGATAAAGCAAAAGATTAGGCCAATGAATCAGAGGGAAATCAGAACCGTACCTGAGCCAGAACAAAAACGAAAAGCTGCTGTAACAAATCTTTGGGTCACTTCTATTAAGGCTTTTTTCTTATTGGGCACAGAGACATGAAAGTAGGACCACACACACAACCTGCAAGCCCACAACAATTGTTTTATTTATTGCTGACACACAAGGAATGGGTTGGGAGTGGTATGTTATTAGGCTATGTCTTGATGAACTGCTGTCTTCCTCCTCTCTCCTCCCTCATGCTGTCATGCCAGTGTCTATTTTTTTAACCTTTGATGAGTCCACAAGTTAAACCATTCCTGACAACAATGAAGTCACCTCTTTGTTTCCACTCTCCAGTCTTGCACGGCATGTATCTTTCTTGCTGTCAAGCTATGTTAAGAGTGACAGCTAGAGCTTATAACTGACTTCCTCACACAAAGCTGGATGTTGGGTCACACAGCCATACAATGTAGGAAGAAATCTACAGCATTTCAGTATCAGCTATGTGTTATACAAGCTGTAAATAAGCATTATAAGGTCACTTCCGTGACAGTAGGTGTGGAAGTTCTGCATACTTAGAGCGATTAAAGATTAGGGATCGAGGGTCATCAAAACTATAGTGACAATCTCATGTTCCTGAGATTATACAATATTATACAATAATGTGGAGGCTACTATTGGCCTTACAGACCTATGTATTGGTATTGTCCTTGAGACTGCTCCAGTGACTGCTCCACCCTGAAAATTTCCATTTCATCAGAGAAAGGTTCTGCAAGAACTAAATCTACTCAGAATTATATTTCTCCTGAAGTGAAGAACCCAGAACAAAGCTCATTTGTTATTTAACCCTTCAGAAGATGGCTTAGACGGTTGCTGAGCTGCACACAAGTTTCTGCTGAAGTTCTTGTGGGGTTGACCTCCATTGACAGCAGGAAGCTAAAGAATTTAGCATAAAGCTAAGTACCCAGTGAACTATCATGCAGCACACAAGGAGAAAAAGATACACCACAGCTAGTCTCAGAATCAAGGTTTAGGTATTTTTCTTTCATGGTCTATAGGATCTCATTGGGTCCTGTTCCCAGCTGGGTAAAGAGGATAGTTCCACAGACAGCTCTTTCTTGATAGGCCAACCCCAGGCAGTGAAAAAAGGAGCCAGGTTCTTGTTCACCTGCAAAGAAAACTTCTTTGCCCACAAGTTCATCTTAGAAGGTTTGTCTTTCGGGATGGTGGACATTTTCTGGTAGTCAAAGAAGAGGTGAGTGAAGGGGTCCCAACCAAACCCTTCCTGCAACTGATGGAGAAGAATATAATGTGAAAACAATTAACTTCTCATTTCACTGGCATTATTCCTGTGTTACAAGCAGTAGAAAATTGCCTAGGTTTCTGCAGTGTCTTTTAGAAAGAATGTAAAGTTAGATGAAAGCATTCAACTGTCAGGTTTCAAAGCATAACCTACAGAAAAAAAAACCTTCCCATTACACTGGCCCACCAAAACAAACGGAGCTGAAAGATGACCAGAAATGTTAGCAACCAACTGTACAAGTTACTGATTTGAGCAGAAGAAAGCTTCTTTTGCAGTGAAAAAGCATCAAAGAGGACACTGACATAGAACCTGGAAGGAAGAAGCGTAGGAGATCAAGGAGTAATCAGAAGACAGGGAGGAGAGACTGTGAGTAGAGCATGCTTTGGTGAGGAATAAGAACAAAATGGATTCAGACAGAAAAACTGCTGTTGCATGTGTAAAGAGTTTAATGTAAAGACGCAGGGGAAACCTACATTTTTACTCAAGATGAGGTTAATATGAAGAGGTGACTTGGAACAACAGCATGACAGGATGCAAAATGTCTACACAATGTCCATAGCTCCTCACCAAGCCATGCCCTACATCTCACTTTATGATATTAAATAGATTGACACTAAATTGCATGTCACAAATCCTTCATCGTGCTGTAACAGCCACGCAGGAGACAGCACTTCTACATTAGGCAGAACAAGCAGGTTATCTCTATCTGACAATCCCCTATTGATATGGAGACCCTGATGCTGAGACGAGCTATGAACTAGGCAGCATCTTTTTGTGAGAAGGTTGGAGAGCCATGAGGAGGCTGACTCCCACATGGTGGGAGATGAAGGGGTCTGGTGTTTTGCCAGGTCAAATTAAGCAGTAAGTCATACTGGAGGAGGCTCCCCACCATATTAGGTTATGTCTGAACTGCAGAATGCAGTAGCATCTCCTGAACCTTCAGTTCAAGTATCCATCCCAGACAATTCACAACTCCTTGTCACAACGTGTCCACAGTGAAAACCATCTGTTCCCTCCCCTGCTGCCAGTCTAGACCAGTGAGGGCTCCAGTGACATG
The DNA here is from genome assembly GCA_907165065.1 of Caprimulgus europaeus. The sequence continues at coordinate 4,215,513 of OU015528.1, read as the reverse complement.
TGCAGGAGGATAAGCTGAACCTGTCCCCTTGCCACTTGATGGACTACACTGGCTCCACTCAGCACGTTGGCTGATACAAATCCTGCTCTTGTTTCGTAAAGAGTCTAGCCAGGTAACTCACCAGGATACTGATAGAAGCTTGACTCTTCTAGACACTTTACAATGCCAAGGGGTTTTTTTTGTCAACTAGCCCAATTTCCTACAGGAAATCTGCAGCAGATTAAAGAGCTGTGCCAAAGTTTGATTGTCATTTTCCCATGCTGTATAACAAGAAGAAGTTTCTGTTTCTCTCCTAGAGAAAAAGATTAGTGTATTGCACTGAGTGCAGCCCTGAGAGGCTAGGCCCAAGTCTGGCAAGGGAAGGTTTTCAGAAGACATCAGCACTAGACACTCTATCTGTATGACTCTCAGGTGCTTTCTGGGCCCAAGAGGAACTCAGAATGTAAGCAAACACTCAAAAGGCTACAGTCACCACATTGCAGACATCCTTCTGACACAGTTTTCACTGACTGCACTAAGAATACACCCACTTTCCCCCATTACCTGCAGGTACGTCTCCAGAGCAGTCCACATCTCCCAGTTCTTTAGTTGAGCGCCTTTCTTCAAATACTGCCTTATCCTTTCCTCCCGACAGTGTGACTTAAGCGCCTGATGGGCCTGATGCCTGGGAATCCCCAGCACCTCCTCATGAACATAGACAGACCAGAGGTTGCAGGTGGCCTCTGTGGTATGAGGGGGAAACTCCCACGCTTGCTGCTGTTGATTGTGTCCCAGCTCATGGACAGGACCCCAAAGACCAGTAGTTTGCATGTGCTTTATATCTAACATCTCTTTCAGTGAATCTACGTGGCCCATGATGGGGTAGCCAGCATGCATCCAGCCTGCAGGAAAGACAGGTATCAAGACCAACACATGTCATAAGTACTCACCCCACTGCTTCTTAGATGGAAATGACTATATTTCCTTTTTTTTCATTTCTCTAGTGCCTTTCCTCCATCTCACAAACCACACTGTATTACCATGAATGACAATTTTTTCCCTTTGTGAGATAAGGAAATACTACAAGTTTCACCTCAAGTTGCACCAGGAGAGGTTAAGATTGCATATTAGGAAAAAATTATTTACTGAAAGAGTAGTCAAGCATTGGAACAGGCTGTCCAGGGAAGTGGTGGAGTCACCATTCCTAGAGGCATTCAAAAAAATGTGTAGACATGGCACTTCAGGACATGGTTTAGTGGGCATGGTGGTGTTGGGTTGATGGTTGGATTTTTTGATCTTAGAAGTCTTTTCCAACAATTATGATTCTATGATTCTAAGTTTCACCCTAAGGAACAATCAAATGAGCAATGTAAAGGTAGTACTGAACTATCAGTTAAGCACAGTTTCTCCTGCTTTCCATTTTTATACGTAGGCATGCACTCACAGTTGGACTGAGGTTGAGAATTTAGAATGAGGGAAAAAGCCTGACCATTGCCCAGAATACACCTGAACTCTCAGCAACTGAGCGCAGCTGACACCAACCCAATCATGCAATAATGTGATTCAGTGCCCTGGCAGAGCTTGAGTCTTCCTATGTAGAGTGTGGATACTGCAGCTCTGCACTCCAGCAGTCAGCAGTGTGGATGAGACACATGGAAGTCACAGTTAGTCATGTTTAAGGGCTGCAACGCTTGTCATGTTTAAGCCTGTTCTTAACCTCACAGGTTAATGGCTATAATATAAACAACTCCCCAGCATCATGCTAGGTAAAAGAACCTTGCACTACAAGAGATTCTACCCATGTCTTCTTGGTGTCTTCATCCCTGGTTTGTCCTTCTTCTTGAAGATTCTCAAAGCTTCATACAAGAGTCACCTCCCTGAACTTAAACACCTATTGTAGGAGGGGATAAGCAGCCCTTTACACTCACTACATAGAGAGCCTATGCAGATGGCTTTGGCTGAACACTACGCTTGCAGACTACCCGAGGTGGAGAATATGAATGGCAACCCCCTTCCTGCAGGAACTATTTAAGATCTTGAGCTCTCTCTTTTTTAATAAGACGGATGCATGCATTTAGCAACCATTGGCACCCAAAAAGTTCAGGTCCAGAAATGTGAGTGAAACCTTTTAGCCCATCCAAAACAGGAGGGAATTTTGTGCCTGCAGACTATGATCTTTTCAACTGGCATTTGCTCAGGATAGCAGAACTTAACACTCCCAAGATGTGCAACAAATTCTTTCCATGTGGCTTAGCAAAGGGTTGGGACATCAGGGTTCATGCCAAGCTGTTGTCTCATTGTGGGATGATGAATTTAACCAGAATTTAACCAGTCTGTTTTGAAAAACAACTGAGCAAAACCTGTGTTACAAAGTTCCACATTTACCCTCTAATGTGACTCTAGATCAAATGGACTCCGTTCACAATTTGAAAAGCTGAAGTGAGGGAGCATCAGCTGCAAAACTGCAAACTCTTCGGCCTTGACAGTGATATTGGTTCTGCTTCTCCATTGTCATAATCTCATGCACATGTCTTTTCAAGCTAAGCTTTGCCCACAATAACCCCCGTGCAGCCCATCTCCAGCAGGTAGGCACACACTGGCTTCACAACTCACTGAACGCGTGAGAACACTCAGTCCTGTGGCTGAGGCAGGGAAAAGCCAGGAATCAGGTCACCATCTACCAGCTGTACTGACTCTGCAGTGCATTCAGGAAGGAGAATGAGTAACTTACACGTGAGTTGAAGCTGCTGCAGTCAGCGGCTCTGCCTCTTACCACAGCCATGCAGCAGAACAGCTAAGTGAGAGAACATCAGGTTTGAGAGCCAGGAGGCATCTGAAAGGGTCAATACGTTTTTTTAAGCCCCACCTTACCATGCTTCCATCCTGATGGAGTAGCTCACAATTATGCAAGAGTCGCAGTCATTTGACAACTTTACATATGTTCCCAGTCTGGTTTTAGCAAAATAACCTTGAAGGAACAGACATTGCTGCTAGAGGCCACTTGTCTCATAGCCCCTCTAGATGGCCATATGGCAATGTACCTACCACATGAGATTTGGACATCTGTTACAATCCTCTCTGGCCTTGGGAATTTTGTTGGTATGGCTGCCAATCTGCTTATTGCCACCATGATCTCATTCCACAGGGTCAGCAGCGGCCGTGGGTTCTCCATGTGGCGGATGCTGTCAGATGGCACCGTCAGGATGAGATTCTCAACAGCGAGTTCTGCCCAGGGAGCAGGGTAGTGCCGGATACAGGCCTTCCACTGGCTTTCACATGTCTCCCCTACATTGACAATACAAAAAATCAGTTAAGCACAGCTCTGACATTTGAGCAAGCTCCTAAAGGTCAAGCTGGAGAAAGAGACCACAGCTGGGACATTATCTTGGAAAAAAGCATGTGATAGTTGTGTGACTGGGGGTGGTGACTGTAAACTAGTTAACCCTCCTCCTGCGCTTGGGAAGTCTCCTCAGGCTCTTTTATGGATGGGACACAGACAGAAGAGGACTGGCATATATCAGAGTAGTAACATACCAAGAATGGATCCCTGTTTTCCATCTGAAAACAAGGAGCATTGGGTTTCTCCAGCATCCCTTGATGATCTCATTTCTTCTTCTCCAGCTGAGATTTGCTGTTTCATATAACAGCCCTGGTCTTGTTTAGTTTGACAGAAGAGCAAGAAGAAATTGGGGAGGGGAGGGGAGGGGAGGGGGCGGGACAGGGGACTGGTGGAAACACGGGAAATTCAGCAGAGAGATTTACTGCAGGGACCGGAGATGGCCATACGGGGGCACAGTAAAGCAGGCAGAGCACAAGTCAAGCTTTGTTGTGGCAAAGGACAGCCGGTCTCTCTCCAACACAATGGTTTCCATGGGAAATGACAACTCCAGCCTCCAAGAAATGTCGGTTTGGGCAAACTGTCCGTTTTGTGACAGCTCCCTCACCTACTTCCTATCATGTAGCAGGCACAGAGTGAATAAGTGACTTACAAAGAATCCCAGAGGACAACAAAGCAAGGACACTAAACCTGGGTATTTGTAAACTCAGGCATTTCTAAGACATGCCTAAGCATAGGACCACCTTTTCTTTCAGTCACAAAGACAGCAGCATCTGTGAGCAGCACTAAGGAGAAAGGCACCAAGGTAAACAAACCTACCAAGCTTGAAGAAAGGAGCTCTGACTGCCCCTTCTACTGAGATTGGCACTTTCCCCAGGATACTCCTTGCTGGTACGACAATGTAAATGAGGCCACCCCAAAGGCAGGAAATAGTCTGTTTCTGGCAGGCAACATCACAGGTGCGTATTACCCTTGGGGCCCGTTTCAGCTCTGCGGCATGAGAGAGGTCATCCGTGTGACACCCAATCTGCACCTGCCAAACAGAAGGGTGGGAACAGCTGGTCAAAGGGCTCCAAGTGCAACCTGGCAGACTGACCTGGCAGACTGACCACAATACTCTGGGTTCTCTGCTGCAGTACTGTCCTTCCAGGGCCTGCACACTGAAGCAGCTTCCTGACCTCAGCCTAGTTCAAGCTTTCAACCTGTGATGACCAGAAGCAGCAAATACAGGGAAAAAGCTGGTGAAGTTCAGCACTATCTCTGTCTCAGACAGTCTTACAGCTCTACTCCCATTATTATGGGAGTACTACATCTTTCACCTGCAGTTCAGGGTACTACAGTGACTTCTCTCACTGCACTGTACTTGCATTGATCATTCCTTCACCCTTCACCAGCATCAAAGTCACATCCTGTAACATATGAGTTGGAGAGATGTGGTTACTGTTGGCTTCTTTTATTGTGTCTCTTGGGTCCTCATACAGTAAAACAGACAGCATGTGGCAGCAGGATCAGACAGAAACACCCGAGTCCTCTGCTCTCCTGAGACCCCACCTGCAGTGCTGCCTCCTGTTCTGGGGGCCACCAACAGCAGAAGGCCATGGACCTACTGGAGCCAGTCCAGAGGAAGCCATGAGGATGATGCGAGGGCTGGAGCAGCTCTGCTGTGAGGACAGGCTGAGAGAGTTGGGGCTGTTCAGCCTGGAGAAGAGAAGGCTCTGGGGAGACCTTCTAGCGGCCTTCCAGTGCCTGAAGGGGCCCTACAAAAAAGCTGGGGAGGGACTTTGGCCAAGGGCAGGGAGTGACAGAACAAGGGGTGATGGCTTGAAACTGGAAGAGGAGAAATGGAGATGAGATGTGAGGAAGAAATTCTTTGGTGTGAGGGTGGTGAGACCCTGGCCCAGGCTGCCCAGAGAAGTTTTGGATTCTGCATCATTGGAAGTGTTGAAGGCCAGATTGGTCGGGGCTTTGAGCAACCTGGTGTAGAAGAATGTGTCCCTGTTTATGGAAAGGGTGTTGGAACTAGATTATTTTTAAGGTCCCTTCCAACCCAAACCTGTCTATGATTCTATGAGTTAAGTTTGCACTTCAGCTGCAGGCAGCTCACTGCAACAAATTTCCAAGCAGGCAAGCACTGATCTGCTTCACAACACTCCGCACAGAACAGGATCCCAAGTAATCAGCTTATATCTCTTCTGGATAGATCAACATGAGCAATAGTGACAGCACTGTGAAAGTACCTTATGAGAGAGCTGGGGTGACAAAATGAAGTTTGGTGCATAGAAGGGCCCAAGTACTTATCTTGGGTCCAAAAATCACCTTGATCAGTTCTCTTTGCACAATAAGAAAACAAATACATCTGCCTTCAGGCAGCAGCCATACTGATTTATCCTGCCAGCACACAGAATGCAAGAGAAGAGAGTGGAAAACAAGATGAAAAATTATGAGAGTGCATTGAAAATGCCACAGGATGGCAGCAGTAGGAAAGGACTGAAAAGGCAGCAAAACCAGTGAGAAAAGCCTTCTGTGAGCTATTTTTGAGTTCTCACCTGACAAATACATCAGTGTAAACAGAAGCCAAACTAGAGACCGCTTACCTTCAGACCAGAACCAACTGCCAGGCAAGGGAAGGTTATAACTGCTGTGTGCCCTTCAGGGAGGTAGAGTCCCGTACTCCTCCAGGCTGTCTGACCTAAAAGGTAAGAAAACAGTCCTGAACAGCCAAGCACTTCTTTGGCTTGACATTATGGATTCTGGAGACTTCAAGCTACAATACGAGAATATCCTATCCTTTTCTTTTCCCTTGCTCTACAGTAACAGATCTGTCTCGTGTTTTACCCAATTTGTCAGAAATACAGTTTTAAAACAATAGGGCAACAGCGTGAACAAGATCATCACACCATTAGCAAACAAACTGACCCAAATGTGAACTTCTGGAAATGCCAAGCTTAAATGTGTTTACTAGTCTATTTTAAAAATAAGAAGAAAAAATAAAGAAACCAAAACCCCAACACCTTCTCCACTCAGATCCTCTTACCATAAAGCCTTCATAAGAGGTGCATACTGTGGTGGTATTAAACATGGTGGAAGTTGTAATGGTCATAAAATATTCCCTGAATAACAGACTGACAGTGACATCACATTTTTCCTTAGTGACTAGTCCAGCAAGAGCTGGGGCTTGCATGAATTCCCATTTCTAGCTGACTGAAGTTATGAGAAAGCCTAAAAGGACTGTCCTATGCTAGGTGTAACAGTAAGATGGGTACCCCACCATACCACTACAATTCAGGATGTTGTCAGACAGTCTTCCCATGGAAATGCAAGTCTCCTCCACCTAGATCTCTGTTAACACTTGTGATACACAGTGCAAACTGATGCATCTCTACTGTACTGATCAGGCAAAATCCACTCACTAGTTCTGACACCAACTTTACCCAAGCCTATTTCAACACAAACAGCAAAAGTTCTAAAGAGAGCTGAACTGTAATAATGCTCCCAACTTACAACCTTTTGTGTCCTCCAAGAAAGCAGGACTAGTTTTGTCAAGCAAAACCTAATCCAAGGAAACATGCAAATTAGACCAGATCACAGTGTTTTACCAATTCATCTCAGTTTTGCTGAATTTGCACCAAAGGTAGTTTTGAAAGGGCATTTCTTTCTTTTTTGTTTCTGTGAAATTATACAAATTCTGAATATTTCTGGTCAAACAAAATACTGTGTTTGATCCACTGCATTCAGTTCAGCCAAGCCTAACAATTTTCCCCTTTTGTCCTGACTCACTGGGGTTAAATTCCACAACTTTTCTCTCTGCATTTCCATTGCACACAGACACTGCCAGTCCAGAAGTCTCCTTCATCTCATTAGAACAGTTTGCAAACAACTCCTCTCAATCATATTCCAATACACACACACACACACACACACACACACACAAACCAACAAAAACAACAAAAAAAAAGCTGTCCTGGGGATAATACCTTACTAGTGGAATTTAACCTAGAGTCAGGAATCTCAGCAAGATTGTACAGATACAAGACCTAAGCTTAGACAAATCATTCAGGGTGTGATTACTAAATACCTTGGCTTCACTGATGGTGTCAGCCCAAGAAGTTCTCACCATGCTTCCACCTTTTGTTTTCACCCCCAAAACCAGACCTTCACTCCACCAACTGTGCTTACACAACAAGTTGTGAAACTGTGCTATAACTCAGGCTGAAATTATCTTGATAAAAAATGAGCCTTCTGTTCCTAATTCATAGAATCATAGAATAGTTTGGTTGGAAAAGACCATTACAATCATCTAGTCCAACTGTAAACCCAGCATTGCCAAGTTCACCACTAAACCATATCCCCAAGTACCACATCTACACATCCTTTAAACACCTCCAGGGATGGTGACTCCACCACTGCCCTGGGCAGCCTGTTCCAGTACTTGACAATCCATTCAGTTAATTTTTTCCTAATATCCAACCTAAATCTCCCCTGCTGCAACTTAAGGCCATTCCCCCTTGTCCTACCACTGGTTTGGGAGAAGAGACCAACACCCACCTCACTACAACCTCCTTTCAAGTAGTTGTAGAGAGCAATAAGGTCTCCCCTCAGCCTCGTCTTCCTGCCTCTTTGTAGGATGGCCCCATAGACAACTGTATCAGCACAACTATGGTGACAACAACCTGCAGCGTAGAGCCTGGAGTTTCTCAAGGAGGCTTTCTTGCCAAAGCCATTGTGCTGTGCAAGTGCCCTGAGGTGCCTCTCTTAGGTGGTTCTTCTGCCCTAAGTGCCTGTGCACAAAGAGCAAGGAAGCAGGACTTTCACAGAGTGTTTCAGAGAGCTGAAATCAGGGCTGGCCACAAAAGGAACCTGACTAGCACTATACAGAGTTCGGCCTCCTCACAAGCCCACAGTGAAATTGCACAACTGTCCCCATGTTCAGATATACACAGACACATGCACAGCAAGGACAGGCGCATCCAGCAACAGGATGCCTCAAGAAGAAGAGAGATATGTTCCTCACCTGGGTTTGTGCCATCGATTTCCACAGTGATGGGGAGGGCACAGACCTCAGCAGCAGATTTCTGCACTAGGGCTGCACTGTCAGTCATGGTGAGGGACAGTTCAGTCGCCATGCAGAGGAGGACTGCCTCTTTGGAGTTGCTCTTGATGGGGCAGCGCCTGCTGACCGGTGGGATCCCACTTCTCTGAAGCACCTTGGTCAGGATGCGGTGGAGTGAGGCATATGCAGGGCAGTCGAGGGCTGGGATGTGCAGAAAGGCAGCACAGTCTTGTGACAGCCTTTGCAGCCAGTCCCTCAAGGGGGACCTGAGCTCCTCACGCTCATCTACGAGTCTGCTGAACAGAGCAAGGGCCTTGCGGAAGTGGTAGTGCTCCCCAGACCCCACAGCCGGGTGCTTGGCTGCCGGGACGCTCTGCCCCAGGATGCTCAGCCCAAAGCGGTTGAGGATTTTGTTGCCAGGATATTTTGCCACAGCAGCTTTTTCATGGTTCTGAGAAGCCCAGTACCAGGCCTGGCCTCCAATCAGCAAGCCACCTCCCTCTGCCACAAAAGCGTGAAGCCTCTCCGCCTCTCTGTCACTGTAAGAAGAGCAGCAGTAGACACTGATGTCCCCTGTCAGCTGTGACACTTGCACCTTCACCTCTTCCCGACAGAGGAGGCTACACAGTTTCTTCAGACTGGCATCCACACCCACCAGCCCCTTTCTCCCAGCGTCCAGCCAGCGGACAGCGTTGAGCAGGAATCTGGCCAGCTTTGGGGAGAACAGCTGGCTCTCGTGGGTTGCCACCACAACACGGCCTCGGCCATAGCGTGCCGCAGCTAAGAGGCAGCGGTGCGAGCTGTCCAGGCAGAGCGGGAAGGAGAGTTCACCGTGCACCAGTAGGATGGAGGGTGTGCCCCCTGTCACCAAATCCAGCTCTGACACGCCACTCAGGAGAAACTCAGCATCAAGGTTGAGGTTGGCGTGGTGCCTGCAAAACCAAGAGAGGTCCAGGTTAGCCCTCATCACAGAATCCTTTCCACAAAAGGCCACCTTGTCCATCCCCACCTCTTCTTCCTCCCTCATCCTAGTAAATCACATTGCCAGTTCTTTCATTTAAAACCAAAATCTATCAATACCTCATTTTTCCCTTTTAAGCCTCACATTTTGCAGTCAAGCAAATCTATATGAATCACAGAACCCATTTTAAAAAAGGAGAGAAAGAAGAGGTCAAAAAGAAGTTTCTAGACCTCTGACTTTGAAGAGCAGCTTGAAAATCTAAATACATTGCAGAAACTCAAGAATCAGACCTTTCATATTTTTTAAACTGCAGGTTTAAACTGCAAGTGATGTAGGATTTTGCACATATTCTGTAACAGAAATTTTCTCCATTTACCCCATCGTAGTCATTATCAACTAGGCAAGCCCAAAAGACTTCTCTGTGCTTCTGTATATGCCTTTCCATTGACCATACCTGAAGGGGCTCCAGGAAGACTGGGGAGGGACTTTGGCCAAGGGCAGGGAATGACAGAACAAGGGGTGATGGCTTGAAACTGGAAGAGGGGGGATGGAGATGAGATGTGAGGAAGAAATTCTTCACTGTGAGGGTGGTGAGACACTGGCCCAGGTTGCCCAGAGAAGCTGTGGCTGCTCCTCCCTGGAAGTGTTCTCGGCCAGGCTGGATGAGGCTTTGAGCAACCTGGTCTAGTGGAAGGTGTCCCTGCTGCTGGCAGGGGGGTTGGAACTGGATGAGCTTTGAGGTCACTTCCAACCCAAACCAGTCTGTGACGCTATGATTCCTCCCAGCCCCTGCCACAGAACAGAACTGAAGAAAGGACAGGTAGGCCAGGTGGGATGAATGGACAGGCAGACATGCAGCTAGACAAATTATCACTGACTAGAAGTTGAACCAGGTCCTTAACACAGTCCTCACATTATCACTAGTTGGTCTCCATGATATAATGAGGTGATACTGTGCAAGGCCCTCTTATCTCTGCTGTTTCCATACGACTCCTATATGCCACTGTGGAGAGAGACATGGTGCATTACTCTCATTTGTTTTGCTTACATCTTCTCCTGGTTCTGCCAAACAGTTTTATCCCAATACCTGGACAGAATCTGTTGTTATATGGCCTTTGCAGCCAACTCAATAAGAATAAATGACGCACGCCCATAGGACAGGAATTAAATCTGCAGCTCTCCTTTGGTCAGTACTTTACTGAGACCCTTTGTCACACAGAGAGTATGCCAGGCTCATGGCACAGCACCTGCCTTAGGGCACATTCTGATTCTCTGTGGGATAAGCAAAGGCCAGCAGGAAGACCCAGATGCACAGAGCTGTTGTGTTGCACACAAATTAGGTATCTAAATTTCTCTGTGGCTCTGGATCTAATCAAAACCACCAAAAAAGCACCCTAGGCAAGGTGTAATTCACCATTAGCTACCATTTAAAGTCTTGTTAATTGCTATGTAATTTTTCTCTGCTGAATTCTCCACCTCTCTCCCTCTTCTATGCACTGTGCACGAGACGAGGCAGTGGGAACATGCCCATGCACTGCAGGTGGGAACAAGAATCAACCAGCAAATTTTAATTAAGTAAATTCATTTGTTAGCTGTTTCCTGAGCACTTTGCTGAATTCAACAGCAGAGCTTTCTACCACTTTTACTGGGAAACAAATTGAGCATCCAGAGAGAACCAAATCCACTTATTTGTTTGAAAAGAACAGAAATTTAATATTATATATCCACAAGGAAAAGGTTGTGAAGGAAAGACCTGCAGGGAATTTTACTGTAATTGTTGCAGCTTCCACTGCAGTGAAATGAAGCTGCCACAGAGAGGAAGCACAGCAGCACTCATGTTACTCAGAGAACTCACTGTGCCTTGTGTAACTCAGCGCAAGTGCGGTGAGGCATAGCCTGGCACACCCACCGGCAAAGGGAGGTGGAGGAAGATGGCACAGCAATGCCCAGACTCTGCTGCCTGGTCTGCTGTGCCATACGAGTCACAACAGCCTTGAGTTTTACACCTGCTGCTCCAGAACCCAGGGGGCCAGGCTGGAAACCCAGCTGAACTGGGAGCACAGAGATTTCCTGCCCACAGCTTGTGTCAGAAACCTGATAAGTGAGGTGGCACCCAGCCCGTCCCCTCAGCTCTGCACCAGCCCCTGGGTTTCACCTGCAGAAGGTGAATTTCTGCAAGCAACAGGATAAACAGGTTAGCAGCTGCCAAGCAGAGCCTGCCCAGAGGGCTGGACTGGTGCTCCATCTCCAACCTGGCCTGGAACTGCGGGAATGTTGCCTTGAATGTACACACACCTGGGGAGAGGGAGAGGAGTTACTCACAGAATCATTTAGGTTGGAAAAGGCCTCTAAGATCATTGAGTCCAACCATAAACCCAACTCTGCCAAGTCCACCGCTAAACCATGTGCCTAAGCACCACATCTACATGTCTTTTAAATGCCTCCAGGGATCATGACTTCACTACCTCTCTGGGCAGCCTGTTCCAATGCTTGACTACACTTTCAGTGAAGAAGTTTTTCCTCAGATCCAATCTAAACCTCCCCTGGTGCAACTTGAGGCCATTGCCTCTTGTCCTATTGCTTGTTATTTGGGAGAAGAGACCGACCTCCACCTCTCAACACTGTCCCTTCGGGTAGCTGTAGAGAGCAAAAAGGTTTCCCCTCAGCCTCCTTTTCCCCAGTTCCCTCAGCAGCAAAAAGGTTTCCCCTCAGCCTCCTTTTCCCCAGTTCCCTCAGCAGCTCCTCACAAGACTCGTTCTCTAGACCACATGTTGTTTAATCCAATCCCCCTGCAGTGACCAGGGACATCTGCAACCAGATCACGTTGCTCAGAGCCCCGTCCAACCTGCCCTTGATTTTTTCCAGAGTTGGGGCATGCCCAGACCCTTTTCCAAACAAATGGTGGTCAAATTACCAGTGCACACCACATCAGTGTCTTCCCCACGGTCACAGCTGCGTGTCCCTCATGGCCTGGCCAGGCACTCTGAGAGGGTGTCCTCTCTCCCCGTCCCAGTCCCCATGTTGTTGTGTGTTGCACTCAGGCACACTTGCTAAGGCAGGCTGCTCTGAAAGAAGGCACCCTTCAGTTCTTTCCCCTTGAATTAATTCCCCTGGTCTGGCCCAGCTGCCCTCGATGCCATCAAAGACATCATTCCTGCCAATTCCAAACAGCAGGAAGGTCCCCCTAAACTGGAAGGCAACAGTGGCATCCTATCCTGGCTATTAAAGAACCAGCATTCGCCATCATCCTCAACTCTCACCTCAAGAATCTTCTATAAACACCTCACCTGCATAACCTGATCAGTTGTTTAAATACAAAGCAGTTGATATACTCACGGGACAGTTAAGGGGATCTTGGAAATTTTCTTGGCGACTTTGAAGATGCCTTTCTCCACAGCATTTCCTGTGAAGTACACACCAGCCACGCTGGTCACCTGGTTCCCAGGGAATTCAAACAGCACCTTCTCCTTGCCATGTCGACTCGCCCAATACCAGGCTTGGCCTCCAATGAGCAGCCCTCCACCCGCCTTTACAAAGCCAACCAGGTCTTTTGCTTGTGTGCTGTAGGCGTCCATGCAGTAGACCCCCAGGGAAGAGCTGAGCTCTGCCCCAGCCTGCACTTTGGTGCCAGCTCTGAGCAGCAGCTGGGAGAGGGAATCCAAATGAGGATGGACCCCAACCCAGGCCTCGGGGGAGGGTTTGAGCCACCTCACAGCATTTCTGAGGAACTGGGAAAACTTGGAGTCCTTCAAGATTCCCTCATGGGAAACAACCACCATCCGGCCCTTCCCATACTGTGAAACGGCGATCAGAACCTGCTTCTTAGAGCTCACAAGCACAGGGTAGGCATCCTCTCCAACAAGTAGCAGCTCACAAGGAACAAAACCGCCAGTGAAGTCCCATGGCCCAACACCATCCATTAACAGCTCATAGGTGTCAGAAGGTTTCATCTTCAGGTCACTCATATCTGGTGGAGAGAAGATCAACATTCCTTAAAATATCACTCAGCAATAAAGCTGTAACAACACAGTGGGGTCATTTCTGGGTGGTCTAGTAGAAACTCCAAATAAATGGGAAACGTTTACTGGAAGCAACTTTGCAGACACAACTTTTTCAGTGACAAGATGACAGAGGAAAAGAAAGTGGCTCTTTCAAGAAATTCTGCTATGGATCATGGAGGAGAACAAGGAAATAAAGGTATTCACTTTCTCATTAACAATTTATTTGAAGAGGGAGAGTGCCAGCAGCTCCAGGAAGTCTACTAGGAACCTGCCTTGTAGGGGTGCTTTATATGGAAATAGCCAGAAAAATAAAAGACCTTATCAACAGAACACACAGCATAATTCAAACATGCAGTTCACATTTTTCTTCCTAATTAGATACATACAGAACTACACACAGCTGCTGCAAGATGATTTTCCAAAGTTGTACTTTTCTACCTCCATTTAGGCACTATAAGCCCTTGCTTAGTATGAGGTGCTGTGAGGGGGAGGGGAGTCAGCAGAAATGATGAAAGCAACCAGTTCCCCTGGAATAACTGTCAGTTTAAGTCCCACAGCACCTAGGAGAGCAGGTCTGGGCACAGGAGATTCATGCCCTAGTTCCCTGATCCAAACTGCTGCATGATCTCAAGGAAATAATTTCCCTTTGTTTCACCTGTTTTCCCATCTATGACATAAGGAGAGTGGTACTGACCTCAATTACCAAGACCTCTCAGGTCTATGGGTGCTCTTTTTAGGCTTCCCCAGCTTGAAAGTTTGGCAAAATTAATCTTCTGCTGAGCTGGAACTGCTGTGACTGTGCAAACAGGAAGGTTTTGAGGCAGAAAGTATGACTCATTCTCACCAGTTCCTGTCATTCAGGATTCACAAAGGCTGGGAAGGAGCTGCTTGGGGCTGGCCTGGGCACTCCAGATCACCGGAGCAGTGTTCTCTGCTCTTCACATGCATTTTGGATTTGGCTATGCTGAAAGCAAATCCGTGGCATGTCAATACAGGAAAATTGAGAAATCCTGGAGAAGCAGCATTCTTGATTTAGATTTATTTGTCACAAGCCCCAGGGTGCTCAGAAACAGCAACCTGATCAAGAACGACAGTATCGTTCCCATTGCTTAGCCCCTGGACATGCCTGGAAGCTCCCGTTTTTCACCCAAACTCTTGTGAGACTCCACTATTGTTTTATGATTTCTGAGTTTAAGTTTCTGATTAACATAGGATAAAAACTACATTGCCCAGTAATTTAGTGTTTGTTTGCTGTCTTAGTCTGAATCCCAGCTTTGTTTCCCTGGGTTTGAATAAGCTGTACATTAAAAGGCAAATACAAGATCAAAGTGGTTCAGGTGGTTTGCCAGGAATCATGCAACGAAGTAGTAACACATTTTGGGAAAATACTCAAGTTGTATTGGTTTGGTTTGGTTTGGTTTGTTTTCTGGTGGCTTCTGTGGATTTGAGACTAATATACCTATACTGATACACTGAGCATGGTGTAAGGGAGAGGAAAATCAGCTTGATAGTTTCAGGAACTTGCACTCTACCTCAGCACCACCCTACAGGACGAGGTTTGAAGTAAATTCAGTAAAACCCAACCCATACTTCTTAGTCCCCACTCTTCTTATCACAGGAATTGAAGTCCTGGATTCTGGTCCCATAAAAGGAGGGGTGCTTCCTGGTGCTTACCCAGAACAAGGATTGGCTGTCTTGGGAAGGACTCTTTTAACTCTCTTTTAACTGAATGCAATTATCACCATATAACAGAACTCCCAATTTCTATGTAATCACAATTTCTCCCTTACTATTGTATTAACCATTTCCATATGGAGAGGAGGAAGGCAGAGCACTCATTAGACCCAGAGCAGACACAACTTCAGGCAAACTCCTCTTTCTAGAGAGAGAAGGGAGAAGACACAGCAGGGGCAGAGGACAAGAATTCCAGGAAGCTGCACAAGACTGAGTCTGTCGTGTCAGTTAGGAGGAAACACCAACTAGCTCTGGGCACACGCAGAGGGAAGAGGAAGATCTTGGCTCCTGGCAGCCTCCGTTCTTAACACGAAAGTGCAAATTCTCCATGACAGTGTCTGGAACAAGTCAAAGTCTCAATTTTTTGTTTTCCCTCCTGCCCCTTCCACTTCTTACCTCCAGACAGTTCCCACTCCCTGCAGAATTGAGAATATTGAGAGTAGGTATTGAATCATAGAATCAGCGAATGGTCTGGCTTGGAAGGGACCTCAAAGCTCATCCAGTTCCAACCCCCCTGCCAGTAGCAGGGACACCTTCCACTAGACCACGTTGCTCAAAGCCTCATCCAACCTGGCCAAGAACACTTCCAGGGAGGAGCAGCCACAGCTTCGCTGGCCAACCTGGGACAGCGTCTCACCACCCTCACAGTGAAGAATTTCTTCCTAATATCTAATCTAAAGCTATCCTCTTTCAGTTTAGAGCCATTTCCCCTTGTTCTGTCATCAACTGCCCTTATAAAAAGTCCCTCCCCAGCTTTCTTCTAGACCCTTTCAGGTATTGGAAGGCCACTAGAACATCTCTCCTATTGGAGCATACATTTATAAATCCTGACAGATAACTAATTTTCTCCTAGCCTTTCTTCTGCCTCTGGAAAAGGGACAAAAACACAGTGAGAAGGTATTTGGGCTTCATTAAATGCAAACTTAAGATTCCATCATCTGCTGTCCAGAAGTCACCACACCCAGACAAATGGGACGTGGTACAAAGGAAGGAATACCCCTTGGTCCACTCAGGAAGAATCTCTCTGGCAGACAGGTGACTTGCAGGGCTCTAAGAGTGAAACAATTTTTTTGTGTCAAGTGCTCAGTCACTTTGGGGTGAGTCCTTAAAGGTCTCTGTAAAGCCTGTGAGGATCTCGATGAGTAAAACGTATAGGATTGTGCAATATCTGAGAGGAGCCAGACAAAAAGCACAGGACAGGCACTGGGGTGGATCACTTGGTAGGAACACAGGCAGCCTAAGTGAGGGAGAGACACAATTCACAGAATCACTGAATCGTTTTGGTTGGAAAAGACCTTTGAGATCATCGAGTTCCATCGTAAGCCCAACACTGCCCAGTCCACCACTAAACCATGTCCCCAAGCGCTATGTCTACGCAGTCATCTCATTTTGCTATACAGACTTGCTGAGGGACAGCTTGAAGTGCAGAATTTTGAGAAGTCTGATCTAGGGATTTGGCTGCTCTTCCTAAATAGAGGGGACTCTGGGGTTTCCAGTCTTTCCTCCCTTTCAGATTTACAGTCTAGCTGTTTGCACAGCAACCAAGGACCAAGTCTGCTGCAAAGTCTGTATGCAGTAAAGAATCGGTGGGCTCTTGCTTCTTAACATGTCTATCAACAAATTGAGCAAGGAGAGCAATGCTGACATTCAACATTTGCTGAAGAGACAAAAATACTTATAGTCATTATGTCTGTTCATCATCAACAATGTTTTAAACTGAAAGAGGTAGATTTAAATTGGACATAAGGAAGAAATCTTTTATGATGAGGGCAGTGAGACACCGAATGGGTTACCCAGAGAAGCAGTGGATGCCCTATCTGTGGAAGTGTTCAAAATCAAGTTGGACGGCGCTTTGAGCAACCTGACCTGGTGAAAGATGTTCCAGTAGGGCAGGAGGGTTGGATGAGGTGATCATTGAAGGTCCCTTCCAACCTAAATCATTCTTTGTGATTCTATGACTTGTGTGCTGTGCAGCACACTGGTCTGTATTGGGACCAGTACTGTTTAACATCTTCATTAATGATATAGACAGTAAGATCAAGTGCACCCTCAGCAAGTTTGCTGATGACACTGAGTGGTGCAGTTGACACACCTGAGGGACGGGATGCCATCCAGAGGGACCTGGACAGACCCAAGCAGTGGACCCATGTGAACCTAATGAGGTTCAACAAGGCCAAACATAAGGTCCTGTACCTGAGTTGGGGCAACCTCTGGTATCAGTACAGGCTGGGGATAAAGGGATTGAGAGCAGCCCTGAGAAGGACTCGGAGGTAGTGGGGAATGAGGAGCTGGACATGAGCTGGCAACGTGCGCTCACAGCCCAGAGGCCAATAACCGTGTCCTGAGCTGCATCCAGAGCAGCGTGGGCAGCAGGGCGAGGGAGGGGATTCTGCCCGTCTGCTCTGCTCTGCTGAGACTCCAACTGCAGTGGTGTGTCCAAAAGGACAGCACATAGCACATAAATTAAATTACCAAATAATAGAAAGTAATGTACAGAAACACGGAAGAAGAAATCATAACCTTACGAGAAAATAATTTTTAAAAACCCGAGAACTTACCTAAATGCAAGTCCTACAGCCTGTGGTTTTAGTAAAGTGTTGACATCTGCTGGTGAACAAGGGGAAAAGCAGCTCTGAAATCTCCAAGAACTGCAGATAAGAGCCCTTTTTCACTCCCACCTGGAGAGGCTGAGTTCCATTTGCATGCCTGCTATAGAACAGCTCAGATAATTGCTCTATAAATGTTGCCAGGTTTTAAAGCAGGAGATGAGTGTAACACCACTGTTCATTTCATAGAATCATCAAATGTTGTGGGTTGGGAGGGACCCACAAGATCACCCAGTCCAATTCCTGTCCCTGCACAGGACAAGCCCAACATTCAGACCATGTGTCTGAGGGCACATGTTGGCCAAATGCTGCTGGAATCTTGTCAGGCTTGGGGCCATGAGCACCTCCCTGGGGAGCCTGTGCCAGTGCTCCACCACCCTCTGCCTCAAGAACCTTTTCCTCATGGCCAACCTCACCCTCCCCTGCCACATCTTCCTGCCAAGTGACTCCAGTCTCTCCTCATACCCTTCCCCTCTAAACCCTTCACCAATGTTGTGTCCCTCCTCTGGACACTCTCCAGCAGCTTTAGATCCTTTTTATCCTGTGGTGCCCAAACTGCCCCCAGTGCTGGAGCTGAGGCCGCCCCAGTGCAGAGCAGAGCAGGATGATCCCCTCCCTCGCCCGGCTCGCAGTGCAGTGCTGGATGCACCCAGGACACGGGTGTCCCTCTTGGCTGCCAGGACACACTGTTGGTTCATGTTCATTTGAAAAGGAACAGAGAAGAAATCTAGTCCTCTTTGCATGTGGGCCGTGCCAATCTACTATAGTCTGCAGTAGTGTGCTAAAGGATGAGGAAAAATAACAAGTTTGTCTCTTCTAAACTAAAAGGATAGCAGTGAACTTGTTTTGCTACATACTGTCAGGGAGCAAAGGAAGCAGGGATACTGGGACAGCTCACTGGAACTGAGAATGAAGAATGGGCAAGCAGTGGCTGGCATCCTTAATGGACTGTCACAGACATGTGACAGAAACTAACGGTGTAGGGTTAGACTGATGAAGGTTTGTGCCCTACTGTGGACTTCAAGGGTAGCACCACTCATTGCAACAAAAAAATTTGCAATTCACATAAACTGAACACTGCTCTCTCCTTACCATGCACCACTATATTTTTTAACATAACCAGCAGAAGTATTACAAGCTATCCCTGATCTCTAAAATCATATTCTTTTCCAGCTCATAAGTGTGACACACCAACAGAGGAGCATCTGGGGTTCTACGGTTTCATTCGGATTCTGAGACTAACCAAGCAATTACTCAGAAGAAATATATGCCAAGTAAAAAAAAGTAACAAGTCTACTTAGTTCTTTGTCTACTTAGTTCTTCATTACTGCAGCTAAATAGATATTTACAATCAATTGATGTTTAAGGGCCTTATTTCAAATTATACAGCTGCACAAATTATCGCTTTCGCTTTTCCAGTTACTAGTTTGCCCTGGAATGTCCTCACCACACTCGAGCCATACTGGGTCAAATCACATCTTCGCAGGCAGTTGGCATCAGGGTGTCCCTGCTGATGGCTGGGCTGTCAGTCCACCTGCCAGCTGACAGTAAGTCCGAGTCGACACGGAGTATGTAGCTCCTGTCTTTATTCCTTTCTTATGCCTCATGCTCGGCCCTTTGAAGCTAACCCAGTATGCACTCAGTGCTCATGGTGAGCTTCGGTTCAGTTCGTGTTCCAATTACAAGTGAATATTCAGGGTTGTTCCTTTTTTGGTTATTCTATTTGCTGTTATCTCATATCTGAGCTTGTAGAGACCTGCAACCCTCAGTTCTTCCTAACTCTGTGAGTCAGTGGTGCCAGCTTGATCCATACAACTGGGGAAGAGAACCTTCAGGCCTGTATTGGGTTTGCGTGGCAAGGTTTTGGTAGCAGTGGGGGAGAGGGGGGACATGGGGTGGCTTCTGCGAGAGAAGCTGCCAGAAGCTTCCCCCATGTCTGACTCGACACAGCCAATGCCACCGGCTACAAGAATGGACCCGCCGCTGGCCAAGGCCGAGCCCATCAGTAACGCCTCTGTGAGAACAGAATTAAGAAAAAAAAAGAGAGGGAAGAAAAAAGCTGCACACTTTGCAGCTGGAGAGAGGAGTGAGAAGATGTGAGAGAAACAACTCCACAGACACCAAGGTCAGTGAAGAAGGAGGGGGAGGAGGTGCTCCAGGCGCCGGAGCAGAGATTCCCCGCAGCCTGTGGTGAAGACCATGGTGAGGCAGCTGTCCCCCTGCAGCCCATGGAGGTCCATGGTGGAGCAGATGACCACCTGTAGCCCATGGAGAGAGGAGCCCACGCTGGAGCAGGTGGATGCCCAAAGGAGGCTGTGACCCCACGGGAAGCCCGCGCTGGAGCAGGATCCTGTCAGGTCCTGTAGCCCGTGGAGAGAGGAGCCCACGCCGGAGCAGGTGGATGCCTGAAGGAGGCTGTGACCCTGCGGGAAGCCCGCGCTGGAGCAGGTTCCTGTCAGGACCTGTAGCCCGTGGAGAGAGGAGCCCACGCCGGAGCAGGTTTGCTGGCAGGACTTGTGACCCCGTGGGGGATTCGCACTGGAGCAGTCCCTTCCTGAAGGACTGCACCCCATGGAATGGACCCAGGCTGGAGCAGTTCCTGGAGAACTGTCAGTCATGGGAAGGACTCACGCTGGAGAAGTTCATGGAGGACTGTCTCCCGTGAGAGGGACCCCACGCTGGTGCGGGGGAAGGAGTCCTCCCCCTGAGGAGGAAGCAGCGGCAGAAACAACGTGTGATGAACTGACGCCAACCCCTGTCCCTGTCTCCCTGTACTGCTGGGGGGAGGAGGTGGAAAATCGGGAAAGAGATGAAGCCCGGGAAGAAGGGAGGGATGGGGGAGGTGTTTTAAGATTTGGTTTTACTTCTCATTCTCCTCTAATTTTGATTGGTAATAAAGTAAATTTGAGGGTTTTTTTCTCCCCCAAGTCGAGTCTGTTTTGCCCGTGCCAGTAATTGCTGAGTGATCTCTCTCTGTCCTTATCTCCACCCACGAGCTTTTCGTTATATTTTTCTCCCCCTGCCCATTTGAGGAGGGGGAGTGATAGAGTGGGCTTTGGTGGGCATCCGGCCTCTAGCCAGGGTCAACCCATCACAAGGCCACAGCCTGTCATGGCAGGGCTTTGGTTAACCTACACCGCACAGCGATTTGAGCTATGACACACCTGGGAAGTCAACCCGTTCATAGCACCTCGAAGGTCCTCCCATCCTGATGGGCTAGGCCATCCCAAGTCCTGCCCTCGCCTGTGCAGCGCCTGTCAATAAAGCTACAGCGGACCTGTGTTGCCCTTACACCATCTCCTAGACTTCACGTCCAAATCTTGTTATCTCTAGCAAGTCTTTATATAAAACCATTCACACATGTACCATGTTAAAAACCAGCTTTAGACAAGCTTCATGTCCTGGGATGCTGTTCCAGACTCTTGCTTCAATTATGTGTTTTTCAGGACATTTTACTGCCCAGGCTATTCTCTGTTATTTTAGACAATCATCTCACTTGTCTTTCACTCTGCCTGAAACCTATTGCCAACATTTGCATTTTCCTCTCTCCTAAATGTACTCATCAAGTTGTCAAATCTTTCCTTTATATTCTCCTCACCTTGCTTAGTTACTGGCTTAAGTTTCAAAATTGTCTCTACTGTGTAGCTTCTGCAAACAGCCTGACAAGATATTAAAGCTCCTGTCCAATGCTGCAGGACTATAAACATGCCTTAAAAGAGGCTTAAAAGACAGAGGAGACTCTTCTGACCTGCTTTCCACCCATATACGTACCCTAGTGAAAGCATTATGGCATTGACACCACCTAAAACACTCACTGCCTTTTTTCTGCTGCCTCTGTCCCCTTTTCCATAGAGCCCTCCGCACACAGCTCGCTTGCACCTTTTCCCTGGTACACCCTTCAACAACATCTAAGCAGTCTTTGAAAAGTTACTGAGGGACACAGCCTGCAGTACTGGGTTTAAATTATTTCTGTAAAAGTTTGCACTGCTCTGCTGAAAACAGAGGAATGGCCGAAAATACAGGAGATATAGAACACCTGTAGGAGATCTCCACTAAAAGATCTTTCACTTTTACTATTTATCACTTTCCTAAACTTGGTTCGAGCACGTTTGGCAGTTGTAGCTAATTCCATAGAATCATAGAATCATTAAGGTTGGAAAAGACCTCTAAAATCATCAAGACCAACCATCAATCCAACACCACCATGCTCACTAAACCATGTCCTGAAGTGTCATGTCCACACATTTTCTTAATGTCGCCAGGGATGGTGACCTCACCACTTCCCTGGGCAGCCTGTTCCAATGTACAGGTCAGACTGACAGGCCTGTAGTTCCCTGGATCTTCCTTCCAGTTCTTCTTGTAGATGGGTGTCACATTGGCAAGCCTCCCGTCATGGGACCTCCATTGATGCTGCTGATAAATGATGGACAGTGGCTTGGCAAGCTCTTCCACCAGCTCCCTCAGTACTCTTGCTTGGATGGATCCTATGTGGCCCCATAGACTTGTGAGTACTCAGGTGGTGTAGCAGGTCATTAATTGCTTCCTCCTGGATTATGGGCAGTTTATTCTGCTCTCCGTCCCTGTCTTTCAGGTCAAGGTGCTGAATACCCTGTGGGTATTTGGCACCATTTCTACATACTGCAATTTTTAAATGCTGGATTATGAAGTATACAACATACACTTGAAAAAGTACTAGTCCCAAAGAGAAACTTCATTGCAAACATAAGGCAGATAACCAGCAAAAACTTATTTTAAACCAACATATAGTTAGTTATTATTAGAAAATCTATGTGGAAAAATAGCTCAGACCAATGAACTGGGAGTGCAGAGAACTTGTTAGTGCTGACTGGAGAATGTAAATTCAGTACCGTACAGACGCATTAGGCAGGGGACAGATGAAGCCCTACCTCCCATGTTTTTGATGTGCCTCCCTTAACAAGACCTGTTGGACCACAACCAGTTTAGATGCTTCTGTGTTCCTCAGTGTATCAGGGTCTAGAATTTATGCACAGAACCAGCTTTGGTTTCATCTGCGACCAAAGAACTTACACATGTCCAACAGAAAAATTGTCAGTAGCTAGAAGCTTCTATAGACCGAAGGCACCCAGAAAGCACAATTCTTTCCCCCTCCACCTCCCCCCTACTTAGTTTGAAAGTGCACTGAAGCGTGTTTCACAGAATCACAGAATAGTAGTGGTTGGAAAAGACCTTTAAGATCATTGAGTCCAACCATTAACCCAACACTACCAATCCCACCTCTAAACCACGTCCCTCAGCACCTTGTCTGCCCGTCTGTTAAATCCCACCAGGGAAGGTGACTCCACCACCTCCCTGGGCAGCCCCTTCCAATGTCTGAGAACGCTTTCAGTGAAGAAGTTTTTCCTCAGATCCAATCTAAACCTTCCCTGGCGCAACTTGAGGCCATTTCCTCTTGTCCTGTCACTTGTTCCTTGGTTGAACAGACCCACCCCCACCTCTCTCCACCCTCCTTGCAGGGACTTGGACAGAGCCAGAAGGTCTTCCCTCAGCCTCCTTTTCTCCAGGCTCAACAACCCCAGTTACCTCAGCGGGGAACTCAACACACTTGTGCTCCAGACCCTTCCCCAGCTCCGTTGCCCTTCTCTCCAGAGCTTTCCTACCCTCCAGCAGATCAACACTGCTGCCCAACTTGGTGTCATCTGTGAACTGACTGAGGGTGCCCTCAACCCCCTCACCCAGATCATTGATAAAGATGTTGAACAGAACTGGCCCCAATACTGATCCTTTGGGAACACCACTGGTGACCGGCTGCCAAGTGGATTTAACTCCATTCACCAGAACTCTCTGGGCCTGGCCATCCAGCCAGTTCTTTACCCATCAAAGAGTACATCCAACCTCATTTGGTTGAGGTTGAAAAGCATGGTTTTTTTTCAGGGGAAACCTGTAGATCTCGCAGTTTACACCCACCTGCTAAAGCAACTACAGGTTCTTTATTTAGGATGTTTTGCTACTACTTCCCTTTGGCACTGGCAGAGCCCCATCCTACGGCTGCTGGGGTCACTGGGCACTGTGCAGAGGTGCAGCTCTGTACCGGCACAGAACAACTCCAGGTTGCAGGCAGAGTCAGGAGAGATGTGACACACATCCTCACAGAGCCACCCCACACAGTGCTGCCAAGCCTTCTGCAGCCTTTCATAGAATCACAGAATGGTTTGGGTTGGAAGGGACCTTAAAGCTAACTCAGTTCCAACCCCCCTGCCATCAGCAGGGACACCTTCCACTAGACCACGTTGCTCAAAGCCTCATCCAACCTGGCCTTCAACACTTCCAGGGAGGAGCAGCCACAGCTTCTCTGGCCAACCTGGGCCAGTGTCTCACCACCCTCACAGTGAAGAATTTCTTCCTCACATCTCATCTCAATCTCCCCTCTCCCAGTTTAAAGCCATCACCCCTTGTTCTGTCACTCTCTGTCCTTGTCCAAAGTCCCTCCCCAGCCTTCCTGGAGCCCTTTCAGGTACAGGAAGGTCCCTATAAGTAGAGATCTACAGTCATAGAGATCTACATATCACTTTCAAATATCTTCTTGAAAAGCAAGTGCAGGTTTGTTTTTTTTTCTTTCCAGGGATCCCTTGTGATCTTGAAGAGATCTGCACTGCCCGGGCCCTCTCCCTGAGACGGCAATGCAGTTTGGAAAAGCAACTCTGGAAACCCTGAAGTCCAGTCTGGGAGCCTCTTTCCTTTTGCTTTCAGTGAGCGGTTTTGCTACTGAAGGATCCAACATCAGGCTGAAGAGGAAAAAGCAGAACAAGGAGGTGTCTGGCTTTTCCTCAACCACTCAGGGGTGTGCGGGATCTGGCTGCAGTTGTGCAGCCCCAGCTCTTTTCTGGAGCTGCATAGAGGAGCGACTGCAGCAGGCAGGCATGGGGGGCAAACAGGCAGCCAGGGCGGAGGGGGAGACAGGTAGGCAAGGAAGTAGGAAGAGCAGGCATGCAGGGAGGGGAAGCAGGGAAGAATGAGGGAGGGAGAGAGGAAGGGAGAGAGGGAGGGAGGGAGCAGGGAGGGAGGGGAGGAGAGGGGAGAGAAGGGAGGGGAGGAGAGGGGAGAGAAGGGAGGGGAGGAGAGGGGAGGGAGGGAGGGAGGGAGGGAGGGAGGGAGGGAGGGAGGGAGGGAGGGAGGGAGGAGGGAGGGAGAGAAGGGAGAGAAGGGAGAGAAGGGAGAGAAGGGAGGGGAGGAGAGAGGGGGAGAGGGGGGGAGAGGGGGGGAGAGGGGGGGAGAGGGGGGGGAGAGGGGGGGAGAGGGGGGGAGAGGGGGGGAGAGGGGGGGAGAGGGGGGGAGAGGGGGGGAGAGGGGGGGAGAGGAGGGGAGAGGGGAAGGAAGGAGGGAGGGAGGGAGGGAGGGAGGGAGGGGAGGAGAGGGGAAGGAGGGAGGAAGGGAGGGAGGGGAGGAGAGGGGAAGGAGGGAGGGAGGGAAGGAGGGAGGGAGGGAGGGAGGAAGGGAGGGAGGGAGGGGAAGAGAGGGGAGGGATGGAGGGAGGGGAGGAGAGGGGAGGAGAGGGGAGGGAGGGAGGGGAGGAGAGGGGAGGAGAGGGGAGGAGAGGGGAGGGAGGGAGGGGAGGAGAGGGGAGGAGAGGGGAGGGAGGGAGGGGAGGAGAGGGGAAGCAAGCAGGCAGGCAGGAGGGAGGGGAAGCAGGCAGGCAGGGAGGGATGCAGGCAGGGAGGGAGGGAGGGATGCAGGGAGGGGAAGCAGGCAGTGGAGGGAGGGAAGGGAGGGAAAGCAGAGGCAGGCAGGCGGGGCGGCTGTGTGGCAGTGCCAGGGCCCGTCGGGAAACCGGGAGAAGCAAAAGGAAAGTTCAGGAAGACGCTGCAGGGGGTGAGGGGAGTGGGTGTTCATGGCTGGCAGAGGAAGGCTTTTTGCTTTAGTTATTTGTGTCCAAAATGATTGGTACGGGAAAAAGTGATCCAATTTTACAGCATTGGAGGTTGTAAGTGATTTAGCCAAAAGTAGCACACAGCCCGTGAGTTTTGTACAGGTGCTGAGTATGGCCAGAACCTGCTTTAACTCCTCTACACTTGTGTATTCAGAGGGGGCATCTCTTTTTACTGATCCATCCCCAAATACCCTCGCAGCAGGTCACAGCACAAAACGGTGCTATTCACCCCAACGGATTTGGACAGGCAAGCCACAGAACTTATGCTCCATGCCCCAAGCAAGTCTTCATCCTTCCTGGCCGAGGGTAACAAACCACTTTCAAGCACGTGGTTTCTAACGGGATCCCGGCAAGCCCAGGAATGCCCGAGCTCCCTGCCAGCACGTTGCTTAGCTGTTTGTTTCTATGACCCTTCCTATCACCATCAACAACCCGGAGAGGACAGCAGATACTGGGGTGGCAGGAGGGTTCGTTTTACCCTAAGTGCAGCTTAAAGTAAAACTTC
The DNA here is from genome assembly GCA_907165065.1 of Caprimulgus europaeus. The sequence goes on along the minus strand of OU015528.1, from coordinate 4,189,434 downwards.
CCACGGGCAGGGCAGGGCAGAGCCGGGCACAGTCGCGGCGGGGCCAGACCCCCCGCACCACACACGAGAGGTGGGCGCACCTGTTCCGGGCGCCCTCCCTCCTCTCGGGAATGACCTCTTCTCCCTCCTCCTCGTCCTCTTCTTTCGCTTCTTCCTCCTCCTTCTCCTCCTTCCCCCACCCCGCCCCAGCCCGGCTGCCTGCCCGAACGCCCCGCCTCTCCGCCCCCGGGCCCGAAGTACACTTTCACCCCGATCCCTGGCAAGCCCGGCGCTTTGCGGCAGCGCTACCGCCTGTCTAGAAACTTCTCGGTCCCTCCCTCTCCCCTCCCCTTCCTCCTCCCGGCCGAGCGGGGGCCGGCGCTGCGGCGAAGGAAGACAGGCAGGCAGGAGGGAAGGAGGGGCTCCGCGCTCGCCCGCGTTGCTCGGAGCCAGAGGCGCAGCCAGGCGCCAGTCGCAGCCTCAGCCCGGCGGGAGGAGGCCGGTGCCCACCCCGACCCAGCGCAGCGGCTTTTCCTGGTGCAGCGGTGGCAGCAGCAGGCGGGATGACGGCGGAGGAGATGAAAGCGGAGGGGTCTCCCTTGGAGGGGACGGACATCACCCCTAAGCGGGATGAGGGCGTCCTCAAGGTACGGCGGCTGCGCCCCATCCCCTCGCAGTCACTCGGAGGCCGGTGGAGGGGCGGAGAGAGGGGGCTGGTCCCTCCTCGCAGGCGCTCCCCGAGCGCCCTGTCCCCACCGGGGCCCGTTCTGTCCCCTGAGGGGACGGGCTCGTGCTGCTCGCGCCATTAAACATGAGCAGCGGCGGCGGCGCGCGGAGACGGCGGGAGGCCGCCTCGGCCACGCACGCGCTGCCCGCCCGCTCGCGGGGGCTCCCACGCGGCGGCGCGCGGCTGCCGGCAGCGCTTCTCCACCCTCCCCCGCCCCTTTCCCCGCCAGGCGCTCGGAGCCCCCTGGGGGGCGGGATGGCGCGCGGGCGCTTCTGGCCGCCTTCGGGCTTCTCCCCGGGGCGGGGGGGGGGGGGGGGGCTGGGGGTCCGGGTCCCCCCCAGCACGTGCTCGGTGGCCGGGATTTAAGATGGTGGCCGGGCAGGGCCCGACGGTGCCGCGCACGTCCCGCGCTGCTGCCCGGTTCTGGCGGTCTGAGGCTGTGGCTTTCCAGCATCGCCACGAGTCGAGATGGAGCGATGCGGGGCTGAGGGGGAGCAGCGGGCGCGGGGCTGTTGGTGGGGAGCAGGGTCGGCCCTGGGCCGGGCCGACTGCTCCGGGCGCCCAGTGTGCCCGGCGGTCGCCTGGCTGCCGTCCTTCAACCTGGGAGGGCTGTTGGTGAGGGCAGCAGAGTTTACACCATCAGGGGGAGTTGCACCGACTCTCTCTGTCAGATATCTCCATAGCTCTAGAAACTTCTTCAGTCTTCTGTAAAAGCTTTTAACAATCACTAGAAGCTTTTTTTTTTTTTTTTTTTTAAGCGCAGTGAAATGTCAACGTTATGGTGTTTGGAAGAATAAAAGCAGCACCGCCACAAAGACAAAATTCTGTTTTTGACCCTTAGAGCCTCCTGGCTCTCAATTTTGGGTTTGCCATAGAGGTGCTGTCTGCAGGTCAGTAGCGGTATCAGGGACCACATGGAAGAAGTGCAGTTGGCTTCTGCACTTTGCTTTCCCATGTTTCCTGCTAACATGCTTTGGTGAGCATTCCTTTTTTAATTCTTTTTTTTTGCACCTAGCACGGTATTAGGTTCAAGTTCTCAGCTGTGTGGCTGCCCAGGATGCTGCTGCAGGTCTCCTGCATCTCACTGAGCATGGTGACAGGCAGTGAGCATCTGCCTGTTCCATGCAGTACCTGCCTTCTGATAGTGGAGAAGCAAATTAAAAATAATTAAAAAAAATATTAAAAGTAGGAGAGGAGAAAATACTGCCAAAAGAACTGAGGTTATGGAAACCTCAGAAAAGGTGAAATTGTGAATTGATTGGGCAAAAGACTGTAAAGACCATCAAGTCTGGCCTTCATGGATTTTTTTTTTTTTTTTGTAATTACCCACATGCAGAATACACCCATCGAAATCAAGGGTCTAACTCTTGAACTAATCTGCACTAATTTTGTACTGGTGTCGTTGCACTGTTTCCAGGAGAGGTTTTTTTTTTTAAGAATTTGTTCATTAGCTTTGTATCAGAATAGTATTCAGAAGTTTTTACCTGGTTTTGCTGAATGTGCTTGTGCTATTTCTAGGGTAAGCGTTTAAGTTTAGGCATAGAAATACTGGCAATTACTGTAAGAAACAGAAAAATTGAGTTTCTCCATCCAAAGGGAAGTATAAACCTTATAGAAAACAAGGTTGCCATGTTGAGTGTATGAAAAAAGTGACACTTGAGTCTCTAGAAAATGAAATAAATGTAAAATAATAATATTGTATAAATACTGAAAATGAATGTTTGTTACTTTCATGTTGGGTAACTTGGTATGACACTACAAGAATATGACATTTGGAAAAGCTTAGTATATTTACATTAAATGCAGTTATTATTTCAAAGTGACTTCAGATTGGCTGTTTAAAATTACTAGTTTGGACCCACTTTTTTGTATATACATCTAAGTGTGATGTAGTTTAGGTTGGTTACCAGATTTACATTGTTTTCATATGTCTGTGTTCCCTGATCTCTGTGAGAGTGGTTTGAATTTTTACCTTTGGGGGGAAGTCACGAGATGAGTTCTGCAACGCTAATAACTGCTGAGGTGGTGCAGGGTGTGCTGTATGAGGGCAGGCATCCCTCTTCACTCTGAGCCTTCTCTGCCTAGGAAACCAAGCAGGTACTATTTTTTTTTCTCTTTTATGCATCCAGTGAGGTGCTTTCAGCTTGTCAAGAGTCTGACAGGAGCTGTCTGTGTTCCCTCAGCTTTCCATGGAGGCTGCTGAAGTTTCAATTGCCTAGCCAGTCATAAGGATGGCGGGTGGCAACGTAGGAGAGGGGGGATGGTTGGAGGAAGTTGAAATTTGGGAAGGAGACTCCCAAGGGTCTGCTTCCTTCAGGGAAAAACATGATGGGTATGGAAGCGTGACACCTTCATAGCTTTTCTTTAAAGGAGGGACACCAATCCATACTTGTGTAGAACTGCCCTGGAACAAGTGTTTCTCCTGTATGAACAGTATATTTTCCAGGTCACTCTAGAAGCGAGCAAACAGGGTCCATTGGTTCCCTTTTGCCTTGCTAAAGTAACGCAGAGCTTTGGCTCGGAGCTAAATGGTTTCAGTCGGTACTGGAGAAAACTCAAATTTTAACTTCAGGAATCCCGTTATTCACAAGGCTTCGTATCCATCCCTGTGAGATGTGTCAGTATTATTCCCTGTTCCTATACACATTTCAAATGAACACCAGAGAGATTGGCCAGCCTTGCTTTCTGTATAGTGTAGATTTAATTTAGTTGATGCTGGTCTTGTTAGCTAGATTGGGGAACCTCTTGAGAAGAAAATCAAGTCTTTGCAGCTGTATGTGCTCCAGAGGACTGGAGCACCTCTCTGCTGAAGAAAGGTTGAGGGAGCTGGGCTTGTTCAGCTTGGAGAAGAGAAGGCTCCAGGGGGACCTCACTGCAGCCTCCCAGTACCTGAAGGGAGCTTAGAAACAGAAGGGAGAGTGACTTTGTACATGGGCAGAGAGTGACAGGACCAGGGGAAATGGTTTCAAACTATTGAGGGAAGATTTAGGTGAGATATTGGGAAATTTTACACCCAGAGGGTGGTGAGACACTGTCCCAGGTTGCCCAGAGAAGCTGTGGCTGCTCCTCCCTGGAAGTGTTCTTGGCCAGGTTGGATGAGGCTTTGAGCAACCTGGTCTAGTGGAAGGTGTCCCTGCTGCTGGCAGGGGGATTAGAACTGGATGAGCTTTAAGGTCCCTTCCAACCCAAACCATTCTGTGATTCTATGAAATGGAGGTGCTGGCAATCCATGTCACAGTTGTGGGGAGAAAAAATTAATACAATATAGTAATTAAGTGTTGCTGTGTTGGCTGCTAGAACTAACCTTCCTTGGGGCGAGATTCTGCTAACCTTTGGAAAGGTTAGGGTCTGGTTTAACTCGGGTAATCTCAGATTACATGTTAATAGACTTTACATGGATAGAACCAGCTCGTTTTCTTGTTTAAGTGCTTTGCCTAGAGCACCGAATTCAGGGGTAATGTTAGGGTGGTGGTGAGGAAAGTACTTGAATAAAACAAAAAAAAACCTGCCTAATACTTTAACTGGTTAGTTTCAGGAACATTTAAAATCCTGTTGAGGAAAGGTAAGCAACGTTGCTGACTAGAGATGCAGAGATCTCTGAGCTGGTGCCAGCTGTTGCTCAGGAAATTCTGGTTTCACAGCAGAGCCATCTTGAGGTTCCTGCATTCGCAACGCTGCTGTTCTGCAGGCAGAATAGTTGATCCATTTCCAGATAACTGAAGCTAGCCTGTAAATCCTTTATCTACTGAAGGTGATAACACATACATCTAAGTAAATGGAATTAATGTCCGATAGGCAGAATTAGTTTTCACCATCTTTATGTTGCTTATTGTTTTTCTCAGGTTGTCAAGAGAGAAGGCAGTGGGACCGAGTCTCCGATGATAGGTGATAAAGTGACCGTCCATTACACAGGATGGCTTCTTGATGGCACCAAATTTGACTCCAGTCTGGACAGGAGAGACAAATTCTCATTTGACTTGGGGAAAGGTAATGTCTTGTATTTGGTATTGATCAGTTTTAGTAATCATTGAGATGGGATTTCATTGCATGTCTGGCTCCTTTGCATGTTAAAGTTACTATTTAAACTTGTTTTCACAGCTTGAGGTTTATTATTTTGATAAGAGAATAATCAGCAGGCCCAATCAGCATGGCTTTGAGATTTTTCTGAATGAGAAGGTGGTGTAGCCCTTTAATAAGACCTGCTGAAGAATTCATTTGCCTCAGACAAAGCACTTTGGGGAGTGAATTTGCCCTGAAGCATGGTGATAAAGGGCAGTTAAATAGCCAGGATGTGCATTTTGTTGATTGTTTGGGTTTTTTTGTTTTCTTTTCTGTAGAATACTGAAATTCAGGAATACTTAACTGTGGGGATCATGGGGGCAGCTGTCAGCTACAGCATGACGAAACATACTCCCCTTTTTCCTTAAGTTCCTAAATTAACCCAAATATGAATCTTGAAGCAATGCCTCTCTTCATTATCAAAAGCCTTCATTTTTTGAATAGAAATCCAAACATCCTTGTCCCAGCAAATTTTATTACTGAATCTGATTTTTTCCCTGGCAATTCCTTACCTGCTCCTTTATTTGCGAGATAAATTCTGCCATGTCCTGACATTTGAGAGGATAGGAAGTGTGCCTCTTAATACAAGACTAAGAGAAAGGCTGCTTGACTGAGCTGAAAGGAGCAGCAAGTAGGAGAGCTTGAGTAAGAGAGAGGATTTTGTTACTTGAGGTTCCAGCTTCTGTTCGCTTTTGGCTTGAGGAGGAATACTACTTCTCCTGCTTTCTTCCCCATTTCTGTTACAACTACATGTAACTTTTAGTTACCACTCGCACTGCTCTTTGCCAACTGATAAAGTACAGAGAGAAAAAGCTGTTGTTTTGGATGGTTTTCAAAACATGAGCAGGCAATCTCTCGCCCCAAGACCTTCCTCTTCAAAGAGTTTATTGTTATTTCCTCACGCTTGAGATTGTGCCGAGTGTTGCAGCCTGTGTCTGTGTTCAGATGGCTTGTCTTCTTTATAGGCAAAGTAAGGGGAGGAAAAGAATTGCTACACCTAGAGTGAAGAAATGTAGCCAAATTTGGGTCTCCAAGTAACTTTATCATTTGATTAGGGCTAAAATTGATGCACATGAATCGGAGTGAGCACAAGTCTTTCAGTATTTCTGCTTCATCTTAGCTTTTGTACACTAAAAGTGATGATGCTCAGTTTCACAGCTGATGATGTCTTTTGTCTATGCCGAGCAATGATGTGATTGGAATTTGACTTGCGTAGGTGAGGTGATCAAAGCGTGGGACATTGCTGTGGCGACCATGAAGGTCGGTGAAATCTGTCGGATTACGTGTAAACCAGAATACGCCTATGGTTCAGCTGGGAGCCCCCCAAAGATCCCTCCCAACGCTACGCTGATTTTTGAGGTAAGTGAGGGACCATCACCAAAATGGTGCACTTGAAAAACAGACAAAAATGGTATTTCACTGGAGCAAAAGTGTGATGTAACATCCTTTCAAAACAGGAATGTTAGGTTTTCTGAAGAGCAAAATATGACCAGTTAGGGTAGTGTGGGCAAAGCGTGGAGTTCTGGTCTGGCTGCTGCTGATCTGCAGTGGCTCACATTCCTTATTTTGGAGTTTTTAAAATCCTTTAATGTTTTCCAGTGTTCATAGTTTTAATTTTACAGCTATAGAATGATTTAGTGTAGGAGACTGCAGGTTGGGGAGGGCTGTCTCAGTGGTGGACTCTCAAGTAGTTGAAGAAGTTAAATCTTTGATCCTCTTTCTACTTCATAAGACTCAAAGTAATGATACTTATGTTAAACATTATCAAGTTTCAACAACAGAAAGAACAACTCATGTCCTCAGTAATACATTTTTCATGCCTTGTTTTCTTTGCAATGTTAACACAGTCTTTTGTGGACTGTTTGGGGAAGAAAAGATTATAATTACCCCATGTAAGCTGCTGGAATATAAAGTGTGTTTGAACAGCCCTGCAACGATGAATTCTTGTTTTCTGTAGAGCTGAGCATTTTAATACGCCTTAAAACACCATAAGAACAGTTTGGGTTCAGGTTGCTCGTCAATTACCAAAGCCTGTCTGTTGATCCAGGCTATGCTGGTCAATCTTACCATCGTAGAAAGTCATTTGTAGACACTTGATCCCTGTGACAGGTGGAGTTTGGTGTCTGGGTACTGCTAGTTTCACAGACAGTTGGTCTTAATCAGAGGTGAACTGCATGGCTTAGGGAGCACGAAGCCAGTTAGCATGGATATTCCTTACCCTCACCAGCAGAGGACAGAATTTGTTTCTTGGTGATCATTAAAGCATCTTTCCTCCCCACCCCTTCCCAAAACAGGGTGGAAATGGCAGCAGTGAGAGTGGTTGGTCAGAATGCTGAGACTTGGATTTGTTTTTTCCATAAAGGATGATATTAAAGCTGTTCCTGGAGCGTGCTCTAACAGTCTAAACGCTGTTTTAGGTGGTTATATTTTTCTTATTGTTGAAGTAGTTCAATTTTACAAGAAATACTTTAAAATTAATTGCACCTGAGAGAAGGCAGATGGATTATTTTTAAGCATGATTTTTAAAATTACTTTGTTTTAAAATACTTAATGGAATGGACTCCTACATTGGGGGCACAAGGAAAGTTTTTTTAGCTCTGATTGCTCTAAGATTGAACAAAATTATATCAGAGAAAGGTAGAAAAAAGCTGATGCAGTAGGGACTGAAAGCCTATTTAGATTTTAATGGAAACAATGAGCAGCTGTTAAGAGGGTAAATTAAACATAATTAAATATTGTATTTGTATTACATTTGGCTTGTGTATTTGCATTTCTTTTTTCCATGGACTTGTGAATCATAGCATTAAAGATGTATTTGTGCAGAAGGATTAAAAAAACTGCCAGCAGGTAGTAGCCCAGGCCACTAAGGGATGAGAACTTACTCATTTTGAGTACATCAAAATTAATGCCATTATTTCTGCAATTGACTGTTGAAAAATCATAACTTGTAAAGCTGTTCTTTTTTTTTAAATGTATAAATCCAGAGGTACTCATGTCTTATTTATGTTGAATCAAACTACACATGCTGGAATGCTGCGTGCTTTGCAGAAATGCAGGTAATACCAAGTGTAATATAGGGCAGGATCAAAGGGGGAGATAAAAACACTAACACACATTTACTGTGTTCTGATGATTCCAATGCAAACTCTTAATTTTTATTTTTTTTCCCCTATCCCTCCACCTTTCTCTGCTTTACCTCAAACAAAATGAAGTGAGCAAAAACAAACAAGAAGTGTAGCAATTACTGAAGATGTTCAGCTTCTCTGTCTTTTACTACCCCCGCACAGTACATCGAAGCTCAAGACCAGCCTCGGCAGTGTTGTAGGGCGTTGTAAAGGGCTTAGCGCTGGCACACAGGATGCTACCTCGTCGTTGTCTGCAGTAAATACACAGTGCAGGGTGTGTCCCAGATTGGGGACGTGGAACTTAGATCCAGAAAGTTTTCCTAATTTTTTAATTAGGTAGGAGTGATTTCTGATTAGTGTGATTCTCAGGCACTTAAAATCTGTGAAGTTTCCACTCTCTTTAGTTTTGCTCCCGTGTTTCCTTTTTATTATTGAAAACAATGTCAGCATGGTTCCTATGATGCAAGTGCCATCGTCATAACAAAATTTTGTGCGAGTTGCCTTAAAAAGGGCCGTATAAAACTTAACGTTAAAAGATTTGGTAGCTATCTCATCACATCAGTGTTTGGTTATGACCTGGAATAATGGATGTTTTCTGGTTTGTAAGGGAGTTTTTATGTTTTGTTCTGGTTTTTATTTTTTCCTTCCTCATGATTGCTGTTGCTGAGCAATGTAAATAGGTGGATTCTTCCACAGAATACTGCTGTTCAGGTAAAAACAAAACATAATGAAACAAAAAAAACCCCAGGGAAATCTGTATGGTAATCAGTGGGATGTTCTGGCATGACTTAGCTTGTTTGAGACAGAGCAGAATATTATTTATTACTACCTAGTAATCCATCAGAATACAAAGTGGAAGTACTGTTTATGCTGGTGAATATTCAATTCCTTTTGCGTTCTGGGTATCTTCAGTCCAGTATTACAAACCTCCACAGCATTAGCCTTGAACTCTTTCTTTTTTTTTTTAGTGGGGTACTCAGTCTAAGCAATGCTGATTAGAATGGCTTGCTCTTCTGTGCTGTTTTTACTACTGCTTTACTCAAACATAGGATAGCAAAAGATTATTTTTTTCCTTAATTTCACAGCAGCAACAATAAATTTATTTTGTGACCAGACTATTTTTCCATCTCGTCAGGGTACTTCCAGGGTACTCCAAACTATGATTTGCATTAGAGACTTCGGAAGGCATGTGAAGATTCAAGTTGGATAGTTATTTCCTACATTAGCACCAGCTCTTAAAAGTTCTAAACAACTTGTTGCAGCACCAAGTGAGATGAAAGGTGGTCCAGATCATGGTTTTATTGTTTTATAATTGTTCTGGAAATATTTTTTATTTTTCTGAAATGATCCCACAAGGATAAGGCAAGGCTAGAGAGGAAAATGTAACGAGTAAAATGAAAACACTAACTGTTCAGGCATGCAAGGGAGAATGACACCCGAGTTTTGAAACTCTTGTCCTGTGGCATAAGACAAGGGGAGTGAAGAAACAGGCGAGGATTAGCTGAAGTCTGAAAAGATATTCTTGAATTTAATATTGCAAAACAAGCATTTGGAATCAGTTTGGGCTTTGTTCAAAGCACTTTAGAGTTGATCTGAATTTGACCATAGATGGAATTAGGGGTGTAATCAGGACTTAAGGATTAGGATTGCATCTTTATATTGAATTTTCCCCCTCCTTTTGTCCTTATATTACTTACAAGCCGGCCCTTGGATTCAGTGATGCTACTGGTGGTTCTGCTTGACTGTAGAGTAAGAGGGTGTGACAGCTGCTGATTAGTGTGGGAGTACTGCAAAGTGGCAGCTCACTGCATTCCTGGCTTAATGTGTTCAAAAGGTATTTTCTGTCCTATTAAAAAAACAAACAAAACCTCAAGCCCCTAAACCACTATCTGTACTTCTGCCTGCAGACATTAGCAAAAATACTGTTAAAGAAGCCAGTAGGGTCTTTTTTGCGGTAGTCCCTAAATATTGTGGCTCATGTAAGCTTTATTTGGAAGCCAGGTTCACAGTCCCTTCAATTAAAGGATCCAATTTATAGTATTGGGAGAACAAGATTGCCAAAGAAAAAAGCCATAAAAGCCTGAATATCGTCTCTTTGGTAGGTTTCCATCCAGTATCTACTGAATACAGCGTCTGCATAGCCTTGGCTAATAACTTTACAGGACATGAACAAAGATAGTGGCTTCCTGAACAGCTATCCTTTCAGAGATCTCTGGAGAAAAATGTCTGTGAGTTACTGAATTGATGTGATGAGAATAAAGGCAAGGCTTTTCTTCCCTCCACAGATAGAACTTTTTGAGTTCAAGGGGGAGGACCTCACTGATGATGAAGATGGTGGCATCATCCGAAGAATCCGTAAAAAAGGGGAAGGCTACTCCAAGCCAAATGAGGGTGCTCTTGTAGAGAGTAAGTATGTTAAACAAAGAGTAAATGGGAGGGAGGGCAGAACGTTTTTCCCAGTCTGCAACTTCTTCCCCTGAGAAAAAAGATGATGTGGCTTTTCTTTCCTTTACCGTGTAACTTAACAACCCAGAGTAAGCTTTCATTCTCTTATTTCTAGCAAGGTTTAGATTTTCCAACAGCAGCTGTGTTCTCCAGAGATACTTAATCTGATAAAGTGCTTATCTGATCACAAAAGGAAGATGAGCCTAATAAAGTATTTTCATTTGCTGAGGGACAAGAGACGGAGTAGTTCTGGTGCTTGTAGTTGGAGTGAAAAAAAATTAATATATAGATGAACAAAAAAAAGGATTTACTAAGTTTAGCAGCAGACGTTCTATTTGCTGCCAGTAGCCACCATACATAGGAAGCTGTTAAAAGACTGTTTAGGTGGAGGCTTTGGCACTCCCTGTGTTAACTTGCCCCTTTCCATACATAGATACCTTCTGATTTTTCTCTGGGTTATTATCTTTTTTTGTCACCAGTCCAGTTTGAAGGCCGATATGGAGATCGTGTTTTTGACAGGCGGGAATTGCGCTTTGAGATTGGCGAAGGTGACAACTACGATCTTCCTCATGGTCTGGAGAAAGCAATTCAAAAAATGGAGAAATCGGAGGAATCCGTGTTCTATCTCAAACCCAAGTAAGCTGTTTCTGATCTCGGATAGTTGAAGGGCTTACACTAAGTATCTGGCAAGAATTAAGTGGTTTGTTGCAGTACCTTTCAGCTTTTCTCAGTGCTGTAGTAAAAACTTGATCAGCACACAAAATTTGAGAAGTATGAAGCCAAGATCGCTTTGCCACTAGGTTGTGAAGTAGTAGCCCTGCAAAAGGAATTTACTTCAGTATTGTTCTTGGTGAATATTATAAAAATATTGTCGCTCTCTAATGTAACATTTTGTGGTTCCTTTTAATGAAATAGATCTTACTGTACATGCATATAAATACCTAAAGAACAGCCTCAGAGTTGGAAAAGAGCTGATGAACATTCTGAGCAGCCTAGTGTGACCAGATAGTTAGTCTTTAGGTGATGTGGTTAGTAAAGAGTATCAAAAAATCGTTTCTTGGTAGAAAATGTTCACTTCTGAAAGCCTTTTGGAAAAAGACCTTCAAGATTCCTATGAGATACAAGGCAGAATTCTATCCAAAACTTGGACCATTATGAGAACTCTCTGAGCCTAACGACATCCAGCTGAGACATATGACTGGCCAATATTGCCACCTTAAACAGCCTTGGATATACATTTTCTCTTTCCAGTGAGAACATGTCTGAAACAAGTTGAGTTTGTGCTGATCGTTTCCATCAAACTTGAATTCATTTCAGTTTTTATTTTAGGTTTTTTAAGCTGTGACTGAACTTGATAGGAGAAGAAAAGCAAAGCAGTCTGATCTTGAGGCTTTTCCTGCTAATACACAGCTTCTTACTGGAGTTGCAGTGCAGAACCTTTCTGTAGGCATTTACTGTTAATCACTTGCCTGTGTGTTAAATACCTGGCAGTATGTTAAATATACAGCTGTTCACTTAATCTCTGTATCTATCGTTGTTTTTGCTTTTCTGAGAATAGTACTGAAATGCAGATGCTCTGAAGGAAACATCCAGTCTCAGACCATGAATATAAAGCAAGATGTATATAACTTGAAATTATGGCGTTTTTTTGATGGAGAGAAAACTTGCTTTTTCTTCACATAAACTAAAAAGAAAAAAGGATAGAAACTGTAAACCTAGAGATTAACAAAATTATCCCCAGGTTTCTCCAGCGTTCTTCTACCCTGTGCTTGCTAATTTTCGAATAGTACCCAGAATTCTTCAAGCCTTTATGTCTTGTAATAATACTGTACAAGCATCCCAGATCTGCATGGGATTTTTGCCTCCAGCTTCCTATGTAGCAAATATTGCTGGCTGGGTAGTTTTGGGTTTGTTTGTTTATTTCTTTCTTTTCCTTCTCCCTTACAGCTATGGTTTTGGAAGTGCTGGGAAAGAGAAATTTCAGATCCCTTCTGATGCAGAGCTACAGTATGAAGTGAAACTCAAAAGCTTTGAAAAGGTAGAAACAAGAGATGAAGTCCCAAAGAGACTGGGAGGTGAAGCCGCATTCACTTCTGTGTGAATGCGCCTTCAACCAGGACAGTGGAATCTTTAAATGTTGGTCTGAATAGGGAGGCCCCTGTTGTCAGACATGATGACACACTGGGAGCTCTTGAAATTGTTGTTCTTAGTGTTCACTTGTTTGTTGCCATCAGTGTCTCTCTGCTGTAGCCCAGTTGTCAGTATCAGTGCAGAATGCTGCCAAACCTGTCTGTATGATACTGCTAGTGGGAAGCAGCATAGCCACTGGTGTCCCCAGAATTTGTCATTGACTTGAACTCTGCTCTTCTTTGGGTAGGCTAAGGAGTCTTGGGAAATGAACACAGATGAGAAGCTGGAGCAAAGCTGCATTGTGAAGGAGAGAGGCACTCAATACTTCAAGGTAAATTACAGTCCCCAAGTAATAATAGCATTTCTTAGTCCATGGCTTGAGCTGATAATGATGATTACAGCTTCTGTCATTTCAGAGTGGTGTTTGTGGTCTCTGTGATGTTTTACATGGAGGACTGGAGGGGAAGATGTCTTAAAAAAAAAAAAAAAAAAAGCCTCAGAGTTGGAATATCCAGACAACTAACTCTGCAGGGAGCTAGTTCTCTCTGTCAGTTGTTGGCTGTATCTACAGATAACTTTGGGACATACATGGAATCATAGCAAGGTTACAGTATTTAAGTTTGTACTGTGGGGCAGTGCTGTGAGTGAACAGCATTCATTTGGGTAGAGACGTGTGGAGAAGCTGTTTCAAGCCATTTGACCTGCTAAAGACAGACTTTCTCACAGCAATAGTTGGGCTGTTTTGAAAATGCCCCATCTTCCTTGTTTTGTATCAGAAGCTGAATATAAGGTGGAGGTTGATAGTGAAGAACGTTGGCTGCTATCCCTAGCTTTAATGGGGGAACCAGTAGGTATTCCTAAAGATTTTCTGTTCCTATGCAGGAGTGGCTTTCAGAAGTAGTATATTTTTGCTGATAGAAGTTATTTTCTGATTACTCTGAATTATTTATTTCACATCTATTGCATAAGGTAAGCAGAAGGGGCAAGAGGGAGATAAAAGTTACTGTGATAAGCTGTCTGATAATTGAACTGCCTTGTTTACAGGAGGGGAAATACAAACGGGCAGCATTACAGTATAAGAAGATTGTTTCGTGGCTGGAGCATGAATCAGGGCTCTCCGATGAGGAGAATACGAAAGCCAAAAGCTTGAGGCTTGCTGCCCACCTTAATTTAAGTATGTGCCATCTCAAGCTGAAGGAATACTCCCAGGCTTTGGAGAACTGCAACAAGGTAGTAAGGGTTTGTTTATTCTTAAGTTGCACAAGCAAACTGACAGGTTTATCTCTTGCTTTGAGAATTTGAGGGATACCAGGGCATGTGGTGTTTGTTCTTATCAGGTGACAGTTGGGTAGAACTGAATACACAATATAAAAATGTCCAATGGGTTTTTTTCATAACTATTGTCCTTTGAATATATTTTATTAACCTGCTATATTGAGAATATTCAAGTATTTAGAAATTAGAACAACACTGAGATGTGGCAAAGGTTGTCATGTTGGTGAAGGTCTTTCAGAGAGCTGCAGTAGAGCCAGGACTAAATCTTAGACTTGCTGTTTCTCTGTCAAATAGTCTACTGTGTTCAGTCCTCATTGTACATCTGCTGTATTCAACTTGCCTTAATAGTAAGCCCTGCCAAGACTCATAAATCTGTGTCAGAAGGTAAAGTTTCTGTCAGTCTCTGGTGTTCTGACTCCATATTATTAAAAAAAATATATATTGTTGCGTGTGGTTGGGTTTTTTTAATGCAGGCACTCGAACTGGATAGCAACAATGAAAAAGGCCTCTTCCGGCGTGGAGAAGCACACTTGGCTGTCAATGACTTTGAATTGGCCCGAGGAGATTTCCAGAAAGTGATACAGCTTTATCCAAGTAACAAAGCTGCCAAAGTGCAACTGGTAACTTGTCAGCAAAAAATACGGGAGCAGCATGAGAAAGAGAAAAAGATGTATGCCAACATGTTCCAAAGGCTTGCAGACAAAGACATAAAGGTCAGTAACATTACTGCAGAAGACTACAAGAGGTGTTTCATGTGTTAAGACATGTGAATAGTGTTTGTGTAAACACGTTAAGAATAGTGTTTTAAGTATTCAGCTTAATTATTATAAATAAATACAGTGGGAGGACACTCAAGTAGCTTCTTCTGAGGGGAAAGAAGTGGAAATAGCCAGTAGTCAAAATGATTAGGCCATCTTGTTTGAACAAGACAACTAGCAGTACCAGGCATTCACAGAATGCTTTTATTTAAACAGATTTTGCAGCAGACCAGTGTTAATCAGAAAGCGATTAAAGTGATGAGATGGAAACGTGGTGACGTTCAAGAACTCAAAAAAAGCACCTGTTCTCCTTGAACTGATCTTCTAAAGATCAATCTGTTCTGGTGCCTGAGTGGCCCATGTACTGAGACCTTGTATCTGTTGTGCAGATGCTGCTGAGTACCATCTTGTTTCTCATGGGGACATTTAAGATGTGGTTGATGCTCTCCATCTCAGATGTCACAGATTGATCATGAAGTGTCAGAATTCAGACTGTCAGAAGATGCATTATTCTAATGTACGGATGGTTTTCCTACTGGGCTTTCACTAGAATTTTACTAATTACCAGTTAACAGCAGCAATATTTGAATATGGGTAATAACAAGGTTGTGTCAGCTGAGCAAGAAACATTCAGAGTTAGTGGTGAGAATCGCATATCCTAAGAAAACATTCTGTTTGTTTTCCTTAAATCTGGTGGTCCAGAAGGACTGGGGAAACCTGTAACTTCCAAGTCAAATCTGGGATTTATATCTGACTCACATTTTCTCAGTAACTCCCCGAGTACAGAAGCTTGCCTCTTGTGAGATTGTTTTCACAGATCTCTGTGTCCACCTTTCCACAGTATGCATGTAGAGTCTAAAAAATGGTCTGATATTGGTATGTCAAATTTCCTGCGGTTAACTGTCAGTGAGTCTGTCCAGGGGCCCTCAGATGAGTTTATCCTGACATTTCAGCCATCTCAGACTGTCAGCTGCCAATTTCCTACATGAAACACTTCACAAACCTCTTTTTCTCCGCAGATCTTTTAAAATGAGATAGATCTGAAAACAATCTTATTTCCCAGAGATGATGGGAGATGTATTCCATTCTTCCTCTTACTCCGATGAAGTAGTTATGTAGTTAGTGTAGGGGAATCACCCCTAACTGGATGGTTGGAGTGTGTTCTGTTTGTGGCTTTTTGATTTGCTTTTTGCTTTTTTTTTTTTTTTTCTTTTCAAAGAGTCATTCTGTGGATTCGGTTCTGCATCTCATGGAGTGTAAACAAACACATCGATGCAGACGTTCCCCACTGATTCTGCAAGGAATTTAATTGTTCATGTAGTTGTATATCTGGTTAAAGCAGCCGGATGTCAACAGTCCTTGCTTATTGGAGCCTGGAAGAAAGCGTTTGGTCCTTTTAGACCTTTGCCATGTGTAGCCACGCAGTGCCTTAATTTTTAGTAGACTGTAATGAAAAATCGCAGGAAGATAAAGATACAGCAACTAAACTAGAATTATTTCACTGTTGAGCATCTTCACTTTTGAAACTGCAGGGTTTAATTGCCAGCTGTCAGGCTGTGCTGTGCAGGTTCCTCTCAGTGAGCACACCTGCTGGGAACCTGGCTTCCTCCCCTCGGTGTGGGACACAGCATGGACCCAGCGCTTGAGGTGCGCCCTCACCAGTGCCCAGCACAGGGAGAGGATCACTGCCCTGGTTCCACTGGCCACACTATTGCTGATCCAGGCCAGGATGCTGTTGCCCCGATCTCTTCTCAATAGTTAGATGATCTTGGGAATGTGCATGTGTTTACTTTGTTTTTCTCAAAGCCAACTGGCCTATTTCAAATTTTTGTGGTTTTATATGAAGAGAGATCAATGGATCATGGAATAGAGGACAGTTACTCCCCAGGTGAGTCTTGAGGAGTTTTCATGCAGGAAAACAGGTTTCCCTGTTAATTCATTTATCACGTTGCTTTAACTCCAACAGTTTCTACATTAGTGCTTTTGGACACAAGTTCAAGAGTTCTGGAGGAGGGGGTTTGTTTGCTGAATATCTTCTGATGGCTAAGAAAGCAGCTTGGACTATACTTCTGAAATTCCCGACATCTGCGTATCTTACGGTCTGTTGAAGTTTGATGGCCACTCTTGCATCAGTAGTTCTTTTCACCAGTTAAACTAGTTCACATATGTATGAATTTTTAAAGGTCAGGATGTTGATCGCCTCTCAATCCAGCATTGCTCACTAACAAATTTTCTGTGGAGAGGAGACTTTGCATTCAGGTGCTTCACAGAACTCTTCTAAGGATGAATGGTTGACCTCTGGTGCCTGCATGTTCTTTGGCTGTGGTGTCTTGTTGCTGCAGCTAAGTGGGTGTAACATTTTAGTTTAAGGGTGGAATGAATGTCCTCTAGAAGAACCTGGACAGGCCTGAAAAGTGAGCCCACGAGAACCTCATGAGGTTCAACAAAGCCAAGTGCAAGATTGTGCACTTGGGTCGGGGCAATGCCAGGTGCACAGACTGGGAGAAGAACTCATGGAGAGCAGCCCTGCTGAGAAGGACTTGGGGGTGCAGGTGGACGAGAAGCTTTGACATGAGCCAGCAGTGTGAGATTGCAGCCTGGAAGGCCAATTGTGTCCTGGGCTGCATCAACAGAGGGGTGGGCAGCAGGGCCAGGGAGGGGACTGTCCCCCTCTGCTCTGCCCTTGGGAGGCCCTATCTGGAGTTTGTGTCCAGGCCTGGAGCCCCCAGCACAAGGAAGATGTGGAGCTGTTGGAGCAGGTCCAGAGGAGGCCAGGAAGCTGATCAGAGGGGCTGGAGCACCTCTCTGCTGAAGAAAGGTTGAGGGAGCTGGGCTTTTTCAGTTTGGAGAAGAGAAGGTGCCAGGGAGACTCTTCCAGTACTTGAAGGGAGCTTCTAAACAGGTGGGAGAGTGACTTTTCCCATGGGGAGATAGTGACAGAACAAGGGGTGATGGATTGAAACTGGAAGAGGGGAGATGGAGATGAGATGTGAGGAAGAAATTGCTGTGAGGGTGGTGAGACACTGTTCCGGGTTGCCCAGAGAAGCTGTGGCTGCTCCTCCCTGGAAGTGTTGAGCAACCTGGTCTTGTGGAAGGTGTCCCTGCTGATGGCAGGGGGGTTGGAACTGGATGAGCTTTAAGGTCCCTTCCAACCCAAAACCCTCCTGTGATTCTGTGTTTCTTGCCCTTTTCCCCTTCCTGCTCCCCTTCCCCAGCAGCACATGCTTGTGTCTGTTCTTATCTGGTTCTCTAACCTCATAATAAAACAAATGGTTCATAGTGCTGGGCTGACAGGTGGAATAGCAATTTCATTGCCCTTCCTTTTGAGATGAGCAGGACATGACATTTGTACCTCACTTGACTGTGTTTGAAAACCATTGCCAGGTCAGGATGTGCTGCTTTTGTCCTGTTGTAAAAACTGATCTCGGACCCTCTCTGCCTTCCACACCTTTTATGTGGCTGGAAGATGGAGCAAGAAGAGGGCTTTTAGAGCAGCCACCTTTTCAGATGAGATTTCCTTCCAGCTAAGCTCTTACAGAGGACATCCTGTAGTGACTGTTGTCGAGTTGAAGTCACTCTTCATGAAAGTAACTGGCCAACAAAGAGATTTCTTTCTGTCTTGAGTCCAGGTGTGGTTCATACAAGTTGCAGATAGGGGCAGGGCATGGGAATTGCTGACATGAAATGACATTGAATGTCATTTCATCGTAATTGAAGCAGGATGGAAGCAGTTGGATGCAGAAGCTTCCTAAAAAAGCTTTCTTTCTAAAGAAGCTTTCGTGTTACATGGCCAGGGTGCAACACCACATTATGAATCATAACCATCTATCATCAGTAGTATTTCTCAGCCTCCTCTAAACTGCTTCTGGTTTCTTAGGTGCAGAAAAAAGGCAAAGTTTTGGTTTCTCTTGGCTGAAGGTCCAGATCTTAATTCAGTTTTGCAGGGAGACCAGGTATCCTAGTGATAAGAATCAAATAATGTTTGTGGTATTATTTGCAAATGCTATCACAAGATTTTCTTTGTCTCTCTATTTAGTCAGCTGCTGCTCATCAAACCAGCCACACTGAAGACGCGGAAATGAAAGACGAGCAGAACGGTGTTGAAGATAAATTGGAAGTTGACACAGAAGCATAAAAACCAAACCCTATTCCATTAGTTTTGTAAATGAACGAATTTCCAGTGAATTAGACCTTTATTTTTCTACCTGGTTGGACAGTGGCTTCAGGGGAGTAGAGGCTGAAGCCACCATGCCACAGTCAGTTACAGCTTTGTCTGGTGAAGAAGCTGAGTGGCAGCATAAATCTGATTTAATCGTAGGGACTTTATTTATTCATTCAGCCTCTGTTACTGTTTGGGTTCTGTCTGGATTTAACTCTGCTTGGTTTATTTGCATTTTGCCATTGGTGTTTTGTCTCTTTCTGGTTCCAGCTCACTTTAATCCCAGTTTCTGCTTCCTAAATTTATTTCCTTGATTGCTTTCAAGTAATCAGCCTTTTCCAGGGGTCCTCGTGTGAGTCTTGAGAACAGATTGGCGCTCCCCATTCCTCTGCCTCAGCATTGCCTCCTTCCCCCTGGTTCCGAGTCCTTCCCATTAAGTGTTGTAACCTCTCTTGTACGCCTCCTCTTTGCAAATTGCTGAAAGTCAAGACTGAAGTCACAGCTTATGTAATAAACCTCAAATTAAACTCAAGAAAACGGAACTATTAGTGGGGTTTTTATTGGAATTTGCACGGAATTGGGAGAATTTACTGTCCTTTGGTCATTCAGCATTTTCTCATGCACACAGCTGTACAGTAGCTATGGTATCTGATTAATTTTTTTATTATTATGTTTTTTGATCATTGCTGCAGAAAATTCCCACAATAATTGATACAGTATTTACACATATATTTGCAAAAGTAAAAAAAAAAATGTTGCTGAAAATTCTACAAATTTTCTGTAACCTGTACATAGAGCTTACTTTCTCTTCATATTGCTGCCTTCCTCTTCACTCTCCGCCTTGTAAAACTGGACCAGAAAAAACCAAAAACATTTATACCTGAAAGTGGCTTTGAAGAGAAAAAAGTGATAATGGTTTAACACAATACAAACACTTCTGATTCCCAATGAACAACAGACTTGTGAGTGATTCTCATGTCTGCTTATCCCCATCTCACAAGAAGTCTCTTACTTGATACTCTGCTTCTTTCTGCAGTATGCTGTGTGGCTTGTGCGGGGTCGGGTGTGCTGTTGGGATTTGTTGGGTTTTGTTGGGGTGGGGTTTTTTTGTTTGTCTGCAGGCATGGAACATAGTTTACCCTGTTTTGTTGAACCTGGCATCTCCACTGCCCTGTTCTGAGACCCTCTAGCAGCAGGAACAGGTTTTTTGCCTGCTTTGCTGGAGGATGGTAGAGAATCTGTTCCTTTCAGATACAAAAATTGATTGGTTTTCTTCAGTGAGAAAGATGTCTTTCCTGTGGTATGGGCTGGGCTGGAATTGTGTCTGATGGCAGAGAGTGGCCCTGTTTTAAGAAGAATGACATCGGAAATAGTCGTTTGGATGCCTGGTCTCCTGCTTAGACAAGAGCAAGTGCAGAGTCCTTCACCTGGGGTGGAATAACCGTATGCACTAGTACAGGTTGGGGCTGACCTGCTGGAGAGGAGCTCTGAGGAAAAGGACCTGGGTGTGCTGGTGGGCAGCAGGTTGGCCATGAGCCAGCAGTGTGCCCTGGGGCCAGGAAGGCCACCAGTCTCCTGGGGTGCATTAAGAAGAGCGTGGCCAGCAGGTCGAGGGAGGTTCTCCTTCCCCTTCTACTCTGCCCTGCTGAGGCCACATCTGGAGTATTGTGTCCAGTTCTGGGCTCTTCAAGAGGGACAGGGATCTTCTGGAGAGAGTCCAGCAGAGGCCACAAAGATAATGAGGGGCCTGGAGCATCTGCCTTTTGAGGAGAGGCTGAAAGAGCTGGGTCTGTTCAGCCTGGAGAAGAGCAGCCTGAGAGGGGATCTGATCAATGTCTGTAAATACCTGAAGTGTGGGGGCCAAATGGATGGGGCCGGGTTCTTTTCGGTGGTGCCCAGTGACAAGGGGCAATGGGCACAAACTGGAACACCAGAAGTTCCAGACAAATAAAGTAAAAACTTCTTTACTGTGGAGGTGCCAGAGCCCTGGGACAGGCTGCCCAGAGAGGGTGTGGAGTCTCCATCTCTGGAGATGTTCAAACCCACCTGGACACTTGGCCTTGCAACCTGCTGTAGGGAACCTGCTCTGGCAGGGGGATTGGACTGATCTCCTGAGGTCACTTCCAACCCCACCATGCTGGGATTCTGTGATGTGTAAGCACTTGCTCATGGGGCTCTTATAGGCCAGGAGGCTGGCACTACCTGTCCTTGCAGGAGCACCATCTTGGGCCTGGCAGCTGAGCTGTCACTAAAGTGGTAAGATCTTGACGTGCTGTCCTGTCCCAAGGCCCAAGACATCAGCCCTGTTTCACCTTGTGCCAAAGCACAGTGATGTCTAAGGGGAGGGTTACAACAAGGTGTAAAGGGCATCTGTCAACTAAAGTTAAAAAGGGGGACTTCCAGAAGCAGAGGAACCATAAGGGGAGCAGGAAGGCCAAGCAAGAGTTCTTTTTCTCTAGCAAGGAGCTACCTTGATTTGTTGGGAATTAGTGGAAACAGGAGCCCCTGTGGCTGAAACTTGTTGCTGTGAAAGTAAGCATAGGGCCAAGTCCTAATTAGAAATTTCTAATTCTTGAACAACAGTTTTCCGAAATCTCCCACAGGGATGACAGTTCAATGTGTCTTTGAAAGCAAAAAGTGAGATTATTTCTGTAGAGCACCTAAGAAAATTCTTAGGGTCAAGGGTGGGTATGGACTGATCTTGAAAGTATCATGTTGCCCTTCTTACTCCATACCACTGAACTGTGTAAGGATGTAAATCTGCTGTTCAGGCAGCTGAAAGGAGGGCCCATGCCATCTTGAAAAATGTGTCTGGTTGCTAGCAGAAGATGACGTACTGGTGTTCCTAAGTGAGAAGTATCAACTACTCTTTATGGCTTTATAGAAAAATACTTCAAATAAACAATTAAAACACTGACTTTGTAAACCAAACAGGGCTATCTCTCAGTGTATAAATACTCCATCCTGGGCGGTATTCTTGTCACGGTCACCATCTTTGCAGTGGCAGAAGTGTCCCTGGTTCACAGTTGCCCTTCACTGTAAGGCCAGGTCGTGCACCTGGTTGCACAACAACCCTATACAAAGCTACAGACCTGGGGGAAAAGGACCTGGGGGTGTTGGTCAACAGCAGCTGAACATGAGTCAGCAGAGTGCCCAGGTGGCCAAGAAGGCCAACAGCATCCTGGCCTGGATCAGCACCAGTGTGACCAGCAGGACCAGGGAAGTTCTCTTCCCCCTGTCCTGGGCACTGGTGAGGCTGCAGCTCAAGTGCTGGGTTCAGTGTTGGGCCCCTCACTCCAAGAAGGACATGGAGGTGCTGGAGCGTGTCCAGAGAAGGGCAACAGAGCTGGGGAAGGGTCTGGAGCACAAGTGTGCTGAGTTCCCGGCTGAGGGAACTCGGATTGTTGATCCTGGAGAAAAGGAGGCTGAGGGGAGACCTTCTGGCTCTCTGCAACACCCTGAAAGGAGAGTTAGGGAGGTGGGGGTGGGTCTGTTCAACCAAGGAACAAGTGACAGGACAAGAGGAAATGGCCTCAAGTTGCGCCAGGGAAGGTTTAGATTGGATCTGAGCAAAATTCTTCACCAAAAGGGTTGTCAAGCATTGGAAGGGGCTGCCCAGGGAGGTGGTGGAGTCACCTTCCCTGGTGGGATTTAACAGACGGGCAGACGAGGTGCTCAGGGACGTGGGTTAGAGGTGGGATTGGCAGTGTTGGTTCATGGACTCGATGATCCCAAACGTCTCTTCCAACCACTGCGCCCCCGCGACCCTCTGGGCCCCAGCAGCGCCCGCGCTGAGGGGAGCCCCGCCCCCCCGGTAGCCCCGCCCCCGCTTTCACGTGACCCCCGATCCTGCGCTGTCTGGCCCTGCGGGGTCGCCGTCGCCTCCCGCCCCTTCCCCTCTGCGCCGCCGGTCCCGCAGCAGGATGCGCTCTGTCAGTTACGTGCAGCGCGTGGCGCTCGATTTCGGCGGCAGCCTCTTCCCGCACGCTATCTGCCTGGGGGACGCCGACAACGACGCGGTCCGGAGGCGGGGGGGTGGCCGCTGCGGGCCTGCGCGGGCGGGCGGGCGGGCGGGCGTGGCGTGTGCGGGTTCAGCCCCGCCGCGGGGCCCGCTGTGGGTGCCGAGTGGGAGCCGCTTGCTGTGCCTATGGGGGCTGTCCCTCGTGTTTGGTGGGGGGGAGCCGGGCTGGGTCGGGCTGGGAGCACCCGGGGCTCTGGCAGCCGGGCAGCGGCGCGGGCTGTGGCAGCGGGGCGGGTGGAGGCACCGGGAGGGCGGAGGTGCTGGGTGGACTCGGAGCTTGACCGGTGCCAGAGCCATGTCAGGGACACAGGATTGGGCCAGGTGCCCCCAGAGCCCCCGGCAGAGCCACGGGCAGACCGGTTCGGTGATCCTGGGCAGTGCGGCCGTCACCGTGAGGCACTGAGGGCCCCTGGGTGTAGGCCTGGGGAATGGATCGCTGGTTGGGAGGGTGACTGCTGGTCCCAAAGAGAGATGCTCTTCTGTCGCAGTGCTGGGGGCATAGAGGTGCAGGGAGACATTTTCCTGGGGCACCTGCAGTGCTGCCTCCAGTTCTGGGGCCACCAACAGCAGAAGGACATGGACCTACTGGAGCCCGTCCAGAGGAGGCCACAAGGATGATGCAAGGGCTGGAGCACCTCTGCTGTAAGGACAGGCTGAGAGAGTTCGGGCTGTTCAGCCTGGAGAAGAGAAGGCTCTGGGGAGACCTTCTAGCGGCCTCCCAGTACCTGAAGGGGGCCTGCAAGAAAGCTGGGGAGGGACTTTTTACAGGGGCAAGTAGTGATAGAATGAGGGGAAATGGCTTCAAACTGGAAGAGGGGAGGTTTAGATTAGATATTAGGAAGAAATTCTTTGGTGTGAGGGTGGTGAGACACCCAGGTTGCCCAGAGTAGCTGTGGCTGCTCCTCCCTGGAAGTGTTGAGGCTTTGAGCAACCTGGTGTAGTGGTAGGTGTCCCTGCTGATGACAGGGGGGCTGGAACTGGATGACCTTTAAGGTCCGTTCCAGCCCAAACCATCCTATGAAACAGAGTAGAGCCAAGTTCCAATGTCTCTTGACCTGTATGATGGATGGGTGTCCATCAGGAATGCTGCTGTCAACCCCACGAATGGTTGTTTCTGATGGGTCTGATTTGTCTGTAACTAGAAAGAGGTTGACTTAACTGGATATATGTAAACTCTTCCTTCTTGTCAACAGTAAAATTTTATTAGAGCCCTATCCCAACAAGTGTCATGGCTAGCAATGCAGTGGATGATAAAACACATTTTCTCATAAGAAATTTTGTTATGTGGGGTAACATGTGCAGGGAGTTATGAAATGTACAAATTTAAATACAGAGGCATGCTACAGAAGATGGGATAGTAGGTGTAGTTTTGTCAGCCAGAGTGGTTGTCTTTAAAGAACTAATCACCATTCTGAAAGACTTTTACCCCTTCATCAGTGAGATTCAGCCTCCAGTGTAAAACTGATATAAAAAAATTCTGGCAACCTCTTGCTGGATTATTATGTTTTCTTCATTGCCGTCATCTTCCTCAGGTGGTTCAAGAGCAATCCAGTCAATCAAGGTTGAAGGATGGAAGATGAGGTGATGGTGATCATAGAATGTTGTGAGTTGGAAGGGATCATCTAGTCCAACTCCTGTCCCTGCACAGGACAAGCCCAACATTCAGACCATGTGTCTGAGGGCACATGTTGGCCAAATGCTGCTGCAATCTTGTCAGGCTTGGTGCCATGAGCACCTCCCTGGGGAGCCTGTGCCGGTGCTCCACCACCCTCTGCCTCAAGAACCTTTTCCTCATGGCCAACCTCACCCTCCCCTGCCACATCTTCCTGACATGTCCTCTGCTCCTGGCGTTGGTGGCCAGAGAGAAGAGCTCAGCGCCTGCCCCTCCTCTTCCCCTTGGGAGGAAGTTCCAGACCGCCATGAGATCTCCTCTCAGTCTCCTCTTCTCCAGGCTGAACAAACCAAGTGACTCCAGCCTCTCCTCATACCCTTCCCCTCTAAACCCTTCACCAATTTTGTGTCCCTCCTCTGGACACTCTCCAGCAGCTTTAGATCCTTTTTCTCCTGTGGTGCCCAAACTGCCCCCAGTGCTGGAGCTGAGGCCGCCCCAGTGCAGAGCAGAGCGGGACGATCCCCTCCCTGGCCCGGCTCGCAGTGCAGTGCTGGATGCACCCAGGACACGGGTGTCCCTCTTGGCTGCCAGAACACACTGTTGGCTCATGTTCAACTTGCCCAGGTCCCTCTCTGCAGGGCTGCTCTCCAGCCTCTCCCTCCCCAGGCTGGGTGTCCCCCCAGGGTTTCCATGTCCCAAAATCTGGCACTTGCCCTGGTTAAAGTTCAGATGGTTGGTGATTGCCCAGCTCACGATGATGTTTAGCAGAGCAGGATGTTAAATCAGTCTGTGACACAGGTCTGAAACAATGGCTAGAGGAGAGGTGGATAATGTGATGTTTCTCTGAGAAGCCACTCTCCAGCTCTTTTGTCTATGGGAGTAACATTTGGGCTTTTATTTTTGCCCCAACCTTGTCTTTTGATTTGAATTTGTCTCTTTAACTCTTGTTTTGCTTTGCTGCTTCTTCCCACAGAGTGATTTTTAGATATGAATTCTGTAATTATTGCTGTGTGGGAATACTCTTACTGTAATTGTGAATGTCTTCTTACTAACCCAATTCTCTTGTACAGCTGAATGAGCTCGTGGTGGGAGACACCAATGGGAAGCTCTATGTTTACAAGAACGATGACAGCAAACCCAGAGCTGTGCGGTCGTGCCAAGGAATGGTCAGTTCTTGACAAAATTTTTAAATGATTGGGCCTTTTGGTGTAGGTGTAGCCAGCTGTCCTTGACCACTGCCTAGAAATCACAGAATCAGAGAATCATAGTGGTTGGAAAAGACCTTTAATATTACCGAGTCCAACCATAAACCAAACACTGCCAATTCCACCTGTAAACCATGTCCCTGCCTGTCTGTTAAATCCCACCAGGGCAGATGACTCCACCACCTCCCTGGGCAGCCTGTTCCAATGGCTGAGAACCCTTTCAGTGAAGAAGTTTTTCCTCAGATCCAATCTAAACCTCTCCTGGTGCAACTTGAGGCCATTTCCTCTCATTCTTACATAGGCCAGAGGAGAATGGCAGCCAGCACTGGTTCTGATGCCTTTAATGAGTTACCCAAGACTCTGCTTTTGCCCACAGCCGGCCCCACAGGTGAGCAGTGATGAGCAGAGTACTGAACAAACACAGGAACCAGTCTTCTGCCCCACCTTGACCACCCTGCTCCCGTGCACTGTGGGTTTTGCCTCAGGGCTCTGGGCAGTTGTGTGGCAGATGTGTTTCTGTCTCTGACTCTGCTCTCTTTGTCCTTGAAAAGGCTGTTTAGAGTTCAAGAGATGGTTTGGGAGAGAGGAGGGGGTCAGGCAGAGGCTTACCGTGCCGTGCTGGTGTGGGTCGAATTCTCTCATGTACGGCCTTCTTTTCTCTTGCAGCTCACATGTGTTGGTGTGGGAGATGTATGCAACAAAGGAAAGGTGAGAGCAGCCTAAGTCTTCCCAGCTGTGTCTGTAGGGCATGTGGGAGACTATAGGGTCATATCATATCCTGAGTGTGGAGGAGGACAGGTTGCAGGTGTTTTCTCTCCAGGATCTGCCCTTGCTCATAGAGTTTTAGCACTACTGTTTAAAAACTGTTCTCTTTGCATCTAGCTTTTGTCTGTCTGTGAGCCATCTGCGGGTTTTAATGAGCAAGGAAATTCATCCTGTCTTCAGAAAGTACTACTGGTTTGTATGTCCCTCTATGTGAGCATGTCAAGTCTTTGGTCGTTTGAGGGTTGCTCCTTTTCCTCAGTGGCTTTTGCCCTGCTCTGTGCTGGTCCCTGCTGTGGGCCATGGCCCTTCTCCCACTTGGCTGTGTGCGTTCAAGGTCATCTAAACAAGACTGAGCCACAGGGTAGTCTAGACTCCCAGGCAAATTCCACTGGGTCTAATATTTTGCTGGTTTGCTATTTCTGGGGGTTAAACCAGGACTACTGAGGCCAAAAGTCACAGTTCAGGCAAACTGCCTAAAATACTGTAGCTGTGTGTGCTCCAGGAGGAGCAGAGCTGAAGTGAGCATTGGGATAGTCACAGGTTGTTTGGGGATTGCATGTGCACATCAGCTTGATATCCTGGTCTGACAAGGATGAACAAGGAGTTTGGACCCTGCAGTACCTAAGAAGTTTGTATATTCTGGCCAAAAACCTTCTCCTGTTCTCCCTGTAGCAGTCATTGATCTTGTTGGATCTACCCTCATATCTTAAGAATCTTCCCTCACCATGCCGTGGGACAGCCTCTGCAGTTTCTACAAGAGGAAAAATCAAAAGGTTTTTCTCTTCACTCTTAGAATCTTGTGGTGGCAGTGAGTGCAGAAGGCTGGTTTCATCTTTTTGACCTGAGTTCTCAAACTTCAAAACACCCAGATGCTTCAGGCCACCATGAGTTGGCCACATCAGAAGAGCAGAAGCCGGTGTTCAAACAGCACATTCCTGCCAACACCAAGGTCATGCTGATCAGTGACATTGGTGAGCTGGGAAGGTGGTATGGGAGTGTAGGGTGAGGAACTTTGTGGGTATGAGGTGGTGGGGAGAGAAATTACTGTCTTGCTGAAACAGGTGCTCTAACAAACCACAGCCAAGTCATGAAGGAGAGAAGCAAGAACTTCAGGAAAATTCCTGCAGTTCTCATTACAAGATTGGGATCCTCAGGGATGCTACTTGCTGGATAGCAGTGGCTTCTGAATGTTGGGGGTCTTGGGGCTATGAAAGCCTGTGAGAGCCCATCTGTCTCCTTGTATTCCTTGCAGATGGAGATGGGAAGTGTGAGTTGGTGGTGGGTTACACTGACAGAGTGGTACGTGCCTTCCGCTGGGAGGACTTGTCGGAGAATTCAGACCATGTCTCTGGGCAGCTGCTCCTGTTGAAGAAGTGGCTGCTGGAAGGTCAGGTAAGGAAAAGGGATGTTCAGAGCAGAACATGATAACATACAGTCTTCAAGAGGTGGCTCTCCTGAGGGAAGAAGCACAAAATCTCAGTCCTGTGAACAAAGCCATTGTCGTGTTGATGGCTTGAAAGGAGATTTGCCCAGTAGTTGTCCTGTACATGCGAAGCAGCTGGTGGATTGGTCTGGGAAATGGTCAGTTGCTCTCACCCAACTAGAGAGCATTAGTGGAAAGAACTAGTGTGCTCTTAAGAGGCTTTTGGTAGGGAAATGTAACCTGTTACTGTAACTTTGACATTTTGCTTCTGGCTGAACTTGTTCAGCTCTTGCTCAGTTCTACCAGATCTGCTGTATTCAAGTTTAAGTACAAGGAGCCAAGCGAACCCTTCTGGGGTGTTTAAAGTTCTCAGTTTGACTCTATCTCTGTCTTTCCTCTGCCAGTGTAGGTGGACAGCCTATCTGTGAACCCAGGCCCTGATGGCTCACCGGAGATGATGGTGTCTCAGCCAGGCTGTGGTTATGCCATTCTGCTGTGCACCTGGGACTCTGAGCAGCAGGCCATGACAGAGGGAAGAGACAACTCTGCCCCAAGCAGGTGAAGAGTATGGCTGCATGGGGTGGATGAGGAGATTCTACTGTGGATGCCTGTCATGAGGGGGCACCCCCACACCACCTTTTTGGGGGTTGGGTGTGTGGGGGTGCTGTCATTTGTCCTTGCTTTGGTGACCTGATGTGCAGCTGGGAGTTCATGACTTAAGCTCACCTGCATCCAAGCTTCCATGACCACTCTTCATGTCTCTATCACAAAGATGAGTACTACTGCTTTCCTTGTATCCCGCTCTCTTCTCCTTGGGTTGAGCAAGGAGAGTGGCAAAACTGAGGGGGATTGTTCTGGGGGCTAAGGCAAGGAAATGGATGACATAGATCTCCAGAGAAAGAGTAGTAGGCAATCTGGTGACCTATCTAGTGCTGAGAAAGGTAGCCAACAGAAAGGCTGGGCCAAGCCCAGTTAGTCCGAAGCCCAGGATGACTGGGTTTGTTCACTCGTTTCTTCCAGGTGAGGTAATTGGAGGTTTTCCTAACGAGATGCCTGTCATCCAGTGCTATAAATTACAACCAGAGCAATTGGGATTAGCAGTGAGGTTATTGTCCTTGGTGCTGGAGGGACCCATGTGGAGAATTCCAGTGCTTCTGTGGTGTTCTCTGTGACTTTAAGGCAGACCCAGAAAACTGCAGCAGGAGGGGAGCTGGGCAAGTCTCCGTGATGTTTTAGAGACCTTAGTGGAATGGGACCCTCCTAGTCAGAAGCCAAGCCCAGGCTTGATCTCTGACCAACATACTAAACCCTAGGCAGACACTTCCTGAGTGAAGAGCAGCCAAGCTTACATGACAGCAGTAATAAAAGTTGTCTTTTTTTTCCTTGATTGGAATACAGGTTTTACTAACCTTTATCTTTTTTCTGTTGGGCTTTTTTTGGGGGGGATGGGGGGAGGGTAGGGGGCGTGGTTTGCTCTCTCTCCAGTTTTCTCATGCATCAAATCATTCTGGTTTTCTTTTTTAAACATTAGCAATTTCCTTTCATACCTGGGGTGGCATGTATTCTTTTCCTTGGTCTTTTACCATTAAAGACCTAACCTATGCACAAACTCCATCAATCTCTAAATTTGTAGAGCTTTGGATACACTGCTCTTGAGATTGTTCTGGCACAGTCCCAGCCATGGTTCCCTAACCTTTCCTTGATCTCTGCCTCTCTTTTCTCTAGTGAGGCCCCTATTCGAGATGTTATTCTACACCAAACATCTGGACGGATTCACAACAAGAATGTTTCCACTCATCTCATCGGTAGCATTGGCCGAGGTGAGAGATTGGGAGCTTGAGGCCTTTGGCCTAACGATTATCCCTGATAGTTTTTCAGTACGTCAGTCCAGCTTGAAATCAGATTTCCCCTGGTTGAAAAACAACAGTGGGAGGCAGCTGCAAGATGAAAGGGAACTCGGCTTCTGTTAGCCAGCTCCCAGAGACAGACATCTGTATATTTGCATCTGAACTTTTTCTAGCCTTGTTCTTTCCCTAGGTAGCTCTTGCTGTTTGCCTACCACAGCAGTTTCTCTGCAGCCTCCACTGCCCTGCACTTAGTCCTACTGAATGGCTGCCATGCCTTGCTCCTACCCATGTCCTTGATCTTTGCTTTTGCATGGATGCAGCTTCTGCCCTCTCCTTATTCCCTAGATGCATCTTTTCCTTTCCACAGCCTCATTTTTATTCTTGCTTTTCAGCATTTGTTTCCCGATACCTGGCAGCTGTATCCTGCTCTCCTTCACTTATGCAGTCCCAACCTTTCCAGAGCTGCTTCCGTATTTTGTTTATATCACTGTCCTCTTTCTCTTTCCAAGGTGTTCTGCTCAGCTGTTGTATCTGAACTCTCCACAGCTGCTGGCTCTTCTCAGTCCTGTTATGTCCAGACTTTTCTTACACACTGCCACTGCTTCCCTTGTGCAACTTTGTGCTCTGACCTATGCCTGGTGCACCTGCTGAACCTTGGTTTGGTACCTGTGGAGAATAAGCAGCTTTTACTCCCCCTTGGAGCACGTGGCTGTAATACAAGGCAGACAATTCCCGATGCAGATCACTTTCTTTTCAGATACCCACCCGCTGCACCTTCATAGAACAGCCAAAGACCATGTTCCTGTCCTTGAAAGAAACAGTGTGGGTACAGTTGTAATACTCTAGTTTGGCTTCAGCTGTTCCTTACTTTGTCCTTTGTGATGGTCCTGCCTGTGCTTGTGCATTCCTGGAGCCTGGAGAGGACTTGATGCAGTCTACTAAAATTGGAACTGCAAGTGCATGTGTGGTACAGGCAGACTTCTAGGAGCAGCCAGCAAAGCCAGACATGCTGACTGCACCTGGGTCAGGACCACCTCAAGCACAAATCCAGGCTGGGTGGAGAATGGATGGAGAGCAGCCCTGAGGAGAAGGACTTGGGGTGCTGGGGGATGAGAAGCTCAACATGAGACAGCAATGTGTGCTCACAGCCCAGAGGCCAATAACTGTGTCCTGGGCTGCATCCAGAGCAGTGTGGGCAGCAGGGCAAGGGAGGGGATTCTGCCCCTCTGCTCCGCTCTTCTGAGACCCCACCTGCAGTGCTGCCTCCAGTGCTGGGGCCACCAACAGCAGAAGGACATGGACCTACTGAAGCCAGTGCAGAGGAGGCCACAAGGATGATGTGAGGGCTGGAGCAGCTCTGCTGTGAGGACAGGCTGGGAGAGTTGGGGTTGTTCAGCCTGGAGAAGAGAAGGCTCCAGGGAGACCTTCTAGTGGCCTCCCAGTACCTGAAGGGGCTCCAGGAAGGGTGGGGAGGGACTTTGGCCAAGGGCAGGGAGTGACAGAACAAGGGGTGATGGCTTTAAACTGGAATAGGGGTGATGGAGATGAGATGTGAGGAAGAAATTCTTCACTATGCAGGTGGTGAGACACTGGCCCAGGTTGGCCAGAGAAGCTGTGGCTGCTCCTCCCTGGAAGTGTTGAAGGACAGGTTGGATGAGGCTTTGAGCAACCTGGTCTAGTGGAAGGTGTCCCTGCTACTGGCAGGGGGCTTGGAACTGGATTAGCTTGAAGGTCTGTTCCAGCCCAAACCAGTCTGGGATTCTGTGTCTGTATCAGTACAAACCAAAGGCCTTTGGTTTTGAGATACCGGTGCCCTACAAATACAAGGCAGCATGAAGCGCGATTGGTTGCAAGAATCCTCAGATACCTGCTAAGCAAAGTGTCAAGGCTGGACAAAAATGGAGCAGGATGGATCAGCTTGTTTGGATCTTATTTTTCATGACAGGGAGGGGACAACTCTCATAACATGGCATCAACTCCTGTCATTCTCTTCTTCACTTACAGGCTGCTCCAGCGAGAACAGTGGCTCAGGTCTCTTTGCCCTCTGTACCTTGGATGGTAAGTCCTACCACTGTCCTGGCAGAAAGGTCTGTGGGGCAGCCAAGGCCTGTCCCAAATTTAAAGCAACAAACCAGGGTCCCAGTACTTTTGGTTTTGAAAGAAGGGGGAGCTGGGCTTCAGAATCACTTCCTGGGTCAAGCAATAGGGTTCGATGCAAAGGCTCCTTCTGCTGACATATTTTATGTGAAGGCAGGAAAGCCAAGACAGAAGACAAGAGTTGTCGTGGTGAGCAAGTCCCCCTTAAACCAGGTGTGTGATAATGTGACAGTTTTTGAGGATATGATGAAACATATTAAAGCTGAGCCTGTCTTTCTGTTCCTTACTGAGTTGGGTCTGCTCTCCAGTAAACCTGTTGGGTTTTCTGTCTGTTACCAACATCTGCCTTTCTCTCTCCCCTGGTACAGTCTGGATTTTGAAGCATTTTGCAAACACTAATGATTTGTACTGTCCCATGGCCTAGGGAGGTAGAAGTATTAAAGCCATGCTGCAGTGAGCAGCCAGGGAAATGAAGAGGCTGGGGTCATTGGCCCAAAGGCATGCTGATAGCTTGAGATGGAGAGTGAGGCTTGAACTTTCATCTGCGGACTCCTAAGTTCCCTGCTTACCCAATGGTCAAACAACTGTTTGAGATGCCAGTTCAACAGTACCATTCATGTAGACAGGAGCCTCTAAATCACAGTGGAGATGTGTCCTTGTACTTGAAGGGACTCGAGTTGTTTCCAAAAGCAGCTAAGGAATTGGATTTTGGAATTTTAGTATTGGTTGAGAGGAGATGTCCTCACACAGGCCTGGAGCCAGGTTCTCCTACCGTGCCCCAGACTGAGAAGTGATAGGACAGGCTGCAATGGGACTATCTAATGAGCTGAATGCAGTGTTTCTGTCCAAAAACCAACAGTGCAGAGACAAAATTCTTCTCATAACAAATCCTACACTGAAACCAAAATGCAGTTATTCTAACTACTCAGAAAATTAACTCTATCCTAGCAAAACCAGGACAATGTACTTCCATCTTCCCAGATCAGCAGCCTGGAATGTTTGGGTCAGATGTCCACCTGCCCAATCATGGTCTGCTAGGGAATTTGTGATTATTCTTTGTGCCTGAACTCTGAAGCTTCTGCATCTTGCAAAGCTTCCTGCCTCACTATGGCTCATTCATGAGCCTTGCTGAGGCTGGAGGGCACAGTGAGGATAGATTCATGTTTATGTTCCACTCTCTCATGGCCACTCCCCCCACTCCCAGTGCTGTCACATATCTCTGGATGATAGACAGGTAGTGTCCAGTGTGGCTTTAGCAGCCAAGAGGCCATGCCCATGCTATTAGCCAGCCAGTTCTCAGGTGAGAGGCCACACCTCAAATACTGTGTTCAGTTCTGGGCCCCTCACTCCAAGAAGGACATGGAGGTGCTGGAGCCTGTCCAGAGAAGGGCAACGGAGTTGGGGAAGGGTCTGGAGCTCAAGTGTGCTGAGTTCATGGCTGAGGGAACTGGGGTTGTTGATCCTGGAGAAAAGGAGGCTGAGGGGAGACCTTCTGACTCTCTGCAACTCCCTGAAAGGAGGGTGTAGAGAGGTGGGGGTGGGTCTGTTCAACCAAGGGACAAGTGACAGGACAAGAGGAAATGGCCTCAAGTTGCATCAGGGGAGGTTTAGATTGGATCTGAGCAAAAACTTCTTCACTGAAAGGGTAGTGAAGCATTGGAACAGGCTGCCCAGGGAGGTGGTGGGGTCACCTTCCCTGGTTGGTATTTAAAAGATGAGTAGATGAGGTGCTTAAGGACATAGTTTAGAGGTGGAATTGGCAGTGTTGGGCTTATGGTTGTACTCAGTGATCTTAAAGGTCTTTCCAACCACTGTGATTCTGTCATACCTGTCAACAAGCTGCCCTGAGATCAGATGATCTGTGGGACATGGTAATAAGCTTCTAGTTTACTCACTGTCTCGTGTGAGATCTGTTGATGTTCTGTACTTTGGGAGCCTGCTTTGGGCAGCTTTCTTCTTGTCTTAGAGCACAATCCAATTAGCAGGACTGTTCCAGGACTGCTGCCATTTTTCCTCTCTGTTTCCAGTTACTGATGACAAGATAATGGTCTGCTATCCTTCCCAGAACTGAGACACTCTTTATCTATTATCTACCACAGCCTGTACATGGACCCAGCCCTCTGCTTGCAGACCCTAAATGTTGAAGTAATGTGCAAGGCCCTGTGTTAGCAAATATCTTGCTGCATTTTAATACTTTCAAGACAATCTTTTTTGTTTTTGATTTTCCTTCAGGGACGTTGAAACTCATGGAGGGAGCAGACAAGCTGCTCTGGTCTGTGCAGGTTGATCACCAGCTGTTTGCTCTGGAAAAACTGGATGTTACTGTGAGTGTCTGAATGCGGCTGGGAGGGATGAAGTAAAAAACTCAACTTGGCTTTGTGTATATGAATTTAGGAAGGGCAGGGGGAATATGACTCAGCTGGAAAAGGGTAGGATTATTTCAGGGTGACACACAGAGTGCTCTGACTGTGCCGGTGCATTCTGCACTCATGTCAGGCTGTCCACCTGCAAGGGGTTGAGCTGTGTCTCCCTTTTTGACCTAGTGAGCCCAGC
Source organism: Caprimulgus europaeus (assembly GCA_907165065.1). Next base: position 4,155,254 of record OU015528.1, on the reverse strand, counting down.
ATCCTGCTATGAGCTCCTTCATCTCCCAGCTGCTCTTATTGCAAAGTTGGGGGGCTTTGCACCCTGCTAGTACCCTGATTGTCTACGAGCTCTTACCATACATAAAGATTCCGACAGAGAAGAGAGATGGTCTCCAGGGGCAAAAAGACTGGACAAGTGCAAAACATCTCGACAAGACGTTCAAAAGTGACATCTTGTTCAGATGTTCGTGTTCTGTCTCTGAACAAGCAGGAAAGATTCTTGACTGCTTCTGACGTCTGTGCTAATATGGGATGTTATGGTTCCTGCAGGGCAATGGGCATGAGGAGGTGATTGCCTGTGCGTGGGATGGTCAGACATACATCATCGACCACAATCGGACTGTTGCCAGATTTCAAGCAGATGAGAATGTCAGTGCATTCTGTGCAGGTGTGGAGCTTGACTGCAAAGCCAGCCCTCATAGTATTTCTCCCTCCAAGCTACAACTCCCTTCTGGGAAACCTGGAATCCCTTGTCCGTCTGCAGTGGGGAATCATTTCCCTGTGTCCTGGCTTGTCTTTCCTCTAGTGGTATTTGGAGAACATAAGGGTGAGGGGAGGTGATGCTGAGGTTTGTATGTGATGGTTTTGGGTTTTTTTTCCCTGTCCTTTTTGGGAGTGCTACAGTGGTCTCTTGTCTTCCCCACTGCTTTTTTAATTTGCAAACTACTAAGGTGTTCTCAAGTGGAGATAAGTTGCCCCATGGAACCAGCCTGAGCCTTGGCTTTGCTCAGTCCCCTCTGCTGCAAGAAGCAGCTTGCAAATCCCCAAGTTCCATACATTAATAACAGTTTAGAGACACTTGGATTATCTCAAAGGGACTTCATGTACCCAAGTCTATGTCTGTGCCCATCACCCCAGGTGCTCACTGCTTTCTGCTAACAGCTTTGGTACCTCATCATAAGAAGTTACCTATTTGCTTTCTCTGTCCTTTTGGAAGTAGTCAGATCTCCACACTTTTGTTTTCTGCAGGCCTGTATGCATGCAAAGGAGGAAGCAACAGCCCTTGCCTGGTTTATGTCAGCTTCAATCAGAAGATCTACATCTACTGGGATGTGCAGCTGGAAAGAATGGAGTCCACCAACCTATTGAAAATCCTGGATCGTGACCCCGAGTTTGGAAGTCTCCTGCAGCAGCTGGGTGTGGGTGAGTGCAGAAAGGGTGAAGGATATACAGGAAAAAAGAGAGGAAGGGCTCCTGGCAGGTGGCATGCTGGGAAGTAGAGTTCTGGATACTTCAGGAGGAAGAGGGGCTTTCATACTACCTGTTGAGAATCCCTAACAACTCTCTTTCTCTCCTTTCCATAGAGAGAGACAACGTTTCTGCTGTTAAAGATCTGATTCACAAAACACTGTATTTTCCTGAGAAACAGCAGCAGAGCAGCCCCTCACCATGTCAGGACTCTGCTGGAACGGACTCCTCTGTCATCCAGGATCCCTTATAGCAAGTCACATAGAAGCTGACATCTTTAATACCAGCACAAACTTTTCTCCAACTGGAATTGGGCATCTAATGAAGATGAGACTGTGCTTTTCCCATCTCGGTCAAAGCTTCCTGACAGCAGAGTGTGTACAGGATGCATTCTGTGGAGGGATGTGCTTGGCTGTAGGCTTGAGGGAGGGTGGTGGGTTGATATGCTTTAAGTTGAGGAAGCCATCAGAACAGCAAGAGTCCAGGGTCTTGCTCATTGGCCTTCCACTGCCAGTTTCCATGCTCTGTGCTAGACAGAGCATTTTGTAGGTGACTGTGAAGGAGCATTGAAGACATAGATGGAGAGAATAGCTGAGCTCAGTCTCTGTTTTGGCGTGCTCTTATAATTGCTCTAGTGATTACTTTGAGTTCTCAGCAGGATCAGAGTGGCGGAACTGCGGATGGAAGAATTGAGTTAGGGAGCAGGCAAGGACCTTCCCTCCCATTTAGGTGTGTTTTTAAAGTAGACTCAGGCATTGTTTGCCTTTGTTATGCTGCTGCTCTTCAACCAAGCAGTTTCTCACAAACCACCTCCTGTTCTGAGGAGCTGCATACATGTGTGAGAAGAACCACAACGTGCACTAATAAGGTGTCGAGAGGTTAACAGCTGCACAGTCAACTCGAGTGGCGTTGCTTGTCTCCATCATCTTGGGCAGGGTGATCCCTGAGATATGTATGACTTAGCAAAGCAGCTGTGAACTGGGCAGTAAGAGGAATCTCTTAACCATGGACCTGTGGGCCGTTCCATAATAAGCAGTGGAAATGCCACCCTTCCCTCTTGCTGTGCAGACTGCCATGCTATTTTGAGTCCTGCACAACTGAAAGAGGTAGACTGGAGATGATGTTCCACTTGCTGGTATGAGGAGTCTGGAAAAGACCATTGCTTAGCCAAGCTACTCATATGCAAAGGCAAAGGCAGTAACCTTTCCACATGCTGTTGGTTTTCTGTTTTTCCCTGTCTCAGTTTGCCCCTTGCCTAACTCAGCTTATTAGGAGAGGAGCAGCAGGCTCACCTTCTGGTTTGCATCTATTATCTTCTCTCGATTGTGTGATGTTTTATTGGTCATGCATAATGTATGGAGCTGTCCTTTCACCGCGATGGCAGCCTGGAAGAGTTGTGTCTGAGTCAGAGAAAATATAATGAAGTGACCTCTCTTCAGCAAATGGTAACATTTAAAGATCCTGCAGGCTGTTGAAAACCTGCTGTGCTATACTCTGCAAAACATCTGAGGGCAGTCCAATCTGGGGAAAGAAATTTGTATAGAGGAAAGGAGTGTCTTGCCTTTGGGTCAAAAGCACTGTTGTTGAAGTCGCCCTGTGTGGTAGAAGAGCAGGATCTTTATGTAATAAGCCCCAGCTTTTCTTTGAATTTCCATCTGTAGATTTATATAAGCTTTATAGAGGACAGCTGCTGTCCTCTCCGTTTGATAGCTGTGAAAATTGAAGCGTGGAGCAATGAAATGGTATGTCCTGCTCTGTACCAGCTAGCACTCTTCTTGCTTCTCTGACCACTCTGTCTTCTGACTCTGTAACTGCAGTAGAAGTTTCTCTCCATTTTAATGACCTGACTGAGAAGCATTTTTAAATATTGCCTTGTAGTACTAAGCACCTGTGTACAACTGAACCCTTCAGGCAGGAGCTCTCAAGTCATTATAGTGCTGTAGTAACAGTGATGCTCAGAGCAGCAGGGCTTGAGTTTGTCAGTTATGGAGAGCTGGTAGTGTAGGGGACCATCTACTGATGGGCTAAAGCAAGGAGTTGTCTTGAAGCTTGTCAGCTGTGGACTGCAACCTCAAGAAATTGTCATATCTCATGATGCTGAGGTGTACAGCCTCCCACCCAGTAGGCCATCACCACCGCTTCAGGGACATGAGTCAGTGCGAGCCCTTGGGCTCTCATCAGTCTCATAGTCCTTTCTTCATGAGGATGTCTTGTTGGGGCTGTGAACTACATCACAGTAGATTGGTTTCTTGCTACTTTGAGATTTCCCCCCCTCCTCTCTCCCCCTCTCCCTCTCTCTTTCTCTCCCCCCACTGCTGGGACACCAGAGGTTCCTGCAGCAATTGCCTGGAGCATTTTATTTGTCTGAGAGTTGGGTCAGGCTGAGCTCACCTGGGTCTCACAGGAGGCTATTGCAGTGCTGCTGTATTGCTATTCCTTCTTGAGAACCAGCAGAAAAACAGGATTGTCTATGCTCATAACAGAACAACTCGATGCTGACTGTCCATGCCAAATAGAAACCTTTATTAGCAACACAAGCATGAGGGGGATACAAGTGATTGTATGACTGAAACTGTTTTATGCAAAACAAACTTTGCTGGACAGGTCAAATGATTTCCAAGGAAGGAAGGTCAAATTGATCCACTGTTGGACCGTTAATTGTTGAGAAGAAACAGGAAAGGGTTAATGACCCAAGTTCCTGGGAATGGTCCCAGTTATGGCTTTGTCAGACTGCATGTTCTCGGGATAGGTTTACCTGCTGCATGTAGGCCTTGGAAGGGGCCTCAGAGGTCCATCTCCCCATCCCCTGGCAGCTTCAGACACATGTATCTCACACTTTCCATGTAGCACTTGCTTCTCTGTTCCAAAGACTTGCTGTGACAGATACTTCCCTGCAGGCTGTTTCACAACGGTTGTGTCTACTCTATTGGAAAGTAGCCCTAGCAGGAGCTGACCACCAAGGAGGTTCAGAGAAATCATCTCTAAAATAAGATTCCATTGTCCACATTGAAGGGATGGGCCTCATCATGAGGAAGCCAGTGGTGGACATATACCCATGTCCTACTGTGAGGTGGCAGTTTGTACTAAATTTCCACTTTCTGTATGAAAGTATTAGCATTTTTTGATCTCCAGTGCAAAAGACCTTTAGATAGCTCCTTTGTTCTCCTTGTCCCCCAAAAGCAATAGCGCTGACTGGAACTGGGAGTAGGGGTATGTATGTGTGTAATAGGCTTTTCCAAAAGAAACAATTGAGACAGTCTTCAGCCTTCCTGACCCACTTAAAAATTACTTACTGGGCTCCCTAATGTAGGAAGACTTTTACAACCAGGTTTATAGCTTGAGTTTGCTTCTTTGAGACAGTGTAAGTCTATAATCACATCTTTCAAAGCCAAGATTTCTGTATTTCATAGGGAAGCTGGGATTCCCATGTACTGACTGTGTTGGGTTTGCATGGCCAGGTTTTGGTAGCATGGGGTGCACAGGGGTGGCTTCCATGAGAAGGTGCCAGAAGCTTCCCCCATGTCCCACAGAGCCAGTGCCACCGGCTCCAAGATGGACCCACCACTAGCCAAGACCAAGCCCATCAGTAACGATGGTAACGCCTCTATGATAACAGAATTAAGAAAAAGAGGAAGAGAAAACAAACCAGAACAACTGCACATTTTGCAGCTCAAGAGAGGAGTGAGAAGATGTGAGAGAAACAACTCTGCAGACACCAAGGTCAGGGAAGAGGGAGGGGGAGGAGGTGCTCCAGGAGCCGGAGCAGAGATTCCCCTGCAGCCTGTGGTGAAGACCATGGTGAGGCAGCTGTCCCCCTGCAGCCCCTGGAGGTCCATGGTGGAGCAGATGTCCCCCTGCAGCCCCTGGAGGTCCATGGTGGAGCAGATGTCCCCCTGCAGCCCCTGGAGGTCCATGGTGGAGCAGATGTCCCCCTGCAGCCCATGGAGGTCCATGGTGGAGCAGATGTCCCCCTGCAGCCCATGGAGGTCCATGGTGGAGCAGATGTCCCCCTGCAGCCCATGGAGGTCCATGGTGGAGCAGATGTCCCCCTGCAGCCCATGGAGGTCCATGGTGGAGCAGATGAACACCTGTAGCCTGTGGAGGACCCCACACCGGAGCAGGTGGATGCCCGAAGGAGGCTGTGACCCCATGGGAAGCCCGCGCTGGAGTAGGTTCCTGTCAGGACCTGTAGCCCATGGAGAGAGGAGCCCACGCCGGAGCAGGTTTGCTGGCAGGACTTGTGACCCCGTGGGGGACCTGTGCTGGAGCAGTCCCTTCCTGAAGGACTGCACCCCATGGATTGGACCCATGCTAAAGCAGTTTGTGAAGAACTGGTGTTCATGGGAAGGACTCACGTTGGAGAAGTTGGTGGAGGACTGTCTCCCGTGAGAGGGACCCCACGCTGGTGCGGGGGAAGGAGTCCTCCCCCTGAGGAGGAAGGAGCAGCAGAGACAATGTGTGATGAACTGACCCCAACCCCATCCCCCTGTGCTGCTGGGGGGAGGAGGTTGAAATCAGGAGAGAAGTAAAGCCCGGGAAGCAGGGAGGGGTGGGGGGAGGTGTTTTAAGATTTGTTTTATTTCTCATTATCCTCCTCTGATTTGATTGGCAATAAATTAAATGAATTTCCCCAAGTCGAGTCTGTTTTGCCCATGACGGTAATTGGTGAATGATCTCCCTGTCCTTATCTCGACCCACCAGCCTCTCGTTATATTTTCTCTCCCCTGTCCAGTTGAGGAGTGGGGTGATAGAGCAGCTTTGGTGGGCGTCTGACATCCAGCCAGGGTCAACCCACCACAATGACACAAAAAATGCTGGTCTTTGGAGCAAGTACCAGTTTGGGCAAAAATTCAGAATTAAGGTCAGTAACAATGTCATTTAACGTGAAGGGACTTTGGGAGATGGAAGCTCACCAGGAGTTCTGTTTGATGATGAGGAAACTAGGCACTGACACTAGGATTAAATTGTGATTTAGGGAATGAGTTGAAGTGAGGTTTCTGCCATGGTGTTAGGACCTGCAGTTCTCATGAAGTCATATAAATGTTTTTCCTGTAAGCTCTGCCTGCAATAAAGCTTGATGTGGAGGTTCCAGGATAACTGTTGACAACAGATTCCTCAGTGTCGGAGTGGAAGAGACCTGGTGTGGACCTGTATGTTGAACTGACATGGACAGGAGCAAGGTGAAGAGCGTGCCGATTTCACAACTGAAAAGATCTCACATGCTCATGTAGTGCTTGCTTGGAAACGCCAACAAGTGACAGAAGCTACATTTGCACATGCAGTTGTTACTAACAAAGAGGAAAGGTTGGTGAGATAGTGGCACAACATGAGAGAATATTAGCAAACAGGGTCCAGGAAAGTGTTAAAAGCATTATCTAAAAAGGAAAGAATTCCTTTTGGAAGAAGGAAATTTGCTACTTTAACCAATGTGCAAGAAAGAATTATTCCCTTGGGGGAAGGTAAGGAGAATGCAAAGTGTTCCTTATGGAAAGAACAGAGGGACAGATGGGGCTGGTGGTGGTCACCTCCTGTAGCACAGTAATTCACGGAGGAACCTGAGCTATTGGTGGTTTGAGAAATGAGGTCTGTGAGTCACAGAAAGGCTTTAGAAGGACTGGAGGATGTTTTGAAGGTGAGCAAAAGCAGAGTTATCCCAAGACTGATGTGTAGGAGCAGCACCTGATGAATTCTAACAGCAGCCAGTGTACAAGTGTCCACAGGGCTGTGTCAAAATAGATTCGTCAACTCAAAGTCATCCCAATTTTCTGTAGGATCCCATCCTTTAATTTACACTGGATACAGCACCCTTTAAATCATTGGAAACATTCCTCTTGGCTTCAGTCTGAGTTCAGGAAGACTTCTACTCACCTACACCCTCAGCCTGGCCAGAGCCCAGCTCCAAAACAGACACCCACCACAGAATCACAGAATCGTAGTGGTTGGAAAAGACTTTTAAGATCATCAAGACCAACCAGGCATGGCTCTGACACAGAAGTGGCCAGGAATGAAAGCCTTTGGTAGCCATTCCCTTCCCTTGGCAGCCCCTTCACAGCCCCACTGATGCTGGGGCTCTGATCTTGCTCTACCACCTAACCCTCACCTACCCCCTCACCTGAGCTCAGCTCTAAAATGCACACCCACCTCCTACGGCTCCCACACAGAAGGGGCCAGGACTGAAAGCTGTTAGTGGCCCTCGTCTGCCCTTGGTAGCCACTTGTGGGCAGCAGCAAAGCCCAGCAGAAGCCATCAGGCAATCCGGAAGGCAGCACAGACCTACCTGGACATCAGCAAAGCCTGGCAAAAGCCCAGGGCCCCTCGTGGGCACTGGCAAAAGCCATCAGGTAGGGTTAGGGTTAAGTTTTAGGGGGGTTAGGGTTAGTATGAGGACTTATTTTTAGAGTTAGGTTTTGGAATTTGGTTTAGTGGGTTAGAATATGTGGGCTAGCTGGTTAGATTTAGTAAATTAGGTTCAGGTTTTGGGCTAGGCATCAGAGGTTAGGTTTTATGGTCAGGGGTAGGGTTAGCATGAAGGTTTAGTGTTAGGTTTTGTGGTTAGGTTTTGTGTTAGGGATTCATGTTAGGTTTACTGGTTTCATTAAGGGTTGGGTTAGGGCTGAGCGATACGATCAGGTTTAGGCATACAGATAGGTTTAGGTTTAAGGGTTGGAGATAGGATTATTCTAGTGGAGGTTGGGTCAGGATTAGGCATCTAGGCTTAGGGTTAGTTGATTAAGTTTAAGGTTAGGGTTAAGGGTTATGGTTCTCGTTAGGGGTTAGAGTTAGGGGTGTGGTTGGAGGTTTGTTTTAGTGTCAGGGGTGGGGGTTAGGGTTAGAGTTAGCATTATGATTTAGGGGTAGAAGTTGGAGTTATTAGGTGTAGGATTGGGGATTAGGGTCATGGTTACAATGTTAGAGTTTGGGGGTTAGAATTACATGGTTAGGTTTATGGTTAATGTTTAGGGTTAGGTGTTAGAGTTCATATTAATGTGTAGAGTTAGGGTCAAGTTTAGTTGTTAGCATTGTGTTTAAGGATAGAGGTGTTAGGGTTAGTGATTAGAGTTTAGGGTTAGGATTGGGGATTTGGGTTAGGTTTTGGGGTTAGGGTTAGGTGGTTAGGATTGGGGAGTTATGATAGTGGACATTTGGTATTTTCAGCTAGCTTCTTAGTTTTCTTATCTCAGCTTGACAAAGACTGGCCTTGTGGACGATTTATCACAGAGCTCCAACTCCCAATTTGCCAAGGATGGGCCTTGTGGATGATTTATCACGGAACTCCAACCAATTTAAAGCTAATGAGCAAAGATAACCAGCAAGAGTCCCGGGCTTAGATCCAAGAAGAAAGTGCGCATGTGCAAAATCAAGAGGGTAACTACAGGTGATGATGAGGAGGGTGGGGTAACTATAGGTTGCGATGAAGATTGCTCTCTAAGACCCCAAACAACCACCACCACAAAGCGCTGCGCAGGCGTGAAGGGGAGGAGACCTAATTTTAATAGGAAGCAGGGAAAGGTCATGTATAGGCATTTTCCATTAGCTAATGACTATGTATAGGAATGTACCTTAAATATAGAGAAATAACTGCCTTAAGGCACGCACATTTGTGGTGGAGCGATCCCCCGTGCGCCCAGCGCTGAATAAACATCCCTACTGTACAACTTTACAGGTTGTGGAGTCTCTTTCTGCACATCAAGTTAGATTTAGGGGGTTATGTTTATCATTAGCATTTACGGTTGGGGGCTAGTGTTTAGGATTAGGGTTATCATTAAGATTTATGGGTTAGGGTTAGTTTCAGTAGTTTAGGGTCAGGATTTAGGGTTAGGGGTTAGATTTAGGGTCAGGGTTAGGGTTTAGGGTTTGGTTTAGAGGTAGACCTTTTTTAATGTTTAGGGTTAAGATTTAGGGTTTATCCTTTTCTTTTACATAGATTATAGAAGTTAATGAATAATAAGAGATATAATGGACACAGAATCTGTCTGGTTTAGCAGTTTGCCGTTATTCCACATGCCATATTTAGAGGGCAATGAGAACTGGAAACTAGGGGAGCTGCTGCACATAGGAACAGGTGTTTCACCTGTCGCAAATATTTTTTCTACAAAGTTGACTCGGGTACCACATAAATTCCAGCTGACACATAGGGTCACAGAATCTCAGGTTCAAAGTGGTTGGAAAAGATCTTGAAGATCATCCAGTCCAACCATGAACACGACACTGCCAATTCCACCTCTAAACCATGTCCCTGAGCACCAGGGACTCCACCACCTCCCTGGACAGCCCCTTCCAATGTCTGAGAACGCTTTCAGTGAAGAAGTTTTTCCTCAGATCCAATCTAAACCTCCCCTGGTGCAACTTGAGGCCATTTCCTGTCACTTGTTCCTTGGTTGAACAGACCCACCCCCACCTCTCCCCACCCTCCTTTCAGGGACTGGACAGAGCCAGAAGGTCTTCCCTCAGCCTCCTTTTCTCCAGTCTCAACAACCCCAGTTCCCCCAGCTGCCCCTCGTAGGACTTGTTCTCCAGGATGGTTTAGTACACGTCTGAACTATCATTAAAGACCCCTGGGTTTGAGAAGCCAGGCAGATACGTAATTGATACAAATCCAGGAGGAATTACTGGTACTTTGGAAGACAGGCTCATCGAGTAGGTATGGGTCCTGACCTAAATAAAAGAACTGTGGGTGTCATTCAGGAGATTCATGGAAAGCAATTCATGCAGCCAGAAATAATCAGGTGCACAAGTAGAAGAATGGCAAAGGAGCCAAGGAACAGATCAGAAGCTGCAAGACACAATGACTAAGAAGAATAAAAGTCACCAGCCTGATGCTGCTTGTAGGAGCAGATGCCAGTCACACCAGCAAACACTGGTAAGTGCATCCCAAATTGTATCAGCCAGGCTGGACCACCTGCTGTCCTTACCACCAGCCTCTGATTTAGGAAAGATCTAAGAGAAAAAAGCAATAATGGACACACAAGTTCTTTGAGAATCACAACAGAAACAACAAGCGCTTTGCTAAGAAAGGAAGAGAGAAAAAATGGGGTTGTCATGACCTTCTAAGGGTGGACAAAGGGACATTGTGCAGAGTTTGGATAGTGAATTAGTAGTCAGGAGGCATGGGAGCAATCCCTGATCTGGTGAATCTTTGCTAGGGCTAGTAAAAAATAGCATGTTTTTATCCTATAGCTATACCCTAGGATGGAAATTAAATAAATAAAAGAACCCAACAATTAAGTCACTTAAGAATCACCCTGGTCATCCCAGATGACAGTTCACAGTTCTCTGACCTGAGCTGATACTGCAAGAAAGTCTAGTTCTTGTTTCATGCAGGATTAGCAATATTAATGGGCTGTGAGATGCCAGACTTGAGGCTGATGGTGTATCTGTGTCCAATCACTATATTTCAAGTTGAAAGAAAGGAGATGATAGAGCAGAAGAGTCTGGGTGCTGTAATTCATTGCAGCATTTAAACTGGGTGGCAGGTTCTGTGATGGTGCTGCAGAGGTGATAGGAACATAGCTCTAGCAGCTGGAGTGCAGAGAGGAGAGGCCTGGTCGGAAGAACGGGGTGTGCAAGTCTGGTTACTACGTGTAACACCAAGAGATGATAAGCATTGCCATTCCTACAATACAGCTTAGTGGCCAAGCCCCAGCCCCTGTGAGTGTCCACCATACTCTAGGCATCTACACTCAGCGTTTCTGCGAAAGTTTCTTAGAATTAAGAACTCTAGAATTGTTCTTGACACAAGATTTTTCCAAGAAAATACTTCTGTTCTGCTCTAAGCCAGCAAAAAGTGACAAAATCCAGCTTCTCAGAGTACAGGTAAGGAATCTGGCCACAGAGCCCTTTCCACAAAGACAAGGGGAGCAGAGTCCAAGCACGTGGAGGCAAAGAGAAGGGAAACATGGCGATCTTTGGATTGTTCACGGGGACTCTCTTGTCTCATGAACAGAGGTTGTTGTAAAAAATAAGTCTTTAGAAGTGTAGGGTGAATTTAGTACAGAAGCAGAAGTTGGAGTGACTAGGGACAGATAGAAAACCAAGAAAAAAAATGCCCACTTGGCACATGGGGACAAGCAAGAGGGTCCACTGAAAGGAGAGACATCTCTAAAGATGAGGCACTCTCAGCAACAACAGCTTCCAGCACCCCTTTGCCTTTTGCTCACTCCCCAGCGAATGCCTCAGCCTAGAACTCAGCAAGGTTGGGGGCATATGAGCCTCACCCTCCTCTATCTCTTATGGCAGCAAGTCTCCTCAGCCTCAGACACGGGGAACGCAGCCAGTCACTGGCCAGGCTCTTCAGAGGTGTGTAGGAAAGGTAGCTCTTCGCTCAGTGCTTTACATCTCAGGACTCCTTCCTCCAAGTCGATGCAACACTAAAGAAGGGGAGAGCCAGTTACTCACTAGATGTTTCCAGACAGCAAACCTCATGATGCCTGTGACTGAGGAAAACCTGTATAACCTTCAAACAACCCCACTTGGGGTTTGTAGAGACCTTACAGTTTCCCCCCTGTCCCCCATGCTGCCACATGGCTCCTGTTCATTGGGTTCCTCTCCAAACCCTTCACAGGGCCATTCCCCTCCCTTCTTCCTGTGACTCTCTCTGAGGTGATGTCCTCCTGTCACTCAGCCATTCAGACCAGTGCTTCTGCTTTATGAGTCTGATATGGCTACCAGTATCTGACAAGCAGCAGCCAGCTTGCTGCAGCCGTATTCTGAGCCACCCAGGAGAATGGTGGCTGGGTGCCATTCTCCCAGGAGCCAGGCTCAGCAGAGCACTAAGCCTGAGAGGACTCTTTCCACCTCTGTCCAGCTAGTGCTGGACACTGAATGTGATCATACACCTTCACTTAGCTCCAAGCAAGGGCAGAGCTTGTTCACACCTGCCTGCAAAGGGGTCATGAACTCGTGACACAGTGTGCAGTGCCTTTTCTTGTTTCCTCTTCACTTTCCTCTTCCTATTTGCCACTTGTATGGTTGTGAACAGAATCATCGAATCCTACAATGTTGTGAGTTGGGAGGGACCCACAAGGACCACCCAGTCCAACTCCTGTCCCTGCACAGGACAAGCCCAACATTCAGACCATGTCCCTGAGGGCACATGTTGGCCAAATGCTGCTGGAATCTTGTCAGGCTTGGTGCCATGAGCACCTCCCTGGGGAGTCTGTGCCAGTGCTCCACCACCCTCTGCCTCAAGAACCTTTTCCTCATGGCCAAGCTCACCCTCCCCTGCCACATCTTCCTGCCATGTCCTCTGCTCCTACAAAGAATGGGAGATATGATAGTATCCTGTTGGGTGATTCCTTTCTTAAAACCTTTAAGAAAGACTGGAAAGGAATCAGCGACTCAGAGCACACAACAGCCATTCAGGCAGCTGTGCAACAAGCATTGCAAGTGGCACCTTGGAAGACCAATATGTAAGTATTTCTGATGCTTACAGCAACCAAGTTGTGGAAAACTTGTTGAGAGGAGCCTTGCAATAAGCAAGAAGCTGCTCCTTACCTTGAGAGACAACAGGGTCTGGAGACCAATGCAGAACTCCAGCATTTCATCATCTGAGAAGAGAGAGGAGACTGATCAGGCTTGAGACTATATATACCACCTGTCTAAAGCAAGCCTGTCTCTCCACTAAGAGGATGTAGACTATAAAGGCATCTGGTTCCTAAAGTTCTATGGTTATGGTCTGTACAGTATAAACTAAATAACAAGGAAAGTGATTAATTAAACACACAAACATTAATGAGCAGGTGGTAACAGTGACAATAACAAAAAATGGCACTGACGGATGAGTCATCAAAGGAGCTACTTGGGCACAGCCCTGAGAAGGGTCAAAGTGAATTTTGTAGCTGATAAAAGGAGGGAACTATGATTATCATGAGTATCGTGAGATATTTGAGGGGCTTTGGGGGACTGTTTGAAACTTGCTATGAGATATCAGAAGGGGCTTATGGGATCATGTAAAACTTAATATGGGCTGTGTAGGGGAAGGGCCAAAGGCAGGAGAAGGCAAGCAACAGGGTGGATCAGGGAAGAAAAAGCATGAAAAAAATGGACAAGAGAAAGGATAAGGGAATCAGTCACATATGAACAGGCTGTTGGTCAGTTCACTTATCTGACCAAGCCCTGTGTTGGATCATCACAATCCATCCAATCTTCTTATTAAATAATTTTATTATAATTTTTTTTCTGTGTAACTGCTACATGTGACTTCTACAAGTCTAAGTGTCAGCAAGTGTAGAAGATGCCATAGGTTAAAGGGTAAACAGCTGTAGGGATCAGCAGTCAGAGGGACTGGCAATGCAAGAGAGGTGCCAGTAACTGAAGGGACCACAGGACTCATCGCTCTGTGTCAGCAACTGGAAAAGGGGATGTAGAGCACAGGTGCCAGCAACTAGACAGACCAGTGTGCAAGAGAAGTCTGGCTGCCAGTAACTGGGGAAGGGAGCAACTAGAGGGACTGCAACATGTGCTGCAAGGTCTAAATTCCAGTAACTAGGTTTATAAGCCTGTCCTGGTGTGTAGCTAGGCCAGAGCTGGTTCCTGTTCAGCAGCTGGAACAGCACTGGGGTTGGGTTCAGCTGGGATTTGTTAGGAGAGAAACGCTGAGAACATCCCCATGTTTGCATTTGTGTCCCTGGCGCTGAAGGACTTTGTGTTTGTCCGTCTGCAAGCGCAAGATCTCAGGGGTGAGGAATATTGCAATGAATCAGCTCCATGGGCATTGGGCTCTGCCAAGGGGCTGTTCCATCTCCTGTCCCCCATGGGCAGGAGATCCATGAGGGGCTCTTCCTCTCTGGCTCTCTCTGGCTCTCGCTCGGGCTCTGGCTCTCCCGGGATTGCGGTTTCGGTTCGGGATTGTCGCTCCTCCGGGATCGTTCTCTGGGAACGGGCCGGGCTGGGTCGGTGGGTGGTGAGCAATGGCACTGGGGGTCACTCATTTGCATATTTTACTACTATTATTATTATCATTATTTTAATATCAATATTACTTTTAAACTTTATTTTATCTCAATGATTCAATTGTTGTTATCTCACCCTTGCCCCCCAATATTCTCTCCTATTCCCTGGGTGGGGGCAGTGAGCAAGCGGCTGGGTTTGGCTCCTGGCCCAGTGCCAGCCCAGTGCAACCAGCACAAATCCAGCAACTGAAGAGGACAGGGAATATGTGTGAGAGATCTAACTGCCGCTAACTGGAAAGACTTAGATGTGTTTATATTTCCCCAGTGAATTCATTGATATGCTTATGGGTTTGTATAGATAATTATCTAGCAAATTTAAATCTGGTCTAGCCAGTGAGTAGGAGGAAACCTGCATCTGGAAACACTCAAGGTCTGGGTCAGTGGCTGAGTAAGGGGCCCAGGGTGCAGACATGGATATAAAACAGACCTCGAAGCTGTGCTGTTAGTTGAAAACTGAATATGAGTGTGCTTGTGAATCTAGAGGCTGAGGATATAGAAGCTTCTGCTGGTGAGCTTCAGTCCTGGTCAGCCAGAGAGGAGGACCAGGACTGATGTCTCTGTGCTGGTGTTTCTGTGAGTGCTGGTAAAGGCACTGTTCTGTGTGCGGTGATCTGTGTGGCTGGCCATGTCCGTGTCCTCTCTGTATGTGCCTCTCTGGAGTACACATTCAGCTTTGCTACTGTGCTAACCTGCCACTAAGAACATGCATTGGACTGGGCAAGAGCAACCTCCTGGGTTTTAGAGGTATCCATCTGGACCTCAGTGTTAGAGAAAGAGGAATCTCCAGGTCCTGGAGTCTGCAGGATTCAGCAGCCACCAGTAACATTATCAACACTTCCCATGTCTCCTGGGTGCCTGCTTGCCCTGTAACCAGTGGCTGTATTTCATAAATTTTTAATTTAGAATTTTGCAAGGGCACTATGTGCCCAAGGAGATGTAAGGCACAGACTACGTAGCAATTCTGCTCCTTCTAGGCAGCCATTTCCACATCCCAGCCAAATGGATAGCTGCTACCGGGCTAAAATCACCCGTGCTGGTACTAACACAGGCTCCCCATGAAGGGCAAGGACAAGTAGAGGTGAAACCAGGGAAAAAGAGTGAGCTGGAATATGTGGAAGAGGCATGAGCTCTTTCTAGATGGCTAAGAAAGTGGGAAGAATGCACATGAAAAGAGGGAGCAAAGGAGGCCTTGGAAGATGGATAGTGCTCATCAAAGATGAGGAGACAGATAAAGGCAAGAGGGTGAAGCTGGAAGACTGACAGGGAAAAGGAAGAAGGGAAAAAAAGACGACTAAATTGTTTTCAGCATATGCACAGCTTGATGTAAATGCAGAACATGCAGCCTTTCTGATTCTGTGATTCTGGGGGTGCTCCAATGCCTGCTGACTTGACCTTGACCTACGGCTCTTTCCTTCAAAGGGTCTGGTCTCAGGACACTGAGGGAAACTCAGCACTCTGGGGCTACCAGTTTCTTCCAGGGTGCTCCCTGCAGCAGAGGCAGATGAGTACACAGAGAAACACTCTGGGGAACAAGCTGTACCCCACATCAGTTTCTCTGATGACTTCCATCCAGCCAAAGACACATTCAACAGGAGAGCGTAGGGCACCAGAGAACTAAACAAGCAGTCTGGATAATTTTAAGAAAGGTCTGTTTTAGAAGAAATTAGAATTTTCCGCATCCTGTGTTAAGACCGAAAAACACCTAATTTCTCTCCACTTTCAACAACATCTGTCTTCTCTGGACTCTTCCTATGCCCTTTGCCTTTGGTTACATTGAGGGTATTCACAGCGTGTAATGGTCTTGACCCGCAGGTGAGGTGACCATTTCACCAGCCTCCCACCACATTACACTTTTCCCAGAAATCCTTTTAAAAGCCATTGGTGGGGCAAGAGGGACACAGGAAAACTGAATGAGGAGGGGCTGGTATTCTCACCTACAACCAGTGCTGAACACAGCACTGTCTCCTGGCCAAATTGCAACTCCAAATGTTCTACTCGGCCAACAACGCTGGGGATGGGAAGAGAGAGATCTCCACAGTCCATGGCAGACACTTCTTCTAGCCTGTGGGACACAAGAGGTGTTATTACCTCAAGTGGAGGAAGAAGAGGAAAAACAGGACTTCTCAGTGATGGCAGTACTTCTTGGTCTCATTGGGAACAGGCCCACAAGAGGAGGAATCTCTTTCATACAGTATGTCTGGAGGCAGATTCCACAAGCAAAACCAAAAGGCGCTGTCCCATTTGGGTTCCTCACTGCTGAGGCTGACCATGAGCTGGGCAGCTTTTCCCTGCAGTACACACAAACAGAATGACACAGCTCTGCCTACTAGTCTGAGGTCTGCACGCAACTTTGCCGGTGCTCCTGATGCCTTGCCCTGTAGCCCACCCTCTGTCTTCTCCTACACAGCCATGTGCACATGCAAAGCTGCTCGTAATTATCATTGAGGCTGGGAATCAAGAGCACCTAGGTTGTTGCCACAGGTTTTCTTTTAACCACCCCTCCTTTTCTACTGCACAGATACTTACCCCAGCTGGTTTAAACAGCTCTTGGAGATGAGATTTGGTAGACACCCAGTGTTAACCGTCACTTTCAATACCTGACCTTGGCACTAGAAAAAACAACAACAGATGATTACGTGGGCTCAGAATTGGCATACCCGCCCCTTGAACAGTGTGACAGTCCCTTAGAACTTTCTTAGCCACACAGCCAAAGATGTGAGGTTTTTAGGGGGTAGTTGGAAGGCAGGAGATTCATCCAAGACAATGGTGGTCTCCCTAGCACCCTGCAAACCTCTGCCAAAGGCTTCTTTTTGAATTTGTCTTCATTTGTATTTGATTGCCTCGACACTTTTCTGTTATTAGTGACTTTAACCTGGCAGTATTCCAGTCAAGAGATGCATCACTAGTGAGTTTGTTCAGAAAACCCATGTGGACTTTATTAGCAATAATTGGTATGAAAAAAGCTTCTAAAGGAATATAAGCATGTGCTACACCAAAGGCACCTCTCCATGATCTTACTGGAATAAACCCCAGTGCCCTGTCCACTTCATCTTTTCACCTCTTTGCACTTGAGAGGGAACAGCAGATGTAGTTGCCATCTGTTTTCTGTCCCCCCCTGCACAGAGGTTCTTAATGGCAGGCCAGAGGTGCTGAAGTAACAGCAGGTCTCATATATGGTAGAGGTCTGAAAAAATAGGGTTATCAGGACATCAATAAGGGTTATATTCAGAAAAAAAAAAAAAAAAAAAAAGGAGTAGCAGGACTTACTAAAGGAACTGGAAAAGATGGAATAGCTGCCATCTACAAAATATGGCTTGAATCTACCTGTAGTGCCTAACCATACCCATTCTTGACTGCCTAGTTCTTCAAGGCTCTGACTTTCGCCAACTCCAAAAATCCCCAACCATAAAGTTTCCCTCTTGGGAGGTTCATTTTCTTCCTGCTATCTTTTGTATATTTCCTGTGATTCCTTCTCTTCCATCCACTATGGCACTGAGTGTCATGAGCCACTCAGAAGCAGCAACAGACCTCCCACAGCTTCTCTAACCTTATGCTCATTCCTGATGCACTTAAATGTTTTAAACACCTTAAGGAGATCAGCATGACCATCAGGGACTCAGTGCCTCAAAAGTAGGGTTCAGGAGAATGTCTCAAACTCCTGATTTCTTAACTAAATCTGTTTATGATTATTACATGGGTTAATCACCACCAAAAGCTACATTCCATATTTCCAAAATCCCATTTTCAAAAATGTGCTCTTTGTGAGTTATTATAAAGAGATAAGAGAAACCACCTCCTATGAGAAATAATGGAATGCTGCAAACAGACACAACACAAATTGTAGCTTGAGTGCTAATTGCTCATGCTGGAAACTTCAAGTCTGCTTTGCCTTGGAGCTCTTCCTCTGGTCTAAACTGCATCTGCAGTGCATCAGTGTAGAGATTTTCATTGTCATGAACACTTAGATACATCATGTTCCTAGAACAACCACTTAGTTGAGAAATTCTCAAGAACTGCAAGAGCACTGGAGCTAGAGATCTCAACCTATATTGTTTTACAGACTTCACCAAGAACCATGTAAGACTCGTATATATATATATATATATATATGATCTGTATTTCAATAACATCAGTGGTTTTAGAAGGATGAGCATTCACCATGTTTGGTCTCATCCATAAACATTGAGAGCAGTGCTCAAGCCGTATCTACACAGAAAATATGCACAGATGCTTCTCTTCTTTAATGTAAAAAGCAAGCATGTCTTATTAGTAAAGAATTATGTCCAGTTAATTAAGAGTCCTGTGTGACTGCAAACACTTGTGGCTTCTTACAACACCCAAGTGAGGCATATAATGCAAAATACTTTAGGAAACCCAAAGCCAAGACAGATCTCACAAGCTTCTGGCTGACAGCCCTGTGCCTTCCCCATTATATCAGGTGTTTTTCACAGTCTCAGCCACATTGGCATCTATGTTCAATCCAAGGCTGCTCTTTGGCACATCGTATAGAAACCGCCATGGAACTACAAAGTCACAGGCTGGGAGAACAGAAAAATTAACCAACCTGATACCAGCTGGAAGCCATGACAAGCTTTCCAAAGTGCTTTGCAAAAAACTGCTACAAAAGGGGCAAATTCTGCTAAATTGTGAGCAACTCACCTAAGTAAATAGGAGAGTGCAGTAGACTCTGCAGTAGAACTATTATAGACTGGCTCCATCTGTTATCTCTGAAACTTAAAAGGGCCTAAGGCTCAGGGCAACTACAAACTGTTAGAGTGAAAACACTGCCTGGATCTCCCTGTATCACTGAAGTCTACATATATTCAGCGTTATTTCCTAGTCAAGGTCAGTTACTCGTCAGGTGATGCATTTGTTACCGCTGTTGAAATGTTCAGTGTCCTTGCCTCAGTATCAATGGAAGCTTTATGCTGGTAGATTATCTTTTCTCAGGAGCCTCTGTCTGAAAGAAGAGACTTCTCTGGGGTGGTGTTCCACTTCTAATAAAAGTTACACCATAGTCAAGCAGTTCTCCAAAAGGTACCAACTCACCTCTCTGGTTAAAATGAACTGGCAGTCTGAGCGCTGTTTCCTGGCATAGATCTGTTACAGGCAAGACTTTTTGAGGTTCACAAATATGAACCTGAAAAGCAGTAAGATTAAGAAGAAGGAGGGGAGAGCTTCCCTTCCTTCAGCGTGAGAAGAGTAAGTGTGGCAAACAGTGACTGGCTCTTCAGAAAGGCAGAGAAAGAGAGAAATGCCTGTGCAGAAAGTACTGAGTTCCAGAAGAGTCAAGGGTAGCGTTAGACCTATTTCCTTGACTATGATGTTCATTAACCTTCCTCCATGAAGGAAAGTATAATGTGTGTGACAGCTGGGGTACAGTCCCTTAGAAACACAAAAGGGAAACAAGTAGTGGACTCTAACATCAAGTTAGTTCCTGCCCCTGGGATATGATACTTGTTCATGCTTATCCTTGTTCGATGTACATACTTGTCAAAAAAATACCCTTTATCACTGAACTTCCTCTTAGAGAACAATACAGAGCAGCAATTAAAGAAAAAGAAACAGTTTCATTTGCTCAAAAAAAAAAAAAAAAAAGACTCCAGCTATTTGGAGAAACGACACAGAGCCATTCATCCTACTAGTCTGTTTTCCCAGTATGGTTATATCTAGCTACAGCAAAGTCTAAAACCCAGGGTAAGCAGTGCCTAACTGCAACAGTAAAGGCTGGAAAACAAACCAGACAGTGACTTTGTGTGGTACTGAGATACTTGATCTCAACATTTCAGAAAATTGCTACCAGCCTGTGTTCATATGATTAATTGTGCCAACTGAATTTTCAAAGGTGTACGTGTTTTTCTTGGAAGTGTAGACTTTAAACTCAACATCTGAGTTTTTCTTTAGCATAGGTAACAGAAATAAGCACAGCTTTAAAATGGATTTTGTACACTGTGTCTATATCTCGGTGAGTCTCATATCTGCAAATGACTGAACAGCTCTAACCATGCAGCCTGCTTTCATGGGGCACAGCTTTTAAAGGTTCTTCCTTACCTACAGGGGCCAGGGAGGAATGTGTTCTGCTGTATAGGAGGATTTTAGAAGAAAAGGGAGCTAAAAATACTGCTTCCATCAAGAAATGCAACAGCACTAATTCAGAGCACAGTTAGCCACTTTTTTAGGAAGTCCTTTGACACCTGAAAGAATCAGACCAGACTGGATCTGGTAAGTGTAAATCAACTGTCTTAACGTAATAAGGAGACCTTGTTCCTTGCTTCTGTATGCAGTTATGAAACACCTCTTACTCTGGGAAAGCTGGCCTCCGAAGGAAGGAGATGGAATTAAGGTAATTTATCTTCAAATATGGACAACCTGAATGCATGTGGCAGAAAGGCTTTCCTCTGTTGGAAGAACTGAATCCAAACTCAGAGGGAGTCCATGTGGAAAATCTGCTCTTCCTGGCTGCAGCTGGCTTTGCAATTAATAACTTCTCATGGCCCTTGGGGAGTGGGGCAGCTGTAACTCATGGATCACTTACCATCGCTTCGAAATCAGCAGTACTGTGTTGTTGCCTTACCTGGCACTGTATTAGCAGGGGTGAAGTCTCTTTTCTCCTTTCCTGTTCCTTTTCCATCTTTTCATCTTGGTCTTTGGCCAGTGGAGATTGAACCCGTGCAGACTGAACCCTGGTCTCGCTCCGCAGCTTGTTCAGATTGCCTTCCAAGAGGCGCCGCTGAACCACGCTATGGGGCTGCTATCTCCGCCACAAAGAAAGAGAAATCCCAGCTAAGTATGGAGATAAGGACAAGGACATTTGCTAGCCCAGGGAAGCAGATTGTAAATGCTTGACCCAACTGATCATCCTGATGAAAGACAGGATTATCTCAAAAAACTTTCTTTATATCACAAGTTTTTTTTTCTGTAGCCACTAAGGTGATGTTAAAGTGCTGGGATGTCTGTGACAGGCAAGTCTCTGGGGTGTAATTGTTGGAGGAGAAGAACATGCCTGATGCATGCTCTCTCCACATGTTCCTTCAGCTAAACCTGCACTCGATAGTCTCATACCTGTTCAAGTACTGTGATACACAACCTAGTAGATGTGTGCTGACAGCCAACCAGGCACACCCACACCTTCTAATGTGGGAGGGGATGGGGATGCAGCATGTGTATGATGTACATGTGGGTAGCAAGGCAGGACTCCAGAAGTTTTAGGTGTACAAGCAATTATTTGTTGTGAAGAGGGAAACTTCCCCTGCATAGGAAACTAAAACTGATTTCTAGTGTACTTCGGAGTCTGTCTCTGCTCTCCTCTGACCTGGTTTCACTAGGATAGAGTTAATATTCTTCTCAGTAGCTAGAATAGCTGTAGCTTGGGTTCAGTGTGGGATTTGTTACAAGAAGAATGTTGAAAACATACTAATGTTTTTAGTTGCTGCTGGAGCCCAAGGCCATCAGGTTTGGGTAGTTTGCAAGTGCAAAGGACTGGGAGGGAGAAGCATAGTCATTAGCAAAACCCATAATTGGCCTTTGTCTCTGCCAATGAGATATTCCATCTCCTATCCCTGCATGGGCAGTACATCAACCAGGGCTGACTGGAAATCGGGGGGATTCTCTTGGGGATCACTCGGGCTCTCGCTCTTCCAGGGTTTGGGGACTGTCTCTGCTCCAGGGTCGCTGGCTGGGACAGGCTGGGCATCGGTCAGTGGGTGGTGAGCAGCTGCACTGGGCATCACTCATTTGTATGTTCTGTTATTACTGTTGTTATCATTATTACTTTATTTCAATTAGTAAATTGTTTTTATCTCAACCCATGAGTCTCCTTGCCATTTTCCTCTCAGTTCTCTACCCTACTTTCTGGGGTGGGAGAGTGACAGGATGACTGTGAAGTGATACTATTTTGACTCCTTTCCTAGTTGGGGAAACATCTATGAAGCCCTATGTTGTTCACAGCTAGAAGGGACCACCATCAGACAGCTCAACAGCTGAAGGAACTTTATTCCTATCTATTTCATGTATCTCATTCATATCTCATGTATCTCATATTCCTATCTCATTCCTATCTCCTTTCATCTGCCCAGAAGAAAGGGAGATGCACCAAAAGGAAAGAAAAACTTCTTGTCCCAACACAGGAAATTGTTGATTTGGAACAAAAATTCTCTTTGTCATCAGCTTGATGCTCTAGTTTTTGCCCAGTATTGATCCAGTGCCTCCA
The DNA here is from genome assembly GCA_907165065.1 of Caprimulgus europaeus. The sequence continues at coordinate 4,132,887 of OU015528.1, read as the reverse complement.
ATTCCTGCACAGCTACTGAGTCAACAACAGGCAGCATCAATGAAGCACTCCTGTTGGAGGTAGCTTTGTCCTTTCTCCATGTACTCAGCCCCATGGCCCTTCTCAAGCAGAGCAGCAGCTCAGAGCTGACAGTAGTGTTCTCAATAACAACTGCTCATGTGAAGAAAGGCATTGAATCTAAAGGGGCTGATGTGCTTCAGTATAAACCATTGCTTCTATCTTTCTCAAAAAAAAAAAAAAAACACCAAAAAAACTTCCAGATGGTGCAGCAGTTTGACGTAGGGTCTTATCAATGTGCAGGTCAAACATCTGAATTGGAGCAGACCTGCCAATGGGCTGGGCTCTATGAAACCTATAGGGTGTGTGTGCTTCAAAGTAGCTTCATGCTGGGTCAGAGAGCTGAGGAAGCCTGTAAGCTACAACTCAAAGCACAGTGGCTTGTCCATTTTGTCCAATGGTTGGAGCAGGAGAGCTGTTACTGGCTCTTTGGCTACACTCAGCATTGCTCATTGCAAGGTGTTGAGTCCCTCATGCATCTGGTCACTCAAGAGACGAGAGTCAGATCCTTCACATGCTGCATGAGACACTCTGCAGTAGTGGTAAAAATATCCCTCTGTTCCCAGTGTTTTCCCAGCCTACCACACAGCTGGCTGTTGTACTTCCCTCCCTAAATACTCTGAGCACAGTGCCAGTTTGGCTGCCAGCTCACATCTGGACCATGGGAAAGGGCAGGCAACCGACAGCAGGTCTCCAAATTCCCATCCTCCCTCCTGTCTCCTCTCACAATCTGGCATGCAAAGGACCTTTCCCCCTCCCTGCAACCTTTCCCACAGAAGGAGCAAGCCCTTTGCAGCTGCCACCTCTGTCCCCTTCTTGTCACTCGGGCTGGGAAGAACTCAATCACTGATGGAGAGTATCTGAGCTTTAGGACTGTGTAGGCATCTGACTCAAGAGCAGACTCCTGGGGCCTCTCCCCTGTCTTGTGTCTCTCCAGTGAGATGGAGAAGTGGAGACCATTGTCTCTCTTGGGCTGCTAAGAAACAATGAGTTGAAGAGGGACCTGAAGGGAGTTGTGGTCAGTAGCTGGAAGGGAGGCCCTCTTATGATTTTAGAGGGTCAGAGCAGGTTCCCAGTACAACTTGTGGAGCCTTGTTCTAATTTTAGGCCATTCAGGGCTGCCACAGCTGGAGTCTCTGGCACTGTCAGTGGAGACATGTTTCGGGGAATTAATTAAACTCTCCTCCCAGTGTAAGTGCTGTAGGACTCCAGGGTGTTTTGCACTCTCTCCAAGATCAATTGCTCCAGCATTTCCTGCTGCTGTTTTGTTTTCAGCCCTGCATTCCTGTCCTCCAAGAGGGAGCCAGATCCATTTAGGAAACATAGATGGAGTTTTGCATGGGGCTGGAGGAGTGCCTGAAAGCATATTTTGGACTCTAATTTGCAGCTTCCAAAACATCTCAGCCATAACACAGTGGCCCATCAAGTCACAGAGACTGCTGAATTGCTCTTGGAAATCTAAGGCTTGGTTCTTCTCCTCCTCCAAGGTAAACCTGAAACAGAAGTACCACAGCTACCACATTGACCTCAGGTATGGCACTATGTGTGTGGATTTCGCACAGGTGCCACACTTTAATTTGTGCCTTCTAACAACAACAACATTAGAAATATCCATTTGCTGAACCCATTAGACTCTGATGGTGCCTCTGGCTGGCACTGCAGTTGTTGTTTTGGGGCATGGTGTGACAGGAGTCACTTCTGAAGCAAAGCAGGCAGACATGTTTCTCTCTGCCTTTGTGGCTGGGCTCAGCAAACAAGCACTAGAAGACTCAAAAGTGGCTCCTCCTCCCCATTCCCTGATAAAAGCTGTACAAGGAAGAGCCCAGGGGTATGGCTGGTTGTCCCCTCTTGAGGAGATGTTTCATCTCCAGGGTGTGAAGAGGTGGTGCTGGCCTGCCTCGCTGCCAGCCTGAACAGGCCCTCCAGGCTCCAGCGTGGTCAGACCTCGTTCCCAGTGGGGAGGAGAGTCCATGTCACTCGCTGACATCCCCATGGCGTGACTGACCTCTCGTGTGCTCAGGGCCAGAGGGACACCCAATGAAACCAGTTGAAAAGCTGTGTGTATGGCCGTGAAGGGCTGGCAGGGCAGGAGGCAATGGCCCAGGGTGACTTTGAGGAGCCACTCTTGGCCCTGCTGAGACAGGGACACTCAGCAGCAGTCAAGGCTGCTGCAGGGAGGATGGCAGGAGCAGGAGGCTGTGTCAGCATGGGAAGGTGGCACTGACCCCTTGTCTGCACCCCAAGGTTTCAGCAAGGGGGATGGCTTCCCCTGCCCAGGACCCTGCCTGTCCCGCACACCCTGCCCCTGTGCACAGCAGCACCTCACCATAGGGCACACCATGGGAGATGGGAAATGGCCGGGGGAGATGATACACACACACGGGCACCTGAGGTGTTGCTGTGATGGTCTGATACAGAGGGAAGCATGAGGACGGGCAAGATCTTTTATGACACCCACTGGCAGAATTGGATTAAGTGGTTGTGCCCCTGTCACTGGCCAGGATCTCTTTTGAGAAATTGCTGCAGATCTCTGTATCCTTGAGCAGTTAAACTGCACACGGAGAGGAGAAGTTAGACAGCAACACTGCCAGAGCAAGGGGAGATGTGTGAAGTTAAGCCAGCAAGAGATCCCATGGGAAATTGCTCCCTGCCTTGGGGAAGTCCCTCCAGACCACAGACTGTCCAGGCTGCTGGAACAGTTTCCCTTCATGAAGCCTCCTGCTTCTTGTCTCTCCAAGGAGATGCTGACAGGCCTCACTCCTGTGCCTCCTCCTCAAAGGTGTTACCCACGGGTGCTGGCCACTGCAGCTGCCTGCGTGCCTGGCCAGCAGTCCTGCCCTGTGCCTGTCCCTCTGGAAATCCAAAGAGTAGGGGGAAAGAGAATAATGCAAAAAGGTGACAAGGTCAAAGATAAGCCTCTTGGAGTTCCACAAACTCTGCTTCCCTCCCTGCTGAGTCCAAGAAAGAGGCTAATTTTGAGCTGGATTGTGCAGGAATACATGGGGACTTTCAGAAATGTCCCACATGGAAACATACATGTCAGATGAACATATTTATGTACTGGGTGAGTGGAAAGTTGGATCCCAGAGAGTCCTTCCAGTCCATGTCTGCCTGCCTCTGCAAGGAGTTTGGTCCCTATGGGGGTGTATGGGATGCAAAAAATGGGCAACACATTCTTCCCCCTCACCCTGACCTGCTTAATGCTGAGGGGAAGTCCCATCTTTGCTGAACCCATGACCCTTTCACAAAGCCTAGCAGCAGTTCCCAACTGGGTTGAAGGCTATTAGGAGGACCCGCTCCCAGATGGGGTCCCACTGGACTCACCAAATCCTTGGAGGTGCCAAGCCTTGTCAAGCCGTCCAGGGGCAGCAGGTCAGCAGAGTCCTTGTGCACAAACTGGGTGGCCTGTTTAAGGCGTCTCTTCTGTTGCAGAATAGCTTTGTTCCTCAGCTCTACCTCACACTCCTGTCGCTCCACGTCAGGAGTACCCTCACTCTGCTTTTCCTCCTGGTCTCCTTGCCCCGGTGGCAGGGGACAGCTCTTCCTTGTGCTCATGGTGAAGATTCAGACAGTAGAGGTCCTTCTTGGTATGCTGAGGTGTTCCCTGCACTCGTCTCCTGGTGTTTGCCGTCCTGAGGCTGATTCAGTCTCTGAGCTCCTTTCCTTTCCCCACAACTCTCCTTCTTTCCCTTTCTCTGCCTTTCTCCCTGCTCTCTTAGTTATAACTCACCCATCTCTGAAGTGTCTCTGTGCTTTTTTTCTCCGTCTTCTCCACTCCCTGGCGTCCCTCTGCTCCCCACCTCTTCTCTCCTCCTGCTCTGACTGCAGCTCTGCCTCCTCTAGCTGGTGAGTCCCTGTCGTAACAGAAAAACCCCACGTCAGAAACCTATTTCCATAAATTACAGCAGAGCCGGCAAGATGCTCCAGCTGGAAAAATCCATCAGCAGAAGGATGGTCCTGCTGTTGGGGGCTGGACTTTCCTCGCTCGGGCTGTGCATGCGCGTGGGCGCATGTGTGAGCATCTGCGTGTGTACCCTGCCTGTCCCCCTGATACACTGAAGGGACAGTGAATCTCTCAGTGACAGGCTGTGCAGTTCAGTGTCTCTGCTGGGCCAGCTTTGACGCATCTCAGTGAATCTGTAAAAACTGGTAACAACACGGTGCAGTCTAGGAGATGATGCAGTGCCTTGGTAAATGGGAGAGAGCATCTGCCTCGGGGCTCCTGGAAACATGCCCGGTCTCATTTCTGCAGAGAGTGTCACGCATTTGGAATAGGCTGTGCTGAAGGATTTTACTGGGTAGATTGAACAAAATGCTGAAGGCCTGGTTTCTGCTTCTGGCCAGGACAAATGTATTGGGTCTGACCCTGCCCTCATTTTTAACCCTCCATCTAGAGATGAACCATAGAATCATAGAATGGTTTGGGCTGGAAGGGACCTTAAAGATCATCCAGTTCCAAGCCCCCTGCCAGCAGCAGGGACACCTTCCACTACACCAGGTTGCTCAAAGCCTCATCCAGCCTGGCCTTCAACACTTCCAGGGAGGAGCAGCCACAGCTTCTCTGGGCAGCCTGAGCCAGTGTCTCACCACCCTCACAGCAAACAATTTCTTCCTCAGATCTCGTCTCCATCTCCCCTCTTCCAGTTTCAAGCCATCACCCCTTGTTCTGTCACTCCCTGCCCTTGGCCAAAGTCCCTCCCCACCTTCCTGGAGCCCCTTCAGGTACTGGGAGGCCACTAGAAGGTCTCCCTGGAGCCTTCTCTTCTCCAGGCTGAACAGCCCCAACTCTCTCAGCCTATCCTCACAGCAGAGGTGCTCCAGCCCTCACATCATCCTCGTGGCCTCCTCTGGACTTGTTCTAACAGGTCCATGTCTTTCTTGTGTTGGTGGCTTCAGAACTGGACACGAAGATGCAGAAGCCTAAAATTGTGGTTTGTTGATACCAGTGGACTTGACTCTCTGTTTACTCAGAATGTGATGGCATTGCATCTGGACCATGTACAGAGGAGGAAACTGAGTTTTATTCAGATATGAAACTGAGGATAGCAGTACCTTTCTGTGAAGGTCAGCTGGGGGTGAAACTGCTTTTGTGTGCGACATAGAAGGAACAGCAGCAACAAACTATGAAAGTTACAGCAAAAAGAGACTCCTTTTCTTTCCAGCGTAGTAGTACGTAACATTCAACATTGCTGATACCAATTATTTCTATGTTCTAGATTGTATATAAAAATATAAGCCCAAGTTTGCAATGTTAGGACCTAAATCCAATGGACCCTGTACAAAGATGAGTCCAGTCAGCCACTGTGGGACCTCAGTGTGGTGGCAGAAAGTACAAAAAAATTTGCCTCCGTGCAAAGCATTATTGTGCATGGTAATCATCATGTATTTGCATTTCTCTTGGGATCTTTGGTCCTCAGATGGAAGGAGGCTGGTCGTTTCTAGAGTAATCCTAAAATTTGATGAGGTTAACCTTCTTGTTCCCAGTATGACTTACACAAGGTGTCATGGTTCCCACAGCACCAACTTGCAGAACCGGATTTGGCAGGAATGGCAGCAGAAATATATTATAAATGCTTGACACTACAAGGCTAAACTCTAACATCATAATGCAGACAGAGTCCCATCAAGAGCTCAGCAGTGCTGTTTTCAGCTGTCCTTGTCTCTTTGCAAGTTGAATTAAGAAGAGAGTTTAAATAATGGCTGTTCCCAGGGAAGCTGTGTTCCCACAGTTTTGTTTTCTTGCCTCTAAGTTGCCATGATTCCTGATTTACACACACTTTTGACTTCTTGTGGCCTCACTGAGCATCCTCTGAGTCTTGTTATCAAGTTCTTTAACCATCCCCATAAAGCAGTACTGAATCATGCTACTCTGCTCTCACAGGGCCCTGTTTCCCCTCCTGCAGACTGTGAATACCTCAGCTCCACTTCTGCTGGCAGCAAAACATCATTGGCAATGTTCTTAAAAACCTCAGAACAGATCTTAAAACTATAAAGTAGAAGAGAACATCTTGAGACCAGCCCCTGCCTTGAAACCTACAGGCAGAGTTACACAACTTCTGATGAGATTATCTCCCACCTTGGATGTGCTTATGGATGTGTATGAATTGGCAAGAGAGCTCATAGTTCTAAGTCTCAGATCATCCTTGCACCTTTATAGTTTGCTCATGCCCCATACGTTGTCAAAGCCCATTCAAAATTGGTTTGTCTTGCTCCTGTGCTGGAGCCATTGCTTGAAATAATCCTGCTTTAGGGTCTGGTCAGCTAATCCTGGCCCCTAACGCACCAAAGATTTCTCTCCTAGTGCCTCAAAGGGAAAAATTTTTCAAATCTTATATAAAGCTTTCTCCCCTCCTTCATCCCTTCTGCTTCAAAGAGCAGGTCACTTAAGTCTTTATATACTGTGATGTAGTTCCCAGATATGACAAAAAAACCCATAGCATTTCGATGGAGGTGGAGTCAGCCAGGATATTACCTTCCCCTTGAGAAGCATGCTGGGTTCTAGGTCACTGTTTTTTACTGTTCAGCTGTTACTTCTTCCATCCTGTTCTTCTTAAACAGAGCTCATTTACTACGTAGGTTAGATGCTTTCAGTTTTTTGCAGAATGGACACTCTTAAAGGTTTTCACATGGAGAGCCAGACCACAGTGTGAAAAATTTAAATGTATTCCCAGTAGCTATTCCTTTCTCAGTCATCTTTTGTAGGCCCTGGAAGATAGTGTATGACTCACTAACAACCTATGTTAGAAAAGTAAAACTGATTTAGATAAAAACATCCATACACCATACCATAGGCACTGAGAAATTTTCCTTCTTTGGTTCAGTCACATATAATAACCATAATGCATTATACCTCACTACTCTCTACCCTTCAAACAGAAAGTCTTACAGGATGTGTATTCAGACAATGGAAGAACCACTCCACCTCCACAGAAGATAAAAGCCCTACTCTCTGCTCCCGGTAGCAGTTTGGCCTTCTAGCTCAAGCAGTTTCAGGTTAGTGAGAGCTCTGGGGCAAAATATTCCAGCTTCCAACTGCAAAACCACAGCACTGTGTCTGTGTTCCTGGCTGTTGGTCCCTGTTGTTGACCTCCTCCATGTCTGAGAAATGCTGAAGAATTCCGAACTTGTGCCCATGTTTCTGAGGAAAGGCACTGAAAGGCACCTAAGCCCTGCACTTGGGTCGGGGCAACCCCAAGCACAAATCCAGGCTGAGCGGAGAATGGATGGAGAGCAGCCCTGAGGAGAAGGACGTGGGGTGCTGGGGACAAGAAGCTCAACAAGAGCCACCAGCGTGCGCTCACAGCCCAGAGGCCAATAACCGTGTCCTGGGCTGCATCCAGAGCAGCGTGGGCAGCAGGGCCAGGGAGGGGATTCTGCCCCTCTGCTCCGCTCTCCTGAGACCCCACCTGCAGTGCTGCCTCCAGTGCTGGGGCCACCAACAGCACAAGGACATGGAGCTACTGAAGCCAGTCCAGAGAAGGCACAAGGATGATGCAAGGGTTGGAGCAGCTCTGCTGTGAGGACAGGCTGAGAAGCTGTGGCTACTCCTCCCTGGAGGTGTTGAAGGCCAGGTTGGATGAGGCTTTGAGCAACGTGGTCTAGTGGAAGGTGTCCTTGCTGATGGCAGGGGGGTTGGAACTGGATGAGCTTTAAGGTCCCTTCCAACCCAGACCAGTCTGGGATTCTATGAAAAGCGGCATTTCCCAGTAGCCAGTTTGCCCAGCCAAGAAACAGCCAGCTATTACTTTGTTGGAGAAATTAATGAGCGTTTCCTGAAGCAGTGAAGGGGAGGAATGGACTCCTTTGCTCAAAGAAGTAACTCCCAGATAAAAGAACAGGAGGCAAAGTAAAGATTTTACCTCCCTCTACCAGGAGCATTAAGGAGCATCCCAGCTATTTGAGGAGCTGTTATGTTGAAGGCTTTCACTGGTTTAACTTTAAATTAATAAGCTGAGGTTCTTTCACCACAGATTTTCCTTGTATCTCACTTCTGGGAAGCTTTACCTGACCTAATCATTCCTATTTAAAATATTCTTCTACTACTGTTACAGCTTCTAATCCTCGTTCCCTTCTTAAAGAATGTTCTTCAGCTTTGAATTTTTCTCTTTTTCAGCAATTTTGAAACTATTGCTTTGTTCTCTGGTAGAGCCAACACGATGCAGGTGGGTGGGTGGATTGTAGATTGAGAGAGCCTTACATTTCTTTTGTGTCAAACTGGGCTGTTAGAGAGTTCAACAGTAGCCCTCATGACATAACCAGCCCAGAGGTTGTTTCTACATTACACCAGTTTCCAAGGTGCTGTCTCAGTTTGGCAGAATAAGTTTCAAGTGTCTGTGGAAGTGCCTGTTGTCCAGCAACAATGGCAAGGCACCACATTCCTTGTGGTGGCCTGTTGCAGGATCCCTATGAGGGCCTTCTTTACGAAACAAGAGCAGGGTTTATGTCAGCCGACGTGCTGAGTGGAGTCAGTGTAGTCCATCAAGTGGCAAGGAGACAGGTTCAGCTTATCCTCCTGCACATGTCACTGGATCCATCACTGGTCTAGACTCTCAGTCATGAACCCTGTCCTAAATTAAAGTGCATTCTTTTGGGAAACATGTGAGAGGGATTTTTCCCTTCCTTCTTTCCCTCAAGCCATGTAGCAACCAGCAGCCTAATGGAGAGAGCCCTCAACATGATTTAACTGGGGACTTTGAGGTGAATGTCCATCAGAATGGCTTGAGCTACTGACTGTTGTGGGGTGAGTGTCCCTCAGCCCCTTTGTCTGGGACCTCTCATGTCTTATGTGAACAACAAAATATTTATTGGAGGAGTAGTGATCCTGATTTTTCCACATACCAGAGGAGTGGCTGAATCATCAAGCTGAAGAGTCTATCTCTGTTCTCTCTGGTGCAACAAATATCAACATATAACAATATATTATCAATATATAATAAATATAACAAATACCAATATATAATAATATATCAATATCAATATATAACAGTATGTCCACAAAACTGGTGAAGGGTTTAGAGGGGAAGCTCTATGAGGAGAGGCTGAAGTCACTTGGTTTGTTCAGCCTGGAGAAGAGGAGACTGAGAGGAGATCTCATGGCGGTCTGGAACTTCCTCCCAAGGGGAAGAGGAGGGGCAGGCGCTGAGCTCTTCTCTCTGGCCACCAATGCCAGGAGCAGAGGAAATGGCAGGAAGATGTGGCAGGTGAGGGTGAGGCTGGCCATGAGGAAAAGGTTCTTGAGGCAGAGGGTGGTGGAGCACTGGCACAGGCTCCCCAGGGAGGTGCTCATGGCACCAAGCCTGACAAGGTTCCAGCAGCATTTGGCCAACGTGTGCCCTCAGACACATGGTCTGAATGTTGGGCTTGTCCTGTGCAGGGACAGGAGTTGGACTGGATGATCTTTGTGGGTCCCTTCCAACTCACAACATCCTATGATTCTATGCTAAGAGAAATTTCTGCTCATCCTCTTGCATTTTCACAGTCTGTGGATGCACAGATGGTGCAGAGGAGGGATGAGAGGACAAACTTTACTCAAGAAAACTATACATGCATCTCTCTCCCCTTCCATCTCTGAAAAAAAATTCTTTGAGAAAAAAAGCTTCCTCTGCTTTGAATTCCCTCCAGTTTGTCTATTTGGATAATAAAATATATTAATATTCTTCAAATAATAAGTAACAGGTTGCAGTATTTATATCTGTGAATATATCTGGCAAGTTTCCTTGAGATAAATGTCATCGCAAATGTACGTAACGTTTTAGCTCAGCTGCTGGACAGCAAAGAGTGTCCTGCCAGTAACGTCAGTCAGAAAGAAGAGGTTGCTTAATTAGGTAATGTAGGGTCAAGTCTATACACTCATCTGCCATAGAAGCTGGATTCGTGAAAACATTGCAGCAAACTTGGAACAATGTTGTCAAATTCCCCCTGTTGTATAAATATTGTTTGACATGGTTTGTGTCCTGTCTGTCACTGCTTGGGCTAAGCTGTGCGTGTTGTCACAGAACAGTTGCTGATCATGCAGCAAGTAACACAAAATTCCCCCTTCCATTACTTGCCTGCACTAATTGCACTGGATGACTTGAGTTTTGCCCTGAAGAGCGGCAAAGCTGGTGAAAGGCCTGGAGCACAAGTGTGCTGAGTTCATGGCTGAGGGAACTGGGACTGTTGATCCTGGAGCAGAGGAGGCTGAGGGGAGACCTTCTGGCTCTGTCCAACTCGCTGAAAGGAGGGTCGAGAGAGTTGGGAGTGGGTCTGTTCAACCAAGGGACAAGTGACAGGATGAGAGGAAATGGCCTCAAGTTGCACCAGGGGAGGTTTAGATTGGATCTGAGCAAAAACTTCTTCACTGAAAAGGTTCTCAAGCCTTGGAACAGGCTGCCCAGGGAGGTGGTGGAGTCACCGTCCCTGGTGGTATTTAACAGATGGGCAGACGAGGTGCTGAGGGTTTAGAGGTGGAATTGGTAGTGTTGGGTTTATAGTTGGACTCGATGATCTTAAAGGTCTTTTCCAACCACTACGATTCTGTGATAAGTCTCTATATGCTGCCATAAGAATAATAAAAATTTTACTCCATTAAGGCTCCTTTCAGAGAATGCCCTCAAAGCTGAAGACTTAAACAGTAAAACCCAGTGCTGTTAGAGTTGTCTCAAAAAGCTTAATTTGGTATGCGTATGTTATGGGCTTATTACTAAAAGCACTCAGGAAGGTTTGGCAAGGTGCTTTGACTGGTTGTCTATGGGCTTCTGTCAAAACTTTTTATTTTTTTCAAATAAAATACCAACAACAGAAGCAAACAGGACAACCACCTATAAACTTGTTGCCTGTGCCTAGCTAGCTATAGAATCCAAGCAGATTTCATCTTGCTCAAAATGAAGCCCGGGTGTAGTTCTCAGAAAGTAAAGACTCTCCTCGTTAGCTGTCCTTGCCTCCAACCTCCTTTCCTTTGGGGACAAGTTTTACTTCTAGAGTCCACCAACAGACCCTGTAGAAAACTTTCCTATCAGCACTTGCTAGGTGTACTGCGATGCTTCTTGACATGTTTGTTTGTAAATGGCTTGCTTCTTATCTTCAGGCTACTGAGATCAGTCAAATTCTTCATCAGTCAGCAGTATGGCTTGCTGCAATTAACTATAATCACTGCAACAGGGTATATTTGTGAGTATACACAGTCCAAGCCATGTATCTTTGTGCCTGTAGCATATTCCTGGTTGCTGCAATGTGATGCTCTGTGAGCACCTTGACTGGAGCGGTTCTACAGTTCTGGGGGAGTCAGATGCTCAAAAGGGTGTTGCAGCCCACCTATGCTCTCTTGTTCAGCAGACTTTTCTTTAGAAATCCAGCAATTCAAGTTTCAGTGCTAACTGGGTAAATCTTTAAAAACATGCCCCTGTTTTGAATGGTTCTTCAGGAACAACACCTCAGTCCTGCTTAGTGAATCAGCACATTTTCCACATCGTGTTTTCTCCTTGCTGGTGGGTACAAGGCACTGAGCTCATCCCTTGTAAAACAGTCAAACCCAAGCCCTGAAAACAATGTTTCACAGCTCTCATGCTTTCCTGTGGTACCTGATCATTTTGCCCCAGCATTAAACATGAGGAGTCTTGAATCTCTAGCTATCATGGTCCTGGTCTAGTGGAAGGTGTCCCTGCTGATGGAAGGGGGGTTGGAACTTGGTGAGCTTTAAGGTCCTTTCCAACCCAAACCATTCTATGATTCTATGATTATCCAAACTTCTCCTGTTCTTTATTCTCTCAAATGGCCAGGGGAGTTTTAAATTGGACAATAGGAAAAGTTTCTTCACCAAAGGTCAGTCAAGGATTGGAACAGGCTGCCCAGGGAAGTGGTTGAGTCCCCATCCCTGGGGGTATTTAAAAGATGTGTAGATGTGGCCCTTAGGGACATGATTTAGTGGTGGACTCAGCAGTGCTGGGTTTACAGTTGGTCTCGATAATCTTAAAGGTCTTTTCCAACCTTAATAATTTTATGATTCTATTCTAGTCTTCTGAATCCTGTCCCCATTTGGCTCTTGGAGTCACCTTCTTCTCATCAATGTCTTCCTTCCTATCATTCACTCCCTGAAACTCAGTAAATGTCCGTAGGACACAAGAGAGCTCATGTTCCCATGCTCAGCTGCTGGCAGTCATGAAGAACAAGTTCAGAAAGAAATCTCCATACACTCCAGCAAGCCTGTGCTGGAGCACACTCCGTACTGAACAAATTTATTCTCAGTTTTAGTTGCCAACTATGTCTCTGCTAAAAATGTGAAATAGATTTTTTAAAATAACATTTATAACAGCCCAAAATTGAAGAATTTTCATTCAGCTCATAAAAAGGGATACATCAAAGCCAAGAAGGACACCCTGACAAACTCCCTCCAGAGCAGCGAGGCCCTAGGTCTTTTCAACAAAAGGTTTGCTGTAAAATGTTGGCGTTTTTTTTAACCTGAGAAAAACATTCTTGTGCTGTCTTTATAGAAGCAATTGGGCTATTTGAATTGAATTCCCTATGTTCTCTGCCCCTTCCCTCTCCAGAAGAACAAAACTAACTGTACCTGAGACAGATAGGCAGTGTGGATATTTTCTGCTCAAACAATTCAGGATTTTATGATGGGATCACCTGCACAATAGTACAATGCACAGACAATGACAGGAAGACAGAGGGATGTGCTGGGATGACCCCAAGGATTTGATGGATAACAATGACAATTTAACAATATAATTTTATTTTAGATTATAAATACTGGGTTCTTTTGGTTTCTTAGCCTTTAGGTTGCATTCATATATTGCTGGGTGACACAATATACTGTGTCACCCAGCTGTTCTTTGCATTCTTAATAGGTAGGCTTTGGCATGGCTTGAATGACAACTGAGATTATCTCACATTCTCCTGACTCCAGCAATCCAGATTTTAATAAAACCAGCTGAGAAATCTAAACTGAGATTTAGCTATGGGAAACAGCAAAACTGCTTGTAGTACGACAGTCCCTTGGAGGGAAATAGAGAGACACCTGCTCTCCTGGGAGGCTATTTCAGGCAGAAACTCCACATATATGAAACCCTATTCAGAAGCCTGGCAAGACTATTGACAGCCTGACACAAGGAGCACCATGGTTTTTCCCAGCATCCAAGTCCTAACCTGAAACATGGCCCCTGACAAGAGAGGGAGAAGTAAAGCAGAAGAGGGAGACTGCATATGGAGCAAAGATGAAATAGGCTGAGGTCATGGGAGAAGAGAGAGAAATGAGAGTGTTGAAATGGAGAGAGAGCAGTAGCACAGGCTACATATGGGCACTTCCAGTCTATGAGAAGTAGCCCTGAGAGGATGATGGAGTTCTTGACAACCAATACTCTTATTATTATTATTATTTCACATTGACTTTACAATGCCCAAAGCAATTCCTCCTCTAGTTACCCCTCTGTGTGTAACAACAGCTAGGCGGGCAAACTGCCCCAAACAAAAGCTTTTCTAAAATGAAGCTTAAAGTGGAAAATTCATTTTGATAATTCAGGACAGATTATACCACAAGAGTCATATAACTATCCCTGAGTCGAGTGTTTCAAGGCTTAACAATATACATACATTAGCCAGAATAGAAATTGCAGTTGGAATTTCGTACTGTTGTACGATCCAAAATAACTGTGTGCATAGACAAACATGTAATCTCAGAATTTTAAAAATATAAGTAATCTAAACATGTTATTCTCTGAGAAAAGCGTATTGTTGAGATGGGATGTTCTGGATTGCTGTATAATGATATAATCTAAAACTTCACCTTTATTAAAATTTACACAAAAACACATAAAATGTGAAAAAAATACAATACACCAAGAAAAGAAACCATATTGGTAATGAAAAAAAAAGTGTTCTATAGAAAATATCAGCAATATTAAGAGATTCCTCTGATGTCCACTGAAGATGAGGAGTTTGTTGTCCTGTTGGAAAGTTGGTCTATCCATTTTCCAAACAGTCCTGGTTCTAATGAGCCAATCTCTTGTTTGTAACCACAGATGAGTATAATAAACCTTACCTTTTACAAGTTACATTACTAAATAAACAAAGGTCCTATTGACAGCAACCTCCTATCTGTCCATGAGAAGGGAACAGAGCCCAACAGCAGGGAAGATAAGTCATCCATGTCTGCCTATAGTTTAATAATCATTTGTGCCGGCTGTTTTGCTTGACTTTCTTAAATAATGTCATTTAATGTTTCTGTTTTTAAAAAGGGTACATAAAAAAAAAAGAAGCAAACGTGGAGGATAAATAATTCTGATGATACATCTTCTGTGCAAACAGTTTACCAATGTGCTTTCTCTAATGACTTCCCACAGATTTTGAGGTGTGGAATAGAATCTGCTTTGCATCATCTTTTGCCTGTGTTGGTAAACTGGTATTTTTCTATCTTTATTTTTCCAAGAAAAGTTGTAACAGAAACTCAAGGACAAATGTGTTATTCGAACTGAGTCAACAATTCAGATGTGTGGACTTTATGTTCTAAAAGTCTGCTTGTATCAAAGCAAGAAACTAGGTTGAGATGACGAGTGAAGCAGGACACTTTCTTCTTCATCTCAGGCAGGTAATACTTTGTTATACTCTGAATATCTCTTTATCCAGTTGTAGCTCACTTCTGCTGGAAAAAGGGGAGCGGGGAAGGAGGCTATTTTTGTTCAGGAACAAACTCACATTTTTCACGTCTGCCATTTTGCTCTCTAAATCCATAATGCATATTAAAGAGGAAGTCGGGAGTTTTACTAAAAAAGACATTTCCACTTTTGTTTAGAGCTAGTGTGGTGGTTTCACCCTTTTGGTTTGCAGCCAAACCCAGTCACTCTCTCACTCCTCCCTCTCCAGGGATCAGGGGAGAGAATCGGAAATAAAAGGGCAAGGAGACTCACGAGTTGAGATAGAAACTATCTAGAAACTAAATTAGTTTAGTAAATTAAAATAAAATTATAATGATAACAACAGGAATAACAATGTACAGATGAGTGATACCCAGTGCAATTGCTCACCACTCGCCGACTGATGCCCAGCCTGTCCCAGCCAGCGACCCCGGAGCACAGACAGTCCTGAAACCCAAATCGCAGAAGAGTGAGAGCCCGAGTGATCTCCAAGAGAATCCCCCTGATTTCCAGTCAGCCCTGGTTAATGTCCTGACATGATGTGATATGATCTGAAATATCTCATTGGCAAAGCCAAATGCCAGTTTTGGGTTTTGCTAATTACTGCACTTCCCCCCTCCCAGTCCTAAAGCACCTGTGAATCAGCCAAACACGATGGCCTTGAGCTCCAGCAGCAACTAATGACATTGGTACCTGATCAACATTCTTCTCATATCAAATCCCACACTGAAACCAACACACAGCTCTCCTGGCTACTGAGGAGAAAATTAACTCTATTCCAGCAAAACCAGGACAGCTAGACTGCCCTCTGGTAGAAATGAAGACCGGACACCCTCAGAAGAAGATTGCTGGGTTGTAAAATAGAGTCTCTTTCACAGGGGAAAGGTCTCGAGTTCTTCCTCCACCAGCCACATTACAAAAGCAAATAAAGTGGCAATCACCTTGACTCACCTCACGTCAGGGGGCATCCAGTCCTTTTCAACTGACAAAATGGAGTAGAAGGAACCACACTCAACTGGTGAAGGGGAATTACCTTCCCCTTTGCATCTGTCACACTTTTTGCCGGGAACAGAGCAGAATCTTCAGAGGAGCAGACATCTGCAGCACTTGCTGGCTTCCTGTAGATTTGCTTGTCCCAGATCCTTTGAAAATTATATCTTAAATTAATGTTTTTTTTCACTGGCTAGAAGATGTTAAACAGCCTGCTCTGTTATCAGAACTCAAGGACAGTCTTGGGACACTCCTGCATGTTACTCACAGAAGACCTGGGGAGTGCTACAGAAAGGGTGTGAAGAACTGTAACTACCTGCTCTTGAGCTACAAGTTCATGGGAAGAAAAGAAGCATAGCTCTGCTCTTACTGAAGGAGGATGGACAGAGGCATCCACCATCTTACAAGATCACACCTTTACCCTGTCATCCAAATACTGAGCCTGCAGAGGGACAGGTGGTACCTGCCTTCTGGCCTCCTTTCTCCCTGTGTACATCTCCACTGTCCTGAGCCTGCTTCATTGCTTTGCTCTCAAACACACACCCCTTCAGTTCTTTGCCCAGTTACAACTCCCTGTGCTATGCAGACCTCCTGTTTCCAGCAAATTGCCAACTTGACACTGCCCTGATACCTGAATCACAAATGCCTGAATGAAGTAAGATCTTTATTCACAAAGCCTTAACTCTATTCTGCATTTTTTCTCACAAAATCACAGAATGGTTGGGTTGGAAGGGACCTCAGGAGATCACCCAGTCCAACCCCCCTGCCAAAGCAGATTCCCTATACCAGGTTGCACAGGACAATGTCCAGGTGGGTTTGAACATCTCCAGAGATGGAGACTCCACACCCTCTCTGGGCAGCCTGTCCCAGGGCTCTGGCACCCTCACAGGAAAGAAGTTTTTCCTCATGTTTAAGTGGGACCTCTTGTGTTCCAGCTTGTGCCCATTGCCCCTTGTCCTATCGCTGGCTACCACTGAGAAGAGTCTGGTCCCATCCTCTTGACTCCTGCCCTTTAGATATTTATAAACAATGATAAGGTCCCCTTTCAGTCTGCTCTTCTCCAGGCTGAGCAGACCCAGCTCTCTCAGTCTCTCCTCATACGGGAGATGCTCCAGGCCCCTCATCATCTTTGTGGCCTCTGCTGGACTCTCTTCAGAAGTTCTCTGTCCCTCTTGAACTGGGGAGCCCAGAATTGGTCACAATACTCCAGATGTGGCCTCAGCAGGGCAGAGTAGAGGGGGAGGAGAACCTCCCTCGACCTACTGGTCACACTCTCCTGAATGCATCCCAGGAGACTATTTGCCTTCTTGGCCACATGGTCACATTGTTGGCTCATGGTCAACTGGTCATCCACCAGCACTCCCAGGTCCTTCTCTGCAGGGCTGGTTTCCAGCAGGTCACCCCTAACCTATCCTGGTGCCTGGGGTTATTCCTCCCCAGGTGCAGGACCCTATTTCCCTCCTGCTATTACTGTCCTGCAGCAGCCAAATCTTTTACCTAGTTACAACCTGGAGAAAAAGTCTTAGGAGGAGCAGCTGAGGTTGTTAAACCTGGAAAAAAGAAGGCTGAGGGGAGACCTTCTGGCTCTGTCCAACTCCCTGCAAGGAGGGTGGAGAGAGGGGGGGGTGGGTCTGTTCAACCAAGGAACAAGGGACAGGACAAGAGGAAATGGCCTCAGGTTGTGTCAGGGGAGGTTTAGATTGGAGGTGAGGAAAAAATTCTTCACCCAAAGGGTCATCAAGCATTGGAAGGGGCTGCCCAGGGAGGTGGAGTCACTTTCCCTGGTGGGATTTAACAGACAGGCAGACGAGGTGCTCAAGGACATGGTTTAGAGATGGGATTGGTAATGTTTGGTTTATGGTTGGACTCAATGATCTTAAAGGTCTTTTCCAACCACTATGATTCTGTGATCTCTTTTTTAGCAGGAAAAAGTATATTACATGACGCGAGGGGTTGAGTAACCAAATCTAACGTAGTGTGGCCAACATGGCAGATACTGACAGTGTCCTAATGATCACTTACCCAGCAATCACGGAAAACACACACATCAGACAAGCAAACACGAGTTGCTCATGCTATGGCCCAGCCTGAGCAGCCTGCTAAGAGGGAAAGCAGTAAGGACAGTACTTAGCTGTGTTCCCACAGAAGCTTTATTGAGTACGTAGATATATGAGCCATCATTTGTCTGTAAGCAGAAGGATCAGGTCTTTCCTGTGGCAATTTCCTTATCTGACGTTAGTTCTAGAGAACTGGGATCAGTTGTCATATTACACCAAGAGAAATATATCTTATTTCCAGAGGTCACTTTTCAGTGGAAATATCAGCGTTCACTTTATAGGTTCTTTTTTTTTTTACGTTTTCAACTGAGGACTCTAATGGGGGCAGCTTTAAACATTCAATAGAAATCCGTCTTACTGCAACAGTGACTCTGCCTAGTCCTCTAGGTACACAATAATAGGACCCTAGAACTAGAAGAGCTGTACAGCTTGACCCAAGCTAATCGTTCCAGCCTGGGAAAAGGAAGCCAAATCAAGATTTTATGCTGCAAACCAGATCCAGTTTGACCTTAGTTACATATAGGTGATTTTTCAGTTCTCAGTCCTAGAAATCCTCAGAACAGCCTAGACCAATGTGTTTCTGAAGTCAAAAAAAAAAAAAAAAAAAGTATTTTGGGCTCTCATCTAGAGTAAAAGAATACAGGAGATGTGAAACATATGGCTAGCACTCTAAGTCAAACCCTTTACGAGCCCAAATATTCCCATAACCCTACAAGAATAAAATGATTATAATTAAGGGTTAATTTAAGAAATGTACAGTATTTGCAGTCATTACAACTACACAGAAGATAACAAGTAACAGGAGACCATAGTAAAGGGAAATAAGGACAGAGCTAGGAAGAAGTTCCCAGGCTCTTTCCTACTGTACATAACCAAGGAGTGCATCCATTTCCTCTGGTACCTTGAGTAGCAAATGCCATTCAGGGCCTACCTAGGTGTTCTCCTGATAACTTCTGTCCAGGGACTCTCATCTCTAGCACAAGGTTAGAGAGGTTCTATCTTGTTCCACATAAATAGTCTATTGCAGCTTATAAAGGGAGCTCATAGCAGCCAACGGGCCTGTCTCCCAGCTTAGCAGGAGTCAATAATGCCCTCTGTTCCCATGGATATGGGAATTAGTCAAAAGCAGACAGTCATCTTAGACTACAGGAACAGATCTCAGGAGAGTGCAGTGCTTTCTGTATTATGAGAAAGAGCCAAATTCAGACCTCAGGCCAGTTTACTTCAGTTCAGGTATGAGCTGAGACCAACTAATGTCTGTTCCTAAGTTTTCATCCTCAAGACCAGGAAAGCTGATATCTAGAAAGATTTTGCTCAGACTGTCATTCATGGTGTCCAGGATCAGGCCCTCCATGAGTGACCGGTTGTCTGTAAAGCCGGAGGCTGGCAGTTCAACAGGTGATTGCTTAGTAGACTCATGAGCTGGAGAGCTCGTGATGGGGGCATGAACCATGTCAATGGATTCTGTATTGAGCAGTTCTCGAGGGGACTCAAAGAAGGGATTTTTAAGGGGTGTGCTGTTAAAACTCAGCAAGTCCTGGTTCTCCTGGAGGGGTGTGAATGGCAACTGAAGGGTTCTCACTGGACTGAAGTCCAGCTCATGACTTCCCTTGGCTGAGGACGCAGACTTCCAGGGGTCGAGCCCCCCCAGTGGAGGACTAGTAGTTGCTGAGATTTTGCTGGGAGTAGAAGACACTGGCATTTTGCTGAACATCTCCTTGACTGGTGTTTTAAAGGGTCCTTCTTCCCCCTGCGAGCAGCTGAACTGTGATACATTCTCAAGGGGCTGGCTTTCCTGCAGGAAGGGTGAGTCCACCCCTAATTGGAAAGGGTCAAAGCCATTACCTTCTGGCAAAACAAGGACAGGCTCTTCTGAGCAAGGTAGTGCTAGACGTTGTTTCCTTCGGGATCTGCCCATTTCCCGCCTTTCCCGCCTCTTTATGACTAAGGTGTCGGAAACACCTTTAGGTGGTGACTTGAGTATGGTGAATTGTTTCTTCTCTTTTGTGGATGATTCTGGGAGGAGTGAGCTTGGCTCTTCCTTTACCGTTAGGGTTGAGGCAAACGGAGACAGCCAGTCATCCAGATGAGAGCCTTCTTCCTCCTTTATACCAACGCTCTCAGGGAAATAAGCTGATTCCTCATCAGGCTGGGAGCTGCTCTCCTTTAGTGAGTGGGTTGGGGAAAATAAGCCTTCATCACATGGACTCTCCTCCTTGACAGCAGCCATGGGTAAAGAGGATGACTCTTCTGTAGAGAGTGACATCTACAAAGAAATGCAAGTGCTGGGCAGTCAGTAAGCAAGGAACTAACCCACCCAAAATCCAAATCGTAGAAGAAAGAAGAAAAGAAAGATTTGCACGTAAGGACAGCAGGACAGATAAGATGAGGATCTTCAGAAAGCAGTAACTACAACAACAAATAGAGATTGATCACTGTGTGAATCTGATACAAAGAAGCCTACAAGTCACATGGGAAGGAGTTTAGCTAAGTGACTGGAAGTCATACCCTTCAGAGCACTTCTGCTATGAGGAACTTTTAGGAGTACAGACAGAAAAAGAGCTGAATATTTCTGGAAAAGAGTAACCCCTTTGATTCCTCCTTACACTATCTACATGTGAAATAACAAAAGGAATGAGGGCAGCTTTCATAGAAACCAAGGAAAAAGAAGAGAAAAAAATTGAGGTTATCAAAAGAAAATAAGCACAAGGGAAAGAAATCATAGCAGGAGAGAACATGAAGCAGCAGGCACACAAAAGAAGATGGGATTATGATTAGACAGGCTGGAAGAAATCAAAGCTTTATAATGTCTAAGCATCCAAGAGCAGTCAGACCTGTTTAATAGCTGTTTTGTTTGAGCCCAGAATCACCAGGAACTCCACAGAATTGGCAAACAGCGGGTACCGAAAACCTCTGGGAGGAGACTACACGCAAATAAATATTCTTTCAGAATAAGTTCCCTATATTACGTGCCTCTTCAGAGCTACCAAAAATCTGAATGTTTCTGGGACAGAACAAAGCCATTTCTCCCATTCTTGTTTCTTCACATCCAAGCAGTAGAGAAAAATTGTCTTGACCAATTCATAGAGCCTTTAGTGACTTTTAGTAATGTCCTTATAGCCAGTCAACTAGCAGGTAATCATTACCCTAGAGACAGAAGAGGATAGCAAGGATTGTCACTGGCTAGTTCCTTAATAGGAGCTTAGTTTCAGAGCACCTAGTAAAGATGCAAAAAGTAACCATATGAACAGGGTCCATAAAGGGCAAGAGCTACAGAAAAGAAAAAAAAAAACCCAACCAACCAAAACAAAACACCCAACCCAACTCCTCCCCGCAAAAGAACCAAACAAAAAAACCCTCAGAAAACAAGAAACCAACCTTTGGAGCAATGCGCACACGCTTATTGCTTCGGAAAGTCTCTGAGCTGTTGAGGGACACTCCCTGTGCCATGGAGAGAGGAACCTTCATAGAAGGCTGCAAGACAAGAGGCTGACTCAAAGGAAACTGGATTGGAACCAGGTAGGAGTTGATACGAGGAAGCAAAGGCTTCATCTTGCGGCCTGGAAGGGAAAAAAATGGACTCGCTAGCCTCTTGCCCTTCCTCTACTATCCCTTGAAACCCAGGCATCTTAACAAGAAGTCCTTCTATAATAGCCCAAAATAAATATCTGATCAGAGATAGGCTCACCTGCCTCCTCTGATAATTTTGAGGATACAAATCCCAAGTCAGAAGGCCTGATGAACAAGAAAATAGTCCTTCATACAAATCCTAGCTCTCAAGTTGGGGCAAGCACTGCTCTCACTCCATTTGAGTACCCCATCCCCTCCAGCTCCCCGTCACATCCTCCCTCAGACCCAGCAGTACTGCCATCAGCTCTAAACCTGACAGTAGGAAGCCTAAAAGCTGGCAAACCTGGATAACAATTTTCACTTTTATTCCTAGGGGAATCTGGGAGTGCCCCAGATTTATGGGGCCGATTCTCTTTGGCCTAGGCTGATGTAGACACTCACGTGTGTTCTGGTGCTCAGTTTTGCTGCTGCTGGTGCTTCCCATGTTTTTCTGGGGATCAGGAAGATGCTGCTTTTGCTGCTGCAGTCATTGTGAAATAAGAAAGAGAAGAAGAGATTTAAAGAGAAAAATCCACCTTTATTTTGCTGCCTTATTCAGAACTGCAAATCCAGAAGCCTGTGCTGCGCTAACACAGAAAGAGCAGCTGTCAGCACCCAGCACTCATGCTGCTGCTGTCTCTGTGCCACCCGCTGTTCTGCAGCCATGCCATCTCAAAGCCAGCTGCCAGCAAAAAGCTGTGTAGAAAAAGAGATGGCATGACATTGCTCCTCTGGCTGCAGACTCTACTGCAGAAGAGACCTGGTTTCAGTGTCCTCAGTGCCCGAGGAGATGCAAAGAGGATCACTTTATTGTATATTGGATCTCTATACAAACCAGAGACCAGATAGATATTTGAGTGGAATAGCAGAGGCAACAGAGGAATCAGAAGTCTAAGCAGATGGAAAGAAGGTCAGGGCTGTAACCACGACAGAAAAGCATTCGACTGGCTGCTTGCTAATCTGTCATTGTTAAAACTGCTGAATGCAAGAGAGACAGCAAACAGGTTCATCCTGCTCAGAGTCACAATGCAGCTAGGTTCCAAAATGAGAATGGAGCACAGAGAGATCCTATTCCCTCTGAATCTGAGCTCCAGAACAGTTTAGAACTGCTGCCACAGAGATGAGGATTTTACCAGCAATCTCTCTCTGAAGCCTGGTGGTGCCCATTGCAGCCTACTTCAGCAGTAGTCTTCTAGGTGCTCCAAGCTGTATAGCTCTACCACCTGAAAGCCATTAACCCACAGCTCAACTCCTTTCCCTCCAAAAAACGTGCATGGAGCTGTAGAATTAGGTGCAGCAGTTACCCAGAACCCCTCCCCAGCTTCTTGTCCTTTCCTTCAGTGGCCAGCAAGAGGAGAACGGAAGCCCAAGCCCCGAGCCAGAGCGTAAGTCTTACTGATTCAGAGTGCTCAGGCGACGTTGGTGACCCCAAGTCCAGCGGCTGGTGGTAGCAAGGCATTGAAAGGGAGAAAAATAAGACGGTGTTATCAACTGAAGGGGGAACAAACAGGACATTTTAACCTCATATAATCTGAGCAAAAAAAGAGTCAATCTGCCCACCTGCTGCAGAAAACACAGAAGAACCTAAACACACCTATACCAGACTCACAAGCTCTGTTTCTCCCACAAAGTGTCACTTCCTAAAATACCTAGCTGGGATAGGGCAACTCCATCCTATGGCTGTCTAATCTAACAGCATAGGAACTCCTAGTTGACTTCAGTGGAAATCTTCTCACTGGGAATTGGAACCAGTCCCATGGAAAGAGGTTGAACAAGCTCACCATTACATTTGGCACGCCACCTAAAGAATAAACACATGCCCTAGAAGCTCCAGTTCGGATGCACAGCCACAGCATCTTTTCTTTCAAGTACAGAGCTTGTCTATTTGTCAAGAGAAGTGATTGAATCCAGCTTTTACTAAAAGGCTGACGCCAAAGCAGCTTACCTTTCCTGTTAAAACAAGGTGCATCTGACTAGCATGGCCTTTAGGGACTGAAGAGCCTGTTCCATTTTCTTAACACAAAGCACTCACCTTAAATACCTGATCCAATGTTAGACAACGGTTTGCATCGGGGTGAATAGTCCAGAATGAGACTTTACCGTTAGCAGATGTCTCACGGACAAACATATCATGAAGGGACAGGTTGTGCCGAATGGAGTTCTGGGAAGAAAGGAGTGAGGGGGAAGTTGAAAAGCAGTTTTGTTACCAGCACAGCAGGACCCACCTGAGACACAACTGCCCTGGCAGAGGGATTACATTCCAGAGTGTAGACAACATGGACCTTTGTATTCATTGCATCCCCAGCCAATCCTGCCATCAGTCTCTTATTCTGTTTACTCTTGAGATCCCTATTCTTACTCCAATGATCAACCATCCCACCATCTCACCTAAGTGGAATGAGAAAAGGGCTAGAAGAAGTGGAACAGGGATCATTTGGAATGGGAGGGTATTTGGGGTGGGGTGTTTAATTTACATCTTGCTCTGCAGGCTGGTGAACAACTTTTCCTTTTCATCTAGGAGGTTTATGCTAAGATCAGCCCATGGCCCACAGCAACTCGAGGGCCTGCTAGTTACCTTCCAACCTGGCTTAGCCACGTGTTTAAAATATGGGAAGTGATCCTCAATCCAGGTATAGATGTCCTTCAGAGTCATACGCTTCTTCTCAGTGCTGTTGATGGCAAACTGGATCATGGCCATGTAGGAATAAGGAGGTCGTTCTGATACTGAATCCTGCCATGAGGAGAAGGAGAAGGCGACAGAAGTGGCAGTAGGAATAGAAGCAGCAGCATCTTCAGTCTGAGACAGAGGAAGGACACGTGAGCGCTCACAAAGGTGACAAGAAAGGCCATGGAACATCCCTGGATCCTCCAGGTTCTGATATTCAAATCAGTAAAGGCCAAACTTAGAGATGGCGATGCCAAGTTCTTGTAAGTCTTTCGATCCGCATGGGTTACTTCCCTATCAAAAGTTTTAGCGCACACTCTGTTGTCTTCTACTTACCTTGATTCTTTCCTGCAGAGGCATCTGGTTCTCTTTCTCCGTGTGTTGCTTCACAGAACAGGGACTTAGCCCATCAGATCTCATCTTCCCCAGCCACTGGATGTTAGTGAGACTATTGTCCAACACAGAGCTCGTTGTCTCGCCATTGCCTGTTGGGACAACAAGCCCATAGCTCTGCTCACTCACAAGTAACCCTCTTCCCCCTTCATCTCAAGTGCCAAAAAGGGCACACTAGTCACACTTCTAGAAGAGGCATCCCTGTCTCAAGACAGGGACAAGATGGTATTGCAATGTTAATGTTTCTTGTGGAAGGAATTCAACCTTGGATTCCTGATTTCACATGAATCTGCCCAATTTCTGAAAAAAGCTGCAGCCTTAAAAGCAAACATTCAAACCACTCTACTGCTCTCAAGCAAAACAGGACAATGCTGATCCAGTACCACCAGAATTCAAGTATTTTTAGATAAAGGATGAATCTAGTAAACAGAAGCCAAGGAAAGTGGTGACAGACTCCAACTGAAAGACCTAGCACAAGACCCAAGTCAGAAGCTCGGATGTCTCCAGGTTTTTGAACTGCCACAACGAAAACTAAGAGAGTTTTGTTATTTCTGGTGAGGCTGGCTGTAGCAATGCAGATATCACAGCTGTCTCTGGGTTCCTGTCAGACAGTGCTACACTGTGGAGTAAGATTTGCTACAGCCCCAAAGCTACACAGCTATTTATTGTGGCAAATACAAATTTGATCTGAGCAGTGTTTCAAAGTAAAATCCATCCCACTTCTGTGTATTCAGCAGTTTTGTGAGAGAGCCAAGGAGGAAACAGCCCTGCCGCTGAGTTATTAAAGAATGGGAATGATTTATTTTTCAAAGCTCTAGGCTCATATGTTCTGTTACCAACTAGGGTACTGTGTCAGTCTTGCATTCAGCTACAATCTTTTCACTAAATTAAATTTAGTCTTTTGTTCCTCTAGACGCGATTTCCTCAAGCCAGCCCTTCTTTTTTCCTCCAGCACTAAAATTTTGCTTTGCCTTTATATGCCATAGAAAAGCTTTATATGCCATTTTCACATAAACCTTTATATGCCATTTCTTCCACCAAGACTATATTCACTAAGATTCACTAAGATCTCACTACATATCCCCAGCGATGTAGATTATTAGAATCCAATCCATAGACATCTCATAATTAAGGAAATAGTTTTCATTACTGTGTACTGAGATCCAAGCACTACACTCATCTCCCCACTTCACAGCTCTTTGACTATCTGTCAGAACACAAAATAAAAGGGTAAAGATTACATACAGTTGCTCTCCCCTTCCTGTCCAACCACAGAATCAACTCCTGAACACCAGAGCGTTGTCCCTCCTGTCGGACCAGGTGTCTGCGTAGCATTCTTGTCTCCTTCTTGACCATCTGCAGCCTTGGTTGCTGCACTGGGTTTCTTCTCCGATGAGAGATGCTGCGATGGTGTAGGACCTGCTGAACGGGATGTGCCCCCACTGCTAATGAGAATGAATTTGTTGGGCCCGTTGTTGCCACATTCTTTTCCTTTTGCTGTCAGCGCCTCTATGATGCTCTGAATATCAGCGTTTGTAGGGATGGCCACCACTTGTGTGTTGGGCATGGTAGGATGGTCAATGATCTTTATCCCTGCTGGGAATTTCTGCAGGCCACAGTCCATTTTGTCTCTGGGTTGACTGGTTTGTTGGTCTTCCTGGCTGTGCTCCTGTGTAGAAGTCTTTTCAGCCTGACTACCATGCTCATCTGCTGAAGCACTGGATGCATCCTCCTGTGGGAGGGTCAGTTTCCGTCTTTTGAGAATTAAGGGCCTGCGAGGGCTGGTCCTCATTATTGATCTATACAGTCACACCCCATTGAAAGGGACAAGAATAAATCCTGCAAAACAGAAGATACAACATAAGAGCGCAAAGGGCAGGAACGGGTTGGAAAGGTGCAGCAAACCACCACAGGCCTCCCACAGAGCACACGTTCTCAGCAATTGCTACAAATCTAGAAACAAGGAAGGAAAACAAAATAATTGAAACATTTAATAAGGTTGATGAGGCTAATCATAGAATGGTTTGGGTTGGAAGAGACCTTTAAAGGTCATCTAGTCCAGCCCCGCCCTGAAATGAGCAGAGAAACCTTCAACTAGAACAGGAAAATAGCGCTGTACCTCCTTTATCCACACCTGGTGCAAGCAGGACAGGAGACATATTTGCAGAGGAGATAATTTGCATCACAAATTGCAGCCAACAGAGTACTTAATAACAAGGAAAGTACATACATGCCCTTTACAGAAAGGGAGATTATGACTTAGCTGTGAAGTGACTTGGCCAGAAGGAGCCAGCAACCTGGAGAGAAGCTAGAACACAGAAACAGCAGTCTTGATTCTTAGATCTCATTGATGGAACCAGCATATCATGGAACCTCAGAGAAAAGGGAACTTAACAGATAGTTTAAGTTCTGAGAAGTAGAGATTGTCCCAAACACTACAAAGACACAGAATAAACATAGCAAAAGTTAGGTGCTTTAATGTCAAGTAAATGCTTTAGTCATTCTTTTGTCAAGAATGATAAAAGAATCATTGGGCAGCACACAATTTAAATGTCAGACTTCTGGACAACAGGTAATTTAGATTGTAAAGGAGAACGCAGAGGAGATAAAATTCAGAGCCATTGCTTTGAGGGTAAGGTGCAGTGTTCCCTCTCTGAGGACACCACTTACAAATATTGTGCTACTCAAGAAGGAGGTAGAGGCTGCCTCTTGCAGCCAACTACACCAGAACAAGAACACACAAATCATCCTTAAGATGATACTTAAAATCATACTTATTGTGTGTTATTAGGGATGGGAGGCAGAATGGAAACAAATAGTGAGAATGGCCTTTTGCATTGGTAGGTTTGGCTGGGGCAGCTCTACAAGAAAATTCTCTGTAGGAACAAGAATGATGGGGGTTGGGAGGGACCTCAGGAGATCATCCAGCCCAAACCCCCTGCCAAAGAAGGTTCCCTAGAGCAGGTTGCACAGGAAAGTGTCCAGGTGGGTTTGAACATCTCCAGCGATGGAGACTCCACACCCTCTCTGGGCAGCCTGTCCCAGGGCTCTGGCACCCTCACAGGAAAGAAGTTTTTCCTCATGCTTCAGTGGAACCTCCTGTGCTCCATCCTGTGCCCCTTGTCCTACCGTTGGGCATCACCTGCACAGATAAAACTTAAAGATATTCCGGCAGAAATATCCCGAGGTGGTGCCCTGCGAGCAGGGAGCGGGAGGCGCGGGGAGGCACTCGGCGCTGCCCGGTAACCGGAGGCCACCAGCAGCAGCGTTCAGGCCACCAACACGGAGTCACTGGAGACCTGGTGCGCCCCGTCAGAGAGACCCCGGTGACACCAGAGCGGAGCAGCCTTTACCGGCCCGCGGAAAGCTTCCCAGGGAGGCCTCGGGCTGCCGCTGCCGCTGCCGCTGCCACCGGGCCAGGCCCGGGAGCCGCCCGGCGCGCTCACGGCCCAGGGCGAGGGGAGCTACAGGGCTCCAGCCTCATCTGCTCCACCCGCGCCGCTCCGCCAGGCCGGGCCCAGGCGCTCCCCTCTCCCAGCCGCCCCGCGCCCCTCTCACCGCTCAGCACAGCCAGGCCGGGGTAGGACAAGAGACACCGGCGCTTCCGGCCCCACCGCCGCTGCCGCAGGGAGCGTTTCCCGGTTTGAATTTGGCGCCCGGTGACTCGTCGGTGTCACGTGCCAGCCTAGACCAATGGGAAGGCGCAAGAGGCGGGACGAGACGGCACCGGCCAATGGGCGGCGGCGGCGTGAGATATGGGGGGAGCCGGTGCCCGCGAGGGGCCGTGGTCGTTCTTGGTGGCGGCAGCGATAGCGTCTGACCTGCCTCGCGGTCTGGGCTCGGTCTGAGCTTAAGGGGCGGCCCGGAGCTGCCCCCGCCGTGAGCCCCGGGTACTGGCTGAGCCTCGCGAAGGGCCGCGGAGCTCCGCCGCTTAACGGATGTCCCGGAGGGCGCAGCAGCGGCGCTCGGTAAGCGGACAGGCGGCAGCGGTTTGGTGAAGAGAATCCGCTCCCGAAAAAGCGGGGTTTTTTGGTGTGAAATTCTTGTAAATCTGGTTGTGAATGGAAAATGAAATTTAATGTTACTTTAATTAAAAATAGTAGAAATTAAAAAAAAAAACACCCATGTGAAATATCTAGAATAGAGGGGGGATGTCAAGTATGTTCTGTATTTAAACATTCCTGAAATTAAAAAATTTAGATAATTAATAACTAGAAATGGGAAGACTTCTTGTTATCTTGATCCTACAATGTGTCTTGGTGTTACAAACCAGTTTAATGGATTAAATTGGAAAAAAGAAAACAAGTTTTTCTGACTTTAAATTCCTCCCCCATTTTTAGTCCATGACTAGATATTGAGCTAATGTGAACAAATTATTTCTTGAAAACTTTTTTGACAGCTGACTTGACATCACCGGTTCAGTAGCTCAATTATTCCCATGCCAATTTTTTTTTCTTTTCTCCCAGTGGTTTGAATTTCCTTCAAATTTCAGTGACCAAGCCTATTCTAAATATAGTTGGTTCTATATTTCAATATTTCAGTTGGGTATTATCATAGATGGATGTCTTTCAAATTACTTTGAAAATATATCTATGAGGAAAAAATGTTTATGTGAGTTTGTCTTGTGTATTTAAAAGATGTATTTTTCATAAGAAAGTGTATTTAAAATATATTTTTTGATTAGAAATTAATCCCTCCCATAATGTTGAGTCTTGCCCAAGGGCCAGCTCAGGACTCCTTTTGTAGCTGGGACACTTGTTTGCGTCTCTGTCTCCCCTGGTATTTGGCCACTGGCTTTCGTGAAGCCTTGGAGCATTCATCTGTTCTGCTGTCTGTTTCTAAATCTGCCTGAAACTTGACAGTAGGTTCAAAAACTACTGTTAGGAAAAAGTCTGCGTAGAGATGTGTATGCTGTACTGCTGTGTAAATGTTTTCTTTTTGTTAAAAACTAGATCTGAGGTTTCCAAACAAGTTTGTCTTGAAGTCCTTTTATTTGCCTCCTACAGATTTGTGAGCACTTCAGCATCTCCTTAGGGTGCCTTCCTCTTTCTCCACTTGGCTCTAGCGAGCATCATGAGGTTTCTAAGTGGTTCTACCATCTCTTTTGATGCCTCTGAAGAAAAAATGCACCCACAAGGCCAGGAAGTCAGAGCTGGTATTCCTTGAGAGGCCACGAGAGGGATCTGTCCATTGCTATGAAACTCTGCTACGTTCAGCCAAGAATCCAAGACGTGTTCCTACAAAACCTGTCGACCAGCACACATATGCTGCCTGGGTGAGTATAGACTGGCCTTTGTGACATGGTAGTGGCATGAACTTCAACAAGCGCAAGTGCTGGGTCTGGCAATGCTACAGACTTGGGGAGGAGTTGCTGGAGAGCTGCCTGATGGAAAAGGACCTGGGGATGTTGGTCAACAGCAGCTGAACATGAGTCAGCAGAGTGCCCAGGTGGCCAAGGACAAGGACATCTTGGCCTGGATCGGCACTAGTGTGGCCAGTAGGACCAGGGAAGTTCTCTTCCCCCTGTTCTGGGCACTGGTGAGGCCACACCCCAAGTACTGTGTCCAGTTCTGGGTCCCTCATTCCAAGAAGGATGTGGAGGTGCTGGAGCGTGTCCAGAGAAGGGCAACAGAGCTGGGGAAGGGTCTGGAGCACAAGTGTGCTGAGTTCCCGGCTGAGGGAACTGGGGGTGTTGAGCCTGCAGAAAAGGAGGCTGAGGGGAGACCTTCTGGCTCTGTCCAAGTCCCTGCAAGGAGGGTGGAGAGAGGTAGGGGTGGGTCTGTTTAACCAAGGACCAAGTGACAGGATGAGAGGAAATGGCCTCAAGTTGCACTAGGGGAGGTTCAGATTGGATCTGAGGAAAAACTTCTTCACTGAAAGGGTTCTCAGGCATTGGAACAGGCTGCCCAGGGCAGTGGTGGTGGAGTCACCTTCCCTGGTGGGATTTAACAGATGGGCAGACAAGGTGCTGAGGGACATGGTTTAGAGGTGGAATGGTAGTGTTGGGTTCATGGTTGGACTTGATGATTTTAAAGGTCTTTTCCAACCGCTGTGATTCTGTGATTAACTGATTATTTGTCTTCTAAGAAACTAATTCTCGTTAGGAAAAAGCTGTTTTCTGTGGCTACTGAAAATCCTGCATGTTATAAACATGAGAGGGAGTTTTTTTAATTGGTTTGTTGCTTGAAATAACTGCTGAGCTCTAAATGTTACATGTTAAAGTACTGAGTGTTTGTTTAACACCGACACTGCTACATTTAGAGAACACAGGCTTTCACTTCAGGATTATTTGCTCTAACCTGCCCTTTTTCCATTCTGTGCGATTTGAATAGTTTATCTCCTTATCATTTTTCTGATGGGCTCATTTTCTGGTCTGAAAAAATATTCAAGGGGCTGTTTGCAATGTCCTTCTGTTGTAATGTAAAGACTTTTTTTTTAATTTATTTTAAAGCAAACAGGTGCTGCAAAGACAGACTGTTCTTAGACAACAACAATCACCTCAGGGAGCTGTGTTTAAGCATTATCGCTGCTTAACTCTCTGCTCTTCCCAAAGCAGGCTCAGGAAGCGTGGTTTCAAACCTGCACAAAACATTCCTTTGGTCTTGGTGACCTGGAATTATTTTTGTGTTGCCTTAACCTTGAAGTAGAACATGTTTGTTTTTTCCTCTTTTTATTTTTTGTTTGCTTAAAGCAGTTAGCTCTCTGGCTTCTGAAACACTAAGTAAAATAACTGCTGTGAATAAGCGTTCTTTTTCTTTGGAAGAGGTGGAAGTACCCACACTGGTACTTCGCTGTTTGATTCCAAACATACAATGATTCTAAAATTTGAAGCTATCGGCACTGAAACTGTTATTGTCCTGGTATGTAGCTGTGCCAGAGCTGGTTCCTGTTCAGCAGCTGGAACAGCGCTGAGGGTTGGGTTCAGCTGGGATTTGTTAGGAGAGAAACGCTGAGAACATCCCCATGTTTGCATTTGTGTCCCTGGCAGTGAAGGACTTTGTGTTTGTCCGTCTGCAAGCGCAAGATCTCGGGGAGCGAGGAATATTGCAATGGATCAGCTCCATGGGCATTTGGCTCTGCCAAGGGGCTGTTCCATCTCCTGTCCCCCATGGGCAGGAGATCCATGAGGGGCTCTTCCTCTCTGGCTCTCTCTGGCTCTCGCTCGGGCTCTCGCTCTCCCGGGATTGCGGTTTCGGGTCGGGATTGTTGCTCCTCCGGGATTGTTATATTGGAACAGGCTGGTCTTGGTCAGTGGGTGGTGAGCAATGGCACTGGGTATCACTCATTTGTGTATTACTACTATCCTTACTATTTTAATATAGTTATTATGTTAAGTTTTATTTTATTTCAATGATTAAATGGTTCTTATCTCACCCTATGAATCTCCTTACCCTTGCCCCCCAATTCTCTCCCCTATCCCCTGGAGGGGGAGTGAAACCAGCACAGATATATTTCCATTAGAAAATCCTGGTAGGTTTGTAACTTCTCAAAGCATCCTCTGCAGTTTCTGTCAACTTGTTGAGTGGCAACAGATTTTCTGTTCCTCTCTTCTTGATGTGAAGTTTTTCATACCATGACTGCCAGGCTCCTGCACTGCTAAAACCTACCCTACATTTTCTCTGAAGCCAGAAAGTCAGATCCTCAAAGTCTGTGGTTCACCTGTTCTTTGAAGTACGTGATAGAATGCAATTACCAGGGAATCATTTCTCTCTCAGGCTTCATATTCAAACGGTTCAGTTGTATGGTAGACAATCATTATCCTTAAATTAAATTGCACTTAGTTTTTTGAGGGACTCTGTAGTAACTTAGGAACGCTGAAAGGGATCTGTTGTTATCTTTGCTAGAACTGTTTGGTGTGCTCTAGGGAAAAGCAAGCTGGAGGCAATGGACCCTGACTCTTTTTGTTGATATGCAGGAAGATAAATAATACTGTGATAGAAGAATTTCTAGACTTTGAGTAAGAGTTCAGAATCTTTCAAAGAAATAAAAATTGTTGAGCTTTGACCATATTCTATAGAAAAACAATTTTCAATGTGACTTTTGGGTGATGTTACTCTAAAATACAGAGATGAACTATGTTTTGAAGCAAATAAGTTTTTGGGGAATAATCTGAAAGCCTTATTAACATAATTAAGGTGATAGCGCTAAGTGGGCATCTTTTAAATCATTTTCTATTGCTCTCAATTCAGACTGAGGATGTAGTTCACAGAATCTATTCAGATTTATGCTAAGACACATAAACAAACAAGATCCAGCTCTTAACTGGTGTAAGTCTGCAGGGGTTACAAGAGTAGACACACCAGTTAGACTTTTATTTACAACTCAGACCTGGAGTGATTTTTAAGTTGCTAGAGAACAGCTCACTTGCACCCCAACGAACTTTCAGAGAAGTGGCAGAACACAACATTGAAGTTCAGAGGCATCTCCTGTTTAGCAGCTTGGTGACCAACTGATCTCATAGAATCATATAACGGTTTGGATTGGAAGGGACCTTAATCTAGTCCCAACTCCCACTGCTTTGCTGCAGACTTAATGAACACACCAAAAAAATATGGGATAGGTGGGGGAGTAGAATCAGGTTGGCATTTTTTTGTCTGGAGAAAATTGTTTGGTTTGTTCCTTATTACTATGTCTTTCCCTTTAGGTGTGCCCACAATTTGAAACAACTAAGTCGGTGGTGTTCAAAGCATGCCAGAAGCATCATGTTCCTCACAAACCCCAGAATCAGGACACCAACCACAGTTTGCTTCATGCAGGAGGAGCTTCTCGAAGGGCCTCCAAATTCCCTCCTTTAACTTTTGAGAATCCAGAAGGATATGAAGTCCCAGATAGTCCCAGCTGCTCGAGGAAGAACACCCAGTGCTCTCACAGCCCGCCCGAGAAAAGGGGAGCAGCAAAAGCAAACAACCAGGTGAACAGTCCGGGGAACTGTGGAGAAACACCTCTGTTACCTGCTCCCCAAGCTGCGCAGCCCCAGGGCTTTAGTCCACCGGATGCAGAGATTCCGCAGGCGCCTTCCATAGGGAACCGGCGATGCGGCGGCGCTCTGCCCCACACCAGGCGCCACGCCTGGCACCCAGAAGAGAAGGGAGTGTCCGGTCCCGGTCCCTGCGGAGGAGGGGAGGCAGCAGCCGTGCTGGTGCCTGATACTCCCGAGCAGGACTACGGCGTGAGGGTCACCTGGAGGCGGCGGCCGCGCCTAATGCGGTACCTGCGGGAGCGGGGCCGGCTGAGCGCTGCCGACATCCTGGTGAAGGGAACCCCGAGCCCCGGGGGCGGCGGGACGAGGCCTGAGGCGGCGGGAGCAGCCCTGGCGTTACCAGCCGCTGGTACCTGGGAGGTAGAGCCGGCGGTGCGGCGGCGGGAAAGGCCGCAGGGGCGGGGGAGGGGGGGTTCCGGGGGAGCGGGGTGTGTCGGCCCGAGGCTCCCCTGCCGCTTCCCAGCACCGCCACCTACCGGGAGCGGCCCCGGCCCCTCAGCTGGGCGCGCGCGCGAACAGGGCGGGGCTCGTCCCTCCCCTCCGTGGGGCGTCCTGACCAATGAGCGGATCGCGTGCTGAGCATTCGGCCAATGGCACCGCGTTTCAGTAGTGGGTTCCGTTGCCAAGGGCAGCGGCCGGGGCTGGGCGCGACGGCCTCATAGCAACGGCGGGTCCCGCGGGATGGAGAGCGCGGGGGGTCGGGGCGGCCCCCCCAGCGGCAGGTGAGGGGGGCCCGGGGCGGGGGGACCGCGCCTGTGCTCAGGCCGGGCGCCGTGGGACTGTCTCGGGGCGGACGGCCCGGGGCGGTTTTTCAGCATCCGATTCCACCTTCCGGCGAGCGGAGGCGGTGGCTCCGGCAGCCAAACGGGCCGGGGCTGCGCGGGGCTCTGCCTCGCATCGCATCAGAACCGGCGCCCCGGCCACCGAGCTGTGTTTTATGTGCTGAGCTCTTCAGCGTTGTATATTGTTAATTATCTAAATACGTGTCGATTAAACTGGTTTTGCCGGGTCTCGGTCCGCGCTGCCTCTTTGTGGTGCCGCTGTTTAGCGATCGGGCTTTGCCAAGGGTAGGGAGTGACAGAACAGGGGTGATGGCTTGAAACTGGAAGAGGGGAGATGGAGATGAGATGTGAGGAAGAAATTCTTTGGTGTGAGGGTGGTGAGACACTGTCCCAGGTTGGCCAGAGAAGCTGTGGCTGCTCCTCCCTGGAAATGTTGAAGGCCAGGCTGGCTGAGGCTTTGAGCAACCTGGTCTAGTGGAAGGTGTCCCTGCTGATGGTAGGAGGCTTGGAACTGGATGAGCTTGAATGTCCCTTCCAACCCAAGCCATTCTGTGACTTTTCTGTTGCTAACAGAGCTCTCAGGCTATATAGTGACACACTCCGTACGCCCTTACAGATAAAGAGGAATAACTGAAAGGAACTTAACTGAGGTAATAGGAAAAACAGCTGCAAACTTTGGAGAAGAGATTTTGGAAAGAGCTTATGCCTGCAGCACTTGAAGAGCTTAGAACTAAAATTATTTGAAATTAAATGTGAGCATACAGGCAGGTAGTGAAAATGGGTTTTGAAAGAATGTGTGTTTGAAAAAAAACACAAGAAAAAAAGATCTTTTGTGCCTCTGATATTTGGATGGGGAAAGGAAAAGCAAGTAAAGAGAGAAAACAAATCTTCTAGTCATTGAATTATAATAAACTCACTGTAGAATAGAAACAATATTTATTTCTGACATACACTTGGTCATTTTAGTTGGGGGTAAAAAGAGGCAAGAGAGTTAGAAGGGATTCCAGAATCGCTTGGGGCCACCAAATACACTGTAAAACATTAGAAGATGATTTATTTATGCAGACTTTGAAGGCTGAGGTTTGTATACCAATTCTGGAAACAATTTTTGTAAAACTGATGACCGGATAGACATACATTTCATTGCCTAGATATTAGATGTTTGAGTTTGGTGGAGTTGAAGCTACAGGAAATGGTGCTGCTTTTCTGGTAACAACTGTACTAGTATAATTTCTTTATGCTAAAAAACTTGTTTTGCTTACTTTTATGGGTACCGCACAGAAATAGCCTAACAGTAATGGCAGTTGGTGTGATAGCTGCTTCCGTCCCACCCCCAGTTTATTAAACAAATAATCAATCTCCTTACCTTTCTCAGTCTCCATGGTTGAAGTAAGAAAACTAGAATATATGAACCTAAATAAAAGTATGTAGTTTTTAAATAGATCCTTAAGGCCTATTTTTAGGCCTTATTTTTTATTATTTTTAGGGGACTGACTCTGAACTTAGAATGTTCAACAGCACTATAATAAATTGCAGGAAGACAGAAGACTGTATTCTTAAGAAAGATCTTATTTTCCTGAGAAGAAAATAGTAAAAATATCCATAAATCACTAATTTAGTCATTTAAACTCTTATTTGGTAAAATAACTGTCAATTGTCCAAGGAGTGGTTTGTATAGAGAAAGTAAACGTGATACATAATAACTGGCAGTTCATAGCAATGAAGATACTACCCACCATCTTATAGAAGAAAAGCTCTGTGCTTTTGAAAAAAGCTGTACCTGGGATCCAGTTGTCAGTTGTTGGTTGTTTTTTTGGGGTTTTTTTTTTCCCCCTGATGTGGAACACCTTTACTATTGAGCAATATGTAAAAGACACTAAGATATAAAAAAATTATTCTATTTCTGGTGGACAGAGGAGAAGGAAACAAGTGAAAAATAAATGTGTATAGTTTTGTAAACGTGCTGTGAGATACTTGATGATGGATAGACAGCTGAGATCGTGGCTTTAGGTCTCTGAAACAGGATGTTGCTCGAAACTCTGACGTCGAGTTAACCTACTGCTTGTCCACCAACGCTGTCTTCCACCTGAGGCGGCTGCAACTGAAATTGCTCAAGTTCATTTTAAGGTGCAAAAATCTGGGCTGAGTCTACAAAGACTGCAAAATTGGGTGTCAGCTGCAGCGGTTCTTCCCGTAATTTGGATGCTTCTTGGGTGACTAGACAAGCATGCGA
Source organism: Caprimulgus europaeus (assembly GCA_907165065.1). The sequence continues at coordinate 4,096,509 of OU015528.1, read as the reverse complement.
TGATGGCTTTCAGTTTGTGAACTCAGGAACTCTGTGATGCTGCCTTGGTGTCTTCTAAAATTAATGAAGAAAAAGAGCCTATTGTCAATAAGTTCAGTTTTCAAAAGATTGTGAGCCCATGGACTGAAAAAGGTTCAAAAGTAATTTCATGTATTGTTTTCATGAAAGGAAAAGGCTTTTGGCTTTTTTTTTTGTCATTAAAGAGCTTTCTGTATTTGAAAAACCTTTGGGATCTTGGTGGCTGCTGGGCTTGGCTGTTTTGTATAGATGCACCTTAATTTTAATTTTGGGGAAAAAAAGGCAAAAATACTTTGCTAATTATTTTAGTTATACAGAGAAGTTTAAATTTCCTTTTACAAGCCTCTCAGCACCTCTGTTAGTCCTTGGGTATTTTTATTTGGCCATGGGTGACCTTCTTGAATTAATTAACAAACACTGGTAAATTTCAGGATTTATAATCCTGAAAATCTTATCCTTAGATAAAAGAGAAGTAGCTTAATATCTTGTTTGCTTCATCCCTTTCAGTTGTGAACATTATAACCAAGATGGGATAAATCTGTAAATATTTTATAAATGTGGTTGAGATGTACTCCTAGGAGCACAGTTTTGAAAGAAAAGGACAACTTTTGTGACTGCAGTTTGGTGCTGCTGCCGCTGTCAGCTCAAGTGAAGAAGGAATGCAGACAGCGGTGGCAAGAGAGAAAAGGTAGCAACACTGTTACCCTTGGCACTCCAATTTTCAAATAAAGCTTGAAATACACTTGGTAACTGCCATTGTTAGACGAACCGAAGAGCTGAACCTTGTTGGAATTGTTTCTTTGGTTTCTGGTAAGTTCTTCTCCCATCTCTTACAATTTAGAATTTTGGTTCCTAATAACCCATCTTTATGGAGACAACTGTTATTTTTATTTTCTCCTGCTTTTTAAAATTTATTTTCTTTATAAACCACTCTCGGTATGGCATTTGTAGGAGGACAAGTGCCCTGATTTCAACATAATTATGACTTTGCCTCTGTGAAAACTTTCTGCAACCAGACTTACACTGAGGTAGCTCCAGACTCTTGTGTTGTCACAGAGGCACAGTTGGGTGATCTCCAAAATAACTCTTGATTGTGTTGTAACTGGGTCATAGAATGAATTATCTTCTAAGTGGAATTGCTGATAGACCTACAGCTGCTGCCTTTGAACCTTTACCCTTACTCCTCGTGTTGGTTAAAACACAGATTCTGTGGGATGTGAGAACTCGAACTGCCTGTGTTATTGCTGTAGAAGTCTGTGGTCACTTCTGCACTTCTTCTGCATTTCTATGTGAAATCTGAGACAAAAACGGAACAAGAATCTAAATTTAGCAGCAGTATCTTGCTGAGTCACTTAGTTTGGGCTGGAAATTAACTTTTTCTGTTTCTACCTCTTTAATGGCTTCCCCTTTCAATCTTTAAAAAATAAAACACTGGATTAGGACTGGAAGTCCACAGTCAGTTCTGGAGCATCAGTTCAGGAAGTTTCATTTATGCTTCTTCCTCCATTTTGAGTTTAAAAGACTGTAAAACAAGTGCAGTTTGTGGCATGAAGTGTGATATAGTCATTCTCAGGGAACTTTGAGTTTTGTTATCCAGTCTGGGCGAAGCATACTGTGTGCTAGTTCACTGCCTCTGAGGAGAGAACAGTGACTGCTTTACACTTCACTGTGTTCATGTTGTAATGGAGTACGACGTCAACAAAAGTGACAGGCAAGGTTTAATAATTCAAACCCAGAAGATCATAGGAGACAGAATTCTAAGCCTCTGTGGATCTTTGCTCTTTGCTTGGGTAGAGCAATTTCTAAAAATGAAATGACTGGGGATTTGGAGAGTGTAGTTGAGAGGTTGTTAAATAGAAAGCTGGTGTTCTGCTTATGAAACATCTCTTTTCAATAGCAGAAACCTAAATTTCATTAAATTCACCTGAATAAACATGATTTTGGAAGGATAGCATTCTGCAGTTGTATTGGTGGTTAAGAGATGACCAGTCCTTATTCAAGCTGTGTTGTGAGTTTGTATCTCCCCCGTTAATGTCCAGATCACTGGGAGTCGTTGGCTGTGACCTCCTCGTGGCGTGTGCCTGGCAGCAAATTACTAGTCTCCCTTCTCTTACAAATATTGTAATAAAAACTCCATTTAAAACCCCCTGTTTGGCTACATGCTTAAAAATAAGTTTACATGCATATTCTTATGGTTGTCTTCCTCTGTGCAACCGTGATGGCTTTAACAGTTAATGGCCTGTGTGGATTTCTGGTGTTTTAGCCTTTTTTTCCAGGAAAATAATACTCCTTTCAGTTTAGGTATGCTGTAACAAATTACTTGAGACTTTTCTGGCTAAGGAAAACAAGAATCTACTTTCTGTTCTCCCAGCATAAAGAATGACACAGGCTTTTGGTTGTACTCTCCTTTAGAGTCCAGGTAGAAGATCTCCTCGCTTCTGTCCAGGGAGTTTTGCTTTATTTTTATTTCTCCATTCCCTTCTTCCAGGGAGCAGGAGCCAATCTTTGGAACTTGGTGAGTCACTTTTTGAATGGTGTATGAAACACTAAGCACTACAGTAAGCAGAATAGTTGGGAGCTCAGAATTTAACCTTTTCATGATGCTTGTGTTCCTGTTGCGTTTCCTTGTAACAGCCTGTATTCTTTACTATCGTCTAGATTGTTCTCTCGCACTTGGGCTCTGAACTATCCCCATCTATCTTGTGATCTCCAGAATCCAAACACAGAATCACAGAATCATTGCGGTTGGAAGGGGCTTCTTGAGATCACAGAATTGTAGTGGTTGGAAAAGAACTTTAAGATCGTTGACTCCAACCATAAACCAAACACCACCAATTCCACCTCTAAACCATGTCCCTTAGCACCTCGTCTGCCCATCTGTTAAATCCCACCAGGGAAGGTGACTCCAGCATGTCCCTGGGCAGCCTGAGAACCCTTTCAGGAAAGAAATTCTTCCTCACATCCAATCTCAACTGCCCTGGGCACAACTTGAGGCCATTTTCTCTCGTCCTGTCACTTGGTCCTTGGTTGAACAGACCCACCCCCACCTCTCTCCACCCTTCTTTAAGGGAGTTGGACAAAGCCAGAAGGTCTCCTCTCAGCCTTCCTCTCCTCAGCCAGAAACTCAGCACACTTGTGCTCCAGACCCTTCTCCAGCTCTGGTGCCCTTCTCTGGACACGCTCCAGCACCTCCATGTCCTTCTTGGAGTAAGGGGCCCAAAACTGAACCCAGCACTTGAGCTGTGGCCTCACCAGTGCCCAGCACAGGGGGATGAGAACTTCCGTGGTCCCTACTGGCCACACTATTGCTGATCCAGGCCAGGATGCTGTTGGCCTTCTTGGCCACCTGGGCACTCTGCTGACTCATGTTCAGCTGCTGTTGACCAACACCCCCAGGTCCTTTTCCCCCAGGCATCTCTCCAGCCACTCCTCCCCAAGTCTGTAGTGTTACATGGGGTTGTTGTGACCCAGGTGCAGGACCCAGCATTTGGCCTTGTTGAACCTCATACAATTGTTTGCAGCCCATTGATCCAGTCTGTCCAGATCCCTCTGCAGAGCTTTCCTACCCTCCAGCAGAACAACACTGCTGCCCAGCTTGGTGTCATCTGTGAACTGACTGAGGGTGCCCTTGATACCCTCATCCAGATCATTGATAAAGATGTTGAACAGAACTGGCCCCAACACTGGGCTGGGGAACACCACTGGTGACCGGCTGCCAACTTTCAGTAGGTGAAAAACTTGCCAAACAAATTTTGTGAAACCTTTCTCAAAGTGGGATGCTATTGGCTTTAGAAATCTCTGCATGTTTCTTTGGAGAGGGGCAGGGAAATCAAAGGTAAAACCGATTTCACTAGAGAAAAGATTATTTTTGTAAAAAAGACAGACAGAGGTTAAAACTGTCTGCTATTGTTGAAATAGCAACTGCTTGAAAATAATTTAGAACTGAAATGTCAATGCAACCTGAGCTATGTCACTTAAAAATGGGTGGCAGCAGACCCAGTGTACCTGGGAAGACTTGCTGGTAGTTAATTTAGTTATGAGCTAAAGGATTCCCATGTTTGCCAAAAAAACCCAAAACACTCTTCTGCCTTTGGAAAGGCAGAATGTGCTGATCCTCCTTCCTGTGATGCTGTGTTACATGTTTGCCCAGAAATGAACAATTCTGATGGTGTCAGATGCAGGGAAAGCAAATGGGACTCCTCCCTTTTGGGGCTTGGAAGGTGCATTAGAGAGAAATTTTGTTCCTCAACCAGTTTTCCAAGACAGTATTGCAATTTTTGTTCAGAACATATTTTTTAAAAGATAAGAATCCCTCTTTTCTACCACTTCTGCTTTCCTTCAGAGCTGTAGTTCAGATGAGGAGAACAATTCCCAGGAAAGTTTTTTGGCGAGTTAAGAGTGAAAACCTTTTCATACCAGCTTTTCTTACTGAAGTTGTTTTTACTTGTGCTTCTATAGCTAAAAATCACACCTAGGGGATAAAGATAAGTGCCATGAGCCACGTTCTTCTCATTCTCTGATTTTTAAGTTCTGGGAGTATTGCTCCATGCTACCTCATTAATAAACTGTCCTGCAAAGGCAGAAGGAGTTCGGTGAGCTTTGTGAGACTGCTGATGGACGGTGCCCTCTGGAGAGTGAGAAATGGAGCATAAGATATTGGGAAGGAGAATGGTGGCACAAAGCTTCTTGTGCCCTGGAGTTCCTTTAAAGGAAATAGAGCAATGGAAACCATTAAAAAATTAAGGATCCTGATTGTTAATGTATAGGTTCTTATTCCCATCAATACTGAGGGATTGTATTTGTTAAAGGAAGGATTTATAGAATCATAGAATCCCAGACTGGTTTGGGTTGGAAGGGACCTTAAAGCTAATCCAGTTCCAAGCCCCCTGCCAGCAGCAGAGACACCTTCCACTAGACCAGGTTGCTCAAAGTCTCATCCAACCTGGCCTTCAACACTTCCAGGGAGGAGCAGCCACAACTTCTCTGGGCAACCTGGGCCAGTGTCTCACCACCCTCACACCAAAGAATTTCTTCCTCACATCTCATCTCCATCTCCCCTCTTCCAGTTTAAAGCCATCGCCCCTTGTTCTGTCACTCCCTGCCCTTGGCCAAAGTCCTTCCCCAGCCTTCCTGGAGCCCCTTCAGGTACTAGAAGGCCACTAGAAGGTCTCCCTGGAGCCTTTTCTTCTCCAGGCTGAACAGCCCCAACTCTCTCAGCCTGTCCTCACAGCAGAGCTGCTCCAGCCCTCGCATCATCCTCGTGGCCTCCTCTGGACTGGCTCCAGGAGGTCCATGTCCTTCTGCTGTTGGTGGCCCCAGCACTGGAGGCAGCACTGCAGGTGGGGTCTCAGGAGAGCGGAGCAGAGGGGCAGAATCCCCTCCCTGGCCCTGCTGCCCACGCTGCTCTGGGTGCAGCCCAGGACACGGTTATTGGCCTCTGGGCTGTGAGCGCACGTTGCCGGCTCATGTTGAGCTTCTCGTCCCCCAGCACCCCAAGTCCTTCTCAGGGCTGCTCTCCATCCATTCTCTACCCAACCTGGATTTATGTTTGGGATTGCCCTGACCCAGGTGCAGGACCTTGCATTTGGCCTTGTTGAACTTCATATGTGTCAGACTGATATAAAATATCAAGCTTGTTTGTAATGAGGTGCAGTAAACTCAAAATCTTACCCACTTTAAAATGAGCTAAAAGTTTCTGCTGGACGCTTCTCATTATCTCTGCCTAACTACAGAATATCTGAATTTTTAGTATCTTCCCTATCTGTGCACAGACAGATGATACTACCTGAACCAGGAATTCTGTGCATATCCAGTGCTACTATATGTTCTAAAGAAGCTTAGAACAGTTAAAAAGCAAAGCGAGCTCTTCTCTTGAGTCTGTTTCTGTCAGCTACTTTTACCTCCTGCTTAAAAGAGGCTGGAGAACCTTACTTGTTATTTATCAAATCTCAAACTGCTTGAATTGTAGAATAGCTTTGGCTGTCTGGGAAACTGAAATCTGCAAGGCCTTGCAATATTGCTTTTTGGAAGGAGAAACCCAGTACAGTATTTCTTTAGTGGACATAAAGAGGAATGTAAGTATTTTGTTGAATGTAGGAAAAATTATCATGAGGTTTTTTCCTTTGTTTAACACAATTCAAATCTGTCTTCTCAGTGTCTTCTGGATCTTGTAGAACATTTTCTCTCTGCAGGCTGCTCTTGCTGTGGCTTTTCTTGCTTCCTCTGCTTGTTGCCTCTCACTCACAGCTGCAACCAGTCAATTCATTGTAAAACCAGTCCAAAATAAGTCACAGAATGGTGGGGGTTGGAAGGGACCTCAGCAGATCATCCAGTCCAACCCCCCTGCCAAAGCAGGTTCCCTACACCAGGTTGCACAGGAAAGTGTCCAGGTGGGTTTGAACATCTCCAGAGATGGAGACTCCACACCCTCTCTGGGCAGCCTGTCCCAGGGCTCTGGCACCCTCACAGTGAAGAAATTTTTCCTTAAGTTTGTTTGGAACTTCTGGTGTTCCAGTTTGTGCCCATTGCCCCTTGTCTTGTCACTGGGCACCACTGGAAAGAGCCCGGCCCCATCCATTTGGCCCCCACATTTCAGGTATTTATAAACATTGATCAGATCCCCTCTCAGGCTGCTCTTCTCCAGGCTGAACAGTCCCAGCTCTCTCAGCCTCTCCTCGTAAGGCAGGTGCTCCAGGCCTCTCATCATCTTGTGGCCTCTGCTGGACTCTCTCCAGAAGATCCCTGTCCCTCTGGAACTGGGGAGCCCAGAACTGGATGCAGCACTCCAGATGTGGCCTCAGCAGGGCAGAGTAGAGGGGGAGGAGAACCTCCCTCGACCTGCTGGCCACGCTCTTTTTAATGCCCCCCAGGAGACTGTTGGCCTTCCTGGCCCCAGGGCACACTGCTGGCTCATGGTCAACTGGTCATCCACCACTCCCAGGTCCTTCTCTGCAGGGCTGGTTTCCAGCAGGTCAGCCCCAACCTGTCCTCGTGCCTGGGGTTATTCCTCCTCACGTGAAGGACTCTGTACTTGCTCTTGTTGACCCTCATCAGGTTCCTTTCTGCCCAACTCTCCAGCATCAACCTTTTCCTTTACCTCTTTACAGCTTCAGCAGTTGAGATAGAAAGGGGATTTAATTGATCCTTTGATGTAACTTGAAAGAAGAATGCTTCACTCTCCTGTCTGGTATAACCACCCCTGAAATCTGAGGCTGACCATACCCTTACTCCACGACAGTGGTTTTTAGCGTAATAATATTCAACCTCAATTAAAACTCATTGTTTTCTATTGAAAATCCACAGTTCCATGATGTATCCCACTGGTCAATTAGTCACAGTGTTAAATAAAAATTGTATTTACAGCCTGAATTTCTTTAGCTTCAGTTATCTATGACTGGATTTTGTTGTCTCCTCTCTCATCAATGGACATCCGTAGCCTCAGATGCATGGGGTACAGTGGAGTGTATTGATTAATTTTCTCTTGAATAAACCATAGGATGCACTTAAATCTTGCCAAGAGGTTAGTTTACTAGTACTTGGTCAATTTTTTTTCAATTCTTTCTCTTGTGTGTACCTTGGACAGACTGGGAAGACCATTTTCAAACTGGTGGATTACTTTCTTTCCCTATTTTCTATGTTCTCCTGCTTTAGTATCAGGGTATTTCTTTATGCTCAGAGTTGCATTATACTGTGAGTTTTTATTTGTCTGATTCAATGGTAATTATTGCCAAGTGCTTGGGATTTTAAAGTGTCATTTATTCAGGAACACAGAGAATTTGCAATGAAAACAAGAACGTTAACTCTGTCTGTCCATATCTGTGCTTTGCAACACAGTTTGGAATTCCAAAATATGCAGTCAATTATTGAAAAGTAAGATGTCCATTCCAAAAGAACTGTCACCAGTGTGCCTTTTTTACAGAAATTAAAATAACCTGCATACAAATGAAGCCTTAATTGCATATATGAACTTCTGAAATAACTCGTCAGTTATCTCTTTGTTGTGGTTAGTTTAATATTCTGAAAATGGTTTGGAAAGACCGGATAAACACACCTATAATAATATTGTCATTTATATTGCTATTGGCAACACTTAATTTCTGTTTCTGATATGAAAACAAGAGTAATTCTGATGTCAGCAGGAATTGGAGGTGGTATCAGTTAAAAACAAAACATTTTGTTTCATGTTGGGTGATGTTGAATCTGGAGCTGGATCTGTGAAGAGGAATGGATCTGTGAACACCTTTGTGTCTCGCTGTCCTCTCCCACATCCAGACGTGCTGTTGTATCTTCTCACTTGAGCTCTTTTGTTAATCATTGCTTTTCCACTCTCATTTTCACCCTGTATCCTGGATACTCTGTAGCCTTCACTTTTGTGTTATGTTCTGGGTCATTTTTCCTCTTTCTGTAGCATGTGTCTGTTACCTGTCCTGCAGATTTAGCAGGAGACCTGGGGGGTTCTAGTAAATGTAGCAGAGGAGCTGGTGGGCAGGGGCTCAGGCTCCTCTTTGGCAGCAGCTGGGAAGAGGAAGATCATGACCCAAAATTCTAGAGTATTTTCAGTTCTTATTTATCAAAGGGAAATGGACAGCTGGGTTCAGTGGTTGGTTTTGGTTTGGGTTTTTTTCCCCTGTTTTGAACTCTGTTTTTGTAGCTGTGGAAATGCTGCTGATTTTTCCTGTTCCTAATGGATATTTAATTTCTCTTATTGCACCTAAAACCTTCAAATAGAAAAGCAAAGTGAAGAGCATAGTGGTTTTGCATGGGCATGTCTGAAGAGCACGTGGATATACTGGTGTGTGTGATCAGTCCGTGGGAAGGAGGACTGATGTTTGGAGCCTGCAGCTGTCTGAGCACTCTTCTTGCATTCCTTACTGATGAGCTGTGGGAGTGACTGGGACAGCCTTTTCCTGTACCATCTGTAACAACATCAACTCCCTAGAAAATAGTCTGAAGTGTGTGTATGTGTGGGAAGCTCTTTTTTATCTACTTGTTATGTTACACTTTCATAATGACTAAATACTGGAAGAAAAGTTGTAGGAGGAGTAAATAAAAATAATGTAAATATTTTATTTTTTTTAAGCTTCTATTCACAGTGCCCTGGTTCTCTTGGCTTTATTTCTTTGGATTTTGCTCCCTGTATGAATCCTTTCACTTTATGTTAGGAAGGATTGATGGCTGCTTTCATTTTGTGGCCTGCTACGAGGTGATTTTAGTCTGTGTTTAATGGTGAATCATAAAAGAGAACACACTTGTTATCTTTTGCTTTATCAAGCTCTTTGACCTGTTAGAATCTTTATGTATTTTGACCATGTTTGAGTCTCAAGTTAAACAGTTGGAAGTGAGGCATCGTGTAGTCTGCATTATGGTCCTCTTCCAACATCTTCAGACCTGTGTTCGATGTTACAGGACTTTATTCCAGTAGAAAACAATTTTAAAATACAAAAGAAATAATTTTCATTGCAGATTTCTGCAGGTCCTAATATTTCAGCATTTTTCCATCTTCCAGGTAAAAAGGAAAACCTGGAAACTTATTTCCAAAAAGCAGTAGTGTTTTTATTTCTTTTTAAGAGACTCAAATTGTTGAGGATGCATTTTCTATCAGGAAAAGCAACAAACACAAACAGTAGCTTGTATTTACACAGGACACCTTCGTGTTCTTTGTAGTTCTATAAGGATGTGGCCATAAATCGAATATTGATCAGAGCTACATAGGTTGCTTCATAACAAACTCTTGACAAACTCTTGACTGCAGTTAATAAATGTCATTTATTTCTTAAGTCGGGAGATGTATGAAAAGGAACATTCCCCTGCCCCCTTTATTTTTTGTCTTTTTTCCTTTTTTTTTTTTGGCATGAATGATTTAACTGGAGCTTTCAAGCATTTTTGGGACTTTGCCAAAGATGCCTTTTTCCACCATCTATGATTTAAATGAAAAGCATGGCACATTTTAATTTTATGTTGAAGTTTCCTGTGGCAACTAAAGTTTATCATGCTGCACTCAGTCTCTGCGTGTTTCTTTCTTAAACCGTGGATGTTCTCAGGTGGAGATGAGACTGTCACTGTAACTGTGGGGGGACACAGGAGCTCTCCATCCCTCTTCAAGAACAGACATTAATTTTTCCAGGACCTTCATTCCCTTTGAGCCCAAGGTGCTATAGATTGCTGGTCCACATGAGGAGTAACATCAGTTTTTTGGAACAAGGTGTTTTCAAGGCCCTAGACCTGTTGTGTGGTGATACTTGAAATACATTAGAAAAAAATTCTAGAAATAGGGAAAACTGCAAAGAAAAAACAACAGCAGTGATAACGTGCTTTAAAATAATGTGAATTGGGGAATAAGCATCAATTTTAGGGTATATAAATTTTTATATATGAGGTGCATATAGAAAACTTGGGTTTTTTCTGCACATTTCAGCCTTCCAAGCCAGGCTTGTGTAGTCTGTCTGGAAGGACCCCTGATCTGTCATCTGCTAGCCTGGGAGCTGAATTAAATGTGGATTTCCTGGGGGTTGAGTGGACCCTGAGCCCTTTCTCCTCCTGTTAGCTCTGTGTGCTGTCATTCAATTTCCATGGCATGTGTTTTGCAGAAACCCCACCTCTCTCCCTGTCTCTCTCCATCTCTCTGGTTTTCCTTGCCGGGGTTCTATTCCACACTGTCTGCCAGCTTGTGACTTCACATCATTGAAACGTTGCTGTATACCTAGACCAGACAGAGAATTTCCTGTTTAAATTGACATTTTGGCTAGCCCTGCTTTTATGTGTGCCATCAATAAAATATATAACATTTGTCTTTTTCACTTATTAAGTATCTTCTTCCTGATGCTTTCTCACTTCCAGGGAGGTCTTTGTCAAAGGAAAGTGCACAACTGTGGTGAGCAGAATATATGCTGTCTGGTCAATTAACTTTCCCCCTTTGCTAGGATTAACTGCTCTAAATTCCACTTCTTATCGTACAAAAGGAAACGGGAAGTCCATATGGAACACAACTTAGAATGAAGAACTAGAGTTCTTATGGATGCTATTTATAAAACACTTCAATAGGGAAATAATTAACTTTTTTTTAACTCTAGGAATTCATATCAGGTGTTGCCAATACAGATTGTTGCGGGTATTAACAGTACGGGGAAGTCTGGCAGGAGGAGAAAATGGTGTAGGTCTGACTCCAAGACAAAACCTCAAATTCTGAGTTAATTTGAATTGGGTATTTTACGAAGGAGCAGGGACTTTACTGCAGTTGGGTTGAACTGTGTTAAGCCTTCAGATAGAAATTGTCTCATAGCTCATCTCAGTAGCAGTTCATAATCCATCAATCAGTAACATAGTCTTTCTCGCTTACAAATTATTTTCAGAACAGTTTACTGAGGTGATTAAACTACAGTTTTGTCCTATTTATAACATAATATGAAGGCTGTTTCGTTTTTTAATGCCTTGTAACTTGATCTTCTCATCAGATTGAAGTTATGTCTTACAGTTGTTTTAAAATCTTGACAGTGAAGTTGTAGTCTGTGAATATCCTGTGCTCTTATAATGTAAACTATTTCCTAGCAATAATTAATTTATTTTTTTTTCCTTTCCCAGCATCTTTGAGGATGAAAGCATGAAACTACGACAGCTGAAACTAGAGAATCAGGTAAGTAATAGTGCTGAAGCTGGTAAAAATGAGTATAGGAAAACAAACATTAGCCATTTCGAGATTTGAGAAATTAGAGTGAAGTGCTAAAAATGCTTGGTCTAAAGAATACAAACAAGAACTAATTGCCAACTTTTTTCTTTAAAGATTTTCATAGCTTTCATTAATTTAAGTCAACCTTGCTATGGCTTGTAGGCTTGATTTCTTTGGTACATTTATTTTTCATACATCTTCTCATTGCATTGGGATTGAGTCACCACAATGCAGGAATGAATCAAGAGAGGAAGACTGTAGGGAATTTACCATTTTAAGCAGCAAAGGAAAAGAAAAAGTTTCCCCAAGCTGTAGAAATATCTCCTTAACACTGCTGTTGAGAAAGATTTCCAGCATCCTTTGACTTTTTTTTGTTTCCTACAAAAGAAAACATTTCCAGCCAAGTGTTTGTCAAATATTAGGTTTTAGGTCTCAGTTTTTAAAGCACTGTTTGCTGGACGCTTGCATCACCGTATTCTTCAAAGCAATAAAGCATCCATCCTTAATATTCTTTCTCTGTGAAATTTTAAATGCTTATAAATAGCTCAGAAAATGTAAGATTATTATGATTCTCTAACTGGCCATTTCTGCAAATCACTGTCTTGTGTTCAATTAATCTATGTTCAAATTAAAGTATGTTTTTTAGAAAAGCTCTCTCTCAGCTGAGGGTCTTTAAATCCAGACATAACAGTTTTCAGGGAACTCTTGCAGTGGATAATAACCCTCTTTACCACAATTTGTTCATTATTTCTAGGCTGAGTTTGCTTAGCTTTGACTTCAGACAGTGGATTTATTACCAACTTTATCTGTGTGCATATAGGCACTTACCTAAAACACTTCAGATTCAATGAGTAAAACTGATCTTTGGTCGGATTTGTGGAAGCTAGGATAATCCTTTTACTTGTAGGCTATTGAGTAACAGTTGGGTTTAAAAAAAAAATACATAAAGCATTAGTTCAAGTAATCATTAAAAGAGCATTTATTGCCAAATGCCACTCAGTAAGAAGTTCCAAAGCTAAGGATGGTGTGACAGCTTGGTGGTGAACCTCAGTGTCGGCATTAGGACTGTTGTCTTGGGTCCTAAGCTGATAGGAATCACTGGCTCTGAGTGCTAGGCACCGTGGTCCATGTGTGCCTGGGTTCAGACCTTGCCATGGGGATGCATTGCTGTTCCACCTAAACAAAGCTACTGAGCTGTGTGGAATTCCCTCAGAACAGCTGTCACTTGAATCATGAAGAGGTGAGTTTAAAGAATTCTTACCCTTTTGCAATTTTGTTTCAGGCTTTCTTGGAGTGGGTTGAGATTGCAATCATCTGCAAAACCAACAGCTAGAAAACATCACTAAAATATATTTTACCACCACCCTTCCTCCTTACAAATGAGATTTATTGAGAAATGCTAACAGTCTCTAGTTTAGGACTGTATATTTTGGGTTGAATATTGACTTTTAAAGTCTGCCCTTAACTTTTACATTAATAGTACCATGCTTTCTGCAGAAATAGAGGTTAGTAGGAGATCACTACCAGACATGATGGCCTCTTTGCTGGTTGTAGCTGATTCCCCACTTGATTAATTTGTCCTAAACATTTATAGGAAGTGGATAAAAAATGCAAAACATTTTAATCCAGCACAATCATGTTTAGAACCTTTGGCTAGAGAATCTGGCGTAAGCATTTGCCACAACAAAGACATATGCCTGTTACCCATCTTTATGATGGTTTTGGAAACCCTGTAAATGCAGTAAAATGTTATTTATAACAATGCATGACATCAATTTCCATCTGCGGGCCAGCTCTCCCTGCCAGTATGCTTTGATCTAGACTACTGCCTTTTCAGTGAGGAGGGAGCGTGTGGCTGCTCAGGCAGCGCTTACTTCCCCAGCAGGAGAAGGTGTTTCCCTGGCTTTTGAGGGACCTGCAGCTCCAAGTCCAGTGCTGCCATCTCCCCATGGGTGAAGATCTTGAAGCTGAGGGCCTATTTCTGAATGCACCTGGTATGGTCCTTACTTTTTCTTGATGTTAAGTTTCATTATCGCCATGCTAGCATTGTCACTTCTGCCTCAGCGTGAACTAGGGAGGAGCTGGTAGAGTAGAGAGGATGTTTCAGAGCCAGGATCCATCCCATGTAGCCTACTAAGGTAGGACCATGCCAAATAATAAGTAGTATGGTGTTGCTTCTTCAAGGGTGTGATTGGAACCTTCCTGCGTACCATCTTCCTGTTCATCACAGTTGTAGAAGGAATACTAAACTAATTGTCTTGTTAGTCCGCTACGATATATTCACCTGACACAGCTGACTTCTTAGCTCGTCAGAAACTCACTGGAACCAGAGTTGGTGGTTTGTGATCCTTTCATCATCCAGTATCCTGTTGTTATGCTTTTCTGTGGTGCTAAGAAAAATCTTTCTGAGAGTATTTAACACACGGAGTTCCTGAACAAGTTGTGATAATCTCTATCTGTTATTTATTTAATGGGTTATGTGTTCTAGTGTCCTGTTCATGAACTATCTAATTTTTTTGTTGTACTATTATATGAATTTTTACTATAACACAGAGCTGGAGGAAAAGGCTGGTTAGTAGACAAAATGAAACAAAATTAAGTTTCATTTTTTCTACTTTGTCGTAGTGGAGAATACATAGAAGTGAAGGTGAGGCTGCTCTGCCACCTTATGTAGGGAAAATGAACTGCTGCTATCTGTCCTGTCAGTGGGCTTGTAGATTTTTTTTTTTCTATCTCAATAAGCAAAATAGTAGAGTGAAACCTTTTTAAAACAAATTTATTTATGTACTATCAAGTTTTGTTACTTTGATTATCCTGAAGTTCTTGCAAGAAGGTTGTTCACATCTACCAACAGTGAAGTATATATTTGAATATAAACCAGTATGATCCCGTTGGACTGGTGAGTCCTAGAAACTCTTTGATAAAACAGAAAGTATAATAATAATAATAATAATAATAACAACAATAATAATAATAAACAACTGGTGAGCAGTGAAATGTTTAAAAAAGCTCATCTAATAGAATAATCAGTTAAGTAGCTCTGAGAGATACTATATCCTATATTGATCCCAAATTCAATTTCCCATTCTAGCAGTAGCTGTGTAATTTCTTTCTGCCTTTAGGATGTGTCTTTTTTATTTTTCTCTTGTATGTCTATCTGTCAGGTAGAGAAGCCTTGGCAACAATTTTTCTCAAATCCTTATTCTGAGTATAATGTTTTGATTCTTTTTTTCCCTTTCTCTTTTTATTTAAACTATTAGAGATTTAGAAACTATCAAGAAATTTTTTACTTTTCCTCAGAATTAATTTAAAAACCAAACAATACAAACCAATATAAATTTTTCTGGAAGGTCTGAAACAGACCCTTTCTGGAAAACAAATTTTATCTGTATTTAGCATTTTCAAGAATTGGACTTCTGCTTATTTTTCTTTCCTTCTTCTAGACCAAGGTGATAACCTTGTTGGAATTCTCTGTCATTTTGGCCCCTCAGTATCATCCTTGCAAATAATTCTGTAGTAAAAAAGACCACCTGTATTGCAGCTCAGTCTTCAAAATGTAATGAAGAGTTTAAATAAAAAAGATCATTTTGGTTTGGTTTGGGGGTTTTTTTGTCGGTTCAATTTGTTCAGTTGGTTTGGGATTTTTTTGTGTTGGTGGTTTTGAAGTTTTTTTGATAAGTGCTCAAAAACCAGAAAGAATAAAAGACCCAGGGCTGAGTTGTGTTGAAATTCCTCAGGGAGAGGTTGCCTGAGAAACTAATCTCACTTGAGGTAAAAAGCCAAATAGAAGAGGAAAGAACCAACAAGAGAGAAAAAGCGTAACAGGAGAGGAAAAGGTTCCAAAGACATCTGTGTGTCAAGTGGATTGAATTGTTGGTGATGTTTATCTGATGGATCCTTGGAGACTGAAAAGACTTTGATGGAGAAAGGGTTTCTATCATCAAGAACAACTTTCATGGGGGTGTTCAGGTACCTCAGAAGCAGCTGGGGATAAACTGCACCCAAAGCAAGGGGCTTGCACATTGTTTGCATAGGGCGTGTTACAGAATGTTAGAATATGATTTTGCCTCCTCCGTGTGTTACCGAAAATCTGGAATAAGAAACTTATCAACACCAGTGTGATGCAGATAAGCAGCCACTGCTTTATTAACGGCCGGGTGCGCGAGTGAGTGCTCTCACGATCAGCGCACACCATGCCCCAAAATCATACATCTTATCTAGAGCTTACTCATACGTATTCATTAAGTAGTCATACATAAACATGTTATTTCCTGAAAACCATTAGCATATTCTCCTCCTATTTCTGATTCTGCACAATAACTGTTAGAATCATCTGGAAATGAGTCTGGGGTGTAATATGGGTAGGTGGTCCGTGAGTCGGTGGTCGCGATCTCCCCCCGCCGGAATTACCTTTTGCTTAAGGTCACCGTTTCTTGTCAGGCACCTATAAACCGTTACAGTAGGCTTCTCTCCATTCTCATTAATCCAGATCTTGACAGTTACACGCATTCTTCTAGTTTCTATGTAAGTATCATAAATCAGTTTACAGATCAACTTGTACTTGTTACCTAAGTTACGGTTCCTACCAGATAATTTTGACCAATCCCTTCGGCCTTGGTACAGGGCTGTACAGGGATTTCATAGTAGCATTCAGTTGCTGTGCAAACATACTTTTCATTAAAATATTTATTGTAATTTTATACTATTAAAATCAAAACTAATCATAAACTATTGATTAATTCTACAGATCAGTAACACACGCATCACCTTAACTTTGAAGGATTAAGTGTGGCTGTCCTTAAAATGGTGCAATGTCCCCATTTCTCTCAAGTCTAGAAGTTGTTTCTAGTCTCATTTAGTAGGAAATCATTAAACATCAAATGTATCTGTATCTTGGAAAAGTGACGTTTTATTTTTTAACATTTGGATTTACTCTTCTTTCAATCGTGAATTACATGAAAAAGTTTTGCAAGGTAGATCCATTTTCTTTTACTGGACCAGTCCTATTTTAATGACTGTATATTCCCTCCCACTCCTGAGACTTATCTCTCAACATTGGTTTTGAGGCACTATTCGTTTTGAATTCTCCCTATAGGATAATAGCTTTGGAGACAAAAACCAACAACCATTTCCAAAAATGCTTTTGCTGCATTGTGACAGCACGTGTAACTACAGTGACAGAGTGAGCCCAGATTAAGGATTTTTAGAAATGCTATACCAATACAGTAAAAGATTTAATTGGCATATAATGCACAGGGCAAGGGCTTTCATCTGTACTCTGGCATTTTCAGATAGTTTTGGAGATAATTCTCTTAATACAAAGTTAACATAATTGTCCTTGTGAGGTTTTTGTCTGCTCTATCAGCTTCAGGAAGTAGGATGTATGGAGTAAGAAGATTGCATGAACATGCTGTACATTATCACATTGACTTTGTGAAATGTTTCATGTTGGATTACAAACGGCTGCTGAATTTGTCTATTTATATTAAGGGTCGCTGCAGTTTAAACTGGATGAAAGTTATCTGTTGATGATCTCAAGATAGAAAATAAGCAGGTGTCCACATCACCCATCAACCACTGGTGATGGCAGTGGCAATGTCAAAGGCAACATCTCACTCCAAAAACACAGTGATATCTGTCTTTAGGATTTTTGTCAGAGATAACAAGAGTATTTCAGCTTTATTGAAGATCCTAATCAGTGATGTCATCGCCAAGGGCTGAGGCATGGTTTCTGTCTCTCTGGATGTGGTTACTCATCCTTATTTCATACTTTTTCTTTATTTCACAGAGAGCTCTTCTAGAGAAGAAACAGAGAAAGAAACGTCTTGATCCCTTGATGGTACAGCCAAATCCTGAGGCAAAGCTGCGTAGGTCAAAGCCCAAAGGGTGTGAGGAGCAGACTCCTTTAGTAGAAACTCCTACCCCTTTACACAGTGATGTTCTGTTACATGGTAAGTAATCAATGTGATTGCAACAGTGTTCCCCAAAATGCTTGTGCTTGCATTTTATGTCATAGATGGCACCTACAGTGTCACCCACTGTGACAGTGGTCATGTGATAAACAAGATTGATTACTTACCTGTCTGTGTACGGAAGTAGAGTTGTAGTACAGTGTGGTTGGGCAATACTGAACTGTAAAAACAAACAAAGCGCTTCCCGTGAATTTGGTGACAGCTGAGAATCTTCATGTGCCATTGAGTAATCTCTCCCTTGCGTTAGGCTAAGAACTGTAGACTTGGGTTAGGAACTTCTGTAAAGGCAGAGAGGTAAAAATTCAAAGAGAGTCTTGTGAAGCTGTAGAATAAAGAAAAGGGAATAAGCTGGTAGGTACTGCCTGTACTTTTCTTCATGGTATTATAGTATGGCATCTTCATGGTATCATATGTCCATCTCGCTCCTGGGAAGATTCTGATGGGGCAGAAGAGGAAAATTTTTCACAATGAGAACAATCAACCATTGGAATAATCTCCCCAGGGAAGTGGTGGATTCCTCAATATTGGACACTTTAAGATTCAGCTGGACAGGGTGCTGGGACATCTTGTCTAGACTGTGCTTTTACCAAGAAAGGTTGGACCAGATGATCCTTGAGGTCCTTTTCAACCTGGTATTCCATGGTATTCTATCTCAATATTGTGTATGAATGAATGATAAAGTAGACAAGAGCAAAACAAAAGTCTTATGAATACTGAATTAGGTTCTTGCTGGTTTTTACTTCATCTGCTGTTTTCTGTGGGCATCAGGGAGACAACTGAAACGTGACAACCAAGCTATAGTGGTCCAGAAAGTCACAAGCACAAAGTGATATCAGAGCCAAAGGGAATAACTTGGGGGCCTCAAATCATTACAGTAAAATAGTGACCAGTCTGTTAGGAGTGAAGAGAAATACCGTAGTGAGAGACTTAAGACTTCCAATGTCACAGGGAGGTAAAAAAAAAAGCAGTGGAACCTCTACATTCCAATGGAAGTGTCAGGAAGTAGTTTATGAGAGCCAGGATCCCATCAGCCCATCAAGAAAGTAACAAGGAACATCCTAAGGCTTTGAGATGTATGCTCTTGCAGGATGTTACACCGCCACCATTATATTAATAGGGAATTAATGAGTACAGTAGAACTTTTAAAAACTAAACAAACCAGCGTTACCTGGTTTGAAGATCACATTTGGAGCTATGTTATCACCTGTCTTCTGAATGTCTTGTTCTCCAGATGTCTTTCAGGATCATAGGATGGGGAGGAGAGGGGTGATGTGGATGGTAGTGTTTGTGTTTAAAATCAGCTGGGAGAAAGCTTCTGTTAAAAGACACTTTTCAGTCAAAAAGAGAGTGAGAGAAAAGATTTATATAACTTCTAAGTTAGGAAACTTCAGTAGTACTGAAACTGCAAGAAAGAAAAATGAAAACTTAACTGCTCCCTCACTAGCTTCCATAGTTCTGTAGCTTCCTCAGTACAAACAACTCCTGTTAAGAAGTGAAAACAGCAGCAAACATGTCAGAAATCTAATGACTGGATAAAGCAGTAAAGTTTTAAGAAGGAAAACAGTGGGAAAGCAAGAAATCCAAAGCTGGAACTACGCTTACATATTGTGTGCTACACAAGCATGTATCAAATATTATGCCAGACATCAAGATGACTCCACCAGCTATGAAGTGTAGTGCACAGCTGTGTTCCATGTTTAAACATGGACATTTCATTTCTACCAAAAAGACATTGGTAGAGGGTATGCATTTACAGGTTTTGCTGCCCATGGCTGTAGATATTTTTATCACATGGATTTGTGGTGTTCACTGTAGAGTACTTACTTTTTGGCACGGGAGCAAAGAAGAAACCTGAAGGAAATGAAAATAGAGTAGTTGCTCATAAAGAAATTGAAGGAGATCAAGGTGCATGACAATTACAATTGGTTTTAATTGCTTAAGCCCTTGTGGAAAAGTAGATATAATCATTATATTTATAAATGGAGAAACTGATGCCTGATATGTTTGAAGTGATAGGCAGTCTGTACCAGAGTCAGGCCTGATACCTCCCAAGCCTTCTGACAGAAGTTGAACAAGTATATGGTAGTACTTTAAAAGGATGCTTGAGCAAGGGAAGATGAAAAGAAGAACCATCCTGGGATGTGTCATTAGCTATAAAAAAAAAACAAAACCAACTTTAGCATTCTGTTTCATTTTGGCTTGCAGGCATTGATGGACCAGCTGCTTTCCTGAAATCAGAAGTACAAGATTTAGGGACCAAGCTCCAAACTCTTTCTGCTGGATCTTCCAAAACAGAAGACAAAGCAGACCAGGAAAATGAGGGAGAGGCTCTACCAGACACAGCAGGCAAGCCAGATCTGCAAGAAATCTTACAGAAACGAGGTAAGAGTTGATAATAGGCAAAGGTCTTTTTCAGGGCTGTGGTGGTTTGGGTGGATTCACCCCTTTTGCTTGCAGCTTGCAGCCAAACACAACCTGGTCTATCACCACCTCCCCCTCCCTCGCCCAGGGAGTAGGGGAGAGAATTGGAAAGAAGGGCAAGGAGGCTCACGGGTTGAGATAAAAACTATTTACTAATTAAAATGAAATGATAATGATAACAACAGTGATAACAGAATTATACAGATGAGTGATACACAGTGCTCACCGCCCGCTGACTGATGCCCAGCCCGTGCCAGCCAACGATCCCGGAGGAGAGACAGTCCCAAAACCGAGACCCCGGAAGAGTGAGCCCGAGCGATCCCCAGAGAGGCACCCCCGGGAGAGAAGTGCCCTGTCTTCCGGTCAGCCCTGGTTAATACACTGGCATGACGTGATATGATCTGGAATATTTCATTGGCACATCCAAATGCCAGTTCTGGGCTTTGCTGTTCACTGCACTTCTCCCTCCCAGTCCCAATGCAGCTGTGAAGCAGCCAAACGCGGGACCTTGAGCTCCAGCAGCAACTCACAACACCAGCACTGTTATCAACGTTCTTCTCACAATAAGTCTGAACCGAAACACTAAAAAGAAAATTAACTCTATCTTAGCAAAACCAGGACAAGGGCTCTTCTACTTCTTACGGTTTTTTTCAGTAGCATTAAAAGACCTAAAAAATACAAAGAATCATGAAAAAAAGTGTCTGTAGGATATTACTTTTAAATGCAGAGCTCGTAGATTCTACAGCATGTAGAAATGCAGAACTGCAGTTCCCTCTGATATTAATTGGAACATACTAGTTATGCTTTAAAGGTTTATCAATGTGCTGTATAATTTCTGGCCTTTCCAAAGAAGTTGGTGATCAAATACTATACTTTACATCTTGCTAAAGTTTGGGGTATTTTTATTCCAGATATATCCGGATATAATGCTTGAATATTTTCATAGAAGCAGAAGCCTTTATAGCCATTAAATGCTGTAATTTAACTGTTTAGGAAACTAGCAGGAAAGGTTGTTCTTCCTGAGTCAGAGGCTGATGCAATCAACAGTTGGAGAGTTTTATATTCAATAGTTATATCCCATTGAGCCGTTTCCCAGCGGAGTGTCCACCTCTGTCTGCCAAGTATCTTACGTTGCTGCCAGTACCACAGGAAACCTTTTTTGTTGTATGCAGCTTAAGCACTTTGCAGCAAAATAATCACTAGTGTTTAATATGGTACGCAGCTTGCTTTCAGTTTGCAGACCCTGTCTCTCATATTTCCAGTACACTTCATGTATTAAGGTACAATCCTACGTGGAAATGCTTCCATTCAGTTGTAGGTGCAACAGCTGCTTACCTATGGATAGCAACCTGACACAAGAGCTGGGAAAGGAAGCAGGAGAGAATATCCTGAAACTTCAGAGGAAATTAGTGGAGGTAGAATATAAACAGTGAATTTTGAAATTGTCTGGAGTACTGGGGTTAACGCCTTTCCTCTTTCCAAATGTGCTTTGGGAAGTTTACTGACAGGTTGTTAAAGCTCCGTTTTTCATCTGAGACAAAGAACTTCCAGCCATGCCCTTTCTGTGCAGTGCCATGTTGGAGCACTGTTATAATATTGGCTCTCGGAAAATAATCCAGTTTAGCAGTCTGAATGTGTTCATTTTCTATAGTGCTTTATATACTTTTCCATTTTACAGCCAAATTAAAGAATGAAATCACAGAACAAAATGATGCAGTTCCAAGTAGAAGGAAACACCAAACAGTGATGTGTATGGAAACTCTTTATAAATATCCAGAGTTACTTTAGTTATATACTCAGTCTTCTCTACATAACTGCGTTTAGGTTAAGATTAAACCAATAAGTCCTGGAACTACTCAGGCTGTGCTTCCATTTTAAAAATCAAATCATTAATAGTAGTCATGAGACCGGCGTTATTGCTACTGGAGTAAGAATAGGAGGGGCTCTTACTGAAAAATTATCACACCCCATTTCAGTATTGTAATAAGACTAAGGAGAGATGCTAAGGATGTAAACTGTACAGAGTCCAACTTACAGGATAGGTGTCAGCATATTGATCTTGGATTTCCTTTTTTTTTTGTTCTTAAGACATGGAGGGCTTTTTTTGCCTGAAAATAGGCAAAATTAATTCAATGACAGCATATACTGAGCAATATGTTACATCATGTAATATCATGTAAAATGATATTACAATTAGTAAAAGCCTGACAGCTGCTTAATCATCTGCAGAGTGACAGCTGCAAAATGTCACTAGAGGTTTAAATTACAAGGCTCAGGAAGCAATAGAGCACATGAAGAAACTCAGCAGTTGAAACAACAGAAATTAATTAAAGGAGCGAGAGCAGAATAGCTATGCAGGAGTCACATATGAATTAGTGATGCTATGAACTCATGACACCTTCTTTCAGCGGTTACCTGCCTGATCCTCTGTTCTGACAGGAATTTCAGGCAGCTTGAATTTCGATGAGGAGGACACAGAAGAGGAAGGAGCTAGTAAGAGACCAGCGTCTCATTCACCATGTCCTGACTCTGAGAGGCCTAGTTCTGCAGCCAGTGAAAAATCTTTTGCAGTAAGTGGCTTGAAATCCATTTCTGATAAGGGGTGGGCACATGCTTGATTTTAATACTAACCCCTTGAGCACTGGTTTAAAATGTCTAGTTACAACTACAGTAGCTAGTGTATTAATCCCTGAAGGCAGAGGAAGGTCATGATTGTCAGGTTATCTGATTGAAGGGCCATTGAGTTAAACACAAAGAACAAAGGAACAATGTTGGGTGGAGGGAACCCAAGTAGCCTAATCAGTGAAGATGGGAACACAATGAATCAGCTACTCCTGTGACCCTCGGGGGAGAGAGATTAGGCCATTGTCTCTGGTGTAAAATCCACCAGGATGACTCAGAGAAAGTCTAATGCCTTGTAAACTGAAGAGGGATCACTGCCTGAAGGTTTATAGCATTTATTGTGGGTTGCAAGGGGCAACAGAATTTGAGGATGGAACACAGAATTCTGGGATTGGACAAAACTTTTTAGTTATTTTGTTTAGGGGAGGAGAAGAAAGGGGTCAGTGTGGATGAGGGAGTAATAAGCATGGGAAAAATAGGGAGTAAAGAGAGTAAAAGGCACCAGATGTGTGTAAACAGCTGTAAAACAGTATACTTGTCCGGCCAAGCCTTGTGCCTGATTGCTGCAGTGTGTCCTACCATCTCCTAAAACTCTGTTTCTAACTATTTCCTGTGTGAATGTGTTCATGTGTTTGTGTGTGTGAGAGAGATATGTACACGCACTGACAAATAAATAATGGACTAGCTAGTGAGTTGGAAGAGAGCAGCATCAGGAATCTGACCCATGGTCTGAGCTAGTGACCAGATAAAGGTCAAAGGGTTTGGGCGTGGATGCTGGGCAGCCTTCAAAGTCCTTGCTACTGTTTGGAAGACCTGTAGGGGTATCCTTGTGAGGTGACTGTGGGTATGCTGTGCTCCACTAGCGGGTGAGTAGTACAGGAGGTGTGGGTGTTAGTTACTTGGGAGAGTGGGCTATGGGTGCCAACTGCTGGACACGTGGGGTGGGAGGTGCTGGAGCGGGAGAGGGATGAGAGCCACTAGTGGATTTCAAGTCATCTTGGGTGTCTCTGGGAATACTTGGGAGTGGGGATAAACCAGCAACCTCATCTCTGAGGCCCAGTAAGGGAGGAATCTCCTGGGTTCTGCAATCCACAGAATTCAGCTACCTCTAAGAAAAAATGACTTTAATATACCAGGTGTCCATTAGAATTACAGTTCCTTTGATGACCATAACTCGCATCCTGACTGTATGCATTGTTCTAAGGTTCTTCCATTTATGAGATGATTCCATCATCAGTTTACTCCGTTTCTGCCAACATAATCTCAGTACTGATTTCAGTCACAAAACTCCCATCATCCATCAGTCCATCTTATCACACTGCCTTATTTCCCACAGTGTTTCAAGTTCTAAAAGCAGAGAGGCTCTTTGCTTAGAATATTTACAATGTCTCATCCTATTTTCCACTTCCTAGCGATTCACTCATCTCTAGTTAATGTGTACTTTTCTCCTCTCTGCTTGGAGGGCTAGTTTTTCCTCAGAGCAAAGGTCTTCAGCCACTTTCTTCAGATGGTCTCTCATTTAACTTCCTTTTCCCAAATGTGTTCTTGAGACTTGAGATTTTCTGTTTCAACAGACCTTTCTTTTCTTGCGGAATACCAGAGCTTCTGATCTGATATTAGTTTCCTAATATGATGGTTCTTCCCATAGGAAACAGGTGCTTCCTGTAGTCCATCCCCTCAGGCAGAGGCACAGCTGGGAGAAGTAGAGAACTTGGAGGATTTTGCGCTACGCCCTGCACCCCGTGGTATTACAGTCAAGTGTCGTATCACTAGAGACAAGAAGGGAATGGACCGGGGCCTCTTCCCTACTTATTACATGCATCTGGAAAGGGATGACAACAGAAAGGTATTAGAAGCAGCACACACTATCTTGGCCATTCTACTCCTACCACAGACTATTTTTGGTGTAAGGGGGGTCTTTTGGTAAGAAACCAGAAGCTGAGGAGAGCCAGCATGCAGATGAGGACAGCTTACGTTTGGCCGAGGCACTAAGGAGGGAGTCGGCAGGTTTAAGAGCCATAATACAATGAAAGATTAAATTTAAAAGGTATAAAAATGTCAAGGATAGAGAAAAGCAAGGAGACTGAGCTGCTCCAGAAGAAAGGAGAGAAAAGTAGAAAGGACATTAAATCTAGACTGCCGAGTGAGATGATTGGAGGAGCAGGATTTCAGGGTGTGCACTTGTGGAAGAGATCAACATTGTGGAGACAATCCTAACAGCGCAGAAGAAAAAGGGGAGTGGATGTGGGAAATGGAGAGAGAACACTTTGGATGGCAATGCCTCTGCATTCTAACAAAGCTCCAGTCTTGATCAAAGTTTTGTATTTCCAGACATTCCTTCTTGCAGGGAGAAAACGAAAAAAGAGCAAAACATCCAATTACCTCATATCAGTGGACCCAACTGATTTATCCCGGGAAGGGGAAAGTTTCATTGGAAAACTCAGGTGAGAACCACAGATGAAAACTACAGAGGTTGGATTTTCATTTCAGTTGAGTTGGGGTCGTGAATAGCAATCTGGTGTCAATTCAGAGAGAACGGACTTGCATCGGCCTGCTGAATGTGATCTGTATTCACTTGGTTTCTTCAGCGTTCCCATTCACCACGGCAGTTCAGAGCAGGATTTCGGGCTTGATGCTCTTCCAGGGTAGGTTACAGGCTCAATTCACCATGCACACTTGGCAGAAGCTCCTTACAAAGCTGGCAATAGGAAGATTCAGATGTCAAGAGATATGTGTTTTCACTGTGCTGTACAAATACCTTCTTCAGAAGGTGACAAAGCTTTCCACTGATGCCTCTCTCTTTGTCTGTCTTTCCATAACCTGACATTAGGTCAAACCTCATGGGAACTAAATTTACAGTCTATGACCATGGAGTTAGCCCAGCCAAGGCACAAGGTCTAGTGGAAAAGGCTCACACGAGACAGGAGCTTGCAGCTATTTGCTATGTAAGTAGTGCCTCTCCCTTTTTGCCTCTTTCTCTTTTGCCTCCTGGTTGCTGAGGAAATGGGGCTTAAAAAATCCTGCTGCGTGGCAGCCTCCCCCACTTAACTTTGGATCCAGCTGGCTGATTTCAGCCAGATGCAAGAAAAGGGCAGAAGCCTCAAAGGTAAGTTCTTACAAGTTTCATGAAAAAAAAAAAAAATCAATGCCGGGGAGGGAGAGAGACCCAAACCAACAAACTGATGACCTCCTTGCCTGGCCTGTCGTTCAGCGTGTGGCCAGTTAGCCACAGCACCAACTGCCTCCTGCCCAGCTGATATCTGGTGGATCTAAGAAGGAACTGGGAGTAGCCTGTGAAGGAAGAGTTATTTCTTGCAGAACCAGGCATTTTGGTGGATAGGAAGGAGCTGGTATTATTTCAGTAACAGCTTAGTGTTGGTAAGGATATGGTTCCAGGGGAAATTGTGATTCACTAGCTCTGTCCTAGAGACATTTTCTTCTTCTGGTCTTGTGGATCACCTGAGTCCTAGGCTTCAGAGTGAGGAGGCACTTGTGGACACACTCCAGAATTATGTGAGAGTTCTCACATCACTGTTCACATCAAACTGTTCCAGTTTGAGTAGAATTTGAGGTTCTTTACAAAATGATGGCCAGTCAAGTGGAAGGATTTTTATTTTTAGAACAGGTACAGCAGCAGAAATTTAATGGAACATGATCTTGACTTTTTTGCTGTTGATCTTAATGGCACTTGGGGAGAAAAAATGATATGATAATTCCAGTACTAGCCTTTTTACAGAAGCATCACCGAATATTTTCTTTGTATACAGTGCTCTTCAGTTCCCTACCTAATTGTATACAGCAAGGTGATAAAATGCTTACAGCAGATATTATATAAAGTCAGCTTTTCACATTTCTGAACTTTTATCTACAAGAAGTTCATTAAGTTTATATACGAGTAAAATCAGTACCCTCATTCTCATACCTGCCCCTAGATTTTCTGAAGTGAAATAATAGAGGTTGTAACTCTGAAGACCTTTGTTCTGTGTCTCCAAAATCTACTAGCATGTTAGGAGAAGCTGTATCACTTCTATCAATACATTCCGTGTTGAATTCTAAAAGATTCTGGCTTTTTAATTAGTCTTTGGGAATTTTAAAGGTTATCACTGACATTGGCACAAAACACTTTAAATGGGCCCTCGGATTTTGGTCATTATTAAATGGATGGTTTGAGAATGCCAAGACTTTTTTTTCTTTTGCTTTTTATACTTGATCCACTTGGAGCAGTCTCCTGCAATACCCTGGAAAAATCTGGTTAAGATTGAAGCTTGGACAGATGCTGAACACTTTGCCTGCTGAGTCTTAGTCATTTATAAAAGAGCATGATTTGAGAGAAAATTGTAGGTATACTCTTAAACACAAATAGCAGCACCTAAAGAAGAATGTCATTCATTCTTCAGGAACATTTTAGCATGAATGATGGTATATAGATAACATAACTCAGGCCAAAGATATTTGCCTTTTATCATACTTAAGGCTTATTCACTAGGCAACTTTTAGCAAGTTTTTGCCTCACATGCAAAATATTTATGCCTGGAAATTGCACTTGTCTGATTTTGTTAGTATTTTGTTTCATTAGGATAACAGGTGTGCTCTAAAATAGGTAATAGTTTGTATGTCTTTTAATGCAGTTCTCAAAATGGCAAAGCCATGGTCAGGGATTAAACACAGTTGTCGTTAGATAACTGCTGCTACAGTTCATAGAATCATAGAATGGTTTGTTTGGAAAAGACCTTTGAGATCATCAAGTCCAACCGTACCTGTCCACTACTAAACCAGACCTATGAGCACCCCATCTACCCATCTTTTAAATACCTCCAGGTATGGGGACACAACCACTTCCCCAGGCAGCCTGTTCCAGTGCCTGAGAACCCTTTGGGTGAAGAAGTTTTTCCTCAGATCCAATCTTAATCCCCCCTGGTGCAACTTGAGGCCATTTCCTCTTGTCCTGTCCCTTGGTCCTTGGTTGAACAGACCCACCCCCACCTCTCTCCACCCTCCTTGCAGGGACTTGGACAGAGCCAGAAGGTCTCCCCTCAGCCTCCTTTTCTCCAGGCTCAACACCCCCAGTTCCCTCAGCCGGGAACTCAGCACACTTGTGCTCCAGACCCTTCCCCAGCTCCGCTGCCCTTCTCTGGACACACTCCAGCACCTCCAGGTCCTTCTTGGAGTCAGGGGCCCAACACTGAACCCAGCACTCGAGCTGCGGCCTCACCAGTGCCCAGGACAGGGGGAAGAGAACTTCCCTGGTCCTGCTGGCCACACTAGTGCTGATCCAAGCCAGAAGCCAGCTGTAGCTCACAAATCTCTAAAAACAATATAAATGTGGATTCAAGTTCAGTTTTGCTGTCTGCCCTTCTTTGCGATGGAACATCTGATTTACTGAAAATAATGTTTGTCTTTCAGGAAACCAACGTATTAGGATTCAAGGGTCCCCGAAAAATGTCTGTGATTATTCCAGGAATGAATATGAATCATAAGCGGATTCCAATCCGTCCACGAAATGTGAGTTACAGAGTTCGGTCATGGCTTGGGTTGGAGGAAGAGGTTAAAACTTTCTGGTAGAGGGCTGGTTGTTACTGACAATGAGGGGTTTCAGAGCAAGGTTGTTGTTAATACTCAGGGATTTAGGAAGACTCCTGGAGAGTAACTACAATGTAGCCCGAAGGTGTTGATTAATTTTTTTCTCATCTTTTACCTAATTTGTATCCTTCTGAATAGTATTTGTATCCTTACTTGTCCTTTGGTCAGCCTAAATAGTATTTACTTAGTTATTACAATGGCTAGTTTATGTTGTTGTGGTTGCACCTACAACTGCTCCTCATGGGTGGGACCCCTCTTACGCTGAGAGTTGGATGAACGCAGAACAAACTTGCTTCTCCCAGGATATACAGATTACAACAGGTAGACAATAAATAGATAAGGTGGCATTCTGGTGTAGTAGCAAGAGAGTAAATACATTTTTGGTCAGAATGTTGTCAGACTCTTTGTAGGAATCACAGGAAAGGAGGATTCTTTAAGGATAAAGAGGGATGAGTTTTGTGGTCACTGTTTAGTGAGGATTTCTCACACATATGGGAGATGTTATAGCTCAAAGCTTAACAGAACTGTATCTGGAGATACATTCAGGTGTATGATGAAAATCATTCACTTCCCTTAGTGTGAGTTTTATGTTTGGTGTGATAGAAGACCAGACAGAAAACATTGGACATATGCCATCTGAAAGATATGGTCAGTGTTTTAAGCTGGAAAATAGTATTTGCAGCCATATCCTAAGGAGATATGAGTAGAACAAGAGTGTATTTGTTGAGGTCAGAGGAAAAAAAAATAAAATGGAAATGCAGAGTCCTGAGAGCCTGGAAAAGAGGTTAGATTTTGTGAACAGGCAGGAAAATTGTATCTGGAGGTGGTCATTGATTCATCGTCTTTCAGTTGGCATTGCCATCTCCCCCACCAGTACATCAATGATTCCATGGCCTTACCTTTATTTTTCTCCCCTATTTCCCAACCGTTTCGCTAGCAGGCGGGTGTACTGCCGGGGGGGAAGGCTGAAGCACAAAGCTGCTCTGAAGCTTTCAGGGTAGGGGTGTGACTCTGGTTTTGGCCCTTCTCTGTAGTGTTAGGCCTCAAATTAAGCAATGCTGCCCCACTTCAAAGGAGGAAAAATTGCATCTAAATGCACTTTGTTGTTGCCAATTCTCAAAGTTCTTTTTGCATCTTTAAAAAAAGTAAATAAAGATAAAAAGTAACAAGTTTAAACTGAACAGTAACTTTTATTTAGGTTCAAAAATAAAAATCTACTCAAAAAATCTACTATCCTATCTGTATGCAACTCTAAAACAGTTAATATAGCTGTATCAAACCTCCACAACAGGTTGTTTTCTGATTATTTTTTCCCATTAAATAACTTCAGTTTGGATTCTTTTTCTTGGGAGTTTGATCATATTTTATTTTAATTTGGATTTTATTTGTTGCAGAACTTTTAAAATTAAATTGTATGTCATGTGTTTTCACTCGCTACTGTTTGCAGCTCCTTGTAATCCATTATGTTTGTCAAAATGAATGTGCTGTTTTACCTCTTTTTTGTCTTTTTTTTTTTTTTTTTAATTTTATTGTGGATCACTTATTAGACCCAACAGGATGACATTTAACCTACTTAAGGCAGGCTGACAGCCCACGGCAGCCTTTGGACTTTCCACTGAAGTACCCCAGGGCCTGGCACTCCACAGTTAATTGTCAATTATTTTCTTTTGTTTCAGAGTTTAGAATGTTAGAAATGGAAATTGGATCCAAAAGGATCAGAGAAAGCTGACGAGGCTCGGAAAAGATTCCTGCCAGCAGTCTGGCAGTCACCTGTGGCCTGTGAATTACTCCTTTTCCCATACACACACTTCCTTCTCCCTCACTTATTTTTCTTGCTTGGGTGGAAATATGGGGATAGCTTACTGAGTGGGAAGGAATGCTTGGACTGGGAATCCATGAAAGCATCTTCCTGGTACTCGCAGGACATTTTCAGTAGGACTGAGTTTAAGTGTTGTTGTTGTGTTTCATTAAACAGGGAATGACCTTCAATGATAGAGTGCAGACTCATGGGAGAGCCAGTACTCAAAAGCAGAGCCATTCCACATCTGATAAATGTATTTCTTTCTTCTGAACAGGAACATGACAGTCTGCTGTCAAAATGGCAAAACAATAATTTAGAGAACCTCATTGAGTTGCACAACAAGGCTCCAGTCTGGAATGATGATACACAATCCTATGTTTTGAACTTCCATGGGAGAGTCACTCAGGCCTCAGTGAAGAACTTCCAGATTGTCCATGACAATGACCGTAAGAGTCTGGTGGAGAGTGTGTGAGGCTTATTCGAACAGGGAGAACCCAATTTATTTTGTGAGGTTTGGGAGGAATAGGACACTCTACCTGGAGAAGGAAAACTGGGTGGAAGAATCAGCTCAGGATTACTGGGGACTTCTCAGCTGTCAAGAAGATTATATAAGGTCTCCCTTTTCCTGGGGTGGGTGCAGAGACTGTTGTCTCCAGCAAAAGAGGGGCCCAATGAAGGGAAAAGAAAAGGTTCAATACGGCAGCTTCACTCAGCAAAAGGGTGAAGAAAGGTAACCAACAGATCTGGGGAAGGGTCTGGAGCACAAGTGTGCTGAGCTCACAGCTGAGGGAACTGGGGTTGCTGAGCCTGGAGAAAAGGAGGCTGAGGGGAGACCTTCTGGCTCTCTGCAACTCCCTGAAAGGAGGGTGGAGAGAGGTGGGGGTGGGTCTGTTCAACCAAGGAACAAGTGACAGGACAAGAGGAAATGGCCTCAAGTTGCACCAGGGGAGGTTTAGATTGGATCTGAAGAAGAATTTCTTCACCGAAAGGGAACTGGAACAGGCTGCCCAGGGAGGTGGACTCACCTTTCCTGGTGGGATTTAACAGACAGGTAGATGAGGTGCTCAGGTTTAGAGGTGGAATTGGTAGTGTCTGGTTTATGGTTGGACTCGATGATCTTAAAGGTCTTTTCCAACCACTACGATTCTCTGATTCTGTGTGATTCTAGAATAACACAGTCACTCTAGAGAACAGATTTCAAGGCCACTCTGGGAAGGAAGGCTGGATACACCAACCACATATGTTTGGGACTGCCAGACATGTGTGATTTGTTGTTTGTGGTTGGGGTTTTTTGGTTTTTTTTTGTTTGTTTGTTTGCTTCACTGTGAAATTGTTCACATCTGCATCTTTCTTTTCTCCCCAGCTGACTACATTGTGATGCAGTTTGGGCGTGTAGCAGAAGATGTGTTCACTCTGGACTATAATTATCCTCTCTGTGCTCTTCAGGCCTTTGCTATTGGACTCTCCAGCTTTGACAGTAAATTGGCCTGTGAATGAGAGACAACAGACTTGAAACATGGAACTCGCTCCCGTCCCTGCATCTTGTTGTAAGAGTTCCAGGTGGAGCAATGAAAAGCACATTGGGGATTGAAGGGAACTGGAGGACAGACTTGGCAGGCTTACTATAGAGCAACCACCAGGCTTCAGAGCATGACGGTACTTGACAGTTGACCATCTTATGAGACTGTCCCAAGCTGAGCACTCTCTGTGTGCACTGCGGAAGAACAAGAAATAGGGGTGATGTTTTTTGTTGTTGATGTTGATTCTGCTTTCAGAATCCTTGTAACAGATGCTGCATGAGAGGAGGTGAAGGAATTTAACCCACTAATTGGAACCCCTTGCAGCTGGGAATAGAAAAATGATGGGTTAGTGTTCATATGCCTTGGAACTTCCGCAGTGCCCCTGGAGGTGATGATACTGATTGGATCAGGAACTCTCAAGTTCAAAAAAATTTAAAAAAACAAGGAGCACCGTTATTGGCATGTGTTCTCTTTTTGCCCGTGTCAGACATGGAAGGATTCAGGTTATGGCTCTGCGCAACCATAGGTAATTCCAGCTCAACGAACACTGAGCTGGAATGAGACACTGGCTCTGTTAAAACTGTTCTCTCACTCTTGGGGGCAATTCTCTATTAAGGCTGGATGTTTGGTTCCCCTACATTATTCAAATTGTTCCATATTCCTTGACAGTCTTTTTCCCAAATAAAGAACAACTCAATCTCAAATGCTCCTTTTTCAATCGGTGATATTATATCCATTGCTGTTTCTGTTATTCTTAATCATGTGGGAAATGAGCTGATGATAGAATCGGACTGAAGTTGGCAGAATGTGTTATTGTAAAAATATACAGTGCTATTCCTGAAAAGCGGTGTTCTGACTGACTGAATCACGACTGTCAGCTGATCAGAAATATTTTTTAATTTGTCCATTGTTTGTAAAATTTGCTACATTTTTAGGAATAAGTTAGTGACGGATTTAATTTTTTTTTTAACATGACCTTATCTCAAGTCATGACATATTAAAGTAGATTCTATATGAATAATTTTAACCTAACTATTAGAAGGAGTTACCTCAAAAAATTACAGGTGTTTTCAAAAACATCAGTTTTTAAAACAATTAATAAATGTGTCACGGGGTTTGGCAATGTGTCCTTCCAGTGTTCCATTTTTAATGCTGCATGTACAAGATGGAGACTGTAGGTCACAGCATGGAATCCTTCTGGATTTGTGTGGCCTTAATTCAGCCAAGTTGAATTCAGCCCGTGGTGGTGACACGTGAGCTTGGCAGAGTACGCATCTGCTGGGTACTGAAGCAGAAAACAATTACTCTCTTGCCTGTTATGTGGCCGTTACACATATTCATGATGATCCTGGAAAACTCTGTCCCTCTATTGAGACAAGAAGTTGTCTCCAGAGTTGGACTTGATGATCCTTGTTGGGTCCCTTCCAACTGACAACATTCCATGATTCGATGTTTCTAAGAATAAGTGTTCTCCAGCCTTGGATATTGTTGTTGTCAGCAGACTAACTCTGAAGCTCCAAAGAGCCATATTTATTGCTGTTGGTCTCTGGAGTCTTTGCAGTGGTAGATATCACTCGCTCTTTCAAAATAATAAAACTTTGTGAAGACTTTTTCTGATATTGCCAGGAAAAAAAAAATGTTAATCATGTGTAAGCTCTGTATTTAACTGTAAATTCTCAACTGATGCTGAGAACTCCAGCTTGCATCTCCCTTGGATGCCCATTCTGCATTAGCTGGTGAGCCATTGTCTTGAGATGATATCAGCAGAGCAGCTGGTGAAGAGAACTTGAATCATGGATCTCTTCAGTGCCTACACGTACTTCCTGCTCCTCAGGCTGGGGACAAGACCTAGTCGTGTTTTCCAGATGTGCTCCTCTGAGTTCTTGGCTGATGGCTCTGCAATCCCTCTACCTATCCAACACACCAAGTCAGTTTGTTGTTACCTGTCTGATTATTTTTCCAACTAGGACTGTGTGAAAGAAACTGCCTTATGTTAGTTTGGGGTGACCTGAAGGTAGAGTGCTTGTTCCAATTCCCGATGACTTTCCCTGAGCTCAGAAGGCCACAGCAGCCTCCCTGTACTCACCCTTTCAGTGCAGCCTGTCAGCTGCACTGGGATATATACACAGATATACCACAGCTCTTCATGGATATCAAGTAATCCTTCCAAGGTCAGGAGGATCTGACTGAGACCACTCCTCAGGGTCTCAGATTATGCAGCTGGATGAACTGATTCAGTGCTCTTTTCTCAGTTACTGGTTTACATGAGTTGTATTTATAACTTTTCTATCTAAATGAAAATAAACTAATTTATATATTGAAAAAAATCCTTCCTTCTAAATGAGTTTTTTTGGTAGGATTTTGCTGTCACTTGTGGGTGTTCTTTGTTCCTCCTGTACAAGATACTACCTCAGTTTCTTCTTGTCTCTCATCTCTCTTCTTACTCCCCCTTTTCCTTTGTAATTCTCAGTTCTCTTCTTTTGTGGTGGGGTTTTTTTCATACATTTAGAAGTCTGGGAATAAAGGTAAACTTGCTCTCTCTAATATATATATATTTTTTTCCCACCAGCAGGTCTTCTTATAGAGTTCTTGGTTTTCATTTGATTCGCTCTTGAAGCTAGTTGCATTTCTCTGCCCCATATTTTTAATGTTTCTCCCAGCATCCAATTAGGGCTCTGAGATGGTTCTTGATGCA
Organism: Caprimulgus europaeus; assembly: GCA_907165065.1. The sequence goes on along the minus strand of OU015528.1, from coordinate 4,062,218 downwards.
TTTTCCTACTCTCCCTCTGAACCCGTTCTACTGTTGGAACTATAATACCATATATTTTTGAATCAAGAACTGAAATAATACACAGCTCCAAGGAAGACCGACTCAAAGTGGTTAATTTTTCCTATTTCCACTGGGAGATGTGTGAGCCTCAGTAAAAGGAGATGATACACTGGTTCTGATAACCAGAAGCTGACACGGCTGTCAATGTGTAGGCCCTATTCTTCATGCACTTTTCCTCCTGCCCCCCCACCACCCCATCTCTATCTGAGCCAAATTAGGTTTAGTTGGGAGAGAAAACTGAGCAGGAGATAACAATGAACATTTGTTCTTAATACAGTCATGCAACTGCGGGGTTCTGGTCCATGGCAAGTTGAACATGAGCCAACAGTGTGTCCTGGCAGCCAAGAGGGACACCCGTGTCCTGGGGGCATCCAGCACTGCACTGCGAGCCGGGCCAGGGAGGGGATCGTCCCGCTCTGCTCTGCACTGGGGCGGCCTCAGCTCCAGTACCGGGGGCAGTTTGGGCACCACAGGATAAAAAGGATCTAAAGCTGCTGGAGAGTGTCCAGAAGAGGGACACAACATTGGTGAAGGGTTCAGAGGGGAAGGGTATGAGGAGAGGCTGAAGTCACTTGGTTTGTTCAGCCTGGAGAAGAGGAGACTGAGAGGAGATCTCATGGCGGTCTGGAACTTCCTCCCAAGGGGAAGAGGAGGGGCAGGTGCTGATCTCTTCTCTCTGGCCACCAACACCAGGAGCAGAGGACATGGCAGGAAGATGTGGCAGGGGAGGGTGAGCTTGGCCATGAGGAAAAGGTTCTTGAGGCAGAGGGTGGTGGAGCACTGGCACAGGCTCCCCAGGGAGGTGCTCATGGCACCAAGCCTGACAAGATTCCAGCAGCATTTGGCCAACATGTGCCCTCAGGGACATGGTCTGAATGTTGGGCTTGTCCTGTGCAGGGACAGGAGTTGGACTGGATGATCCTTGTGGGTCTCTTCCAACTCACAACATTCGATGATCCATGAAATCCCAAAGAGACTGAAATCCCAAGATTTTAAAGAAGGAAGCCTGTTAAACCATTAACTAGGAATCCCACAGGCAGGCCTAGCAGGCTGAAACAGCTTCTAGACTGCCATAAACTCCTTGTCTCACAAACATAAAAGACAGTTTCTTGCTTTTTTAGGGGTCAGTCCCACTCTCACTGATGTTTTGCTGCTGAATTTGGTAGCAGTAGGACAGGAGTTTTTGTTACCATTGGCACAATAATTATATTAGACTTTACTTAGTGTGCTCCTCTACTTGCTGATATTAACAGCTCTGTAAATCTCTCAGCTGACATTGAACAGGTTTCCTGCACAGAAGACAAGCAAAGCCTTCCCCATGGTTTGCAGGTCAAGAGCTAAGAGTTTGTGCAGTCTTGTGAAACTGGACTGGAGACAGATTCCTTCTCTGACAGAGTCAGGAATCTCATCTTCTCTGCCACAAAGCGTTGTACATAACTGCAGCTGGAAACTACTACAGGTGTGTGCTGGTGGTTTCACTGGGCGAGCACTGGGCTGTAGCCAAACACAGCCACTTGCACCCACCCAGGGGATAGGGGAGAGAACTGGGGGGCAAGGGTAAGGAGATCCGTAGGTTGAGATAAGAACAATTTAGTCACTGAAATAAAATAAAACTTAAAATCACAATGATATGAAAATAGTAGTGATAATAATGATAACAGTAATAAAATACACAAATGAGTGATGCCCAGTGCCATTGCTCACCACCCACCGACCCAGCCCGGCCCGGTCCCAGAGAACGATCCCGGAGGAGCGACAATCCCGAACCGAAACCGCAATCCCGGGAGAGCCAGAGCCCGAGCGAGAGCCAGAGAGAGCCAGAGAGGAAGAGCCCCTCATGGATCTCCTGCCCATGGGGGACAGGAGATGGAACAGCCCCTTGGCAGAGCCAAATGCCCATGGAGCTGATCCATGTCAATATTCCTCACCCCCGAGATCTTGCGCTCGCAGATGGACAAACACAAAGTCCTTCAGTGCCAGGGACACAAATGCAAACATGGGGATCATGTCGACCACACCACTCAGCTTGGCGTCGTCAGCAAACTTGCTGAGGGTGCACTTGATCTCACTGTCCAGGTCGCTGATATGACAGCGCCGGTCCCAACACTGGCCCCTGAGGGATGCCACTTATCACTGGTCTCCACTTGGACACTGAACCGTTAACTGCAACTCTTTGAGTGCCACCATAACTATGATTTGCTACAGTAATTTAAGATTTACTTTAGAGAATACGTAATTGGGGGAATGTATTCTAGGGGATGGAATTTGTGATCAGTCACTTTGATTAAATTAACATTTCCAAACAAGGTGCAGCATTGCACTGCCTGCAACAAAACATCTTAAAATTATGAAGAAAACAAAGGATTGATTTTTTTTTTTTTGGTTCATGCTTAATTTAATTGAGCCCTTTATTTATTAAAAGGAGAGTAATAGTATTTACTGTGAAGAATTACTTGATTTAAAAGCTCATTCAGATAGAGTAGAGACTGGGTTGGGAAATCAAATCTGATCAGCTTGCCCACCTCCCTCTTCCTTTCTGTTTTAAGCAGAATAGTTTGCTTCCCCATTACGGCCACTAAAGGGGAAAAAAAAAACAAAAACCAAAAAACCTCACCACAGAGAAACCTCTGTTCTCTTGATTGGATTTCCATCTGGGATTGACTGGAGTCCTGCAAACAATTTCTGTGATGATTCACAGGAAGGAATAGGTTTCAATTCCTTCTCTTTGAGCTCTGTTGATTCTGCAGGGAAATGGGAGCAAAACAATACGGTAAGTCACAGAACCACGAGACCTGGCCTAGAATTCACGTGATGAGAAGTGAGCTACCTTTAATATATATTTATTTTTCATTAAATTACATGCTTTTAAATATAGCTTAGCAGAAATGATGCTAAATGAGATCATTACAGGGCTTATTATAACAAAGATTGTTCTATTGAATTTTGTAACTTCATCCCATTCATATTTTATGTACTCTCAATTCTTATAGTTGTATCAGAAAACTTTTTTTTTTTCTTAAATATTAATAAAGTTACTACTGCATTGTCTTAGAAAGAATAGTTGTAAGGTTATTAAAAAGGATTACTAATAGCAGTTATCTTCAGCATTGCCGAACTAAAAGCAAGAAGAAAAAAAAAGTGGAATTGGTCCTCCAAATCCCAAGATTTAAGTTTATGAAGTTGATGGATTCGGCTAACTGGTTTCTGAGGCCTTAGGACACAGTTTGGTCCCGTTTTCAGTCTTTTCTCTGCAACTTGACAGTCACCAACTTTTAGCTTTGGGTTCTTACCAAAAGCTGGGATTTTTCTTAATTAGTTTCTCCTTACGAAGAGTGGCTGAGGGGAGGAGCTGAGTGGTTGAGCCTGGAGAAAAGGAGGCTGAGGGGAGACCTTCTGGCTCTGTCCAAGTCCCTGCAAGGAGGGTGGAGAGAGGTGGGGGTGGGTCTGTTCCACCAAGGACCAAGTGACAGAACAAGAGGAAATGGCCTCAAGTTGCACCAGGGGAGGTTTAGATTGGATCTGAGGAAAAACTTCTTCACTCAAAGGTCAGTCAAGGATTGGAACAGGCTGCCCAGGGCAGTGGTGGAGTCCTCATCCCTGGAGGGATTTAAAAGACGGGCAGACAAGGTGCTCAGAGATCTGGTTTAGTAGTGGACAGGTACGGTTGGACTCGATGACCTCAAAGGTCTTTTTCAACCAAACGATTCTGTGATTAATCAATTTCTTCAAGACACGGAAGCTTTAAGCAAGGCCAGCGGTGCAGTAACTCTGCACCAGGCAGCTCTGACAGTCACCTGCGGGGACATGGCCAGGTCTGTTTGCGGTGTGACCCTCCCTCAGCCTGCTCCTCCCCGCCGCTGCGGTGCCGGGACCCCCGGGGCTGTAGCAGCCTTCTCCCCAGCAGCATGCCAGCCTTCCCGTGGGACGGGACGGGGAAAAGGCGGGCTCCCCCTGGGGCTGAGGGAAGCCAAGAGCCGCCCCTCCTGCCCGGGATCCCCCTGGGACGGTCACGCTGCTCTAACCGCCTCTGCGTCGCCGGGGTTGGTGTGTTTGGCAGCGGCTCCGCTCCGCCGGGCGGGAATCGCCTCAGGGCCCGAAGGGGCTCCCAAGCAGCGCTGCCCGCCGAGCCCCCGGCCCCGGCCTGTCCCTTGGCGAGCGGCAGCGCTTCCCGAGCTCTTCCCCTGCCCGACGCCGCCCTGTCCCGGCCGCGGGTTCCCGCTTCTCCGAGTGCTGGAGGCGGCCCCGTCCCGTCCTGTCCCTCTCCCCGGCCATTGCCCGGAGTTTCCTTCCCCCGCTCCCCCTGTGCGGGGCAGCCTCCCCCGCCCCTGCGGGCCCCTCTTCCGGCCATCGCCCGCCTTCCCTCCGGCCGGGTAGCGCCTGGCCCCGCTGGGTTTTGTTCCCAACTCCGCCCCGGCCCTTCCCTCGCTTTCCCCCCGCCTCCCTCGCCAGTCCCCTCCCCAGCCCCGGCGGCAGCCGCCAGTCTCCTCCCTCGGCCGCGTTCATTTCATACCAACTCTCATTCCCCGCATTCCTCGCTTCCTCCTTTCAAACTCCAGGGGAAATAAAAACCCGCCCTTTTCCTCCCCAACTCCTGCCCGGCCGCCGCCACCACCCCCTCCCCGCCCGGGCTCCCCATCCCGCCGCCGCCCCGCTCCGCTCCTCAGGTGAGTGCGCGCTTTGTGCCTCAGCACCCGATCCGCTTCTCCCCCCCGCCCCCTCCACCTCAGCCCGACCCGCTTCCCCCCCTCAGCCGCCCGCCCCGGCATTGTTCGTGCCGTCTCCGCCGCTGCGGGACCCGGGCAAGGGAGAACCCCCCTACAGCTGCCCCGATAGCAGCCGCCGCTCCCCGGCAACTTTCTTCTCTCTCCCCCTCGGCGGGGCGATGCTGAGGGAGCAGCCGCCCCGCCCGCCCCGCGGGCCCGGGTGTGGGAAGCGGGCGGCAGGCGGGCGGTAACGGCCCCAGCGGCTTTTTGGGCAGAAAGTCCTGGAGCAGGAGGAGGGTTGGGAGCCGGTCCCCGCTGCCCTCGCCGAGCAAGAGCTGCTCCCGCCTCGCCCAGGTCAGGAGAGGCGATTCCACGATCGCGCGGGACGAAGGGACGCGAGTGGCGGCGGGAGGGGGGTCCGGAGCCGGCCGGGTGCGGCGGGAGGCCCGGTCGTACAAAGGAGGCGACGGAACATCCTCGCTTGAGGCTCCGGCCGCTCCGCCAGCCCAGCTTGGGAGCTTGTGGCAGCGTGAAAAGGGGTTCCGAGGGGAATAAGGGGCGAGTGTGGGGCTGGGGGAGGTGTGCGAGGAGGGTCAGCGCTCTCTGTAACTGGTTTTAATGGGAATGAGGGAAGGTGTTTTGGGGAAAAACAAACCCGAAACCATCCATGAGAAGGCTTGTTATAGGGCATTTACCGAAATTTGAGGGAATAATGTTTTCCCAGATAAGTTATTCTGAAGTTGAGTTGAGTTTTGGTGGCATGCCTCTGGAAAGGATTTAAATTTTTTAAAAATTAAATTAAAAAAAACCTCCAAACAACCGAAAACCAAACAATAAGTTTCCCTAAGTAATCTTTTATCTTCTGTAGATAACTGTTTAAACAATTCCTTGCATGGGATGCCTTTTTTTTTTCTAGAAGGGGGAAAGAGTGTAACTCAACGACTTCTATAGTGTTTTATGGTGAATGGTCATGTAAAAAGTAAAAAAACCCAACAAAACAACAAACCAAAAAAATCCACTAAACTAAAACAAACAAACAAAAACCCCAAACTCCCCAAAACCAAAAAACCCACAACCACAACTAATCTACCAAGTTTTTTTGGTTTAACCTGAAGTTACACTCCTGTTACTTTCTAACCTTAACAGTTAAGTTCTGTGAATCCTCTGCAAATAAATAACACAAAATAATTTCAAACACCAGGGCCTGGGTGAGAGGGAAAGAAATTTGGGGTTTGAGGGGGTTTTTTTTGTGGTTATTCTTTTGTTTCCCATTACTCTAAACAGATTGGTTTCCCCTAAACTGGCTTGCGCTGTCTGTGTGTACAGCGAGCGGAGCATTCATTCACCTGTCTGTCTAGCTGTCTGTGGCCATGTCAGAGCTTTTGTTGTTCTCCAGAAGGAAGTGGGCAGGAGGACAGGGCAAAGAGGAGCAGGACAAGGGGGGACAGGCTGGGTTGAAGCTGCTGTACTGTCACCTGCACAGTTGAAGCCTTTTGGCCTCGATTGTTTTTTCCCACAACAGAGAAGAGCCTGCATCGCCTGCATCCTGCGGTCATGAACACAGAGAGGCTGCTTTATTAGAGCTGTTGGATGCAGAGGGACTCCGTGGTTTTCTTTGGAACTTGGGCTAGCAGAGAAAAGGACAAATGGACAGTCAGTACAGTCACCTTATGGGGTTTTCCTAAATCCCGGTCTGGCTGGTTCCCTCAAACTTGAGCATGAGACAAAGTCTATCATCTCTGAACTGGCCTATCAGCTGGTTCTTTGTATCCTCTCAAAGGTGATTTTGGGAGCAAGTAGTGCGCGTGAGAATGGGTGTTAGGAATTTCTCCAATATCTTGGTTTCTGCTACATCTTTTGGATTTTTAAAATTCATTTCACTGATGGCTTTGAAGTATTTTGGGGTATTATGGTGATAAGTGTTTTAATGTTAGATGATGTGAGGGCTGGAGCACGTCTCCTGTGAGGACAGGCTGAGAGGGTTGGGGCTGTTGTTCCAGTGAGACCTTCTAGTGGCCTTCCAGTACCTGAAGGGGCTCCAGGATGGTGGGGAGGGACTTTGGCCAAGGGCAAGGAGTGACAGAACAAGGCGTGATGGCTTAAAACTGGCAGAGGGGAGATGGAGATGAAGTGTGAGGAGGAAATTCTTTGGTGTGAGGGTGGTGAGACCCTGTCCCAGGTTGCCCAGAGAAGCTGTGGCTGCTCCTCCCTGGAAGTGTTCTCGGCCAGGTTGGTTGAGGCTTTGAGCAACCTGGTCTAGTGGAAGGTGTCCGTGCCGATGGCAGGGGGCTTGGAACTGGATGAGCTTGAAGGTCCCTTCCAACCCAGACCATCCTGTGATGCTATCATTCTATGAAAGGAGCTCCAGCAAAGCAGAGATGCTGTGGCTTGCCCCTTTCAGCCCACATATTGCACATGGGAAGGGCCAAGTTCCTTGGATCATGTCTGCAGTTGCTCCCGCAACAGTGAAATCATTTTCTATCTTATCTGGCCACGACTGTATCTTAAGAAAGCAACAACTCAGTGTTACCTTTTTTTTTTAAAAAAAAATCTATTATACTTTCCCTGTAGCTCAGATTTGTCCTTTGTTCATTTGTTGGGTTTTGTGGTGGGTTTTTTTTGTTTGATTGGTTGGTGTTTGTTGTTTTGGGGTTTTTTTTTTCCATAAGTGCTACTCAGTGGATCTTCCAGTAATTTTCTTGGACAACTTTTCCATTGCCTAATGTACTTTAACATCAGAAGAGTTTTCTTATTCTCCTGCAACAGTTTTTGCCTTGGTTTGAATTTCTGTGAAATAATTGCTTCTTTCTCTTTCTGTGTTTGCCCCTCCTGAGTTCGTACAAGCTACTGATGAGACTAAACTTTTAGAAATATTTTTCAGTGTCTGTTATTTTAGGCCTAATGATGGGTTTTTATACTTTGCTCTTCACTTTCTTCAATTTATCTGTGTTCCTTTTGCAGAATGAGATCTGCTATTTCACATGTCAGAGGTGATTCATCTCTCTCTGTTGCCTGAAGTGATAGCTGAGCCCAGGCACAAGTTCCCTTGGTCATTTTGGAGGAGCATTTGCTTTACAGACAGCTCTCAGCTGTTCAGCATTCTCACTCTTGCCTGGCTTTAGCTCCTGCTTCTGGCAGGGCTTTTCCTTGATTTATCTCTGGTTTTTTTTTGTTGTTTTTGTTTTTTTTAATCATTTTTATTTTTCTTTCTTCAGATTCTTTGCATTACTTTTCCTATATAGTCTTATGTCTCCCTTGCTTCTTCTCTTCGTGTTTGAGCTGGTTCTGTCCACTGGTGTTTGTAAACTTCATTTGGTATCACCTGCAGGTTTCATTAACAATCCCTTGGTTCAGTCTCAGATCTCTAATTAACATGTTGAAGAAATCTGGACTGGCAAAGATCCCTGCAGCAGCCTTGTACCTGTTGGTTCCCTTACTGTATATCATTTTATGTTGTTTAGAAGCCGTTAATTTAATTTTCTAATAATGTAAGCACTACTCTCCAAAGCCAATTTGAAGTAATTTTTCAGCTGTGATGTCCTTGGAGAGTAGCAAATGCTATTCTAAATCTAAACTTATTGCATCATGTGCTGTATTCTTTTCATTCCCTAACTTCATGGCAATTCTGTCCTCCTTTGAAGAGCAATCAAGATTTACAGTAGCGTGTGCTTCTCTCTCTTGCTTTAACTTCTGCATTATATTCATCACTGTGCTAAATAAATGCCCAGCATGTTCCTTTGTGGAGCCATATGAAAAGTCAGGAGTTTGCAAGCACGGAGCTCATTACCAGATCTGAGACTAGATGATTAGAAAGAATTCTTTGGGCTTTGGAGGTGGCATTTTGGGTTCTTGGGAGGTTTTTTGTTTTGGTTTGGTTTTTTTGTTTGGGTTTTTCTTGTTCCTGCCACTTGGGTCCTCTTTCTGGAGATGATGCAGTCACTCCCCTTTGTTTTTCACACCATATGAATGAGATGTTTTCCTGCTAGGGAGGGGCAGGTTTTCCAATTCCCGGTGCCACTGACTGAGTCACTGGCTCTGGTATTCTGTACAGTTGTAAGTTGGTAATTACCTCCTTCATTAGAATGGGATTGCCGAAGGCTAGGTGTTATACTTTGCTGTACCTCAAGGTGAGTGTGGTGGCTTTCAGAGCCTGGGTACAAGCCTTTGAAGCATTTGCTTTGCTCTTACCAAACAGAAAATAAATCAGAATAGTCCTCCAAGTGTCTCCCTTCAAACAGTACAGTAACCATTAAGGGTAGATGTCCAGGCAGAGTCTCATCTCTCGTAACCAGAACTGCTTAAACCGAAGGAGGAAAAGTCAAGAGAGCGCTGAGCATGTGTATGCTGAAATGGAAAGGGAGAGGATTTGCTGATGCATCTCAAGTTCATCTTACCTGATCATACTTCTCCATAGCAGGTCCTTGGAGTAAAGCTCACTGATGCTAGACTAGCAGGATTTAGATAGGTTCTCTTGGTTTGAAAATCTGGTCAGCTCAGGGAAAAAAGAGAAGGTGTAAAAAAGAGGTTTGCATAAGAAGATTTGTCTCTAAGTACATTAACTGCTCTTTGATTTATCTTTCTAAAAATAAATAAATAACATCCTATTTATTTCCCTGCCCCTGTTTGTTTGGGAAGCATCTGTTTGTGAAAATAACAGTGCAGGGGAAACAATTTAAATTGCTGTTTCTATCCTCCCCCCCCCGCAAGCTAACTGCAAAATTGAGAAGCAGTATCTTTTTCCACTGTTTTTGGTCACAGGTTTTATTTGTAAGAATATGTTTTAAAAACTGGTGTCAAGCCTGTGGTTGACTGTGTCCCTTTAAGAATCTAGTTTTGCTTGGCTGGCTGCCCTTGTTCTTCTGTAGATTAATCCAGCAGAAAGGTATATAACCTGTTGACCTTCCTGATGAGAAGGGTCTGGAAGGGCAAAGAGATAAATTGGAAGGTTTGTGCTTTCCTGTAATATCTGGAGGCAAGTTTAACCTCTATTTCTTTCATTTTTTGGCACCTCTCTCTCTATCTCTCTCTCTCTGTGCTTAGTGATTCCCATTTGAGGGTTGGGGTTGTCCTTCCAGGTTCTCCTGATTTTCACTCGCTTTCTGTGAAATCCCTGTATGTTCAGCGGGTTGGAAATGACAGCATATTTGTGCCACAAGGAGAGGGAAGAGTTCTGAGCCCAAAACTGGACTAGTTCGAGCTGAGGATGGCTCTACTGTCTCTTGTATCAAACCAGTAGGAGAACTGGAATCTGGCTAAAATGATTGGTGGCTGTTTGTATGTGAGAAAATTTCAGACTCTTTTCCAGAAAAACAAATCTGATGGACTTTCCTCAGTATCAGCCCTCAAGAGGTGATTATCTTGGGTGTAAGCACTGAATGTTCACCTGCTGCCTGTTCCAGGTGGAGCACATACTCCAAAACTGAGCTGGATACTCCAAGAGAGTGTGACTTGGTGGGTAGCTATGAGTAAGTAGGGTTCATTCATATGATGCAGATGTTTCATGGTTGTTCTTTACTTAGGCATTGGCTTATCAAAAGTATCAAACACCCTTAAGCTCCTGTCTAACTACTGCTAAAATCAAGGCACATGCTTAATTGGTTGACTGAATTGTCACGGTTGTGAGGTTTTTTTGGGATATCTACCCTTGAGTCCTAGACAGGGGGTTGAGAGATGTCATGAACAGAGGACAGGATTAGGAAATAAGAATTTAATTTGGATATATCATAATACGGGCTTGATGAGTCTCTCAATTTCATGTTACTTGTCAGGAAAGACTCCAAAAACGCCTGATTTCCCGACGTGTGGTGTCAGCCTCTGAAGGTAGCACCACTTGCAGTCTCTAAACACTTCTTAAAGTTCACCTTTTCTTATCTTGAAATGCTTGCCTAGATTTTGCCCCCAGTCTGATTTGGTCATTGAGTGGTTCACTTTGGTCTTTGTGTTCTAATTTTTTTCCATAGGTAAAATGGGAGCATTTGAGTCTGCTGGTGAGGTTTTCAGGACAACTGACTTGCAGTGGGTTTAGAGGCAAAGCTTTTTCAGGTTGCTAGTAAGGGTTTGCTGTCCTTTAATAATTAAGTGAATTTGGGAAATCGCTAAGCATGATTTGTTTCTGTCTCTAGCTTGGTTTGGTAAGAGAAGCGTGGCCAGCAGATTGAGAGAGGTGATTCTCCCCCTCTACTCCACTCTCGTAAGGCCCCACCTGGAGTACTGCGTCCAGTTCTGGAGCCCCCAAACAAGAGAGGCACGGACCTGTTAGAACGAGTCCAGAGAAGGGCCACGAGGATGATGTGAGGGCTGGAGCAGCTCTGCTGTGAGGACAGGCTGAGAGAGTTGGGGCTGTTCAGCCTGGAGAAGAGAAGGCTCCGGGGAGACCTTCTAGTGGCCTCCCAGTACCTGAAGGGGCTCCAGGAAGGCTGGGGAGGGACTTTGGCCAAGGGCAGGGAGTGACAGAACAAGGGGCGATGGCTTGAAACTGGAAGAGGGGAGATGGAGATGAGATGTGAGGAAGAAATTATTTGGTGTGAGGGTGGTGAGACACTGAAACGGGTTGCCCAAGGAAGTTGTTGATGCTCCTCCCTGGAAGTGTTCTCGGCCAGGTTGGATGAGGCTTTGAGCAACGTGGTCTAGTGGAAAGGTGTCCCTGCTCATGGCAGGGGGGCTGGAACTGGATGAGCTTTAAGGTCCCTTCCAGCCTAAACCATTCTATGATTCTGTGACCCAAGTCATTTTAATCTGTCCATGTCTACGCTTGTCAATACTTGTAAGGACAGTTGTGATTTAAACGTGTTAGCTAACACTACTGGAGATTCTGCAGTAGAGAAGGGACATGATTATTGGACGTCCTCCAGTTCATCGCTTTCTAACCATCTCTGTGCTCGTTGGGAGCATGACTCCTGGGGACGGCTGCTGCTAGCATGAGGGTGGCTAACCATTTTCACCCTGCCACAACCTTCTTCATCTCTTTGGGAAGCTGTGAAACACATGCCACGTGTCTTGGAAAGTCAGGGAGAATGGGAACAGTTCCCACACAGGACAGAGTGGTGACTCCCCAGGAATTGCACTGTTCATTTGAGGGGTGGGGCCAGCCCCGTTTGTGGCTCCATCCCAGGGCAACCTGGCAGTGTCAATCTCTGCTGCCCTTGCTGGCTCATTTTTCTATCCTGCCTGAGATGTAAATCACACAGTAGTCGCTTTGTCAGTCCAAGGCTGGTGGCCTTGTGCTGTAGCCTGTACGTGGGAGCTGCGTGTGAGTTGCTTGTGGCTCAGAACTGATCCCCACATTGGCCACTGTGGTGGTTTAACCACAGGTAGGACCATGTGGTCCTGCACTCACTCCCCCCACCCGGTGAGATGGGAGACTCAACAAAGGGGGCACAGGGTTAGGATGAGGACAGGGACGGCTCACCCACCAGTGATGGTCACGGGCAAAACAGACTCAACTCCAGGAAGAAAAATCAATTTAATTCATTCCCAATCAATCAGAGTAGGACAGTGAGACATAACAACCACATCTGACAACACCTTCCCCCACCCCTCCCTTCTTCCTGGGCTCCAATCACTTTGCTCCCCATTTCTCTCCCTTCTCCCCCAGCAGCACAGGGGACAGGGAATGGGGGTTCAGTCAGTTCACGTCTGCTGCTCCTCCCGGCGTGAAAGTCCAGGAACAAAGTGTTCCAACACGAGCTTCCTATGGAGTCATGGCCCCCTTTGGGCTCAGCTCCTGGCTCCAGCATGGGGACATCCACGGGCTGCAGGTGGGTCTCCAGTCCAGCGCACACCCTCACCCCCAGCTCTGGGGTCCACCCCTGCTCTGGCGTTGAGTGTCTCTGGGGTCTCAATTCAGTCACACCTGCCCTTAGGCTCAGCTTTCTGCTCCAGCATGGAGTCCTCCATGGCCTACACATGGGTCTCTGCTCCACTGTTGAACTTCCATGGGTTGCAGGGACCTCCTTTGCCTTCTTCTACTCCATGCAGTTGAACTGGGTGTCTGAGGTTCTCTGTTCTCCCCCTCCTCCTCCTTCCTCTGTCTTTGTTTAGGCTGATGGTTGTCTTCTGATCAGGTCAATGGCCTCTTCTCCAGTTTCTCTCCACATTCTTCCTTTCAGCACAGACCTTCCCCTCACAAATATGGATCACAGAGGTGTTTCTCTAGTGCTCACTGTCCCAGCCTGGGCTGAGGGGGGGGTCTCTGCCTTGGAGCCAGGGAAGCCTTTTGAAGCTTCTCACAGGGGCCATCACTGTAGCCCCTTCCCCCACTACCAAAAACGCCCCTCCCCCCCACACAAACTCAGTCTCTAGAGTAGTGGGAGTAGAACTCCTTTGGGTTTTGTTGTCATTGGGTTGTGTATTTTTTCCTCCCCTCCTTAGGGCAGCCAGGCCTTGTGTTCTGTTTCCTTGATCGCAAATGGAACTGCAAGGCCAGGCACAGCCTTATCTCATTGCATCCTGTTTGACTGCATTATCCAGGGCTGCGGTGATACAAGTTCTCCTCTCCTTGTTTTGATTTATATCACTGTGCTGAACGCTACATCCTCTCTGTTTCAGCCAGAGCTCAGCTCCTGCAGTAATTTAAGAGTGTTGTTTTGCTTTGCTCAGGAAGTCAGGTGCCTTTTGAACAGCAGCTGCTGCCGGCAGTTCCAGTGCAGCCAGCAAACCAAGCTCGATTCCATGCTGGGCAGTGTGATAAGCGTTCAGCTGGAGCCCAGGCTGAAGTGGGATATGATCTGAGCCTAGCAGTCCTTGTTCCTGTGTAAACTGGTCTTATTCAGTGCTGAGAGAGAGACCAAAATCTGTGCTGGCACTTAGGACTGGTGCTGAGACTGGACGGTGGTTTGAAGAGGCTGTGAGGTGCTGCTCCTTCTGCTAGTGCTGCTGGAAGGAGGTGGTTGCCGAAGGATCTGGGATTGCTGAGGAACTGGGACTTTTTTAGTTTGGAGGGGCTGAGGGGAGACCTTCTTGCTCTCTACAACTCCCTGAAAGGAGGGTGTAGCAAGGTAGGGGTTGGTCTTTTCTCCCAAGTAACAAGTGAAAGGACAAGAGGAAAAGGCCTCAAATTGCACCAGGGGAGGTTCAGGTTGGATATTAGAAAAAATTATTCTCTGAAAGAGTGTTCAGAACAGGTGCCCTGGGAAGTTGTGGACTCGCCATCCCTTGGGGCATTCAAAAAAACATGGAGATGCAGCACTCAGGGATATGGTTTAGTGGGCATGGTGGTGATGGGTTGACAGTTGGACTGGATGATCTTAGAGGTCTTTTCCAACCTTAGTGATTCTGTGAATGCAGCCTGGAGATGGAATGACTGTATTACCTTGCCCAGCACAGAGGGAAATCTCACTTCTCCTGTCTTCCTTGCCTGGTGCGGTTGCCAATTATGAGCTTTTGATTCACCTGCAGCACAGAACTCTTCCCTTAACTGGCTTTATGCACAGGATCTGGCAGTGTTCCTCTGGGTGGATAGGGATATTCACAGGGAACAGCCAGCATTGCTCAGGGATCGCAGGTTGTAGCCTGTCTCACCACTGGGCTAAGAGGTCATGGAATGCTTGAGTGGAGCCCTCTCAAAAATGAACTGCACCTGGATCTTCTGGAACTGACTCCAGGGTGACTTCAGGACTGGAGTGAAACTCCTGAGGAGCAACTGGTCACTGGCTGGTGCTGCAAAAGTGCCGTTACCTTCCGAGGTATTGTTCAGTGCTAGTTGGCCTTGCTATGGTTCATCTTTATTTTGTTCTGTAGTGACCCTAGAAATGTGTTCATGATTCCTGCCCTCTTGCCTGCCAGCTTTAACAGACCTTAGTTATTGTTGAATAGCTGCTTTCCCACCTTTTCCTTTTCCAGTAGGTTTTTTTCTTGAAGTCTTGGAGTTGCACCCCCTTGGGGCTACTCATCTACTGGTGGCACTCATCCTCTCTCAGAGGAACTGAGCTATCATTGTAGAGTCCAGTAGAAATTCTCAGCTTTCTCCTCTGGTAAGTTGGAATGCTCTCTTCCATTCTACCTTGTGCAATAGATTTTGTAGCATTCCAAACTGTTCCTTTCCTAAACTCTAATCTCCTTGTATGACTGTGTTGTGGAAACTCATTTGTTAGCGTGTTCGGTGGTGCCCAGTGACAGGACAAGGGGCAATGGGCAGAAACTGGAACAGTGAAAGTTCTGCACAAGCTTAAGGAAAAACGTCTTTACTGTGAGGGTGCCAGAGGCCTGGGACAGGCTGCCCAGAGAGGTTGTGGAGTCTCCATCTCTGGAGATGTTCAAACCCACCTGGACACTTTCCTGTGCAACCTGGTGTAGGGAACCTGCTTTGGCAGGGGGGTTGGACTGGATGATCTCCTGAGGTCCCTTCCAACTCCACCATTCTGGGATTCTGTGATGCAACTGACCGGTGGTTGCTGTTTCCAGGTTTTCTTACTGTTATAAACTACTCTAAAGTTACAGTTTGAGCAGCAGGACATTTTTCTTCTGGCCAAGCTCATTCTTTTTTTGAAATTCTCTGTTTGACTCCTGATCAAATATGAAAACGTGGTTCACATCCTCTACAGTAGCAGGATTTGGCTCGTGTCTCCAAGGGAGACAACAATATTGGAGTTGGTTGGTTTTATTGACATTATAATACCATCAAGGAAAACCTGTAATGGGCAGCAATCCCTGTCCTCACATCTTGCAGTTCCGTTAGATGAGACCAAGGATGAAGGGATGTCCTCGGTGAAATGAAGTGACTTGTTTGGAGCGCAGCCAGCTGAGGAGCCAGAGTGGAACCGCAATGTCAGACAGCGCGGGGCTGTGCTTGGCAAGAGCTCCTGCCTGGGTGAGAGAACATGGATGTCTCTGGTGGGTCTGTCCTGCCTGATACCCATTCCAGCAGGGAAAGGGGGTGGCTTTGGAGTGGGGGGGGAGTCTTTTGAACAGAGCAGCTCTAAGAAAATGGAACAACTGGAGACAGCTGGCTGCAATTTTTCAGATCCTCAGGAAAGTATAATTTTGTGTTGAGCAGCTGCCACAAACGCTTAAGAGGGAGCTGTTACCAACTGTAATGACTGAGGGATTGACATTAGAAAGCAGATGTGTCGGACTGTGGAGTCTGTTAAAGATGTGCTCCCCATCAGTGAGACCTCGCTGAAGGGCTCTTGGCAGCTGTCAAGCCCTGCAGGATCTCTGAATCCCAACGCCATACCATGTGTGAAAAGAAAGAGAGTTAGTGTTGAGATTACCAACCTCGGAACAGTTAAACCACAGCTGCTGGAGCTGAAAGGTTTTTGTGGTTTCTCCTTGGTTTTGCTTTCCTCTGACCCCAAAGCCAGCCTAGGCGAGTGACTTGTTAAGAGATGTGTGGTAGTTTGGGTGGGTTCACCCCTTTTGCTTGCAGCTTGCAGCCAAACACAACCTGCTCTATCACCACCTCCCCCTCCCTCGCCCAGGGAGTAGGGGAGAGAATTGGAAAGAAGGGCAAGGAGACTCACAGGTTGAAATAAAAACTATTTACTAATTAAAATGATAATGATAACAACAGTGATAACAGAATTATACAGATCAGTGATGCACAGTGCTCACCGCCCGCTGACTGATGCCCGGCCCGTGCCAGCCAGCGATCCCGGAGGAGAGACAGTCCCAAAACCGAGACCCCGGAAGAGTGAGCCCCAGTGATCCCCAGAGAGGTACCCCCGGGAGAGAAGTGCCCTGTCTTCCGGCCAGCCCTGGTTAATACACTGGCATGGCGTGATATGATCTGGAATATTTCATTGGCACATCTAAATGCCAGTTCTGGGCTTTGCTGTTCACTGCACTTCTCCCTCCCAGTCCCAATGCAGCTGTGAAGCAGCCAAACACGGTGGCCTTGAGTTCCAGCAGCAACTCACAACACCAGCACTGTTATCAACATTCTTCTCACAATAAGTCTGAACTGAAACACTAAAAAGAAAATTAACTCTATCTTAGCAAAACCAGGACAAGATGGTGGGGTGGTTTTACCACAGCTGGCAGCTCAGACCACGTGGTTGCTCACCTCCACCACCTCTGGTGAAGTGGGGAGAGAAACACAGCAAAGGGCTGGTGGATTGGAATGAGGACAGGGAGGGCTCATTCACCAGTTATGGTCACAGGCAAAACAGACTCGACTTGGGGAAGAAAAATCAATTTATTTTGTTGCAAATCAATCAGAGTAGGACAGTGAGACATAACAACCACATCTGACAACACCTTCCCCCACCCCTCCCTTTTTCCTGGGTTCCAATCACTTTGCTCTCCATTTCTCTCCCTTCTCCCCCAGTGGCACAGGGGACAGGGAATATGGGTTGCAGTCAGTTCACCATTGCCACTCTTTCCTCCTCAGGGAGATGGCTCCTTGTCCTCTCCCCATTCTGGTGTGGAGGTCCCTCCTGCAGGCTAAAAGAGTTCAAGTTAGGAATAAAGTGTTCCAACATGGGCTTCCCACAGCGTCATGGACTCCTTCAGGTGCAGCCCCCGGCTCCAACATGGTGATGTCCGTGGGCTGGAGATGGGTCTCTGTTCTGGTGCACCTCCTCCCCTAGTTCTGGCATGAGCGTCTCTGGGGTCTTCTGCTCTGTCGTGAGCTTGCACACAGTCACAGCTGTCTTTGGGCATAGCCTCCTGCTCCATCGTGGGGTCCTCCATGGGCTACATGTGGGTATCGCTCCGCTGCTGAACCTCCATGGGCTGCAGGAGAATCTCCATTCACCTCCTCCCCCTTTCCTTGCTGACCTGGGTGTATGTGGTTGTCCCCACTCCTCTCTCCTCTGGTTGTTGTCTTAATTGTTGATGTTGATGTTCTTAATTGCTCTTCAAACCAGTTCCTCCCCTTATAAATATGGATTAGCAGAAGCGTTTCCCCATTGCCGATTGGCTCAGCCTGGGCTGGGGGAGGGGTCTCTGCCTGGGACCCAGAGGAGCTTTGTGAAGCTTCTCACAGGGGCCACCACTGTAGCCCCTTCCCCCACTACTAAAAACCACCCCCTTGCCCCAAACCCAGCACAGATGGACTGTGGCAGAAAGAACAGGGACCAAGAGTGAGTGAGAAATTGTATTTCAACAGAGGGAAACATAAGAATGAAGTAGAGGTACTGTGGTGAGGAGGTGGAGGTGCTGTGAGGGGCTTGTGTCTTTGATCCTGGGAGAGAATCTATGAATGGACCCCACAAAGAAAGGCAATTAATTATCAATCAGTAAAATAATAATGGGATCAGAATAAGAACCACTGTAAGGTACAATACCAGCAATATGAGTGAGTTCAAACTGAGAGAATCTGAAGAGAACAAACACACCAAGCCTGGGACCTCTGGCAAAACTTCCTGTTAGGAGAATGGGACAACATCCTCTGACTCCTCTGATCCTCAGAACTGTGCCTGGCAAGGCGATTCAGCTGGGGGAGGAATTGTGTAAAACAAAAACAAACAGAAAAACCTAGAAAAAATTGAATTTAATCACCATTAAAGTTACCAAACTGTATGTGTGTCATTACTGTTGTTTGAATGGGAAAACAGAAGCAGATTGAAAACTAGATGCTGAAACATTTGTATTTTGTTAAAGTAGATACTAATGAATATTATTCAAACTTTTTTTATAAATAACACATTCAATGTTAGAATGTTTCTGAAAAATGCTTTGGTTTTGACAAAATTGCTTTTTTAATGGGAAGTGATTCCACTGACAGCTTTTTCAACTTGCCATACTGATAAAGCCACTTCCCAGAGAGTTTAGCCCCCAGTTTCTCTAAAGTTCGCTTTGCTTAGTTCAGGCCACCAGAGAGTTCAGAGTTTGGTTCAACAGGGAAGGATATGGAAGGCCTGAAGTGTTCAGCCAAAGAAGAGACCCACAGACCAGATAGCACCTGAGCAGGATACCTCCCCCTACGGTTCCTCTTTATTGCTTCTGAGCACATGGATTGCACATGGAGTTTTGTATTTAAGCAACTTTGGAGACCCTTGAAGCCGTACTGAACTAGAGTTATAAGGATTTTCATGATCATAGAATCACAGAATGTTGTGAGTTGGAAGGGAACCACAAGGGTCATCCAGTCCAACTCCTGTCCCTGCACAGGACAAGCCCAACATTCAGACCATGTCCCTGAGGGCACACGTTGGCCAAATGCTGCTGGAATCTTGTCAGGCTTGGTGCCATGAGCACCTCCCTGGGGAGCCTGTGCCAGTGCTCCACCCCCCTCTGCCTCAAGAACCTTTTCCTCATGGCCAACCTCACCCTCCCCTGCCACATCTTCCTGCCATTTCCTCTGCTCCTGGCATTGGTCACCAGGATCATTTCAGTCTGTGGAATTTCTTTGGAAGTTATCAAAAAGAAGGCAAATTTGCGTTAGTGTCTGGGTGATTACTGAGGTTTCAGTTGGAGAGAGCCAAACATCCTTGCTTTTATACTCTGTCCAATTCCACTTTTCTCATCATCTATGAGGAACAGCTTTAGTGCCAAGCAGGGAGAACTGAATCAGGCCTCAAGGTGTAGAAAAGTTGGGATTGGCCACAATGGCACATTTTGGTGCCTGATGACCTCACTGTAACTTGGGGTAGGACTAACATTACTGGTCAAGGCACAAAAAGTAAACATTCAAAAAGAAAAAAAACAACCAAACCAGAAAACCCTACCAGACCCCCCCAAAAATGCAAACCAGTATCTAGTCGCTTCAAAATTTATATAATTTCTTCTCTCACTGCTCTTATGTCCCACATCTCCCTTCATTTACAGCAATGTGAGAAAAGACTTAAATATTCTGTCTCTTGTTTTGTGGTCTTCCCTGAATATACAAGTGATATCTGCTCAGGTTGGTGCCACTTTTTTTCTTTTGTGCTTGGATAAGAGTCTTGGGAGTTGACTCTGAACTGAATACACCGTGTTTACTCCTCCACATATTCTGGAGCTTGGATCAGAAAGGACCCAGAGTTTCCTTTGTCACCAAAGGTACTTGGTGCAGATGTGAAGCCTTGTAAGACATGAAATGATCAGGCAACAACTCCTGGGGTTTGGATGCAGGGGCCGGAGGGTGAAAGTTATGCTTCAGGTACGTGTTCTTAGTTGCCAAGACAAGTGTGCCATGCTGAAATAATCTGAGAGGTATTCGCTTGTATCTGCACGGATGTTAAGGAGAAGAAAGGAACTGGATTCAAAGTAGGTGCTTTTTGTGGTTATGATGGCCATACATTTGATACCATTCCAAGAGAAGATCCCCTTCTGTTTAAACAATGGGACATGGAAAGACAGTTACATATCAGCCGGGCCCAGGCAAGTTTGTAGTAGATTGAGGTGCTGAGTCCTAGCAATAGGGTAGCTAAGGTAGTGATGTCAGAATAAACCAGTTTTATGGAGACAGAAGTGTTGTAAACAGGCCAAGAGAGGAACTGAGCATGAGCAGAAGAAAAGTTCCACTAAAGGAAGGAAGACTATCAACGAGCACCAGAGGACCCTTGAAGACCACCAAGAGACTCCAATGCACATACAAAAAGGACATTTACATATAATAATGGGTTCCTGGAAATATAACAAATATGTTAATTTCTTGGCCAAATAATGAATATGCATGTTTTGATAGGATAAAGCTTCTGTAGGGAGACGAGTCATCATGCACGATGGATGGAGCGATCCCCCGTGCATCCAGCACCGCAATAAAGAATGCCGGCTCCTTCAGACTGCCCTGGTGTGAAGAAGTTCATTCCTGGTTTCCGTGACACATTCCGTAGGAGATGACTTTGTCTCCTTGTAGGCATTGCTAGGGGATTCAGCTGGATAGCAGAAGTCATGGCTTCCAGTGAGCCTGGCTGTGGGAGTAAGTTGAGCAGTTACAGTATGTTTTCATGTGGTGTGGAGCCTGCTGGCTGTTAGGAGACTTGCAGCTCCAAATGCAGGTGGTACTATGACTACACTTGCTGTCACACCTTGGGCTTTTTTCTGAACCCTTCCATTTCTCAGTCTGTCAGCCTAAGTTAAAACTAGTCTGTGCCTTGTGTTTGTGGAGATGTTAATGTGCGTTAAATACAGAGGGTCTTGACAGCCTCCAGGGACTAGGGATGCTGGGGAAATATCAAAAGAAGAATATCTGGAATAGATAGCTTCTCTTTTTCTGTCAGAGTCCGCTGTGGAAAGTTTACTCCAGCAGGACAATGTCTTGAATACCTGTATAATTTTTTTTTTTATTGAGCATCTGCTAGTGAAAAGAGTGATTATTTTATCATCTGTTGGTGATGGATGCTTGATGAGGGAAGCAACTGTTACAGTTTAGTTCAGTCACATTACTTTGGTGCCATCCACAGTGTGCTTGGGATGTCCATCCCAGAGGTAACAGCCAAATGTGAGTTCCCCTTTCTGCCCCTCTAACCTCCTATTTTAGTCTTTCTTCCCATGTTCATGAGAGTTCTGAAAATGTGTAGCATGGGTCAAAAGGATTAAAATAATCTAAGATAGGGGCTGAAATGGAGGGATGTACAGTCAGGCCATTCCAGTGGTTCATGTGAACCACTACTGGAACTTAGAAGTTAATTTAGGGAACTTCTGGAGAGAGTCCAGCGGAGGCTGCAAAGATGAAAAGGGCCTGGAGCATCTTTCTTATGAGGAAAGGCTGAGAGATCTGGGTCTGTTCAGCCTGGAGAAGAGCAGACTGAGAGAAGACCTTATCAATGTTTATAAATATCTAAAGGGCAGGAGTCAAGAGGATGGGGCCAGACTCTTTCCAGTGGTGCCCAGTTGTAGGACAAGGGGCAGTGGGCACAAGCTGGAACACAGGAGGCTAAACTTAAACATGAGGAAAAACTTCTTTCCTGTGAGGGTGCTGGAGCCCTGGGACAGGCTGCCCAGAGAGGGTGTGGAGTCTCCATCTCTGGAGATGTTCAAACCCACCTGGACACTTTCCTGTGCAACCTGGTGTAGGGAACCTGCTTTGGCAGGGGGGTTGGACTGGATGATCTCCTGAGGTCCCTTCCAACCCCACCATTCTGTGATTCTGTGATGTGTTCCAAACATTCTCACAGGAAATAAGTCATATACTGGACTTTCTAAATGTCTCTGTGAACCTCTTGTTGAAATGCTGCACCGCAGTGTAAGAAGTATGCTGTGTCTAGAAGTGACTCAAATGCCCAGTGTTATTGGGTGATGTAAAAGAGGTATTGGCTGCTATGTAAAGTCATTAAGGAGCAGCAAAACCTTCCGAGAGCCAATGTTGTAAACTCCTTACATTTTCAGCTTTTGAAACAATGAAATTCAGAAGAATTTTGTCTTTTATTAAAAAAAAAATAGTCATTATGGTCTTGGAGAAGATTTTGTAAACATGAAATCCAAAGAGGTAAGAAACCAAGGAGAGACTTAAAAAGGAGTGTATGACATAAAGTTTTTTTTAAGTTGATGTCAGAGAAGTTTCTGGAGCCCTGAAGTTTTGAACATCTGAAGTTGAACCTATTTTTCCTGTTTACCAACTAGGGCATGGCATAACTGCACAAGTTTTGTTCTAGATAGTTTTTGACATAGTCCATGCCCAAATTTCCTCTCTGTCCTCCTTTACATTATCACTGTGGGATTTCCAAACTGAATTAAGATGTCAGGGTGCTCTCTTTATTCTTTTGCTCAGTACAATTTTGATGATGATGTTGCTTTTCCAAAAAAACCCCTTATTCTGATTTTCTCACTCCCCAGCTCAATGTGGTGACACATGGGGAAGATTTGAACTCTCTCATTTAACTGGATTCTCAAATGGTGGCTTGTGAACCTTCTTTGTAGCTCAGATAATGAAACTATTGAAAAGGTAAAGGAAGAACTTTAGGATGAAGGCAGGGGAATGATCTGTGTCTTCAGAAGCCAGTTTTCTTCCCTGTTGTTGACTGGAAATGTCTGTATAGTCTGAAGTAGCTTTCTGAATGTTTTAGCAGCTCCACTCAATGACTTCAGCCTCTACTGGAGGTATTTATAAGTAGACTAGAATTTATTGTAGTTTTCAAGAGCTAGCAGCTGCCTGCTTAGGTTCAATGAGAAACCAATTTCTGCTCCTGCCCAGTGGCAAATCTAGTCACCCAAAACTGGTAAAGGATGAGAGGGCAGAGAGGCACAGAGAACTGCAGGACAGATGACATGAGGGCTGGAGCACCTCTGCTGTGAGGACAGGTGGAGAGAGCTGGGGCTGTTCAGCCTGGAGAAGAGAAGGCTCCAGGGAGACCTTCTAGTGGCCTTCCAGTACCTGAAGGGGCTCCAGGAAGGCTGGGAAGGGACTTTGGCCAAGGGCAGGGAGTGGCAGAACAAGGGGTGATGGCTTGAAACTGGAAGAGGGGAGATGGAGATGAAGTGTGAGGAAGAAATTCCTTGGTGTGAGGTTGGTGAGACACTGGCCCCGGTTGGCCAGAGAAGCTGTGGCTGCTCCTCCCTGGAAGTGTTGAAGGCCAGGTTGGATGAGGCTTTGAGCAACCTGGTCTAGTGGAAGGTGTCCCTGCTGCTGGCAGGGGGTTGGAACTGGATGATCTTTAAGGTCCCTTCCAACCCAGTCTATGATTCCGTGATTCTATGAATTTGCCCCAGGTTGTTGTGAAGATGAGCAGCAGAAAGGCTGAGTGTCTGGGATCATGACCTGCAACCTTGTGCCTTTATCCTTATACTCCCAGGATATAGCACTGAAATTTGGAAACCGTTGCATTGAACTGTCTGACTTCAAGAATTGCTTTTTAGAAGTCTATCTGATCCTTGAGAAGAAATGTCAGTGTTAAAAATGACACCGACTACTAACTCTGATCCAGTGAAACAGTATCTAAGAAAATTTCAACCTCAGGGCTAGGTGATGACTGGATAATTCATCACTGCTTTATTTTGTAAACTCATTCACATGGACTGGATCCCTGTACGTATGCTTCAGAAAGTTAAATAACAGTTACACAGAAAATGACATCAGACAGAGAAAGAAATCAGGAGACAAAGACACAGGTAAGAAGAAAGGTTCTGAAGAGAATTGAGAAGTGATGGAGAGTGAATGAGCCACAGAGATAAGGGACCAGGCTGCTTTATCAGCAGGATTTAGAGAAAAAGTTTTAATCTCAACTTTGATAGAAATCAGCACATGGTTGAGTTACCATGTAAGGTAAACTTGAAGTAAACCCCCTTCTCACTGAGATTTTTCAACTTTTTTCTTTAGTATCTCCTCATTTCCCTAGAGAGGAGAATTTCTAACTGACGGACGGGATGTGTTTGTCGTCACAGGTTCTGAGCCTGCTTCTCTGCGTGGCACCTTGGAGTTTCTAGCTGGCACCATTACCTCCAACGAGTGGAGTTCTCCCACCTCCCCTGAGGGGAGCAACGACTCGGGGGGCAGTGAGGCCTTGGACAAACCCATTGACAATGACGCTGAGGGTGTGTGGAGTCCGGACATTGAGCAGAGCTTCCAGGAAGCGCTAGCCATCTACCCACCATGTGGACGGCGGAAGATTATCTTGTCAGACGAAGGCAAGATGTATGGTAAGGAGAAAGAAAAGGCACATCACTGCAGCGCAGGCAGCCTGCCCTGTGCAGGCTACTTGCCTTGTACCAAATGATCACAGAATCCCAGACTGGTGGGGTTGGAAGGGACCTCAGGAGATCATCCAGTCCAACCCCCCTTCCAAAGCAGATTCCTACACCAGGTTGCACAGGAAAGTGTCCAGGTGGGTTTGAACATCTCCAGAAATGGAGACTGCACACCCTCTCTGGGCAGCCAGTCCCAGGGCTCTGGCACCCTCACAATAAAGAAGTTTTTCCTTAAGTTTGTCTGGAACTTCCAGTGTTCCATTTTTTTCCCATTGCCCCTTGTCACTGGGCACCACCGAAAAGAGCCCGGCCCCATCCATTTGGCCCCACACTTCAGGTGGGGCCAAATATATATAGACATTGATAAGGTCCCCTCTCAACCTGCTCTTCTCCAGGCTGAAGAGTCCCATCTCCCTCAGCCTTTCCTCATACAGGAGATGCTCCAGGCCCCTCATTGTTAAGTCGGAACATCAAATGATGTTCTGAATGAACTCTTTTCTCTCAGGCATTCCCCAGTTGGTCTCTTCAAGTTGTATTTAGTGAAAATCAGTGAAGATTTTCACAGATCAGAAAGAATTACAGATATCTTTTTCAGGGGAGAATCAATAAGGTAAATCCCAGAGCTGAACTAATCTTTGGACAGATATCATACAATGGCTTCATGGTGTAAGTAAGTCTATCTTTTATGGTATCTCTCACTGCTGTCTCCAACATTCTTAATATGGCAGGTAAAGGTCTATGTCTCTGGTGCCCAAGGGCAGAAGTTCAGCCCCTGAACCCCTGCTGATGCTCTGCAATCACCTACAGTTTGTTAACTAGCTACACCATTCAGATTTTTTAAGATGATCTTAAGACACCTCTGTCTGCTCCCTTTCATTGTAGTTTGTCTTCTTATAGCCCTGGCAGGAATGTCTTTCACCTGTGGGTTCTAGATACCCAGGCCTGAATGCAGAGAAGCACTGGCTTGCAGCTGCAGCAAAAGTCAACTTTTTAAGTGATAGACATGGTTTTGAATTGAATTTTTTACCTATTCCACAGGTAAAATTTCCCTCTTGAAAAAGCTGGGCTGAGCTGGATTCTTTAGCTCAGTATTGGAAGGAGCCCCCTGCTACTTCTGTGACTAAAAAGCAAAGCAAAGACTGGGAGTGAACGATATTTGGTTCAAAGTCCCAAGATCTTAAAACTTTCTTAAAGCACTAGTGAGGATCTGGTGGAAGGCACCCCTCTTCCTGCCCTGTCAATGCTGGCTTTTTTTCCTTTACACAGGAATCTGTGTGTCTTTGTGGGCCCCTTCATGGGAGCACCATGCCCCGAAGCTTCCTATGGAGCAGTTCACAAGTCGTTTTGCAGGTTTCTGTCCACCCATTGGGCGATTGTTCCCTGAGCTAGGGAACAGATTGCTCTCACAGTGGGGGCATGGGTGAGGTCTTGTTTAGGCAGGCTTATCTCCAATGGATGGTTTTACTGGGTGCTACATGATTGTATCTATAGGGAGCAATGTATGTTGAGTAAGGCTGATCACCCTGAGGCTCAGCAAGTATCAATAGCCTGATGTAGACATCAATTCCTGCTCTATGCTGGCACAAACATTTTTTTGGTTGTGCTGTGGAGCCCAACTTTAAAAGTAAAACAGCCAGAAAGAGGGGAAAAAAGTGAACTTGATTTTGGTTGAGCCCCCTGATTTGTTTCACTGCTTGTATTGGTACTCAGAGAAGTGATGGCGAGAGTGGGAATGATGAGCAGCTGCAGTTGAGGTGAGGGATGGGACTGCTTTCAGAAGCAATGCTTGCATAAAATGTTATTCAAACTGAAATATTACTTGAAAATCCACCCCATGGTTATTAAGCACAGATTAGTGACGTGCTTCTTGCGGCTCTAAGTCTGCACTAGTTTTCATTACAGACAGGTGGCTTTTAAAATTACTGGTGGAAATTTACAGTTTTGTTTTAAGACTCTCTTCATTCACTAATGGTTCTACACAGTCCTTGAAATACTTGAGCTTTGGAGTGAATGTGTCAGAGCAGAGAGTCAAGCATTGGAACAGGCTGCTCGGGAAGGTGGTGGAGTCACCTCCCCTTGTGGGATTTAACAGATGGGCAGACGGGGTGCTCAGGGACGTGGTTTAGAGGTGGAATTGGTAGCGTTGGGTTTGTGGACTCAATGATCTTAAAGGTCTTTTCCAACCAGTACAATTCTGTGACCAGAAAAGAAATAAGAGTGAGAGTGAATGTAGAAATGAAGTAGAACGGAGTGCAGAAACCAAGGAGGCTTAGCTGGGACCTGACCTAGCACGGACTGGTGTTTAGTGGAAAGTCTCTAGCTCACGACACTGGTGAGCTGCAGAAGGTCAATAACCCACTTGCAGGGTGAAAAGTTTAGGCTGGGCTCTGGAAGCAGAAGTGAACAGGTTTTCTGCAAGCCCTCCCCCACCAGGCCAAATGGGACAGTGTCCCTGCTTGCCTTCACTGCACCTGTTCCCAGCGCGGCTGGTTGCTTCAACGTGCCCCTGCCAGAACCCGTGGCACTGATTTATGCCCTCCTTTGCTTACTGGTCTCCAGGATCCACACCAAGGAAGCAAGGCCCAGCCTGGGATCTATAGAAAGCTATGACCGGGCAGGGAGAGTAAATATAGTCCCTGATTTCATCTTCACCGCTTACGAGCCAGCTCACAGAACAGGACAAGCTGTATGTGGAGCTGGCTGCGAAGGACGGTTGTTTGGCCGTCCCGTGACCGGCTTGCAGAGCTCATTGAACCAAGGGGAGAAGTGTTACAAAGGACTCTCTATGCCCCTTTCCCTTGACAAAAAAGGCACAAGCCGGAACACAGGAGGCTCCACTTAAACATGAGGAAAAACTTCTTTCCTGTGAGGGTGTCAGAGCCCTGGGACAGGCTGCCCAGAGAGGGTGTGGAGTCTCCATCTCTGGAGATGTTCAAATCCACCTGGACACTTTCCTGTGCAACCTGGTGTAGGGAACCTGCTTTGGCAGGGGGGTTGGACTGGATGATCTCCTGAGGTCCCTTCCAACCCCACCATTCTGGGATTCTGTGAAAAGTGGAGCCATTTCACTGTTTCCCACTGAGGAGTGGCTTGTGTGGCACTGCTCTTGTGGGCCTGATGTGCCAGGTACCCAGGATCTCTTCTGTGTCCAATTTATATACTTCTCACCTGCTGTGAGGCGACCCATTATCAGTTTAAAGTTGGGAGCATTTACCAGCAAACATGTTGAAAAGCTAGCGTGCACCAAGCTGATGTGAAGAACTGTCACTCTTTGGTTTTAATACATTAGAAGTAGCACAGGAAGATGTTTCAGCCTGTACTAGACCTCATGCTCACATTCCCCAGCCGCTTCAGAGCTGGCTTGCTGCTTACAGCTCTTTAGATCTACACTCTGCTGATTGCTGAGTAGACATGATTCCTTCTTCACCTGAAATCAGCCAAGCTGTTCTCTACATGGACATCTGTGTCTTGATGTATTCGCTGCCACCTTTTCTTTCATTATTTTTTTCTGTTACTGGAGGCAACATCCTGACTGAATAAGCTCGTACCACAGTGTCACCGAAATCTGGAAATAAACTCCTTAAAACCAGTGTAGTCTGAGGAAGCAGGCACTTCTTTATTGCAGCACTGAAGACATGGGGGATAGCTCTGCCTTACACGTCCAATCAAGCATCAAAATTAATTAGTTTTTATACACATTTTTATATTAATTATTGTCACTTAAGTTCCTTTACATAAATATGCATAGTATGCTCACCTTTAAATTTAACTTTTACAATTATTGTTTTCATTAGTTATATAACCTTATTAATATTCTTAACCCAAAATAATAATTGGTCAATTCTACTCTAGCTCTACTGATTGAAATCCTTGATATTCAAATCAAGATGGGAAGGGTAAGGGGTTTCCAAGCAGCATAACTGCTGGCCGTGACTATCTCCTTAGTTTCTTAAAACAAAACAGAAAATCCAGTCATTTCCTAGTGAGGTTTCTGTAGTTACCTATTTCAAACCTAACAATTGCTTCTGTGGTTATCAAAATATTTGCAACAGCAGCACTGCTCTGGGTACAAGCCCACACTGTCCTCTCCAGCAGTCTCTGCTTGCCACCTGCTTAGGCTACAAAAAGCTGTCTTGTCTGAGACAGGGTGCTTTCTTTTCTCCTAGTCATCATGTTGACATTAGAAGTGGTGAGTCCAGGGCACTATTAACTTACTGGTGCCTTATCCTGCTAAGGTCTTGCAGGATAATTTTATGTGTTGCCACCTAGAATACTATGGGGGTACAGTATTACAAATCTGGCTCTTACATTTTCCAACTATGATTTCTATGGGAGAAATAATATCTGTAGCATTTGTACCAAATAAGCCATCGCTGAATTTGGTGTTACAAGTCAGTATCTCTTGGCACCTTCAATACTGGTCTAGAGAAAGGAGAGGAGAAAAAGGTTAGTAGTTTTGTGTGAATTGCATAGAGATGCAGTGGAGATGCATGGAGATGCAGTAGAGAGAGTCTCCCAGCACTACTGAGAAATAAAAAAGAGTAACTAGCAAAATTATATTTATTTAGACAAAACACTGCTGGGGTCTTGATTTACAAGAGAGGAGGTAAGAAGAGGTGAACTACTGCCTTAGCTGTCCAGTGCTCCCTTCCACTGCAGGAACATCTGGCCTGGAGCACTTTTTTTCCTAAGAGGAGCTGGAATTGTTTGTGAGATGGCAGTTCTGTAGGAGGTAGTGGCTGGTTTTCAAAAAGCACAGCCATTTCTGTGCTGAGCAGGGTGGGGCAGAGAGCTGGTGCCATCTGTTTGTGAGTCAAAGCTTTGATACAGCTGATAGGAAACACTTTTAAGATGTCCAAAACTCAGAGGCTGAGCGCTGGAAGAAGGATAGTTGACCATGTTACTGGTTAAAACCTGGAATAGGCAGTGAACTGCAAAGACATGAGCTTGCAACAGGAATTAATGGCGTAAAGGTCAGTCTGATGCTGAAAACTGTCATCCCACAGCTGGTCCCTCCCACCCCTGTTCTGAAAGGATTAGGGAAATTAGCAGGATATTACCTTCATCTCAGATATGTTATCAGTTCATGTTCTCCCCAGCCTCAAAAAGTCACTACAACTGAAAAGCAAACAAATGAATCTGAAGAAGCACAAAATGTGCACTGCCTGTCCCTGTTCATAACCTCTGCTTCTCGAGGGGACGGAGCAGCATGGCAGCTATTACAAACATGAAAACCTTCCAGGTGTCAGTGTGCAGATGGCTTATTCTGTATCTATACATAAAAAGAAATATTTTTTTCTGTGAGTTCCAAGCATTTCCTGAATATTGAGGAATTTACCACTTTGAAATGCCAACCAGCCAGGAAACTGCTCGCTGTTGCAGTTCATGGAGTCTCTAGTACTGGCTGGGACATTTTTCCTTAACATGCTTAGTAGTGAACAGAACTATATTAGCAATTTTACTTGTATTTCATGTTACAAAGTTATTGTGACGACTTTTTGGGGGGCTTTATTTTGTTGTTTCAGCAAAGGGCACATAGTTTTTCCTTTTGATTTTTAGCACCTTTGTAGTCGCATTTTTATCTGGCTTAAAACCAAACATGTTGTGTAGGATTATGTTCTTCTCGCTGTGTATGTCTGCAGCTGCAGATTTTTCGGCATGCTCAAGTAAATTCCTTCATTAGCAACACTGCATTGCTCTTTTGGCTCTTCCTCTGACTTTTTAATTTCTGAATGTCAACATTTAGTAATTCTCCAAGATAGAATTGATCTGTAGTGGTATATTGTTAGCCAGGCACTTGTTCTCATTATTTTTAATTTTTTTTTCTTGGTAAATAACACAGCTGGTTTAATTGATTTCTAGTTTAGTAAGCCAGCTTTGTGCTTTGTAGCTCTATCCACTCATCTGCCTTGTACCTGAGAGACAGTTTCAGTTTCATTTGTCGGCCTTTTCCCTTGTTGCAAGTCACTGTTTTATTTCTGCTGTGCTTCTGGATAACTTTACACATTTCAGTTGCATTCAGAAAAGTTTAGTAAAAAGGCCTTAGTGTTTTGGTTTTTTAAAAAAAACCCAAAACATTGTGTTCTTTCACAACTGGATCCGATATTTCCAGTTGCTAATCTGCTCTTAAATCTACAAAACGTTCATTTATATTTAAAATTTCAGATTTAATTAAAAATCTGTGAACAAAATCAGACACAGAAAATGAAAATTAATGATGTCTGCTGGTTTGGGTTTATTTCTCCTTTAAAACAAGCCCATGTAAAGCTCTTTTCTGGACAGGTTTTTGTGAACACATTACCAGAGAGATCTCAAAAACATGGGAGTGAGTTCTGAGAAGAGCAACACACATACCAGGCTTAACATTGAGCTCTGGGAGTTGAAGGGACTGATTTAGGAGGAAAGATTAAAGTAGCTAAATATACATAGCTTGGCTAAGCGATGACTGAAAGGTGGAGGGTGGGGGGCACATAATAACAGTCTAAAAATATTTGAAGGGTGTTAACATTTAGGAGGGAGAGGGATTTTATGTGGAACATGTGAGCATGCCTCGGATTAATGGGAGAGAAAGGAGGAGTAGAGGATGGGTATCAGCAGAAGCTTCCTGCCAGCATGGTGCTCTGTGCTGGGGGATCTCTTCTGTAAGGAGCTGGAATGGAAATGCTGTTGTTGGAGACTTTTAAAATTGTATCAGACAAAATATAAGGAATGTGTTTGTAAAACCAGTCCCAAGGAACAGCGTGTGTGTTGTATGAATGAGAGGCAGGTTCTCAATTAGTATTATAATTTTACACAAGAAACAGAGAACAGCGGGCATTGGTTGCTGACCAGATATGGCTTTCCACTGGAAATATCTGCTGGTTTTTCAAAATTGTTACTGTTGATTTATACTATCTGTGTTTTTGTGATATGAATAAGTGTATTAAACTGATGGACACAGGCTCTTTGTCAGATCTGAAAGAGGAAGAGCAAACTCCAAGATAAATCCTAGGAGTGCTTTCTCAGAATTTGTCTTTTGTTGATTAGTCAGACCTTGGGCAGAGAAGGGTGACAGCATTTCTCAAGCAAGGAGGTGCACATACATAGAGGGAGCTGTTACATGTCCATACGCAGATTGTGTGGAGACCCAGCACAGGAAAAAAGGAGATTGCTTATTTCTACAGTGCACGTATATCATAGAGTCACAGAATGATGAGGCTCAAAGCCTCATCCAACCTGGCCTTCAGCACTTCCAGGGAGGAGCAGCCACAGCTTCTCTGGGCAACCTAGGCCAGTGTCTCACCACCCTCACATCAAAGAATTTCTTCCCCAGGCTGTGTGTGGCCAGGGTTGCTGTGTCCCAGGTGCAAAATCCGGTGCTTCGCCTTGTTTAAATTCATACTATTGGTGATTGCCAGCTATCTTAATTTATCTAGATCTGGTCTTGCTCGTCTCCAGCTTCTTGAACAGGAAATGACACTGTTTTCATTGAAACTTTTTCATATAAAATGTCTTTAGAATAACTTTTTTTTTTTCCTCTCGAGTATGATCTGTACAGTAACTGGAAATCCCTTTTCAAGAGCTTAGATTGGAGTCTGTGGACTGGAGTGCCAGGAGTGTAACCAGTACTTGATGAGATAACCCAACAGGAATGACCCAAGTTGTTGACTGCAAGTGCTGTAGACACAGGCCTGTTTCTGAACCTGACAGTATTACAGGGAAACATACATGCATATGTGGTGTTTAGCGCAACGTTGCCTTCAGCCTTGACTGGGGATTATGAACATTCCTGCATATGAACGCTGTATCATCATCTTTAGTTGTGGAAGCATAGAAAATAGTGCTGGGAGCGGCCTTCAAAGGTCATCTCTTCTTTTCCTGTGCCTGGAGGCAAAGCCAGCTCTGCTTAAGCTCTTCATGTCTAGCCATCCTTGATGGCTGAGACTTCAGGAAAGTACTTTGACAATTCTAGATAGAGCAGCTTCCCTCTAGAAGGTAGTTGAAGCACCTAGGTATACGCAAATTTCCTTCTGGGTCCATATGCATTTTTAGGTATCTCTGCAGCTGAAACAGTTTTGTGATCCTCATGTTCCTGGTCTCCTGTCACTGCATGAGTTGTGGTTGTCCAGCTATCCATCCAACTTGTACTGTAAACTCAGAGAAGAGGTGTGGGAAGAATATAGAAGAGAATTGCTGCAGTTAACACTGCAGAAAGGAACAGAAAGAGAGCTGGGGGGAGAAATATCACAAGCTACTGTAAGGAAGCATGCAAGCTTGGCAGAATTCAGCCCGAAGTTTTCAAAGCCAGGTTGGATGAGGCTTTGTAGGATTTCCCAGCCAAACTGAATCTAAACAATTTCTCTAATGTTCTCATCAGCCTCATCCTGGGAAGCACCAGAACAAGTCCCTGCTCTGTTACTGTTGTGACCATTCATGTGTAGATGGAGGTAGAGTTATTGGATGGATTATCTTACATTTCTATGGCCTGAGGTGATAATGTGGGAAAACACAGCTGATGAGGATGTTCAAGTTATTGTGGTGGTTTGACCCACAGTGAGAACATGCGGTCATGCATTCACTCCCCCAAGCCCGTGAGATGGGATGGGAGACACAACAAAGGGGGCACGGGATTAGGAATGAAGGACAGGGAGGGCTCACTTACCAGTTATGGTCACAGGCAAAACAGACTCAAACTTGGGGAAGAAAAATCAATTTAATTAGTTGCTATTCATCTGAGTAGACAAAGCAACCACATCTGACAATACCTTCCCCCACCCCTCCCTTCTTCCTGGGCTCCAATCACTTTGCTCCCCTCTACCTTTTCCCCACTTGTAACAGCACATGGGGGCAGGGAAATGGGGGTTCAGTCAGTTCCCCTCTGCTGCTCTTCCCGGCATGAAAGTCCAGGAACAAGATGTTCCAACAAGCTTCCCACGGAGTCACGGACCTCTTTGGGCTCAGCTCCCAGCTGCAGCATGGGGGCATCCATGGGCTGCATGAGACTTTCCCCCCACTCTGGGGGTCCACTCCCTGCTGTGGCACAGGGTCACAATTCCAGTCACATTTGCCCTCAGGCTCAACTTCTCTGCTCCAGCATGGGGTCCTCCATGGCCTACATGTGGGTTCTGCTCCGCTGTTGATCTCCATGGGCTGCAAGGCTCTTCCTTTTCCTTCTCCTACTCCATCAGGTGAACTGGGTGTGTGGATCTTATCTTTTTCTCCTCTTTCCTCTGGCAAGGAAGCTCTCCTCTGTCTGTCCATCCTTTGTTTAGGCTGATCGTCCTCTTTTATTTTGTCAGTCACTTCCTCTCCAGGTAGCACACCTTCTTCTTTTCAGGACAGTCCTTCCCCTCACCAATATGGATTGGCAGAGGCGTTTCTCTAGTGTTCAC
Source organism: Caprimulgus europaeus (assembly GCA_907165065.1). The sequence goes on along the minus strand of OU015528.1, from coordinate 4,028,596 downwards.
TGGCCCAGCCTGGGCTGGGGTGGGGGGTGTCCACTTTTGGAGCCAGAAGAGCTTTTCACTCTCATAAGGTCACCCTTCCCGCACTGCAAAAAAAAAAGGCTTTTCCCTTCCCACAAACAAACCCAACACGGTTATGCACTGAAAAACTGTAGTAAGGGGTGGTGGAGAGCTTCGTAGCCTGGAGCTCCCCATGTGTACATTGTTGTACCTTAGTAAAAACTCATCTTTACAAGGAATAACTCCATGTGCCTGTGGGGCAGGAATTAGGAGACACTCTGTCTAGCCTTTAGACAAATGATGTGAGCCTGGGAAGAGCCTTGCCCATTTTCTTGCCAGTCTGTATGTGTGTGAGGGTTAGCTGGAGTACAGGTCCAGGCTACAGCTTCTCTGGTGGCACAACTGGTTTAGGAAGTTCTGCCCTGATTCTTTATCTGTTCTCCCAACTTGTGGTTAACGTGGCCACAAAATGAACTAGTGCACCAATCCATTTAAAAACAGACTGATTGGGAAAAAATGAAACCAGCACTAAAAACAAAATGGGAAGGAGTGAGGCTTATTTTTAAATTTTTTGTAATTAGCTTAGAGCAGTGTGTGTCAGTCCTTCCCCCTCACTCCCCAACCTTTTCTTCTGGTAATTGAATTGGTAAAGCTGCACGCAGTAGTTGATGGAATATTGCAGGAGGAGGAATGACCAGCGAGGAGAGAGGATATGTCCAGATTGTTTTGTGGATGAAGAATTTGTTGTTGTAACTACACCTGTGGTGGTTGACTTTTCTTTTATCTTCACTCCTTGTTTGGAACCACTAAGATGCTTCCCAGACCTGCAGGGTCTGTAACGATTGTCCCTCAGTCATGCACTTTGAGTTAAATGTCATAAACTGGCCATCAGGAAAGAGCAGTTTCTCAGTGGAGACCACACTTGTGTTTCTAGGTGTGGCTTTAGGTTATATAGTGGAAAAGGAGAAGAGTAAACATTGACCTTCTCAGCAAGAGGACATTTAAACAAGATGGGGTTTCAGTGTTTAGACCAGTTAGTAAATTAGACAACTGAGTTGTATGACCTCAGAGAGACTGACCACCCAACGGCTGCTTCCCCATGTGAGGTGCTTGACTGGCACATTCTGCCCAGCAAATAAAGCTTCAGCTTCTTTGTCATTTCACAGGAGGAAGGAGCTCAGCACTTGCACAGGCAAATGATGAACAGAGGTATGTCAGAGGAGGAGCTGAGGATGTCGTGGTGCCCATCAGTTCAATACCATGTTTTCAGGGATCTGATTGTTTTGATATTTTTTTGGAAGTACTGGCTCAGCTTTCCTTGAGGGTTGATCTCCAAATCCCCTTATTGCACGGACTGTGTGAGCTTGGGGAATCTTCTTGTGGAAGGTTAATACTGAGGAAATTCAAACATAGAATAGATGATCAAAGTGAGAAAACTTTATTCTCACAGCTGAATATAAAATTCTCTGGTACGTGTAACTGTGCTGTGGGAACTCAAACCTGACTATGAAGCACTCAAGTTACACATTGGTGTGAGGAGAGGTATCTTCATAGGTTAGGCCAGTGCAGTCAAATGCAGTATGGTTTTCTATGGACTGTTTTATGGAAAGTGGTCCCAGTATGATAGTCATACTGGTATATTAAGTTCTTCTATTGCCTCCTGTATACAGTTCTCTGGATTCAGTGTAGAAGTTAGGAATAAAAATACACGTTGTTAAAAAAAGCCTCAAAAGGAGCTTGGTCAGAGTGAATTTTGTTGTTATTAATATATCATTTAAAGAGTTGTCTCCAGCTCCTAATTAAAAATAAAGTTGCTGCCCTGAGATGGACATCTGAGATTGTCCACTGCTGTTGGGGCTACTTCCCACAGGGATTTGCCCCAGTTGCACTCCAGATAAACGGGAAAAACAAGGCACTGTGCTGCAGTACTTCCTCAGTAATAGTTTATAGATACCAACAAAGACTGAAGACCAGTGAAGAGCAAACCACAGAGTTTAGAGGTTAATGTAGGAGTGAGGGTGGAGGTTCCCAAGGAGAGGTGGAAAGATAAGGATGAGTAGGGACATGGCTATTGTGAAATTTTTATTGACTCTGGGGACAGCTGTAGCTCTGGTAGTGGAATTAAAAGTAGGAGCTGAAACAGAGTGGGAGGGAAGGACTGTGCCTTTGAATGAGTTTGGGTGCTGAACTTCACTGTATTACGTCAGTTGTAACCAAGACAAAGCTCAGAAAGAGGAGGAGAAGGACCTACAGGAGAGAGAGAGGCTGAAGCCTAAAACTCCATAAACAAGTTGCCTGCAAAAGGTTTTGAGATTGAAAGCAAGCATGCTAAGTAATCAAGAAAGATGTGACATTAATGATTGCCAAAGGTGAAGGAAGATAGGAAGGGATGAAGGGAACCCAGGCCAGAGAAGGAAAAGTCATGTCCTGCATTTTCTCTTGCCTTGAAAAAGCTGGGCTGGGAAATAGGGAAGCCAGCAGAATCTTCTCACCAAGGCTTTGGTAAGAAAACAAGGTTTGTGATGGTTTGAGAGTCAAAGATAGAATTAAAGCTAATGTTGAACATTCCATCAGTAAGAGTTGAGTGTCTGTGCATCTTGATGAGAAGCTGGAATTAGCCGTCAGGAAGACAAATGTGGTTTTTGACATATGCAGCCCTGTTTCTTGGAAAGGTGATGCCCAGGAAGGCATTTAGTGTAGCTGGGAGGAGGAAGCAGTGGAATGAATGATGGAAAGTAAGACTGTGGAGGGAGGTGTGGATAAGGACAGACCCCGGCTGCAGTTATTCCCGTCTTGTCCACGTACATGTGAACACAACACACACAGCTTTTGCCTGAAGTGTCATCCTGGTAAGATTTACCTGGCAGTTAGTTTTGCTTTGTACACAGAGAAACGTTGAGGTTTGGTGGGCAACTGAGGTGTCCTTAAATTCCCACTTATATCTACATTTATTTGTCATGCTGCCTGATGCACACAGTTCATCTCATTTCTGTTGATTGTCATCAGTAGTTAACCAAATGCTTAAGAAGTTTGGGAGACAGCCGTGTCCCAGGAGCTATCATGAAGTGACACAAAGAGACTGAGATGCTAATTGAGATGGCTTCCTTGACCTTGCTTTGATTAACTTTCGTAGTTGCATCTTTAGTTCTCTTGACTTTGCTGCACTTCACAGGTACGTGCATATGTTTGCTTTAGGTCCAGAAAAGATACTGCTACCAAGGAGCAGATACCTTCATACAGTTTCCCACTGGAAGGATTTTGCAGAAAACATTGAGTTCTTTGTTCTCACCCATCACAGGAGAGAGACCTTTGGTTCTTTTACTTTCTTTGGCAACATGTGTGCAAAAAAGTATAAGGCTCAAAGAGATCCTTTATCTACCTCTCTTGCAATCAATAATACACCATTACTAGCAGAAAGCCAGCACGAAGCTTTGAGGTGGGACTGGAAAATGCTTTCTATGGCTGTGGGAATTTCCTTGATTTTCTCCCATCACAGAATCCCAGACGGGTTTGGGTTGGAAGGGACCTTCAAGCTCATCCAGTTCCAAGCCCCCTGCCAGCAGCAGGGACACCTTCCACTAGACCAGGTTGCTCAAAGCCTCATCCAACCTGGCCGAGAACACTTCCAGGGAGGAGCAGCCACAGCTTCTCTGGGCAACCTGGGACAGGGTCTCACCACCCTCACACCAAAGAATTTCTTCCTCACATCTCATCTCCATCTCCATCTCCCCTCTTCCAGTTTCAAGCCATCATCCCTTGTTCTGTCACTCCCTGCCCTTGGCCAAAGTTCCTCCCCAGTCTTCCTGGAGCCCCTTCAGGTACTGGGAGGCCACTAGAAGGTCTCCTTGGAGCCTTCTCTTCTCCAGGCTGAACAGCCCCGACTCTCTCAGCCTGTCCTCACAGCAGAGCTGCTCCAGCCCTCGCATCATCCTCATGGCCTCCTCTGTCTATGACCTGATGTCATGTGCCCCAGAACTGGGGGCAGTACTCCTTAGAGGCAAATGCTTTTCTCCTCTGATGTTGAAAGTAGCACAGGAGCAGAATGGAGAATAAAAAAGCTTCTTTATTCACTTCTCTGAGCAGCACCTTCCTGGAGAACCCCTGAATGCCACATTTTGCAATTTCGTGTAAGACAGAGTGGGAGCTAAATTGATGCCCTTGGAAATGTATCTGTTAGGAGTGAGAGGTAAAGAACATCAGAGTATCTCCTGACTCCTTTTTCATGCCATGCTTCCCAGGGGAAGGCTACGAGGAGGATAAAGAGCTTTTGGGTGTTGCGCTGCAGTTGGTGTGTTGGCTAGAGCTTCGTGAAACCCAATGCGTGGTTTTGACAGAGGAGGCACAACTGTTGGCAGGTTCTGGTGACCGCAGCAGGCCCCAGCGGGAGTTATTCTAAGAACACAACATATGATCAGATTACTGAGGGACACTTTACATGGCTCTAAAAAATGAACCATCTGACGGTTTATGACAGCTCTGCCTGTTCCAGCCAAGAGAGGAGTGCTGGTCTGTGCTGACCCTGCAGCCAGGGTTGTGAAACAAAGAAAGTGCCAACCTGCAGGCTTCCAGCCACCTACTAACTTCACTACATTGAACTGCTGGTTAGAAAAACAGAAGACATTTAGGACTTGCTTCTCTTGCAGTTTTGATCCACATTCTTGCTGCAGAGTTGACTGGGCTTGGCAATTTGTGTAGTTCTATATTTAGTTATCCCTGTGATGCTAATGTCTCCGTAGAGTGATCTGGGGTTGTTTTTTTTGTTGTTGCCGGTATCTTTATTAACTTAGTATACTCTGCCACCTTTCTGTTTTTCCCTGGCTCTGTGGGGATGCACTTCTGGAAGAGGAAGGCTGTATCAGAGGTGGTGGCAAGTAGGAAGTGAATTCTAAAACTGGCAATTTTGAGGATCCACATTAAAATGCTCCCTCAAGAATTTCTGTACCAGGTTCTAATATGTGCAATTTGTACAATACTTTCCCCTCCTTCTAGCCTTCTCCAGTGAAGTACCTGGCCTGAGAGAACTTTGCAATTTTTGCTGATGCTGTCAAACTTAAGAAAACTTAAGGAAACACCTCCCACCTTCCCAGACTTGGCTACAGTTTATTGCCTCTCCTCCTCGCTTCCCAGTCTCAGCTTCCCTGGTTTTATTCTCCATAACACTCATGTCGGTAGTTAGGGTCCGGCGACCGGAAGATATCGCGCTGTACGGAAAGATAAGACCCCTCTCCCGTAAGCAGACGGAAGTGACGTTGTAAATCTAAGGTATATAACACCGTGCTACACACTAATAAAACGCCATTTGCCATCCACCACATTGGTGTCTGTGAGCTGATGGCCCGAGCGGCCTGGGGGTGGTCGCCGTGCCGTTCCTGAACCAGATCGTCACGCCTCTGAGAGGCAACACACTCAGTCCCTCCTGATTCCTTTGATGAGGTACTTGGTGGCACAGGAGGTTGGGGTCACTGTGTTAACGTTTTTTTCTGCCAGTCCTTGCTTTTTAGTTTTTGATCTCTGGTACTTCTTCCTGCTCCTCTGCTCCTACATGGGTTCTCAATGGGCTGCAGTCCTTTCAGGGTTGTCCCTGCTGTGGCATGGCTCTTCCATGGGCTGCAGGTGCCTCAAAGCGGACTCCGTCTGCCATGGAGCACCTCTTTCCAAGAGTACTTTTCCAACCAGGTCCCTAACAATGTGCCCTGACATGGTCTCTTCTCCTCTCCTCCTCTCCTCCTCCTCTCCTCCTCTCCTCCTCTCCCTTTATATGTCTTGCATGTCTCCTCACGTGTCTTCTTTTAGGGGATCCTTTTCTATGTCTCTTTGCATTGTCTCCTGCCCCTCATGGTTATTGCCCTTCCCAAAACGTGCTTGAGCAAAGGTAGCTTGTGAGGTTCTGATAGGTTGTGGTTTTCATCCATTTTGGAGGTGGCTGGGATTGGCTGTGCCTGGCACTGGGCTGTTCATGGTGTCCTCTTGCACAGATTTCCCCCGCAGCCTTCTACTGCTGAAGTAGAATGGAGCTCGGTCTGTATGATCTCTTGACTTTCATGGAAACACAATTAAGCTAAATTTACTCCATAACATTTCTTATATCCAGTTGAGAATTAGTTTTGCAAGGATGACCTATATTTGAGGCCGTGTCTGGAGAGTTTCCATGTGTTCAAACTGTGGGTATAGCCCAACACACACCCTTTAAAAGTTGCTCTGAAATTCTCCACATCCACTTCTCTTCAAGGCTGATTGTTCCTCTCTCCCCCATTAACTCATTCCCCTTGCCTCTCAAAGGATCCTCATGGTGTATATAAATTTTCCTTCTTGTTTCTCTATAGATAATGAGGTTTGAGCACCTTCGTTTGTTCTGCACATTTCCCACTTCTGACATGTGTCAAACTGTCCTGAAATTTGGTATATGCCAGCACCTGTGCGAAAAGAATCGCTTCTGTTGTTTCTTACCTTTCAACTTGGATCCAAGTCCTACATATGGAGGCTTTGAAAAGCCTTAAATATTATTCTTGGCACTAGAAATGGGTGGTGTGAGTATGTGTTGCTAGAGATTGGTCTCGGCTTTGTAAAAGTGGTTACATTGGCTGGAAAATCAGCCAGGTGGAAGGGAGCAGAGCAGCATCTGCTACCACCACGCTCTCCTGAGCATGTCACCGTGCTCGTGCTGAAGCTGTGGGAACTGGAGAGGTCAGTGGTTGCATGCGGGGGTTGTGTTTGTGGCTCAGAATAGTTCCCAGTTTGTATATCAGGGAGCTGAAGCTGTTTTCTTCTCTCAGCTATGGACCTGATGCTTCTCCCAGGGCAATAAGGAGAGCTTCTGTAATGACACAGTTAGAAAAAGATTAAGATCTCTAAATGTAGAATGTTTTCCTATCCTTATGTGTGTTCTGATTCTGTTTCATGAATGTGGCCTCCATGCAGTCGTGGACATTTACATTCTTCTGTTTCAGAAACAGATGGAATTAGGAGCTTTGCCATCCTCTCCATAAAGGGCTAGGTGGTCAGTCTCTAGCACAGAGACCTTCCTTGCATTCATTTTTTCAGGGTTGAGTTAGACAAGTGTTTAAAATAAAAACAAGCATCAACTTTTTCATGGAGTGTTAAACTAATGAAATAAATACTGCATCTCTTTTCACTGCTTGCTTTTTTGACGTCTGTGTTGTCCCACTGGACAATTTCTCCATTTAGCCAATAAACTTCCCACAGAAAATAGTGAGTTGTTGTTATAAATAAACTCCACAAGAGCTATGGCTTTGCTTCCCAGTTTATTCCTGCTTTATTCCTCAAATACTTGCAGCTATATAAGATGTCTCACTGCCTTGCACTTCCCACTCCTAACTCTTTGCTGAGGTACCATATAGCTACTAGTGTGGTCACCGTAAATGTATTATTTTGTAGACCCTGCTCTTTCTGTCATGTTTTCTGCCTTGAATCAGCCCAGATGTGTGGCTGCTGCTCTTCCATTTCTGCTCTTTATTCCTCCATCTCCAGGAAGGCAATCATAGAATCACAGAATGTTTTGAGTTGAAAGGGACCCACAAGGATCATCCAGTCCAACTCCTGTCCCTGCATAGGACAAGCCCAACATTCACACCATGTCACTGAGGGCACATGGTGGCCAAATGCTTCTGGAATCTTGTCAGGCTTGGTGCCATGAGCACCTCCCTGGGGAGCCTGTGCCAGTGCTCCACCCCCTTCTGCCTCAAGAACCTTTTCCTCATGGCCAAGCTCACCCTCCCCTGCCACATCTTCCTGCCATGTCCTCTGCTCCTGGCGTTGGTGGCCAGAGAGAAGAGATCAGCACCAATAAAGACAATAAAATCAGAGTGTCTGCTCCGATTTGATACATGGGAGCTGGTGTACAGAACCTGCATATTCTGCCTCATGTCTTAGTCTGCTCTGAAATATCTCTGTGACACTAACTATGACACAGGTCTAAGCTGGCTTCTCCTGTTCACTGCTGAAGTTGGCAGTACCTCAGCCTTCTCTGCTTCTCTTCCTGATTTTTAAATACTGACCCGAGTCTTTTACAGTTTCCTCCTCTCATTCCAAGCAATTTAAAATTTGGTGCTGGTGACCTTGTAGCTTCACATTTTGTCAGCCGCTTCATTCATGTTGCTCTTAATACTATTTTCTTCACCTGCCACCATGACCTTCTTTTCTTTGCCTCTCTGCACAGGCCTCTCCTCTCACATTGAACGTAAAGTGACTTATCTTAATTTGCCTTGGCCCTGAAGGGCAAATCTCACTGTGTCATCTCTTAAAATCAAGGTGTAAAATCTGTCTTCAGCGCCTACAATGTATAGAATCATAGACTAGTTTGGGTGGGAAGGAACCTTCTAGTCCAATCCTCCTGCAGTGAGCAGGGACAGCTTCAACCAGATCAGGTTGCTCAGAGCTCTGTCCATCCTGCCCTTCATTGTCTCCAGGGATGGGTCTTCTAACACCTCTCTGAGCAACCTGGGCCAGGGTTTCACCACCCTCAGTGTAAAAATTTTTTCCCTTGGATCTAGTCTGGATCTCTGCTATTTTAGTTTAAAGCCATTACCCCTTGTGCTATCAGTACAGACCCTGCTAAAAAGTGTGTCTCCCTGTTGACCTACTGGAATGAGTCCAGAGGAGGCCATGAGGATGATCCAAGGGCTGGAGCAGCTCTGCTGTGAGGACAGGCTGAGAGAGTTGGGGCTGTTCAGCCTGGAGAAGAGAAGGCTCCGGGGAGACCTTATTGCACCTTTCAATACTTAAAGGGGACCTATAGGAAAGATCATAGAATCCCAGACTGGTTTGGGTTGGGAAGGACCTTCAAGCTCATCCAGTTCCAACCCCACTGCCAGCAGCAGGGACACCTTCCACTAGACCAGGTTGCTCAAAGCCTCATCCAACCTGGCCTTCAACACTTCCAGGGAGGAGCAACCACAGCTTCTCTGGGCAACCTGGGCCAGTGTCTCACCACCCTCACACCAAAGAATTTCTTCCTCACATCTCATTGCAATTTCCCCTCTTCCAGTTTCAAGCCATCGCCCCTTGTTCTCTCACTCCCTGCCCTTGGCCAAAGTCCCTTCCCAGCCTTCCTGGAGCCCTTTCAGGTACTGGGAGGCCACTAGAAGGTCTCCCCGGAGCCTTCTCTTCTCCAGGCTGAACAGCCCCAACTCTCTCAGCCTGTCCTCACAGCAGAGCTGCTCCAGCCCTCACATCATCCTCGTGGCCTCCTCTGGACTGGCTCCAGTAGGTCCATGTCCTTGTGCTGTTGGTGGCCCCAGCACTGGAGGCAGCACTGCAGGTGGGGTCTCAGGAGAGCGGAGCAGAGGGGCAGAATCCCCTCCCTGGCCCTGCTGCCCACGCTGCTCTGGGTGCAGCCCAGGACACGGTTATTGGCCTCTGTACTGCCAGTGCACGTTGCCGGCTCATGTCCAACTCTTCTTCCCCCAGCACCCCAAGTCCTTCTCAGCAAGGCTGCTCTCAATCCCTTCATCCCCAGCCTGCATTGATACCAGGGGTTATCCCGACTCAGATGCAGGACCTTGCATTTGGCCTTGTTGAACCTCGTGAGGTTCACACAGGCCCACTTTTCCAGTTCAAGTCCCTCTGGATGCCATCCCATCTCAGGCCTGTCAACCGCACCACTCAGCTTGGTGTCATCTGCAAACTTGCTGAGGGTCCACTCAATCCCACTCTCTATGTCATTGATAGTACTGATCCCTATACAGACGCCTGAGGGACAGCGCTCGTCACCGATCTCCATCTGGACATTGAGCCATTGACCACTATGCTTGTTGCATAATTGGACAAGGATTCTTTCACCTCTCCCAGCTAGTGCTCCACCTTCTTGTTGATGGGAGTTCCCTATAACCTTACAGAAAGCTAAGCTTCCTTCTCTCTTAAGAATGTCCTTCCTTTTGGGATGCCTGCAAGAGTCTGAAAGCACTTTTAATTCACTGTATTATGTCACACTGATGAATTCTGCCTAACTGTTCTGATATACTTCCCCAGTGTTGTTTCTTTTCTTGTACTTAGACTCAAAGAATGACACTCATTTAGGTTGGAAGGGATCTCTTCAGATTGTCTAATCTGGTCCTACTGCTCAAGCAGGGTCAGCTACAGCAGGTTGCCCAGGATTGTACCCAGTCAGGTTTTGAGTATCCTCCAAAGATGGAGATTCAAAAACCTCTCTGGGCAGCCTGTGCCAGTGTTTGCCAGTAAAAAAGTTGTTTTTTTTTTTCTTTTTTATTCTTGTTTTCAAACAGAATTTCATGTGGTTTAGTTGGTACCTATTATTTCTTGTCCTGTCACTGGGCACTATTGAGAGGAGGCTGGCTCCCTCTTCTTCATTGCCTCCTATCAGATGTTTATATGCATTGATTAAAAAGTCCCCCTGAGTCTTCTCCAGAATGAACAGTCCCAACTCTCTCAGCCTCTACTCATATGAAAGATTCTCCAGTCCTTTAATCATTTTCGTGAACCTTTTTGCTGGACTCACTCTGGTATGTCCACATCTTTCTCGTGCCAAGGAGCCCACAGCTGGACACAGTACTCCAGATGTTGCCTCAGCAGTGCTGAGAGTGACCTGTTGGCAGCAGTCCTCCTAATGCAGCCTGGGATGTTTTTGGCCACCTTTGCCAGGAGGGTGCATTGCTGGCTCATTGTCATCTTGTTGTCAACCAGGATCTCATCCCTTCGGCCAGTTTTCAGTCCACCTCCTTGTCTGCTCATCTAACCTCTACTTTATCAGGTTGCCTATGAGGATGTTGTGGGAGACAGAGTCAAAAGCCGTACTGGAGTCACAGTATATACAGCTCAGTACTCATCCACCAAGCCAGTCACCTCACTGTAGAAGCTATCAGGTTGGTTAAGTATGATTTCCCACTTGTAAATCCATGTGGACTGCTTCCAGTCACCTTGTCCTTTATGTATCTGGAAATGGTTTCCAGGATTACATGCTCCATCACCTCCAGGGACTGAGGTGAGGCTGACTGGCCCGTTACCTCCCGGATCTTCCTTCTTGCCTTTCTGTATATCTTAGGGTGAGTGACTTTCCTTTGTCTTCTTTGTACTGGCATTCTTGATGCATGTTTGCATCTTCTACACACTGTGGTGATGCAATTATTAAGCAAAGCATATGATTCTCCTTTTTATTGGTAATTTTTTAAGCTTGCAGATGCAAGCTGGGAAGTAGAATTTGCAGCCCAAAGTTCTGCTTCTAAAACTCTGACCTCTACCATGTGAACTAACAAGTACCTTTCTAAGACAGAAAATAATTTGACAGAGTATCACACCACTGCTGATCTCTAGAGATGGATCATTCCATTGTGCATCTTTTCCCTGGGGTTCTAGCTTTCTAACCTTGTATTTGCATTATTTCTCTGTTCCAGGCCGAAATGAGCTGATTGCCCGCTATATTAAGCTGAGAACAGGGAAAACACGCACAAGGAAACAGGTAAGTGTAAAATTTTCCCTTGAAACAATAACTTCTTTGGACCAGTAGACATGATGAGGGCTCATGAGAACAAATCCCTTGCTATTAGTTTCTGGTTTTGCTGGAAAGATGTTGCTGTGCAGAGCTGGTTAATAAGAATGATGGGGAGAGTTAGATCAGGTGTTTTACAGTAGGATTGTAATGCTCATGTCTCCCAACCACACCATGGCACACGCATTTTTCTACTGTTAAACTGTGTGTGATTTTATTTGTTTGGTCTGCTAATTAATGTTTTGGTGAACATCACTGGTTCTTTATAGGAGGAAACTTTGTTCAGCCCAGACAGATGGACAGCAATGGTGATTTTGAAAATACCTGGCACACGGGATGAAAAAGGACTCTTTTATAATTTGGGAATGATAGTCCCAGGCTATGCTGGACGAAGAACTGAGCAACCTAGACCTGCTTTGGGTGGGGAGTTGGTGGATGATATCCAGAAGTTTCTTCCAACCTAAATTAATTTATGATGTGTTTTGGCCCACATTAGATATGGGGAAGTTCTGAGAGTCATTATAAAGCAGCCAGGGATATTGAACTCCCAAGTGGAGGCCAAGATGGGGAGCAAAGAGATCAGAACAATCAGTCTCTAGAAAGGTTGGGCTCTTTAGTTTTAGAGGTGGTCTCTAGCTTGATAAAGCCATTTGAACTGGAAAAAGCCTTAAATGGCCCATCTTTGCTGGTCCCTCACTTCATTTCATGACATTTAAATTATGTTGAGAAAAGCATCTCATTGCTACCTCAACCCTTCCTCCCCCCAACCCTAAATAACTCCCTACTGCAGAAGGTGCCTAAAGGATGTTTACTTCTGCAAGCAGCTACCAAGTACTCTTCTGGAATTAAGATGGATTTTGTCTTTCAATGCAGGTATCTAGTCACATCCAGGTCCTGGCAAGGCGGAAAGCTAGAGAGATCCAAGCCAAGCTCAAGGTATGATGGGTATTCTTTAAGATATCACATAAGTCCCCTGCGTCAGCCATTCCCTCATCCATTCCCTCTTTGAATAGCCTTAAAAAAGGGTGCGGTTCGCCGCTGAGCTGTAGTAAGTTGTGGAGGAAAAGGTACTTCCCAGGAAGTGTTGTGCAAACGCTTGTATTGTTGTAGCTCTGTGATGCCTGGAGCCATTCTATTTAAAGAAAAAAGAAAAAATAACGTTAAATTTTATGTTCTGATTTCTAGCTCAGGTTTATGCTTCTGTCATCCAAGTCTGAAAGACCCTTAGACTTGGGAGTATGCAAAGAATGTTTACCTGTGGAGAAGGGGTTTATGGTTACAAATGCTGACCTGTAATCAGTCCCTGGTGTTGTGGTGGACTTGGGAAAGGGCAGCTGTACAGTTACTGCAGTGCTAGTTCCAACTCTACTAGTGGTAGTGATGTGGAGTTGTCCATGAGAAAGTGTTCTGAGTTGGCTTAACCACTGAGAGGAAGGAATAAAGCCAGCTGGCATCTTCTCAGGTAAAAATAGTTCCAGCTTTACCCCTTGATTAATTCAAAACTGATTTGAAGAGGCCTGGTCTAAGGAGAAAGAAAATGGTTGACTACTTGCTTGAGCAAATCTCTTGTTTTCCTTTCTATAGGAAGAGCTCTGGGATCACGCTAATGAACTGATTCCTCTTGACACTTATTTCCACTCAGATTTGAAGCAGGGAGATGGTTTATGTGTTTAGACTGGAATTGCCAGGAATGTCGAGAAAGTCAAGTTTATAGGTGACAATCGCACAAGAGGATGTCCCCTGTTAGAATGTGAGCCCCAGAAAGGGCTTGCTGAGCAGGACATGAAGTCCAGTCCTCATTAAGTGTAACTGAGAGCCAGAGAAGTAAGGTGCACACTGACCTTCCTGATTAGCTATGGCAGTAAGTGATCTGGAAGGAAGTGGGTTTCCTTCCCTGATCTTCCATACTTCAGGAGATGGTGAGGGTCTTGACAGCTCAGTCCAGCCCTGACTGTTGAGCAGACAGCTGTTAGTATGTCATTCTTCTTGGCTGTGGGTTTAACTGTGTGAATTTTAACCAGGGCAAGTGCCAGATTCTGCACCTGGGACACGGCAACCCTGGACACACACCCAGCCTGGGGAAGGAGAGGGTGGAGAGCAGCCCTGCAGAGAGGGACCTGGGGCTTCTGGTCCATGGCAAGTTGAACATGAGCCAACAGTGTGTCCTGGCAGCCAAGAGGGACACCCGTGTCCTGGGGGCATCCAGCACTGCACTGCGAGCCGGGCCAGGGAGGGGATCGTCCCGCTCTGCTCTGCACTGGGGCGGCCTCAGCTCCAGCACTGGGGACAGTTTGGGCACCACAGGATAAAAAGGATCTAAAGCTGCTGGAGAGTGTCCAGAGGAGGGACACAAAATTGGTGAAGGGTTCAGAGGGGAAGGGTATGAGGAGAGGCTGGAGTCACTTGGTTTGTTCAGCCTGGAGAAGAGGAGACTGAGAGGAGATCTCATGGCGGTCTGGAACTTCCTCCCAAGGGGAAGAGGAGGGGCAGGTGCTGAGCTCTTCTCTCTGGCCACCAATGCCAGGAGCAGAGGACATGGCAGGAAGATGTGGCAGGGGAGGGTGAGGTTGGCCATGAGGAAAAGGTTCTTGAGGCAGAGGGTGGTGGAGCATAGGAACAGGCTCCCCAGGGAGGTGCTCATGGCACCAAGCCTGACAAGATTGCAGCAGCATTTGGCCAACCTGTGCCCTCAGGGACATGGTCTGAATGTTGGGCTTGTCCTGTGCAGGGACAGGAGTTGGACTGGATGATCCTTGTGGATCCCTTCCAACTCACAGCATCCTATGACTGGCTGGCTGGGCAACTCCTTGCTGGGCACCAGAAGTGGACTGTCTGTGAGTGAACTGTTGGCACTCTGTATTGACCAGTGCTGAAGTGCACCCATCGCTATTGCCAGCAGTGACTGCCTGAGTCACACCTGCACCCCCACATCCTGTCCCCAGCACCAATTTCGAAGGGAGTGTTGTGGCTGTTATCAGCCTGTTGTGTTTCCAGCTGCTCAGGTAAAGAGAAGGAGCCACAAATTACAACGGTCTAATTCAGTGCTTCTAGGTAGGCCTGAGCCTGAAACCTGCTGTGCATTAAGTGGTCAGTTCAGGTGGAGACCTGCTCAAGAGGCAAGTTAGAGCGAGCAGGAAACAACAGCTGCCCGGGGTGTTAAAAGGTTTACTGCTGCTTCTATCTGTAACCTTGGTTCCGTTCCTTGCATGTCACAGCTCTGGGATTTGGCATGATTGAAAAGCTGTTCAGCCAAGCCCGTTTCCACTTAGCAGACAGGAGCTGGCTGTTTTCCTTCTCGGGGAACGAAGGTGTCTCGGGGAGCTCCATGGAGCCGTTGGTTCTTCTTTTTTTCCAGCACCCTAGGCCATGCTGTGAGCTCTGCCCAGCTGCCTGCAGTGAAACCTTCCCCAGGACCAGGCTGTTCCTTTCTGCCCACAGAGGCAGGTCTGCAGCTATGATTCAACTCATTTACTTTGCTTTCACTACTCATTTTCGTAGAGCAAGGAAATGAAATCACAAAAGCTGCTGCCATTCCCTCAGGTTTCTGCTGGTATTGTGTGTTCTTCTAGTGCTCTTCACTTCCCAAGCCAATATACATATTTAAATCCCAGAGATCAGAGCAGCTACATGCTGACTTTTCAGAGCAATTATTCCACACAAGTTGGGCTGTCTTCTCTCGGTGTGCACTGTGCTTAGGACAGAAAGAGGTGGGAAAGTCTGGTAAAGCTTGGAGAAAAATCTATTCCCACAAGTGAGTAGTTTTCCGTGTCCTGGGTGGCTAATAGATATCACCTGTGCTAAGGAAAAAGAGGGAAATAGTGGTGAAATCATCATCATCATCAGCAGCAGCATGATCATAATCAGCATCATCATCATGTGTTTTGAGAATAACAAAAGAAAATACAAACATTGCAAATGTTTGGGAAAAGGTTTTGTTGATTAATTTTCTTTTTTTGTGTGTACTGGAAACATGATACAAATGAATACAGAACTGTTAGCTGAAAGAGATGGGAGATGTCTTTTACAAAAACATACTTTTTCCATCAGTCTGTCAGGCATTTAAAGAAAATGGAAAAACATTAATAGAGAGAAAATAATTAGGTTAATAGATAAAATCTTTTCCCTTCTTAATTGTGGTGGGTTTTTTGGGTTTTGTTGTTTGTTTTTTTTTTACTTTAATACTGCCACAAATAAATGCTTCTTCCCCATAAACTCATGTATAAATTCAGATAGACAAATACTATTTTTTCAGTGAGAAAGTAAGGAGAGGGAAAAAAATCCTTTTCTGCTATAGCAACTGGGAAATTGTCCTTATGTATGTCATGAAAAAAACAGGAAGGAGTCCTTACCCTTAAAAAATATTGTAGGTAATCCTGAAAGTATTCCCTAAAGCATAATTTAAATTGGATTCTGAAAAACTTTGGAGAATCTTAGGAACTTTCTCAGCGATTAATAAGTTTCCCTTTTATTCACTTGAGTGGTACTAACAGGAGTCACAGACACTGTGAAAAGAAGATTTATATGTTTTGCCCGTTCCTACTGATCATTCCACTTCAATGTTATCATTTATGCTTGAGCTTTTCTTGTGCCTCCTTCAAATGTTTTTATGTCAGATGTGTTGGAATCCCTGGGCTTTGAACTTCAGAAAACCTTGGAGAAGGTGGAGAGGTTAGAGAGAATGGAGAGACCTGAGGGTGAGAACTTAACTGCAGTTCAGTGAACCCAAGTGGGAGGTGAGAATTCCTGAAGAAGACAACTAGAGCTTGCCTCTTTCAGCAGTTTCTCCAAGCCATGAATTCATATTGGTGGCATAGCC
Organism: Caprimulgus europaeus; assembly: GCA_907165065.1. The sequence goes on along the minus strand of OU015528.1, from coordinate 4,012,322 downwards.
ATTATAATTATAATTGTCACAGAGAAATGTGGACTGTTTGAAAGATGAAGTTTAATTGTAGGGGATGTAGGAGAGGCAGAAGGTGGGGAAGTGCTTCTGTTTATCTGTTTATTCCTTGGAAGAAGAAATGAAGAATGGTAGCCTTCAGACAGAACGGATGACTGCTTAGCAGTCTGTAAACCAGTGATCGCAGTGTTTCAGAAAGGATGATTAATCACATCTGAAGCTATAGTGATGGGTGAAAGATGTAGGTGCTTGGAAGAGTTCTTAGGACAGTTATTGGTGAGTCTGCTGCCCAGGTTTTCAGAGATGGTTGTTCCCTGCAAAGAAGCTGATGAGAATCCTGGTTATGCAGCATTAGACCAGGCAACTCGTTTATCATGATAATAATTCTCTTTTTTTCTGTTTCTACTCTTGCCCATAGGATCAGGCAGCTAAAGATAAAGCCATGCAGAGTATGGCTACAATGTCATCTGCCCAGATTATCTCTGCAACTGCCTTCCATAGTAAAATGGCCTTGCCTGGTCTCCCACGGCCACCCTACCCTGCTGTTTCTGGGGTGAGTGAATCAGTGTCTTGGAGGAGTTGGGCTGAAGACACTTGAGTATTTGAAAGGGTGTTGGAACCTGCTCAGGAAAATCCTGAGGACATCAGAAAGAACAGGCCAAAAGGCATTGTTTTTGTAGAGCGAATCTGTCATGTGGCATCAAAAGTTTGGCTCTGATTCTTTGCTCACACCGATGTAAAACAATAGAATTTCACTATATGCTTTTTTTTTAAACTGACAAAAGTGAGAGAACAATCAGATCCTTTGGATTTTCAGCTGCCTGAAATATTTTTAGGAAAGTCTGTATCACTTTCTTAGTCCAGAATGTTGCTGGATTAAAACCATTTGGGCCGTCGTGACCCTTTCTCAAGCTTATCTTTCCCAAGCTCATCCTGAGTGCTTAGATTGCAAATTGATGGCCCTTATGTAAAATCCATAATAAAGGAGGCCTGTCAGCATCCCCTAACTTTTGAGTTGGGCCTAATGAGCTTTTGCTGAGCTCTCATGGGGAAAATGGTCCCTCCAAGGGAGTGAGCATCATTAAAGCTTTGGAGATGGAGGCACAAGGTGCGTACATAGCATTTAACATTAAAAACCACTATTGGGTCAGTTGCTTGCATGCCACTAGCAGTAGTGTGTGGAAAGAAAATGAAGACCAGTCAGCAGCTCCACAAGGATTAAACCAGGAAGGTAGAAAGAAGAGATACAGCTCAGTCACATCTTAAAAAGTCTGTGACCTTGCCATTTCTTTCCTCAGAAGGAGCAAGCCTTGCTTTTCATCTCTGTCCTCAGAGTGGTGACTTTTACCTGTATGTTGTTCTCTTGCAGTTTTGGCAAGGACCTTTGCCAGGCCAAGCTGGATCTTCCCAAGAGTGAGTATTCCTTCACATGAGCATCCAGAGCAGGTGCTTCTGCTTCTTTCTCTCTGCTGCCTGAGGAACACCATTAGCTGTTATAGGATTTATAAAACACACAAACTTCTTTACTGTGAGGGTGTCAGAGCATTGGGACAGGCTGCCCAGTGAGGTTGTGGAGTCTCCATCTCTGGAGATGTTCAAACCCACCTGGACACTTTCCTGTGCAACCTGGTGTGGGGAACCTGCTTTGGAAGGGGGGTTGGACTGGATGATCTCCTGAGGTCCCTTCTAACCCCCACCATTCTGGGATTCTGTGAATGTAGTTTTTGGACTACAGACAGATTCTCAGACAGATTCTCTGATCATGGATCTCAGATGTAAGGCCTGTGATTGAAGACAAACTGAGAGTCATGAGAGAATCTGAAATAGGCAGAACCTTCATATGTCTTCATATGGTACCTTCAATATGGATTAGAGCCCTTTAAGTTGTCCCATGACTCAAGCAGCCTAATGTAGGTTATATTAGGGAGCTATTGAGTGATAGAGGCGAGGCTGCTGCAGCTCCATGCTCCCAAGTTCCACAGCCCCGAGCCACAGCCCCACTCACTCACAAACACTGGATCCACCAGATCAGTCAACCTCCAGACTGCAGTTTCTCTCAGTACCCCTGAAAGCATCCTTGCCCCTGGAGTCACACACAGCTGACTCCCAAACCATCTGCTTGCTGGCCAGTCTGGCTTGATCATGGCTAGTGATCACAGCCTCACTCGCTGCTGGCACTCCAGAAACACACACACACAGAGAACTGAGAGCTCCTCGTGCAGGAAAACAACTAGAAATAGAATTTGGTGAGAAGATAGGACAGACTGCACTGATAGGGTGTAGGGCAGGGACAGACAACTGCACTGACCTTCCTACGTGAGACTGACACTTTTCATTGCCATATTCTCCCTAAACATCCCCATAATACATAATACATCTTGTGCAAGCCCAAAATGCTCTTCCCTTGCATCCCACAACTTAAGGACAAGCAACTGTGAGGGAGTATGTTCTTCATGCAAGCTGTGAGTTCCTACTCTCTTGTGGTGCTATTTTTAATGTTTGTGGAGCAGATCAGGGAACTATTAAAATACTTTGGGGGAAAAAATGGCTAGTGAAAGATTGGAAGTCATCCTAGGAGAAATAAAAAGTAGATTTTATGCCTTTAACTTGAAAGTGAATGAGGAGGCATTAATGTGAGAAGTTCTTTTAGAAGTTTAAAAGTATCCACAACCTCTGATGCAAGATGATGTCTCCATATCCTTATTTTTCTTACAGTGGTGTTAAAATTAAGCTGAGCTGTCTTGAAAGCTAGGTTCAGTTGTGGGTGTTGAACATCTCTGAATCTGGGCCTAAAAGTCTTGAGAGGCATCCAGCCCAGATGTATATCCACTTCCATAAGTTTAAATCTATCTTTGGTTGAAAGAAAAGGAGAAATGAATGGGCACCAATTTATTAACAGGCTGAGGAGGGTCTGAATAACCAGTCTGCAGGAAAATCTTACGCAGTCCAGTCCTGGCCCCTTACTGGTTTTTGAGTCTTTCTCCATGGCCCTCTCTTGCCCATGCAGAAAGATCATTTCCCAAAGACACTTAATGCCACTTTCTCCCTGAGGAGAAATACTTGATCTAATCTACACAGACAGTTGGTCAAGAGTCTTTTTGTTTGTTTTGGGTTCTTTTTGTTAACTATCTCTCTTGTGTACTTCTGTAGTGTGAAGCCTTTTTCTCAACAACCTTATGCTGTACAGCCTCCGCTGCCATTACCAGGTAGGTAAGGAAATGTAGTTTCTTGCTTTGAAATCATATTCCAACTTCAAAAATAGCCAATGCTTCAAAAAGTTTAAAAATTAATTTTAAAAAAAATATTTTTACCTGTTGAAATATTTTGGTGAGCTTAAAATTAATTTTTATATAATTTCCCCTTACCACCAGTTCAGAGAGAGCTGAAGCTGTTAATTTTGTTTTATTTTAAAAAAACACTTTTTCCTATTTTAGGTTGGTTGTTTTGGGATTTCTTTGCCTCCTGGCTCATCAGAAAAAAAAAGTTGACATATCTCTACTGTTCTTCTACCATGCAGCATGTACTAGAACACTGTTTTCCATTATAACACAGTTGCCTTTCCAATTTCTCATTAAGTGGATCAACAAATGTCTTTTCCTTTTCAGTTTCCCCATTTGGAGAGGTTAATGTTCATGTTCATTCTGTTACTAAAGCAGTTTATTTCACTGCTCATTTAAGGCTCAATATAGGTCCTCTTAAAGTTGCTGCACATGTTTTCTCTGGTGTCAAAACCAGGTAGATTGTTTTTTACACCATTCTCAACCCTGACAGCGCTATTTTAGCAGAGGGTGACTAACAAGCCATTTAGAGCACAGGTAGGGTGAGGACCTTGTGAATGATATTTTTGCATGATGACGGAAGCTGTAAGAAAATGTAATTAGTCAGGTGCTCTCCTGGAAAGCTATCACCAACTTTTCTCTTTTCTCTTTTGTTGTATAAATCCTGTCTGCTCAGGGTTTGAGTCTCCCACTGGCCTCTCACCTTCCCCATCAGCACCAGCTTGGCAAGGACGAAGGGTTGCTAGCTCCAAACTTTGGATGTTAGAATTCTCTGCATTCTTGGAACAACAACAAGACCAAGACACGGTAAGATACACACCTGACTTCCACCACTCATTAATTTTTGGTCTTCAGGTAGCTCCTGTTCATCAGGGATATGTTCTACCTACTGTATGTGTGTGGAAATACTTAACTTCCTTGCTCTGCTGACAATAGAAAGCCGTCTTTGGGAAACACAAGATGTCCTCTTAGAGGATAGAATTGCCTATAGCAATATAGCCAGCTCTGTGCCATGTGCTTCTGGCCTTCCTTTCCAGGGTCATGGATGTTCACACACCAGAGCTCAAGGCACTGAGGTCATAAGCCAGTGGTACAGCATTCTAGCTGTTCTGTTCAGCCTTGGAGGATAGATGCAGAATCAGACGATGGTAGGATCTCATGAAGCCACATATTTCTCTGGTGTGCTGGGAGCTTAAGTTTAGGAGCAACTGGGATGAGTTTGCATTGGTGTGTTTCCACGGTGCCACCTATAAAATGTAAGATTTGCCTGTGAAAATCTCTAACCCTAAACTTTGTGATACTGCATCTTGAGACATACGTTGGTGACGGGCCAGTTTCATTTCTTCTGTCTGAGATGGGAAAGTTCAGAGGAGGTGGTGGTATTTGACCGGTACCTTGCTGTGGGATATCAATCACCTCTTCATAAGACAGGAGCACTGATATTTGACTGAGTGACCTGTGACACTCAACACTCTGTATCTCAGATTATTTCAGACTATATAGCAGCAGCATGAGGTGATGGTTTAGGAGTGAACATAGGAAAAAAACGAACAATTATGTAGCAGAAAAAGCAAGAAGCCTGGTTATATTGAAAAGAAAGAAGTAACAGCATAAGCTGGTATTAGCAGAGATATTTCTCGTAATACTTCTGCTCTTGCTTTTAGAAAGTGCTACCAATTCTTCAGTGACTTCCAGTAGTCTTCTGTGAAGAACCATGAATGTTCAGTATGTAGTGAATGATTTTCTAATTCCATGTTTTTCCTCTTCTTGCAGTATAACAAACACCTGTTTGTGCACATTGGGCAGTCAAGCCCCAGCTACAACGACCCCTACCTCGAGGCAGTGGATATCCGGCAGATCTATGACAAGTTCCCTGAGAAGAAAGGGGGCCTGAAGGAGCTCTTTGAGAGGGGGCCAGCTAACGCCTTCTTCCTTGTCAAATTCTGGGTAAGGGAAGGACCCTTTGTAGGGTACCCATTTGCTGTGAAGTTCTTGCTGTTAAAGCGGTGGCCTCGCTAGCTGTTAGAAGACTACCACCTCCCAACAAATTTTCCCTGGGAGGCAACTTAATACAGTCACAACTGTCACTGGAGGTCTTTTTTGACTGCACGAGGCCCTCATTCTGGCCTGGAGCAAGATTTATCTCTCACAGTGTCATCTGTAGAGTTGTTCTTGACTAGCATTTGGTGATTTTATTTGCTAATAGTGATGTGGGCCCTTTAAAACTTTCTGTATAAGAGAAGAATTCAGAGGAAATTATTCTGTACTACTCTCCTGTGTTCACTCTTCTCAGTGTTGAGTAACTTTGCAGTCAGAGGCAACATTTTTCCATCTCTTCTCCTATGTCATTAGCTGCATTTTGTGTTACCCAACTACTAATAATTTAGAGATGTCTACTTAGTGCGGGCACAAGGACAGACAAAAGATAGAGACATATAATGAAATTAGGTGATGCTAGTAATATATTACTGAAAGGACTTCTTGTAAGTTGGCAGGAATCAGCCTACTCACTCAATTTGGATTTTTGTGAGTTAGCTGAAATTTGCAAAATCTACACCATTGCACTTCAGGGTACAAACAAAATAGTTTTGGTGATCAATGTTATCAAAAGTATTACAAGATTAAAAATGAGAGCAGCTTGGGGCAGTTGCATGCTGGATGGCTGAGAGAATGTGTAATGGGATTTGGAGCCTTTCACCTTGAGTTTACCACTTAGAATTCAAGCCCAGGTCAGGAGTGAGATCATGAGAAATGACCTTTTCTATCTCTTAATAAAAACTGGCACCAGAAACCCTCTGAAATGGTGCTTTCAGGAGAAGGAAGAGTTGACTTAAGTGCCTTGAGATGCAACTTCCCAGCTGTCTCAAGCCTAGCCTTTCCAGAATGAAGTTGGAGAATGTTGGCTGGGAGTCTGCTGCTCATGTGTCTGGTGTTTAGAGTGTTCATTATTGGTGATTCCTGGACACGCATCATTTTATTACCCACAGACTCTGGGCTACTGAGTTGGGTCCCCCATGGGATCAGCCTCTCTCAGGGTACAACAAACCTTCCTTGGGAAAATGGAAACAAAAAGTAAAAGACCAGTCTTGTTCCTGGTGGAAGAGAGAAATACTTGGGAGAGACAGCAGGGTGTCCTTTGACAAAATCTAGGTAGTGATTGCCCTACTAAGAGCTGTCTGGAAAAGAGAACAGAAGCCTGATGTGACAAAAGAAAGGAAAAAAATAATTAAGTAAGAGAGTATAGCTTCTAAGAAATGGTCTTTGGAAACGTAGGAGCTGTGACAGCTGCTTCCAGCTGTGGAGTAGAGATCCCAAGAAGGTCTTCATGAAGTGAAGAGCACTGGCTCCCTTGTGGTATCTCTCTGTAGGGCTTTGGAAGTTTCAGGAAGCAAAAGGAAGAGCTTAGAGGGAGACGTTGCATGGAGAGAATAAACCATTTTGAATTCCTTGACTTAAGAGGAGAGAAATCATAAAATTGTGATCTAGTGCAAGCATGATTTTATTTATCAAAACTGTCAGTGTGCTTTTGTGCTTGAAGGGTTGGGTTTGGGGATTGCGTTTCTTTGGTTTTTAATATCTGAAGGATAAATTGTGGCCTATGCATCACCTCAGACCAACCTAAGTTAGGCTTTTGAAGGATTTACATGGAGGGGTGTCATTAAGTTGGACTCTTTCTGAGCCCATGTGAGGTGTCTGGTGTTGGGAGGGTATTGACTCGCTGAAATTTGACTTGCATAAAGAGATGTGACATAGGATTTGAAACACCTTTATTCCAACATATACATGATGCCCTAAGGCTCTGCATCTCTACACTTACAATGACAGTGATATTTCTGGGCTTGGTTTAATATTTTGACTTTCTGAATCTTTTTTTGGTACTCTTGCATTGTTGGGTCCCATCTGGAGTTCACATCAGGTTTTATTGATGGAATAAAAGTGACACTACAGGCTGTCACTTACAAAGAAGCCAAGTTTACAGGTCAAGTCATTGATTGAATGGAAGCTGCTAAGGCTTTGAAGAAGTAAATAATTCAGTCTTGTATTTGTTTCTCAGTGTAGACAGTAGTAGGGGATGAAGACACCACTTCTGATGCCATATTCTGGATGAGGAAGGATTTGGGGCACTTTTATGACTTGCTCTAAGGCAATATAGCTAAAGCACTTCTAAAAAACTTTTTTGAGGAAAACTCCAAACCTTTTTTGTTGCAAAACTTTGTATGCAACATTCCTGAAGTATTGTGGTGAAGCAGTCTTATACTTCAACAAAGCACGTGAGCCGTGCCTGTAACGTGCCATGCTGCACATGTCCTGGGACCGGCTGAGTTGGGTGTATCGCAATAGGTGTGTGTGGTGCAACCCCCCGACTCATAAACACTTCTCACAGAGAAGGCAATGTGATTTAAAAAAAACCAAACAGTTTAACAAAACTGTCAAGGTTTTTGATGTTGTCTCCCACAACATCCTTGCAGCAAAGCTTAGAAGGTCTGGGATAGGTGAGTGGATGGTGAGGTGGATTGAGAACTGGCTGACTCCAGAGCTCACAAGGTTGTGACCAGTGGTGCAGAATCCAGTTGGAGGCCTGTAACCAGTGGTGTTCCCCAGGGGCCGGTACTGGATCTGATCTTGTTTAACATCTTCATTAACAACCTGGATGTAGGGATAGAGTCCACTCTCAGCAGGTTTGCTGATGATACGAAGCTGGGAGGAGTGGCTGGCACACCAGAAGGCTGTGCTGCCATCAGAGAGACCTGGACAGGCTGGAGAGTTGAGCAGAAAGGAACCTGATGAGGTTCAACAAGAGCAAGTGCAGAGTCCTTCACCTGGGGAGGAATAACCCCAGGCACCAGTACAGGTTGGGGCTGACCTGCTGGAGAGGAGCTCTGAGGAAAAGGACCTGGGTGTGCTGGTGGATGACCAGTTGACCATGAGCCAGCAGTGTGCCCTGAGGCCAGGAAGGCCAACAGTCTCCTGGGGGGCATTAAAAAGTGTGGCCAGCAGGTCGAGGGAGGTTCTCCTCCCCCTCTACTCTGCCCTGCTGAGGCCACATCTGGAGTATTGTGACCAGTTCTGGGCTCCCCAGTTCAAGAGGGACAGGGATCTTCTGGAGAGAGTCCAGCGGAGGCCACAAAGATGATGAGGGGCCTGGAGCATCTCCCATATGAGGAGAGGCTGAGAGAGCTGGGACTGTTCAGCCTGGAGAAGAGCAGCCTGAGAGGGGATCTGATCAGTGTCTATAAATATCTGAAGTGTGGGGGCCAAATGGATGGGGCCGGGCTCTTTCCGGTGGTGCCCAGTGACAGGACAAGGGGCAATGGGCAAAAACTGAAACACTGGAAATTCCAGACAAACTGAAGGAAAAACTTCTTTCCTGTGAGGGTGCCAGAGCCCTGGGACAGGCTGCCCAGAGAGGTTGTGGAGTCTCCATCTCTGGAGATGTTCAAACCCACCTGGACACTTTCCTGTGCAACCTGGTGTAGGGAACCTGCTTTGGCAGGGGGGTTGGAGTGGATGATCTCCTGAGGTCCCTTCCAACCCCACCATTCTGGGATTCTGTGAAATTTATCCAAAGCTGTGTTGGATAAAGCAATTACAACGCTGATGAATTTATAGCATCATTTTAGGATAAACGAATTATTCAATTATTATTATACAGATAACCTTAAACTTGGTGAGTAGAGTTAAATACTTCACAGAATCCTAGAATGTTGTGAGTTGGAAGGGACCCACAAGGATCATCCAGTCCAACTCCTGTCCCTGCACAGGACAAGCCCAACATTCAGACCATGTGTCTGAGGGCACATGTTGGCCAAATGCTGCTGGAATCTTGTCAGGCTTGGTGCCATGAGCACCTCCCTGGGGAGCCTGTGCCAGTGCTCTACCACCCTCTGCCTCAAGAACCTTTTCCTCATGGCCAACCTCACCCTCCCCTGCCACATCTTCCTGCCATGTCCTCTGCTCCTGGCATTGGTGGCCAGAGAGAAGAGCTCAGCGCCTGCCCCTCCTCTTCCCCTTGGGAGGAAGTTCCAGACCGCCATGAGATCTCCTCTCAGTCTCCTCTTCTCCAGGCTGAACAAACCAAGCAACTTCAGCCTCTCCTCATATGGCTTCAACAACTTGAAGGGGTATTTTGAGACGTGAATATATGATTGACTTTTCAAGGGATCTGGATTTAAGTGGTGGCTGCAAGTGTGACAGAGACTTAAAAAATCAAGGCATTGACTAAGTTGGTTCTGTATATATGTAGTTTTAGGCTTGAGGAACCTGAGTCAGGAATCTGCCAGTACTGCACTAAGTGTTGACTATATGAGATGATCTGGTGTACACCAGACACCTAACTCTTAAACACCACAGTTGGGCTTTCTTGATATCACTAATAGCACTTAGGGTCTAGTGTGACTGACAAAGAGATGTTCATGTGTGTTCATTGGTGCTTTAAATTATTTCTGCAGTAGCTGGAAGTTTAAATTGAAACAAAAGCAGCGTTTGCAGTTCTGCCTTGGTCTTGCCATTGGGAGTTTGGTATAATGAACTCACTCTTGTACTTGGATTGGCAGGTTGTGTCTGACATCTGTGTGACATTTCTCTGTGCTCCAAGTGCATTCTAGCACACGACAATGAATGTGAGACATTAGCCCCTCAACACATGGGCAGCGGCAGCTCTGCTCTTTTCCAGTGTAACGTTATCTCTGCCACCTGTTCCTTGGTCCTCCCCGTGAACTCCTCTTAGCTGCATCGTTATTAATAGTTTGGGGAAGAGGCGTTTTTGGGGCTTTGCAGATTAGTGGAAAAGTGTATTTGCATCTTAAAAGCTTTCAAAAGTTGTGAGATGCTGGGTGGAAGATAGAAGGAAAGTGACAAACCAGGAATTCAGGGCAGATACTTTGTCCAGAGCAGCCATCTGCGGAGGGGTGGACCAGGGGAATTGCTTGGGAGACCTTTCCTGCCAGTTATAGAATCACGGAATCCCAGACTGGTTTGGGTTGGAAGCAGCCACAGCTTCTCTGGGCAACCTGGGCCAGGGTCTCACCACCCTCACAGCAAAGAATTTCTTCCTCACATCTCATCTCCATCTCCCCTCTTCCAGTTTCAAGCCATCGCCCCTTGTTCTGTCACTCCCTGCCCTTGGCCAAGGTCCCTCCCCAGCCTTCCTGGAGCCCCTTCAGCCTCCAAGAAAGAGGAAAAGGGAGAGTTTCTGAGCTAGCCATAGATAGCAAAATATTTTGTCAACAGTACATGTAGCTGGGACTTAGCAAGCCCCCCAGGATTGTGTTATTTTGACACGCAGCAGACAGATCCCCCAGCAATTCAGTTTTTTAATCTGGTTTGTGCTGCCAGCAATCTCTATCCTGTTGGACTCTGCAGGGAATAACTTTTGTGAAGAAGTGCCGCTGACAGAGTCCCCGTACATAAGGCAGCAACTGGTAGGAGGTAGTGCTGGTGACTGCAGGTGAAATTAATGGGCTGTCAGAAGCATTCTCACAAAAATGTGCAAATATAATAAAAATCTCTTGTTGCTAGCTGCTGTCTTGTTTGCTGCCTCAAAAAAAGTGCCAAGGACAGAACAGACATGGATTCACAATTATCTCCTTGCTCTCCAGGCAGTTTCTGCCAGGTCAGGACGGCAGGCACACAGTGGGCAGGGCAGGCTGTCAAGGGGAATGTGCTGCTGTTGTGACTGGATGTGCTTGGTGCAGGAGAGAAGCCAAGTGCAGGACAGCAATCTCCTGCACAATCTCCAGCCCACCCCATCAGCCCCTTCCACAAAAGTGCAATTCAGTTACAAGAGAGAAAACACTTGGTGATTTAAATGGTCCAGCTTGAGAAGAAGAAAGTGCTACATGTATTCACCACAGGCGATGAGTGGATTGAGACCAGCTCCAAGGAGAAGGACCTGGGATGCTGGTAGACGAGAAGCTCAACAGGAGCCGGCAACGTGCGCTCACAGCACAGAGCCAATAACCGTGTCCTGGGCTGCACCCAGAGCAGCGTGGGCAGCAGGTCAGGAAGGGGATTCTGCCCCTCTGCTCCGCTCTCCTGAGACCCCACCTGCAGTGCTGCCTCCAGTGCTGGGGCCACCAACAGCACAAGGACATGGAGCTACTGGAGCCAGTCCAGGGGAGGCCACGAGGATGATGCGAGGGCTGGAGCAGCTCTGCTGTGAGGACAGGCTGAGAGAGTTGGGGCTGTTCAGCCTGGAGAGAGAAGGCTCTGGGGAGACCTTCTAGTGGACTCCCAGTACCTGAAGGGGCTCCAGGAAGGCTGGGGAGGGACTTTGGCCAAGGGCAGGGAGTGAGAGAACAAGGGGCGATGGCTTGAAACTGGAAGAGGGGAAATTGCAATGAGATGTGAGGAAGAAATTCTTTGGTGTGAGGGTGGTGAGACACTGGCCCAGGTTGCCCAGAGAAGCTGTGGTTGCTCCTCCCTGGAAGTGTTGAAGGCCAGGTTGGATGAGGCTTTGAGCAACCTGGTGTAGTGGAAGGGGTCCCTGCTGATGGCAGGGGGGTTGGAACTGGATGAACTTGAAAGTCCCTTCCAACCCAGACCAGTCTGGGATTCTATGCTTCTGTGTGGGAGCTGTGTGCAAGATACCAGCAGGCTATGGTTTCTCATGGCATTGACTCTTGTCCAACCATTGCTTTTCAAAAGGCTCAGGTAAGCTGAAGATTGATTCTCAAAGGTCACATTGCTCTCTGTGAAGAGATCAAGAGAAATTTTGATTCACAGCATCATTCTAGTGGGAATGAGACCTTTCTCAGTAATCAGTTGTGAATCTCACTTCCACCGAAGATCAGACAAAAATCGTGGCATAGTATCTGGTTAGGATAGTGCACGTTGCCAACTTTTCTGTAAGTGTTTCTTTCTTGATGTCGCAGAAGTTGAGTGATACGCTCAAGCTCATCAGAGCTGTTTTTATCAGAGCTGCTAAGAGACTTGGGCCACCAATATGATTTAAAAAAAACCCAACCAAACAAAAAACAACAAAAAGGTAATACTAGTTTATTGAGGGTTACTATGCCCTTCCCTGAACAAATCCCTTCTCTTCCATCTTGAAATCTTGTCTTGCAGGTATTTAAAAATCCTGCTTACTTGTCTGGAAAGGAGAAAATCTCAGATGTTTCCCTCAAAACAGACAGCTCAGCTCTCTTGCATGCAATACGTAAATCTTTTGAGATGTGCTCGATCACAGATACTTCAGTGATTTAGTTCCAGCATGTTTGGAAATCATCAGGCAAGCTATGGACAAGTATGTCATCGTGCTGAGCTTGCACAGTAAGCTGAATGCATCCCAGGCACATCAGATTGCTGTTGTGCTAGAGTGTGTGCAGCTTTCTGCATCTAGAACTTCTTGGACAGAAGGCCAGAACCCTGACTTTGTCCGATAAAGTAGTATGGTCCAGGTGGTGGCCCATGACTTAGATTTAGGTTGTAATATGTCTCATCTATTTGATCTTATACCTTTGCCCTTGAAGAGATGGGGAACAGCTGTTTGAGGGCTGGACACCACCCAACCAGCTGCCCCTGCTGCAGTCCCCCACTGTTGCTAGCAGTGGCTAGTAGGAGCCAGGTAGGCAAGGCAACTCAGGCCATGGGCTATGGACTGTCCTAAATCCTGACTATGTCTCTGTTGGCGGCCTAGGCTGGGGTAAGGAACATGTCCAAGGGTTGTTGAACTCTTGTTGTTGGATGCACTAGTGAATTTGCCATTGAGGAGCTGAGGCACTTAGGTTCTAGCCTCCAGGTCTGAGTCACATTCAGTTATATATTCAACAAGTCCATGCATTCCCAGACTATAAAGTGAAGATCAGTCTGCCTGCCTACCTTCCTACCTAATCGTCCCCATAACCACTGGGGAAGGAGAGGGTGGAGAGCAGCCCTGCAGAGAGGGGCCTGGGGCTTCTGGTCCATGGCAAGTTGAACATGAGCCAACAGTGTGTCCTGGCAGCCAAGAGGGACACCCGTGTCCTGGGGGCATCCAGCACTGCACTGCGAGCCGGGCCAGGGAGGGGATCGTCCCGCTCTGCTCTGCACTGGGGCGGCCTCAGCTCCAGTACTGTGGGCGGTTTTGGGTTCCAAAGGATAAAAAGGATCTAAAACTGCTGGAGAGTGTCCAGAGGAGGGACACAACATTGGTGAAGGGTTCAGAGGGGAAGGGTATGAGGAGAGGCTGAAGTCACTTGGTTTGTTCAGCCTGGAGAAGAGGAGACTGAGAGGAGATCTCATGGCGGTCTGGAACTTCCTCCCAAGGGGAAGAGGAGGGGCAGGCGCTGAGCTCTTCTCTCTGGCCACCAATGCCAGGAGCAGAGGACATGGCAGGAAGATGTGGCAGGGGAGGGTGAGGTTGGCCATGAGGAAAAGGTTCTTGAGGCAGAGGGTGGTGGAGCACTGGAACAGGCTCCCCAGGGAGGTGCTCATGGCACCAAGCCTGACAAGATTCCAGCAGCATTTGGCCAACATGTGCCCTCAGGGACATGGTCTGAATGTTGGGCTTGTCTTGTGCAGGGACAGGAGTTGGACTGGATGATCCTTGTGTGTCCCTTCCAACTCACAACATTCTAGGATTCAATGATTCCATGTATGTATGTTTATGGGCTGAGATTTTCAGAGGTGACAGAGGCAGGTGGGTGCACAGCTCTTGTTGACTGACCACCCTAAGACATGTCCAACAGTCCTAGCCTAACAGTCTAACAGTACGGGACGTGCTTTAGAATAAAAGGTGCAGCATAAACATCAGGGCGTTCCAACATGACCCCATCGCTTCACCCCAACAGGGCTTCCAGCAACCTGATTGCCCATCAGGTCAGTGAATGGCAATGACTGCTTTATTCATTCCAACCCTATTACCATATTTTTGCTCCTGACAAATAATTTTATGTTGATTAGCTAGCTGTTAACTAGCTTTGAAATTCTATGGTCTGGTCTTTTGATGGGAGACTTGCCAAATTGTGGAGGCACCTAGAGTGGCTTCTTAGGGCTAGTGAAGCTTTTCCGCTGAAGTGGAACTAGCACCTTTCTGCTTTGCCTCAGATTGACTGCACTTATTTTTTAATTTGCCATTAACTTTATTAGTGAGACCCTGAAAACATTTATCTGGTTTTGCAGTGAGGATCTCTGCTATGTTTTCATAGCAGTGGTCTGACCAAGCTTCTGTAGCCTTGACCCTTTGTTCTCTTCACTCAGTGGGACAGTTTCTTTGGGAAAGTGGAATTGGGTCCATACATTGTGTTTATCACCCCCAAGGGAAATAGCTGAACAATATTGTGAAGGATTCCTACTCTAATTCCTCTTTGGAGAAGGGAAGGAATTAATCTTTATTCAAACAGCTGGAATATGGGACAGATAAAGAATATAGTTAATTGCATTGATGTGTAGATGAGTATTACAGTAAGTCAAGAAGCACCTAAACCATTGCTACTCTCCCAAGACATGTACATTTGTGGTGCAAACAAGGTAGCTGCATCACTATAGCAGGGGAGATTTGATAGCAAGGACTTGGGCATGACTGCAAGAATTTCCTTGACAATTTGAATTATGATTAAGTCTGTAGTGCCTGTGCCTTGTTCCTGTGAATACTTGTGCTACCAGGTTAAAGCGAGCCTGGATTTGCCCATATAGGCTGCTCCACTGGAGACAAACCATCAGAGCATAATGCTGCATTACAGTCGCTTATGTGCTCATGGAATCATAGAATCACGGGATCGTACTAGTTGGAAAAGATCTTTAAGATCATCAAGTTCAACCATAAACCCAACACTACCAATTCCACCTCTAAACCACTTCCCTAAGCACCTCATCTGCTTGTCTATTAAATCCCACCAGGGAAGGTGACTCCACCACCTCCCTGGGCAGCCCGTTCCAGTGCCTGAAAACCCTTTGGGTGAAGAAGTTTTTCCTCACATCCAATCTAAACCTCCCCTGATGCAACTTGAGGCCACTTCCTCTTGTCCTGTCATTTGGTCCTTGGTTGAACAGACCCACCCCCACCTCTCTCCACCCTCCTTTCAGGGACTTGCACAGAGCCAGAAGGTCTCCCCTCAGCCTCCTTTTCTCCAGGCTCAACACCCCCAGTTCCCTCAGCCGGGAACTCAGCACACTTGTGCTCCAGACCCTTCCCCAGCTCCGTTGCCCTTCTCTGGACACGCTCCAGCACCTCCAGGTCCTTCTTGGAGTGAGGGGCCCAAAACTGAACCCAGCATTCGAGGTGTGATTATGATGTCATGACGATGTAAAAGCTTCCAGTCTTCCTCCAGCTGTGTTTTTCAAGTCTTGTGCAAAAGGTATCACGACCTCAGTGGTACAAATGTGAACGATGCAAAATGATTTTTAAAAAAGTTTTAAATCCAAATTGTTTTTCAGATCTATTTTAACCCGTGTACACATATCTGTTTGCAGCTCAGTGAGGAGGCAGAAAAGTATCGGGGCAAAAAAGAATAAGCTGTTAAGAGAAGTCAGGAACCTATTCAGCTGGTTGTTTTGTGAAGCTATCATCTTCTGTGGGGAAGCAAATATGAGAATAAAATAATTGCCAGCTTTGTACAACTATCCCCTGATAGGTGGTCTTGAATGTATGGTATGCAGGGGGTGACAAAAACGTAAAGGGATGAGTGCGCAGCTGGTGTAAACTGGCATGAATGTGTTATGCTCATTGGGCCAAGTGTATTCACAAAGGCTGAAGATCTGTGACTACTTCGGATGGAGGGATTCTACTTAAAAGGAGGAGTCCTAGAGTAGAAGACAAGCCATTTTGATGAATGGATTTTCTTTCATCCAGAATCTGTGGTGAAGATGGTACAACTGTTGAGGACTTTTGGCAGAACTTTGTGGGAAACACCACAGTCATTTTGAAGAGTGCTTTGTGATCATGCATTTAAACACCGTGCTGGTATGGAGTTTGGGCTGTATGGCCATTCCTAATGCTGCCAGGGTTGATGTGAACATTGAGCATTCTGACATCTTGCCTGCACTTAATCTTTGTACCACTAGAATTATCTGAATGTTACAACTGTTAAAACTGTTCTTTAAACAAACAAAATCATGGGAATTGGATTTTATTGGTCTGTTTGCTTGGATCTTCTGCGGTATCATTTACCTAATGTCGGTGGTAGTTTGTCTCTGGGTGGAAGTATGTGTGCACAGTGGAATCAATGCTCCGGTCTTGTGCTAAGTGGAAAAAGGAACTGCATTTTCTGCAATAAGTGGGGAGATGATTTATTTCCTTTGCCATCTCCTCCTTCATACACCTGAAGTGGCAAGTTAACAGCCACAGGAATTTAATTGAATGGAGAAGTGGGCCCAGGTGAACCTCATGAGGTTCAACAAGGCCAAGTGCAGGGTCCTGCACCAGGGTTGGGACAATCCTTGTTGTTGATACAGCCTAGGAGATGATGTGCTGGAAAGCAGCCCTGAGGAAAAGGACTTGGGGGTATTAGTGGATGAAAAGCTGGACATGAGCCACCAATGTGCATCTGCAGCCCAGAAGGCCAACTGCATCCTGGGCTGCATCAAAAGAAGCATGGCCAGCAGATTCCAGAGGTGATTCCACCCCTCTGCTCTGATGACACCTCACCTGGAGTACTGCATCCAGTTTTGGAGCCCTCAACACAAGAAGGACGTGTATCTGTTGGTCCAGAGGAGGCCACAAAAATGATCGAAGGTCTGGAGCACCTCTCCTGTGAGGACAGGCTGAGAGAGTTGGGGCTGTTCAGCCTGGAGAAGGCTCTGGGGGGACTTCGTAGCAGCCTTCCAGAATCTGAAAGGTGCCTCTTAGAAAGTTGGGGAAGAACTGTTCACAAGGGCAAGTAGCAATGGGATGAGGGGTGATGGTTTTAAACTAGAAAAGGACAGATTTAGGTTGGATATTAGCAAGAAGTTCTTCACTATGAGGGTGGTGGATCATCGGAACAGGTTGCCCAGAGAGGTAGTGGAGGCCCCATCCCAGAAGATATTCAAGGTCAGGCCTGATGGGGCTCTGAGCAACCTGCTCTAGTGAAGATGTCCCTGCTCACTGCAGGGGCTTTGGACTAGATGACCTTTGAGGGCCCCTTCCAACTCAATACATTCTATTCAGTTCTCTGAATTACTGCACATTATTACTTGGCTGCTTTTCCTGCTATTGCTTTTGGCATCACTATTGGCAAAACGAGGAATTCTTCTGGGTCAGTAACTCTGTGTGATGGGAGCTGCTGGTGAGTTGTGGTACAGAGATGGCCTGGCTCAACTGTCCAGGGACAAAACTTTTAACTTGAAAGGAATGACAACAAAGCGTGGGCTTGTAGCAGGTTATGAGTTACTGCTATAGTTACTCCAACCCAACATCCACTACTTAGTCACAGAATCGTAGTGGTTGGAGAAGACCCTTAAGGTCATCAAGTCCAACCATAAACCTGGCACTACCAATTCCACCTCTAGACAAAGTAGCCCTGCCTTCTGCTTTCCCTGGTGCTGCCCATCCTCCTAACACATGTCCTTTGTCTGAACACACCCAAGTGCTTTTGAATCAGGTCAGGGAACGGATTCCACTGAGAACTCGCTGAGCAATTCCTCAGTGGGTCTTGTAATACAGAAACACTTGTGTCGGGACAAGAGGAATGGGGAGGCACAAACTGCTCTGGGACAGGCAGACTGCTCGATCTTGGTGTCAGGACTGCCCTGGTGTTATCAAACTACAGCTCAAGCCAACCTCAGTATGTGTTGCTATCAAAACAGGAGTCTTGGTGCCCTCCAATTTTGGACACGTTCTTACCTCTTCCAGTCCCTGCAGCTTTGTGGGGATCCAAGTGAGCTTTCTTGTCTGACTGAAAACTAACCCACCAAAACCACAACAAAATTTGGTTTTGGAGGGTTCAGCTCTCTCATCTGGCTAACCACAGCGTTGTACAATTGCTAATGGTGGCACAAAGGCAGCAGCAAGTTTTTGTGGCTACAGATGGGGAGGAGGCTGGACTGGCACTTTCTAGTTTGACTGAAACCTCTTGTGAAATTGCTGCTTAAGAGAAATAAGCTAACAAGTATTATTTAGACTGGATGTAAGGAAGAAATTTTTTACACTGAGGGTGGTGAGACACTGGCCCAGGTTGCCCAGAGAGGTGGTAGAAGCCCCATCCCTGGAAATATTGAAGGTCAGGTTGGATGAGGCTCTGAGCAACCTGATCTGGTTGAAGATGTCACTGCTCACTGCAGGGGGAGTTGGACCAGATGGCCTGGAAAGGTCCCTTCCCACCCAAACCAGTCTGTGATTCTATGATCTCATGGCAGAGAAGAGCTCTGCCCTTCAGTTTTGAAAGGGAGGAAGCCGAGCTGGGCATTCCCACCCCGCTTTGTGTTTCCGGAGCTGAAGGAACCGCCTCTTCTCTTCCTGAGTGTGATGTGAATGACCCCTGGTGGAAGCTGCAGACAAGCAGGATTTTTAGGAGTTAGGTCCCAAGATGAGGCTTCAGTTGGCCAGTTCAGCCTGAGGCGTGGGTTTTCAGATGTGGGTATCTGAAAACTCTGGCTGCTAGTGGAACTGGATTTGTACTCAGGTGGAGCTGGGCTGGATCCATCAGCAACATACATTCCTTATGTTTCATCCTATCTGCTTCCATTCTTCATCTCCTAGTACCCAAGCCTCGTGTGTGTGTTCTCATTCCTTCTCTCTGCTCTGTCTCTTTCCCTTTACCTTGTATCCAGGGTGGAAAAGCTTTATTACAGTTGCTGTACTCTTATTTTGCCTTTGCCTCATATTGACTGCACTTATTTTTTAATTTGCCATGAAGAGTTTAGGGGAATGTGACCTTAACTTTATTAGTGAGACCCTGAAAAAGTTTATCTGGTTCTGAAGTGAAGATCTCCACTGCGTGAGGCCCCTTTAGGTGATGAAAGAACACCACAACCATCTGATGATAACCATCTATTTTTCTTGCCTTTTATTTTTTTTTTTTTGGGCAGGCTGATTTGAACACCAATATTGAAGATGAATCCAGATCTTTCTATGGTGTTTCCAGCCAATATGAGAGCCCAGAGAACATGGTCATTACCTGTTCCACCAAAGTGTGTTCCTTTGGAAAGCAGGTGGTGGAGAAAGTGGAGGTAAGGAGCAGATACCTGGGGGCACGGTCCTCTCTGGCTGCTGGTTTGTCACTTCAAGTATTTGCATCCTGCATATATCTCATGGCAAAATCTATCCCATGCTTGTTGTCAGAGATATGAATGCCACAGGTTATTATTTCTCAGACACCAAGGTGTAATATTGCTCCAGAGTGCAACATAGCCTTGTCTCAGGACTTCATTGAAGGTCTGGTAGTGTTTGCTATTTTTTCCTTAAATCTCATTTTCCAACAACATGTGAATATGTGAAACTTTCAGCTCTGGTGAATATCTGGGAGTTTTTTGGGAGGGAGCAAAGAACAGGTAGGAAACTCAGACCTTTGTTTTGTAGTCCAGGAAGGTGAAAACAAATAGGCAACACCTCACTCTCCTCGGTGTTTTTAAACAGATCATTTATAGACTAAAGGTATTAATTTAAAAACTGTAATAATTTATAGATGATAGTCTTATGATTTTATGAGGCTTATCTTAGTGTTTGTACACTTACAGCCCGAGCGACAGTGGAGCTGCATAATTACGTATATATCTGGCACTGAAGTTCTTCCCGATGCCCCATTCAGCTGCTAAGAGAGCTGCTCTGACGTGCCTCCTGCCGCTCTGTTCCTCAAGGAGCCTTTAGATGCAGGAGGAGCAGCTCTGTGCAGAACACTAGGTCTTCTCCTGTCAGCAGTCAGTTCAAACTACAACCTTCCCCAAGACCCATCTCCAATTAGATGATAGACCTGCCTGAAGTCTATGATGGGATAGATAGGCCAAAAGAAGGAGTCGTGGTGCACAGGAAAGGAGGGCAAGCTCTTGGGGTAAGAGAAGGTAACAGGCATTGAAGGATCTGCTGTGAAATGATAGAACCCAACCTCAGCTTCTGTTCAAAGGAAGATGGAATATACAGGAGCTAGGATGTGTATGTGGACAAAAAAAACCCTCTGTGCAACACTGAGCAGAGCCTCTCCTATCGGGAGCAGAGATACTACGTCTCTCTCACAGGTACCAGAAGGTTTTAGTCCTTTCCAGCTGGGATACACCCTGAGCATACCACTACCATCATCACTAGGGGCTTCCTGGTCTTGCTCAAGCAGCAGTTTTTAACTTTTCCAGTTTATCTACACCTGGTATTTAGTAGAGATGTAGACCATAGAATAGCTGACAGTTGGTCTGCTCCTCTTACGTACCTCTCACAGCTCCTTGGCAGTTTGCTGCTTGAAAACTGGCACCGACTGTTCTAAAGAAAAAAGAAATCAGTCTGAAGAAATTAGAGGGCTCAAGGAGACTGACTGTGGTGCAAAGTAGAGGAATGATGAATCATCTCATTACTGTTAGTAAAATGACTTGCAAATGCCATTTAATTTTCCTGTTCTGAGTCCCGTTACATGATTTACTCTACTAAGGTGACAACGTGAGCCCCATCCGCCCCTTTTGTGTTTTACGTTGCAGACAGAGTACGCACGCTATGAGAATGGACACTATTCCTATCGCATTCACCGTTCCCCTCTCTGCGAATACATGATCAACTTCATTCATAAACTCAAGCACCTTCCTGAGAAATATATGATGAACAGTGTGCTGGAGAACTTCACTATCTTACAGGTGGGACTTTCAATTGTTTTCTTTGGTGCTAGGAAACATGTAAGGCCCATGCAGGAGTTCACTGCTGTGAGTAGAAGCAGATTTCCTTTAACAGCTCAGCGTCTAACTGATCTTAGTATCTCTCAGGTGTGTTGCGCTTCAAGACCATTTACGGAGCTCTAGAGATAGTAACTCAGGCAGAGAAGCCGCAGAAGAATTTGAGATATCTGAGTAAGATGAAACACAGGAAAGAAAGATAAAGGGAAAACTCATGAGGCAGAGAGATAAAGAATCATAGAATCCTAGAATGCTGTGAGTTCGAAGGGACCCACAAGGATCATCCAGTCAAAATCCTGTCCCTGCACAGGACAAGCCCCACATTCAGACCATGTCCCTGAGGGCACATTTTGGCCAAATGCTGCTGGAATCTTGTCAGGCTTGGTGCCATGAGCACCTCCCTGGGGAGCCTGTGCCAGTGCTCCACCCCCCTCTGCCTCAAGAACCTTTTCCTCATGGCCAACCTCACCCTCCCCTGCCACATCTTCCTGCCATGTCCTCTGCTCCTGGCATTGGTGGCCAGAGAGAAGAGCTCAGTGCCTACCCCTCCTCTTCCCCTTGGGAAGAAGTTCTAGACTGTGACGAAAAGGAAAGAGAAAAATGAGGAAGTCAGTGAAGGAAATGCTCCTTCCAGTATTGGACAAATGTTGAGGTCCTTCCTTGTGCCCTGGCCCTTTTTACAAGCTGAAGAAAACCAGGAGCACTGTTATGTGGCTGTATAATTGTGCAATGGGCAGAGTTCTTCACTGACCAAGTGGGGTGGAAGGGGGATAGTTGTTTCCTCAGGATCACCCTGATCCTGGAAAGAATACGGAGGCATGTAAAGGAAGGAACATGTTGGGGGAAGCTCTATGACACCTTCATGAATCACAGCAATCTCTTGGCAGGGTGGTGCTACAAGGCTACAGCAACTAGATTTGCATTAGTGTCTGTTATACCAGGAGCCTTTCCAGGCTCAGATGCATCCTAAATTTGGGACGAGGGCAAAGACAGCTTAAGAGGTGGATTTTCCTAATGGACTGAGTTCTGTGCTCGCCTCTACAAGACATGTCACAGATCTTTGTCCACAGAACCTGAGTCTGGGCAAGTAGAATTGATGCTAGAGGCTGTATGAAAGAATGGAAATCAAGTGTTCTTCATTCACAGAATCACAGAATCGCCTCAATTGGAAAAGACCTTGAAGATCATTGAGTCCAATCATTAACCCAACACTGACAAGTCCCCAGCTAACCCATGTCCCTCAGCACTGTGTCTACACGACTCTTCAATCCCACCAGGGATGGGGACTCCACCACTGGCCTGGGCAACCCCTTCCAATGCCTGAGAACACTTTGGGTGAAGAAAGTTTTCCTCTGATCCAATCTAAACCTCACCTGGTGCAACTTGAGGCCATTTCCTCTTGTCCTGTCACTTGGTCCTTGGTTGAACAGACCCACCCCCACCTCTCTCCACCCTCCTTTCAGGGAGTTGCAGAGAGCCAGAAGGTCTCCCCTCAGCCTCCTTTTCTCCAGGCTCATCAACCCCAGTTCCCCCAGCTGGGAACTCAGCACACTTGTGCTCCAGACCCTTCCCCAGCTCCGTTGCCCTTCTCTGGACACGCTCCAGCACCTCTATGTCCTCCTTGGAGTGAGGGGCCCAAAACTGAACCCAGCACTCGAGCTGCAGCCTCACCAGTGCCCAGGACAGGGGGAAGAGAACTTCCCTGGTCCTGCTGGCCACACTATTGCTGATCCAGGCCAGGATGCTGTTGGCCTTCTTGGCCACCTGGGCACTCTGCTGACTCATGTTCAGCTGCTGTTGACCAACACCCCCAGGTCCTTTTCCCCCAGGCAGCTCTCCAGCCACTCCTCCCCAAGCCTGTAGCGCTGCCCAGTGTTGTTGTGGCCAAACAACATCCCTGTGTTCCATCCTCTGGAGATCTTGTGGGTCTTCAGACAACTCATTTCACTGCTCCGTGGCTCAGGCACCTCAGCTATAAAACAAGGTTAATAACATCCTCACATTCTTAACCTCACGCAAGGTTAATAACACATCTCAAAGAGCTTTAGGAAGCTTCACTCTTTCATGTTTGTACCAAGATCCTTAGCATCTGGAAGAAGAGAGTATAAATGCTGAGAGTTTTTTTAGGTGAGCAAAAGCATGAAGGGAGCAGAGATGGAGAGATGGAAGGCCTGTGTGCCTTCGTCCATACTGAGGAACACCATAACTGCTTCCTGCATGTTTCATTCCTGTCAGGCCAGCACTTGCTATAAATTTTATGATGAAAGTTGTCCTATAGTTGTACCTCCTCTGGGCTTTATGTTCTGTGTAATATCGCGTCCTTCCCTTACCTCCTGTCACAGAGAGGCATGGCTCATGTGGGTGCTGGCACAGCCTTTTATATATTGCCTTCCCTGAGCAGCAGGCTGAGCATTTTTCAACCCCCACTCCCCACTGGGGAGCTGAAAAATGGTCCTGTTTAATACAAGGCATACTGCTGGTCCTCAGTCCTCACTGCCAACTTCTGAGGCAAACCTAATTATATTTTTTCTAGACCCTTTCATGAGATACCTGCAATCTCACAAGCATGGTTTATCTTGCTTTGCACATTGCTCTGGATCTAACCCTCCAAAATTTTGGTGCCCATTTTACAGAAAAGACTAGTGCTTTACCACACCTGGATTTGTAGGACTGACAACAGTCTGCAGAAGAAAGGAGAAGGGTTAGTTCAACTGCAAACCCAATCATGAAGTAAGAAGACAGAATTAGACCAAAATCAAGCTGCTAAAATTAATAAGCAAGTTTGAAAACAGCAATTTTTTCAAAAGCCTCCCGGGGGACCTTATAACAGCCTTCCAACTAAAAGGTGTCTAGAAGAAAGCTGGGAAAGAACTGTTCACAAGGGCAAGTAGCAGTGGGATGAGGGGTGATGGTTTTAAACTAGAAAAGGACAGATTTAGGTTGAATATTAGGAAAAAGTTCTTCACTGTGAGGGTGGTGGATCATTGGAACAGGTTGCCCAGAGAGGTAGTGGAGGTCCCATCCCTGAAGATATTCAAGGTCAGGCTTGATGGGGCTCTGAGCAACCTGCTCTAGTGAAGATGTCCCTGCTCACTGCAGGGGGTTTGGACTAGATAACCTTTGAGGGTCCCTTCCAACCCAAACCATTCTATGATTCTGTGTTTTTCTTTCTGTTTTTCACAAGAACAGTTGGGTTCTGGTATAGTTCAAGCCTTCAGCTGGAATGTTTTTCTTCTGCAGTTGAGTTTGGGCTACTGTTGATAAAAATGTGTCATCTCCTCCAGCAGGAGAGAACTGCTTGGAGCTTTAGCTATGGCACAAAGTGGAGTGACAGAGGAAGGGCAGCTGAGCTAGGAGCTCTGAGTGCAATGTTTCTCGTCCCTGCCGTGTAGTGTAGGCAGTACATGTTCCTGAAACTAGGACAACACTGTTCCATCACTGTGCTGCTGACACCGAGTCACACTGCAGAGAATCTGTGGTTCCTGAGGAACCATAGAAAAAGAAATGGAAAAAAAAAGTGCCTCTGTGAAATGCATGACTGCAGCAGTCATCTTTCTCCTAATGTCTACAGTATATGGAATGGGATGTGTAATGGAGTCAAACCTCTATGGCTCCTGTAAAACAAGTTATACTCTGTAATCCTCATGGTCTGTGTCTGCCACTGAGAAGCAGAAGATGGAGGGAAAGAGCTGGTCATGGCTGCGACATATCAACACATGCAGGAGTGGATGTGCCACAGGAGGTGGCCTCTCTATACCCAACAAAAAGGGCAAAAAGATCTTCTGAGAAACACCTCTCTGCTGAAATCTGCAACACCGGGGAGTGGGGGATTTTCACTTAGGTGCTCACCTTTCTTTTCTCCACGGTGGACTCTGCTCACCTCCCTGTCTCTTCACTGCATTAGAGTCCCGATGCTGCAAAAGTGCTTTGCTTGGGTGTGTGGGCACATAGGCTGGGGGCTGTGGTGCCAAGCTGTGTATCATTCCTGTTCTTCTCTGTTCTTTGCCTATCGCTGAGTTTTTTGCTTTATGTTAAACATGTTGGAATATGTAAACAGAGAAACAGCAGTTGCCATCTCAGCTTCTTCTCCTTTTCTGTCTAGGTTGTGACAAACAGGGACACACAGGAGACCTTGCTGTGCATAGCATATGTTTTTGAGGTGTCAACTAGTGACCACGGTGCCCAACATCACATCTACCGGCTGGTGAAGGACTAGAGACTCTCTGCCCGGAGTCGTCCATGGGATGCATGTCTAAGAAAAAAAGTCTGTGCTTGAACAACCCCTGCCCCCTCATAGCAAACTGAAAAATAAACTGCAGATATTGTGTATTTTCAGAAAAGCACCTCTGAGCTGTTTTGTGATTGACAGGGTCAAATGACTTTGTATCTGCAGGTTTGTGGAAACGTGAAAAAGACTTGGAGTCAAAGAAATGGGCAAATAACAACTTCAGGGTTTCATCACAAACAGAATCCTCTGGAATGTGTTCACCACAGAGCGCATACAGGGTGTGATCACACACAAAAGGAGTGACATATGCCTGAGTGTACAGGCAGGGCAATGGCAGGGGCTGCCACAGGTTTGACCATGGATCATCAGGTTGAAAATGTTCCTGCTACAGCTGGTCAGCGTGTGTTCACTCATATACATTCATTTATGGGCCAACACATGCACAGCCACGCTTACCATATGTTGACATAGGTGTCAGTTAGACATGCGTGGGCATGTGTGTGTATAGACATTGGCACATCCAACCTACATCTCTGCATAAGTGTCCACCCTACCAGCTGTGCAGTTGCAGGCTCCTTCACCCTTCCTCCTGTTAGAAGCTGGATACTGTTTCCCTCTCTTCTGTGTATGATGGTGAGAGAGCGACCTTTTGTTTGCCTTTTAAAGGAAGTTATGCTTAGGAAATTGGGTCTATTAAATCACATTGTCTTGCCCAGTGGATTTCCTCCATGTATCAGGTCTGCTGACTTGACTGACTAAAATAATTCTTGCTGCTTTTGCTTCTCTCCTCCCTGCACAGCTGGGACTGCTCAGAAGCTAGACACTGCTCTTTTCTTGTGCACCAACAAAATAATTATTTACTGAGATCAAATTGTTCCAGCTGTTAGTTGCAGACAGTGAGGTGGACAAATATGGCAAAGAATGCCGTTGGCCAGCAAATCGCAGAAAATGATGAGAGAGTAGGAGAAGATGTTCAGTTTCCATGTTTCCAAGGCAATTGAGCACAGAATCTCTGCTTTACTTGTAAACTGAGGTTGGTTACTCAAGAGCTGCTGAGAAGCAATAATCTTGGTCCCCACAATGGTGCTGATGTGGGGGAAGATCCAGCCATTCATGTTCCTCTACGGTGAATTGCACGATGCTCTCTGGCAGCCACTGAACGAGCAATTTATTGGGTGGCCAAGATTTGGTTATATGCTGTTAGATCTCCTCTTTCCACAAACAGGTGTAGAAACATCTCAGACACTTACTTCAGACGTTTCCATCCTTGGATTTTTGGCATAGAGAAAAGTACTGATGGGTTCCTCAGGAATCTGAGATACCTTCAGAAATCAAGGGTTTATTAGAAGGCCAAAAGGTAAGGGCTTCAGCCACACACACGTGAAATCTGACTTATTTCAAGAATTCATGAGCTTGTTGGTGCTCTCTTCTACAGCTTTCAGTCTGCTGGTTAAAGGGGTCTGTGGGTTCCATAAAGATACTGTACAACTCTTCCCACAGCAGATGTAGAGGCCTGCAGACTTGCATATCTTCTCCAGCTTCCTAACCATCTTCCAGTCCTTTAAATGATTTCATTTCTGTATTTAAAGTTGTAAGTTACAAGGTACTCCCAGGAGTATTCTCAAAGATGGATGATTTTTTTTCCTGCACGTTTAAATCTCAACTCCCTTCAAAGTTTAACTCTTCCACTCCTAGAGAATGTTCTTCCCATGTGTTACGGATTCAGATTAATCCTTTGAGTATTTGAAGGTCTAAGTCTTCACCAGGCTTTTTCACAATAACTGTTGAATAGTCCCCATCCTCTCATTGAAATTCTTGAAGAATGCTCAGCCAGCCACCTTCCAGAGTACCATCAGCATCACTTCTACATGGAATATTAGATGGGGGGAGGAAGGAAAGGAGGGAAGATTCCCATACTGGAACACTTCCTTTTTAAAACATAACTTGTTATTGTACTCAATTCTCCAAACTCTTCATTATGCTCAGAGTACTGGCATCTTTCACATCAGCTCTCGTTTCTTTCACTTCCCACGGGTTCTCAGGCTCCTCAGCTTTTCCCCATGAGATGCTTTGGGCAATCTGCTGCTTTAGATGCTTCTTTCACCAATCTAATTTTTCACTTTAGCTCTTCTTGATTGTGTTCACAATCTCCCTTGTGTGTCTCACTAGCTATGCTTGCTCTTACCCAGCTTTAAAAAAAGTCCTGGTCAACACTGAACTTAGCTAGATACTGGTAGCTTCAACCACTCCGTGGAATACTTCTGAGGAGGAATCTGCTGATGCCTTGGAATCATCATTGTTTTATTTTCAAGAGATATTGTTCTTGGACAGCTCGTAAGCGTAGAGAAACATGGAGTATTTTCCTCAACAACTTAAATCTTCAGTGTTCCTCTGGCTTGTTGCTGGCTGATAGTATGGAGTTAATTTCTGTGAACTGTTATCCAAAGCCTGTGTAAAAACTTATTCAAGCCCTACCATGCTGCCTGTAGGTTTGCAATACTTATTTTTTTACTTTAGGATTCATCACAATCTTTTTGGACTCTGTGCTGCAGCTGGGTGAGTTGACTCCTCATAGGGAATTAATAATCAAGAAACAGTGAAGAGTGAACTATTAAAATTTAACTTATAAATCAGTGAGTTAGACAAGTTTATCATGCTAAAATTTTAATATGTGGCCCCTTAAAAACTACTGTATGAAGCTTGGCTTCACATTGGTGTCACTGTCAGCAGTTAGATGAAACGTGAACAACTGAAAAGACCTTCAACAAAGATGACAGATTGTTAGCTGAGGGGACAGTGTACTGGAAAAGACAAGTGTAAACCCCTTCTCTTTTAACACCAGTGGGCTGGAGGAGGGAGAAAGCAGCAAGCTGAATTAATCTGGAGAGAGCACTAACGGAGATGTTTTCCAAAGTATGTCTAGAGAACTTGAGCAACTTGAACACCATTGAAACACTAGACTTGAACTGGGAGAATAAATACTAAAGATTATTTGAGATGTAATTTAAAATGTCCTTAAAAGAACAAGAGAAAGATGGCAAATGAAAGTTAATTATCAGAAAGATAATTAGTGTCTGAGAGGTACATAGTCAGGACATGATCCAAAATTGGACTGCATCTTGGAACTAATGGTCAAAGGGCAGATGCACAAAGAGCAAACTTGAGTGACAGATGAAGGTGAGAGTCAGAGGAAAGCCTCGGGGTGCCACTCACTCAGTAAAATGGACACACACTGGAGGATGAAGATTTCCTGTCTGTGGAAGAGGTGACGCCAGGCCCCACAAAAGCTGTTTCATTTGGCCTAACATGTGAGGAGCCCTGAGGATTTCCAATTCAACAGACATTTCAAACAGAAGACAATATAGGCTATGTGCAAAGCCCTACTGAATGTGCTTCATATATAACTACAATTTTAGAATATCATAGAGTAGTTCCAGTTGGAAGGGAACTACAACCATCATCTGACCACTGCCTGAATGCTTCAGGGCATTACAAAATGGTACAAAGTTACAAACAAAAGTTAAAGCCTGTTGTTAAGGGCATTGTCCAAATACCTCTTAATCACTGAGAGGCTTGGGGCATCAACCACCTCTCCAGGAAGCCTGTTCCAGGTTTTGACTCTGTCCCAGGTGCAGAATCCAGCATTTGTTCTTGTTAAGTGTCATGCCATGGATGATTGCCCAATGCTCCAACCTATCCAGATCCCTCTGCAAGGCCTCTTGTCCCTGAGGAGAGTCAAGAGCACCTCCCAGTTTGGTACCATCAGCAAACTTGCTAATGGTGCATTGAACTCCTGCGTCCAGATGATTGATAAATGTATTGATCAGAACTGACCCTCGAATTGAGCCCTGAGGAACACCTCTGGTGACTGGCCACCAACCAGCTGTAGCCCTCATTCGCTCCACCCCTTTGAGCCCTGCCCTTCAGCCAGTTCTTCTCCCAGCATGCCATGAACCTGCTCTTCTCACAGTATCAAAAGCCTTCCTCAAATCCAGAAAGGCTTTCTCCACCACCTTCCCTTCACCCACTGTGTGGATGACTATTGTAGAACGATATCAAATTGTTTAGACAGGACTTGCCCTTTGTGAACCCATGTTGACCGTGCCTGGTGACTGCATTGCTCCTTAAATGCCTTCCAATAGCACCCCATATGATATTCTCCATAATTTTTCCAGGTTCTGAGGTTGGACTAAGAAGGGCTGTAGTCTTCTGAGTCTTTCCTCATGCTCTTCTTGTAGATTGGAATAACGTCAGCTTGCATCCCATCAGTGGGGACCTCCAGCTGCACCAGGACCAGCCTTACAACATATAGCCCTGCACTGCTGGAGTCCCAGTGAGCATGGACAATCAATTATTTGACATGGAAGAGGGACTAATTGACTGACTTACTCATTAAGCTATTGCATGGCAGTTGATCTGCTGTAACTGAGTGCAGGTTTCTGTTTGCAGGTAGGAGGTTCCTCACAGGGATGAGTCTTCACCAGACATTCATGACACTGCATCTGCCATGTACACTGCGCTTGGCTGCTCATGGCCTCCTCCTAGGTCATAGCCTGCGCTTTGAAGCTTGGGAAGGAAAGGATGTGGGTAAGGAGGATAGCAAAGATGATGCCATGAAGTCAGAGCTGGAAAAATTGGTTTGGTTCTTGTTATGGAAAAGGCTCCATTTATTTTTTTATATATCATGAAGTATTTTTCCTCCCAGTCTTGTGGACTTTGCACTTTCAGAGGCTGCTTTTAAGGCTAGTGCACGACTAGTGCTGTTAACCTTCTCTCTGCGGGAGCCAAAAGTGGCCAGTAAAGGACAGAAGCACCTTTTGCACCTATTAAGCAAAATCTACACCACCTTCCTGTGCACAAAGTTCCTGCTGTGCCTCCTCTCTCCAAGAAGCACAAATGCCTTCAAGAACTGACTTCCAAACAGCAATGCAGAACACAGATGCCCACAGCTTTCCATAACATCTGTATGGTTGGTAACCAGAATCAGTCAAGCTTGGAGAAAGACAAGTACTTTAAACACCTAGAGCATCTCAAGCTGTTCAGTGCCACAGATGTGAAATCCATGGCTGTGCAGTCCTGCTCTTGCCCATCGGGTGTCATTGCTAGCCACAGCAAGGTGACCAAACCACCTGGGACAGAATTAACTGCTTCTCTGCAAACCAGCCAACCCTGACCTGGGCCATGTAGGTATTGAATGGCACCAACTGGTGATGGTCCATTACCGATGTATGCACCCACCTACTTCAGCCCTACACGATTTCCTTCCTGATCTCCAAACCATGTGTGGAGCAGCCAACAAATCAACTCAAACCTCACTAATGAGAAATGAGACTGACTCTTGGGAAAAGTGGTTTTGGCTAACACAGACAAGTATGTTTTGAAATGGAAGCCTGGAGAGAAAGGGCAGCGTTTAGTCTCCAGTGACGGAAAATTGCTTGTGATGAGTATTAGCGCTCTGCTGCAAAGGTGAGTCTGGTGCCTTGCATGC
The DNA here is from genome assembly GCA_907165065.1 of Caprimulgus europaeus. The sequence goes on along the minus strand of OU015528.1, from coordinate 3,981,619 downwards.
ATCCACTCCAGGTTTACACCCATACAGTAGACCCCATGGTGTAGTCCCTAAAGGAGATGAGCCCTAGAAGTTTACTTTATCAGCTGATCATTAATAAAAGCACATTAGCACAGCTTTAAGATGTTATCAAAGCAATGAATACATGTGAACAGCCTGAAGAACAGATGAAATCTTAGGACAGTTGATTTTGGGACACTCATGCGGGTCTTTTTTTCACTTAGTAGCAATGAAGGCCTCTTCTCTGGAGCTGTTCCTTTCTGCTCTTGCTTTTTGGAGTTCACAGCTCCTTGGTGTCAATAACCAAGGTCAGCAAGAGACATCTACCTACTTTTCAAACTCAGCGGAGAAACCAACAGAAAATTCATGTGTCTCGGAGAGCTCACTTTTATGGAGGCTACCAGATGAAGAAGATTTAATAAAGCTTTGAGTCAAAAGAAATACTGGAAATTTTGCTCTGGACTTAAAAGGCTTGCAGACTGGGTAAGATCCATGCAAAAATACTTCAAAGACTGAAAGGATTGTAGATCTCTGTCCCCAAGGCTTCCTTTCTTGGAATTTCACCAGAAGAAACCAGACAATACATCAGAACGAAGAGCCAACTGCAATTTTGCTGAAAATAAAGGAAACACCAAAAAGCAGCATATGTTTAGAAAGAGCTAGCCTAGTTTCAAGAGGAAAGGCTAAACTGAACTCTAAACAACCAATAATAAATGAGGATATCAGAGTGTCTCACAAGTGTAATTTCTGTTGGGGCAGAAATACTACAACTATGAACCTTAGCCTAGAAGAACTTGCTCTAAAATGAAAGGACAAAGCAGCAAAAGCCGATTCCCCTGGTCAGTGTACAGACACAACACTGAGGGATCAGAAGAAAAAGTGACAAAACTGGGATCAAAATATCCATGCCTTCTTTAGAGGGAAACAGCTCAAAAGTTTCCATTCAATTGTGGCTCCTTTCTTTTCTAACCATGAAACCGTGCAGCTACATCTTCTTGTCAAACTCGATTACTGAAATTATTGCCCTTAAAGATAGTGTTCTGAGATAAGACACAACAGACCATGGGTCTTACCATAGGTAAGGCAGGAGCCCTCCCTTCATCTTTGCTTCAAAGCCAGAAGAAACACTACAGGTAAGACAAGTTCATTTGAATTCACTCATTTATCTGTAATGAGGGGGTGGGAAGTTCTTAAGCTGACATTGCCAACAAAGAAAACATGTAGGTAGGCCTAGAGGCAAGAGGTAGATATTGAATTTAAACCTCTTTCTACTTCGATATCTAGACCCAAAGATCATTATTTCCTTGAGTAGCCTTCCACAGAATGGAATCACAGAATGGTGGGGTTGGAAGGGACCTCAGGAGATCATCCAGTCCAATCCCCCTGCCAAAGCAGGTTCCCTACACCAGGTTGCACAGGAAAGTGTCCAGGTGGGTTTGAACATCTCCAGAGATGGAGACTCCACACCCTCTCTGGGCAGCCTGTTCCAGGGCTCCGGCACCCTCACAGGAAATAAGTTTTTCCTTAAGTTTGTCTGGAACTTCTGGTGTTCCAGTTTGTGCCCATTGCCCCTTGTCCTGTCACTGGGCACCACTGGAAAGAGTCTGGCCCCACCCTCTCTCTTTAGATATTTATAGACATGGATCAGATCCCGTCTCAGGCTGCTCTTCTCCAGGCTGAACAGTCCCAGCTCTCTCAGCCTCTCCTCATACAGGAGATGCTCCAGGCCCCTCATCATCTTTGTGGCCTCTGCTGGACTCTCTCTAGAAGATCCCTGTCCCTCTTGAACTGAGGAGCCCAGAACTGGACACAATACTCCAGATGTGGCCTCAGCAGGGCGAAGTAGAGGGGGAGGAGAACCTCCCTTTGGTGCAGTGGTTTCCCAGAGAGTTTTTCGTCCCCATTACCCAGCTCATTTTTCCTTGCTTCTTTGACATCTTGGACCAGATGAAGGAGTTGAGGAACTTGAATGGTGACAGCAAAGAACTGATTCAGACAAGTGAGAACATCCTCAAACTTTCTCTAAAGCTGTAGCAGAGGCAGAGAGAACAAGTGCTGAGCCTCCAAGAAGCTGCCAGGGACCCATCCTGCTTCATCAGTCCTACAAGCACAGTCTACATCAAAACCAAGCAGCAGAGAACTGGCACACTTGTAACAGAACAGTGAGAGCAGGGCTACTCTACAAGGGAGGGGTAGCCAGAAGCTTAGGTTGACCACAACTCTGTCAGGAACCTCACAGACAGTGAGCAAGGGTTGCAAAAGGTTCCACAGACAGTCTAGGCACCATCAGACAAAGGCCACCTAATGAGTCAGGGCTGAAGTCAATCCAGGACTAGACATGGGCAGATCTTCAACATAATTCAGACAATGACTGGAGTGCCCAGAGCTGAGCATAGATAAAGCTCCTGGGCTAATGGGCAGATGGAAAACCAAGGTAAAGACAGTCAGGACACCTGAGGCCTATTAGTGAATTCAAGGTCCCAAGAGCAGCTTCCCTTCCCATCATGGTGTGCCCCACACCTTGCAAAGGTCTGCTTTTTTGGACAATCCTCCTCTTGGACACCAGATCCAGATCTACTACACTGGTAGCCATGTTTCGCCTCCATTTGCCTATAATTTAATATGCTGATTCAGCAGCTAGTCAAGACTCCTGATCTGTGATCCAGGTACTTTTTGGCCTCCTAAATGAGATACAAAGTACTGGTACTCATTGTGAGGAAAAAAAAAAAAGCAAAGCATCTTTAAAGAGAATCACCCCCCTTACCTCTTTCAAATGGACAATATAGCAATAATGGTGGGAAGGACCTGAATATAGCACAGCTAGAGAGTCTAGATGGATGATCTCTTTCTGTCAGAAAGAGAAGAACCAACTTTCATTTTCAACCTTCCTAGTTTCCCCCCAGTACTCAGTACTGTTGCCGTGCTATTATTTCATCTGAAATTATAAACCCAGAGCAGCCAGTCTATTACAGTAGAGGGTATCCCTAGGGAATCACAGCTGTGTGTCCACTTCTAGGTGCCTCAAACACAACTCAAAGCTGTTTTTAAAAGCTTTTAGGTTTCCTGGTCAGGTGCCATTGATTCAAGTATACTGGTGATGAGGTGCAACTCTTTCTTCATTGTATGGACCATCAGAGTGCCCCTGTGTTAGATTTGGTCACGTGCAGAAGACAGCTAGTTAAAGCTGAAACAAAAGCCTAATGAGAAAATCTAGTATATTGAGAGGGGATCTGCAGCCTAGTGCAGTCTCCTTTGTAGAATGTGCATCTGCAGTATCAGCCACTCCAGTCCTCAGTTTCAATGATCCTCAAGTTCTTCCCTCAGTGATAGGAAGTTCAAAGCTCCCATATTTTTTTAAATCTTCTTTCCAAGCATCTCTACCTTCTTTCCAAGGTAGACTCCAAAAGATTTGGTTTCACCTCTTCACCTTTTGCTTTGACTTGACCTACAGAAATCCCACATACCTGGGTATAAAGCTGCTCGTGCTTATGCCAACAGGTAAAGAACACAACATCATGTTGTCTCTGTTAAAACAACCAACCAACCAACAATAACACCACCACCAAGACTGTCAAAATTGTCCTCATTGTCTACTGGCTTCCTGTGCTGCTCATCTTTGAGGAAGGGGTTCTTTATCTCCAAAGTTTGAGCCTGAGTTATATAAAGATTGAAAACAATTCTGGAATGAAGATCCTTCAGTCCTCAGGTACAATGGGAGTTACTGCATGAGATCTTCCTTCCGCAGAAATATTTATGGGAGAGCCTTGAGTTGCTCTTCACACACTGTAAAATACAGTTCACCCCAGTAGGCCCATGTCCATAGAATCTCAGACTGGTTTGGGTGGTAAGGGACCTTCAAGCTCATCTAGTTCCAACCCCACTGCCAGCAGCAGGGACACCTTCCACTAGACCAGGTTGCTCAAAGCCTCATCCAACCTGGCCGAGAACACTTCCAGGGAGGAGCAGCCACAGCTTCTCTGGGCAACCTGGGCCATAAGAGCACTGCTGTGTTTCTGTAGGTATCTGTGCCCCAATTCTAGGCCACTTCTCCTCACACAACACTTAGGGGTTCATGCCAGGACCTTCCTCAGCTGTGGAAATACTCAGAGACATCTCTGCTGGAGACAGTTTGAAGTTGGCTCCATGAACTTGTTGTTGGCCTTGCTCCGAAATCCAGGGGAAGGCAGGTGGGGACTTTCCACAGCATCTCAGAGAGTCTCACGGCCTTCTCTGAACATGTCCTGTGCAGGCTGCAGTCTCTGGCTGCCAGAGGAGAGCTCAGCAGAGCGCCTGGACAAGCTCAGCCCTTGAAGCCGCAGCAATACACTGGCAGCTGTGGGCTGGGGACTAACGAGCAGCTTTGCCGTGGGGTTGCCGTTTCTTTGCGCCCGTGGGTCACAGTCACCCCAGGCCGCGGGCTGAGCCTGGCTGCTGCCCCAGCTCCGGGGGCCACAGTGGGCATTCAGCCCGGGAGCAGCGAGGGGGAGAGTGGGGCGGGAGGTGCCCCCGCCCCGGCGCAGCCCCTCAGGTCTCCCCCGCGAGAGGGTCCCGGGTCCGCGGGAGACAGAGGGAGCGGGACGGGCCCGGGCTGCAGGCAGAACGCTCGGGAAGGGGACCCGGCCTCCCGCTGCGGGCTCAGCCGGCCAGGGCAAGACGCGTTGGGGCAGCGGGCCGCCCGCCCTCCTCCGCGGGGCTGGAGCCTCCCCTGGGCAGCGCCCCCAGCTCCTCCCCGCTCGGCAGCGCCGGGCCGAGCCCCTCCTCCCGTTTCCGCTGGCAGGAGCCGGAGTCGGAGTCGTGTCCTGCCGTACTTCGCTCTTCCCCCGCCGCTCGGCCCCATCCGGCCCGGCCCGGCTCGGCTCGGCTCGGCTCAGGGACGCGCGGGTGAGACCCAGCGCCGCGGCGGGAAGTTGCGGGGAAGATGGCGGGAGCGGGGCGGCGGGGGGCAGCTGCTGTTGGGGGGTGCCGGCCTGGCGGCTGGAAGCGCTGGGGAGCGGCGGCGTCTTGGGGAGCGGGAGGCTCGGTGGGGGTGAGGGGTGAGGGGTGTGTGGTGAGAGTAGGGACCCCCCGCTCCCCCCGGCTGCGGAAACAGGAAAGTTCCTTCATGGGGACGGGACGAGCCCCGCGGTGGCTGCGGGCGCCTGGAGCGGGCGGGGGATCCATTCTCCTGCCTCTGCAGAGCCCCGGGGCTCAGCAGGGCGTGAGGTCGCCGAGCACAGCCTAGCCCTGAGGGGGTGGGAGCGCGGAGAAGCCCCCGCGGGGCAGAGCTGAAAGCCCGGACCCGGTGGGAGCAGCCCCGGGGTCCAGCAGCCCCGGGGTCCAGCAGCCCTCAGCAGCCGCCCATAGAGATGGTACCACCAGTTCCTGCCTTTCCCCTCCTTATGTAAAACTTGACTCCAGCTTTGCCTTTTCCTGTTGGAGCTTTGGGAAAGTTTTCTTGCCGGAGTGTGGCTATCCGCCTGTCACTGCTCTTGGGGGAGGTGGGAGCTCCCCGAGCTCTGCACCTCAAAAAGGCCTTGGGCTCCTGAGATGTCAGATGGGCAGAGAGGAGAACCTGTGGTGTGGGGATGGTGTGTCAGGGGGGAAAACTAGACTATAAAGATGAATAAAGCTGCATTTTTTACTTAGTCCTTTCATCAACTCTTTTCTTTCCTTCGCTTTTACCCTGCATGGTTTTGTGGTTTGAAGCACAGGGCTAGGAATAGGGGTACCTGGGTTTCCTTCCTGACTGCACTGAACTTATTTTAAGACTTTGGGGTAAGTCATCTGGGATTTGACCAGGAAAAATTTGGATATTCTCTAGAACAGTCATGAGAGTCAAATCATGTGACTTGTTTGTGCTGTTACTCCTAGGTTGGCCTAAACTTTCCCTGTGGATGCCAAAACTTAACGCATTGCTGTAGCAGAGTTCTTAATAACAGGTACCACAGGTAGTTTTAATGGTTTGTTTGTTAAGTTGATAGATGAAGTTCTTTATAGCCAGGGCGTATGATACCAAAGGATAATAGCCACTGAAGAAATGTGTTCATAGAATATGGGGCCATAGAAATGCCCCATAGAATATGGGGCCATAGTTAGCACTCAATAATTTAAAAAATATCAGAAGATAAATTGTCAGTGCATGTGGTTGATAACACTAAGGAAAAACATCAGTCATAGTTCTGTGCCCTTGGTTTAAAGTTTGCATTTTTTCTGAGCTCCAAGAAACTGATGGAGCTAATGTAGCTTCTGCCTCCAGAGTTTTTCCTTTCGTATTTTTAGACTTGTGCTGTTCAAATTGCAAATCCCGCAGACAAGGCTTTTTCTATAACAGGGCTGCAGAACTTCTGGCAAGTTTTGGTTTTGGGCATCTGCACTTTCTTTAAAACTAATTTTCATGGATAAAACTTCATGAGAAGGCCTTGAGGTCAGAATATAACTCATGCAGCATGAGTTATTCAGATGAAGCTCTGAACTTAGAATGATCCTGTTCTCTCTTGATGAGGGTAGAGGGTTAACTGGGAATGTCAGTGTTCCCTTAATTATTGTGGCTATTGCAACAGAAAATAGCCATCAAAGATGCATATCCCCATATTTCCTTGCTATTTTAAGTTCTTTTCTTCTCAAACATGCCAAGCCTCTGCCTGTCCATGAGGGTATTTCCAACGCAACTGTGTATTTTTAGTGTTTAACCTCTCCCTCCCCAAAATACACAAACTATAAATAAAAAAGTGAAACATGGGAACAGCACAAATAGCAAAACGGCACTTGAGGCTGCAGCACTGGTCGCAGGAGGTACTTTCACATTTGTGGGACATGTGAAACTAGCAAGTTTGCATTAAGGAGCCCAAGACTTCCTCTCAGTATTACTCTGTGAGAGCTGGTATGGAGTTGGTTGGGCCTCGATCAGAAGAGACTGCTTGTTTTAGAAGGAGTATGGTAACATTCCTCTTGCACTTGGGGTTGACAATTGAGAACCCACCTCAGTTTTTCACTTTGGATGTGTTTCAGTATTGTGCTGCTCTTTGCAAGTGACTGATGCCCCATTGGTTTTTGCTGTTGCAAGAATGTCACTACATTTATTGATGCATAAAAAGAGATGAGAACACTTTAAAGAAGCTGGGCGTGAGCCAGCAGTGTGTCCTGGGAGCAACAGCAGCCAGCAGTATGTTAATAAGACTGGAGCCAGTATCCAAGGGAAGTGATTGTCTCAGTGTCCTTAGCATTTGTTAGACAGAGTCTACGATACTGCACCCAGTTTTCTGCCCTCAGAGACCAGAAGGGCATGGATGAGTGGAAGGTGGTCCAGTGGAGGGCCACTGGGACCATCGGGGGCCAGAGCAGGTGTGGTGGAACAGCTGGTCACAGCTGGCCCTCGGTGAGGGATGGGGAGCTGGGACCTTCCAGGTCCCAGGGAGATTATCCCAGAGTGTGGTCACCCAGCTGACAAGGCAGGTTCCCCACCAGCCAGTGCCCCCTCCCACGGTACCAAGTGAGGCAGGCAGTGTCTAGATCACCAGGCAGGTTTGTGGTAATAAGGCACATCCAAGATCAAGTTGAGATGTGAATCAGCAGGTCGGGATCAGGCCCAGTGATAGTAATTAGTGTTAAACACAGTCCAGTTATCACTGAGCAGGTCCATAGCGATGTGGCAGGTCTGAGGTCAAGTGAAGAAGTCACACCATGGGTCAGGTTTGGATCAGTGGAGTCCTTGACTGGAGTCAGGCACATCTACAACATAGCTTGGGTGGGGACTGGAGGCCAAAAGCAGAGGTTAAGTGGAGCCTCTGGGGCCGTGGGCGGAGAGTGAAGGTGGAGGCACCAGGTGAGGCTCATCAGGGCCTTTAAAGACCTTTCAGTGTGCTCAGCGTCCTGATTATAGCATGAGGATCGTATGCTGAGGGGAATGGGCTTGTTCAGCCTGAAGAAGAGAAGGCTTCTATGGGACAGAGGAGGTTATCAAGAAGACAGAGCTGGGCTCTTCACATTGGTATGTGGTGGTTGGATGAGGGACAACAAATACAAATTGAAACAAGGTGTTCAGGCCAGATATAATGAAAACCTTTTCTGCTAGGAGGACAGTCAAATGTTGTAACACATTTCCCAGGCGAGTTGTGCAATGTCTGTTGTCACTGTTTTCCGAGACCAAAGTGGATGAAGTCCTGTTGTGATCTTATAGCTGACCCTATGTAGAATAGAACAGGAGTGGAACTACATCAGCTCCTCTGGCCTGCCTGAACACAAATTCTTTGGTCCAAAGATCAAGCAGCCATTTGTTCTAAGAAGGAGGAGGTGTGTAAAACTACAGCAGTACTTGTAAGCATGACAGATGAAGAAATGGAGGAAGGGTTTAGGATGCTGATGTGTTGCTAAGATACTTAGTGGAGGAATTTTAAGAAATTAAATTAAAAATTTTCTTCACTATGGTAAGGAGGTGTGCTGGAGAGGGGTGTGTGGGCAGAGGGGCTGAAGATACTTTCTATTTGAAAACGTGCTTTCCTGTAGCAATTCTCAATGTACAAAGTGCCTTTTTAGTGTGACATCATTTAAAGATGCTTTCTGGAATAGGTCAAGCTGTGTTGCTTCAAAATTAATGTAGCAGTTGTGATGACAGTACAACATGGTCCTGAGCTTGGGAAAAGACTGTCTGATCAGGGGAGAGTTCTTACCTGAGGGTTACCTCCTTTGCCTCTGTAGAAAATGGAATAAATGTCTCAGGATCAGCAGAGCACTTCCCCATTTGTGGCCAGTTGTTAATGGAATTTAGGGTTGAGTCAATCCTGGTGGGCCCGGCTTAGCAATACCCAGAAACTGTGAGTGGGTCAGAAATAGGGCTTTTGTCTTTTTGTCTCTACGTGGCAGTGAAATTGTGGTGAAATAGGGATGTGCTGAGAAACTGCCTTCTCCTCATTCAGTACCAGGTGTGCTAGAATTTAATTTGGAGAACTGCTCACTGGGAAAAGACAAACTTTTGTATACTGTCCTGGGCACTGGTGAGGTTGCACCTCGAGTGCTGGGATCAGTTTTGGGCCTCTCACTCCAAGAAGGCCATGGAGGTGCTGGAGCGTGTCCAGAGAAGGGCAGCGGAGCTGGGGAAGGGTCTGGAGCACAAGTGTGCTGAGTTCCCGGCTGAGGGAACTGGGGGTGTTGAGCCTGGAGAAAAGGAAATGGCCTCAAGTTGCACCAAGTTTAGATTGGATCTGAGGAAAAACTTCTTCACTGAAAGGGTTCTGAGGCGTTGGAAAGGGTTGCCCAGTGCAGTGGTGGAGTCACCTTCCCTGGTGGGATTTAACAGATGGGCAGGAGAGGTGCTTAGGGACATGGTTTAGAGGTGGAATTGCCAGTGTTGGGTTGATGATTGGACTCGATGATCTTAAAGGGCTTTTCAGGCACTATGGTTCTGTGATTCTGTATATTTTGCTTATGTGTAACAAGATGCTCTATTGGATACAAGGAGCTATCACTAGTACACTCGGTCCTTCCTCTCCATCTCTCCAGGTCTCCTGAAGTTGACTTCCAGAGACTGTTTCTCCTGCTCCATGTAGCCTCTTGCAGATGAAACTTACATTGCTGAATGTCAGTGCTTTGTTTCCTGGGGAAAAAAACCATCAAACTGGTCTTGTGGGTCACTTCCTCTGCTTCAGTGCCATATTTTCAGGGGTGTTTTTTGTAAGGAGGCAGGACATTGTTCTTCAATGAAAGATGTTGGATGCTTTCCTTGATGCACAGGTGTTTCTGAGAAAGTTGTGCATCTCTGTTGTCCGTTGCCCCAGTTGGCAACACTGTGTGTCAGTTGTCTTTCAACCCCTGCTTCACCTTTCCTTCCAGGCCTGCTTTTGAAAGCACTTCCTCTTCAGGCTCTCTTCAACTGTTTCTTCTGGTATTCCGACCACTTGCCTTCATTGCTGTCAAAAATAAACCTTGAGGGCTGGAGTCTGCCCAGTCTTTGGGCAGAGCTCTGCTGCTTTTGCCTTGGCTGTAAGCACAGTAGAACAGGAGGCATCTAAACTCTGCTTCGCACAGAAGAACAGATGGGAAGCATGGGATCCCCAGTAGGTAATGAACTGCATTTTGATGGCAGTGAGATATCGTGGGCTGTGGAACTGTTGAGGAGGGGTGAAAAAATCCTGTTGTTGAAAAGCTTTTAAAATCAAGAGTATTGAGGTGGTTTCACTCCTTTGGCTGCAGCCAAACACGCACCCAGTCACTCCCTCACTCTGATCCCCCACCCCAGAGAGCAGGGGAGATAATTGGAAAGAAAAGGGCAAGGAGACTCATGGGTTGAGATAAAAACAATTGGCTAATTAAAATAATAATGATAATAACAGTAATAACAGAACATAAAAATGAGTGATGCCCAGTGCCATTGCTCACCACCCGCTGACCAATGCCCAGCCTGTCCCAGCCAGCGACCCCGGAGCACAGACAGTCCTGAAACCAAAACCGCAATTCTGTGAGAGCCCGAGTGACCCCTCAAATCCTCCCAATTTCCAGTCAGCCCTGGTTAATATACTGACATGACGTGATATGATATGGAATATCTCATTGGCAGAGCCAAATGCCAATTTGGGGTTTTGCTAATTACTGCACTTGTCCCATCCCAGTCCTAATGCAGCTGTGAACCAGCCGAACACGATGGCCTTGAGCTCCAGCAGCAACTAATGACATTAGTACATGATCAACATTTTTCTCATAACAAATCCCACACTGAAACCAACACACAGCTGTTCTGGCTACTGAGGAGAAAATTAACTCTATTCCAGCAAAACCAGGAGAAATATAAAACAGGTAGGCATGTTCTGGGGATTGCTCCAGGGAGAAGAGGCAGAGTAAATCATAAACATCGGCTTCAATAAGCCTTGAAGTGGACAAAGGTGTTAATTATGCTTAGCATTTCTTTGCAGTGATGTGAGTATGATAATGTGATGATAACACTGAAGTAATAACATTTTAAATTTTTGAGGTTTGCATTAATCTTTCTTTCAAAATACATAACGGAGAACTTGTTCTTATTTGAGTTCTTCTGAAAGCGCTTTTTCCTTTTGCTATCAGAGTTCTCCTTTGTAATGCAAACTCTGTCATGCTGTTCCAATGCCTAATATATCTGAAGGTGGAAGTGACTAATAGCTGGGCTCTTTATTTCCACCATCCCTCTTACAAATGCAAAAAAGGAAACAAACTGCTTTAACTAGTGAAAAGCCGATTATATTTCTGAGGCCAAGTCACTGTGCATCTCTAGAATCAGCTGAACTGTGTGAACTGAGCTTTTGTATCTACACTGACGTTGTTAGAGTTGCCTTTGGTGGGGACGGTCGTTGCTGGTTTACGGTTGAAGTGGTCTGTGTATCCTCATGGTAACCATGGAATATGTCAGCCTCACGCAGATGAAGGAGTGCAAGAGCTGTATTATCCTTCTGTGGCATGCCTGGGGAGGAGGCAGGGCTAGACTGGAGAAGGAACTCAGAGGGAAATAAGTGAAAATGCAGGAGTCTTGAGAAGGCAATAGGCAAAGAGAGAGGAAGTTGGTGGCCCTCCCCCGGGAGGAAGGTCTGAAAAAGAAGGATGAGGTGGTACACTGAACAGGGAGCTGAAATGTCACACCCAGCAGGAGACTCAGCTCAAAATCTTGTGACTCTGTTCTAGGGAGTAGGGATGAACTCAAATCCTGGAGAGCAGAGCACTCTCTGAGTTCTCCTCTATTTGGTGTTCTTCAAGTTCACTCCTAACTGAAGCCATTTGACCAGAAGGATTGAGGGAGGCAGGGCTTGAAGTTGAAGGAATCTGGAGTTTAGGACACTGGTGGGAAGGACTCGTAGGAAAGGAAATGTTGTGACAAAGCTAGATAAGTAGTACTTTATGATGGAGTGTGTCCAGAGGAGGCCACGAGGATGATGCGAGGGCTGGAGCACCTCTGCTGTGAGAACAGACTGAGAGAGCTGGGGCTGTTCAGCCTGGAGAAGAGAAGGCTCCAGGGAGACCTTCTAGTGGCCAGGAAGGTGGGGAGGGACTTTGGCCAAGGGCAGGGAGTGACAGAACAAGGGGTGATGGCTTGAAACTGGCAGAGGGGAGATGGAGATGAGATGTGCGGAAGAAATTCTTTGGTGTGAGGGTGGTGAGACACTGGCCCAGGTTGGCCAGAGAAGCTGTGGCTGCTCCTCCCTGGAAGTGTTGAAGGCCAGGTTGGATGAGGCTTTGAGCAACCTGGTCTAGTGGAAGGTGTCCCTGCTGCTGGCAGGGGGTTTGGAACTGGATGAGCTTGAAGGTCCCTTCCAACCCAAACCAGTCTGGGATTCTACAGTTTGGTAGTTTTCTCTGTATTCAGGGCTTGCCCTGTTCTCTGTATCCCCTGGGAGATCATTGCTAATTTCCAGATGAATGTGTCTATAGTGGGGCAAAGCCTGAGAGACAGCAGTGCTTACTCTAGGGTTACTAATCCGAGTTCCTAAGCTTTTGCAGTTTGGTGGTGAATGCTGTCTCCTTGGCTACCTTATGGCAGTAGGTTGACAAACCCTTTTTATGGTGATTGCAGCCATAGTCAAAACTCACGTTGAGCACTGATCAGGACACTTTTTATTTGCATTTGCTCATTTCTAAAAGTTGCATAGTTCAGGAATGCTTTGGAAAGCCTATTTTCCTGTCTGTGTGCCTATTGCTGGTGTTTACCCATAAGTTCTGCACACAGTTCAGTGTAAGGTGGTTCTGCCCAGGATGTTCACCAAGCTTTATTTTGAATAAATTTGAAATTTATTATTCAAAATAAATTTATTTTGAATAAATTGAATAAATTAATTTCTCAAAATCCCTACATCACTTTTGCATTGTGTTTTATGTTAAGACTGTAACCTCACACAAATGAAGGTTGTTGCTTTGCTTCGTTGCAAGACAGTGCAGCTGAAGTTACGAAGGACTGAAAGCGATGTTCCAAGAATACCCAGCATGTTGTTTCCACTTGAGGACAGTGTGCAGAGTATTGTTTATATGGATTTATATGCATGTGGATGAAATACTGTCAGGGGAATGGGATAATGGCTCTGGCCATAGAAGAGATGTGTACTAACAAGCAGACTGGAGCATGTCTCCTTGTAAAATAAAAACCTAAGTAGATGGCTTAGAAGCCTGTAAAGGAAACCTTCCAAGTAGAAATAGTTTTCTCTTTCAGACAGCAGAGCTTTTGGATCTCTCCGGTGCTGCTGTGCTGTCTCACAAAGTTTTGGCAGGTAGCGGTGGCTCTGAGCGTTAAAAAGGCTCTTGCTGATCTGTTTCCCAGAGAAGGAGACCGTGGCAGGACAGGCAAGACTTTTGGATTTCATAGCACCTGGGACACTGTTGATAGCAGTAGAGGCAGCTATGAGGAGCATAGGAATTGTGTAGACACCTGTAACTGAGCTAGTTGGTGCCATAAAAGATGAAGAGCAAGGGCTGAGAACTGCAGCTCTAGAACAATTTCCAGCTTACTCCCCTCACAACCACTCGGTATAGAAGAGGGGCTGGATCCTACACTATGAAGGTTCTCCTGGTTCAGGTGGGTAACAGGGAAGACCCAGCACAGTATTTCAGCTGAATATGGTCATGCATTAGGAGAAAAAAGCCATGGTAAAATTATTTGGAGAAAAAGAGGCTGAGGGGTGACCTTCTGGCTCTGTTCAACTCCCTGAAAGGAGGGTGGAGAGAGGTGGGGGTGGGTCTGTTCAACCAAGGAACAAGTGACAGGACAAGAGGAAAAACTTCTTCACTGAAAGGGTTCTGAGGCATTGGAAGGGGCTGCCCAAGGAGGTGCTGGAGCCACCTTCCCTGGTGGGATTTAACAGATGGGCAGACAAGGTGCTCAGGGACATGGTTTAGAGGTGGAACTGGCAGTGTTGGGTTTATGGTTGAACTCGGTGATCTTAAAAGGTCTTTTCCAACCACTACGATTCTGTGATTCTGTGAATTGCTGGGAGCAGTGATCCAGAGGAATATGAAAGAGAAGAAGAGAATTCATTTTGAACATGAGCTTTTTCAAAGCGTTCTCTGTTCCAAATATAGAAGGCAAAGTGAAAAGGGCTGTGAAGCAGAGAAGGGGTCTTCTAGGGAGAACCAGGAGGAAAAAATGAGAAATCTTAATTTCCCACACCAGTGTGAATTCATCTGTGTGGCTTTCAATTTTCTATGTTCCATGTTCATCGAATCCTAGAATGTTGTGAGTGGGAAGGGACCCACAAGGATCATCCAGTCCAACTCCTGTCCCTGCACAGGACAAGCCCAACATTCAGACCATGTCCCTGAGGGCACATGTTGGCCAAATGCTGCTGGAATCTTGTCAGGCTTGGTGCCATGAGCACCTCCCTGGGGAGCCTGTGCCAGTGCTCCACCCCGCTCTGCCTCAAGAACCTTTTCCTCATGGCCAAGCTCACCCTCCCCTGCCACATCTTCCTGCCATGTCCTCTGCTCCTGGCATTGGTGGCCAGAGAGAAGAGATCAGCGCCTGCCCCTCCTCTTCCCCTTGGGAGGAAGTTCCAGACCGCCATGAGATCTCCTCTCAGTCTCCTCTTCTCCAGGCTGAACAAACCAAGTGACTTCAGCCTTTCCTCGTACAACTTCCAGGTTATCCCACCCTTTCCTGGTGGGATGGTCACCACAAAATATGTTATAAAAGAATGTTATAAAAGAAACTCTTCTCTTTTCATTCTATTTTTCTTTAAATAATTTCTCAAGACATCCTTTTTGAAGCAGTTAGTTTTCCCTGAAAAATTCACCTTCATTAGGTTCTCACTGGTTGAATTTTCCTACTCTCCAGGGATACCCAGGGAATCGCCATTACATCTTGCTTTCTTTTATGAAAGGAAAAAGTCCTGCTTGTGTCTCTTCATAGCTTGTTTTTCCCAGCTGTGTAGTCTCCATCTTCAACTCCCCCTTATCGTACTGTTTTCTGTCAGTTCCCCTTTGAAGAGCTGAGGAAGTCCATTCCATAGCAGGAGAACCACACATTCTGTTTTGCTCTCTGTGGTCTTTCTTCCTTCCTGTTTTTATATAAACCTACAACAGGAGAAGCAAGACTAGTTGAAGTCATTTAGATATGCAGCTGTTTTTTCTGAGCTGCTTTGTAAGGAGCTTTCAAGAAAAATGTTGCTTCATGCAGGAATCTCCATCTTTCTTCCTGCTTTAGCAAGTAGCATTTAATTCCTCTGTTTTTTAAACTTGAAAGCCATTTCTGAAAATCTTCTTAAAGAGCTTGGTTTTTTGGAGCTGCTAAGACATTCCTCTCCTTTACTCTTAAGAGGCAGTGAGAGGTTATGTTCCTTGCTCCATGTTCCTCTCAAGTTGGTAGAAGAAAATAGCCATTAGGCTGTTTCTGCTTGGAAACACTAGACAGCTCTAGTTCCTGTTTCAAAAGATCTGAAAGTGGTTAGAGATGTAGATTTAAATTTTATTAATAAAATACACTCATCCCAGGCTTCACTTACAAAATATCTTCACAGCAAAGTCGAAACTGGCAGTGACAGCCAAAGGAGGTGCTTACCTGGTGCTGATGGCGTTAGTCCAAGGCATCCATTTACAAAAGCAAACAGGCTTTGCTTGCCCTTGGGATGTGATTTGAGGAACTGAAAGACAAGTATGCTTCAATTTAGAGGACCAAGTGATATAGCTAACAGTTATCAGGTGATAAATGCCTACCAATCACTGAGCTTTCTAGGAGAGAAAAGATCTATGTTTTTTTCTAGGTTGTGCTAGCTTTCATGTTATAGGACTTCTGGTTTGGATCTCCTGACCTCCTTCTGCTGTCAGCAGTGGATTGGACAGATTGCCTGGCTCTTGAGTACACTTCCCCACTATGGTGGTTTAAACCATAGTGGGAGGACCATGTGGTCCTGTACTCACCCCCTGTCCCCCCCCGCAACCCAGTGAGATGGGATGGGAGTCAAAACAAAGGGGCAAGGATTAGAGATGAAGGACAGGGAGGGCTCACTCACCAGTTATGATCACGAGCAAAACAGACTCAACTTGGGGAAGAAAATTTAATTTAATTAGTTCCCAATCAATCAGAGTAGGACAGTGAGACATAACAACCACATCTGACAACACCTTCCCCCCACCCCTCCCTTCTTTCTGGGCTCCAATCACTTTGCTCCCCATTTCTCTACCTTCTCTGCTCCAGTGGCACAGGGGACAGGGAATGGGGGTTCAGTCAGTTCATCTCTGCTGCTCCTCCCGGCACGAAAGTCCAGAACAAAGTGTTCCAACGCAGCTTGCTATGGAGTCATGGCCCATCTCAGGCTCAGCTCCTGGCTGCGGCATGGGGACATCCACGGACTGCAGGTGGACCTGGGTCCAGCCCACATCCTGACTCCCCAGCTCTGGTGTTGAGCATCTCTGAGGTCTCAATTCAGTCACACCTGCCCTTAGGCTCAGCTTTCTGCTCCAGCGTGGAGTCCTCCATGGCCTACACATGGGGATCTGCTCCACCGTTGAACTTCCATGGGCTGCAGGGGACCTCACTGACCTCCTCCTACTCCATGGGGTTGAACTGGGTGTCTGAAGTTCTCTGTTCTCCCTCTCCTCCTCCTTTCTCCTATCAATGAAACTCTCTCTTTGTTTAGGCTGGTGGTCATCTTTTGTTCAGGTCAGTGGCCTCTCCTCCAGGTTCTCTCCACCTTCTTCTTTTCAGGACAGTCCTTCCCCTCACAAATATGGATTCACAGAGGCGCTTGAGATGTTTCTCTAGTGCTCACTGGCTCAGCCTGGGCTGGAGGTGGGTCCACCTTGGAGCCAGGGGAGCTTTGCGAAGCCCCTTCCCCCACTACCAAAAAAACCTCTCAGCTCCCCACCACCCCCCTCCGCCCAGCCCAACCCAGCTATTTTTGCAGCACCCTTCTAACATTGGGGCAGTGCTGTTACAGCCCAGAAGGTGCTGTTATGAACAGGAGTGGATGGAGCGCTTTATGTTGATTGCTTTTGTGTGATTTTTCATTCCAGCAGTGGTTTGTTGTATTAGAAACAAAATGAGACCAGTCAGAAAGTGGGACCAGGGCAGGAGAATTCAGCAGGAAAAGTCTTGGTTGATTTCTGTTCTTGCTGCCATAAACAGGTCATCAGGTGATGATAGGGGACATAAATGTGAAGAGGAAGAAGCATTGGATTTTTCTGACTAGGATTTCCAATTTAGTTGGCACCCAAGTTTTGCTTTTCCCCTTAATCTCCATTTTCCCTTTAGTTTCTGTGAGGCTATTTTAATATTTTGCCTACTGTCATTATTTAAATTCGAGTCTGGATGAAATCAGGGTAGTGACCCATGTTTTGACTTTGTTCTTTTGTTCAGAGGCAGGTGGGATTTGACATAACTTTTTCTGTGTTGCCCTGCCTCCCGCCCCAAATCCCTCCTTTCTGTTCTCTTGAGGTAACTGTTTGTGATGGGAGGTGGGTCCAAAAGGCATCAAAATTCACTTTCATTTTCTTAATCTCTCCAGGTTTGATCTGTGACATTTCCATTGGTGTGCATCCAGTTACCTCAGGTAAGTAAGATCTCTGTGAAGGAGACTTGGAGTCACTCCATCTGATCTTTGGTGCTACTCCTGTTGACATTAAGGAGTGATGAGTTGGGCCAACACTAAGCCCTTATGAAACCTTCTTGTGATCTGTTATTTTCTTGTCACTAGTGCTGAGAGAGTCCAGAGTAGCATGGTGGTTGTTGAGGTTGTCTCCCAAGTGCTGCTGTAGGTACCCAAGGAAATGACACACAGGCAGACAGTATTTCTCTTATTATATACAAATATTATTTTTCCTCTATTTTCTTACCTGCCTCTGAAATTTGAAAAGAAGCAGGGAAGAACCAGAATTCCTACTGACAGCACTTTCATTAGTCCATATAAGTTTTGTCCTTTTGTGCAAGTGCAATTTTATAAACAAGCTTGCAAAAATAGACTCGCCATGGAGGGACCCACTGTCACCCTCACGTTTGGTGTCCCAGTGCAGCTGCAGGACTATTGCTTTGTGTTTTTACTCCCTGTCTTCTTCAGGGGTTCAGCCTTGGCTAAGGAGTGAATGGAAGATGTGGCTCTGCCTGCCTTTCATGGCCTTCCTGACGTACTAGAGGAAGCAACTTCTGGTCCTTCAGGGAAGGGAAAGGTGAGAGCCACCTTTCTGCTGAATGCCAGATGTTCTGCCAAAGGCTGCAAAGAGTGTGGGTTGGTAGGTTCTAGCAATGGAGCATCAGAGAGAGAACAGTCCACTCATGCACTTGGCTTGCCAAGGGCTTTTGTGTACTTCTCTGCTGCTGTAAAACTCATAAAGACAACTGCAGGCAAAGAACATCTCCTGTACATTTTTGGATGAGTGAGGAGAGATTATGGTCTGTGAAGGAAAAATATCTCCCTGCAACTGGAAAAGGCAAAGAATATGCTAGGTGAGGCTAAGAAAAAGAAATGCTGAAGCTTTCCTTTACTCTTCTGTAAATCCTCATTACAGGTGATGCCACACAAGGACTTGGTCCTGGGGATGTGGCAAAGATGCAGAGACTTTGGGATACTGTTTATATAAGAGAGGACTGAGAAGTATACTGAGAGGGGTTTTTCGTTGTCAAGGCAGTCATTATGTTGTCTAACTGTTGTGAAAAATTTTGCTGGTAGGACCTGTGTGGATCTGAGAGAAAAATTAGTAAGAAGTATTAATAAGAGGTGTACAGCTAGCTTAAAACCTGTGCGTTTGCTGTTGGGCGTGAACAACTTCTGGATATTTCTGTTGCAAGAAAAGGAATGAAGAGGTAGTTGGGGATTGTTAGGCATTGATACAGGTAACATCTCTGTAGCAGATGAGACAAAACATTACGATACGTAAGATAAAGAACCTGGGGAATTTCCTGCTGTAGAATTTAAGGCAGTTATAAAAAGCCTCAGCTGAGACATAAAATGTCTCTTCTGTAAGGCTGCTGTGTGTTTACATCTTGCAATGATTTTTTCGGATTACTTCTTGCATGTGTGCTGTGCTCTGAATTGTACTGAACGGTGCTCTGTCAATTCCTGTGTCCTAGGAAAGCTGGGCTGTGCTCGTGGATGATGGAGTAGACCAGGGAAAAGGTGGCTGGGGAATCTTGAAATGTTGGTTCTTTTTTCCTGGAGTTTTCTTTCTGTTTATCCTTGTGCTGCTTGAAATGATTGCTGTGTCGTGAGCTCTTTCATTCAATTTTGGTACTGCAGAAATTAATGTAACATTATTTTTATCTGGTCACTGATCTCCAAGGATCAGTCATGGGGCCAGTTCTGTTTAACATCTTTATCAACGATCTGGATGAGGGGATCGAGTGCACCCTTAGTCATTTTGCAGAGGACACCAAGCTGGGTGGCAGTGTTGATCTGCTGGAGGGTAGGAAAGCTCTGCAGAGGGATCTGGACAAGCTGGATCGATGGGCCAGGACCAAAGGCATGAAGTTCAATAAGGCCAAGTGCTGGGTTCTGCACTTTGGCCTCAACTACCATCTGGCAGCACGACAGGCTTGGGGAGGAGTAGCTGGAGAGCTGCTCAGCAGAGAGGGATCTGGGGGTGTTGGTTGACAGCAGCTGAACATGAGCCAGCAGAGTGCCCAGGTGTCCAAGAAGGCCAAGGGCATCCTGGCCTGGATCAGCACCAGTGTGGCCAGTAGGACCAGGGAAGTTCTCTTCCCCCTGAACTGGGCACTGATGAGGCTGCACCTCGAGTGCTGGGTTCAGTGTTGGGCTCCTCACTCCAAGAAGGACATGGAGGTGCTGGAGCGTGTCCAGAGAAGGGCAACGGAGCTGGGGAAGGGTCTGGAGCACAAGTGTGCTGAGTTCCCAGCTGAGGGAACTGGGGGTGTTGAGCCTGGAGAAAAGGAGGCTGAGGGGAGACCTTCTGGCTCTGTGCAAGTCCCTTCAGGGACGGTGTAGAGAGGTGGGGGTGGGTCTGTTCAACCAAGGGACAAGTGACAGGACAAGAGGAAATGACCTCAAGTTGCACCAGGGGAGGTTTAGATTGGATGTGAGGAAAAACTTCTTCACTGAAAGGGTTGTCAAGCATTGGAAGGGGCTGCCCAGGGAGGTGCTGGAGTCACCTTCCCTGGTGGGATTTAACAGACGGGCAGGCGAGGTGCTTAGGGACATGGTTTAGAGGTGGAATTGGTAGTGTTAGATTCATGGTTGGACTCAGTGATCTTAAAGGTCTTTTCCAACCGCTACGATTCTGTGATCCTGTGATTTTGTATAATGTTTAAACTGCCTGATGTTATGAAAGTGAGAATTCCCACAGCAGCCTTAACTCTGCCCCAACAAGAGAAAGCACAGCAAGTGAGAATATTAAGTTACGCTATTCTGTAGCATTGGGCACTGGGATGTACTGTTTGGCAAACATTTACATTACAAATCTGGTCCAAGTCCATGGCTGTGTCGAAATATCATCTGCTAATTACGCTAAATGATCATATTACACTGGTAAAAGATGGCACAGGCTTGATTCCCACAATGCTGATCTGTGAATCACATCATCAAGGACCACAAAAGAATCCACAGCTCTCAGAGAGAGAAGATAAATAGGATATTTCAAACATTTTACTTGCATGCATGGTAATACGCAATTTTCTCTCTTTTCCATTATTTTACTGAAATCAGTTTCACAGCAGATTGAAAAATTAGTATCCTGTCTCTAATGGAGGTCTAGAAATTGCCTCACTTTCTTTACCTCTTGGATCAGTGTTTGCTATGGGATTTCACAGATTGGTGGGGGTTGGAGGGATCTCTGGAGATCATCTAGTCCAACTCCCCTGCCAAAGCGGCTACCCTTTGCTGTAATGCAAAGATTTTATTTTCAAAGATGCCCATTTCTGCTAAGAAAGTGGGACTTTGTCATGCTGAGCAGAATGGGAAACGTGCTTTTTACTGTCCGTGAAACACACATGCATATTAAAACAACTTGCCAGCCTTGAATTTCTAGTACCTGAACAATAAATTTATTGTTAAAATAAAATGACTGAATGCCTTTCTTGCATATGGTGTTGAAGTTGAGTGAAGTACTCCTACTCATCACTCCAAATTACAAGCAGTGTATTGCAAAAGCTGCTGTAGGAGACTGCTCAGTAGAGAAGTCAGACCTAGATGATCTTCAGTTCTGTCTTAAACCCATGACTTACCGTGACTTTTTTTTTTTTTAAATGTCTGTAAATCACTGTAATCCTGAATTGTTCTCCTTGTTGTGTGATGGAATCAAAAAAGGGCGTGTGAGATGCTTTGTGGTGGTGTGTTTTTGCCACACAACCGTTTTAAAAAAAATTAAATAAGATGGACGTTGAGCTTATAGGTTGTATTGAATAATGAGGTTTAAATGTTTGAGGTGCTGTTGTATGGGATGCTGTTGGCACTATGCCTCACTCATGTGGTGGACTATGAAATCTTCTAGGGTGACCCTGGATACCTCATTGAGGCAGTTCTGTTTTTCATTTTTCTCCTTTGTTTTAGACTGTGAGCAGGGTTATTGCTCCAGAATTCTTTGTCCTGTGCTCAGCAGAGTGAGGTGCAGAGAGGAGGATCTGGGAAGTGCTGCACAAATACAGGCTGTAAAGTTTTATCTAAAATGAGATCAGACAAGCAAGGTGAGAAGAAATATATGAACTTGACTGTCTTACAGTTACAGAAATAACTTGATGATCCAATTGTGTCAGACACGCGTTTATAAAATGTGTGTAACGTGCTGGGATGTTCCACTGTTGGGCCAGTGTTGGCCTTCGTTCATGTCTGATTCAAGTGACTTCTTGGCATCAGTCTCTGTTCTTTGTCATATGAAGAGCTTGTCCAATTGAATGGATAATGTTAGATCAGGTCTTCAGGAACATTATTACAAGTCCCACTGAGGTAGCATGAAGAGAAGAAGGTTCCTCTGGGCGGTGGCCTTGTAGCTGGCCTTTGGCCAGGTCAGGATAATTTTGGTTACAGGGGTCCTTGTTTTAAACTGGCTTCTGAGACCTCAAGGCAGAATTGGAAATGATTCTGTCCACTAAGTTAGTAGCAATACAATATAGCTAAGCTTTAATGTGCCGTAAACTTAAATCTCCATGTATGACAGCACCCTGCTGGCAAAGGATAAATTAGTTATGGGGAAAGGAAAATAATTTGTCCCAGAGAGATTATTAGGAGTTACTCACTGGCTCTTCTCAGGTTGTTTGAACTTGGAATATTTGCCCCTGTGTTGGGTTTGTGTGTGTGTGTGAGGGCTGGTTTTGGTAGTGGGGGAAGGGAAAGCTTCACAAAAGCTCCCCTGGCTTGAAGGCATACCTACCCCTCCAGTCCAGGCTGGGCCAGGGAGCACTAGAGAAACACCTCTGCAAGTCCATATTTGTGAGGGGAAGGACTGTCCTGAAAAGAAGAAGGTGGGGAGAACCTGGAGGAGAGGCCATTGACCTGAACAAAAGATGACCATCAGCCTAAACAAAGGGAGAGCTTTGCTGCCAAGAGGAGAGGGGGGGGACACAGAGAACTTCAGACACCCAATTCAACCCCATGGAGTAGGAGGAGGTCAATGAGGTCCCCTGCAGCCCATGGAGATTCAACGGTGGAGCAGATCCCCATGTGTAGGCCATGGAGGACTCCATGCTGGAGCAGAAAGCTGAGCCTAAGGGCAGGTGTGACTGAATTGAGACCCCAGAGACACTCAACACCAGAGTGGGGGTGGAACCCCAGAGCTGGGGGTGAGGAGGTGTGTTGGACCAGCCTGTCTACAGCCCATAGATGTTCCCATGCTGGAGCCAGGAGCTGAGCCTGAAATGGTCCATGACTCCATGGGAAGCTCATGTTTGAATACTTTGTTCTGGACTTTCATGCCAAGTAGAGCAGCAGAGATGAACTGACTGAACCCCCATTCCCTGTCCCCTGTGCCACTGGAGCAGAGAAGGTAGAGAAATGGGGAGCAAAGTGATTGGAGCCCAGGAAGAAGGGAGGGATGGGGGAAGGTGTTGTCAGATGTGGTTGTTATGTCTCACTGTCCTACTCTGATTGATTGGGAACTAATTAAATTGATTTTTCTTCCCCAAGTTGAGTCTGTTTTGCTCGTGACCATCACTGGTGGGTGAGCTGTCCCTGTCCTCATCCTAACCCCATACCCCCTTTGTTTTGACTCCCATCCCATCTTACCGGGTGGGGGGAGTGAGTGCAGGACCACATGGTCCTACCTGTGGTTAAACTACCACAGCCCCCATCATTAACTGACTTAAGAGGTTCTCTTTGGTGCTACCACTGTCACCAAGAAAACATGTCTTCTTATTACTTCTGCTCCCTTGGAATATCAGATGTATGGCCCTCTCGCAACGGTAGATATTTATTTAAGTTTTTTAATACTCGAGTCTTTAGTGACACGTATAACCGAAGCTCCTTATGAATGATGAAGTGAGGCTGTCTCTTACTCGTTTGTCACCTGAGAGAAGGCATGGAGGAATGTGATGGCTGGCAGAACACCATTTTCTGCTCTTCTGTAGCTTGTTGTCCCCATTGCTTGTCACCAAGCTTCTGCAGAGCTGTGGTCCCTGGCTGCCTTCCATACAGCAGTTCTTGAGCATGGTGGCCTCTGAAAGCAACTGGGGAGTGCTTCTCTCAGCTCTGAGCCGGTCCGTGGTATGTATTTTGTTGCGTGCAGTGTATTGTCTGCATCTCTGTGATGAAATGTAAAGACCTCATCTTTAATAGTGATGTGTATTACAGAATTGTTACAGAATGGTGGGGGTTGGAAGGGACCTCAGGAAATCATCCAGTCCAATCCCCTTCCCAAAGCAGGTTCCCTACAGCAGGTTGCACAGGAAAGTGGCGAGGTGGGTTTTGAACATCTCCAGAGATGGAGAATCCACAGCCTCTCTGGGCAGCCTGGCCCAGGGCTCTGGCACCCTCACAGGAAAGAAGTTTTGCCTTGAGTTTGTCTGGAACTTCTGGTGTTCCTGTTTGTGCCCATTGTCCTGTCACTGGGCACCACCGAAAAGAGCCCAGCCCCATCCATGTGGCCCCCACACTTCAGGTATTTATAGACATTGATCAGATCCCCTCTCAGGCTGCTCTTCTCCAGGCTGAAGAGAATATGTTCCATACACTTGCCTATGGGACAGCTGTGAACTAAAGTCAATTTTTTAAAGTGCTACTTTTCAGTCTTTCTATTATCAGACCTTCAGCATTTTCTGCTGGAGCCTGCAGTCAGTTCAAACCCACTTTGAACTCAGATTTTTCATCTTTTGTATTTAAATTCTTGACACAACTGTTCTGCACACATGCTTGTGCTGCTCAGCTCTGGAGAAGCTGTGTATTGTTAGGTGTATTTGGCTTAAGGAACCAAGAATATGAACTTGTTGGAGTACCAAAACTCAGTGAAATCAGTGGATTCTTTCTTTCTTCTTTTGCTTTTGCATAAAATCATTGCCCTTTTAATACCTGAACAATTTCCTTCAGTGCAGGAGAGAAATTAAGTCACAGATCTGTAGCTCTTTGGGTCATTCCATAAATGTGCAAGATGGGAAGAGGACTTCAGGAGTGAATTGACTATTGATGTTTTGCAGTTTTGAGTAAGAAAGCTAGTAGGCTAACAAAACTGCTGTCCTTCCTTGCAATTTATGTTTTTAACCTTGTTAATTAGAAAAAAAAAAAAGAGAGTGAATTTGTGTAAAGCCAGTGAGTGTGACTGTGTAAGAGAACTATTTGTAACCTTTGGCATTTACTGACATTTCTATAAGTCTGGCTTTTAAAGATAATGGCTGCAATAAAAATCTTGGGGGCAACATTGACCTTTGTTGAGACTTTTTTTTTTTTTTTTTTTTTTAATATGGAATCACAGAATTGTAATGGTTGGGAAAGACCTTTAAGATCAAGTCCAGCCATAAACCCAACACTACCAATTCCACCTCTAAACCAGGTTCCTAAGCACCTTGCCTGCCCATCTGTTAAATCCTACCAGGGAAGGTGACTCCACCACCTCCCTGGGCAGCCCCTTCCAGTGCTTGACTGACCTTTCAGTGAAGGAGTTTTTCCTCAGATCCAATCTAAACCTCCCTTGGTGCAACTTGAGCCCATTTCCTCTTGTCCTGTCACTTGTTCCTTGGTTGAACAGACCCACCCCCACCTCTCTCCACCCTCCTTGCAGGGAGTTGGACAGAGCCAGAAGGTCTCCCCTCAGCCTCCTTTTCTCCAGGCTCAACACCCCCAGTTCCCTCAGCCGGGAACTCAGCACACTTGTGCTCCAGACCCTTCCCCAGCTCCGTTGCCCTTCTCTGGACACGCTCCAGCACCTCCATGTCCTTCTTGGAGTGAGGGTTCCAAAACTGAACACTGAGTGTTCCCTGCTTTACTTTTCAGTCTGCTTGTTGTTTGGTTTGCCTTTTTTTGGGTGGGGGTGGTTAGTTGCTTGCATTACTTCTTTTTGATTTGATTTTGGTTGTTTGTGGTTTTTTGTTTTGGAGGGGTTTTTTGTTTTTTGCTTTAAAGCTGCCCACGGTGCATCTTCTCTTCATGGGTATGATGCACTATGCAATGAAGACCTAAACCAGCAGAGAGCTGGTGCCAAGGAATGTACTTCTGTAATGTTTCCTGCTTTTGTATTTTCATGCGAGTGCTTCCTTTGATAGCAGCACAGAACAATACGCAGATTAAACTCTATGTTGGGTTGTTTTTTGTTGTTTTTTGTTGTTTTTTTTTAAACAACTGTTACTTGTTCAGGAACAGTGGTTTACAGTTGGCCAGTACCAGTCATCTACAACTGGTGGATGAAGCTGCAGCTGGGGGAATCCAGCCAAGTTCAGACAAGTTCCTGTTTGTTAAAGCACCCACAGCTACCCAGTTCGAAATGTATTAAGTGAGGCTGGTGAACCTTAGATGAATGAGAAGATAGTAGCAGTATGTGGAAAGAAATAAAGCAGTATGGGCCTGGAAATTTTCTCTTTTAAGGGAGGGTGTGTAGAGAGAGAAAAAAAGATTAATCTTCAACATTTTTTAAGTTAAAATACTGAAGCTGTTTAGTAACTTTGTTCACTTTTTATTTTCTGCACTCAATTTACAGAAAGCTGTAGTAGATATTTTTGTGTACCCTTTTTTTAAAGTATAATCTGTTAATTAACTTTATGCACTTTTATTTGCATTATCATAATTCCATGGATACCCACTCAGAACATACGAAGTAAGTACTTAAAACTGAAAATCTGTAGTAGTATTATACATCCTGTCCTATATTTTTATTTGGTAATCTTCCAAGATTCTTAAAAGAAAGCTTTTGATTGCTTCCTGTCATGTACAAGAAGAGGAGGTTCACTGAAACTCAAAGATGGGAAAAACAATAGAAGAAAGTTGTATACATATTTCCATACAGCATATCGTTATTATAGATTGTAGAAGTCATCAGCAAGGTTGATGGTGGGGCAATGAGTTTAGGGCATTTAAAACAGTTTGGGACTACAGTTGGGTGATGAATACCTAAATATAATACTCAAGAAATCCTACTTGGAGAGAGATATTAGATGTTTGGTTTCAGGTCTTCAGTCTATTGTCCACCTGCTAAGTTCAATTAGGGATTTTCAAGTGGGGACAACTTCTCTCTTTACTGACTCCCATGAGATTCTTGTCCCTTCCTGTGTCAGTACAGCACTCAGCACTGCAAGACTGGACGTGATCTAATATTTTCTTAAGTGAAGCACCAGCACACTCTGCATCATGTGTGCTGTGTCTACTCTGATTTCACCACGGTGCCCACAAACTTCCTGTAAAGGGACCAGTGAACTTCTGGTACTGTAAGAACGTGACACATGAGATTGATGGGTGGACTGTTCAGTGGATAAGAAATTGTCTGGATGGTTGCATCCAGACGGTCAATGGCTCAATGTCCAGATGGAAGACGGTGAAAAGTAGTGTCCCTCAAGGGCCTGCATTCGGATCAGTGCTGTTTAGTATCTTCATTAATGATATTGACAGTGGGATTGAGTGCATCCTCGGCAAGTTTGCTGATGATACCAAGCTGGGTGGTGCAGTCAACATGCCCAAGGGATGAGATGCCATCCAGAGGGACCTGGACAGGCTGAAGAAGGGTGCCCAGGTGAACCTCATGAGGCTCAACAAGGCCAAGTGCAGGATCCTGCACCTGAGTCAGTGCAATCCTTATTGTTGATACAGGCTAGGAGATGATCTGCTGGAGAGCAACCCTGAGGAGAAGGACTTGAGGGTACTAGTGGATGAAAAGCTGGACATGAGCCACCAATGTGCATCTGCAGTCCAGAAGGCCAACTGCATCCTGGGCTGCATCAAAAGAAGTGTGACTGGCAGATTGAGGGGTGATTCTGCTCTGGTGAGACCTCACCTGGAGTACTGTGTCCAGTTTTGGAGCCCTCAACACAAGAAGGACGTGTATCTGTTGGAGCATGTGCAGAGGAAGCCACAAAAATGATCAAAGGTCTGGAGCAGCTCTGCTGTGAGGACAGGCTGAGAGAGTTGGGGCTATTCAGCCTGGAGAAGAGAAGACTCTGGGGGGACCTTCTACTGGCTTTGCATCTGAAAGGTGCCTCTTAGAAAGTTGGGGAAGAACTGTTCACAAGGGCAAGTAGCAATGGGATGAGGGGTGATGGTTTTAAACTAGAAAAGGACAGATTTAGGTTGGATATTAGGAAAAAGTTCTTCACTATGAGGGTGGTGGATCATTGGAACAGGTTGCCCAGAGGGATAGTGGAGGTCCCATCCCTGAAGATATTCAAGGTCAGGCTTGATGGGGCTCTGAGCAACCTGCTCTAGTGAAGATGTCCCTGTCACTGCAGGGGGGTTGGACTAGATAACCTTTGAGGGTCCCTTCCGACCCAATACATTCTATGATTCTCTTCTGTGATTCTGTGAGTACATCATTTTGTGATGGGAAGGTTGTTGCATGAGATTGGATTTATTATTCAGCAAAAATAGATGCATTTTCCACCCATTTCAGTAACTTCTGCAATGCCATGAGAGTGCATTATGAGAATGTCAGGAAAAAGAGAAAGAATCACAGAATGGTGGAGGTTGGAAAGCACCCACCCCCCCTGCCAAAGCAGGTTCCCTACACCAGGTTGCACAGGAAAGTGTCCCAGTGGGTTTGAACATCTCCAGAGATGGAGACTCCACAACCTCTCTGGGCAGCCTGTCCCAGGGCTCTGGCACCCTCACGATAAAGAAGTTTTTCCTCATGTTTAAGTGGAACCTCCTGTGTTCCAGCTTGTGCCCATTGTCCCTTGTCCTATCACTGGGCACCACTAAAAAGAGTCTGGCCCCATCCTCTTGACACCCACTCTTAGATATTTATAAACAATGATCAGATCCCCTCTCAGTCTGCTCTTCTCCAGGCTGAACAGTCCCAGCTCTCTCAGCCTCTCCTCACATGGGAGATGCTCCAGGCCCCTCATCATCTTTGTGGCCTCCGCTGGACTCTCTCCAGAGTATCCCTGCCTCTCTTGAACTGAGGAACCCAGAACTGAACAACACTCCAGATGTGGCCTCAGTAGGGCAGAGTAGACGTACTGATCACACTCTTCTGAATGCACCCCAGGAGACCATTGGCCTTCTTGGCCACAAGGCCACATTATTGTCTCATGGTCAACTGGTCATTCACCAGTACTGGTCACCCACCAGAATGGAAACAGACAGCAGGCTCCTTGGGAATTAATCTGCCTACAGCTGTTGGATAGTCAACAAAGATGATGGGAAAGGGGCTTTGGCTTAGTTGAGTTGTTTTGTAAGAGTGGATGGAGGCCAGGCTAACTCAGAGATTCACAAAGGATGGGACGTGTTGTTTGTGGTACCTGAGCATGGCTGTGCAGCAGAATTGTTTCAAAATGCTGAGAGTGTGCAGTGCTGCCATGAGGGGATGTAGCTGAGCAAAGTGATTTTGAAACTTCTGTACATGATGAACTCTGTTCTCTACTTTAGAGACTTCCATATTCCTGTGAAATATTTATAAACATCCTTCTCTGTTTGAAAACTGTAGTTCTCTTTTGTCCTAAATATTTAACTGCACTTCAGAGCTCCTTACTGTGATGTAATGGCCACTGCTGATGCTGGTGTGAGCAGTGTAGAATATTTGGACAGATTTCACAAAACTGCTGAACAAAAGTAGCTGTGTAATGTGGGTGACTGTTCTGGCCGTGTCACTCAGTCATGGGAGCAGCTCGAAGCCAAGTATGACATCAGCCCCTTCATATGAGACAGCGGGTTGGTTTGACCCTGCAGGGTTATTGCTGCTCTCAGAGTTTGTGTCAGCAAGTCTGCTCATGATTGACATGAAGTTTTAATTGAGATTAATGTCATTAAATGTGGGTCCCATCATTGACTGTTTTGGTTAGATACTTGACACTATTCTACGGCTGGCAGCCTCCATGCTAATGATGGTTCTTATGGAGGAGCTACAGTAGGGATAATCACAGAATGGCCTCAATTGGAAAAGACCTTCACAATCATCGAGTCCAATCATTAAACCCAACACTGACAAGTCCCTGACTCACCCATGTCCCTCAGCACTGTGTCTACACGACTCTGAAATCCCTCCAGGGATGGGGACTCCACCACCTCCCTGGGCAACCCCTTCCAGTGCCTCAGAACCCTTTCAGCAAAGAAATTCTTCCTCACATCCAATCACAACTGCCCTGGGCACAACTTGAGGCCATTTCCTCTTGTCCTGTCCCTTGGTCCTTGGTTGAACAGACCAAGGGACCATCGGGACCATCCTTGTCCCGATCCGATGTCGGGATCATTCAAATATCCCGATCCGATGTCGGGGAAAGGTTTCGATGTGATCCCAAGAGCGAGATTAAGACACAAACGAGGTCAAATGCCGCATTCCCAAAACACCATTTATTACCAAAAATAATAAGGAGGGTAGCGATAGGACAGAATGGAAAGAAAGATGGAAATGAAGCAAGGAGTCGGGATAGGGCAGCCAGAACAGTCACCACCACGGGACCAGCGGCGAGGCGATGGTGAAGGGGCGGTGAAGAGGTCTCAGTTGCTTGTTCCACGTGGTGCAGAGCGGCGTGGTGCGGTCAGGCGGTCGTCCTCTCTGTCCCTCTTCTTCTCTCTCTTTCTTCCCTGCTTGTTGCCCATGCAGGTCTTCCTTAAGTACCCCTTCGAGGGCTGTGGTTACCATAGCAATGGCACGTCTCTTTGTGCCCCCCAGCACTGGGGCAGGGACATGTCCGGGCGGGCGGAAGACCTCCTGCGGGCAGGGCATTTCACAAGTCGTTTCCCTCTCAGTGGTCTCGTGAAAACAATCTTGCCAGTGATGTTGCAGACAATCTTTGAGACAAGACAACAGTGCTGTTCCTCACACCCCTACCTCTCTCCACCCTCCTTGCAGGGACTTGGACAGAGCCAGAAGGTCTCCCCTCAGCCTCCTTTTCTCCAGGCTCAACACCCCCAATTCCCTCAGCCGGGAACTCAGCACACTTGTGCTCCAGACCCTTCCCCAGCTCCGGTGCCCTTCTCTGGACACGCTCCAGCACCTCCATGTCCTTCTTGGAGTCAGGGGCCCAACACTGAACCCAGCACTTGAGGTACAGCCTCACCAGTGCCCAGGACAGGGGGAAGAGAACTCCCCTGGTCCTACTGGGCACACTGGTGCTGATCCAGGCCAGGATGCTGTTGGCCTTCTTGGACACCTGGGCACTCTGCTGACTTACGGCACTATAGAGATGATGCACATGCCAAGGGCAACCATCTGCATCATGGAGACTTTCCAAAGACTTTCTTCCAACCTGATTGAAAGCCTTATGTCTATACGACCTTGTACATCTTGGTACTCGTGTCGGTTTGTACTGGAGGAAGCATATGGAGGGAGTGGGGACACTGATTTGATTTTTCTTGAAACAAATACTGCTAACTAAGCACGTAAGCTGTGGGTGAGCAGCCGAAACATTCCTCTGTGCTCCAATCATCTGCCAGCACAACTCGTGACTGCAGAACAGGAAACAGTGGTATAGACATTTGGCAGATGTTCATGCCATCTCAAATACCATTTTAAAAGCATTTATAAATCCACTTGCTTTAGAGTGCTGAGCACCCGAAAATAAATCATTGTTGGTGTTTGTGTTGTTACCATCAGAAAGGGTATTGAATCCATGATATGAGCTGGAAGGTTATTTGTTCCAACCAGTCTACTGACTTTCCTGAGACTGGAGGCTTGGACTAAGTATAATGTAACACCTGATGTCCTCTACCTGGACTTGTGCAAGGCGTTTGACACTGTCCTGCATGACATCTGTGTCTAAGTTGGAGAGGAATGCACTGGATGGATGGACCACTCGATGGATAAGGAATTGGCTGGATGGTCGCACTCAAGGAATTCCAGTTAACGGTTCAATGTCCAAGTGGAGACCAGTAATGAATGGCATCCCTCAGGGGTCAGTGTTGGGACCGGCACTGTTTAACATCTTTGCTAGAGACATGGACGGTGGGATTGAGTGCACCCTCAGCAAGTTTGCTGATAACACCAAGCTGTGTGGTTTGGATGACACGCTGGAGGGATGGGATGGGATGCAGAGGGACCTGGACAGGCTTGAAAGGTGGGACCATGCAAACCCCGTGAAATTCAACAAGGCCAAATGGAGGGACCTGTACCTGGCTTGGGGCAACCCCAAGCACAAGTACAGGCTGGGGATAAAGGGATTGAGACCAGCTCTGGAGAGAAGGACTGGGGATGCTGGTGGACAAGAAGCTCAACATGAGCCGGCAACGTGCGCTTACAGCCCAGAGGCCAATAACCGTGTCCCTGGGCTGCACCCAGAGCCGCGTAGGCAGCAGGGCCAGGGAGGGGATTCTGCCCCTCTGCTCCGCTCTCCCGAGACCCCACCTGCAGTGCTGCCTCCAGTGCTGGGGCCACCAATATCAGAAGTACATGGACCTACTGGAGCGATCCCAGAGGAGGCCATGAGGATGATGTGAGGACTGGAGCAGCTCTGCTGTGAGGACAGGCTGAGAGAGTTGGGGCTGTTCAGCCTGGAGAAGAGAAGGCTCCGGGGAGACCTTCTAGTGGCCTCCCAGTACCTGAAGGGGCTCCAGGAAGGCTGGGGAGGGACTTTGGCCAAGGGCAGGGAGTGACAGAACAAGGGGTGATGGCTTTAAACTGGAATAGGGGAGATGGAGCTGAGATGTGAGGAAGAAATTCTTTGGTGTGAGGGTGGTGAGACCCTGTCCCAGGTTGCCCAGAGAAGCTGTGGCTGCTCCTCCCTGGAAGTGTTGAAGGCCAGGTTGGCTGAGGCTTTGAGCAACCTGGTCTAGTGGAAGGTGTCCCTGCTGCTGGCAGGGGGCTTGGAACTGGATTAGCTTTAAGGTCCCTTCCAACCCAAACCAGTCTGGGATTCTATACAGTTTTCAGTGATGTGACAGGCCTGCTGGGAGGTTGTAGTAGCTGCAGTCCCTGATCCTGCAGAGGCTGTAGCACGTGTAATATCAGACATCGTGTTCAGAAAATCCTCAGCTATTGCTGACTGAAGTAGAACGCTGATGGCACCACGTGGAGCTATTATCCAAGTCCTGAAAGCGGAGTGGATATGTTATTACAGTGTTACAATGGAGCTAATCACTCTGAGCAGGATTAATTAGCTCAGGACAGCACTGTCCCAGCACAATTATGCTGTCACTGGTTCTGCAGCAAATTTGGTCAGTCCTAGCTCAGAGTCCAAGCTCTGTATATCCTAAAACAAACCCAGTCGTGAACAATGGATGTGCTGGTTGCCGTTGGACTATGTGTGTTACATCCGGCTTTAGGCTGAGCCCTGGCTGAATTTGATCTAGCGATTCAGATGTGGTGGCATTTTCCTAGTCATGAAATCCTTCATCTGTATTTCCCTTTTTTAGTCCATTACATAGCTTATCTTGAGAACTTCTTGCTTAGAACATTTCTCTTTCTTCCATCAGTACCTAATATTCTGAGGAAGGTCTCACTTTTTGGCATATTTATTCCTTTTTTTTTGTTATTTGTGCTCAGGATTTGATTTAATTCGCTGGTAAAGGACTTTATGCCTTCAGAGAAAGTTTATCTCTGAGCTTTCCTGGTTCTGTATGCTAGTTAAACTCAAGTTAAAATTCAGATGTGGGGCCTAAGGAGGAAAAGGAGATTTTTTTCAGCTGTGCTTCTATATAAACAGCTTATTTTAAATGAAGTGTGTTATAAAAGCCAGTAGTTCTCCTTTAGTTTTAATGTTTGCTTATCTTAAAGCTTGGACTATGGAAACAGATGATTTATTTCTCTTTTAAAATTCTAATGATCACCTTTAGCATCATGCAGAACTTTTCCTTTGGCACTGTTTTCAGTTTTTATAGAAATATAAAGCTGATGTTGAGTAAAAAAACTCCCATAATTTCAGGTAGCCAGCTGCTGTGGGGCAGAATCACACTGTACAAAGATATTTGAAAACCTTCATTTTAAAAACAAAGATATTTGAAAACCTTCATTTTAAAAACAAAGATATTTGAAAACCTTCATTGTAAAGACACAATTTCCCCGCTGCTCTTTTAAAAATCTACTTTTTAATTTTTGGCTTTATAGTGGATTAACAAGACCCAGGAGTCTCCATCTTTGGAGGTGGTCAAAACCCACCTGGACACTTTCCTGTGCAACCTGCTGTAGGGAACCTGCTTTGGCAGGGGGGTTGGGCTGGATGATCTCCTGAGGTCCCTTCCAACCCCACCATTCTGGGATTCTGTGATAATAATTCATTTCTTAACTAGAGTATCTTTTCAGTCTTCCTCTTGGCTGGCCTTTGAATTAATTTTAACACTAGAGGGCAGTTGAAACACTTCAGTTCTTTCAGAAAACCAGCTTTAGGAGAGCAGCTTTCATTTTTCATTACCAGAAGAAAGGAGGTTTGTTAACCAACTATTAAACAATGTTTATTTTTAGCAATTAATTTGGCTTATTTCTTTAAAAAACTAAAAATGTACCTTTTAACTGTCTGGCTTTCCATATGCTATAGCTCTGTCATGCAGTTTGAGTGATCAACAGTTGAGGAGGGAGAAGAGTTTCACATTTTAGGAGCTATGAAGATGTACTGCTTGTACTTCTGTATGATTGGCTGGGTGTTTTGAACCACCTTGCTTCAGAAACAAGGAGAGAGATGCCAGAGATGGGAATGTATTAAAAATCTCTACTGTTAATTTTTCTCAAGAAAGTAAGATTTTTTTTTTATAGCACTTGGAAACATAGAATCATAGCTTTGTTTGATTGGAAAAGACCTTTGAGATCAAGTCCAACTGTACCTGTCCCTTATTAAGCCATATCTCTGAGCACCTCATCTACCCATCTTTTAAATACCTCTGGGGTTGGGGACTCAGCCACTGCCCTGGGCAGCCCTTTCCAGTGCCTGAGAACCCTTTAATTGAAGAATTTTTTCCTGACACCCAATCTGAATGTCCCTTGGTGCAGCTTGAGGCCATTTCCTCTTGTCCTGTCACTTGGTCCTTGGTTGAACAGACCCACCCCCACCTCTCTCCACCCTCCTTGCAGGGACTTGCAGAGAGCCAGAAGGTCTCCCCTCAGCCTCCTTTTCTCCAGGCTCAACACCCCCAGTTCCCTCAGCCGGGAACTCATCACACTTGTGCTCCAGAGCCTTCCCCAGCTCCGTTGCCCTTCTCTGGACACGCTCCAGCACCTCCAGGTCCTTCTTGGAGTCAGGGGCCCAACACTGAACCCAGCACTCGAGCTGCGGCCTCACCAGTGCCCAGGACAGGGGGAAGAGAACTTCCCTGGTCTTACTGGCCACACTAGTGCTGATCCAGGCCAGGATGCTGTTGGCCTTCTTGGCCACCTGGGCACTCTGCTGACTCATGTTCAGCTGCTGTTGACCAACACCCCCAGGTCCTTTTCCCCCAGGCAGCTCTCCAGCCACTCCTCCCCAAGCCTGTAGCATTGCATGGGATTGTTGTGACCCAGGTGCAGAACCTGGCACTTGGCCTTATTGAACTTCATGCCATTGGCCTCAGACCATCGATCCAGCCAGTCAAGATCCCTCTGCAAGAGTTTTCCTACCCTCCAGCAGATCAACACTGCCACCCAGCTTAGTGTCATCTGTGAACTGACTGAGGGTGCACTCAGTCCCCTCGTCCAGATCATTGATAAAGATGTTAAACAGGACTGGCCCCAGATTAATTTTGTAGGTTTTGTTGGTATATAATTTTAAATAAAATTCCAAAGAACTTCAGTTGATCTTTCTTTATTCTATACTTTGCTTCAAAGTAATCTTTTTTCCCTAGCAGACCATCAAAATGGCAATTTCCATGCTTCCAGAGATTTTTCTTCCCTCTCAGGAATCAGAAAACATAATCCAATATGAAGACTTTAGAAAGAAAAGGTCAAACCAGTTAAAATTTATTATTTCCAGAGCTCACGTCAAATTGCCACAGGAGGAGTTCTTGGCCGTAACCTAAAATTGGAAGAACTTAATTTTTTTATTAAGAGAATGTGGTGAAATACATAGTGAAACGTGGTACTCTGTGTAAGTTGCTTCAAGGGTGAATTGTCAGAGATGTGGTATTCACATCTCACATCTGTAAGTAAGTATCTATTTTGTCTTGTGTGTTGGTTGCATATGTTTTGGTTTTTTAATCTGTGTATTTATGTATCTTTTTGCGGCTCTTTTCCCCTCTTTTCCTGTTTTGAATCCATTACACTTACTGCAAGTGTCAAACAGCAGCTGAGCTGTCAAATATTTATTTGCACTGGAACTTTGAATGGTGTTTGGAACAGGAACAAAACAGTATCAGTAAGCCTTTAAGAAAGGAATTCTTTGTCTCTTGTGATTAGTGTAAGAGATGAATCTGATTTTTCCTTGCCTTGCTGCCAGAATATTTTGGTTTTGTCTCTACAAATTATGTGATCTGAAAAGGAACTCATGCCTCTCCTAGGGACATATTGCACCCTGGCAGTTCCATAGTGACCATAAAGACATAGTTATTTTCTTTTCCAAGTGAAGCTTCTGGAATTGTGTAGTTATGAGAAGATCTTGTCTATTTTTATCAAAAATTTTTCTTTAGCTTTCCAGGGTGGAGAGAAGAATCAAAATATGTATGCTAAAGGCATAAGCAATAAGAGGAAAAAATATTATAATTTATTATTTTGGAGAAAAAAGAAAAAAAAACCCACCTGGTTTCAGACAGTGCACTGTGTGGCTTGGCTTGTGATGCTGACACTGATGCAAAACTATGGATTGTGGTTTTCCCAGGTTTGAGGAGAGAAAGACCTGAGCTGGAGTCACTGGGAATGGAATGGCTTGATCTCTTTTTGTGAGAATCCTGAAAGTGCTGCAGGTTTTGTGCCTTTACTTGGTTTCTCCCATTATTTCACAGAATCACACAGAATCCCAGAATGCAGGGGGTTGGAAGGGACCTCAGGAGATCATCCTGTCCAACCCCCTGCCAAAGCAGGTTCCCTACACCAGGTTGCACAGGAAAGTGTCCAGGTGGGTTTGAACATCTCCAGAGATGGAGACTCCACACCCTCTCTGGGCAGCCTGTCCCAGGGCTCTGGCACCCTCACGATAAATAATTTTTTCCTCATGTTTAAGTGGAACCTCCTGTGTTCCAGCTTGTGCCCATTGCCCCTTGTCCTGTCACTGGGCACCACTGGAAAGAGTCTGACCCCATCCTCTTGACACCCACCCTTTAGATGTTTATAAACATTGATCAGATCCCCTCTCAGGCTGCTCTTCTCCAGGCTGAAGAGTCCCAGCTCTCTCAGCCTCTCCTCGTAAGGCAGATGCTCCAGGTCCCTCATCATCTTTGTGGCCTCTGCTGGACTCTTTCCAGAAGTTCCCTGTCCCTCTTGAAGTGAGGAACCCAGAACTGGACATTTCCTTTTTATGTTGCAGAGAATATCTATTCTCTGACATTTCCTCGACAGTTTTAGACATAACATTCTCACCAGCCTGTGCTGATTGAGAGGAAGGATTTTGAAAATGATTGATGCTTACTTAATTTTTTCATATGGGGTTCTGCAAAAGGCAGAGCTGCTTGGCTTTTGGACAGTGCCATAGTCTTGCTTTAGTAGAAGCTGGATTTCCATAGAAGTGATGCTAAAAAAATGCAGAAATAGAGCACTTTTCTTTCACTTACTGGTTTTGGATCACAAGAAGGAACCAATTAAAATGAGCAAAACCGTAGCATTTTAATTTTGTTCCTAACTGCCAGCCTTACAATTTGAGAGATTATATTTATTCATAACCAGTAGAAGTTGCTGAGGACCAAATTTTCTTCCTGTGAGGCTTAATTGTTGAGCTGTGATTATGCCCTGAATTATCACTATGTAATCTCATTGTTTGTAGATCTGCAGAAATTAAACCAGCAGTAAATTATTTTGATGACTTACAGTCAAGGGGAAACTTCTGCCCCCTCTTTCTTGATTCCATGGCCTTCCTAGGACAAAAAGGAGTGGTCAATCTTCATTGGCTATTTTTGTAATTATATTTAATAGATGAAACTGGGACTGTGTGTAGGGAATAGACCTGGTGGAAGGACACTGCTGTTCCTATGACATTTGAGAGTAGATTGCATTTGAGCTTGACTGCTTAATAGGCCATCCTTCTTCAGATGTGGCTCGTGTACAAGAAATCACTTTGTAGTAGGCACTTTCTAGATTTTAATATTAAGGTTTCATGTTTAAAGGTTGTACTGGATAAATAACCTTTGCTTTTCTATTTTCCCTTTGCTCCTTTCTTATTTAAAATATGAGCGGTTGGGAGACTAACCTCTTTTAGTAGCTTGCTTCATTTTTTGCCTGGTTATGCAATGTCCTGGCAGCAGTTACTTTGTGCTCTCGGGAGAAAAGATTTTACAGGAGTTCATATTTTGATAGTCCATTACAGCTTCCTCTAGTGTGTAAGAATTTAAAGGAAACAGTCCTTTTCCAAAACGATAAAACTTTGATGTTTTTAGATGAGGCTTTGAGCAACCTGGTCTAGTGGAAGGTGTCCCTGCTGCTGGCAGGGGTGTTGGAACTGGATGAGCTTGAAGGTCCCTTCCCACCCAAACCATTCTATGATGATGATGACTTTGAAAATTGTGCTACCATTCATTACCAATTACCTCTCCTACACCGCTGGCTTTTATTTTGACCTTGTCTGAGCTTTGCTTACCAGCACAGCACTGTGCCATGTGGCATAAAGCAGACTAGACTGGGGCAGTCAGGAATGAAACTATTTGGGATGATAAAGATGTCCTATGGTTGGCCATGAGTCTTGTTCTCTTCCACCTGGAATCTCTTCTCTGTGCAGTGTGAGGAAGATGTTAGGTATCTTCCTGTACTCCACTGCAGTCTGTCTGGGTGGGATGGGGACAGCGGGGCAATAGCCATTTTGTCTCTGTTGTATAGTGTGGTGTGGTTGAGTACGAGGAGGTCATATGAGTAAGCTTGCAGAGCACACCAACCTTGGTGGGAGTGTTGATCTGCTGGAAGGTAGAAAAGCTATTCAGAGGGATCTGGACAGGCTGGATTGATGGTCTAAGGCCAATGGCATGAGGTTCAATAAGGCCAAATGCCAGGGTGCCTTCTCTTGCACTTGGGTTGCAACAACCCCCAGCAGCGTGACAGGCTTGGGGAGGAGTGGCTGGGGAGCTGCTCAGCAGAGAGGGATCTGGGGGTGTTGGTTGATAGCAGCTGAACATGAGCCAGCAGAGTGCCCAGGTGGACAAGAAGGCCAACAGCATCCTGGCCTGGATCAGCACCAGTGTGGCCAGTAGGACCAGGGAAGTTCTCTTCCTCCTGTCCTGGGCACTGGTGAGGCCACAGCTCGAGTGCTGGGTTCAGTGTGGGGCCCCTCACTCCCAGAAGGACCTGGAGGTGCTGGAGCGTGTCCAGAGAAGGGCAGCGGAGCTGGGGAAGACTCTGGAGCACAAGTGTGCTGAGTTCCCGGCTGAGGGAACTGGGGGTGTTGAGCCTGGAGAAAAGGAGGCTGAGGGGAGACCTTCTGGCTCTGTCCAAGTCCCTGCAAGGAGGGTGGAGAGAGGTGGGGGTGGGTCTGTTCAACCAAGGAGCAAGGGACAGGACAAGAGGAAATGGCCTCAAGTTGTGCCCAGGGCAGTTGTGATTGGATGTGAGGAAGAATTTCTTTGCTGAAAGGGTTCTGAGGCATTGGAAGGGGTTGCCCAGGGCAGTGGTGGAGTCCCCATCCCTGGAGGGATTGAAGAGTCGTGTAGACACAGTGCTGAGGGACATGGGTCAGTCGGGGACTTGTCAGTGTTGGGGTTAATGATTGGATTCGACGATCTTGAAGATCTTTTCCAATTGAAGAAATTCTGGGATTCTGTGAGTGAAATATGTGAACTTTCCTCCATAATCCCAGATTCTTTGGAAGATCAGGAGTTGAGAAACATTCTTCCAGTGGGAGAGCGTTTGCCCTGTGGTTCTTTCAGTGGAAGATGAATTGGACTGCTCTCTGTGACAGCACCACTGTGCAGGTTTGGCTGGTGATCTGAATAGCTCACATTCTTCTTGTAAGTTCGTTAAGTTTTTGAGGAAGTACTGTGACGGTCTCTTCCTCCCTAAGCATGTCAGGCTCCTGAGAACCAACATGGAAGCATTCACAATAACAAAAGCCTCCTCTGTCTCGCTCCCCTTTCTCTTAGTTTTCTGATAAAGAAGCATCTGGTGCAGCCTTTCGCTATCCTTTTACAGGCAATAAATCCTGATAGGTTGCCAAGTGGCATAATATTTCATTTCATTTTTATAGAGGTTTTTTTGAGGGGAGAGGGAATTTATTTGTACAATGGGTTTATTTGTTGCACGATAAGGTCACTCTCCAAGAATGAGGCAAAACGACAAGCATTTTGTTTTCGATCAGCTTTGACTTGTGATTTTTTACAGCTTCCCACAACCAGCCTTGTCATAGTGATATTTATTCTGAGTCATACACAATAATTGTAAACCATATTTTAAAAAAACAACCCGCCCAAAAATCAAAAAGAAATGTGTTTGCAGAATTACTTCTCTTTGATGAGTCATGGAGTGCATGAACTTCTCACAGATGAACTCTGGTACGGTTGCTTAGTGTATTTCCCATACATAACCATGTGGGAAATCAGTAGGAGCAGTGCTGGTATCCAAACCACTTGGACCTGACCTGCCTCTCAGTGAGATAGGATGCTGTGGATCAGCACATCTGAGCTGCTCGGCAGAGAGGAACCTGGGGTTGTTCATTGTTCAGTGGGCTGAACATGAGTCAGCAGAGTGCCCAGGTGGACAAGAAGGCCAAGGGCATCCTGACCTGGATCAGCACTAGTGTGGCCAGTAGAACCAGGGAAGTTCTCTTCCCCCTGTCCTGGGCACTGGTGAGGCCACAGCTCGAGTGCTGGGTTCAGTTTTGGGCCTCTCACTCCAAGAAGGACCTGGAGGTGCTGGAGCGTGTCCAGAGAAGGGCAACGGAGCTGGGGAAGGGTCTGGAGCACAAGTGTGCTGTGTTCCCGGCTGAGGGAACTGGGGGTGTTGAGCCTGGAGAAAAGGAGGCTGAGGGGAGACCTTCTGGCTCTGTCCAAGTCCCTGCAAGGAGGGTGGAGAGAGGTGGGGGTGGGTCTGTTCAACCAAGGAGCAAGTGACAGGACAAGAGGAAATGGCCTCAAGTTGTGCCCAGGGCAGTTGTGATTGGATGTGAGGAAGAATTTCTTTGCTGAAAGGGTTCTGAGGCATTGGAAGGGGTTGCCCAGGGCAGTGGCTGAGTCTCCATCTCTGGAGGTATTTAAAAGATGGGTAGATGAGGTGCTCAGAGATATGGTTTAGTAGTGGACAGGCATGGTTCAGCTCAGTGATCTCAAAGGTCTTTTCCAAGCAAGTGATTCACTCAGTCAGCAAGGAGCACAGTGGTGGCCACGGTCAGTTCTGCGGCTGAGCATGTGCTGAGGAGGAGGGGGAGGTCCTGGAGTGAGACGAGGCTGCGGACATGACGCTGAGTCCTGTCAGGAGCAGACGATCTCGCAAGGGGGGCTGACACTGTGGGAGCAGTGCCAGGGGTAACCGTGGGGGATTTAAGCGGCCCCTCAGCAGCAGAAGCGACCAGGAACGTGGTGACCAGGGTGGGCAAACGGGGCGTGGGGCGTTAGAAGGGCCTGGCGCAGCAGTTTGCGCGGCAGTTCGCCCAGGCAGGGTGAGCAGGGAAGAGCGAAGGGCAGCTCGCTGTAGCTCTGCTGGAAGCAGCATTCCCATTCCGTT
Organism: Caprimulgus europaeus; assembly: GCA_907165065.1. The sequence continues at coordinate 3,940,516 of OU015528.1, read as the reverse complement.
GCAGCAGCTGGCTAACTTGCGGGTCTGCTACCAGGGGAGGTGCTCGTGACCCCTGGCTGTGAGCTCCTCTGAGAGCTAAACCCAGCCCCTCTTCAGAAAAACCCCCTAAGATGTCTGATGCATCCGCCCAGACAGATCTGGTAAGAAAGGAGACCTCAGTTCAGGTGGCTGTCTCAACTGAGTGCCCTGAACCTTCTCCCAATGACAAGGTGAGTCCCTGTGCTGGATGCGCACAGGTGGGTGATCTCCTGGGCCAGGTGGCCGAGCTGCAAGGAGCAGTGGAAGGACTGCATTGTGTGAGAGATGCTGAGAAAGAGACAGAGAGGTTATTCGAGAATCATGACCCACGGGGGGGCGATACTGGGATGGAGGCACCTTGGTGACCTGGAAAAGCAGGGCTCCTCTTCAGCCCCCACCCACCACCATCACCACCAAAAGCAGATTTGAAGCTCTTGCATCTATTGAAGCCCTCAACATGCAGGAGCAATATCTGCAAGAGGTAACTGCACCAGCAGCCTGCAGTGGATATCAGAAAAAGAAACGCCGGGTGCTTGTAGTGGGGGACTCCCTGTTAAAGGGCACAGAGAGTCCCCTGTGCTGGCCTGACAGGGAGTCTCAAGAGGTCTGCTGCCTCCTTGGAGCCAAGATCTGTGATGTTGCTGTGAGGGTACCACAACTTGTCAAAGAAACAGAACACTATCCTCTGCTGGTCTTTTATGTGGGCACCAATGATGCTGCAAGGCACAACATGGGCAGAATCAAGGAAGATTATAAAGCCCTGGGTGGACAAGTGAGAAAAATTGGTGCCCAAGTTATCTTCTCCTCTATTCTGCCTGTTGGAGGAATGTGGGAAGCCAGAAATAAACGAATAATGCACATAAACTCCTGGCTATGTGGCTGGTATTTGGTTTTTATGATAATAGGACTTTGTATACTTTGTATACAGATTATAATCTATTAGGGAGGGATGGGATCCACCTGTTCAGAAGAGGCAGGGCAATCTTTGGCAGCAAGCTGGCTGGCCTAGTAAGGTGGGCTTCAAACTGAATGGCTTGGGGGATGGGGTCCAAAGTAGCAATGCTCAAGTCATTGCAGTAGAGTGGGGAATGGGACAGGCCAACTGTCAGAGTGACACATCTGCCTTAGCTGCCTCCCATGACTGGAGCCAGAGGGTCAGTCACCTCAAGGGTGTGCACAACTACAGGAGGTCCTCTTGCACCTCCTTGGGGATACCTGGATGCTCCACTTCCTTCTCCTCTCTTAAGTGTTTGTATGCCAATGCTCGCAGCATGGGGAAGAAACAGAAGGAACTAGAGACCTGTGTGTGGTTGCAGCACCACAATCTCATTGTGATCATGGAGACACAGTGGGACAGCTTGTATGACTGGAATACTGTCATTGGGTGGGTATGTCCTCTTTAAGAAAGACAGGCTAGGAAGAGAGAGCAACTAGAATGTGTCCAGCTCCACCTAGAGATGGATCACGAAGGAGTGGAGAGCTTACATAGGGGACGTTGTTGTGGGTGTTTACTATAGGCCATCTGATCGGGATGAGGCGGTGGATGAGGCCTTCTACAGGCAGCTGAGAGTAGCCTCAAGATTGCAGGCCCTGGTCCTCATGGGGGACTTCAATCACCCTGATATTTGTTGGAAAAGCAACACAGCCAGGCACATGCAGTCCAAGAGGTTCCTGAAATGTGTAGAGGATAACTTCCTGACGCAGGTGGGTGGAAGAGCTGACAAGAAGAGGAGTGCTTCTGGACCTCCTTCTTACTAACAAGGAAGGTTGGGGATGCATCCCTAAGAGAAAGAAATCAGGCAAGAGTGGCAGGAAACCCATGTGGATGAGCAAGGAGCTCATGCAAAATCTCAAAGGGAAGAGGAGAGTCTATGAAATGTGGAAAAAGGGTCTAGCTACTTGGGAGGAATATAGGAATGTGGTCAGGGCCTGTAGGGATGCAACTAGGAAGGCTAAGGCCCACCTGGAGCTGAATCTGGCAGAACCCCAGATGCTAGAGGGAAGAGAGAGTGTCTGGAGGGAGGAAGACTGCCCCTTGGTTTCAGAAGAACTGGTTCAGAGATAATCTAAACAAAATCAATATAGACAAATCCATAGGCCTTGGTGAGATGCACCCACTAGTGCTGAAGAAGCTAGTGGACTTGATTGCTAAACCACTCTCTATCATCTTTGAAAGGTCCTGGACAACGGGAGAGGTGCCTGAAGACTGAAGGATAGCCAATGTCACTCCAATCTTCAAAAAGGGCAAGAAGGAGGATCCAGTCAGCCTCACCTCCATCTCTGGGAAGGTGATGGAACAGCTCCTTCTTGGTACCATCTCTAAGCAGTTGGAAGAAGAGAAGGCTATCGGGAGTAGTCAACATGGTTTCACTAAGGGGAGATCATGCTTGACCAATCTGGTAGCCTTCTATGATGTCATCACCAGCTGGGTAGATGAGGGAAAGCAGTGGATGTTGTCTACCTTGATTTCAGCAAGGCTTTGATACCTTATCCCACAACATCCTTGTAACAAAGCTTAGAAGGTCTGGGATAGGTGAGTGGATGGTGAGGTGGATTGAGAACTGGCTGACTCCAGAGCTCACAAGGTTGTGATCAGTGGTGCAGAATCCAGTTGGAGGCCTGTAACCAGTGGTGTTCCCCAGGGGTTGGTACTGGGTCTGATCTTGTTTAATGTCTTCATTAATGACCTGGGTGTAGGGACAGAGTCCACTCTCAGCAGGTTTGCTGACGATACGAAGCTGGGAGGAGTGGCTGACACACCAGAAGGCTGTGCTGCCATCAGAGAGACCTGGACAGGCTGGAGAGTTGAGCAGAAAGGAACCTGATGAGGTTCAACAAGAGCAAGTGCAGAGTCCTTCACCTGGGGAGGAATAACCGCATGGACCAGTACAGGTTGGGGCTGACCTGCTGGAGAGGAGCTGTGAGGAAAAGGACCTGGGTGTGCTGGTGGATGACCAGTTGACCATGAGCCAGCAGTGTGCCCTGGGGCCAGGAAGGCCAACAGTCTCCTGGGGTACATTAAGAAGAGCGTGGCCAGCAGGTCGAGGGAGGTTCCTCCCCCTCTACTCTGCCCTGCTGAGGCCACATCTGGAGTATTGTGTCCAGTTCTGGGCTCCCCAGTTCAAGAGGGACAGGGATCTTCTGGAGAGAGTCCAGGGGAGGCCACAAAGATGATGAGGGACCTGGAGCATCTCCTGTGTGAGGAGAGGCTGAGAGAGCTGGGACTGTTCAGCCTGGAGAAGAGCAGCCTGAGAGGGGATCTGATCAATGTCTATAAATACCTGAAGTGTGGGGGCCAAATGGATGGGGCCGGGCTCTTTTTGGTGGTGCCCAGTGACAGGACAAGGGGCAATGGGCACAAACTGGAACACCAGAAGTTCCAGACAAACTTAAGGAAAAACTTCTTTCCTGTGAGGGTGCCAGAGCCCTGGGACAGGCTGCCCAGAGTGGGTGTGGAGTCTCCATCTCTGGAGATGTTCAAACCCACCTGGACACTTTCCTGTGCAACCTGGTGTAGGGAACCTGCTCTGGCAGGGGGGTTGGACTGGATGATCTTCTGAGGTCCCTTCCAACCCCACCATTCTGGGATTTTGGGATTCTGTGATTCTGTGATCTTTGTTATGTGACTCTGTTCCTACAGTAATCTTATGGCTACTTCTTTATGTACAAAGCTAAATCTTCTTGTAATGTATCTATTAAATTGCTTAAAATCTGCATGTCTTCATAGTTGTAGAAGATAGCTTAGACTTTAAGAAATATCTGGGATTTTTTTAACTGCAGCTTAAAAAAGTGAAGGGCAACAGTGGGAAATCTTTTGAATGAGGAGAAAATAATTCATTTTTTAGTAATGAAAATTGTTTTCAGTGGTTTCTAAAAAGATGGTATTAGATGCTTTGAGTGTAGAAGCGTTTGAAGATATTTCAAGAGGTAAGTTATTCTATTTTGATAATAAATTACATTTTTTGGAGGAAAAGAACAGGATTGGCAGTGGCACCTCTCTGTTTCAACTAGAGGTGTAAACTCTATTTTATGTTGAAAACAGCCATCATGTTCTTGGGTGTTGTATTGGGTTTGCATGGCAAGGTTTTGGTAGCAGCGGGGGGGGACATGGGGTGGCTTCTGTGAGAAGCTGCCAGAAGTTCCCCCATGTCTGACACAGCCAATGCCACCGGCTACAAGAACGGACCCGCCACTGGCCAAGGCCGAGCCCATCAGTGACGCCTCTGTGATAACATAATTAAGAAAAAAAGGGAAGAGAGGAAAAAAAAAGCTGCACACTTTGCAGCTCGAGAGAGGAGTGAGAAGATGTAAGAGAAAGAACTCGACAGACACCAAGGTCAGTGAAGAAGGAGGGGGAGGAGGTGCTCCAGGCGCCGGAGCAGAGATTCCCCGCAGCCTGTGGTGAAGACCATGGTGAGGCAGCTGTCCCCCTGCAGCCCATGGAGGTCCATGGTGGAGCAGATGTCCCCCTGCAGCCCATGGAGGTCCATGGTGAGGCAGATGTCCCCCTGCAGCCCATGGAGGTCCATGGTGAGGCAGATGTCCCCCTGCAGCCCATGGAGGTCCATGGTGGGGCAGCTGTCCCCCTGCAGCCCATGGAGGTCCATGGTGGAGCAGATGACCACCTGTAGCCCTTGGAGGACCCCACGCCGGAGCGGGTGGATGCCCAAAGGAGGCTGTGACCCCGCGGGAAGCCCGCGCTGGAGCAGGTTCCTGTCAGGACCTGTGGCCCATGGAGAGAGGAGCCCACGCTGGAGCAGGTTTGCTGGCAGGACTTGTGACCCCGTGGGGGACCCGCGCTGGAGCAGTCCCTTCCTGAAGGACTGCACCCCATGGAATGGACCCAGGCTGGAGCAGTTCCTGGAGAACTGTCAGTCATGGGAAGGGCTCACGTTGGAGCAGTTGGTGGAGGACTGTCTCCCGTGAGAGGGACCCCACACTGGTGCGGGGGAAGGAGTCCTCCCCCTGAGGAGGAAGCAGCGGCAGAAACACCGTGTGATGAACTAACCCCAACCCCAATCCCTTTCCCCCTGCAGGTGGAAAATCGGGAAAGAGATGAAGCCCGGGAGGAAGGGAGGGATGGGGGAGGTGTTTTAAGATTTGTTTTTACTTCTCATTCTCCTCTGATTTGATTGGTAACAAATGAAATTTGTTTTTTCCCCCAAGTCGAGTCTGTTTTGCCCGTGCCAGTAATTGCTGAGTGATCTCTCTCTGTCCTTATCTCCACCCACGAGCCTTTCGTTACGTTTTTCTCCCCCTGCCCCGTTGAGGAGGGGGAGTGATAGAGTGGGCTTTGGTGGGCATCTGGCACCCAGCCAGGGTCAACCCACCACATGTCTAAACCAAGAGATATGTAGACAGTTATGTGATTTTAGGGATGGGTGGTGGGTGATGTATGTGCTAATGATTCCTTTAGTGATTTCTTGAATTTCTGGTGATTGTATTGGTTCAAAATGGATTTGAACATCCTTAACTGGAAGTAACGAAAGCAGAATTGGAAAATCTTCCCAAAACACTTTTCCAGAAACCTGAGTTAAAAATGTCAGGGAGAAAATACTAAGTGAAATCCAGTGCTTCAGTGGTCAGGTGAGATGGTCAGAATAGTTGTATGGGTAAAAGGTTTTTGTTAAAAAGGGTTTGTTTATTTGGTTTTTAGTAGAAAGGTTGTGTTTATTGAAAGGCTCTAAGAGCATATTTAGTGGTATAGGTCTGTCACCGAAATCAGGAATGAACTTCTTCACACCAATGCAGTCTGAAGAAGCCGGCATTCTTTATTGTGGCACCGGATGCATGGGGGGATCATTCCACCTATCATGCATGATGGCTCGTCTCTCTACAAAAGCTTTATCCTCCATGGGAAGCTTGCTCTGGAACATCTTGTTGCTGGACTTTCATGCTGGGAAGAGCAGCAGAGGTGAACTGACTGAACCCCCATTCTCTGCCCCCTGTGCCACTGGAGCAGAGAAGGTAGAGAAATGGGGAGCAAAGTGATTGGAGCTGGAGAAGAAGGGAGGAGTAGGGGAAGGTGTTGTCAGATGTGGTTGTTTTGTCTACTCAGATGAATGGCAACAAAATAAACTGATTTTTCTTCCCCAAGTTGAGTCTGTTTTGCCCATGACCATAACTGGTGAGTGAGCCCTCCCTGTCCTTCATTCCTAACCCCGTGCCCCCTTTGTTGTGTCTCCCATCCCATCTCACTGGGTTGGGGGAGTGAGTGCAGGGCCACGTGGTCCCACTGTGGGTCAAACCACCACAGTCTCTTAAACACTGACAGGCTTGGGGCATCGACCACCTCTCCAGGAAGCCTGTTCCAGGATCTGACCCACCCCCTTGGTAAAGAAATGCTTCCTAATGTTCAGTCTGAACCTCCCCTGGTGCAGCTTTGAACCATTCCCACACATCCTGTCACTGGATCCCAGGGAGAAGAGACCAGCACCTCCCTCTCCGCATCCCCTCCCCAGGAAGCTGTAGAGAGCCATGAGGTCACCCCTCAGCCTCTTTTTCTCCAAACTAGACAAACCCAGAGTCCTCAGCTGCTCCTCAGAGGACTGCTCCCTCCAGCCCTCTCACCAGCTTGGTTGCCCTCCTCTGGACACATTCAAGGACCTTCACATCCTTCTTAAGTTGTGGGGCCCAGCACTGCACACGATGCTCAAGGTGAGGCCACACCAACACTAAATACAGCAGGACAATCCCCTCTCTTGACCGGCTGATCACGCTGGGTTTGGTACCCCCAGGATTGGGTTTGCCCTCTTGGTGCCAGGGCACACTGCTGGCCCCCTTGAGCCTGCTGCCCACCAGCACTCCTAGGTCCCTTTCTGTATGGCTGTTCTCCAGCCACTCCTCTCCCACCTTATGCCTGTGCCTGGTGTGACTCCGTCCCAGGTGCAGAATCCAGCATTTGTTCTTGTTAAGTGTCATGCCATGGATGATTGATAAATGTATTGATCAGAACTGGCACTAGAATTGAGCCCCGAGGAACATCTCTAGTGACTGGCCACCAACCAGCTGTAGCCCCCATTCACTCCACTTCTTTGAGCCCTGCCCTTCAGCCAGTTCTTCTCCCAGCATGCCATGAACCTGCTCTTCTCACAGTTGGACAACTTTTTCAGGAGGATTCTGTGAGGGACAGTATAAAAAGTCTTACTGAAATCCAGAAAAAGTTAAGATTCAAAAGATTAGATTAACACCCTACTGTGTTCCTGCAGAAACAATGAGACGGGGAAAAAAAAGAGAGAAAACAAAAAAGAAAATGTCAATTAACTTTTACAAGTACAACAGATGCTGTTTTGTGTGGATTTTCCCACCCTTTCCCCCCCTTTCTGTAGAACTCACTACCTACTTTAGAATTAAGATATGGAATACCAGACTGTCAGAACTGCTTCATTTCCACTATTTTAAATTTTCTGATTTATTTATTTATTGTAACCAAAAATTAGGCTCAGTGAATCAGTAAATACTTAAGAGCTGGAACTATTTTCAGTGTCAGGGATAACTCAGCCATAGCTAGGAAAACTCACAGTATTTGTAAAATTTTAAGTCCAGTACTGGCTTTTTCTTCTCTTTTTTAAATTATTTAGTCTCATTAATTTGACCCTGCAGCACTCCATAATTGGTGTCTTTCTGTAAACATCCATACATCAGAAGCAGTCAAATTGGCTCTAGCAACGTTCTCACGGGCAGTTTGCCAGGAACCCAAAGGCTTCACCTAAATTGCGTATTGCTGGGAATAATCTCACTCTCAGCTGTTCTTATCTTGGGTTTGGTTGGAAGAGTTGGTCAGGAAATAGGTTTTGTCTGGACAATTAGATATGCTTTATATTACTTTTCAACATATCTTCTAGAGAATAGATTTTCTCACGTAAAACAAGTCTTTCCTTAGAAGATGGAAAGGTTTTTTATATTCTGTGCAACTTATTTTTTAGAGTATAAGTCAACCCTCCGTGATGTGATGCAACAGCTTGAAATTAGAGATTCTTTTGGTTTCTGTGGCGAGATCAATGGGGGTTATTTTCCATTGTGTTTGAACTCATGGAGGGGGTTTTGAAACAATGATTTCTGGAATCTGAAATAGAAATACACTTGAAGAAACATCTCTGAACCTACACCATTGCAGGACTGCATGAGCTGAGCCTGTAGGAGAAATTGCAAGATTCCAGTGCAGTCATGAAGACTGACAGTAGAGAAATTCCTCAAATCCTACATAGTTACTTTCCATTGATTGATAGATTTATTGAAAACAAAACTTCCATCTTAACAAAAAGGCATATTCTTGGCAGCATGATAACTTGGACTTTTGATGAGGAAGAAACTTGTTAGCTAAGTTCTAAGTTGGATTTTTTAACATTTTGGTGTATTGAGAGTAGAGGGATAGCTGATCCAGTGTAGACACTTCTTCCTCTGCTTTCCAGTGATCTGTCGGTGATTTACCTGGCGCAGATGTAAACCAAACCCAAAATATACATTCTCTTGTTCCTGTTCTTTCCTCTCCCCTGCCTGCTCAGCATCGTTCTTTAATTGTGCAGAACTGTGGCACCCTGATTTGTACAGATTTAAACCCTCTATCTCCCCAAAGATGGAAGGAGAGAGTCCTGAGGTCTTGTGCTTCAATTCAGAGAGCTATCTCACTTAGCAATCTCTTATCTTAGATAGGCACACCACTAAGAGCTGGAGAACAATTCTAGACAGGTATAAACTTCACGGGTAAAGGGAGACAGTTTTGTGGAAGTCCTGACTTGCTGTTTGTTGTGGGTAGAAAGTTGGAGAAAGCCAATTAGGGAAAATTCTGTTCTTTGTGTTCCTTTATTAGAGGTTTAAGATGGAGGTGTTCCTTCTCTGAAAGTCCTGCATTTGCTGACTGCTGCTGCATCAGGGCCAGCAGTAGCACAGACATCTGCATGGGAAATGTTAAACCTGGTTCTGTACGCTTCCCAAGCGAGGAGAATCCCAGAATCCCAGATGGTGGGGTTGGAAGGGACCTCAGGAAATCATCCAGCCCAACCCCCCTGCCAAAGCAGGTTCCCTACACCAGGTTGCACAGGAAAGTGTCCAGGTGGGTTTGAACATCTTCAGAGAAGGAGACTCCACAACCTCTCTGGGCAACCTATCCTAGCACTGGCCACCACTGAATCTCCCCAGGGAAGTGGTGGATTCCCCAACATTGGACACTTTAAGATTCAGCTGGACAGGGTTGCTGGGACATCTTGTCTAGACTGTGCTTTTGCCAAGAAAGGTTGGACCAGATGACCCTTGAGGTCCCTTCCAACCTGATGTTCTGTGATTCTATGACTCTTACTTCTGCCTATATAGTTATAATGGCAATCGCCTTTAGTAGTAGAAAAGAAATAGGAGTTAAAGTTATCCTGTGAAGAACCAGGTGTGTTTGAAGATAGACCAGGAATCTCTGTGGTAGAAGAACTTGAAGTTTCTACAGGTGAACAGGAAAGACGGAAGGTTTGTGCAGACTAGAAAATATGTAATTTGGGGGAATGTTTGTAAGTTACTTGCAGTGTAACTGTGCACCCAAGTGAATTATATTTCAGGAACTAGGGTGCAAGAAGTGAAAGCTTTCAAATTCAGGAATGGTAGCCATTCAGTATTGTGGAAAACAAATTAGAATGCTAAGAGTTGGGGGAAAAAAAGCCCATAATGGTGTAAATGAACTGTGGATATGCAGTAATAGCCATGCGGGAGCTGCGTATTGCAGCTTATTTCTATACTTGTTATCTGTAGAGGTATATCAGGACGCTCCCTCGTGAAGTTGCAGTTTGAATCAGTTCTCAAAGAGGAGAGATGCATAGAATGTTGTGAGTTGGAAGGGACCCACCAGGATCATGGAGTCCAACTCCTGTCCCTGCACAGGACAAGCCCAACATTCAGACCATGTGTCTGAGGGCACACGTTGGCCAAATGCTGCTGGAATCTTGTCAGGCTTGGTGCCATGAGCACCTCCCTGGGGAGCCTGTGCCAGTGCTCCACCACCCTCTGCCTCAAGAGCCTTTTCCTCATGGCCAACCTCACCCTCCCCTGCAAAATCTTCCTGCCATCTCCTCTGCTCTTGGTGTTGGTGGCCAGAGATAAGAGATCAGCGCCTGCCCCTCCTCTTCCCCTTGGGAGGAAGTTCCAGACCGCCATGAGATCTCCTCTCAGTCTACTCTTCTCCAGGCTGAACAAAGCAGGTGACTCCAGCCTCTCCTCATACGGCTTCCCCTCTAAACCCTTGAGGCATTAAAGTTGATATGCAGTGGCTAGTTGAATTTTGCTGATGTGCTGACACAGTATAAATTTCTCATCTCTGTCAGTGTAAGGGTGGGATTGAGACACAGCATGTCTACACTGGCAAAACTACACCGAAGTGTAGAGGAGGGACCTCAAGCCTTCATTGGCCTGTTGGTGGCAGTACTGGCTAAAACAGGGCTTTTTGATCACGATTGTACTCTGCCCTTTCAGTCCAAGTGCTCATTAGAGCTCCAGCCTTGTTTCCAGCTTCTTGCATTTAGATGCTTCTGTGAGTGTTGTTAGAGGGTTTTGTGGGCAAAGGCTGTGACTTAAAGGCTGTTGGTATGTGAGAGGCTGGATCTGCTCTGCAGAACACAGATCTAAGTGGAGATCCTTGAGGTAAGAATAGAGCCTGTAGCCATTCAGACTGTGTGCAGTGATTTGGCTTGGTGCAGTCATAGTTGCTTTGATGTGTGTCACCTACAGTCCAGCATCTTAATCCCATGTTAAAATGCACAGAGCTTTAGGATATACCCTTGCACTAACAGTAAGACTTTCCACATTAAAAAAAAAAAAGATAATTAAATTGTTGACACTGAGAGGTCAAAGGTAGGCTTTGTAAATAAACTTTCTATCAAAGTGACACCAAAAGTGAACATGAGCTCAGTGGAGATTAAATAACTTAAGGGGTAGATGCAGAATGAAGCTGCAGAAGTGGAATCACAGAATCACAGAATGGTGGGGGTTAGAAGGGACCTCAGCAGATCATCCAGTCCAACCCCCTTGCCAAAGCAGGTTCCCTACAACAGGTTGCACAGGAAAGTGTCCAGGTGGGCTTGAACATCTCCAGAGATGGAGACTCCACACCCTCTCTGGGCAGCCTGTCCCAGGGCTCTGGCACCCTCACAGGAAAGTTTTTCCTCACGTTTCAGTGGAACCTCCTGTGTTCCAGCTTGTGCCCATTGCCCCTTGTCCTGTCACTGGGCACCACTGGAAAGAGTCTAGCCCCATCCTCCTGACACCTGCCCTTTAGATATTGATAAAGGTTGATAAGGTCAAACAAAAATAAATTTCTAAATAAAAGTTTATTCACTATTCACCTAGCTACTGCTTGTTTTCCTGTTGTTTTATAGTCTTGTTTTTAATAATAAAACATGTACCTAAAGGAGTTTCAGGAAGGCTGGGAAGGGACTTTGGACAAGGGCAGGGAGTGACAGAACAAGGGCTGAAACTGGAAGAGGGGAGATGGAGATGAGATGTGAGGAAGAAATTCTTTGGTGTGAGGGTGGTGAGACCCTGGCCCAGGTTGGCCAGAGAAGCTGTGGCTGCTCCTCCCTGGAAGTGTTGAAGGCCAGGTTGGATGAGGCTTTGAGCAACCTGGTCTAGTGGAAGGTGTCCCTGCCAATGGCAGGGGGTTGGAACTGGATGAGCTTTAAGGTCCCTTCCAACCCAAACCATTCTATGATGATTCTGTGTGCCAGACCCAGGCTATTGTAGCTTCTACCAAGGATTTTGCTAACACCTAAGTACCAAGCAGCACCTCCTGGATTTGTAAGATGAGGCAGTAAGGACTATTTCTTTTAGTTAGGGTTAGGGCTATTTCTTTTTAGTGAACATGTTGCACTACAATTATTTGTCTGCTGTGGAGTGTCATCCCCTGTTCTGTAAGTCAGTCACTGGAATCAGAGGGATGCAGTGCAGGTTGGGATGTATTTTATCTCCTGGCTACAGACTAACACTCCATCTCCATTTGAGGTAGGAGGGCAGTAGGACCAAGTTGAAGTGTTGCAGCAGTCCTCATACTTAATCCAGTTCCCAGAAATGACAAAAGGCAATATGCCATCTGATATGTTTTATTCACAGTGGTCCCAACCACCAAGGGCCTGGCCGTTTGCCAGAGAGGACCTGAGCAGGGCAGTGTTTCAAAATGTGCTGGTGGTGGTCATGAATGTCAAGTTGCTGATGCCTGTCTGAAATGAGCTGTAGTAACAGCTGTGCATTCCTGTCCTGCTGCAGAACACGAGTGGGATTCATATTCTGATTTATATTCCTGTGCTAGAGTGAACTTCTGATTGCCTTGAAGATGGTGGGCAACTGACTCTCACTTGGGTGTCTTGAAAGTGCCTGTTACATCGGAAAACTCCAGGAACTGGGAGTGAAAGAAGAGGGAGAAGAATGGTCAAAGAGCATTTTCCTAGGAGCCTGGGCTGATGAGGAGTACGTTGGCTGTACAAGGCAGCCGTGAGCCAGGGCAAAAAAATACAACCGGGGGGAGTGGGTGAATTCTGCTCCTGGTTCTTCAAAGTGTGTCCTGGCAGCCAAGAGGGACACCCGTGTCCTGGGGGCATCCAGCACTGCACTGCGAGCCGGGCGAGGGAGGGGATCGTCCTCGATCCAGCCTCAGCTCCAGTACCGGGGGCAGTTCTGGGCACCACAGGATAGAAAGGATCTAAAGCTCCTGGAGAGTGTCCAGAGGAGGGACACAACATTGGTGAAGGGTTTAGAGGGGAGAGAGGTTACCAAGGAGTCACTTGGTTTGTTCTCAAACTCACAACATTCTGTGATTCTATGTTAGTAGATTAGTTTTATCAGCCTCTGCTTCATTAGGTGGGATACTGCTTGTAAGATGTGAACTGGGTGAAATGAAATTGCCTCTCATGCAGCCCCTTACTAGGGACTGTATTTTTCTATTCTAAGTTTTCATAAGCCAGTACACGGAAAAAAGGTGTCCAGATGAAACAAAAGAGTAAGGGTAGTAAGTCCGTCATTTTCTGCTTTTGTTTCACATAATCCATCATCACCACTGCTTGTTTAACAGCTTTTGAACAAGCTTTTACCTTTATAAATAAGATGCTGAAGTTCTTATGAGAATTACTCTGCTTTATTCCTCCCACCTTGAAGACTTGGAATAATGAGCTGCCTCATAAGGGACTGTGTCTCGCTGTGCCTTGTGTTCTTTCTCTGCTCTCATCTCCCATCCTTGGGTACTCAGCCCAGTCTAATCACTGTCAGTACAGCAACTGCTGAAATCTCAGCGTCTGTGTGATTCTGTGAATTCCTCTCTCATCCCCAGGCTCAGCTTTGACCTCCCCTCTGCCTCTGCCTCTGGCTTTTATCTCCTCTTACCTAATGACATCGATAATTTGGGTGTAGAGTTTATATTAATAAGAAGAAAGCAAACATTGCCCCACAAAAACCTCAACGGGCGCTGAACAAAACTGTATTGTGTGAGGCAGTGGCTCATTTGCAACCTCATTTCGATAACCTGAGAGCAGAAAAAATGCCACTGTGCATCTTCATGTCTCGCTGAACTCTTTCTTCGATCAGTTCAGATCAACTCCCTTTCCCACCAGCTCATTGTTTGACTGGGAGCGTGTAAGTGTCCAAGATGCAGAGCAACACAGAGGGATGTTGTGTCTGTTTATGGAGCACAAGTATATATATATAGGACAGGACAGCATTGTCTGAAAATGTAATTAAATGTAATTAAAAAAAAAAAAAAGTGGCCATGAAAATCATGCATGAGTTACGCTAATCCCGGTCCTTGCAGAACAAAGAACAAACATGGCTGCTGCTACTCCAGTTGCAGCCTGATTTTCTTAGTCTATAAGCATGCGTGAGAAGAATAAATTCAGTGGGAAGTGAATGTAAAATCACAAAATAATTGCCACTAATGTGTTTAAGGATGGCCTCTTGTAAGCCTGCTTGCTTGGCCGGTTCTTGGTCTGCTCTAAAGCTCATATAAGTGTAATGTGAAAATTAGGGATAGAGGAAAAACCACAGACCAGTCTTCTTTTTGCCTTTGCACCACGTGAAGAATGCCTTGAAATGGGTTGGTTTCTTTTATATATTTTGTTTACTTTGATTATTTGTCTCTCTACACTATAAATTCACCATAGGAGTATGGTTGGAGCAAGATTGGTGTTAGTACAAAACGAGGGAAACACAGATAGGAAATAAGGGGATAGGGGACATATTAAGGCTTTGTTCCTTCTCTGCCCCTCATCCTTTTTCATTTGAAAGCTATTTTGCATCTGTTTTATTTGCCACTTATGTTCACTCTTTCAAGCTTAATTTTTACAGCCCTAAAAACCAGACCCAGAATCTCTACTTCCCACTCCCTCCACCTTTGCTGGTACAAATTGGAATTTAAAGAAATAATCTGCAATTTCAAGACATACAGTACAACTATCTAATTGCCAACAGAGTTGGGTAACACTGGACATGTGTACTGGTGTGTCTAAGGAATGGTGGTCATTCACTGACACTACCTGCACACTTGGTTTTATGGAAGTAGCCCTGGAGTTGACTCTTTCATCTTCTACCCATTCCTGCCCTCTCACCAGTTTCCTCTGTTCCTACTTAAAGATGGGCCAATTGTGTCCTGGGGGCATCCAGCACTGCACTGCGAGCCGGGCCAGGGAGGGGATCGTCCCGCTCTGCTCTGCACTGCGGCGGCCTCAGCTCCAGCACTGGGGGCAGTTTGGGCACCACAGGAGAAAAAGGATCTAAAGCTGCTGGAGAGTGTCCAGAAGAGGGACACAACATTGGTGAACTATTTAGAAGGGTATAAGGAGAGGCTGGAGTCACTTGGTTTGTTCAGCCTGGAGAAGAGGAGACTGAGAGGAGATCTCATGGCGGTCTGGAACTTCCTCCCAAGGGGAAGAGGAGGGGCAGGCGCTGAGCTCTTCTCTCTGGCCACCAACGCCAGGAGCAGAGGAAATAGCAGGAAGATTTTGCAGGGGAGGGTGAGGTTGGCCATGAGGAAAAGGCTCTTGAGGCAGAGGGTGGTGGAGCACTGGAACAGGCTCCCCAGGGAGGTGCTCATGGCCCCAAGCCTGACAAGATTCCAGCAGCATTTGGCCAACGTGTGCCCTCAGGGACATGGTCTGAATGTTGGGCTTGTCCTGTGCAGGGACAGGAGTTGGACTCCATGATCCCTGTGGGTCCTTTCCAACTCACAACATCCTTTGATTCGATGATTCTATGTTGTCAAATTGACAGACTAGAAACACATTGGAATTTGCAGGGGACATGAGCACTTGAATTGTCTCCTTGTCAGGGTAAGAACTGGTTTTGGCTTTTGTTTTGACAAAGCAGAACAAGAGAAACTTGCCATTTGCTTGTGATTTCTTGATGACTCTGTGGGGACTGCAGGGAGGCTGTGAACCCATAATGGTCACTGCTTGCTGTGCAGTGCCTGTATTTGGACTTCTTTCTGCTGCTTTCCGTATGAAAACCCAGGAAGCCTGGTTGTTAGTAGGGGACTGACAGATCTGGTAACCTGGTAGAGATGTGGCTGCTGCAGCTGTGTGTCTCCAGGTGCGACTGCTAGCAAGGCTGGACACTTGTTCCCAGAAGGGACACACACAAGCGGGCATGTAGGGTACAGGGTTGGTCACACAGATCGATGTAGGAACACCTGGCACTCACAGAACTGCAAACAGCACCAGTGAATGACCTCATCCTGTTCCCCTCTGGCTGAGCAGGATGGGCTTGTTATTGTGTCCTGGTGTGTAGCTGGGCCAGAGCTGGTTCCTGTTCAGCAGCTGGAACAGCGCTGGGGTTGGGTTCAGCTGGGATTTGTCAGGAGAGAAACGCTGAGAACATCCCCATGTTTGCATTTGTGTCCCTGGCACTGAAGGACTTTGTGTTTGTCCGTCTGCAAGCGCAAGATCTCAGGGGTGAGGAATATTGACATGGATCAGCTCCATGGGCATTGGGCTCTGCCAAGGGGCTGTTCCATCTCCTGTCCCCCATGGGCAGGAGATCCATGAGGGGCTCTTCCTCTCTGGCTCTCTCTGGCTCTCGCTCGGGCTCTGGCTCTCCCGGGATTGCGGTTTCAGTTCGGGATTGTCGCTCCTCCGGGATCGTTATCTGGGAATGGGCCGGGCTGGGTCGGCAGGTGGGGAGCAGAGACTCAGGCCTGGAGATCAACTGGAAGACCTGCTACTGGGTGGACTCTATGTCCAAGGCTAACTACTGAGGGATCCACAATTCTGGGGGTGCAGGAATGTGGGGCTGGCTGGGTGTGCCGGTGAGCAAGGGGGTCACACCAACACCAGGAGTGGGGCTGCAGCCTTAAGGATTCATAGGTTCAGGTGCCAGCAGCTGGAGAGACTGGGATCTGGGGGCCAGGTACTGAGTAGAAAGTGTCTAAACCCAGGTACGGGAGAGATTCCCCACTGCATGTTTCGGTATTTTCCACTAAGTGCTGGTTGCACTGGGTGAGCACTGGGCTGGCAGCCAAACCCAGCTGCTCACTCACTCCCCCCATTCAGGGGATAGGGGAGAGAATTGGAGGGCAAGGGTAAGCAGACTTGTAGAGTGAGAGAAGAACAATTTAATAACTGAAATAAAATAAAACTTAAAATAATAATGATATTAAATTAATAATGATCATAGTAATAAGATATGCAAATGAGAGATACCCAGTGCAATTTCTACCACAAACATCCTGTAATAATTCTTGTGCATTCCTGAAATGATCTTCCTCTGCATTCCACCATGTACTCCTGGACAGTAACCCCCAGGTCTGTGAGGTGACCCTGAGAGGCTATCCTGGTGACTCACCTGGTGGACATCTCCCCTGGGCAATGGGATGATGGCTGTCCTGGGACAGCCCTAGCAGGGGGCTGGAGCTCTGTTTTCTTGACTGAATTTTTGGGAGTCCCTGTGCCTCTGTGCTCCTGTCTCTGTGTGTGTGTGTGTCTTTGCGGGGATGATCATTCTCCTGTGGTGGCTCTGGGAACAGTCGTACAAGGTGTTCCTCCACATGCTCTGTGCTCCTGTGTGTATGGTTGGTTATCTGATAGCCAAACCATCACCAGCTACAGGAAGGTGAGTAGGCCTTTGGGTACCAATCATTTCCATACAGAGCTGAAGAAATTTTTTTTTTTCTCATTTCTTTTTTTGTATGA
The DNA here is from genome assembly GCA_907165065.1 of Caprimulgus europaeus. Next base: position 3,923,360 of record OU015528.1, on the reverse strand, counting down.
CTCTTATTTAAGAATTCTTAACTATTTGGTAGCTGCAAAACCTTTGTGTGTGATGTGACAGTGATTGATGCTTGGCCTTCTGATCATCTTTACATTTATTTTTATGTTAAGGGGTTGTCTGTAGCGTTCATCATCAGTGTGTTCATGTGCTTTTATAAAAAAGATTTATGATGTGATGACTGATGACCTAACAGGGTCAGGGTTGATTAACACAATTCTAGGTAGTTTATTTATGCACTATTACTTTTTTCGTTGTAACTGGTAAAATATAAGATGGATGAAAAGGGTGTGGGAACTCCAAAGATGTCTCTTGTCTTAAGCTGTTTTGATCCAGCTGTTAGTTTGGCTCCAGTCCTCCAACATCCCCCCTCCCTATCCCCTTTCTCTCTTTTTTTTTTTCCTCTCTCCACCTTCCAGTCTGCTGCAGCTGTTGGAATTTCATCATTGTCTCCAAATGCCACATTTCCCATTAGCCCTACAGCCCCTTCTGTGCTAAGGGGAATGTCACTGGTGTGCTCTGCAAGTGTGTTACTGTCAGGGATCTGCAGTCAGAGCAGGACCGACACCTTTGCTGGAAGGTTGAACTCCTCGGTGAGAGGCAGGCAGAAGGCACAGGAGCATCAAAGGGGGAGATTTGCACACTTGGTGGGAGAAACGGTTCAGCCTTTTTGTTAGAATCACTGAATCATAGACATTGGAAAACACCTCTAAGATCATTGAGTCTTAAACCCAACACTACCAATTCCACCTCTAAACCAAGCCCCTGAGCACCTTGTCTTCCCGTCTATTAAATCCCACCAGGGAAGGTGACTCCACCACCTCCCTGGGCAGCCCCTTCCAATGTCTGAGAACCCTTTCAGTGAAGGAGTTTTTCCTCAGATCCAATCTAAACCTCCCCTGGTGCAACATGAGGCCATTTCCTCCTGTCCTGTCCCTTGGTCCTTGGTGGAACAGACCCACCCCCACCTCTCTCCACCCTCCTTTCAAGGACTTGGACAGAGCCACAAGGTCTCCCCTCAGCCTCCTTTTCTCCAGACTCAGCACCCCCAGTTCCCTCAGCTGGGAACTCAGCACACTTGTGCTCCAGACCCTTCCCCAGCTCCCTTGCCCTTCTCCGGACACGCTCCAACACCTCCATGTTCTTCTTGGAGTGAGGGGCTTAAAACTGAACCCAGCACTCAAGGTGTGGCCTCATCAGTGCCCAGGACAGGGGGAAGAGAACTTCCCTGGTCCTACTGGCCACACTAGTGCTGACACAGGCCTTCTCTTCTCCAGTCTGAACAGCCCCAACTCTCTCAGCCTGTCCTCACAGCAGAGCTGCTCCAGCCCTCACATCATTCTCGTGGCCTCCTCTGGACTGGCTCCAGGAGGTCCATGTCCTTCTGCTGTTGGTGGCCCCAGAGCTGGAGGCAGCACTGCAGGTGGGGTCTCAGGAATGCGGAGCAGAGGGGCAGAATCCCCTCCCTGGCCCTGCTGCCCACACTGCTCTGGATGCAGCTCAGGACTTATTGGCCTCTGGGCTGTGAGCGCACGTTGCTGGCTTGTGTTGAGCTTCTCGTCCACCAGCACACCAAGTCCTTCTCCTCAGGGCTCAGAGGATGCAGCTCCTTTTACAGTGTTAGTTCTCTGTATAATCCATAGGCTTAGGACACTTTCCTGAAGGCAGAAATTGAAAAGCTGAAGGTTTGCCAGAGTGCAGTGTTGGACATTGGTTTTGGTCTGGGGTTCATCACAGAATCTAGAGATCCTTTTAGTCCAATCACCTCACTTAAAGCAGAGTCAGCTATAGCAGGTTGCCCAGGTCTGTGTCCAGTCATGTTTTTAATATCTCCAAGGCTAGACATTCCACAAGCTTACAGAGCAACCTGTGCCAGTATTTGATCACTCTTAGATTAAAAAAAAGTTTTTTCTTGCATTGAATCAAAACCTCTCAGCACCTCATCATATGGAAGATGTTGCAGTCCCTTAATCATTTTTGTGGGCTTTCACTGGAGTTGCTTGAGTATGTCCCTGTCTGTCTTGTCCTGGGGAGCACAGCACATAGAATCATAGAATCATAGAATCATAGAATCATAGAATCATAGAATCATAGAATCATAGAATCATAGAATCATAGAATGGTTTGGGTTGGAAGGGACCTTAAAGCTCATCCAGTTCCAACCCCAATGCCATCAGCAGGGACACCTTCCACTAGACCACGTTGCTCAAAGCCTCATCCAACCTGGCCTTCAACACTTCCAGGGAGAGGGCGTCCACAGTACTCCAGGTGCAGCCTCTCCAGGGCTGAGTAGAGGGGAATGGTCACCTTCCTTGTCCTGCTGGTGATGTTACTCTTAATACAGCCCTGGATGCTGTTGGCCTTCTTAGCCTCAAGGGCACATCGCTTGGTCCCATTCAACTCATTGTCCACTGAGAACCTTAGGTTTGTTTGCAAAACTATATTCCAGCCAGTCTGCCTCCAGCATATACTGGTGTGTGAGGTTATTCCTTTTCAGGTTCAAGACTTTGCATTTCTCTTTGTCAGTTTTCATGAGGTTCTTGTCTGCTCATTTTTCCAGCCTATCAAGGTCCCTGTGAATGGTGACACAACCATCTGGTGTATCAGCCACTCTTCTTGAAGTTGTATCATCTGCAAACTTGTCAAGGTGAGAATGTGGTAGCGAGAAATACAGCTTTGTGAAATTCTCCTTTACTTTGGTAGCTCAGCGTGAGCTCAGAGTGAAAGCAGGACCTTGCCAGGTGACCTAGGGAGCAAGAGTGTTTGTTGGATGCAGTATGGCTCCACTGTGTACAGTTTAAGAGAGTGTTCCTTCACGTCAGGGCTCTTGGAATTCCCCACTGATAAGGACTGCACATGTCCTTTCTGTGTTTTAATTCTTCAGGAAGGACGTCCTACACTACAGTATTTGCTGATCTAAAGGCTGAAATAACCACTTGAAATTACTACTTTGGATGCTGCCCTTTGGTCCTGTAAGTCAAAGAGATCCATGGAAATTGTGATGAGAATCTAGGAAGCCCTGAGGCCTGCAGGTTCTGTTTCCCAGTACATGAGTGATGCTTAGAAAGTTTTGAGTTAAGGGGAACACATTTGTTTCTAAATAAATATGGCTTTGTGACTATCTGGGATGGACCTTTCTGTTTCTTACTTTTACTAGTCAGGAGGGACCTGCTTTCTTCAGCGGTCTGTGAATTGTTGGCCATGTGCTTTTGACATGCTCCATCCAGGACCGAATGCCCAGCCCTCCAACACCTGGTTTTGAACACTGTTGGTTGAAAATTGCATCTGGTATGGCTAATGTTCACAGTAAGCAAGCATTTTTACCTGATGTTCCTTGACCTAGAGGTTGCAGGGAGATCACTTTAAACAACACCTTTCAAGTTCGTGAGCACTAGGCTGAAAACAGGTGTTGAAAACTGATTGCCAACTTGGTTGTGGACTTCACTGCTTTGTTCTCTTAACAATGGTTTTTAATGGATTTATCTCTTACAAGTCTCGTTAAGTCCTTTCTGCTTTCTCCTGCCAAATAAATATTCCCTAATAATCCAGGTGTGCGTCTCTTCTCCCAAGTAGCTAGTGACAGAACAAGAGGAAATGGCCTCAAGTTACGCCAAGGGAGGTTCAGATTGGATCTGAGGAAAAATTTCTTCACTGAAGGGGTTCTCAGGCATTGGAACAGGCTGCCTGGGGAAGTGGTTGAGTCCCCATCCTGGAGGTATTTAAAAGATGGGTAGATGAGGTGCTCAGAGATCTGGTTTAGTAGTGGACAGGTACGGTTGGATTTGATGATCTTAAAGGTCTTTTCCAACCAAACGATTCTATGATTCCCCAAATGTTTTCCTTCGTTTTCATGATTTATTGGCTTGTTTAATAAATAAACAATCTTTTTTTTTTTTTCCTCCAAGAAGCCAACACTGACTTAGACATGAGCTGCTCCTTGGCTGAACCAGGGAGCAGCTTTGGTACGGTGTGCTGTCTTTGGTGGTGTTCTTTGAAGAATCACTGCTACTCTGAAAAATGAGGACTACATAGCAACCTTCCTTAGGTGTCTTGGGAGGAAAATATGAAATAGGTTTTGCATGTCTCTGCTGTGCTAAAGGAACAGGGCAGTAGTTAATCTGGGCTTCCTGCACTGGACTCAACTTCTGATTTCTAGAGCTGACAAGGAAATTCTTGGCTGTTTCCAGGATCTGAACTGGATCTGCCATAGAACCCCACTGCATGGACCTTCCTACTGGACAGTAAACCATTAGTAAATAGTAGCTGGTTCGTTTAAACTGTTGCCTAAACATTCTGAGTAATTGTTTTGTAAGCAATCTGAATAACCATTTTAAATAATCTTTGAAAATTCAGTTTGAATTTATTTGCCATGAGTGTATCTTTAGAATGGAATAGAGCGTTTCAGTTAGAAATTTAATGCAGTTGAACTTCTGCACTGTCAACATCCTAATGGAGGAATTGCACACGTTGTCTGCAGCACCATTCCCAAGAAAAGAAAAGGAAGGAAATGCAGATTGTCTCCATGTCACCCACTTATGAATAGATCCCTGCAGAATAATAAAGAGCTTCAGTGGCATTGGCTTTTTTTTTTTTTTTTAGCTAAATAGTCACATCCCTCTAGCTGGGTACCTTTTAAGGAGAGTTCTGTATTAAATTCCATGTTTCTAGCTGCTGGTTCAAATTTCTAAAGGAGGATTTTTCTGATTACAAGCTAAAGTTTGAATTTCCAGCCCCACTGAATCCCACTCCAAACCTGCTGACTATACCAGGCAGACCAATATTCTAGTGGCTTTGTTAATGTTCAAGCTACATTCTTACCATTCTTTTCTCACAGGAAAATAGCTGTAAATAACTCCGTCTAAAATTTCTTACTCTGCGGGATTTCCTGTCCCCCTCAGGAACTCTAGTGCCTTTATTTTCAGTGTTAGTGTACCTCTAAGAATAACCAACTGAGGGTATGATGATGGATCAGCACCATTTGGTTAAAGAAGCACATGTTGAAATCCGCCTTTCCTACATCGTTTTAAAGGTACACAGTGTCACTTTATCCTTGCGAGTGTTAAGGGAAATTTTTATTTCTATTTTTATTAAAATGGGATTATTGCAGGGCTAGTTTCTATCTTTGTTTCCTGCAAGACTCATTAGTTCTATTAGGGTTTAGTGCTTGAACCTCATCTGAAAGCTGTTTTTCTCCAATTCTAAAGTTTTTGTCCATGAAAGTCAGTATCAAAAATTCTGTTACATTTAGTGTTTCAAGAAAAAAGATTCCAGTTGAACTAAAAAGAAAATGCAAAACTGTTACTGAGTATATCAGCTAGTTGTAATCTTAAGACTGAATTTAAAACTTTCTTCCTCTTCAAGACAATTGGACAAATTTAGTCTCACTTCTACTTTTATGTCTCATTCCAAAAGTTGCTCCTTGTTGTTTCTTTTGATTCGAAATAGATGAGATCATGAACTCTGTCAACAGAGCTGTGTTTAAGCCAACATTTTCAAACTTTTGCACTTCAAAAATACAGACTTGAATATATTTCCATTTTTTTATATTAAAAGATGTTTTTAACAAGATTGTGGAGAATTGACAGGTTTAAACATTTCTCTTAAATTTGAATTTCAGAACTTTAGGTAAACAAATTTCAAAAGTTAGTCAGTATTTTTAGTTTGGACCAGTCCTCATTACGCTTGGGATGGGAGGTTTCTATCTTTATCTGAAGAGTTCCTGTTTGTAATTTTTAGTGGTTAATTCCTTTCACAAACCCCAAATTTCTATTTGTGATCCAGTTTCAAAAACTTGATAGAACGTCTGAGAAGTGCTAGGTAGCTGACATTCATCATGGATATTATCTTGAATCTCTGATGTCTTTTTGTGACTTTTCAATCCTCTTAAGGACTGCTGTGTGAGCCAGTTGGCGAGCTAGTCAGGACCTTCTCTAGTACTGTGCTGGGGCAAGAACACCATGGGCTATGACTTGGTTTAAGAGAGTTCTGTTGAGCTGTGGTGTAGCAAGCATGCTGACTTGGGCCAGGGGTGTAGCTGGAGCACAGGTGTAGAAAGTTCTGCATTATCTGTACTCTAAGCATATGAGGATGCTTCTCTTTCTCCATAGTTAAGTGCCTGAGTTGGATGAAAGCCTTCCTGCATGCATTAGCTGCTGAGAGGGGAACTTGCTTCATTGAAAGGGGGGGATACCTGTAGCTGGTGGAAGAGGGCTGGAGCACCTCTACTGTGAAGACAAGCTGAGAGAGTTGGGGCTGTTCAGCCTGGAGAAGAGAAGGCTCCAGGGAGACCTTCTAGTGGTCTCCCAGTACCCGAAGGGGCTCCAGGAAGGCTGGGGAGGGACTTTGGCCAAGGGCAGGGAGTGACAGAACAAGGGGTGATGGCTTGAAACTGGAAGATGGGAGATTGCGATGAGATGTGAGGAAGAAATTCTTTGGTGTGAGGGTGGTGAGACACTGGCCCAGGTTGGCCAGAGAAGCTGTGGCTGCTCCTCCCTGGAAGTGTTCTCGGCCAGGTTCGATGAGGCTTTGAGCAACGTGGTCTAGTGGAAGGTGTCCCTGCTGCTGGCAGGGGGGTTGGAATTGGATGATCTTTAAGGTCCCTTCCAACCCAAATCAGTCTATGATTCTATGCAATCCTGAGCATGGAAAGTCATAGTCTTCTTACAAACACCACCTTGGACATTCCTGAAATTTTAGGTTTTCTAGTCTCGATATTCAACTCTGAGGGTTAGACACTTGTATGTAAAGAGGAATGTGTTGTCATTGTACACTTTTTGCAAGTGAGACTACAACAAGTAGGCAAGTATATGCAAGAAATCTGACACAATAATAAGAACTGCAAGTGCTAGTTGTTGGGAGGTGAGATCTTTTGCTCTAGTTGGCTGGCAGTTTGGACTTAATTGGATCTTATTTTTTTTATTGTGATAATTTATATTGAATGTAATTGCACAGTACTGGCTGATAGGAATGTTATAAATGTAACAAATCTTCTGCTGGGTAGTCTATAATACAAGGCATTTTCAAGAGCTGGCAGGTTTTGTACAGGCTGAATTATCATGCAAAATATCTGGAAGCATATGATTTATGCCAAATGATTGCACAAATGTAAGACTTTTATTCTGAACTACCGTGTTCATACACTGACATAATTATAGGGTGCTGACGATGCAGCACCATTTAAGAAACTGAATGACTGATTCTTACTTAAGTCTATTATTTAAGATAAAACTATGGTACTGTATTTAAAAAAAAGACAAAAACCTTGCACAGGAAGATGAAAAGCTGTCAAGTCGTAGATCATAACACGTGAACTGGGAGTCGTTCTCTGTGAAGAAATTGTGTTGGTTTTACCTCCTGTTTTTAAAGCATCCTTAAGTGAGGAAACAGTCCATACAAACTTTGAAATTTGATGAGATCTCTCTTGCTGTTAGCTTTTTGTAGTGACTGTCCAAGAGAATGGCCAGTAGTGTGATCTGAACTGACTCACTGCTAAACCCTCTATAATTAATTATAATCCTTGTCAGTGATTGTGAGTGGGGGGAAATCATTATTTCTTCTCCCTGGTCCAGTGATGGTCAGAAGTACAAAATTGCTAGGTCTTGTGTGTACATGTAGTACCATAGAGGTACACCTGATGGTTAACACTTGGTGTGAGCACCTACACCTTGAAGTTGAACCCAAGACTGTCTGCTTCAGTGTGTCCTTTCTGGAAACCAGCTGCTTTTGTGGACATCTATGGGACCACTAGGGGGGCATGATTGTGCTGTAGGAATCCAGACTATCTTCTGGTTGACTGTAGAAGAGCTTGTCTGTCCACTTAGGCACAGGCTGTTGGCACAGAAGTGGTCAGTTCTGTTGTCCTCATGCAAAGAAAAGAAAAGAAAAGAAAAGAAAAGAAAAGAAAAGAAAAGAAAAGAAAAGAAAAGAAAAGAAAAGAAAAGAAAAGAAAAGAAAAGAAAAGAAAAGAAAAGAAAAGAAAAGAAAAGAAAAGAAAAGAAAAGAAAAGAAAAGAAAAGAAAAGAAAAGAGAAAGAAAAGAAAAGAAAAGAAAAGAAAAGAAAAGAAAAGAAAAGAAAAGAAAAGAAAAGAAAAGAAAAGAAAAGAAAAGAAAAGAAAAGAAGAAAAGAATCCAATAATTTTGGTTGGAAAAGACCTTCAAGCTCATTAAGTCCAACCATAAAACACCGCCAGCTCTCTCAGTCTTTCCTCACAGCAGAGCTGCTCCATCCCCTTGATCATTTTTGTGGCCTCCTCTGGACCCACCCGAACAGGTCCATGTCTTTCCTGTGCTGATGACCCCAGAGCTGGACACAATATTCCTGGTGGGGTCTCACCAGGGTAGAGCGGCAGGACCCCGTTCCCTCAACCTGCTGGCCACTTGGCTTTATCTGACAGTTGAGAAGAAAAGTATTAGTAAACTAGTAATAGTAAACTATTAGTAAACTATGAAAAAGACTTAAGAGGAAAAAAACAAACCCCTAACCAAAAGAAAATCCCCCACCCCAAGTTTAATTTGTTGTGAAGAGCAGCCTGAAGAGGTAACCTTGAACCAAAGAGCTTGGACAGGCAAAGAAATGGTGCTGAGAGATGGCCCATTTCAAGCCATGTGTCAAGCCTGTGTCAAGTTGAGAAGTTGCATCTGTCACTCAGGATTCTTTCCTTGGGCTGTGCAGTTTCTCCACACTGGATACCTATTAGTAGCCTATAGCTGTGTGGGTCTTGTCTAAGGTTGGGTTTGGTGTTGTCCAAGCTGGAAGCAATGAAGCTCGAGAGGGGGGGAGGAAGTGGAGGAAAGGATGGATGGTTGCTTGGTTGTACAGATGTTTTGTGGTGCTACTCCTTGATTCCCTGTGCAACCCCTTTACACAAGGACCTCAAGTGCAAATACAGTGTTGGCAAGAGTAGTCTACAATGCATCACACGCTGTTGTCCCTTCAGCTGTTTCTCACTCACCACCAACATTGAAAGCAAAATGGAAAAAAGTGCAGTGGGAGAGGAGTAATGGAGAAATAGCTGATGCTATTTCCTGGCAGCTCTTTCCAAGTCAGCATGACCCTGGTTAACCAATTCCCAGTCATTCTAGAAATTCTCCATAAGAGCTCAGACACTGAATGTTTGAAGTGATCTTTCTAGCTGAAGTTGTGCTAGATGTATCTTAACAGGGTTTTTTTTGTTGTTGGTAGGTTTTTTTCTTTCACATCAGACCTCCAGTTTTATTTCTTGTCTTTCTAAATCTGAGCATTCTATGCTTCCTTCAAAAATAAACCTCAACTATTTCTCTCTAGCAGTTTCCAGATGTGATGGTTTCACCCACAGGTAGGACCATGCGGTCCTGCACTTGCTCCCCCCATGCAGTGAGATGGGATGGGAGACACAACAAAGGGGCATAAATTAAAAATGAGGACAGGGAGGGCTCACTCACCAGTGATGGGCACGGGCAAAACAGACTCAAATTAAAAATCAATTTAATTTGTTCCCAAACAATCAGGGTAGCACAGTGAGACATAACAACCACATCTGACACCTTCCTCCACCCCTCCCTTCTTCCCGGGCTCCAATCACTTTGCTCCCCATTTCTCTCCCTTCTCCCCGAGTGGCACAGGGGACAGGGAATGGGGGTTCAGTCAGTTCATCTCTGCTGCTCTTCCCAGCATGAAAGTCCAGGAACAAAGTGTTCAAACACGAGCTTCCTATGGAGTCATGGACCTCTTAGGGCTCAGCTCCCAGCTCCAGCATGGGGGCATTCAAGGGCTGCAGATGGGTCTCCGGTCCAGCGCATCAACTCCCTGCTGGCTCTTGGGGTCCAACCCCAGCTCTGGTGTTGTGCAACTCTGTGTTTTAATTCAGTCACCTGCCCTTGGGCTTGGCTTTCTGTTCCAGTGTGGAGTCCTCCATGGCCTGGGGAGGATCACATGGGGATCTGCTTCACTGTTGAACTTCCATGGGCTGCAGGGGACCTCATTGACCTTTTCCTTCTCCATGCTGTTGAACTGGGTGTCTGAGGTTCTCTGTCCTCCTCCTCCCCCCTTCTGCAACAAAGCTCTCCCTTTGTTTAGGCCGATGGTTGTCTTTTGTTCAGGTCAATGGCCTCTCCTCCAGGTTCTCTCCTTCTTTTCAATCCAGTCCTTCCCCTCACAAATATGGATTCTCAGAGGTGTTTCCCTGTCACTAACTGGCTCAGCCTGGGCTGGAGATGGGTCCGCCTTGGAGCCAGGGGAGCTTTGTGAAGCTTCTCACAGGGACCATCACTGTAGCCCCTTCCCCCACTACCAAAAACTTCCCCCCCACACAGGCACAAACTCAGCTCACCAGAACAGAGCAGTATTGATATAAGGAGATATGCTGCTGCTCTGTTCTCCCAGCCTTCCAGAAAACTGCTAGTCAGCAGTAGCTGCAGTGAACGATCGGAATTTACATGTCTCCAGATGATTTAAGTCTGGTGTGTGAGCGTAAAGGCTTTTCTGGAACCATGCTGGATTCTTCTAAGATAAATTTTATTCCAACATCATTAAAACAAGTAAAAAAACTGTAAAAGTTTGACAATTGCAGTAGAATGGCCTATAAAAAGGGAAAAATTGGATGCTTGAGGTTTTTTTCTCTCATCTGTGCTGCTTAAAGAAAGCTTGGAAGATTATTTCCATGTTTTCTTCACCCATAACAATAAAAACTCAGATCTGACTAAACATCAGAAGACCTTTTCAGTAATTGGGAAGGAGTGACATCACATATCTGAAATTGCTTTAGTTTGGAAATTATTACTGCAAGGTCTCTATCTTTATCTTTAATTCAATCACTTTCTGAATTCTGTGAGAAATTTAAGCATGGAAGAACTATAAGTCCACAGTAGAATTGTCCATTTTCAGAAAACAGTGAAAACCAAACTTTATCATTCTGCTGTATTAAAGAGTTCAAAACATGTTAAGCAATTTTTTTTTTTTAAGGGCAATTTTAAATTGGCAATTTCCTGATAATCTAAGTAAAATGTAAATTATCTGTTTTAATCTTGTTTTACCATATTAATTTAGTTGTTATCCTCTGGGGAAGAACAGATTTGGTGTTAAAAGTTTGGTGTTAATTTTGTGTGGAAGAGGGGAAAATCTGAAAATGGGTTTTAGTACTTCTCATCATAAAATAAATAGTCCATTGTTTGACAATTTTAATTTCCATGTGGTTTCCAAAAACTCAAAAATTACCTATTTGCTGGTGTAATACTTAATTTAGGTTTTTTGGATAGGAAGAAACCAAGCTTTTTTTTTTTTTTTTAGTAGCTTGCATCTTCATGTGAGGTGATGATGAAACAGAACTAGTTGATTAGGCTGGAAGGAGAACAGCAGCTTCTCAGAAAATATTGCTGCTGGCAAAGGTGATGTCCCCCAGTTCTACTCTACAAACCTGGAATACTTGAATATATTTATTTAATTAAAAATATTTTAATAGTGTGGCAATTTTTAGATCTTAGAGGTTGTCATAACTTGGAATTTTTTTAGATTAAAATATGCCTTATGCTTGTGTGTATATCTGATTTACTTGAAGCATTGAGAGACAACACAGTCATTGGTCACAGCCAGCGCGGGTTCAGAAGGGGTGAGTTCTGCTTAAACAATTTAATTTCCTTTTATGACAAGGTCACCCATCTAGTTGACCAAGGGAAGCCAGTACATGTGGTGGGTTTGGATTTAGCAAATCTGTTCATATTGTCTCTCAGTACCCTTCTGGATCAACTGTCCAGCACACAGCTAGGCAAGTCCATCACACGTTAGATGAGCAATTGGCTGACAGGTCAGGATAAAGGGTTATAGCAAATGGGGTTACCTCAGGCTGGTGGCCAGTCACAGAGCGGTTCCCCAGGGCTCAATTTTTTGGGCCAGTGCTCTTTAATGTTTTTATAAATAATCTTGACACAGGAATTCAAGGTACATTAAGTTTGTTGGCGATACTAAACTAGGAAGAGCTATGGACTCCCTGGAGGGCAGAGAGGCCTTACAGAGAGATCTGGATGAACTTGAGAGCTGGGCAATCGTCAACTGTGTGAAATTTAACAAGAGCAAGTGTCAGGTTCTCCACCTGGGATGGAATAATCCTGGTGCTGATCTCCTCTCTCTGGTGACCAGTGACAGGACACAAGGAACAAAGCTGAACCAGGGGACGTTAGGAAAAGGTTCTTCACAGAGAGGTTGGTCAGTCACTGGAAGAGACTCCCCAGGGAAGTGGTCGTGGCACCAAGCTTGTTGGAGTTCAAGCAGCATCTGGACAATGCTTGCAGTCATATGGTTTTGTTTTAGGTAGTCCTGTGAAGGGAGTTGGACTTGATGGTCCTTATGGGTCATCTTCAACTTGAGATATTCTATGATTTATCCTTATACCTGCTGCATTTACTCTATGGAAAATGTCATGGCTCTTGTTTAAAACGGAGCAACCAGCCTCCAAGTTTTTCACAGTATTTTAAAGAATTCATTTTCTCTCTGTGTTACTCAGCACACTTCAGCTTTTTCAGTTTTTGTTTTTAAAACATGGCTGTCCAAAGGTAATGACAATATTGTTGTAGCTTTTTGCGTTTCGAAGGTGAATAAAGATCTGGGATACTGTTCATTCTTGCGAGGTCTGGTGCAATAGCGCTGAAATATCTTTTTTAGCTGCTGTGCGAGACTGCTGCAGAGGCAAGTTTCCCATCAGGGTTTCAATTTCAGAATGAAAAAGACACATGTAGCAAGCGGTCTCGGCATTGCCATGTTGCAGCAGAATCTCATAAAGTGAGGTATCCATCTGTAATTCAAAACTTCAGGAGGGAATCCAGCTGAAGCAACCAAGGTCCCACTTTTGGCATTGATGCAGCAGCTGCCTGGGCATTGTGCCATTCATCAGAGGCAACACACATTCCTTCTCCATCCTGCTGTTATTCCCTTCCTCCCTCCTCTTCCAAATGCTTTCGTAGAGCTGAGCAGCATGAACTTTCATCCAAGGAGATGACAGTGGTGTTGCTCATTCTGAACGTGCCAGGATTATTTTCCCAAGTTCAAGTCCCACTGAAGGTTTGTCTCTATTTTTCTCTTCACAGTTGCTCCCTTGTAGACCTAGACTTGGCTTCTACTTTGGTGGAATGACAAGAAAAAAGCTAAGAGCCTTTTCCAGGCAAAGAAAATTAATGTCCTTTTATTCTGAGCTGTACTATATTACCGGTAATCCAGTTATGTGTGGTCTTTTGCAAATACAGACCATAATTACAAACAGCTTTGATCAGTCTCAGAACTGCCATGATATCCCATCCTCGGAGCCAACGTGGAGCTTTTTCAGCAACAGTTGGTATGGTTGTTGAGGAACAACAACAACGGTTGTTGTGGAACTTTATTTTCATTGTTAAATGTTATAAATGATGGTTGGGGAAGTTTTTTTATTACCTCATTTTGTGAGAAGCTGTAGCTAAAACCATAAATATAATCTATCTGTCTTCTGGAAAAATTGAAAGAAAACCAAAAACTTTGTCATAATGAAATAAACCTTAGGGACCTCTGCACAAGAGCAGCTGTGAGGGAATACCCAGTGGGTGGTCTTTCCATCAGGGAATCACTCTCTCTCTCTCTCTCTCTCTAATGAAAGCCTTGCTGATGTGAAGAGGCTGGTGAACATTCAGATGAGGTCCTAAGGGATAAGACAGCTTTAAATTTTAATATATATTGTGGTAAGATCGTTGTATTTAATGCTTGCTTCAACTGTTTCCCATATGATCTTGGTGGCCGTGTACTGAAGTAAGAAACTGCTGTGGTAAAATAGATGTGGAAGTAATGCTGATCATGAGTAATCATAAATCTTCATGGTTGAAGGAGCCTCTCTGGGTCAGCCCTGCCCAAAATGAGATTCTACACACAGAAACTTGAAGATGTCTGAATTGCTCTTGAACCTTATAAGTTGTAGAACATTGCGACTTGCCTTTTCTTGCAAGTAATTGTCCTTTTGACCATCCCCGTAAAAACATCCTTCCACTGTGTTTAAGGGAAAAAATTCTAGGAGGATGGATGACAGGTATGTAACGGACATAGAATGATTTGGGTTGGAAGGGACCTTAAAGATCATCCAGTTCCAAACACTTTGCCATCATCAGGGACACCTTCCACTAGACCAGGTTGCTCAAAGCCTCATCCAACCTGGCCGAGAACACTTCCAGGGAGGAGCAGCCACAGCTTCTCCGGGCAACCTGGGACAGGGTCTCACCACCCTCACACCAAAGAATTTCTTCCTCACATCTCATCTCCACCTCCCCTCTTCCAGTTTCAAGCCATCACCCCTTGTTCTGTCATTCCCTGCCCTTGGCCAAAGTCCCTCCCCAGCCTTCCTGGAGCCCCTTCAGGTACTGGGAGGCCACTAGAAGGTCTCCCCGGAGCCTTCTCTTCTCCAGGCTGAACAGCCCCAACTCTCTCAGCCTGTCCTCACAGCAGAGCTGCTCCAGCCCTCGCATCATTCTCGTGGCCTCCTCTGCACTGGCTCCAGTAGCTCCATGCCCTTGTGCTGTTGGTGGCCCCAGCACTGGAGGCAGCACTGCAGGGGGGGTCTCAGGAGAGCGGAGCAGAGGGGCAGAATCCCCTCCCTGGCCCTGCTGCCCACACTGCTCTGGGTGCAGCCCAGGACACTGTTATTGGCCTCTGGGCTGTGAGCGCACGTTGCCGGCTCATGTTGAGCTTCTCGTCCCCCAGCACCACAAGTCCTTCTCCTCAGAGCTGCTCTTGATTCATTCTTTGCCCAGCCTGGATTTGTGCTGGTGGTTGCCCTGACCCAAGTGCAGGATCTTGTGTTTGGCCTTATTGAATTTCATGAAGTTCACACAAGCCTACTTTTTGAGTTTTTTGAGGTCCCTCTGGATGGCATCTCTTCCCTCCAGCTTGTCGACCAAACCACAGAGCTTGGTGTCTTCGATAGTGCAATGATCTGTGAGAGTCTCTCCATATCTGTATCATTGGTTTGCATCCAGCCCATGTAATAAGGTCTGAAAGCTGTTGCCAGCTGATAGCTTTCTGGTGGGCTGCAAGAAATGAGCTACCACCCAGGCCCTAGTACTGAGTAGAGGTTTGTGGTAGAGAAAAGCAGGTTCACTGCTTAGTCCCTGTTTGCAGTGTCAGCAGAGGTCCTGAGGCAGAAAGAGACCCAGGAGACTGAATTCTTTTGGACTTGCATGGCCAAAAAGTAACCATGTGTGTTTCAGAGCAGACTCTACGAGAGGGTTAGGCTACAAACAGACTTTGTACAAACACAACAATATTGTTTTCACATAATGAAGTGTGAAAAGCAAGTATAGTAAAACCAGTAGTAGGAATAAACTGTCCTGGTTTTGGAAAGACATTCTTGGCACAGTTCCACTGAAGAAGGTATGGAGCCTCCATCCTTGGAGGCTTTCAGGAACAAGTATTGCGCAAGCTCCTCAGATGGAGGGTCCAGCCCTGGACAGTGAGTAGGTTTTTCTGCAGTTTCAGTGGGGTCTGGCAGATGTGCAGTATTTCCCACAGAGCTCTGAGTGGTAGTGTTCTTCTTCTTCTGCTAATCTCTTGAGGAGTGGTTACAGGACATCTCTACTGTTTCCCAGCTGTGAGCATGGCATGCGACATCTGGCAGAGCTGGAACTGGGACACGGCTTCCTGCTGAGCAGATGTCTGGAGCTGTTGATGCTACTTTTGGGAGAACGGTGTAGTAAATGAATTGTTGAGCTCTATTTGGCTGTGAGTCTGATTCTGTGAAAGTGAGGGGAAGTTAGATGCTCTGTGTGACTTCTGTTCAGTTGCCTCATGTGGCTTCAGTGTGATGCCACTTTTTAGTTCCCTGAGATGCCATTTCATTGTCTTCAAGGGGAGTATGATGTCCCAAACAGCCAAGGAGCACCTACTTTGCTTTTTACTCATTGTTCAGTTCATAGAATCATAGAATCCCAGACTGGTTTGGGTTGGAAGGGACCTTAAAGCTCATCCAGTTCCAACTCCCCTGCCATCAGCAGGGACACCTTCTACTAGACCACATTGCTCAAAGCCTCATCCAACCTGGCCTTCAACACTTCCAGGGAGAAGCAGCCACAGGTTCTCTGGGCAACCTGGGCCAGGGTCTCACCACCCTCACAGTAAAGAATTTCTTCCTAATATCTAATCTAAACCTTCCCTCTTCCAGTTTAAAGCCATTTCCCCTTGCCCTGTCATTAACTGCCCTTATAAAAAGTCCCTCCTTAGCTTTCTTGTAGGCCCCCTTCAGCTATTGGAAGGCTGCTATAAGATCATCAGTTATAAGATGTAATTAGTTGTGTGCTGTTTAAACTCTGCTTTGAAGATAGTGACCCTATTATGATGATATTGGAGTGCGTAATAAAATTTTAGGACTTAATTTTTAAGAGGGAAAGTGGAGAGTTGCCTTTTCTCTCTCGAAATGAATTGGAGTTGGACACAACGAGGTTCAGAACGTTTGTCTTTTCTGGCTGCCCGGTTCAGACCCTGTATTTTTTTCAGGATGCTTGGTGTTAAATAGCAGCCGTGTTCACAGTGCAGGTCCCACTGTAATTTTAAGTGCTTGGCCATTTCGCCTGCAGAGCAACCTTGGTCTCAAGTAACACAAGAAACAAGGAATGTGATTAGGAGGAACAGAACTATGTGAGGAATTTTGCTATGCATTGCAAAAAAAACCTCTGTGGTAAATGCAATGTTGGATTTCAAGGACAGGAGTTAACTGCCTTGACTGTGCTCCTGGGTAGATGTGGGGACACAAACCTGCAGCAGCCTCGCCTCTGTGGGGCTGTCAGATTTGGCAGCTCTTAGCATGTTCTAGTTATCTGCGTAGCTGGAAATCTGACGTTCACCTACTAGGGATGGGAACTGGGGTGAAAAGGGAGTTGGTTTGCTGTTTTGTTTTGTTTTGTTTTTTAATTGGCATTTGAGAACAAAGGGATTCTCAAAAAATTTGGTCATATTCTTATTCACAGTATTCTTAGAGATTTACCTGTGTTAGCAACTGGGACTAGGCCTGCACTCAGATGTCTTAGACTCCATACCTCCTTCTGACACTTTCCATTGACCTTTCTGGAACATTTTTAACCAAGTTCTGGTGGTTTATTATTTTTTTACCACTCTCTTACAATGCCTTGCTGCTGAATAACACCATCGGCCTGTCCCTGCCAAACTCTTCCAGGCCACCGGCATCCCGAGCAGAACAGCTTGGCTAATCCAATTGTGAAGATAGGCTGCCCAGACCCGCACCGCTGGTTCTGTTGACAGTGCAGAATGGTCCTACAAATGCTGACAAGGGATAAAAGTGTATTTATTTAAAAATAACTTAGAGTGGATTTCATGTCGACCGTTTAAATGTGTGACTCATCTGGTGACCCTGAGCTGGGAGGTTGGAATGTAAAACAATGGGTGAAGCACCATGTGATGTTTGGCTCAGGAATGGGCAAAACAGACTCGACTTGGGGAAATTCATTTAATTTATTGCCAATCAAATCAGAGGAGGATAATGAGAAATAAAACCAAATCTTAAAACACCTCCCCCCACCCCTCCCTGCTTCCAGGGCTTCACTTCTCTCCTGATTTCCACCTCCTCCCCCCCAGCAGCACAGGGAGACAGGGACAGGGGTTGGTGTCAGTTCATCACACGTTGTTTCTGCCGCTCCTTCCTCCTCAGGGGGAGGACTCCTTCCCCCGCACCAGCGTGGGGTCCCTCTCACGGGAGACAGTCCTCCACCAACTGCTCCAACGTGAGTCCTTCCCATGACTGACAGTTCTCCAGGAACTGCTCCAGCCTGGGTCCATTCCATGGGGTGCAGTCCTTCAGGAAGGGACTGCTCCAGCGCAGGTCCCCCGCGGGGTCACAAGTCCTGCCAGCAAACCTGCTCTGCTGTGGGCTTCTCTCTCCACAGGGCCACAGGTCCTGACAGAAACCTGCTCCAGCGTGGAGTATCTCTCCATGGGGTCCCAGCCTCCTTCAAGCATCCCCCTGCTCCAGTGCGGGGTCCTCCATGGGCTGCAGGGGGACATCTGCCCCACCATGGACCTCCATGGGCTGCAGGGGGACATCTCCTCCACCATGGACCTCCATGGGCTGCAGGGGGACATCTGCCCCACCATGGACCTCCATGGGCTGTAGGGGGACAGCTGCCTCACCATGGTCTTCACCACAGGCTGCAGGGGACTCTCTACTTCAGCGCCTGAAGCACCTCTTCCCCCTCCTTCTTCCCTGACCTTGGTGTCTGCAGAGTTGTTTCTCTCACATCTTCTCACTCCTCTCTTGAGCTGCAAAATGTGCAGTTGTTTTGTTTTGTTTCTCTTCCCCTTTTTCTTAATTCTGTTATCATAGAGGCATTACCATCTGATGGGCTTGGTCTTGGCCAGTGGCGGGGTCCATCGTGGAGCCGGTGGCATTGGTTCTGTGGGACATGGGGGAAGCTTCTGGCAGCTTCTCACAGAGGCCACCCCTATGCCCCCCATGCTACCAAAACCTGGCCATGCAAACCCAATACACAGTCATTAGGATTTACTTTTTTGGTGAGATAGTTACGAGGCTAGATACCACTTTATTTATTCTTTGTCTCCCAGAGGTCCCCTCTCAGGTGTCAGAACCTGTATTTCTGTTTCTTCTGGAACTGGGACCCAGCATTCTGCCCAGCTCCCTGACCAGCTGGGCTCTTGTGACACAGAGAACTTCTTGAATTTGGGATTTGTGCTGCATATAGGCCTTTGTCTCAGTTATAATAATAATAATAACAACAATATTGTTGTATATTTTTTTGCATTTCCAAGGAATTCTAGGTCTGATTTCCCATCTGTCTTCTCTCACCTGGCCTGTTTGGTGCATCTCTGCTCTCTGTCACTCTGCTTGGCATCTGTTCCCAACTTTGAGACTAGCACGCCAGCTTGTTCTCACCGCATCCTGATGATCCTGTCTGCAACTTCCTCGTCTTCCATTTCTTTAATGCAAGGTGTGGTGGTTGCACTGGGCTGGCAGCCAAACACAGCTGCTTGCTCACTCCTCCCCACCCAGGGGATAGGGGAGAGAATTAGGGGGCAAGGGTAAGGAGACTCGTAGGGTGAGATAAGAATCATTTAATCATTGAAATAAAAGAAAACTTAAAGTAATATTGATATTAAAATAATAATTATAATAATAATAGTAGTAAAATATGCAAATGAGTGACTCCCAGTGCCATTGCTCACCACCCACCGACCCAGCCCGGCCTGTTCCCAGAGAACGATCCTGGAGGAGCGACAATCCCGAACCGAAACCGCAATCCCGGGAGAGCCAGAGCCCGAGCGAGAGCCAGAGAGAGCCAGAAAGGAAAAACCCCTCATGGATCTCCTGCCCATGGGGGACAGGAGATGGAACAGCCCCTTGGCAGAGCCAAATGCCCATGGAACTGATTCATTGCAATATTCCTCACCCCTGAGATCTTGCGCTTGCAGACGGACAAACACAAAGTCCTTCAGTGCCAGGGACACAAATGCCAACATGGGGATGTTCTCAGCGTTTCTCTCCTAACAAATCCCAGCTGAACCCAACCCCAGAGCTGTTCCAGCTGCTGAACAGGAACCAGCTCTGGCCAGTTGAAAACTGGGATGCTGTTGTACAAATAGGAGACTTTGGTCAGATGTCTCCTCCTCTATGTGTTAGCCACTTCAGGAAATTGCTTTTCCCTCTGCTCAGCTGTGGCTTGACCGACTAAGTAAAATTGGTTAAAAGTATATGGAGGCTTTTACAGATCAAGTAAAAAATTTATACTTTGGTTTATGAAATGCCAGCTTTGATGAATGTATGAGTTCAGAGAGTGAATTTTCAGTGCCATTAGAAATCCTTTCTCAAGGTGCAAGGACAGTCAATATTAAAGTTTCCCACTGTGAGAAAACCTGGAAAAGTGAGATTGAGAAACTGCAGTTAGAGCATAAAATTATTTTTGTGTCCTGCTGCTCAGTACTTGTGACACCACATTGGGAATGCAGTGCCCAGTGCTGGGCCTCCCAGTACAAGGGAGATGCTGGCAAGCAAATCCAGTGAAGGACCACAAGGAGATTTTGAAGGTTCTGGAGCACATGCTCTTTACAAGGCCTAAGTAGCTGGGTTTATTTAGCTTGAAGAGCAGGCTGATGTACATAGTCCTACTTTACCTATAGAAGGTAGAGAAGACATAGTCAGGTTAATGAAGTGGCATGAAATTCAACAAGGCCAAGTGCTGGGTCCTGCAGCTGGATCACAACAACCCCATGTAACGCTACAGGCTTGGGGATTTGTCTGGTGGAAAAGGACCTGGGGGTGTTGGTCAACAGCAGCTGAACATGAGTCAGCAGAGTGCCCAGGTGGCCAAGAAGGCCAAGGACATCCTGGCCTGGATCAGCACCAGTGTGGCCAGCAGGACCAGGGAAGTTCTCTTCCCCCTGTCCTGGGCACTGGTGAGGCTGAAGCTTGAATGCTGGGTTCAGTGTTGGGCCCCTCACTCCAAGAAGGACATGGAGGTGCTGGAGCATGTCCAGAGAAGGGCAACGGAGCTGGGGAAGGGTCTGGAGCACAAGTGTGCTGAGTTCCCGGCTGAGGGAACTGGGGGTGTTGAGCCTGGAGAAAAGGAGGCTGAGGGGAGACCTTCTGGCTCTGTCCAAGTCCCTCACAGGAGGGTGTAGAGAGGTGGGTGTGGGTCTGTTCAACCAAGGACCAAGTGACAGGACAAGAGGAAATGGCCTCAAGTTGCACCAGGGGAGATTTAGATTGGATCTGAGGAAAAACTTCTTTATTGGAAGGGGCTGCCCAGAGAGGCGGTGGAGTCACCTTCCCTGGTGGGATTGATGGGCAGACGAGGTGCTCAGGGACATGGTTTAGAGGTGGAATTGGTAGTGTTTGGTTTATGGTTGGACTCAATGATCTTAAAGAGCTTTTCCAACCACTTCAGTTCTGTGATTCTGTTCTCAAAAACGCAGAAGAAGGACAAGAGGTGGTGGTCATGGTCAGTGGCAGAATAAGTTCCAAATTCTTTCCAGGGAGTGCTTCTGTGGGAAGAGGTTTCTCTAAGAAGCTGTGGAATCACCAGCCTTGGAAGTATTCCAAATTCATCTGCACAAGGCCTTAACTTCAAAGCTGTAATATGATACAGCTTTGAAGTTATTCCAGCTGTGACCATGGGGTTGGACTAGGTGATCTCAAGAGGGCCCTTCCAATCTGAATTATTTTGTGTCTAAACAGTATTAGAGAGTGCTTTCTTATAGCAGAAGACTGTTAAAATTTGTTCTCATGTTTAAGAGGGATTAAGGGAGTGTGTGAACAAGAGTTTGATTTTTTTTTCTCTTCCTTGCCCCTGAGTTTATTTTAAATAGTTTGTGTTGACCAAGCCCTTTCCGCATTGCCACTGTTGTGTGATTCTTATTTTTGCAAGAGATGAAAATGAAGTGCCAGCATGAATGAAGCGTGGCAACTGCAGTGTTGACCTTCAAAAGAAAGGCAAGGTTTTCTTAGCAATTACTGTCCTGAAGGTGTAACTGCTGGTAAGATAATGGGCCTGATATTAAAAGAGGATGCGAAGCTAAGATTCTGCAAGGTGACAGAATTGTAAGCAATAACAACATGAGTTCATAAAAAATAAATCTTGCCAAACAATGTAATTGCTTTTTTTTGATAGAATTGCAAAATTAATGATTTTAGGGAATGAAGAGAGAAGCAGGTGTATGTTTACTTTCTAACATGAAGATTAATTGAAATTGGTTTCAGTAGGAAAAGTATCAAGTGGATTGAAAGTTGGGTGAAAGATAGTGCGGAAAAGCTGATTAACAAGAGCAGTGCAACGGTTATAGAGGTTGGGAGTCATAGTGTGAAGCATTTCTGTTAATGATATGGTAGAAGGAGAGAGAAAATACTCTTAATGAGCTTTGAAAATAAACTGGGAATTGTGAGCCGTGAAGCAGAAAAATAAGGGGGTTTAGATATGTAAAGAGAAAATAAAACGAGATTTAACTTGGAGAAGTGTACTATCTGGAGCATATATCCTAAACAGAAGTGAGGAGAAAGTTGTTCAAAAGAGACATGCCAATTTGTGGTGCTGAAAATGGCAGCTAGGGTCCTAGAACCTCTTCTGAGCAGGAACTTGGTCTTGTCCCTGCCACTGGCCAGGGCCACCCTAAAGCCCTTGTCCATGCTGTCAGGCTTGAACAACACTGTCTGCAGAAACTGAGTCAGTACACGCTCTAAGAGGAGTGTGGAGGTACCGGGATGACCTGCTGGTAAAATCTGTTGTCTGAAAGTGCCTGTCTTGATAGAATGAGATCAGGGTGAAGATGCCTGATGAGAAACAATTGCACCCAGAAATGTTCAAATAATGAACAGAATTAACTTTTCCACCTGGTGATGGGAATATAGGGCTTCACATCACAGCTATGAGGGAAGGTGTGCAAGGAAAAGTTTACAGAGCTGGAAGCATGTTTTGTTTGTAGGTCTTCTAAACTCCACTTCTGAAGTAATGTTCTTGGCTCGTGTCTTTTGTGCAATGCATTCTGCATACTATTTTCAGAAAGTACTGTGCCAGCTTGAACAGCCCTGTGACTCCACCACACCAGCAAGGGCTCACTTTCTCCATGAGTTGTATGCACCTGCTAAAAGCAGGTCTAGTGCAACCTTGTCTTAGAAACGGCAGCGAGGGACTAAACTTAAGAGCTATAAAGCACAAAGCAGAAAACGATCCTTGGCTCAAGAGTTTATTGCAACTGCTGTGGTACCCCTCCGATTCTTTATGACTGTTCATGGCCTGCCTTGGCCCTCACGTGCAGAGAGGTTCAGTTCTACCCTGCTAGGAGAACGTTGAGAGCTATGCCTTCCAATACCTATGAGAAAGATGGGGACAAACTTTTTAGCAGGGCCTGTAGTGTTAGGACAAGGGGTGATGGTTTTAAGTTAAAAGAGGGGAGATTTACACTAGATGCAAGGAAGAAATTTTTTACCCTGAGGGTGGTGAAACCCTGGCCCAGATTGCCCAGTGAGGTGGTAGATGCCCCATCCCTGGAAACATTCAAGGTCACGTTGGATGGGGCTCTGAGGAACCTGATCTGGTGGAAGATGTCCCTGCTCACTGCAGGGGGGGTTGGACTAGATGGGCTTGAAGGGTCCCTTCCAACCCAAACCAGTCTGTGATTCTACATGAATTATTCTCATTTACATGAAACGATGCAGTATGTACATCTGATCTCATTGCATAAAAGATCATGGTTTGGAGGAAAAAAGATATGTGATGCTGAGTGAACCTCACCTTCCTAACCTGAAAAGAATTTTTAATCTCAGATTGAGTTAATTATTTATTTAGAGGTAATTAAGTAATCAAGTTCAGTTTTGTTGGTTTTGTTTTTTTTTTTTTTACTTCTCTGCCTACTGAGAGTGGCACTAGCACAGCTAAGGTTTAGCTAAGAGTGGTTTTTACACTTGGGAGAGGAATTTTGGGGCTAATATGCTGCTTAAATTAGGGGTCACAGGGCTTTTGTGGAAGTTTCACTCAGAGCAGAAGCCCATAGAGAGATGCTTATATGAGGAATTAGTGAAGGGCTTAGAGGGGAAGGGTGTGAGGAGAGGCTGAAGTTGCTTGGTTTGTTCATCCTGGAGAAGAGGAGACTGAGAGGAGATCTCATGGCGGTCTGGAACTTCCTCCCAAGGGGAAGAGGAGGGGCAGGCGCTGAGCTCTTCTCTCTGGCCACCAACACCAGGAGCAGAGGACATGGCAGGAAGATGTGGCAGGGGAGGGTGAGGTTGGCCATGAGGAAAAGGTTCTTGAGGCAGAGGGTGGTGGAGCACTGGCACAGGCTCCCCAGGGAGGTGCTCATGGCACCAAGCCTGACAAGATTCCAGCAGCATTTGGCCAACATGTGCCCTCAGGGACATGGTGTGAATGTTGGGCTTGTCCTGTGCAGGGACAGGAGTTGGACTGGATGATCCTTGTGTGTCCCTTCCAACTCACAACATTCCAGGATTCTGTGATTCTATGAATGAGGACAGAATCCCAGTTACATGTCCGTGCTAAGGTCTTGGAGATTTGTTATCTGGTTAAAGCAGAGAAAGAAACATACATGGCTGGCCCTTAGAATGGCTTTATTTTTGTATATAAACTCAGTATCTTGCACAATCACTAGTACTTTCTGTCTTCAGTTTTATCTTAGTATTTCTCTTGTGTTGCGGGTGAGTCAGTGCTGTTAGGGTGGAGTGTGTCTCTTTGTTTTCTTACCTGGCTTTGTGCATAATGTAGAAAATGATAGTTGCGGTGAAAAAAAAATTAAAATTACTCTGAATGTTGTTGGGAGTGGTCTGTTGGAGCATGGCCTGAGAACTGCAAGTGCTGTGTGTGGAATGACTGAAATATTGGAGTATTTTGGGATCCATTTTTCAATGATTGCATGAGGGCAGCCTTTAAAATTTGCTTCTGCCTCATCTCCTCCTAGCCATGCTGCTCAGATTATTGCGTTCACGTTGACTGCTGCTCAGCTGACAATTTCAATCAAACTCTCTCTGATGGCTTTAGTGAAATGCTGTCTCAGCTTCAGAGGCCTGGCTCTCATATAAGGCGTGTAATTTCTTTTAGCTTGCTGTTACGATGCCATGGACACCTGTGCCTGGTCATAAAAATAGGGTTCAATTGTTGCAAAAAAAAAAATTACTTAATCCTGATAGGTGTAGAAATAAAAATGATATTCAGGTTAATACATGAAGGTTCTACCTTCCAGTCAAGTCATGGGCCCTTTATGGTGGGAGTCTCTAAGTTTTCTTGCAGAGTGCCCTGCACTGGAAGAGAGAGCCTGGGCTTTTTTGCAGGTACCTAAGGTTCATGAGTAGAGCTGTCAAACTACTATGGCTTGACTTCTAATCTTGACTTTCTTCACCTGTTGTGATGTGCACTGGAGGCTGCTCTGCACGCTGGTAGAGATGGAGATGTGACCACCCAGCTCCAGCCCCATGTTTTACCATTTCACATTCTGCCAAAAGCAGAACACACAAGTTCTGATTTTCTATTGGACTTTTATGGTTGACCTCATTACAAACTTCTCCCTTCCTTCCCCATCTTCCACCATCCCCAAACTCCAAGATCTCCCCTCTGTCCCTCTGGTAGGGTGTATTAGGTTTGCATGGCCAGGTTTTGGTGGCATGAGGGGCATCGAGGTGGCTTCTGTGAGAAGCTGCCAGAAGCTTCCCCCATGTCCCACACAGCCAATGCCAACCGGCTCTGAGACAGACCTGCTGCTGGCCAAGGCCAAGCCCATCAATGACGGTGGTAGTGCCTCTTAATTAATTAAGAAAAAAGGGAAGAGGGGAAAAAAACCCCAACAAAACAATTGCACATTTTGCAGCTGGAGAGAGGAGTGAGAAGATGTGGGAGAAACAACACCACAGACACCAAGGTCAGGGAAGAAAGAGGGGGAGGAGGTGCTGCAGGCGCCAGAGCAGAGATTCCTCTGCAGCCTGTGGTGAAGACCATGGTGAGGCAGCTGTCCCCCTGCAGCCCATGGAGGTCCCTGGTGGAGCAGATGACCACCTGTAGCGTGTGGAGGACCCCACACCAGGGCAGGTGGATGCCTGAAGGAGGCTGTGGAGAGAGGAGCTCAGGCTGGAGCCCAGGCTGGGTCCTGCACCCCATGGAAAGGATCCAGGCTGAAGCAGTTTGAGAAAAACTGTTGTTCATGGGAAGGACTCACGTTGGAGAAGTTCGTGGAGGACTCTCCCATGAGAGTGACCCTGCGCTTGGGTCCTCCCCCTGAGGAGGAAGGAGCAGCAGAGACAATGTGTGATGAACTGACCCCAACCCACATTCCCCATCGCCTTGTGCTGCTGGGGGGAGGAGGTGGAAATCAGGAGAGAAGTGAAGCCCGGGAAGCAGGGACGGGTAGGGGAAGGTTTTTTAAGATTTGGTTTTATTTCTTATTATTCTCCTCTGATTTGATTGGTAATAAATTAATTTTCCCAAGTCGAGTCTGTTTTGCCTGTGATGGCAATTCGTGAATGATCGCCCTGTCCTTATCT
Organism: Caprimulgus europaeus; assembly: GCA_907165065.1. The sequence continues at coordinate 3,897,386 of OU015528.1, read as the reverse complement.
TGACTCACCAGCCCTTCATTATTTTTTTTCTCCCCTGTCCAGTTGAAGAGGGGAGAGAGAGAGTGGCTTTGGTGGGCACCTGGCCTCCAGCCAGGGTCAACCCACCATGTAGGGCTGTTCAGGGGAAGAGCACAGTGTGGAGGCCCGTGCGTGCCTGTTCCTCACACAGGCTTGGGCTCAGCCATGCAGACTGTTCCACCTTCCTGCTCTTGATACCCCAAACACACACTGCTGTGGGTTGGGTTTCCAGGACTCGGATGGCACCGTGCCTGCTCCATTCCCTCAGATTTGTCTGAAGCTGATTGACAGTCTGGTTGCAAAAATTTAATTTCTTTAGAAATCCAGAGTGAAAATAAGGGATATGGTTTGAGGGAGGAAGGGTGGCTAGAATCAGTTTATCTTGTCATGTTGCAAATTAATTTATAGCACAGAGGTATTGTTTTTTGTTTATCAAGTGTGGAAAGAGGTTTACCAGGATAAACTAGAATTGACCACTGAATGACTTTGGTTTCTTACTGGCTCTATTTCTTTTTGAGCTTAAAAAGGAAGTTCAGCTAATTTTCTGTATGTGTATCCACTTCTTTAAGCTGATCAGGGCACTGAACTGAACTGACCTCACATGCTGAAATGAGACTTTTAAAAATCTCAGGGAGGTGTGATCCTGTTAGGAACAGAAGGATTGCTCATTATTTTTTTAATCTATAGGAACTATGCCATGAGTTTTTATTTTGAACTGTAGTGAGTTGATTTTCACACAGAATCACAGAATGGTGGGGGTTGGAAGGGACCTCAGGAGATCATCCAGTCCAACCCCCCTGCCAAAGCAGGTTCCCTACACCAGGTTGCACAGGAAAGTGTCCAGGTGGGTTTGAACATCTCCAGAGATGGAGACTCCACACCCTCTCTGGGCAGCCTGTCCCAGAGCTCTGGCACCCTCCTGTGTTCCAGCTTGTGGCCGTTGCCCCTTGTCCTGTCACTGGGCACCACTGGACAACTGACCCCGTCATCTTGACACCCACCCTTCAGATATTTATAAACATTGATCAGAACCCCTCTCAGTCTGCTCTTCTCCAGGCTGTACAGTCCCAGCTCTCTCAGCCTTTCCTCATAAGAAAGATGCTCCAGGCCCCTCATCATCTTTGTAGCCTCCACTGGACTTTCTCCAGAAGATCCCTGTCTCTCTTGATCTGCAGGACCCAGATCTGGATACAATACTCCAGATGTGTCCATTGATTGGTCCAACCTCCCTTGACCTGCTGGCTGTGTTCTTTATAATGCACCTCAGGAGATCATTTACCTTCTTGGCCACAAGGTCACATTGTTGGCTCATGGTCACCTGGTCATCCACCAGCACTCCAAGGTCCTTCTCTGCAGGGCTGCTTTCCAGCAGGTCAACCCAAACCTGTCCTGGTGCCTGGGGTTATTCCTCCCCAGGTGCAGGACCCTACACTTGTCCTTATTGAACTTCACCAGGTTCCTCTCCACCCAACTCTCCAGCCTGTCCAGGTCTCACTGAATGGCAGCACAGCCTTCTGGTGTATCAGCCACTCCTCCCAGCTTAGTGTCATCAGCAAACTGGCTGAGGGTCCACTCAGACCCTTCATCCAAGTCACTGATGAATCTGTTGAATAGCACTGGACCAAGTACTGACCCTTGGGGAACACCACTAACCACAGGCCTCTGAGTTAGAGCAGGCAATGCGAGTTTAACGGAGAATATGGGCCCTTGCTATGGGAAGAAACTCTGTTGTCAACATGCCTGGCTACCCAGCTTAGCCTTGAAAAGAAAAATCACGTCAGGGTATGAAAATCCATTTGATTCTTTCAGAATGAAAGGAACGTCCAACACTTTGAAGGTATGTGCATAGGAATCTTTCACTTGATGATCAGAATTAATTGTGTTTTATAGGCACATGAGTGCTGGAATTTGAGAAGTGAAAAAGATTTCAATTCTTGCAGCAGTTCCCTCAAAATAGGTCTTTAGCGCTATTAGCACCCAAGGAACAAACCCATGCTTGTTTGTTTGCTTCATATTTTATGCTCCTTATAATATAGTCCAGTAAAGCCACAGCCAAACACCATAGAGGAGGTGTTCCCATATGGTAAAGCTTGCCATTAGAAAAGCACATGACAAAGAGGTTAGAGACAATGTGGCTAATAATCCTTCCAAATCCCTGATGAAATACCACCCTGTGTATGTCTGCTGCAAAATGAAACATCTAGGTGGAAGAGTGTCAATTGAAATGAGATGTGAGGAAGAAATTCTTGGCAGTGAGTGTGGTGAGACACTGGGCGAGGTTGCCCAGAGAAGCTGTGGCTGCTCCTCCCTGGAAGTGTTGAAGGCCAGGTTGGATGAGGCTTTGAGCAGCCTGGTCTAGTGGAAGGTGTCCCTGCTGCTGGCAGGGGGTTGGAATGGGATGAGCTTTAAGGTCCCTTCCAACCCAGACCATTCTGATTCTATGATTTATGATTTATGATTGCCCCACAACAGACTGTCCCTGACTGTTAAAGGCTCTGACAATAAAGCAATTATTTGAGGATGTGGCACCATTTTGTTTGGTAAATTGCCTTTTCCCTTAGAAAAACTAGTCCTTTACTCAGTATTTTGATGACAAGCTTCAGTAATCGTACCAATATACATTATTGTATACTCAATCGGATATCTCTTTTAACACTTAAAGGAACTGGGGCTCTAAGAAGAGACCAGGGTGACAGGAAAGCTGTAGGGAGAGACATGCGACACAAGGTGTATCTGAAACAACTTTCTACACTATAAAAACTGACATTATTTTATGTCAGTAATGCCCCGTTAAGGAGATGGGTGCATCTGAAACTCTATTAGCTTGTCAGATCAAAGTCCTTAAATAGCTTTCCACTGTCAGGACATTGTGGCAACACCAGAAGAAATTCCAGCATCTCTGTGCTTGAGGAGCAAGGTTTCTTCTCCCAGATAAACAACTTCAATTTGGGATCTTTCAGAAATTTACTCTTGAGGAGATTAAAACAGCTCTTCATCTGTGCACCCAAGACATATCTAGAGGCAGATGGATTGCCTTTAAATAATTACTAATCCTTGTTTTTGCAAATAAATCACATTCCTTGGGGAAGGTCCTGCATTCTGACAAAGACACCCCTGTATGGGATTGACACTCCAGTAAGGCAAAACCAGTGGAGAACATGGTGATGGGAAAGACTGGAATTTGTCGTTTCATTTCTTCTGATGAATGTGTTTTTCAGGATTAGACTATTTAGCAGATTAGAAAGGATAATTACCAAATTAATTCACACAGATCAGACAGGCTTTCTGATCTGCAGATACTCAGTTGATAGGATGAGGATGTTCCTCAGTTGATAGGATGAGGATGTCACAGATCTAGTGACTGGTAAGGAACATCTTTTTTTTTTCCCTCCTCATCAGCATCATGGCAATTTAAATTTGCCAGTTTTCCAGTGCTTAGAATTGTGCTTATCTCATAAGCAAGTCATGACTACTCAGTCCTTGGTGACCTCTGCACCGTGGAGTTTGATGTCAGTCTTACTCTAGGAAGGTGTTATGCTCTGATAGGGAATTGCACAGCCCATCCTTGGGGTCAGTAACTGACTCAAGTTTTGGATATTAGGACAAAATGTTAGAATCACAGCAAAGTCTAGGCTGGGAGAGGCTTCTTCAACCTTCATTTGAAAGAAGGACCTCAGTTTAGGTTACCTAGGCCCCCAACAAGCTGAGTCTTTAATATTTCCATTGAGGGAGATTCTACCATCTCTCTAAGCAATCTATTCCAATGTTTAATTGTTCTCCCACCGAAGGTTTTTTTTTTCCCCTTATATCCAGATCAGATTTTCCCTTGAGCAACTTATTTCTTGTCCTGCCAACATGCATCTTGTGAGCAAAGCACCAACATCTTCTGTAACTGCCAGGTAGTTAATGGAAGACATTGATTAGCCTTCTGGGAAGTGAGAGTCTTTTAGTTGTTAGGCAGCACATCTGTCCTGACCTGAGTATCTGCCTAAAGCCCCAGTATTAACATTTTATGAGATACAAGGGTTTTTTCAAAATAGCACATAGCATCTCTTGGGGGTAACAGCTTTAAAGTGGAAGAGGGGAGATGGCGATGAGATGTGAAGAAGAAATTCTTTGGTGTGAGGGTGGTGAGACACTGTCCCAGGTTGCCCAGAGAAGCTGTGGCTGCTCCTCGCTGGAAGTGTTGAAGGCTGGGTTGGATGAGGCTTTGAGCAACGTGGTCTAGTGGAAGGTGTCCCTGCTGATGGCAGGGGGGTTGGAATTGGATGAGCTTTAAGGTCCCTTCCAACTCAAACCAGTCTGGGATGATTCTGGTTCTATGATGTTCATCTGGAACTGTCCCTAAGCATATATCTTTTATCTTCTATATCAGAAGTCAATGTTTTAAGATTTCCCAGTATTGAAAAATGTGCATCAACAATGAGCATCTGACTTTTCATTTCAAAGGGTCTCTGGTTACTTTAGCAATGTGATTTACAGGTTGTGCCTAAGAGCTGGTGACCAGTCTGTGAAATCTCAGAGGGAAGTTTGTTGACAGAGTTTTGCAGTGTACCCTGCCAGAGTTCCTTTTTCACTGCTTGAGAATGCAGGACACTGTGTAGAAATCTGGGGAGGGGTTTCTGACTTTGTTCTTTATATGAAAATAAAAATAATTGGTTCTTAAATACGAAGAATGTTTAAAATGTATCAAGATAATTCTGTGATAGACAATCTGAAGGCTCTGGTGCCTGGGAACAATTCATTAGGGAACAATTCAATACTTCCCCCTCCCCGCCTACAGCTTGGTATTGATGTAGTCTTTCAGACTCAGTTAGAGCTCATCGATATTTGAGAGAGACTATATAAACACAGCAGATGGATTCAATAGGGACAAAGCTGAGACCCCTGTTTAGAGGGAACTGGAGGTGCTATAGGATGGCGATGGGCACTCTGGGCAGCACTGAACTGGAATGAGGCCTCTTTGAAATGATCTTTGAAATAAGACTTTTTTAGTCTTTTTTTACAGCATAATGTATAAACCTGGCGTTGAATTGCAGGAGAGGTTCCAAGCATCATTCTGTTTGCAAAAATACTCTGTATAGAAAGGAGAACTGCACCATCCAGTCCATCAGCTGTATTCCCTTTGTATGGTCAGAAATCAAAAATTTCTCATTGCATTGAACCATAGAATCACAGAGTGGTTTGGGTTGGAAGGGACCTTACAGATCATCCCGTTCCAACCCCCCTGCTGTGGACAGGGTTGCCAACCAATAGATCAGGTTGCCCAGGGCCCCATCCTACCTGGAGTTGAATACCTCCAGGGATGGGGCATCCACAACTTCTCTAGGCAACCTGGCCCAGAGTCTCACCACCCTCTGGGCGGAAAATTTCCTCCCAGTATCTCACCTAAATCTCCTCTCTCTTAGTTTAAAACTCTCCCATTGTCCCATCACTCTCTGCCCATGTACAAAGTCGCTCTCCCTCCTGTTTCTAAGCTCCCTTCAAATACTGGAAGGCCACAATGAGGTCTCCCTGGAGCCTTCTCTTCTCCAGGCTGAACAAGCCCAGCTCCCTCAACCCTTCTTCAGTAGAGAGGTGCTCCAGTCCTCTGATCATCTTCCTGGCTCTCCTCTGGACCTGCTCCAACAGCTCCACATCTTCCTTGTGCTGGGGGCTCCAGGCCTGGACGCAAAACTCCAGACGGGGCCTCCCAAGGGCAGAGTAGTGAATGTTAGGGGCATTGATGTCCAAACCTGTATAGGTCTGTTTTATAGAGATGATAGGGTTAAACCACCAACAAAAGCAAACAAAACCTTACCACATAGATTATATTGTTGCAGGTTGACTGTTAACTTGTTTTTCTGAAGGGAAGAAATCTGGAAAGCCTTTTCAGTAAATTAGGTTAGGTTTGAAATTAGTCTAGACTTGGACATCTAGGAGGGAAGAGATAAAGGTCATATGCGTATCACTGCTATGGGCATCAAATTTGACTCCTACAAGTCATATTTGGACCAAAACTAGCACTGTCCACCCTTACGTGGTATTGCATTTTGGAAGCCTTTAGTTTAATTTAAAAACCTGTCTGGGTACACAGCATTTACTAAGCATTTCTGATCAAGTGTTTGATAGATTCCTCTGAACCAATCGGCAGAGCAGAGCATGAAGCAGTGTTGGTTGCTTCTGAAACAAAGTGCCAGCATTCCAATTAATTTGTAAATGGAAAATATCTGCCTGTGATGAATTAACAAAGTGCTGCTTCTAAAGGCTGGTTGATATTTCATACTGTAACTACTGCGTACTTGTTACATGCTTGATAGATCAGAGCAGATTGAATGACACAAGGAGTTTTCCCCTCCAAAATTTACTTTTTTTGGTCTTGTGGATGCCACTATGAGGATTTTTTTGCAAGGTTCTTAGTTTCTGGCTGCCAGTCAAAGGTATCTTGGTTTTGTCATCTCTGAGAGACACTGATGGTACAAATAAACTTTTTCAAAACTCAAGTGAATGTGGGCTTGGCTTTTGGGAAAGAGTCAAACATGCTTGTATCCATTCTTTACACCCCATATTAGGCTCTGAATGCCTGGTATTGCAGCTAGCACACAGCATTCTCATCGAGCGTCAATGAGTCCTCCTCAGTGCGGCTAAGGTCATAAAATTATGTTTTGTCATTATACTTCTGCCTTTACAAAAGCTCATTAATATACTGTAAAGTTACGTAGCTCCTATTATAAATCAGGTAATTGAACTGCTGCGTAGTTTTTTGTGGCTTGACAGAAAGGATCATGTCAGGCTGTATTCTGATTTTTTCCCTTTCTTCCTTTGTCATTTTGAATCTCTTACACCCTTTTAATATGAGCTGACACTGATCACAAAGCTCATGAATAGCAGCAGCGTCACATCAACCTGCTGGATTACAGTGAGAGGTTTACCTTGGTTTCATTTTTACATCCTTTCTTGTATCTCATGCATAATAGATGAGAATCATTTAGCCTCATTCTTGTGAGATGAGTCAGGTGGCTAAAGTATCTGCCTCCTCTTGGGATTTAAATCTGACTGTTGTTGGCAAAGCAAAAAGCATTAATTGCATGACTGTTACGTTACAGGCACAACCTATTTTTAATGTTGAAGTTGACCATGTCCCACAGTGTTACCATGCAACAAGCAAGAAGCTTTATCGTGAGGGTAGAGAAGCTTTATTGCAAGGGCAGATGCTCAGGTAGGATTGTTTTTATAAATCCAAAGAGCTTCAAGACAGGAAGGAGTCCATGGACTTTGCTCAGGCTAGATGTTGTGGAAGTTTGTTGGCAGCCATAGGAGAGAGTTCTGGCTGAGCCAGTGGGATGAAACGTGGCTGTTGTGCTGTGGTTTGATCAGAACTTGATAACTGCTGTTAATGGCACTTCAGGTATTTTTGAGTTGCTTGAATTATTTAAACACTGTTTCTCATGAGTTCAGGAATGTCTCCCTTGAAAGACAAGGGAGGGAGTTTGGGGTGTTGATTGATAGCCAGCTGAATGGCATCCTGGCCTGTATCAGGAACAGTGCGGCCAGCAGGACCAGTGCAGTGATTGTCCCCCTGTCCTGGGCACTGGTGACGCTGCACCTTGAGCGCTGAGTTCAGTTTTGGAACCCTCACTCCAAGAAGGACATGGAGGTGCTGGAGCATGTCCAGAGAAGGGCAGCGGAGCTGGGGAAGGGTCTGGAGCACAAGTGTGCTGAGTTCCCGGCTGAGGGAACTGGGGGTGTTGAGCCTGGAGAAAAGGAGGCTGAGGGGAGACCTTCTGGCTCTGTCCAAGTCCCTGAAAGGAGGGTGGAGAGAGATGGAGGTGGGTCTGTTCAACCAAGGACCAAGGGACAGGACAAGAGAAAATGGCCTCCAGTTGTGCCCAGGGTAGTTGAGATGGGATGTGAGGAAGAATTTCTTTTCTGAAGGGGTTGTCAGGCACTGGAAGGGGTTGCCCAGGGAGGTGGTGGAGTCCCCATCCCTGGAGGGATTTCAGAGTCGTGTAGACACAGTGCTGAGGGACATGGGTTAATCGGGGATTTGTCAGTGTTGGGTTCATGATTGGACTCCATGATCTTGAAGAGCTTTTCCAGTCCAGGCAATCCTGTGATTCTGTGAATTGTTAGGTATTGTAGCTTGTTACCGCAACAGGTAGACCTCAGCGAGTGTTGGGGCTTGGCTGGGGACTGAATGGCTGTAGAGGCTGGATCCCACCCTTGTTTCTAGACTTTTCTGCCCTGGGTCATGTGGAGGGCCCAGCAGAGGAGAACCTTTTATTATGGCTTGAACTCAGCCTACTTTGCTGTCAACTTTCAGTTGTGAGGCTACTGACTCTGGGCAGGTACTGAATTCATTTGGCGGTTTGACTCCATGATGGAAGCTGTGTCTGTTTGACCTGAAGGTGGAACCTGGCATCATTTTGCTTGGAAATGCTGCTCATAAACTGCCTTTTGATAACTCACACATCTCTGAGGGCATTGCTCTCCATTAAGGCAATCACTTTCAGCGATGTCTTAAATTGGCGGTTGGGGCTGACGATGAGTTAATGGAGAAGGGAGCCTAAAATAATGGTGTAAGTTTGCTGCCCATTGTAGACATCTGTGTCTGTGCCCTGCAGTGGTTTTAAATGTCCCCATTCACAGAATCACACCTGTTTGTGCTTAAGTGCCAAAAAAGTGAATATTTTAGCAATGAAGGAATTCACTCAATAGTGAAAGGAATGTGCCTAGAAATGTTCCTTCATGACATAATTGAGGAGGTTTCAGAGATGTATGCTGTCTTTTAAAAATTAATAGTCATGTCATTCTCATTCTTTCTTCAGGTGGAGCCATATGTCTAAGGGCTTTTTTTTTCTTTTTCTCCAATTTGTTTGTTTTAAAGTTTAATAGTTCTACTAATACATAGGCACCAGCTGTCTGGTAATTCAGAACAGCAGACTGCTGGTGAAAGACAGAGGTTAAAGAATATCCACCTGATTTTGTTCAAGGGACTTGTACATCTTGGACAGGGTTAAAAGAGTTCTTGTATTAATGAAGTCCTCCTACACTGTCCAGGAGGAAGAAGGGATGCCATCTCTCATGATAAGCAAAAGCTTTCTGCTATCTGCTAGCTTTATTTAATCTGTAGTCAGTGGGGAAGACATCAACATCTGAATTGTTATTTAAAATGGGAGTGAAAGAGAAGCACTCAGATCATGTACCTTATCTGCACAAAAAATAGGTGGTAAATAAGAAGAACCTTTCTCACTTCTTTGCCTCTGCTTTCTTTTTTCTTTGGTCTTTCATTTTTAAAGCATGGATTTGGAGATCTGATTTGTGATGTTTCATCCCCTGGGGATATCAGGGATACAGTTTTGCTGCCTTTCAGCCCATGGTTGACGGCTTTCTACTCCCTTGATCTTGTTTTCTCTGTGAGCAGTAAAAAGCACATATCTGCATAGGCTTTTTTGTGTGCTGGGAGGGGACAGCAGTTCGTACCATATATTTATTTGTATCATTGATGGCCAAGGCTTGGTTCGGGTTATCTTAGCTTCTTTACAAGGAGTCCCTGGCTTGAAGATGGGTTTATTGATGATTTAACAAGGAATTGATATTAAACTAATGCTGTTGTAGTGAGAAAAGCTCCTTCCCTTCTATGGGTAAGATACTGAGTTTAAACTACAAGGATTTTCCTGTTAGGCTTTGAAATGTTGAGCTTTATGAAAGTTATGTTATTCAGGTTCAACAGACCTTTCTGATTAGAAAGAAACCCTAAGATAGTTAACTGAAATTAATGAGAGAGTTTGAGAGTTTTCTATCACAGTAGACACTGAAAAGATAAGTGCTTAGATTGATGAAGGACAAATGACATCGGATGTAATAGAGGATTTCAAAATGATGATTATGGGATGAATATGAATGCCAAAACAGAGGATGGAGCTGGAAGGCTTAATACTGACAGTGAAGAAGAAGAAGACACTGTGTTTTTTAACATATGGAACCTATGGAACTCACTGCTGTAATATATTGAGGCTAAGTTCTCCACAGAATTTAAGGAGGATTAACTATTGATGGAGACAGAACAATGTATTCATTGCTATGGAAGATGAGATGAATTCCCTGTAATTAAAAGGGATACAGATTCTTACGCTAAAAGCCATTAACAGACTGTTCCAAAGCCTCTGGTTCTGTCTGCTGCCCAGCAGGATCGGCCTGTCTGCTTGGGCACGTGCTGTTCTCTTGCCTCTCATATTTTCTATTTCCTCCCACCTGCTAGTGGGAGAGTTGATAAGAGTTTCGGGACTGTAAGGAAAAAAAAAAAAGTCCAATGTAGTAATTGGATTAAGAGCCAACTATTAACGTCTTGTTTTCTGCCTATGGTCTGTTGTATGGGTTGACTTAATCTCCATACCTACATTGCCCAGCCCAAGATGATTCTGACTTCCAGGGCTTCTCAGAAACAAACAATAAAAAATTACTTTCTAGATTTTAGTTCTTCAAGATGAAAATATCAATGATGATTTGAATTCTAACATAATCTTTATAGGGCTTTTTTCAGATGTAATGTAGTTCATCATATTGTTTGTAAAGCAGAAACAAAATGCCAAAGGACCCCAGTGCTCATGCAAATATTTTGATTTAAAAGTTTAAATGTAGGTAGCAGGATTTCTGGTTTTTATCCAGTTATGTTTTTCTGTCATTTTGGAAGCTCAGGAATTCTTTCTACTCAATCTGAGGGCCCCTGAGGGACAGCTGGTATGACAGTGTGACATAATCACAATTTCTTAGCTGCAGGAACCTATATTGCACTTTGACCCTCATCTCCCATGTCTCCTGTGCATTAACATGTCAAGTCATCATCTGCATCTGATCACAGTGGGTTAAGGTCCCTGACATGGTTTACAACAAATTCCTTTGTACAGTTTCAAGACAGAATCTTACTCTGGCTTGAAATCCTAAATGAGATAACTCATCCACATATGCACTGTTGGCAGTAAATGATTTTTAATGGAAATCCCAGGGACCAAATTACTTAGTGGAAAGTCTTATAACAGGATCTTATTTTCTTGATCATCCCTCCAGTGAGGGCCCCATGTCAGAAGGATAAAATGTTCTTATTGGTTTATGAAGTCTAAACTCAAAAGTGTTAGTTTAGGCCCTTCAATGAGAATTTTACCTTTTGCCATCAACGTTACTATGTTGATGATGAGGCAACCATGAGGTGTTATGCTTGTGCCCTTATGTCAGAGGAAACAGATCAATTAATTTACTCTACAGTAACAATTTCCAGAAAGGTGATTTCTCTGGGTGAAGTCAGGACAGATGAAGGTGGGTGTTGGACTGAAGTGGCTAGACACTCAATTCCTATGCCTCTAGGAACAAATCCTTTCCTCATAGATCTCAAACTCAATGTCTTCTCAGACGTTCTCCTTCACATAGTTCCTGCATCCTGTAGTGTTGTCCCACTCCTGTCTCTCTGCCAGGCTTCCTTTTCTTCAGCCATGCTGGTGGAATATGAGAATGTGGAGCCCAGCCTCTAAGAGCCCATCTGAGTGTCTGTGTTTTCCTTCCAACTTAGGCTGTATGCACACTCACCTGTCCCAGGTCCTTTTACTAATTCCTATGCACACTGCCCATTTGTAGTAGTGCACAAAAAACAGGAAAAAGAATGCAATATTTAAAATGAAGAACAATTGTAATCAACAAAAACAAATAATATTTCAATGTGAACTATGGGCCTGCTTTTGGCTAATGAGATGGTCAATGTTAGGTTCCATATTTGTCACTGCTAGTTGTAGCAAGTGATGCAAGTGTTCATCAGTTAGTCTGGGTCTGATTGGAAATTTCAGATGTTTCATTTGGGAAAAAGTCTGCTCACAGAATAGGTGCTGCCAAAGACGGTTGCAATTTTGAGTGCATGGTTCCTGAGATTATGATACGTCTCTGAGGGGAGAGATGCACAGAAATTAGTAAGGGTGCTTGATTTGAATGCATCTTTCAGCGAGTCACAAGTCTGTAGTTTGGCCAATTCCATTTGGTAAATTGGATCAACAGTTTCAATGTCAACAGCAAATGGGTTCCAGAAAAGCTGTATGTCCTGTTCATGGAAACGAAGCTCTTTAAATCTAATTTGAAACTCCTTTTGCAACATTTCTAGTACATCCATACATGTTTTGTTTGGGAATGCAATTGCTGGTTTTTCTGCAGACAGGTTTTGAGTTGTGGGGAGATGGCAGCAGTTTTCCTCCTTTACTTGGTTAATGAGCAGGTCTGATTTGACTTGAAATGCTTTCACATGTGAATACATATCACAGATGAGCTTCCCCTTTCCTTGAAGTTGGACATTGAAATTGTTGAGTAGCTCTGTTACATCTGTCAGAAACGCAAGGTGCCATCCATTCTGCATCTTTGAGCTCTGATACTTCTTTTTTTTCAGAAAGCATAAAATCATAAACCTGTGGAAGTAAGTCATAAAATAGTTTCAAAACTCTCCCTCGACTCAGCCAACGGACTTCTGTGTGGTACAGAATATCTTCATAGGCAATATTTAGCTCAGACAGAAATTCCTGAAACTAACTGTGGTTTTGTGCATGAGCTCTAATGAAGTTAACACAAGAAACCACAATTTTCATGACAGAGTCCAGCTTCAGTGATTTACAACACAGTGCTTGGTGGTGGATGATGCAGTGTATGGCTATTGGATGTGAATGGTTGCATTTGTCCATCTCTTTGTTGATGCGTGCAGCCACTCCTTTCATGGACCCCACCATGCTAGGAGCACCATCAGTTGTCACAAATCATTCACAGTTTTGGAAACTTTCTCATAGATACCCTCTCCTGTAGTTGTTCCTTTGATGCTTTTCAGTGCAGCAAGCTCCTCTGTGACTTTGAAAGAATCATTTGTCCCACGAATGAAAATCAGAAGTTGTGCAGAATCACGAACATCATTGCTTTCGTCAAGTGCCAGTGAGAAATAGCAAAGTTTTTTTGAGGAGTTTTGCAACTGCAGATTCTAATTTTCCCCCATTTCTTCAATCCTTCATGTAATTGTAGGTCCTGAAAGACTCACTGTACTAAATAAATCCGCCTTCTCTGGACACATCTCTTTGGCAACAGACAGAAGGCATTCTTTAACAAATTCTCCCTCTATGAATGCTCTGCCAGTGTGCGCTATGAGCATGGCAACTTGATAGCTTGCTCGAAGTGATGATATATTGAGCTGCTTTTGCTTCATAAAAGTATTCTGCTGAGTTGTCAATCCATGTTTCAGTCTTAATATTTTATCTTTTCTCACTTGTCCGACCAAAGAATCATATTTATCTTTATGTTGAGTTTTGTAGTGTCGACGCAAATTGTATTCCTTGAACAAAGACACTGAATTCTGGCAGATCAGACAAACAGCTCTTTCTTTGTACTCTGTGAAAAAATAATCAGAAGTCCACTTTTCCTGGAAGTCGGAGTCAATTTTTGGGTTTTTTTGACATGATGGTGCGCGCACTTCCCACTGGTGCTGGCTTGCTTGTCCTGCCTGGGAGCTGGAGGGAGGGAAGGAGAGACGGGGAAGTCGCCCACCTTGCTGATGCCGCTGTCCCCCTCCTCAGCCCGGCCATGCAGTCCGGAAAGGGTGGCCAGAAGGGGCTGAAGGAACTTTGCCGCGCCGGGGCTCTGGCTGGACCTCACAGTCCAGAGGCTGCCGACTGAGCTTGCCCGGCAGAGGAGATGCCTGTGCCTCTCTCCCACCACAGGGGGCCAGGTCGAGGACGAGGCGCTGGTTCCAGCCGAGTCCTGGCAGGTGCTTGGGGGCTGTGGAGGCCGGCACGCAGATTAAGTGGCAGGAAGTCACCTGCGGCTGCTTGGTTTCCCCCCCAACCCCTGGCAGGGGGCGGGGAGGGAGTTTTGTAAATACCGGCGGGCTGGACTGAGGAGCCTGGGGGGCCGTATCCGACCTGCGGGCCGTAGTTTGAGGACCCCTGCCTCAAAGCATCCAGGTTTTGGATTATAAATCTGGCAGCCTTGGGAGCCCTAGGAACTCCAGGTATTTTCACTTGCTGGAGTCTCTATGCTCTTTGTTGTGGAACCAGGAGCACAGAAGTCCTGAGAACTCCATATTTTTGTCTCTCATGTGATACTAATTTCAGTTCTTTTTTTTTTGACATTCTTTTCTCTTTTCTCTTTAAGCTTATTCCAAAATCAGTGGTGTGTTGTTTGTTTTTTTTTTAATCTGAGCTTTCATTTGTATACAACTGTATGCCAGAGTCATAAGCTATTCTTGCCAGCTCTTGTTCCGTATCTTCTTCTCATGGCCTTCCAGGATCCAGAGCAGTGACTGGAAAGATGTAGTCCTTGAGTTTATATTCAACAATCTCGGTTCTTTGTCTACCTCATGTACCCTGAGAAAGGTTGGTATAATTGAGTTCAGTATCATACAAAAGGAAAGAATGAATTTAAGAACCATATCCCTTGAACACTTGATAGTGTTTGCATTTGTGTGTCTCTCTGCAGGGCTCAGTATTGTTCTGAAGTCACGCGGTATGGTTAATAAAACCTCATGATTTCTAAAACTAATTATTTTGAGAATGGTGCACTGATTAGTGAACTAGCTGAGGTCATGTGAGGTGCAGATTCACGTTTGCCTCTCTGCCAGTAATTTCCTATTCATCCTCACCAAATCTCTTGGTCCTCCAGTTCCCCGTATTTAAAACGGCAACAGTAGCACTATCCTACGTAAAAGAGATTTCAAGGTAAAAAATATATCCCAGGTTGTAAAATGTCTTGTATATCATGGAGTTTTTATTTTTTCCCTTTTTAAAAACTCCTAAACTTCATATTTTAAGTCACAAATCATGAGGGACCATAACAAAAGATTAAGATATTTTTGCTCAGCCATTGGTATTTTGCTCAGAACATTGGCTCTGTTCTTGCCTATTGTAGTCCCTCTCCCTCTCACTGGATCAGCAAGATCATTTAAGAGGACTGTCTTGTAAAATGGATTTGGAATTTTTATTTATCGCTGAAATACATTTTACATCTGTATTATGTCTTTATAAATACGTGGTTATAGATACATGTATGAACTGGGTCAGTTTTTGCTTTGTTCTGCAGGCAAGGTTCCACAAGTCAGTTGTGCAAAGCCTGCTGAAGAAGGTGGAAACAAACGGAGGAGTTCAGGAGCACTGTAGCTGGTTGTAATTGGCACTGAATTTCTCATGAGATAAAACTAAAGGGATGAGAAAAATAAATATTTTGTCACTTCCAATAAATACTGACTTTATTGCGATCTGTATTTTGAGGACTGTGGCAAACTGTTGCCTCCTTCAGTAGGAGAACCAGCTTATGGTGTTTGTCCTTTTTACTAACACTCTTCCTTTCCATTTTCTGCTACACCCACTGTGACATCCATTTTCATACCTGCTCTCTGAAAGTGACCTAAATTCTTACCCTTAAGACTTGGCTGAGCCATATAGATGCGATGGACTGATGTTCCTTGCCTTGTGTGTTGGACCTAAGTGATTTTCTTGATGTGGAGACATCTCACAGCAACAAATTTCTATGATTCATTAATCTAAGATTAATGAAGTATAGAGTGAGCTTTTGAATGTTTTTCATGCCCTAATTATTTCACACCTGAGATCTGTAGTGCAGCAAAGTGTGTTTGTTGCCTTGCTGAGCAAGAGCACTGTGAGGTGCTGCTGAATGGCCTTGCAGCAACACCTACTGCTGAAGTCTCAGTCAGAGGCAGAGTTCAGTGCAGTGGCTGGTCAAAACACAATGGCATGAACTAGTTACAGCTTTTTCACTGCTTATTTTTTTCAGCAAAGAAGCAGTTCTGTCTGATTTATTAACTGAGCTACATAAATGTGACCTGGACAAGCTCAAGAAGTAGGCCTGTGTGAACCTCCTGAGGTTCAACAAGGCCAAGTCAAAGGTCCTGCACTGGGGTCAGGGCAATCCTGGAGGATAAAGGGGTTGAGATCAGCCTTGATGAGGAGTACTTGGGGGTACTGGTGGACGAGAAGCTCAACATGAGCCGGCAACGTGCGCTCACAGCCCAGAGCCAATAACCGTGTCCTGGGCTGCACCCAGAGCAGCGTGGGCAGCAGGGCCAGGGAGGGGATTCTGCCCCTCTGCTCCGCTCTCCTGAGACCCCCCCTGCAGTGCTGCCTCCAGTGCTGGGGCCACCAACAGCACAAGGACATGGAGCTACTGGAGCCAGTCCAGAGGAGGCCACGAGGATGATGCCAGGGCTGGAGCAGCTCTGCTGTGAGGACAGGCTGAGAGAGTTGGGGCTGTTCAGCCTGGAGAAGAGAAGGCTCTGGGGAGACCTTCTAGTGGCCTCCCAGTACTTCAGTGGGCCCAGAAAGATGGAGACAGACTTTGTAGCAGGGCCTGTAGTGACAGGACAAAGAGAAATGGTTTTAAACTAAAAGAGGGGAAATTTAGACTAGGTAGCAGGAAGACTTTTTTTTATGCTGAGGGTGGTCAAACCCTGGCCCAAGTTGCCCAGAGAGGTGGTAGAAGCCCTATCCCTGGAAACATTCAAAGGCAGGCTGGACGGGGCTCTGACCAACCTGATCTGGTTGAAATCCCCCTGTTCACTGCAGGGGGGTTGGACTAGATGGCCTTGAACAGTGTCTCCCAACCCAAACCAGTCTGTGTTTCTATGATTCTATAAATACTAAGTTAGAGAACCAGCAGGAGGATGTGGCATCTAATCCGTAAAGCTGCTCCATGGCCACAAATTCAAGCAGTGGAAGGTTAGTGAAGCTTGTAAAGTCTTCCTGGTGGCAGCAGCATAACTGTAAGAGGATCATCGGTTTCCTTTGTAGACAGTGGGAAGGGAGGCTGGTCTGGACACTCTGTTTGTCCTGGGGCTCGTTGCTCAGCCTTGGGTTGTGAAGCTGCCTCTTGGCTGTGTGTGTGTCTTTGGTTCTTCGTTCTGAAGTATAAACTGAGATGTAGACCAGTCATGGGGAGCTTTTAATGGAAGATGCATTGCAGGTAATGGTAAAAAACTGATCTTCTCTAGTATTTGAAGACAAAAAGAGAAAACTGGCAAACTTCCATAAGATCTAATAATGAAAACTTGGAACAAATAAGCTTGGAGAGAGAGTTGTGGTGGTGTGGGTTTTTTTGGTTGGGTGTTTTTTTGGTGGTTTTTTTTTAGTGACCAGTAAAAATGTTTCCACTATGTACAAACTCCGACTGGATTTGTGGAGATTACTGTCATGTAACTTCATGCGAGAAGCTAAGGCAGCTATTTATATTGCATTAATTTTCACAAGTGCACACCATTTTGGTTTTTGCTGAAGCTAGTCTACATCAGTGTAAATTTTATGGAAAACCAATGGGTGCAACAGGAAAAAAATGCATTAAATTACTTGTTTATTCACGTAATTTTTTGGTTGACAGCTCAATTTTGAGTGACAGGTGGAAACCGCTGCAATATCTAGCTGCAGCACAGGCTTGCAATGGTACAATTTTACACTGCCAGGAAGTGAATTTTCAAACAGAAGAATTTTTTCAGACTTCTAAAACCTTACTCAGACATTTACCTTGTGTTTGAATGCAATTTATCCTGCAGGCTCTGGTGTCCAAGGCAGGTACCTGGCTGTGGCCTACAAGTCGCTTCCATGTTTTTTTTCTGAGAAAGTTGGTTCTAGATGACAGGTCACCTTGCATTTTGTACATGCACAATAGATGTGTAAAGAAATGCCCCACTCTGGTCACTGCTAATTTTTTTAATTTTCTTTTTTTTTTTTTTTTTGTGTTTTTTTTTTTTTTTCTTGGGTGTTTTGCATGTAGCCTTTTCTGCTGTCATCTACAGTGCTATCATCTCGCAGTCGCCTTTCTGATGGACACATTTAATGCAGGTATTTCTGAAATGACTTTTGAAAAGCAAAGTGAATAAACACTGTTGATATAGGCTTGGGCCTGCCTGTTGTTAAAATGTTGTTCTAGAGCAGAAGGGATGGGAAAAAGATATTACATGTGCAAACCCTGGGTATTTTGTGGTATGAAGTACTTTATGGTGGAGGGAGCTTTTATCTGAAAAAGCCAGTCCAGACAGGTACAGCACTGCTTTAGAGTACTGATTTCAATGTTGTTACATGCAAATTACAGAATTTTAAGGAGTTTTGGGGCATAGAATCATAGATTCTTAGATATTAATAAATACCGAAGATTGCATAAATGTTATATTACCTTTTTTCAAAGAGACCTGATAAAATAATTAACAGTGAATCATCACGTGGAAAGGTCAGTTGAAAATCATGCGTAAGTTTTGCTTTTCCTGCTCGCTGTATTTGTTTTGTAGTGGCCTCCTGGTAGGCTTCCTTTCTTGACAGAAAGAACAGAAACACCTGCATTTTGAATCTGCTGTATCACTTTGCACCGTCAGCGCGCTGCTTTTAAGCTTATGACAAAATGACGAATTTGGAAGCACCGGGCATGACCTGAAGTATTTCTCTTCCTCCCCTCCTGGCCCTTGCACCCATACACACAGGCACACGTGAGCAGTCGTGCGCTCTCTGCTTCAGGGACCCAGCTGGTATGTCGTGCTGCAAGCTGGGAAGGAAATGTGCCATTTGGGTCGGTGTTTCTAGTTGATGGACTTACCTGCTGTGTAAGGTGGCTTATTGCTGCCTGCACGAACAATCTCTGACACACTAGTTAAACCGAGTGTAAATAGCTGCAGGTTCAGACATCCTTATATTTCAAGAGTTTGAAGAATTGAGGGATGGTTCTGTAAGAGATAGGTCTGCTTTCTGGTTACGGTTAATTATAACGCAGGTGATGGCGTCACTTTCTGTGCATGTAGAACTGAGACACGCGCCTATTCAGCACGTGCTGGGTGCCGTGTGAGTCCTGTTCCTTGTCCCATGGCATTTGTTTAAACCAGAAAAAAAAAAAAAAAAGTCACTTAATTGAATGAGCAGGGAGAAGTTAGCACCTATCTAATCTCTACTTTTCCAGTATTTTATTGCATTGAAGGAGAATCACTACCTCACAGTTCTTGCTCGTAAACAGTACTTGACATTTAAAGAGATTTTCTGTTGTGCACTTGTATAGTCAAGAGTAATTCTAATCCTATTAAAGATATTATGTCATGGAGGCGTGCCCTTGGGGGAGAAGGCTGCTGCTAACTGGTCCGGTGGAAAGCGGGGAGGAGGGGCGAGCAGGAGGGTGGATTTATGATTCGATAGTTAGGTCAGGGATTTCTGTGGGAAATAAATGCCCAGCGGTTGCAGTTGCTGATTATTTCACAGCAACGGCAGTGAAACATGGGAGCACGCTCCGCTAGCCGGTTCCTGAATGAGAGACTGCAAATGGTTGGAAAGCAAAAAGCCAGCTTGTGAGAGAGTCAGAGAGCCCCTGAGAGGGAAGCTGAGAGCCAGGGAAGTGCTCCGGCTCAAGGAGACTCTCCCAGGTGTACTGCAGAAGCTTTTTGGAAATGGATGCAAGGACCATCTGCTGCCTATAGGTTAGAGGACTGTAGATTAGGAGAGGAGAAAAAGAGCTCACAGCTCTTTGGAATAAAAATTGAAGTTCTGCAGAACTGATTCATCAAGATAAAATTATGAATATGCCCTTGCATGGGATATTAATGTATAAATCTGTGCCACAGATAAAGTACAGCCTACATTGCTATAAAAAATAAAGCCAGCCACAATGCAGTGAATAAATTCTGCAGTGATTATCCAGTTTCTGTGCAAAGAAAAAGAGAAGCAGCACACAGACAGCTCGTATCGCTCTGTGGCGTTTGCAAGGCACGGTGTTTAATGCTGAGAGATGCTATACATTAAATCTGACAACTGTGAAAAGAGAGATCATGGAGAAGTCAAGTAGTGAGGATTCTTCAATTCACCGGAGTCCATCTTTGGATAGCAAAGACTCAGATTTTGCAAAACCTTCTACCTCAGGGAGGCAGTTTGGTCGAGGTTTTACTGCTGGAGCTTTCTATGGTACAACTGGATCGCGCACACAGAGCCACGCTGGGGTCGGAACCGGGACTGGCGTTGGGACTGGAACTGGCATCAAAAGTGACAAATACAGTGCACCCAAAGGCAGCAAATACATGGTCTTTTACCTGGATCTATCCTTTGTTTTCCTTTTAGAATTTAAGAAGTGCAACATGGCAAGAGGCTGCCTGTGTTGTTTGAAATACATGATGTTCCTTTTCAATTTAATATTTTGGGTGAGTACTGTCTTTTTCCCTTGCTTCACCCCTCGGTGTCTCCTGTGCTGCTGCAATACGGGTACAGTGCATCTCTGAAGCTGTACAGTAAGTTCCCCCCTCCCCTCCCTCTCTCTCCTACCTGCTTGGAATATTGTCAGTGTTAAATGAGTGTCTGTGGGGAAAATGTACATTTTCTGTATCTTTCTAACTGCAGTTTGGCTACTGATTCCTCCAACTTGCTGTTCTAATCTGAATTTTGAACTGGGTTATCTAAGAAAGGGCAGAATTGCTGCCCTTTAAGAAAAAGCAGAATTATTGTAGCATTAAAATCCTGCAGCAGCAGGAGTTTTGCATTCTTTTCTAATACCTGCTATTCCATTAAGCTGCAAGTTAATTTCAGTTTGCAGTACATTCTCATTATCATCCCAAATCTCATTTGCTTTTTGTGAACTTTGTTTGACAAACTGCTTTTTTCATTTGAAGGAAGATGTGTCCCATTTCTCCAATTAAAAACAATAAATCCTGTATGTTCTGACCTCCGAAGGTATCGGCATAAATCTGAAATGACTGGAACAGTGAGTTAATCTGGATTTGGTTTCAGCTGCAGTTGTTCACATTGGCATGTGAAGTTGGAGGCTCGCACTTGCTTCTGAAGGATGAAAATTGATTTTCCTCCATAAGCCAAGAGGGAGGAGGGGTTGTATCAATGCCTCAGCAAGCAAGTTAAAAGTGTGATGGCTACTTTGAGGAAAGTATTGTCACGTACGAGGGAGGGAAGAAGAGTTAAGTCATCTGGCAGCTAGGCATCTGTAAGTGAACAGTATTACTGAGGAAATCACAGGCTCATTGAAGGTAATACAGAGTATGCATGAATATAGCCCAATATGAAATGGTTTGCTGAGTTTGAAATCAAAGGTCGCTGCTTTCCTGGTGGTTGCAAAGCTTGGGCACATGAACAAAATAATTCCTGGTTGTGATCCAGAAATATACAGGATGCCTCATAAATAAATGAAAACACTGTCCCTGGATTAATTTTTGAAAAAGGGGCATTAACAGTCTAGTTCTGATCGCTAGCGCTGGTGCAGAGATACCTTTGTTCACATTAGGAGTCTTACTAGCAGCTTCTCTGTTTATCTTGACCCACTTACTGAAATAACCTTTCAGAGCAAGAATTACTGGGAGATGTGGTGTGGTGTTGAACCACTCGTGCATCAGTGAGGTTCTCTCAGTAGTTGACTGAACTGCTCCAGTCACTGAGCTTGTGGGAGTCTTACTTAAAACAGAAAGGTAGAACTGGGTACTGAAGAACATCCAATCAAACTTCACTTGTGATTTTTAAAATTATTTTTCTTTTCTGTACACAAACCCTACCAGAAAGTTGCCTTAACTATTTATGGAATAAATAACTTTGAACACACCAGATCCATATCAAACTGGCTATTTGACCCAATGCTGCCTTACTTCAACACCTTGGAAGTATTTTTTTTTTCATATGCTGTATGTTGTGTTTAGTTGGATGGCTTTTTTCTGACACTGTTACTCATGTCCTCTGTGCTACTTAATGTATCTCTTACCCCTCGCATCCTTAGAGTCAGTCTTTCTTTGCTTTTATGTCCTTCCCAAGCAGCAATTTTCTTGACTCAGCACCAGACTTTTAGAGGCCATTTTTTCCATTCATTGAACTTGCAAAAGTATTTCAAGACCTCATCTGCATGCTGCTCTTTGTCTGCTCAGCTCCCACTGGACTTTCAGACAAGCACACTGCTTCTTAGGTTAAAACTAGCCTACCATCTGGAACAGTTCTCTAGTACACTGAGCTTCTTCAACTCTTCCTTCTAAATCTCCTTTACACCTTCCCCACATGTAGTTTGTTGTGAGGTTTATACCACTTTGTCACCACATCTCTGTCTAATATTCTAAAAATGCTTTTTTTTGTGTGAACCAGGCTATAGAGAATGAAAATGATAACTCTGGAATGGTGAATCTCAGAGATTATAGGAAAATTCTAAATGTAAGACGTCAGATACTTTTCAAAGTAGTTTACAAAAGAAATTTGATCCACTAGCCTGTTTTAAATTGTTCAGAAGTCTCCCTTTCTTCACTTCAAGTGGATTATACTCAATTTTACAAGCCAGTCTTGGTATTCCCATGCATCCTTCCAGAGGACTTCAGTCTTGCTAGATTCTTATTTTTTTAACCAGCTTTATTGTCTTGAGCCATTCAAATGAATAACGTTATTGTCTCTTTTCCCTCATGGCAATGTGAGCTAGCGTGAAGCACACTACAGGCAGGTGTTCTGTAGTTTGCTACCTCTGGCTTCGTCCCTGGAATCTATGTTAATTCTGCTGTGACTGCCTCATGGGTTTTGGATGTTGAGCTCTGTACGTGCTCTGTATCACAGAATCACAGGATGGTAGTGGTTGGAAAAGACCTTTTAAGATCACCAAGTCCAACCATAAACCCAACACTACCAATTCCACCTCTAAACCATGTCCCTGAGCACCTCGTCTGCCCATCTGTTAAATCCCACCAGGGAAGGTGACTCCACCACCTCCCTGGGCAGCCTATTCCAATGCCTGAGAACCCTTTCAGTGAAGAAGTTTTTCCTCATATCCAATCTCAACCTCCCCTGGCACAGCTTGAGGCCATTTCCTCTTGTCCTGTCACTTGTTCCTTGGTTGAACAGACCCACCCCCACGTCTCTCCACCCTCCTTTCAGGGAGTTGCAGAGAGCCAGAAGGTCTCCCTTCAGCCTCCCTTTCTTCAGGAAGCTTGAGGTACCCGCACTTCTGCCCCAAGTTCTCCTCCTAGTCCAGCCCTGGGCTCCCCATGTGGCTCTGCCACTGCCTTCCACTCCTACCCTGGCCTGAAGCACTCCCTGCTATTTCAGTCTTGTCTTTCTTCTTAACCCATTTTTTCCATTCCCAGGTTTGCCATGTTCATATTGCTTCCTTCTGAATTTCAGTTAAGAAACTCAAGTCCAAAACCATGAAGTTGCATCCTGTTCTTGAGCAGTGACCATTGTCTTTTCTAATGCAAGGTGATTCATTTCTAAAAAGAGAAGACTCATTTTTAAGCATGAAATTTTCTGAACCTGTTATTTGAAGCAGAATGAGACTCCTGGTCCTCAGAGGTGAAGAGACCACTGCCACACTATCATCTTCTGACAAAAGCAAGAAGCGTTTTCTTTTTTTCTTTTTTTTTTAATATGGGAACCAATTTATGCAACTGGAAACTGAGGAGGAAAAACTGGGTTTCAGGGGGTCTTTGAAGAGGTGCCAGCATAGCAGCTGTCCAGCTGCAGCAGACCATCTGCCTGACCAGCTTGCTTGCCACAAAGCCTCGTTGTTCTGAGCCTGTGGTAGCAGAAGGTCCATCTCATAGGAAGTACTGTTCTGCCAGAGTAAAATGGTGTTTCTGAGATGTGTCTTCTGCAAGTGAACACTGGTCGTATCCTGTGGCATCCCAGAACACTGGCCACTGTTGTGTTGAACGATTCTCAGTGTTGGCCCACAGAAGGATGTTCTATAGGAAAAGAGGAATCTTTTTCCATTTTTTGCTTCTTGCCACAGGGAAAAAGGCTGGGACCTCATCTGTCCCTCATGTGGCAGCGAGCTGTACTGCTCCTTCAGCCTGGCAGCCGTCTCATATATGTTTGAAGACCAATTATATATGTACATTATTGTCCTGGTGTGTAGCTGGGCCAGAGCTGGTTCCTGTTCAGCAGCTGGAACAGCGCTGGGGTTGGGTTCAGCTGGGATTTGTTAGGAGAGAAACGCTGAGAACATCCCCATGTTGGCATTTGTGTCCCTGGCACTGAAGGACTTTGTGTTTGTCCGGCTGCAAGCGCAAGATCTCAGGGGCGAGGAATATTGAAATGCATCAGCTCCATGGGCATTGGGCTCTGCCACGGGGCTGTTCCATCTCCTGTCCCCCATGGGCAGGAGATCCATGAGGGGCTCTTCCTCTCTGGCTCTCTCTGGCTCTCGCTCAGGCTCTGGCTCTCCCGGGATTGCGGTTTCGGTTCGGGATTGTCGCTCCTCCGGGATCGTTCTCTGGGAACGGGCCGGGCTTGGTCGGTGGGTGGTGAGCAATGGCACTGGGCATCACTCATTTGCATATTTTACTACTATTATTATTATAATTATTATTTTAATATGAATATTACTTTAAGTTTTCTTTTATTTCAATGATTAAATGTTTCTTATCTCACCCTACGAGTCTCCTTACCCTTGCCCCCCTAATTCTCTCCCCTATCCCCTGGGTGAGGGGGAGTGAGTGAGTGGCTGTGTTTGGCTGCCAGCCCAGTGCTCACCCAGTGCAATCACCACAGTTATATATATACAATATGCATATTTTTAATATAGAATATATTTTCTATATTTTAATATATATACATCTACATGTATACACAGGTATATATTTGAAGGTGGTGGAGATGTTGTTAGTGGATTTTCTCTGTCATTACAGAGCAACATAGCGTCGCTGTGATAAGTGCGCTAAAAAGGTGGTGTGTTGTTTCTGCCCAGCAAGATTGCAGTCTTTGTGCATTAAATTAATGACAACAAGATACAGTTTTTATTAGTTAATGTGAAAGGATGGCAGAGGAGTTCTGCAAGGCAAATTCATCAAAGTGGGGCCCAGCAGTAGGTTGAAGCTGAAGGTGTTTCTCTACCATATCACTAAGAGCTTCAGGTATTTCTCTGTGGCCCTCTGATTCTTAGCAGTTGTTCTTGGCCATCTGGCATTGCTTTCTTTTAGAGATTAGGCAAGTCTGAGCTGAGGGTTAAAGAAGCTTATAGTATTTAGTTGTGTGGCTAGGATGGTGATTTACACTGAATTCATCCTAAGTGCATAATATGTTTTGCAAAGGGACTGGGCAACTACAAATGTTAGCTGGTTTAGTTTGCTTTCAAGAATATTCATGTGCAAACATGTGGAGATTGCAAAGTAGCCAATATAGCTCTGCAGAAGAAATAAAACACTGATTTTGGGTTTTACAGATAGAAGCTTAATTTTTGAGAAAGGTAATCACCAAATTTAAACATTAGGGCATATGTCTTTCACTTCATTGTTTTATAAGGTTTACAGTAATTATTTTCACAAAACGTATCAGAAAATCTTACTGGCTGTGAAATGAAAATTCTATAAAACATTTTAAAAAATAAATTTAACTCATGAAACAAGAATTTTATAGGGTCCCAAAAAGGAAGTTTTGAAGTGACAGGATTAAGTTATCAAAGCTTCACTAGAGAACAAGTAGATAGTGGCCAGGGTTATTTTTTGGGTTGTTCTATTCATTTAACTAAGGTTAATGAGTCCACATACAGTGAAGCATTCTTAATACACATCTTGTTAGATTTTAGCATTGCTTAATTTTAATATGAATTATGTTTTATTAGGGGGAACATACGGCATGATTATTGAATCTCTGATCATCTGTATTTCAGGAAAGGCTAAGAGAAAGCTAAGTATCATCAAGAAGATCCTTAATGTGGTTTATTTGTTAAATTGTTTATATTTAAACTACTACAAAAAAATCTGATAGAAATTGTACCTATTTATTGATATAATTATAGACAGAAGTTATGTAGTTTATCTAAGTTAAATGAAATAAATCTAAAAATTCATAAATTTAATATTCAGTTTCAAAGTAAATTTCAGAATAGGTTGGGAGCATTTCCATTTGCTAAAACATGAGACTAGCAGAGAAAAAGGTCTGGAAACTTGCTGGTCCAGAATTAGCAGTAAAAAGTCAGATACAGCAAATTTTTCATTGATACTGTTTAAAAAAAAATAAAGACTATTGCTCCTGAAGAGTATTTTTTTTTGCATTAATTATTTGTCTAATTTAATCTTCTAGTGGGAGTAAGTCGTATTTTTTTCCTATAGATTAAAAAAAAATGCTGCATGTTTATCAGTGAGCATAAAGACAACAGTAGATCAGCCGGGCAGGTCAATTTACTAAAGATTCAGGTCAGACTAAAAGAGCAGCCCTGCTGGGGAGGACTTGTGGTGCTGGGGGAGGAGAAGCTCAACATGAGCCGGCACCGTGCGCTGGCAGCACAGAGCCAATAACCGTGTCCTGGGCTGCACCCAGAGCAGCGTGGGCAGCAGGGCCAGGGAGGGGATTCTGCCCCTCTGCTCCGCTCTCCTGAGACCCCACCTGCAGTGCTGCCTCCAGTGCTGGGGCCACCAACAGCACAAGGACATGGAGCTACTGGAGCCAGTCCAGAGGAGGCCACGAGGATGATGCCAGGGCTGGAGCAGCTCTGCTGTGAGGACAGGCTGAGAGAGTTGGGGCTGTTCAGCCTGGAGAAGAGAAGGCTCCGGGGAGACCTTCTAGTGGCCTCTCAGTACCTGAAGGGGCTACAGGAATCAAAGAATCATAGAATAGTTTGGTTGGAAAAGACCATTGCGAATCCAACTGTAAACCTACCATTGCCAAGTTCACCACTAAAGCATGTCCCCAAGTACCACATCTACATGTCTTTTAAATACCTCCAGGGATGGTGAATCCACCACTTCCCTGGGCAGCCTGTTCCAATACTTGACAACCCTTTCAGTGAAGAATTTTTTCCTAATGTCCAACCTAAACCTCCCCTAGTGCAACTTAAGGTCGTTCCCTCTTGTCCTATGACTTATTATTTGGGAGAAGAGACGGACAACCACCTCCCTACAACCTCCTTTCAGGGACTTGGAGAGAGCAATAAGGTCTCCCCTCAGCCTCCTCTTCTCCAGACTAAACAATCCCAGTTTAGTTGGAAGGCTGGGGAGGGACTTTGGCCAAGGGCACATAGTGACAGAATAAGGAGTGATGGCTTGAAACTGGAAGAGAGGAGATGGAGATGAGATGTGAGGAAGAAATTCTTTGGTGTGAGGGTGGTGAGACACTGTCCCAGGTTGCCCAGAGAAGCTGTGGCTGCTCCTCCCTGGAAGTGTTGAAGGCCAGGTTGGATGAGGCTTTGAGCAACCTGGTCTAGTGGAAGGTGTCCCTGCTGATGGCAGGGGGGTTGGAACTGGATGAGCTTTAAGGTCCCTTCCAACCCAGACCAGTTTGGGATTCTATAAAAGGGAGTGTGTCCATTCTCTTGGTCTGGCTGCTGCCAGAGCTGTTGGTACCATAAAGCTGCTGAGAATTGTAGAATGGTTTGTTTATGGTAATCCGTACTTATCGGTACCAAACTGGAACACAGACTGCAGAGCACCGGTCAGTTTGTGGTGCCAGTGCTCAGCTGAACTTGTTGGACAGACGGTTAATTCTTGTGCAGAGACCTTGGCCCTACACATAACTCTGAGGTTGTTCTCTAAGGTTTTGGGGCGGGAGGGACAGTTTGTCCCTGAAATGAGAACAAAATTGCTGACTACAGACAGCTGGGAACAGGAAACACATTCAAATTCTCTTTTTTTTTTGTTGTCCTCCCTCTGACTACATTAGCTGATATTCCCTGTTTTCTGACGCTGGGGATAATGACAGGGAGAGACAGCAAGTGACCCCAGGAAGCTTGTCGCTTGCCATCGTAGCGATATTCACTTCTGTCGTATTTTGACTCTAATGACAGAAGTCAGCAGTGCGGTCACCATCAAATTAAGAGAAACTCAAAACCAACCAACCAAAACAAAACACAACAAAAAAACCCCCAAACCCCTCAAACAAACTAAAAAATTCCCCCAAACAAAAAGAAAATAACCCAAAAAGAAAAGAACCACAGTGAAATCTGGAAAATGCGAATGCTTTCAATCACTTTAGCAGGAAGAATTCAGTTTTTAGTAGGGATTTGCTAAGCTTTTAGCTTTAGTTTCCCCTCTAAATGGCATGGCATTGTTGGTGTGCCTTTGCAAACACTCACTTGAGGGGGCAAGAACAGCGAGAGAAATGTTTTAGCTGGGAGGAACAGGAAAGGTGTGGTGGCCTAATGAATATGATGTAAAAAAAAAAAAAATCCATTAAAAAAAAAACAAACCTGTGTGATGACATTACATAATAATATTCCAACTCAGACTAGTTTTCATTTAAAATAATGAGGTTTGCTCCAGAGTTAAGTTGAGTTAGACTCGTTAATCCCCATGGAGAGAGTCCCATATCTGGTTTTAGGGTCTAAAGTATTTCAACTTCACATTGAAGACATCCGATACGGCATTTGTCACGGCGTTTCTCTCCCTAAGTGCTCTTTACTAACATATTCTAATCAGGTTTTATAATTTTGGTGTTTTGGGTTTTTTTTTAATACCAGCTTTTGTAAAGCGATAGTTATAATCATGGGGTACAATTATTGATTATCATAGAATCATGGAATCATAGAATGGTTTGGGCTGGAAGGGACCTTAAAGCTCATCTAGCTCCAACCCCCCTGCCATGCGCAGGGACACCTTTCCACTAGACCAGGTAATAGACTTCTATAGTAGTTTAATTTGGCTGGTAATTAAACACCACGCAGCCACTTGCACCCCCCAACCTGGGGAATAGAGGAGAGAATTGGAGGGATAAAGGTGAGGAGACTCAGTGGTTGAGATAAGGACAATTTAATAATTGGAATAAAATAAGCTGAAAATAGTAATGAAAATGATAATAATAGTTATATATATGTATATATAAAATATATATATAAATGAGTCATGCACAGTGCAATTGCTCACCACCTGCTGACAGCGATCCCAGAGGAGTGAAAAGGAACCCCAAACCCAAAACCACAATCCTGGAAGAGTGAGCCCCAGTGATCCCCGAGAGAATCCCCAGCTTTCCAGTCAGCCCTGGTTAATATACTGACCATGACATGATATGAGATGGAATATCTCATTGGCAGAGCCAAATACCAATTTGGGCTGTGCTAATTACTATGCTTCCCCGCCCTGCCCTAGTCCTTTGCACTTGCAGATTAGCAAAACAGGAAGTCCTTGGACTTCCAGTAGCAACTAAAAACATGAGTATGTTATCAATATTCTTCTCATATAACAAATCCCACACTGAACCTAACACACAGCTATTCTAGCTACTGAGAAGAACATTAACTCTATCCTAGTTAAACCAGAACAACTTTGAATAAGCTTAATAATTGCCTCTGGACTCCTGAACCCATGGAGAACATTTCAGTAAGCTGCTTGATTGGACTTCTGTTAGCGTGGTCCCTTTTTTTCTGTTCAGTCTGCAGGAGGCTGATCCGAAGGGGTATAATCTTCTTCCTGTGAGTAGAGGATGAGCTTGTAACTCCAGGGAGGAGCATCCACATATCTGGGCAAAGTTACTCAACCTTTCAGCACCTCATGGAAATTTTGAATCAAAGGTGTAATTCTGCTGGATATCTTGGGCTTTTCTGTACATGTCTTGCAGAAATAAATAAACCTCACCTTCCGAGCAAAGTGAAGGAACTTAATGTAGCTGAAGGTGTGTTATTAACCAGTGAATGTTTGCTGACCTTATTGAGGTGTTCACATAAAACTCAATAATTTTAGTATCAAAGCAATTTCACAACTTTCTGAAACAAATTAGCTTTAACTCAGCTCAGATCTTCATTCAGCTCAGTCCGTTTCTGCTTAGGAGCATCTTAAATTGCTGAATTTATTCAGCAGAGATAACTGGACTTCCAAGTGTTTGGAAATTTGACTGGGATGATCTTTCTTTTTTCCTCCTGCTTTTCTTGCGCTGGGCCGAAGTTCATGTGGTTGTCCAAACCTTTTTCATTTAACTGCTTCATCCAGTGTAGCACGGATTGTGACTATTCTTGTAACCTGCTGTCAGCTGGAATTCTAAAAGGCATCTGTAGCTCATATTCAATAATGTCTCTCAAAACTTGGCACCATGGCCAAGAGCTTCATCACTGCTCAGGTAATGCAGATAGGGTGAGGTATGCCACAGGGCTACAGTACCTCTAGGCAGTGTTTGGGGTTGTCCTTGATCAAGGCATCGCCAAGTCCCTACAATCATATTAACCAATCTGAACCCATCTCTGCATGTTGAGTGTCACAGTTGATGTGCTGGCTCTTGTCTCTTCTCTCACCCAGAGCCTGTGTGCTCTCTGGGGACACGGAGCTGATGGTCACTCCTTGTGTCCCTCAGAAGGCGATGCAAGCTGAAACACAGAATAACCAGCTTGCCATTTCTTTTATTTATTTCATTGCCTCTTTGTGTTTTTTTTTTTGTTGTTGTTAAATGCAGTAAATGAGAATTAACTTTTCAGAGTCTAAAGAATTAATAATGTTTGCAAATATTACTTCAGTTTTAGTGGAGAAGGAATTCTGGACCCATGGGTTATTGTTGTATCTACTATGATCTGGATGAGGGGACTGAGTGCACCCTCAGTCATTTCACAGATGACACCAAGCTGGGTGGCAGTGTTGATCTGCTGGAGGGTAGAAAAACTCTTGCAGAGAGATCTCGACAGGCTGGATCGATGGTCTGAGGCCAATGGCATGAAGTTCAATAAGGCCAACTGCCAGGTCCTGCACCTGGGTCACAACACCCCATGTAACACTACAGGCTTGGGGAGGAGTGGCTGGAGAGATGCCTGGTCCTGGGGGTGTTGGTTGACAGCAGCTGAACATGAGTCAGCAGAGTGCCCAGGTGGCCAAGAAGGCCAAGAGCATCCTGGCCTGGATCAGCACCAGTGTGGCCAGTAGGACCAGGGAAGTTCTCTTCCCCCTGTCCTGGGCACTGGTGAGGCCGCAGCTCGAGTGCTGGGTTCAGTGTTGGGCCTCTCACTCCAAGAAGGACATGGAGGTGCTGGAGCGTGTCCAGAGAAGGGAACGGAGCTGGGGAAGGGTCTGGAGCACAAATGTGATGAATTCACAGCTGAGGGAACTGGGGTTGTTGAGCCTGGAGAAACGGAGGCTGAGGGGAGACCTTCTGGCTCTGTCCAAGTCCCTGACAGGAGGGTGGAGAGAGGTGGGGGTGGGTCTGTTCAACCAAGGACCAAGTGACAGGACAAGAGGAAATGGCCTCACGTTGTGCCAAAGGCAGTTGAGATTGGATGTGAGGAAAAACTTCACTGAAAGGGTAGTCCAGCACTGGAACAGGCTGCTCAGGGAGGTGGTGGAGTCACCTTCCCTGGTGGGATTTAACAGACGGGCAGACGAGGGGCTCAGGGACATGGGTTAGAGGTGAAATTGTCAGTATTGGGTTTATGGTTGGACTCGGTGATCTTAAAAGGTCTTTTCCAACCTAAACAATTCTATGATTCTATCCCTCGTCCTCAGCAAGCAGCATTTGGTCCTCCTGTCCTTTCCCTGTCCTCTGACTCTCCTGAAGGAAAACTTGTGCTGTTTCTAATCAGCGCACCAGGAATACACAGTTTTGAAACACATTGAACTGGTGTCTGTATGTCTGTCTCCTCATGTAACCCTGGCAAGTCATGAGGCGTCAGGGATTGAATTTATATCTTTTTTATTTCTTTTGTGTATTTCCCCATAATTCCGTTTTACGTGTGTTCTGGTACAGTTTCTACTGCTGTAGGTACAAATCATAGGGCTGCAGTAGGAAATGGTCACGTTACTGTTGATTCTTAAAAGTGTATGACACATCTCGAGAGGTGCTGCAAGGAATTAAAACCAGCAGAAGCTGTTATGCTAATTGTTACTTACAGAATTCTTAATTTCTAACGCTGCAAGGAGTTGTGACTGATAAGTATTTTTTCTATTAAAATAAATGGGTTTAAATGGTTTTTAATTTTTTTAAGACGACTGAAGTAAGACAATCATGAGCTATGGAATAAGATTATGAACAGATGACTGTGAGCTGCAGGGGTTCATCAGCTTAATGAATTACTAGTCATTAGCAGAGATGCTTTAGTTGCTTGTGTGCACGTTTCTGCCGTGCTGCACATGCGATGCAAAGCACGTTAACTTAAACCAAGTGGCTTCCTCTGCAAATAATGTGTGTCAAGGTTCACAGTGGAAGCAGATAAATTGGGGTAATTCTATCATATATAATCATCTTTATAAATTGTAATCACTGTGTCTGAAATGACTGAAAAATGAAACAGGGAGAAAAGATTGGCACTATACTGTTCAATCAAATTTTCTTGCTTAATTTGAGCGAAAAATTTTCTCCCTTAATCTTGGAGAACTGAAAGTTACTGGAAGGGCTACTCCTGGGTCAGAGATTTCTTCTTTTAGGTTTCTTGATTGTTGTATCAAGCACACTTTTCTTTAAATTATGCTGCTGCATACTTACATTTTGCTAGTAGCTGTCCCTGCTGAGTAGCTTGGTTCTTCACAAGGCTCATTTCTTCCTCTGTATTGTCTTGGCGAGTTTCTGACCCATTATGATCTGAAGCAGGTTAAGAGAGCTGTCTGTCAATGGATTGGAATTCAGAAATGGAAACATCTCATTTGGTCTCATTTCATAGTAGTTGTCAAGTAAATCAGTGGTTAAGAATCTTATTTTTCTGTACTTCTGTGCTTCACCTGCTCCTTTTTCTGCTTCATCTAGCTATTGCTGTGTCCCAAAGAGTGCCTTTTCTTCTGCAGTATCCTCTGGATGGAAAGACACAGTTAAATTAGGGAAAAAACCAAACTTTTTATGTTCTCAGTTCCTCTTTCCTTAGAGTTTTGATTTCCCTCTTGTCTCCATTTTCACTGCCTTAAGGAACTGGCATTACATCTGTAGCCATAATCACAGAGTGCATTAGGACCACTTTACTATATTTATCCTCTTGACACCTTGTAAGTATGGGCCGTGCTTTTATCCTCCTGATGCAGATGGAAGGCTGAGCCATCAAAACAAAGAGGATGTCTGCAGAGGGCTGAGAGCTATTGGAGACCAGAACTAGCAAGGCCACAGAGAATCATAGAATCATTCATTTGGTTGGAAAAGACCTTTGAGATGATTGAGTCCAACCGTACCTGTCCACTACTAAACCAGATCTCTGAGCACCTCATCTACCCATCTTTTAAATCCCTCCAGGGATGAGGCCTCAACCACTGCCCTTGGCAGCCTGTTCCAATGCTTCACTACCCTTTGGGTGAAGAAATTTTTCCTCAGATCCAATCTGAACGTCCCCTGGTGCAACTTGAGGCCATTTCCTCTTGTCCTGTCCCTTGTTCCTTCGTTGAACAGACCCATCCCCTTGCAGGGACTTGGACAGAGCCAGAAGGTCTCCCCTCAGCCTCTTTTCTCCAGGCTCAACACCCCCAGTTCCCTCAGCCGGGAACTCAGCACACTTGTGCTCCAGACCCTTCCCCAGCTCCGTTGTCCTTCTCTGGACACGCTCCAGCACCTTCATGTCTGTCTTAGAGTGATGGGCCCAAAACTGGACACATCTAGCACAGTTCAGCAGTTAGGCTTGTGTTGAGTTCTCCTTGGTGGTGTGTGCGTGGCATTGCCCATGAGATCAGAAATCCTGCCCATCACCTCTCTCGAGCTTGGGCGTCTTTGCAGTTGTCTTCCCTGCACTTTCATTTCCAGATTAGCTTGGGAAGAGACAGCTTAAATCTATCTATATCCATGGTGTAGATGTGTTCTACTAAGAGACTCGTCCAAAGTTAAACTGAAATGGAATCTGGTTCTCTAAAGTCTTAAGTAAGTGTCTTAAGCAACAGGCCATCTGTTACGTGCCATGCCTTGTGAAAGGCTTGATGCAGGCAAGCCACCTCTGAACTCCACATGCTTGTGCAGCATGGTCCATAAGCACAAAATTCCTTTCAGATTTAGGACCTGTAGACCATCCATTTATGCAAAGTGTCACTAAGAAGGGTGAAGTTCTCTTCTTGAGATTGTCATCCAATAGATGACAGTCAAGGTGAAGACTTTGCTATGGGATGTCTCTTTATGGTGTCAACTGTAATTTTAAATTTTTTTTAATTACTCCTGTAGCAGTTTCACCCACAGGCAGGACCATATGGTCCTGCACTCACTCCCTCCACCCAGTGAGATGGGAAGGGAATCCTAACAAAAGGGGTCATGGATTAAAAAATGAGGACAAGGACAGCTCACTTACCAGTGATGGGCATGGGCAAAACAGACTCAAACTTGGGGAAGAAAAATCAATTGAATTCATTCCCAATCAATCAGAGTAGGACAGTGAGACATAACAACCACATCTGACAACACTTTCCCCCACCCCTCCCTTCTTCCCGGGCTCCAATCACTTTGCTCCCCATTTCTCTACCTTCTCCCCCAGCAGCACAGGGGACAGGGAATGGGGGTTCAGTCAGTTCACCTCTGCTGCTCTTTCCAGCATGAGATCCCTCCTGTGGGGTAAAAGAATCCAGGAACAAGATGTTCCAGAGCAAGCTTCCCATGGAGTCATGGACCTCTTTGGGCTCAGCTCCCATCTTCAGCATGGGGACATCCACTGGCTGCAGATGGGCCTCCGGTCCAGCGCATCTCCTCACCCCTGGCTCTAGGGGTCCACCCCCCCGCTGGTGTTGAGCGTCTTTGGGGTCTCAATTCAGTTACACTTGCCCTTGGGCTCAGCTTTCTGCTCCAGCATGGAGTCCTCCATGGTCTACACATGGGTCTCTGCTCCACTGTTGAACTTCCATGGGCTGCAGGGGACCTCAGTGACCTCCTACTCCATGCAGTTGAACTGGGTGTCTGAGGTTTTCTGTTCTCCCCCTCCTCTTCCTTCCTCTGTCTTTGTTTAGGCTGATGATCATCTTCTGATCATGTCAATGGTCTCTTCTTCAGGTTCTCTTCACCTTCTTCTTTTCAGGACAGTCCTTCCCCTCACAAGTATGGATTTACAGAGGTGTTTCTCTATTGCTAATTGGCCCAGCCTGGGCTGGAGTTGGGTCCTCCTTGGAGCCAAGGGAGCTTTTTGAAGCTTCTCACAGGGACCATCACTGTAGCCCCTTTCCCCACTACCAAAAATGGCCCCAACACAACTCCAAACCAGCTAATAAAATAATTTAAAAGATGATAAATAAATAAACCAACATTGTATTTAATACTTACAGAAGGTAAAGATAAGAAGTTTCCTGTTGCCTGTCTGCCAGTAACAATTCTTCCTACTTTCCATAGCCCCTCAAGCTGTACGTTTGTCTTCTACTGTGACAGCAATGCGTGCTCTAAGGGCTGTTTCTGTGTGTGGAATGTAAAAAGAACTCTCTAGGGGGATCTTTTTTCCCACTCAGAGCATCTGGAGGATGTGGGGTTTCTGTCTTTCAGTGTAATGTTGGTTTTGTGTCTTAGGGGACGTACTTTAAAATGCAGATAGCTGATGTTATCTCTGATTCTGTTTTGTTATTCTTGTATTTGTTTAGGTTTTCTTAGGTGTTATCTACTCTACTTATGGAAGTGACCTGTGGAGGTGACTGTGATGTATGACCTTGGTGAGATAGAGCTATCTGTTACTTTGGCAGGTTGGAATCCCATTTTCTTGGGAATTTTAACTCTTTCTTTCTGCCTTTAGGTAGAAATGGAAGCTGTTGCTGTTTCTCCTTGTTTTGTTTTGTAGCTTGTTCTTCCATTTACAACTTAATTTGAATAAATCATTATGGTGCTTTATGATTTATTAGATGTTAGTGATAAGGTTTTTATCATTCTGCTGTGAGCATTTAAATTGATGGTCCATATTAACTGTAGTGGTGTTACAAGTTAAGACAGTTAAGACTACTCCATTTGACTTCTACTGGTTTGATTTATCTCGTATTCATGAGGCTCAAATGTAAGATTGGTTATGTTGGATCAGACCAAAAGTTTGTATATCCTGGTTTGAAAGTAGATGGTGAAGAATGCATAATAGACACTGAAGGGATTGAACAAATTCATGGAACTCCTTTGAGTCTTTTATCCCATGGCCTTCCTAAATTCTCAGTCAGTAAGTTCATAGAGTCATAGAATCGTTTGGTTGGCAAAAGACCTTTGAGATCATTGAGTCCAACCGTAAAGTTGGACTCAATAAGTTCACTTATTAAATTATGTGTTCTCTGAAAGAGCAGTTCCTTTTAAGCCTACTGCTTGATAATTTTGATAGATGCTGACATATTTTTCTGAAAAACAGCGAACCATCCTCTTTTCTGCTTGTCGTTATTGCTTTTGTTTAATTGATCTTATTACTGGAATGGGTAGAAGAATCTGAGAAATTCTAATTTAAAATGAGATGACTGCAAAAAGTAGCATTTAGTGGATCATAGAATCATAGAAGAGTTTTAGGTTGGTAGGACCCTCTAGAGACTCATCTGGTCCAACCTTGAAAGCAAGGCCTTAGATTATATTCCCCAAGGCCCTGTCAAGCTCAACCTTGAGTACTTAAAGCAGCAGATGCCACCATATCTCTTGGTAATCTGTTCCAGTGTTTAATTGCTCTCAAATCATTCAATTTCTTCTCAGTTTTTTCTTATAGCTATACCAGAATTTTCCCTGAAGCAACTTGTGCCCATGGTTTGTCTTAATAGCATTCTGCTGGATGGTCTCCCATTTCTTGATCTGGGACTACCAAGCCTGAACACAGTTGTCCAAGTGTGGTCTGTCCAAGTGTGGTCTGTCCAAGTGTGGTCTGACAAGTGCTAAGTAGAGGGGAATAATCACATCCCTTAATCTGCTGGATATTGTCTTGCCAGTGCAACCAAGGGCAGGATTTAGGTGCTTATATGAATATTTATGCCATCCCAGTGTGTAGTGGTGTAGCTTTTAACATCAAATTTAGAGCAGCAGCACGCACAGCACTCCATATAGAGTTCAGTGAGATGAGGAAGCTTTATTGTGAGGACAAAAACATTTTCTTCCTCACTTCTGAGCATTTGCACTCATAATACATTGCTGCAGTGAAACACATTCATCCTTTGATTGTTCTCCCCTCTGGCTGCCTTCCCTCATAGCCTCTCCTGAAGTACCCTTCAGCTAAAACAGAATCACAGAATGGTGGGGGTTGGAAGGGACCTCAGGAGATCATCCAGTCCAACCCCCCTGCCAAAGCAGGTTCCCTACACCAGGTTGCACAGGAAAGTGTCCAGGTGCGTTTGAACATCTCCAGAGATGGAGACTCCACACCCTCTGTGGGCAGCCTGTCCCAGGGCTCTGGCACCCTCACAGGAAAGAAGTTTTTCCTCATGTTTCAGTGGAACCTCCTGTGCTCAAGCATGAGCCCATTGCCCCTTGTCCTATTGCTGGGCAATGCTGAAAAGAGTCTGGTCCCATCCTTTTGACACCTGCCCTTTAGATATTTATAAACACTGATAAGGTCCCCTCTCAGTCTGCTCTTCTCCAGGCTGAACAGACCCAGCTCAGCCTTTCCTCATACAGGAGGTGCTCCAGCTCCTCATCATCTTTGTAGCCTCTGCTGGACTCTCTCCAGAAGATCCCTGTCCCTCTTGAACTGGGGAGCCCAGAACTGGACACAACACTCTAGATGTGGCCTCACCAGAGCAGAGTAGAGGGGGAGGAGAACCTCCTTCAACCTGCTGGCCACACTCTTCTGAATGCCCCCTAGGAGACTGTTGGCCTTCTTAGCCACAAGAGCACATGTTGTCGACTGGTCATCCACCAGCACTCCAAGGTCCTTCTCTGCAGGGCTGCTTTCCAGCAGGTCAACCCAAACCTATCCTGGTGCCTGGGGTTATTCCTCCCCAGGTGAAGGACCCTACACTTGTCCTTATTGAACTTCACCATGTTCCTCTCCTCCCAACTCTCCAGCCTGTCCAGGTCTCACTGAATGGCAGCACAGCCTTCTGGTGTATCAGCCACTCCTCCCAGCTTAGTGTCATCAGCAAACTGGCTGAGGGTCCACTCAGACCCTTCAGCCAAGTCACTGATGAATATATTGAATAGCACTGGACCAAGTACTGACCCTTAGGGAGCAAACACTTCTGCTTCTTTGAGCCTGTCCTAAGTCAGATTTGGTTTTAAGCTCCATCCAACTTGACTGTACAGGTGGGGCAAGTGCTGACAAGAACAAAGACATTGATCTTCTTGCTCCCCATCCAAGCAGCCGCAGCGTGTGCTGGTTCTCTCTCGTACCGTGTATTGATTTTATGCAACACTCTAGGTGTTTATCAGAACTGCTGACTGCTTTTTAAAATTCCAGTGTACTTTTATTTCTGGGCTGATCAGGGCTTCTGCAGTCCAATTAGTGCTTGTCTTCTGTGTTAGGTTTAGTCTCATTAACAGGCTGTATATCTCAGAATCATGAGATTTTAAGAGTTTATGATTTTTAGCAGGGCTGAGAATGGTGTAGGGTTTTGATTTTTTTTTTAAATGAAGAGCTTAATTTTGTGTGTGTGTGTATTCTCATGCGTGACATTTAAAAAAAAATGACAGTTTATATTTTAGACTTTTATTGGGGGAGGTCAGGGAACAGGTAAACCTTGAAAACAATCCGTCTGGATGAAAACCAGTCTGTAGAAACAGAGGCAAGTGGGTTTTTTGAAACGCTTTATTGAAGTGCAAACTGCATGACAAGCCTATGTGTTTCCCAACAGTGTATCTGTTCTGACATGTGTCCTAGTTTTAGTTGGTTTTTTGAGTTCCTGAGTGTGTTTTTCTTGTGTATTAGAGCCTAACAGTATTTCTTTCAGGATACTTCATCTTGCTTGTCCTCGCAGTAATAGCTGGGATCCACAACATACCCAGCTCTGGAACATCCATGAATGTAGTTTTCTCGCTTTATAGCTTCTGCAGCTGTGTGTGAGCAGTAATAAATGGTTGCCACAAGCCTCTGGGGACGACTTTAAATGGGTGAACTGTTCCCTGTTTCGGCAGTCTCCGGAATTCTTTTCCTCGCTGGTTGGATGCTGTGTTATGAGCCTGACCCAATCCTTAGTGACAGCTTGTCGGCCTGATTAATGTAAACTCCAGAGAATAGCTCTTTGCTGTCTGATTGATTCATGTGGCCAATAGAATTCACATTCTTGTAGTGTGAATAATAAACAAGTGATTTAATGAGTTCCCCACCACCACCACCCTATTCCAAATGGTGTATCCTGACTGGAGCAGGGCATGCTTTTGGAGAGCTTCAATACTTGCTGTATGTTACATGCTGAAGATCCACTGAATTACATGCTTCTCCCATGAATCCAAATTGGAAAGTTAAGGATGAATTTTCTTTTGTGTTGTACAATTAGACACATTATCAGAAATTTCACTGATATTTAAATTGTTATTTACCTCTAAGTTTTCTAGTTCTTAACCACTGATATTTTTTTTTTCTCTCTCTGTACTTCCCAACCTGGAATGTATTTCTCGTGAAACTATT
The DNA here is from genome assembly GCA_907165065.1 of Caprimulgus europaeus. The sequence continues at coordinate 3,858,101 of OU015528.1, read as the reverse complement.
ATTTCTTTGGAGAATTCTCTATTTTTTATCTCAAAAGGTGACATACAAATGGTGGAGAAAGATTGATTCTTCCTCAAGGCTGTCCGTGTCTCCTGTACCCTGATGTTGGTATTTTTTGGTGGTGCCTCACCTTGTTTTGTGGTTTTGTGCATAACTCTTCTGTAGGTGTTGATGGTGCCAGTGCCTGCATCTTGGGAAACTCTGAGGATCTCAGAGGAACAGGTAGCGCTATGGCACAGCGGGAATAGGAGAGCGGAGCCAGAGCAACGGAAAGGAGAATTTCTCGTTTGGATCTGTATGGTTTCTATTTCCTTATTATTCAAGAACTTTTACAACTCTAATTAGGAGAACAGAGAAGCATAGGATGGTTTGGGTTGGGAGACACCATTCAAGGCCATCTAGTCCAACCCCCCTGCAGTGAACAGGGGGATTTCAACCAGATCAGGTTGGTCAGAGCCCCGTCCAGCCTGCCTTTGAATGTTTCCAGGGATAGGGCTTCTACCACCTCTCTGGGCAACTTGGACCAAGGTTTGACCACCCTCAGCATAAAAAAATGTCTTCCTGCTACCTAGTCTAAATTTCCCCTCTTTTAGTTTAAAACCATTTATCTTTGTCCTATCGCAACAGGCCCTGCTACAAAGTCTGTCCGCATCTTTCTTACTGGGCCCACTGAAGTACTGGGAGGCCACTAGAAGGTCTCCCTGGAGCCTTCTCTTCTCCAGGCTGAACAGCCCCAACTCTCTCAGCCTGTCCTCACAGCAGAGCTGCTCCAGCCCTGGCATCATCCTGGTGGCCTCCTCTGGACTGGCTCCAGTAGCTCCATGTCCTTGTGCTGTTGGTGGCCCCAGCACTGGAGGCAGCACTGCAGGTGGGGTCTCAGGAGAGCGGAGCAGAGGGGCAGAATCCCCTCCCTGATTCTGGATCTACAGAGAGTTTTCCAACAAACATATTCAAGAAGGCTGTGCATAGAATTAATATAAAAGAAGAAAACCAACACTATTGTAATTCTATATGGTCTCTTACTTGTAGGAATGTGTACATAGATGTATTTTTTGTCTTTTAAAGCTTTATTGTGTGCATCATAAAGAGATATGAAAGAAAATGGGGAGAGTAAGTGTCCTTCATTTCTTCCCCTTTGTCCTCCGTAGTCTCTTCCTCTTCTTTTCTTTCCTCAGAATCCACAGCACATGATTAGTTGCTGCCCCAAGTTCAGCTGTACCCCTCCCTATCTGTTCTCCACGCCAGCCTTGCTAAGACTAACGTAGTACCTGCCCCTTTGTGATTCAATATTTGAGTAACTGAGTGGGGGAAGAAAAGATCCTGATGAGGTTCTAATCAGGTTTCTGAGGAATAACAGCTGCTGGCTTCTTTGCTGTCATTCCCAGCCTCCATTAGAGAAAGCTGAGAGGGTTCATCTGCACTTGTGCAAGGAACGGCATTTCTAAACCTGATAGCACCGTGCCTGGATGCACACAGTTCTCTAATGTGACTTCAGATTTTTGAGTGGATAATCAGTAGATTTTTTTCTGTTTTCTGTTGAAAGAAGCTCAGCACCTTCTAAAGAACCTTCTAAAGAACCTTCTTATTTCTGTCCTCAGTTTAATGGTAAAAGGTTCAAGAAGCTGTAATTATAATACTACTATAATAACAGTCTCTGGCATAATTTTGTGCTTCATTGCAGCTCCGAGGAGAGACAGAAGATTCTTCCTTCATTGTTTCTGCCCTGTAGCATCTCCTACTTCTGTCCGTTCTTCAGCGACTGCAACCTGATGTGACATTTATTTCAGCAGTGGCTCTTTTTGCTGCAGCATTGGGGCAGATTTATGGATGGTCCTTGATGCAGTGTGTTTTCTGGGTAGTCAGCTCAAGGTTATCTGTGTTATGGGATGTGTTGTGGACAGGTTTAGCAAAGAAAACATTCAAAGCAAAGAGCATGAAGAGGAAAAACAGGCTTATTGAATTATGGCTGCTTAGGATTATATGGACTATATAGACTTAAGATCTGTCTTAGGGCTGGAATGAGCACAGCAGCACTGAAACAAAAGCCAGTGTACAGAATCAGGAACGTGTGCTTGAAAGGAAAACCTTGCAAGTGCAGAGCTTGCCACAGAGACATGACAATGTCATCACTGTGGTGGGTGGACCGTGAATTATTTTTCCTCTGAAAGAGCTGGACAGTCACCAACCCTGTGAATTTTAACCAGGGCAAGTGCCGGACTTCGCACCTGGGACACGGCAACCCTGGACACACCCAGCCTGGGGAAGGAGAGGCTGGAGAGCAGCCCTGCAGAGAGGGACCTGGGGGTTCTGGTCCACAGCAAGTTGAACATGAGCCAACAGTGTGTCCTGGCAGCCAAGAGGGACACCCGTGTCCTGGGGGCACCCAGCACTGCACTGCGAGCCGGGCCAGGGAGGGGATCGTCCCGCTCTGCTCTGCACTGGGGCGGCCTCAGCTCCAGCACTGGGGGCAGTTTGGGCACCACAGGATAAAAAGGATCTAAAGCTGCTGGAGAGTGTCCAGAGGAGGGACAAAACATTGGTGAAGGGTTTAGAGGGGAAGGGTGTGAGGAGAGGCTGAAGTCACTTGGTTTGTTCAGCCTGGAGAAGAGGAGACTGAGAGGAGATCTCATGGCGGTCTGGAACTTCCTCCCAAGGGGAAGAGGAGGGGCAGGTGCTGAGCTCTTCTCTCTGGCCACCAACGCCAGGAGCAGAGGACATGTCAGGAAGATGTGGCAGGGGAGGGTGAGGTTGGCCATGAGGAAAAGGTTCTTGAGGCAGAGGGTGGTGGAGCACTGGCACAGGCTCCCCAGGGAGGTGCTCATGGCACCAAGCCTGACAAGATTCCAGCAGCATTTGGCCAACATGTGCCCTCAGGGACATGGTCTGAATGTTGGGCTTGTCCTGTGCGGGGACAGGAGTTAAACTGGATGATCCTAGTGGCTCCCTTCCAACTCACAACATTCTGTGATTCAGTGATTCTATTTGTGATGCTTCTTTTGCCTGAGTTAGGTGTCCCCTTATTTTAATCTAAAAACCATTAAGAAACACAGATAGCATGATGGTACACAGGATCGAGTTTGAGATTGTTCTAATGATAAGGCATAGCTCCGCTCTTTGAGACTGAACCTTCTGCCTGGCACTCCTGGGAGAAGGAACAAGGAAAGGATGCAACTATTTTTGGTTGTGCAGGATGAAACAGTGGGAATTAGAGAACGGCTGAGTACTCTTTGTCATTAATATGTCTGACAAATTATTTTTGAGTAGTTGACAATAGTTGAGCCCATTAAAATATACCTTTTTAACAGACTGTATAGTTTTCAGTAAAGTTGTTTTGTAACACTGTGCAAGTGCTTGGAAAACCAAACCTTGTACTCTAGTCCTGACTGAGAAAGGTTGTCCTATTATTTTTAGAAAATGATAACCTGAGCCATCAATTGCAAAGAAACACCAAACCAGCAACTTCGAGGGAAGTCCTGAACAAAAACATTCCTAATTGGCAGTAGGGTTTTGGAAACCTTTCATCACTGGCTGGGCTTTGCTGCAGCTGAAAATCTAATGTCCAGTTTGCAAACTCCTGAATGCCTGGTACCCCATTCAGTGATTGGCCATATGCTGGTGCCTGAGGATTTCACAGACTCACAGAATTGCCTAGATCGGAAAAGACCTTTAAGATCATTGAGTCCAATCATTAACCAAACACTGACAGGTCCCTGACTAACCCAAGTCCCTCAGCACTACGTCTACACGACTCTTCAGTCCATCCCAGGATGGGGACTCCACCACTGCCCTGGGCAACCCAGGCTTGCTCTTTGTTAAGCTTGCTCTCAACAGCTTGTGATGGACTTCTTTGTGTTGGAAAACTCTGTTGTCTTTCCAGCCCTTTGAACAGGAGTTGTTGTGCATTAATGTCCTGGTTTTGCTAGGATAGTGTTAATTTTTTTCTTAATAGTTAGAATAGCTATGTTTTAGTTTCAGTGTAAGACTTGTTATTAGAGGAATGTTGATAAAAGTCCCAATGTCATTAGTTGCTGCTGGAGCTCAAGGCCACCGTGTTTGTCTGGTTCACAGCTGCATCAGGACTGGGAGGGAGAAGCGCAGTGGATAGCAAAACCCAAACTGGCATTTGGATGTGCCAATGAAATGTTCCATATCATATCCCATCATGGTCAGTATATTAACCAGGGCTGACTGGAAAGCTGGGGGTTCTCCCCGGATTGCGGTTTCAGTTCGGGATTGTCGCTCCTCCGGGATCGTTATCTGGGAACGGACCGGGCTTGGTAGGCGGGTGGTGAGCAATGGCACTGGGTGTCACTAATTTGTATATTTTGTTACTGTTATCACTATCACTATTTTAGTATTAGTATTTTTTTTTTAGTTTTATTTCTATTATTAAACTGTTCTTATCTCAACCTACAAGTCTCCTTATCCTTGCCCCCCGATCCTCTTCCCTGTCCCCTGGGGGTGGGGAGGAAGTGTGCGAACAGCTGTGTTGGCTGCTGGCCAGGGGCTGGCCCAGTGAAACTATCACACTTAATTATCTGTCTGTGCTAAGAGATGTCTACTACAGCGATCTGGGCTACGGATGCCCTATCTGAGAGATTTCCCAAAAGCTCCCTTGGTAGGTGACAGAGAAGGTACGATTAAACTTGTTCTAAAGTAGATGCTTCAGATCAGACAGGCAGACAGGATTACAACAGTTTATAAATGGTTACTTTGTAGATGGCTAAAACAAAGGAAGATGTATCTCAGCTTGACTATTCAGCTTAGCTGGGTGAGTGATTAATGACAAGGCTGTTTCCATTTGCAGACTCCCAGGGCACATGGACTTGTAGCTTTTTTACTCTTTTTTTGTTGTGGTTGTTTTTATCTTCTCTTTTCTCCTCTTTTATCTTCTTTTCTCTTTTCTCCTCTTTTCTCCTCTTTTTTCCTCTTCTCTTCTCTTCTCTTCTCTTCTCTTCTCTTCTCTTCTCTTCTCTTCTCTTCTCTTCTCTTCTCTTCTCTTCTCTTCTCTTCTCTTCTCTTCTCTTCTCTTCTCTTCTCTTCTCTTCTCTTCTCTTCTCTTCTCTTCTCTTCTCTTCTCTTCTCTTCCCTTTCCCTTTCCCTTTCATTTTCCCTTTCATTTTCCCTTTCCCTTTCATTTTCCCTTTCCCTTTCCCTTTCCCTTTCCCTTTCCCTTTCCCTTTCCCTTTCCCTTTCCCTTTCCCTTTCCCTTTCCCTTTCCCTTTCCCTTTCCCTTTCCCTCTCCCTCTCCCTCTCCCTCTCCCTCTCCCTCTCCCTTTCCCTTTCCCTTTCCCTTCCCCTTCCCCTTCCCCTTCCCCTTCTCCTTCTCCTTCTCCTTCTCCTTCTCCTTCTCCTTCTCCTTCTCCTTCTCCTTCTCCTTCTCCTTCTCCTTCTCCTTCTCCTTCTCCTTCTCCCTCTCCTTCTCCCTCTCCTTCTCCTTTCTCCTTCTCCTTCTCTTTCTCCTTTCTCTTTTCTCTTTTCTATGAATAGAGTTGTCTGTCTTTTAGTGGGAGACAATTTAAAATGGTTTTGGTGTTAAGCAAAAACTCTCACCTTGATGTGGTTTCTGTTAAGTCACATGACTCCAATTTATCTCCGTTTAAGGTATTAATTAGGAAGAGACTTTTAGAAGTTGTTTTCAGAGCCTATTCATTCAAATATAGCAATAGGGATAGAAAATACATTTCAGCTGACAAATGACATGAACTTTTATTTAACACTCTTATTCAAAGGTACTGAGTTGTGAAGATCTGCTTGAATGAATCCATTCTTCTATCTTCAGAATAGCCTGGTTTTGTAAAGAGATTCCTGCTCATTCTGGGCTGATATGCCCATGTGATGCCATGGCAAAAGCATAAAGAGCTGCATTTATTCATGACTTCCTGGGGACTTTCCACAGTGAGTGCAAGCCAACAGCACAGGAGGACTGCCATTGCCACCACTGAACTGTAACCTTGAGGCAGTTTCTTTACAGAGGTTGCCTTTAATAGATTTGTTCACAAAAAGATGCCTGATGATGATGCCTTCCAAATAGGTTTAGGATACCCTGGAAGAGGGAAGCATGAGAGTGTCTTACACTGTGATCACCTGTGCTGTAGATGAAAGATCTTGTAGTTTTTTCATTTCCTAAATGAAAACTGTGAGAAGAGCCCGAGGACCTGGGAGATACTGGGGTTGCTTTGTGATTACGTGCAAGTTGTTTTCTACTGCTGCCTTTCATAAGCATAAGTCAAATAAAGAAATAAATAAAGTGAAGACTTAGGAGAAGCCTAATACTTCTCCTGTGCTAAGCCTCCTGACAGGAAAGCTAACAAAAAATACAAGATGAAGGTGGCAGGGACAAGGACTGTCCTTACCTTTCTTCTTCACATTTCAAAGGCCTTTCTTAAGGATTACAAGGTAGGCACTTGAGACACAGAGGATTTGACTGTCTTGATCAGGGTCATGCAGGAGGACGTGGCAGACTTGGGACTAGCACTGTGTACTTCTCTTCCATTATAGTCAGATCCTCTGTCTTCTCTGGATCATCTCTCTGCTTTTTTCCCCTTTTATTTTTTACTGTTGTTGTGACAACCTCTGGAGTAGCAAGCAGATGAGATGACATTTTATCAGCTATATTGCTTGCAGAGTGAGAGCTGATAAATGTGACACTGAATGCAACCATTTGTATCTTCTTGGTGTCCAGCTCTTCCAACCCTATGGGACTTGAATTAAACTTCTCAACAGTGGAATGCCGCAGGGTACACACGTCATACTTAGGAGAGTGCTGGGGAAGGAGGTTTCTATAAGTGATTTGGGAGTGTGACATGACAACAGCTTCTTAGAGGTCCTTTTGCTTTGTTGCTGTATGAGATGAACCTGGGTATGTAGTCAGATAGGACTGACCCATGAGTGTCTTCTGTATTCAAACTCTGCAAGCCATACATGGCTCAGCTGCTGTAAGTTGGCCACCTGTGATGTATGTAGTGATGTCTGTTGACTTTGGTGACTGAGGTAACTTGGAGACCTTTTCACTTGTCATCTTTTTAGCGCTTAGCCAGATATCCAGGAGCAGATCTGCACATTTCAGAGAAATACTGGCTTTGTTGGGTCAATGAGACCCCACACAGTAGAACTGCACCAACTTCTTGAGGAACAGAACTAGACTACGAAAGCATTGCTGTTAGTGAAAGTGTTACAGGAGGAAATAGCTCAGCTGGTCTCTAAAACCCAAGGCTGATATTTCAGGGTTCATAGTCAGCAGGAAAAAAAACCAAACAAACAAAAAACAAACCCACAAAACTGTATTTCATAAATGCAAACAAAACACAACTGATGCAAAAAAATTGAGATGCAATGTAACGCTGGACTTTCCTCCTGCTTTTTGACATTGCCTTTTGGAATAGAGCCATGCTCAATGCAAAAACACTGGGGAGTATGAGTGGTTTACATTTTTGATGCTCAGGACAGAAAATCTATTTGCTTGAAATGGAAAATAGAGCTCCCTGTGAGAAGGATTGTGTGTCATCGCTGCCACATAAAATAATCTTGTCTTGTTAATTATAATTTTCTGTATAGGAGTCAGACCTGGCAGGAGAAAATAGATGCTTTTTCCTGACTTGCTTATGGATCACAAATACTCGGTTTTAGAATAATCGGAGACAGGCTGTTGCAGTCAGGTTTTTGCTAGGCTCATGGCACGTTTGAAGGAAGTGGAAAATTGGTAGGTGAGGTGCAAAGAGAAGCCTAAAACTAACTTAAGCCCTGGTACATAGTGTGTACCTGCCAGCCAAGAAGTTTGTTCTGGAAGGAAGCTTTAACTTCTACTATGATATCTGTTTATGTGAATCAACTACTACTCTTGATAATTCTTGAAGGACCTGGTGGTGCTGGAGCATGTCCAGAGAAGGGCAACGGAGCTGGGGAAGGGTCTGGAGCACAAGTGTGCTGAGTTCCCGGCTGAGGGAACTGGGGGTGTTGAGCCTGGAGAAAAGGAGGCTGAGGGGAGACCTTCTGGCTCTGTCCAAGTCCCTGCAAGGAGGGTGGAGAGAGGTGGGGGTGGGTCTGTTCAACCAAGGACCAAGGGACAGGACAAGAGGAAATGGCCTCCAGTTGTGGCCAGGGCAGTTGAGATGGGATGTGAGGAAGAATTTCTTTGCTGAAAGGGTTCTGAGGCATTGGAAGGGGTTGCCCAGGGCAGTGGTGGAGTCCCCATTGCTGGAGGGATTTCAAAGTCGTGTAGACACAGTGCTGAGGGACATGGGTTAGTCAGGGACTTGTCAGTGTTGGGTTAATGATTGGAATCGATGATCTTCAAAGTCTTTTCTGTTCTAGGCATTTCTGGCATTCTGTGACCCTGTGACCCCGTAGGTCACCTAGAGTGGAGCACAGTGGGGCCTGTGATACCATGTGCAGAAAGGACCATCTCAGAATACCATTCAGCAACTGAGGTTCTGCTTGATAAGATTCTGAATTAAAAGACAGTAGAAGGTGCTCCCAGCTGATCTGCAATGGGAAATACTTCTCCATATATGTCTATAGATGGTGAGCTGGAATATCAAGTTAAAGAGTGATTTATGAAAGAGCTGAGATTGAACCCATATCTCCAGAGGTTTGACTAAAGGTCTTGACTGTAATATTATTCTTCCTCCACTTAGGACCACTAGATTATGATGGTCGTTCTAGGGTGTTGGAGATTTTTGAAGTCAGTAATTCTGCAGACACTTCCAGTAGTCCACGATGTCTCCATTCTGAAGTGACGCTGAATCTGTCTGTATGGTCTGTAGACTCTATAGAAGGTAAATGACTCTTGAAAAAGGTGATTTATCACTGTGTTGTCCCTCTGGCTTTTCCAGCTGGAGAGGAGGAGAGTAATTGCAGGAAGGGGGAAGCAGTAAATTTGTGCCTTTGTAAAGCCAGAGTCCTGCTAATGTCTCTCTAGTTTGTGATTAGTGTCTTCCAAAAATAATTGTAGAGCAGTTGTTGTAAACGTGGTGAGAGCTCATGAAATGAGAAAAGTAATTGACAGGTGAAGGGAATATGAATCTCACTTTGTGAATTCCTCCAGAAAACAGGTGAACTTCACATGCTGGTTATGAGGGTCTGTCTTGACCCCTAAGCTTGGTGAATGGTGTCTCTGACTGTCTTTTGGGGATCTGCATTCCAGCCACTCCACACAACCTCTATGTAGACATTGGGTGTATTTTTTGCTTTCCTGGCAGAAATGAAGCACATAGTCATCAGAAAAAGTGAGCCAGAGCTGTCGTATTCTTGGAGGATGGGTAATGAGAACAGAGTTCTTAATTACAATGGCCCTTTACCACATGTAAACTGACCATCTGTTAGATGAGAGGACTTATAAAGAAGAGAGGAAGGATGTAGTGTGTGCCTCATGAGAATGCTGCTCACAGATACAACAGTAACAGGTGTTAGCCTGGAGGATTTTGGAAGTTTCATCTTATTACTCCTAGTAGCTGAGTTGTCCTTATGAAAGGAAGTTTCCACTTGCTTTCCAATAACGAGGGTTGTCCAAGCTGACCACAGTCTTCATGGTGAAGCCTGACATATTGTTTAGCACGTGCAGTCCTGTCACTTCAAAAAAACATTTTGTTTGAGGTTCTTGCACCAGAATAAAGGATTACCTTGCTGCTTTTGCACTCCATGGGAATGTGTGGTGTTGATGTCACACACAGAATCACACAGAATGGTGGGGGTTGGAAGGGACCTCAGGAGATCATCCAGTCCAACCCCCCTGCCAAAGCAGGTTCCCTACACCAGGTTGCACAGGAAAGTGTCCAGGTGGGCTTGAACATCTCCAGAGATGGAGACTCCACACCCTCTCTGGGCAGCCTGTCCCAGGGCTCTGGAACCCTCACAGGAAAGAAGTTTTTCCTCATATTTCAGTGGAACCTCCTGTGCTCAAGCATGAGCCCATTGCCCCTTGTCCTATTGCTGGGCAATGCTGAAAAGAGTCTGGTCCCGTCCACTTGACACCTGCCCTTTAGATATTTATAAACACTGATAAGGTCCCCTCTCAGGCTGCTCTTCTCCAGGCTGAACAGACCCAGCTCAGCCTTTCCTCATACGGGAGATGTTCCAGCTCCTCATCATCTTTATGACCTCCACTGGACTCTCTCCAGAAGTTCCTTCTCTCTCTTGAAGTGGAGAGCCCAGAACTGGACACAATATTCCAGATGTGGCCTCACCAGAGCAGAGTAGAGGGGGAGCAGAACCTCCCTCGACCTGCTGGCCACGCTCTTTTTAATGCACCCCAGGAGACTGTTGGCCTTCCTGGCCACAGGGCACACTGCTGGCTCATGGCCAACCTGCTCTCCACCAGCACACCCAGGTCCTTTTCCTCAGAGCTCCTCTCCAGCAGGTCAGCCCCAACCTGTATTTGTGCCTGGGGTTATTCCTCCCCAGATGAAGGACTCTACACTTGCTCTTGTTGAACCTCATCAGGTTCCTTTCCGCCCAAATGTCATTGGAAAGGAGTTTTGGGAAGTAATGAATAGTACTTTTCAAAGAAAGTGCTCTGAGTTTTGTGCAATGAAATTTATGGATATTGTAACACCAGGCTGTCATGCACACACATGGCCTGCTAAAGTTCTGAAGATTGCAGAAGTGAAGAGTGAACGCAATGCAACCATTCTGCCTAGAAATCAATCCAAGAAGGTAGATAGCCATCATTTTAATAAAATATTTGTTAGCATTATTGTTCATGTTTTTATGAAATCAAATGAAATTATCCAGTTAGTTTAACAAATAGCTACATGGTTGTGTTTGCGTGTGCACATGAAGATTCTGCGTGCAGTAGTGTAATTGTATAGTAGTGTAATAGTCATGTTACTCTAAGAGTAGCTAGCCTCTTTTTACTTAAATTCCTAATAATTCAGGACTGAGGGAAGGTAAAATTTACCTTCAGCTGTTTTGCTTCCTACTGAAGTAAGGGCATTTCTCTGAGAATGCTGACACTTTATGCCCAGCGTCATGCTGCATAGAAGCTCTTTACTTTGCTACCTGTGGTTAGTGAACACATACAGGTAGCTTGTTCCCTGAAAAGTCCATGATGATTCCCTCTCTTACCCTCCTCTACTGTTTCCAGCCGTGCATAAGGGTAAGTCATGCCAAGCTTATGTTTCCTGGTTGATTTGTCTATTTTTTGCTTTTCGATGTTGTTTTCTGTTGAAATTGTTTCTTAGTGGCCAAGATTTATTTTTAACTTATTTATGTAAACTTTTTTGATCTGATTAATAATATGATAGGAATCTACTGTATCCTTGTTTGCCAAAGGTCTTTGGCTATACTCACTTGCTAACTCTTAATTGGAACTGTTGTACTAAGACCTTTCTTGACCCTTGGTTAGGACCAATACCTGTTGTTGCTGAAGAAAATGAAAGAAAACTTCTATATATCTAAGCACTTAAGCAGTATTGTGCCATGGGGGGAAAACAACTTTCCATCATGACAACTGATCCTGATGTTTACTGAAGTAGGAGATTTCATTGCCCATATCTTAGGAAGCATAGCTGCACGTTAATACATTTCATATTCTTTTTCTGTGTTTGTGCACCTGATCCTAATTGATCTCAAGGAAAAGCAAGGCTTTTTAATTTCCATTTTGCATATTTTATTCAGTCCTCTTATTGCCAAAAGTAATATTAAATACTCTAGAGAGAAGGTCATTTATCAGGAAGAGGAGGTTTGGGGACTGGTGAAGAACTAGCTTATCTTTACATTATGAAATCACAGTGTCAAAATTAGGTTGCTGTTTAATGTCTCTGTGTAACTGGCTGAGAAACGTACAGAAAAATTGAGGTAGCAAAGAGTACGTTTGTGATGAACCAGGGAAGAGCACTTGGTGTTCTGGGTTGATACTGGTCTAGTGCACTGCTAAGGGATGCACTGATGCTGAAAGTCACTCATGTGGATCAGTGAAGGCACTTTTCTCAAATCTATGTAAAAATGATGCCTGACATAGTGTTTGGGGGCCATCTAGCAGATGGTGGGATTATTTCCTTTGGAGGAGAGGCAAAACAGCCTTCCTGGACACTTTTCAGAAGCGTTGGAGTGCTAATCCGGGCATCCTAGCCAAGACAAGTTAGGGTAATTATGTGCTGCCTTCTTAAATTCCTCATGGTGTCCAAGTGGGCAGACTATTCTTCAATTCATGGCCCAAATGCAGTGTCACAATGAGGTATTGTCCCTGCTGTTCCTTGTGCTGGTTACGTGGATCTTACCCAGTGCTACTGCCATGGCTTTTACCACTGTTATTATTGTCCTCTTATTATGTCTTGAAGGTTGTAGGAAAAGATGATATCTTTATTTGACCAAATAACATAGCTGGAGAAAAAAGACCTAATATAAGTGCGTGCCAGAAAAATGTATATGGACTAATAGAGACCTGGACCTGTTTGTGCAAGGTGGTGTAAATGCAGAGTTACAGGCAGGGCCTGTTCTGGGAGCTTAGACGCTCAGAAGATGAGGCAGGTGAAGGGATAGAAGTGTGCAAGCAGCATTAATGATGGGATGACAGGTAGAACTTCTGCTGGTGAAACAGGAACGGAATTCACTCTGGAGGTGATGAGTTAGTTCACGAGATATAGGAAGGGAGAAATATGTAGAAGAGATGGGACTTCTTAGAATCATAGAATGACAGAATGGTTTGGGTTGGAAGGGACCTGAAATCTCATCCAGTTCCAACCCCCCTGCCATCAGCAGGGACACCTTCCACCAGACCAGGTTGCTCAAAGCCTCATCCAGCCTGGCCTTCAACACTTCCAGGGAGGAGCAGCCACAGCTTCTCTGGGCAACCTGGGACAGGGTCTCACCACCCTCACAGCCAAGAATTTCTTCCTCACATCTCATCTCCATCTCCCCTCTTCCAGTTAAAAGCCACTGCCCTTCATCCTGTTACTCCCTGCCCTTGTCCAAAGTCCCTCCCCACCCTTCCTGGAGCCCCTTCAGGTACTGGGAGGCCACTAGAAGGTCTCCCTGGAGCCTTCTCTTCTCCAGGCTGAACAGCCCCAACTCTCTCAGCCTGTCCTCACAGCAGAGGTGCTCCAGCCCTCGCATCATCCTCGTGGCCTCCTCTGGACTCACTCTGGCAGGTCCATGTCTTTCTGATGTTGGTGGCCCCAGAACTGGACAGAGTATATACCATGTTCATGTGCCCCTAGGCCAAAGAAAAGGGGAAAACTGGGTAGAGCAGAGATTAGCGGGTTGTGGAAGCTGGTGTTCAAGCAAGTAGAGCAAGCAGCTGATGAGAACAAGGGAAGAAACTTTCCAAACAGAACTCTGTGTGACCATCTGTGTGACCTATTTTTCCTACTCTGGAATGATCTGGGACTCATTCTCTTTGCTTGGCCTCTGGGTCTAGGTTCGTGGTACCCAGTTCTGCATGGCTTGGGGTGAGTGTGGAAGACTATTGCATAGTGTCTATGGACACAAAAGGTTGAATAGGACTTTGTTCCAGAGCATATATTTAAATGCTTTCGGGAACACATTCCCGCCTTGGCTTCTTCACTCATTTTCCACTGAACGTTGCACGTGCACATGGGGTGGAATGGTGCTGCAATGGAGCATCTCACGTAACTGGAGATCACTATGGTCAGTGCAGCTACTCAGCCACTAATTAAAATGGTGCAGAGCTTTTTAAGGAGCTTAAATGAGCCAGCTTGCTGTGCTTTGTCTTTGAAAGCAAGGAGAAAAGGGCTCTTAGCTTCAGATTAGTGCTGCTACTTTGAGAGGAATATTCTCCGATTGGAAAAGTCTTGAGAAGAGAAGCTGGGACTGTTCTCCAAACCACCTGCTTGCAGAATGGCTCTCTTCCAGCTACTGTGGAGATCTCACTGTTTGTGACAGTTATTCCCTGCATAACTTGTTGACTTTTGTTCTTTTAGTGACCAAATATAAAAAGCCAAAGTAGTTCGGCCAATCATTTTGGGCAAACCACAGCAACTGGCCTACACATGGCCCAGCAGTAGGTGTAAGATCTCTCACTGGCTTCTGATGGCCCCCATACCTAGATGAGCACAAGTGACATTTGAAATAGCCTAGCCTGAGGAACAGAGTAATTCTTTACTTGTTGTAGTACTTGTGCTGAACAACGAGAGCTCAGCACATTTTTCTTAATGCTCTTCTTGTCGAAAACCAAACCCCTGCCAGAATGCACAGGTCTACTACATCTATTTTTTGACTGCTGAGTGAAAGTAAATGTTGTATTTTATCTACCTATGTTCTCCTTATGGAGAGGACCCATCCTAGCAAATTATGGGTTTATTTCCTTGGTTGAGAGGCAAACCAGCGTATTTTCACTACTTCAGCTACTCAGACTCTGGTTTTGGGTTTTTTTAATGATTCTTGTCCTCAGTTCTGATTCCTTATTTGGCTCATGACTGAACAGCTGAACGTGACCACCCAAGAGAACAATTTTCTACTTGTTTGTGTTGTGCAAACGTTAAGGTTTAAACTTTTAGAAGGATATATTGGGTTGTAATCTTTATGGTGTTTCTTGGCTTAGTGAGCAGAGATACAGAGAATGGAAAAAGAGGAGGAGAGATGTGTTCTTATAAATAGGGGGTTTTGGTTGGTTGGGTTTTGACTCTGCTCATAGTGTTCTGACTAAATTAAGCAAGGAAGAGTCTCTTAAAGTTACTAAAAAAATAATCAAGTTCTATTAAACCCTCACAGTAATGCATGCTCATTTTGAGCTGTTTGTTTCATCAGCATTTGCCTGATGTGGTTTTGCTGTTCTTTATCCAAAATAAATTCCTTCTCTTTGTGTAGTAGCTAATTTTTCTTATGAAGTGTGTGTAGCACTGTATGGATAGATACGAGACATCTAGTGATGTTAACTTCTTTGACTAAATTAAAGCTCCATTTGAAACCAGCAAGATGGATGAGATGACTTGGCCAGCAAATGATGATAGCAATATAGCAGTTAGAGTTGGAAAAGTTTCAATATTGCCAAATATCATGACTCCAGCCACTCAAGAGTTATCTTAAAGCCTTGATCCCAGAGTCCTGTGATTATTCAACATGCTAGCTGAAAAGAAACTAAACCAAAAAACTAGACAAAGCCCTGACAGCTTTGGAGAAAAATTTGAAAGCAGGAGTCAAAAGGTATAAGGGGAAAAATAAAGACAGATAAAGAACTCAGAATATATTACTTAATAAAAAAATAAGTTTCTTTGTTTTGATTAGTTGTTTTTTTAAAGAAAAACCCTCTTAAACATGAATGTTAGAGGGACTGTAAATTTTTATGGTAAACGGAGGAAGCAAAGAGTGAAAGGGGAAGTGTGAGTTTGGAAAGCTGGTAGTCACACCATTGTAAGAACAGGAATTGGCATAAAGTTGGAAGTGAGAGAGGCTTCTCTTACAGTAACTTACAACTGGAAGACTTAGAGGAGTAAGTCCTTCCATTGACTGATTATGCTCAAGTTCTTTGTATTTTCAGTGGGAGCTGGGTGATGACTCAGCACTTGACTGTCTTCTCTTCAAATTGATCCATTTAGTGAGAGAGCTGAAAGGGGCGTTACAAGTTGAGGGCATTCTCAGCACTGGTGAGGCCACAGCTCAAGTGCTGGGTTCAGTTTTAGAGGAGTGAGGAGCCCCTGACTCCAAGAAGGACCTGGAGGTGCTGGAGCGTGTCCAGAGAAGGGCAGCAGAGCTGGGGAAGGGTCTGGAGCACAAGTGTGCTGAGTTCCCGGCTGAGGGAACTGGGGGTGTTGAGCCTGGAGAAAAGGAGGCTGAGGGGAGACCTTCTGGCTCTATCCAAGTCCCTGAAAGGAGGGTGGAGAGAGGTGGGGGTGGGTCTGTTCAACCCAAGGACCAAGTGACAGGACAAGAGGAAAAGGCCTCCAGTTGTGCCCAGGGCAGTTGAGATTGGATGTGAGGAAAAACTTCTTCACTGAAAGGGTTCTGAGGCATTGGAAGGGGTTGCCCAGGGAGGTGGTGGAGTCCCCATCCCTGGTGGGATTTAACAGACGGGCAGACGAGGTGCTTAGGGACATGGTTTAGAGGTGGAATTGGTAGTGTTGAGTTTATAGTTGGACTCGATGATCTTAAAGGTCTTTTCCAACCACTATGATTCTGTGATTCTGAGTGAGGGATTTAATACAAAAAAGCGAATTAAGGACTCTAGAGGTTCAGAATTTATAGAACGGTAAGTTGTTCCTGCTTGGAATGGTGAGGCACCAGTTTTAGCTCTGGAGGAGACACCAAAGCGATATACTCCAAAGCAGATTTTATCAAGCACTGTCTGGAAGTGATTCCTCATTCTTATTAGTTGTTCTGTGATTTGAAATTGCAGTGCTGGTTTCACTTGGAGGTTTTGGGAGAATGGTTCTGCCTATTTGTGCATGACAACCGTGCTTTGCTCGTCATGGGTGCTACCACCCACAACCAAGCAGTAATGTCAATAAAGCAGAATTTGTTTTCTCTTTCTCTTCTCACAACAAAATTTCTTACAGAAACCAGCACAGACTGTGCCATCACCTGTGCTGTGTTACTTTAGAAGTCTGTTTCACAAAAAGAGCAAACACTTAGTCAGCACATTCCATGCTGACTAAGAGAATACCAGGGAATAGAGATGTATAGAACAGAAAATATCAGAGATTTCTAGAATAGCAAATACCAAAGATGCATAAAATAGATAATGTAAAGAGAAAGATGTATAGGGAAGATGTATAGAGGATCGAGACTTGAGCTGTATTGAATAGAGAATACCAGATGTAGAGCTCGTCTCTCAGACACATTAGTAGCATCTTGAAAGGGAAGTCTCTTAAAAGACATGAAATTTTAAATAAAGTTCTGAATATCTTCATGAGGTTTTTATGTTCAGCTATATCATGAGCTACTTCTGTTTCTGATTTTCTGCACTTTTGAATATTTCTGAATTAACAGGGAGATGAAATTTGTTGCAAGCCATAGTTGCTCAATGTGTACTTTACTAAGTGAGACGTCTCTGTTACTTCTCTCTCTGGAAGACCTTCTCATTCCATCATTAGGAAGGAACTCCATTGCCTAGTATCTAAAGCATATACTTCAGGATAGCTGCTTTGTAGCTCTGAAATACTTCAAGATCAACCATTGCCTGGGATTAATTATGTGGCCAGAAGCAAGTGCTGGGAGATCCAGTCCCCAGCTGCAGAAAGGAGCAAGCTACCATATTAATGGTGACACGCCCGAGGGACGGGATGCCATCCAGAGGCACCTTGACAAACTGGAGAAGTGGGCCCATGTGAACCTCCTGAGGTTCAACACAGCTGAGTACGAGGTCCTGCATCAGGGTTGGGGCAACCCCTGGTATCAATACAGTCTGGGGATGAAGAGATTGAGAGCAGCCTTGAGGAGAAGGACTCAGGGGCACTGGGGAATGAAGAGCTGGACGTGAGCCGGCAACGTGCACTCACAGCACAGAGGCCAATAACCGTGTCCTGGGCTGCATCCAGAGCAGCGTGGGCAGCAGGGTCAGGGAGGGGATTCTGCCCCTCTGCTCCGCTCTCCTGAGACCCCACCTGCAGTGCTGCCTCCAGTGCTGGGGCCGCCAACAAGGAAAGACATGGACCTCTTGGAGAAGGTCCAGAGGAGGCAGGCCGCAAAAATGATCAGAGGGCTGGAGCAGCTCTGCTGTGAGGACAGGCTGAGAGAGTTGGGGCTGTTCAGGCTGGAGGAGAGAAGGCTCCATGGGGGGTCTTCTCGTGGCCTTTCAAAACTGGAAGTGGGGCTGTAAAGAAGATGGGGACAGACTTTTTAGCAGAACCTGTATGACTTCTGTGATATCTGCTCAGAAAAGGGTCTTCTGATCAGATCGGTTTGTGAGAACCATTGTGTGACCCCGTCCTGTATCTCATGTATGCAGGGATAGGTGTCAAAGCCTTGTTCCAGAATTTGGAGGTGTGATAGTCCTTCAGACAATGTTTCACAAGGCTAAAGTAAAACTTTTCCTGGTATTTAAACAACTTTAGAGGAGGATGAGCTTTTAGACAATTTCAGAAAGAGCTGAAATATGAACTGCCTTAAATCAGCCTTTTGTCTGTCTTGGGTGCTGTGTACTAGACTTTGGGAAGCATTTGAGTAAGACGGTGTTGCCAGGGGAAGGGGCTGAGGTATTTTTTCTACCTTCTTGAAATGCCAATTCCCTTCTATTCTTCTGTGTTGAAGTCTTCAGTATCGGTGACAAGTTAACTGACTGCTTGCCTTAGTGTAAGCAGGTTTTTGGCTGCAGAACAGGGGAGTTTGGGTTCTGTCAAACAAGACTCCTCCACCTGTCCATCCCACCCTGATGGTGGTCCAGACAGAACTGGTTGAGGTCATCTCTTTGTTTGTTCATCTCCTGATATTGCTGATTAGATGTTCAAAAGCTGCCAGTTGCTGTTGGCAACATGGGGACTGAGATGGGCCAGCTGGGAATTTTTTCAGTCTGTTTCAAACTGTTGACCTAGATAAGGTGAAAGATGGAATATCCCTTGGCCAGCCCGTCATCCCTGGAGCCATCTGGCTCCTTCCCATCCCTGCACGTTTGCATTTATAGTTCAGATTCTGAAAGACTGGATAGTGCTTTGGTTTTGTGGCTGCATGCGCTAAATGGATAAAACAAAATCCATTTAGGAAGTGACTTTCTTAAGAACCTCATTTAAACTTACATGAGATCTGTCTCCTCCAGTTATGGCTGAACTTCTGGTGTCCTGTTGATACATTTTTCTTTTAAAGGAAGATTAGAAGTGATACATGAGCAAGGAACTCATGTATATTGTACAGCACATAGACAGTGTCTTGCACAGCTCAAGGAAGAGTTTGTGAGTATTTTTGTTTGTAGTTCCTCAGTTGCCAATGAGTTTGCAATTTTCCAGCAAGCATTTTAGTCAAAGTCTGGTAGAACCACTAAGTCCCCCATTGTAGTGGGCACTACAAATAAAAGCCAAGGGGAACAGATGAGAGAATTGGAGGGATAAAGGTAGGGAGACTCATAGGTTGAGATAAGGACAATTGAATAATTAGAGTAAAATAAAATTAAAATAGTAATGATAATAATGATAACAAATATATATCTATATATATATGAGTGATGCACAATACAATTGCTCACCACCTGCTGACAGTGATCCCGGAGGAGTGAAAAGGAACTCTGAAACCAAAACCCCAATCCTGGAAGAGTGAGCTTGAGCGTTTCCCAAGAGAATCCCCGCTTTCTGGTCAACTCTCATTAATATACTGAACATGATGTGATATGATATGGAATATCTCATTGGTATATCCAAATGCCAATTCTAGGTTCTGTTAATTACTACACTTTCCCCCTCCCAGTCCTTTGCACTCAACTACCCAAACACAATGTCCTTGCACCTTATCAACATTCTTCTCATAACAAATCCCACACTGAAACCAAATCACAGTGCTGTTCTATCTACTAAGAAGAAAATTAACTCTATCGTAGCAAAACCAGGACACCAGGCATCTTTACAATTTTAAGTGTTGAATTGATTTCATGCAGTGGGTTTGGGAAAGAAGAAAGCAGATTGTGTTTGGAAGAGAAAGGTGTCAGTAGTTGCTTAGGTGAACCCTACATGTTCAAAACATGATAAAGGAGTTTTTACAGCTGAAGTAGGGAGGTGGAGGGTTTTGTCGGGATGTGTTGCCAGTAAAAGTGTGGAATGATGTGAAAGCACCATGTGACCATTTATAAATAAAAATGCAAACAGAAGCAATTCTTTACAAAAAAACAGAATCCATCATCCAATACTGAGTGGTAGAAGCAACTCTCTTGCTTTTATGTTGAGAGTTGTTTCATTAGTCTGTGTTGCCACATCAATTACTTCTGCATTTAGAATTAGGATCTAATTAATTGGAAAATTAAGTGCCTTGCAGTCATTGCCTGCTTAGAGTGCAGCAACAGCAGCTTCTTCTTCTGATACAAAAATGACGGTCATAGGAAATGTGCTTTTTTATTTCTTTTGGTTTTTTTCACTCTGATAGGTTTTTGGTGGTGTTGGTTTTGGTTTTTTTGGTTTTTTTTTTGAGGGATCTTGGCTCCTGCATTTCTGGAGGACAGCTTTCTCTGTCTGCTAGGTCCGTAGAAGAAGATACTCCCTCCCTCTCCAGTAGAATAATAAAAATCACAGAATGGTTTGGGTTGGAAGAGACCTTTAAAGCTCATCCAGTTCAACCCCCCTGCAGTGAGCAGGGACACCTTCAACCAGATCAGGTTCCTCAGAGCCCTGTCCAACCTGACCTTGAATGTTTCCAGGGATGAGGCTTCTACCACCTCTCTGGGCAACCTGGGCCAGGGTTTCACCACCCTTGTAAAAAATTTCTTCCTTACATCAGTCTAAATCTCTCCTCTTTTAGTTTAAAACCATTTCTCTTTGTCCTGTCACTACAGGCCCTGCTAAAAAAGTCTGTCCCCATCTTCTTTATAGCCTCACTTCCAGTTTTGAAAGGCCACAAGAAGACCCCCCATGGAGCCTTCTCTTCTCCAGGCTGAACAGCCCCAACTCTCTCAGCCTGTCCTCACAGCAGAGCTGCTCCAGCCCTCTGATCATTTTTGCGGCCTGCCTCCTCCGGACCTTCTCCAAGAGGTCCATGTCTTTCCTGTGTTGGGGGCCCCAGAGCTGCAGGCAGCACTGCAGGTGGGGTCTCAGGAGAGCAGAGCAGAGGGGCAGAATCCCCTCCCTGGCCCTGCTGCCCACGCTGCTCTGGGTGCAGCCCAGGACACGGTTATTGGCCTCTGGGCTGTGAGTGCACGTTGCTGGCTCACGTCCAGCTCTTCATTCCCCAGTGCCCCTGAGTCCTTCTCCTCAAGGCTGCTCTCAATCTCTTCATCCCCAGACTGTATTGATACCAGGGGTTGCCCCAACCCCAGTGCAGGACCTCGTACTCAGCTGTGTTGAACCTCAGGAGGTTCACATGGGCCCACTTCTCCAGTTTGTCAAGGTCCCTCTGGATGGCATCCCGTCCCTCAGGCGTGTCAACCACACCACTCAGCTTGGTGTCATCTTCAAACTTGCTGAGGGTGCACTCGATCCTACTGTCTGTGTCATTGATGAAGATATTCAATAGCACTGGTACCTGATGCACTTTGAGACTCCCCTTTTGGAACTCTTCTGAGCAGCTCCATGTGTTCTTCCCTGGCAGCAGGGGTTTGCTGAGCAGATGCATCTGTCTCCATCTGTGGCTTTGCATTAGCTGTGTCTCCTGCTGTCCAGAGCATCTCTGCAACTTTGCAGTGCCTGGCAGATCCAGTGTGGTGCCGGGCTTATGTTCAGATGTGTATCTCACAGACAACGGAATTGCTGAGACCTCTGTTATGGATAAGGCAAAAATTCAGAAGCCTAGCACATCTCTTAGAACCATGCTGACAATTAGGAAGCTGGCAGGATTTATAATAAGCCATTCATTTGTGTGCTGGACACATTTGCTTAGGTGTGGATGACAAGGTGTCAAAATCTAATTTTATTGGGAGTGGTTTTTTGACCTTGTTGCCTGTTTGTCAGATGTATGCACTTGCAAGCATCACAGGTTTAAACATAAAGTGTCTCGCCTTCTGAACCAGAAACTACTAAATATAGTGTATTTCTCTTGGTTTTGTTGGCCTGACAGTGCACTGGAGACTTGATCTGTGCTGTTATATAAGCATAGAAGGGTTTGGGTTGGAAGGGACCTTAAAGCTTATGCAGTTGCAACCCCCTACCATGAGCACTACCACTTTCCACTAGACCAGGTTGCTCAAAGCCTCATCCAACCTGGCCTTCAACACATCCAGGGAGGAGCAGCCACAGCTTCTCTGGGCAACTTGGGCCAGTGTCTCACCACCCTCTGGGTGGAAAATTTCTTCCCAATATCTCACCTAATTCTCCTCTCAGTTTAAAACCATCTCCCCTTGTCCTATCACTATCTGCCCATGGAAAATGTCGTTTTTCCTCCTGTTTAGAAGCTCCCTTCAAGTACTGGAAGGCCGCAGTGAGGTCTCCCCAGAGCCTTCTCTTCTCCAAGCTGAACAAGAGAGGTGCTCCAGTCCTCTGATCATCTTCCTGGCCTCCTCTGGACCCACCCCAACAGCTCCACATCTTTCTTGTACTGGGGGCTCCAGGCCTGGATGCAATATAAGTGCTTTGTTACATTATATGGAGAGATTAATCTTAGAAAATCTTACATCAAGGAATTATCACTTGCTTGTTCAACATCCTACTCTTCTGTCATGCTTTCATGACACAGTGGTTGGAGATTTTAGTGCCATTTCCACTGTAAGGCCATATGTGAAAAGCTTGTAATGTCAAGCAATAGCTCTCTCATGTCTACACTTTTTAACCTTGCAGAAGGAAGAACCTGCCAGTCATCTGCAGTTCTGGTTGTATTGCCTAACAGTGAGGGACATGGCAATAAAGCCACCGTTACTCAGCAAGTGTCTTCCTATGCTGGGCGAATGACGGAAAGCACAATGTCATGGGTGCTCACATCCACGGCTTTAATGTATAGAAATCTACAGACAGATCTCTGTACTTGTTCTCTCTTAATTTGCTCACGTTTGGCTGAAATAGTGACTTTAACAGTTTGATTTATAGTGCTGCAGTTTTGCTTACAAATTGGTGACATTATTGTGCGAAGTCTGTGTTTGCAATCGATGCAGAGTGATGCAGTGTGCTCGGAGTTTAAAGGCATTAACAAGAGAAATGTGCTAGAGCAGCAACACTTGGCGCAAACACAAGCAATTACAGCTATATTCCATGTCCATTTCCAAGTTAATTTGAACAAATTTTTACTGTATAGGTTCTTAAGACTTTTAAAGTTGGTTACTAAGGAAAGAGGGATGAAAAACACCAGGCTGAGCTATCTCGATGAACCATCTTGCAACAGCATTTTCTTCAGAATGAGCGTGCTGCCTGTCTGGCCTCCAGGTGCAGTTTTTCAAATACCGGTCTCCATTTATTGGCTGCTTCATTTGGTTTAAAGTGTAATAAAGTATAAAGTTGAGACTTCTTAGGAGGTTATGTTTTGTGTCACAGAACCCCAAAACTGCCTGGATTGGAAAAAACCTTGAAGATCATCGAGTCCAATCATGAACCCAACACTGACCAGTCCCCACTGACCCATGTCCCTCAGCACTGTGTCTACACGACTCTGAAATCCCTCCAGGAATGGGGACTCCACCACTGCCCTGGGCAACCCCTTCCAATGCCTCAGAACCCTTTCAGCAAAGAAATTCTTCCTCACATCCCATCTCAACTGCCCTGGGCACAACTTGAGGCCATTTCCTCTTGTCCTGTCCCTTGGTCCTTGGTTGAACAGACCCACCCCCACCTCTCTCCACCCTCCTTGCAGGGAGTTGCAGAGAGCCAGAAGGTCTCCCCTCAGCCTCCTTTTCTCTTGTTGAGCCTCCAGGCTCAACACCCCCAGTTCCCTCAGCCGGGAACTCATCACACTTGTGCTCCAGACCCTTCCCCAGCTCCGTTGCCCTTCTCTGGACACGCTCCAGCACAGTTTGGCCCTGTCTTGCTCCTGTTCACCTTTTTTGCAACTGTATTGTAGACAAATATGATCAGTTGTATTTGCTGTACTGACATTCCCAAGCTCTGCTGACAATTGACTGCTAACAAAACAAGTTGCTCAGTCTAATAGAGATTGTCCGCTCCTCCTGTAATGAACAAAGACAGTAAGTGCAGTTGCATGATTTTGATGACTGTCAGCAGTGATTTGGTAAATTAATATGATGTATGCACTTGAAGTATTTTCCCCTAAAGGTTTTATTTTTTTTTCAGCTGCTTAGGCTGCTTATAGAAGGAAGTTTAGGGTACAAGGAATGAGAACGTGCTGTTACATCTCACTTTCTCTGAAGGTACTTGTGGATCTTCAGTGAATATAGAAGATAATATATATGTTATAATGTATATTTAATAATATATATAATATATATAAATAATATATATATAATAATAAACGGGAACTGCAAATCCATGGAGGTAGTGGAAGGCTTCTGGAGTGGGTGCTGAGTGAGTGGACATTGCTGGTACTGTTGCATTTTAACTGGCAAGGTGTAAAGTTGACTATGAGTATTTCTGCTCCTGATAGGAAAGAAGCAAGGGAATGGTGCAAGTGGAATTTCACTTGTAACCTCCTGCCAGGTATCAAGTAAAGGTATAAGAAGGGTTTTCATGAAAGTGCTGAACTAGATGGTAGCTTAGACTAAAGGGTCTGTGTTCTTCAGCTGATGTCATAGCACAGTTCTCTGATGCATGACAGACAGATAGTGGCAGCTGTCACAAAGCATTTCATTTTAGATTTGGCCTGATTCCAAAATCAATTTGCCCAGCTGTGTATCTATACACCTTCAGGTTGAGGAAATGTTAAAAGTCAAAGTTACTTTATCACTCTATGAGTTAATTACTCACTTTGAGTGTGCACATATACGTGCATTATGACTGTAGTATTAGGTTGAAGTTATGCTGCACAGCAACTCCAATTATTTTGTTTTAAAGATAAAGAAATTTTCTCTGTAGATGAATAGGAAGTTAAAAATGTGAATGTCAAATTTATAGACTTAAAACTAAGTCAAGATGTCAACCTTTTACTACCTTTTTTTCACTGCTAGAATTTCTTTCTCTCTTCAGTCTCTTTCAGTTGGAGGAAAAACACCTTGCTTGTTACTCCTAGTATTGATTGATGCCAGGTACTGTAAAAATGTCATTAATGTCATGTGTTAACACTTGAGGAAAAAATAAAAGGGTTTTGTCTTGATCTTTGAAAAAAAAATTGCCATTATTGCTATGGTACCCTACATGTAGTTGCTAGTTTTCTTGCAGCACTGTTTCTTGATTCTGATGTCCTCTCCAGGGGTGAAAAGCTACTTGGAAGTTCAGGTGAAAATATCCTCCTACACACATTAATAACAACATTTTAGTATCACTTTACGCTTCCATAGAGCCTTTCCTCATGGGATTTTGACGTGCTTACTGTAAGAATATTTGGCATTTTGAACGAGCTGCTTCCCCTGTCTGAGAATTACACTCTCTTTAAAAGTAAGAGAGGTGGGCAACACTATTGAACTCAAGTGGACAGGGTCACACAGCAAGTGGCTGGCCATTGAATAGCAACACCAGAGCTGGGTGTGCTAACAGTTGGTAGTGTTAAGAACTAAAGCCAGAAGCTGAGATGGACTTCAAGGTAACTTGCTCAAAGTCTTATCCTGCTGAAGTTATGATACATTTCATATATTGTGCACTCGAGAAAACTGCAGAGCGTTAATAAACACAATGAGCCTGTTGCTGTGAAAGGGGAAGGTGAAGGATATTAAAGTTCATGTGAGTGTAACTTTGTGAAGGAAAGAACTGTAACATTCTATTGCGTCAGAAGTATGGTATCACTCTGTTCTGCAGCCTCCTAAGGTTTGCTGGAGAGTGTTAATAAAATGGTAGCAGTGTTCCACTAGTGCATCAAAAGGATGTGTGGAGTACTGCAAGACTCATTGAATCATAGAATGTTGTGAGTTGGAAGGGATCTACCAGGATCATCCAGTCCAACTCCTGTCCCTGCACAGGACAAGCCCAACATTCAGACCATGTCCCTGAGGGCACATGTTGGCCAAATGCTGCTGGAATCTTGTCAGGCTTGGTGCCATGAGCACCTCCCTGGGGAGCCTGTGCCAGTGCTCCACCACCCTCTGCCTCAAGAACCTTTTCCTCATGGCCAACCTCAACATCCCAAGAAATTAAAGGATGATGCACATTCTTTTATTAAAGAATGCATGTAGGGAACTGTGGTGGTTTAACCACAGTAGGACCATGCAGTCTTGCACTTACCCAGTGAGATGCAGTGGGGGGTCACAACAGAGGGGCACAGGATTAGGATGAAAGACATGGACTACTCACTCACCAGTTATGGTCACAGGCAAAACAGACTCAACTTGGGGAAGAAAAATCAATTTAATTAGTTGCCATTCATTTGAGTAGACAGAACAACCACATCTGACAACACCTTCCCCCACCCCTCCCTTCTTCCTGGGCTCAAATCACTTTGTTCCCCATTTCTCTCCCTTCTCCCCCAGCAGCACAGGGGACAGGGAATGGGGGTTCAGTCAGATCACCTCAGCCACTCTTTGCAGCATGGAATTCCAGGAACAGAGTGTTCCAATGCAAGCTTCCCATGAAGTCACAGACCTCTTCAGGCTCAGCTCCTGGCTCTGGCATGGGGACATTTACGGGCTGTAGACTCACTCCCGCTCTGGCAGCGAGCGACTCTCTTGAGGTCTCAATTCAGTCACACCTGCCCTCAGGCTCAGCTTTTCTGCCCCAGCATGGAGTCCACCATGGCCTACACATGGGGATCTGCTCCACTGTTGAACCTCCATGGGCTGCAGGGGACCTCACTGACCTTCTCCTCCTCCATGCTGTTGGACTGGGTGTCTGAGATTCTCTGTTCTCCCCCTCCTCCTCCTTTCTCTTGCAACAAAGCTCTCTCTTTGTTTAGGCCAATGGTTGTCTTTTGTTCAGGTCAATGGCCTCTCCTCCAGGTTCTCTCCACCTTCTTCTTTTCAGGACAGTCCTTCCCCTCACCAATATAGATTTGTAGAGGCATTTCTCTGGTGCTCACTGGCCCAGCCTGGGGTGGGAGGTCTCTGCCTTGGAACCAGGGGAGCTTTTCGCTCTCACAGGGGTGGCCCTTCCCCCACTACCAAAAACGCCACTCCCCACCCTCCCCAAACCCAACAGGGGAACAGAAAGCACTTTTATCTTTTACATGAGTTCATGTATGAGAAAGGAGGCAAAAAAGGGATGACAGGGTCTCTCTCTGCTGCCATCACTCTTGTTGTGCCCAAATGTAGTAATTTCTTGAATCTGAAATGTCTACTGCTTGTGAACGTTTCTCCACAGCTGATGATGGGAAGAAAGGAGAGGGTCCAGGATACTCAGTTCTCCCGAAGAATGCAGTAAGTGATTCATCCTTTGCAGGGGCAGAGGCTGAAGGTGACACTGAATTGATAAATCCTGGTGAAAACTCTCATGCTAACTGTGTAGAAAAGTGTTGGAGGAAGATAAAAAAGATCTTTTATGGCTGAAGTCAGTTCTAGAAGCTTAACAAAGGGGAAGGTGAGGGTAAAGAGTTGCTAAAGGCAGTAGATGGTTAGAATCAATGATTCAGAGACCCTTGGGGTGCCTAAACAATCCAGAGATCTTTTTTGGGAAAATATGTACTGAAGCAAATAAATGCACTCAATAAATTTCTAAAATTTTCCTGATACACCAGATGTTGGAATCTGACAGTCTCGTATCACACACCGTAGTGGGCTGAGCTGATCTTGCAGTCTGTGCTGGAGCTGGGCATGGTGAAGTCTAGACTGGGTGATCCTAAAGGGAGCTATTTGCTGCAGGATTTGGTGTTGGGAATCAGCAGATGGTGCTCTGTGTTCCCATTCAGGAAGATAGTTCAATGTGCTGTACTGCACGAAGACAGAAGCTTCTGGTGAGAAGTTTGCTGAGATGATATGTTGGTTTTGCTTGCAGCTGGTGTATTTTCAAGGTAAATTTTTTTTGTCATCTCTGTAAGATTAAGTCCTTTTTTCATGTGTGTAATTTTCATTCAGAGGGTTTATGTATGTTCTTGACCTTTAAGCTTTCTCTGTCACAGGAAGGACCCAGAGAATAGTACCGGGTGCTAATCTTCAGCGCTACCATTTGGTACATGTGTTGTCTCAACAATAGATGTTTGAATTTTGATTTATGATGTATTAGAAGGGTTGGTTGGTCGACTTAATGGCTGGTTACACTACTGTCAAGTGTGTGAAAGGATCCCATATTCTACTATGAGGTAGCTCCTGCATAAGCTGATTTCTGTTTGGTGTGAAATGGGTATTCTGATGGTTTTCTGCCATTACAAAGTAGTATTTTTTGCAGGATGGTCTATCTGATGGGGAAAAGGGGAGACATTCAGTTACTGGTTGAATCCTTGTCTTTCTTGGGATAGCCTGAGATATATCATGCCCAACTCACACTGCTTCAAATTCATTGTGTGCCTCTGATCATTAATAAGCTACTTGAAGAGAAGCAGTGCACTTGAGAAGTACTGCTTGCAGCTAGCTTATGTGTATGATCACAAAATTGTGTAGAATCATTGTGTAGAATGATTTGTGTAGAATCATTAAGGTTGGAAAGGACCTCTAAGATCATTGTCCAGCCATCAACCCATCACCACTATACCCACTAAACCATGTCCTGAGTGCTATGTCTACATGTTTTTTGAACACCTCCAGGGATGAGGACTCTACCACTTCCCTGGGCAGCCTATTCCAATGATGAAAGCTCACAGATTTCTAAATCACATGCTGATTTCTTCATCCTCCAAGTTATAGCAAATGTTTGTTTGGTGCTGTTTCTACAATCCTTCTCATGACAGATTTGGTATGGACAGGGTGAGCCCACTTCAGGCACTTTCTCAGGCTTGCTGACAGGGTAAGAACTCAGGAAAGAAAAAGTCCATCAGACTTGTTCAGGCAGGCAACATGTGATATGTGCATGGTGCAGAAAGGTTTGCTGAACACCCACCAACAGACCTGCCCACTACATGTGTAAGTCATTGTGGTGGTTTCACCCACAACTAAGACCATGGGGTCCCACACTCACTCCCCCCGCCACTCGGTGAGATGGGAAAAGAAACACAACAAGGGGGTCATGGATTAAAAAATGAGGAAGGGGAGGACTCACTCACCAGTTATTGTCACAGGCAAAACAGACTCAACTTGGGGAAGAAAAATCAATTTAATTCATTCCCAATCAATCAGAGTAGGACAGTGAGACATAACAACCACATCTGACAACACCTTCCCCCACCCCTCCCTTCTTCCTGGGCTCCAATCACTTTGCTCCCCATTTCTCTACCTTCTCCCCCAGCAGCACAGGGGACAGGGAATGGGGGTTCAGTCAGTTCACCTCTGCTGCTCTTTCCAGCATGAGATCCCTCCTGTGGGGTAAAAGAGTCCAAGAACAAGATGTTCCAGAGCAAGCTTCCCATGGAGTCACGGACCTCTTCAGGCACAGCTCCTGGCTCCAGCATGGGGACATCCACTGTCTGCAGATGGGCCTCCGGTCCAGCGCACATCCTCACCCCTGGCTCTGTGGGGTCCACCCCCCCGCTGGCCTTGAGTGTCTCTGCCATCTCTGAATTCAGTCACAACTACCCTCAGGCTCAGCTTTCTGCTCCAGTGTGGAGTCCTTCATGGTCTACACATGGAGATCTGCTCTGCCATTGAACTTCCAAGGGCTGCAGGGACCTCACTGACCTTCTCCTACTCCATGGCGTTGAACTGGGTGTCTGAGGTTCTCTGACCTCCCCCTCCTCCCTCCTAGCAACAAAGCTCTCTCTTTGGTTTAGGCTGATGGTCATCTTTTGTTCAGGTCAATGGCCTCTCCTCCAAGTTCTCTCCATTTTCTTCTTTTCAGGAGAGTTCTTCCCCTCACCAATATGGATTCACAGAGGCATTTTTCTAGTGCTATTAGCTCAGATTGAGCTGGAGCTGGGTCTGCCTTGGAGCCAGGGGAGCTTTTTGAAGCTTCTCACAGGGGCCATCACTGTAGCCCCTTCCCTCACTAGCAAAAATGGTCCACCAGCAACACAGTCATAGAACACTCTAGTAGATTGAAACAAACTAAATGTCTTTTGTACAAAAGATGGAAAATATCACAAAGCTATTGCAAGCTGCAGGGAAGTACTAGACTTGTAGGTCCGTAGACTAGCGTGAGCATTGTCAGTCAGAATTGCTGATGTGATCCTTGAGAGTGGACAGTATGATGGAGTAAACAAATGACCCCCATGGATCCTAGAATTCCTGCTTCAAGAAAACTAATTTCTGAGCCTAAATCTAGGCTTCTGCTTTCTTTGCTTTCATAGTCAAGTCCCACCAGTCAACTCCCTTTTAGTTTCTCAGCACTAGGAGCACTACGAACCCATGAACTCCATGTTTTGTATTCCCAAAGAAACAGAATGACTGTCACAACCCAGCTGGAAATACTCTTGCTTACCAGCATCATTCCTAATGTTATCAGGCTGTTTGCAGTGAGAGATTTCCAATAGGAACATGGAGTTTTTTCCTAGTGGTCTAGGATATAAATCAAGAAAGATGAGCATTATGGTACTGTGAAGGTACTAAAGCAAGCAATACTTTGTAGGGGAAAATATTTCTTTTATTGTACCAATTTATACTCCCCTCAAAAAGGGATGATTTCAGGCATACAATTTCTTCCTTAGATTTGAATCCCTCTCATCCCTACATTTCTTTAATCTCTGTAGACTTTACTAGGAAGCAGCCAGGTTTGGCATATACCCATCTTGGACTGAAAGTTAAAGTTGATCATTCAGGACAAGGACTTTAAAAAACTCCTGAAGGGTTGACTGATGTCATCTTTGCTCCTAAATGCTATAAACTAAACATGAGCTGCTACAGATTTATTTCTGCATGATTAAAATAGCCGCTGTTACTCAGCTCTGACACAGATACTACTGGCAGCAGTAGTGATCTGTGGGACAATTATGATATTAGCATTTTGTTTAGAACATTAGGGAAAAATGTATACTAATCATAGAATCATAGGACGTTGTGAGTTGGAAGGGACTCACAAGTGCCTTTCACAGAACAAGCCCAACATTCAGACCATGTGTCTGAGGGCACATGTTGGCCAAATGCTGCTGGAATCTTGTCAGGCTTGGTGCCATGAGCACCTCCCTGGGGAGCCTGTGCCAGTGCTCCACCACCCTCTGCCTCAAGAACCTTTTCCTCATGGCCAACCTCACCCTCCCCTGCCACATCTTCCTGCCATGTCCTCTGCTCCTGGCGTTGGTGGCCAGAGAGAAGAGATCAGCGCCTGCCCCTCCTCTTCCCCTTGGGAGGAAGTTCTAGACAGCCATGAGATCTCCTCTCAGATCTCAAATACTAAGGTATTTGTGGTAGCATGATGCAGACAATCTTAGTGTTCTTACCATCTTAAAATTATTGAGGTCAGAGGTAATAATTTTATCTCCAACTTGAGAAGCAAAAGGTCATGTTACTACTTGGTTTTGACTCACTGTTCAGCCGAGACAGCATGGGAGGAAGGGCAGCATGGGAGGAGCCACAGCCAACCTCTGATTTTGAGAGACTTCTGGTCTGATTATGGTTGTTTCCTAGACTTTCAGTGTAACCTTCATCAGTGTACTCCTTTCCTCTGTATCTGTTCTTCACGTCTCAACTGGAGACATTCATGCTTATTTTGCAAGGGTATTTTCTGGAGAAATTCATTACTGCCTGTGAAATGCCTTATAGTCATACAAAGAGGGATCCAGAGAAGTGTCTAAATAAATAAATATATGCAAATTACACTACCTAGAGATGAGGTTACCTGGGTGCTCACAACAGATGACTTGTTGTATCATCTCTTTTAAAGTCTCAGCATGCACATGTGGTGAGCTATAAGGTACAGAGTGTTGTGTGTATTAATAATGTTATTTTAAGGATCAAGTGTTTTATTTTCCATGCTGTTAGGGATTTATGCCATAGGATATGAAAGTGAAGGATCTGGACAATAGTCACAATTTTAATATAGGGATGATTCCTGTAGACTCAAACGGCATATTTACTCCTGGGAGCAGGGGGAGGAAGTGAAAGAAGGAGGTGAGACTGCATCTTACTGGCTCTTGGGTGGCAGATAGAGTTGCTTTTCTGTGGTGCGCAGTGACAGGACAAGGGGCAATGGGCACAAACTGGAACACCAGAAGTTCCAGACAAACTTAAGGAAAAACTTCTTTACTGTGGGGGTGCCAGAGCCCTGGGCCAGGCTGCCCAGAGAGGGTGTGGAGTCTCCATCTCTGGAGATGTTCAAACCCACCTGGACACTTTCCTGTGCAACCTGGTGTAGGGAACCTGCTTTGGCAGGGGGGTTGGACTGGATGATCTCCTGAGGTCCCTCCCAACCCCACCATTCTGGGATTCTGTGTGATTTCAGATGGCTTTGAATATGTATAGGGTCAAAATGGC
Source organism: Caprimulgus europaeus (assembly GCA_907165065.1). The sequence continues at coordinate 3,826,129 of OU015528.1, read as the reverse complement.
CCACAGTTGTCTGAGGTTAATAGACCACTCCTAACATTATTTAAAAATGAGCAAAATAGTGCCCATCCAAAAATTGTCCTAAAAGCCTTTGAAAATAAGTGAAGCCTTTGCACAACTTTAACGCTCCATAAAGCAGAACGGGTGAGCTGCACTCTGTTCCAGTAGCTGTAAAATTTTGTTAGATGACCCAGTGCTTATTCTTAGGTGCTTATTGCCAATTTCTGAGAAATAACAGAAGAACAAATAATGCTGAAAGGAGGTTCAAAAGAATCTTGTGTAATGGTAAAGCTGTGGTATACCTCAGATCCAGCAAGTGCTGTTTCTCAGAAAATAAATATCTTGGGTGAATTGACCACCAAATAAGTGGCCTGTTTCTTCTGCAAAGGTCCTGAGATTCCACAGGTTGTAAAAGGTGTACTGAGTATTTCATACCCAACTTCTTTTCATTGTCCTGCACCAAGCAAGGGAAAAATGGGACTGTTCTAAAATTACTGTTAGAAATTCATTTACTCTGTTTAGCTCCCATGATTCTGAACAGCTTTCTTTTTATTCTGCGGATTAGTACCCAGGTGCATAACTGCTCCACACAAAGCAGAGTTTCTTTGATGGAGAAAGCCCTCTGAGACCTCACCTGGAATACTGCATCCAGCTTTGGAGCCCTCAACACAAGAAGGACCCGCGCCTGTTAGACCAAGTCCAGAGAAGGACACAAAAATGATCTAAGGGCTGGAGCAGCTCTGCTGTGAGGACAGGCTGGGAGAGGTCGGGCTGTTCAGCCTGGAGAAGAGAAGGCTCTGGGGGGACCTTCTACTGGCTTTGCATCTGAAAGGTGCCTCTTAGAAAGTTGGGGAAGAACTGTTCACAAGGGCAAGTAGCAATGGGATGAGGGGTGATGGTTTTAAACTAGAAAAGGACAGATTTAGGTTGGATATTAGGAGAAAGTTCTTCACTATGAAGGTGGTGGATCATTGGAACAGGTTGCCCAGAGAGGTAGTGGAGGCCCCATCCCTGGAGATATTCAAGGTCAGGCTTGATGGGGCTCTGAGCAACCTGCTCTAGTGAAGATGTCCCTGCTCACTGCAGGGGGGTTGGACTAGATGACTTTTGAGGGTCCCTTCCAACCCAAACCATTCTGTGATTCTAATTAAAAGCAAAAGATGCAGGAATAAGTAGTCCTATGGACTGTTCTGAAATGTCATACCTCCTATATTTGTTATCTCAAATTTTGTTCTTATGACCTCTTGCTTTCTGCCTGGGACGGGAGAGTCTTGTGTCACGTTTAGATGTGTTTGGTTTCCTTTGGAAGTAACAGTACCACGACTCTGCACAAAAATCTGCTCCTCACTGTCAGCTTTCCAAGTATTCCTGCCTATGACGGCTTCTTTTTGCGTGGTGTGTAAAATGAGATGGACTTCTTGATGAGTCTCAGGAAAAGGAGTATCCAGATGTTTCACAATGTAGTGTGTAGAAATAATAGAGACTTTTCCTCGTTTAACACTCCTATGAAATTCTCCTTCTGTTCTAGCTGAAAAAAAAGTCTGCAGTTTGATATGAAAAACTCAAAGGAATTGCACCAGGTTTTAAAACCAGAGCCCTTGTTAACATTGAGGATTATTGTAAATACAACATGGAAACATTTGAGACATTTTTGGAGAAGAAAAATTACTGTTTGTGTAAAAAAAAAAAGCTTGTGTTCCATATGTAATGAAAGCTCACTGCAAAGAGCCCTCAGTTACATAGCTGAGACTTCTAAATGCAACCTTAATTATGCAAGCTCTTATCAGTTATATATAGAAGGTAGTCCATAGATAGAGCAATCTAGGATGTCTTGTGACAGCTATGACTGTATTAAATTGCATGCGCTGGTGGCATTCTGCCAGCCAAATGGGACTGTAAATGGAAAGAATAGGATTATTCAAAAATGCTAAATCTGTCCTAAACTCATTGCTACTTGATCTCTCTAGGTGTGGATCTGCATAAGTTGATATTGAAGGTTAGAGAAAGCAGGCTTTGCATGCCAGCTCAGCAGGAGCAATATTGCTCTTATGCTATAAATGATGACATTCTCTCGATAGCTTGTTAATGACATTGTTGCAGGGACAGCCTGCTCAGTAACCCTAAACAGCTGAGGGTTCCTATTTCCTAGGAAAATATTGGAAAGCATCTTGTTGTGTTGGGTTGACCCTGGCTGGATGCCAGATGCCAACCAAAGCTCACTCTGTCACCCCCCTCCTCAGCTGGATGGGGAGGGGAGAAGATAAGATGGAACAAAAAAACCAAACTCGTGGGTCGAAACAAAGGCAGTTCAATAGAAGCAAAGCAAAGCAAAGCTGCGTGCACAGAAGCAAAAGAACAAAACAGTTATTCTCTACTTCCGTTCAGCAGGCGATGTTTGGCCACTCCCTGGGAAGCAGGGCTTCATATGCATTGTGGTTCCCAGAGGACAAACTGAAATAATGAGTGCCCCCCATTCCCCCTCTGTTCCCCTTGTTTTTATCTCTGAGCAGACATCATATGGTATGGAATATCCCTTTGATCATTTTGGGTCAGCTGTCCTGGCTGTGTTCCCTCCCAAGACCTTCCCCACCACCAGCCTACTGGGAGGGGGAATGTTGGAGAGACAGCCTTGATGCTCTGCGAGCATTGCTCACCAGTAACCAAAACACTGCTGTGTTATCAACACATCTCGAGCCACCAACACAAACCCCAGCACTCTGAGGGCTGCCACGGGGAAAAACAACTCCATCCCAGCCAGACCCAATACACTTGTGTAGAGAAAACGCTTTTCATTAGCTGGTCATATATTCTCAGCATCCATGCAGCTTGTTGCCCTCTGACTCTGTGAACCATATCTATGAAAATACATTTATGGCTTTGCTGTTCCATTGGCTTTTGCTTCTAGGAGGTCATCTGATATCCCAGTCCTTTCCCTGGGATATCATGATTTCTAGAAGCAGTAAAGTTTGGGAAGTCTTGAATAGTGTCCCAAAGTAGAGATAAAAAATAGAAACAACTTACTTTTTAAGTCTGCAACTTCTGCCATGGCATGAGTTGCCTCTTGTTCCCCAAATAAACTGAAATTTCAACGTGATCTTCACAGTTGATGTACAATCGCTTTCTCTGGTACTGAGTTTTATTTCAGGTTTGAATTGTGTTGGAAGAAGTCAAGAATAATTTGAGTGGGGCTTGGAAATAGTATCTCTACTGAGTTCTTGAATCTGCTGGAGACCTTTGGGGTGATGGTATGGAAGACATTTTAGCCTCATTTTTTCTTACTTCCCTTTCTGCAAAATGGAGAAAACTTTATTTTCCTTTTCATTTGTCTTGCCTGTCCAGTTGTGGAGTGTCTAGTGTACAGCCCATGGGTTGGATCACACCGAGAGAACCATTCTGCCTGGCTTTCCAGCTTCCCATCTCTCATACTCTGCAAGGGAACACAGATCAGGATCCAAAGTGTGCCAGTTAAGAATGATTGCTTTTCCTTTCAGAAATGGAATCTCCATTTTGTGCTCTAGTGTTAGCTCAAAGGAGAGAAAGGGAAGTAAGGAAGGAGAGTTTATTGATGATTCCAGTAGAGTTAATATGTCTAGAAATAAGTCAGTGATGCTTTTGATATGTTTGGGAGGAAGGGGAGGTGGATTCACAATGGAAAATGAGTAATCTTTTTGAGACAAAAGTACATCTTTCTGTGTCAGTAACGGCATGCTGTTGACCCAAATGGATGGCCAAATGGATGGGGCCAGGTTCTTTTTGATGGTGCCCAGTGACAGGACAAGGGGAAATGGGAAAAAACTGGAATACTGGAAATTCCAGACAAACTTAAGGAAAAACTTCTTTACTGTGGGGGTGTCGGAGCCCTGGGACAGGCTGCCCAGAGAGGGTGTGGAGTCTCCATCTCTGGAGATGTCCAAACCCTCCTGGACACTTTCCTGTGCAACCTGGTGTAGGGAACCTGCTTTGGCAGGGGGGTTGGACTGGATGATCTCCTGAGGTCCCTTCCAACCCCCACCATTCTGTGGTGGTTCTGTGGTTCTGTGACCCACAGTTTTTTTACTGTTAAATTATCAACTGAAACATTGCCTCAGCAAAACTTCTGAACTGAGAATAAAAAGTGACAAAAAAATACAATAAAATAACACACAATAAAAACAACAATTTGTGCAGGGACATTAAAAAGCCCTGAAAGTGATACAAGAATTGTGTGAAAACATGGTCTGTGAATGCAGGTGTTCTGAATGGGACGTGGCTTCCTGCTGTACTTCGGGCAGTTATAGGGCAATGATTGAAAGACCAGTGAATCTGCAAAAGAATTTCCTGCTTTTTAATTATTTTTTTAAAAAAAAAAAGGGGTGAAAGAAATCTAAGTAGGAGACTCATCAGGAACTTTTTATTTTACTCTGTTTGAAAGAAGCCATCAGGCTTCTTTGATGTTCTTAGGTACTTCTGTCTGTCACCAGTGAGCGGGGGCCTGAAAGACCCATCTGTTCCTCAGGTGTATCTTTTGACAGTTCTGACACCATCTCTACTCTCAAAAAGTCAATCATTTATGCTTCATTTCTTCTGTCTTCCTGCCTTCCCTTTTTGTTCAACTAGCCTGAGACCTTAAGCACTGAAGAGGGTGAGAAAGGAATTATTGAGTTAGTTTATCTGTCTGAGGATAAGAGCTAAGGCAGCTGTTAATGTTGGTACAGAATTCAGTGATCCCAAGGTAATGGTAGAAATACAGACTGATGTTACCATTGCTATCTGTGGAATTCTGCAAAGGTGTCATTGCTGTGTGCCTCCATTAGCACCTCCCTCTGCCTTGCAGGTTCTCCTGGATGCACAAAAGCACAGATATTCCCTTCCTGTTTCTCACCAGAAAGTCCCATCATGTCTAGTTCCACCCATGATGCTGTGCATCAAAATGATCTTCATGTGTGTGGGTGCTGGTTAGTAGGAACATACATTTCATTTAATAAGCTATTGCTTTGTTTCCAAAGGACAGTTACTTCATCGGTTTGATTTGGAATAGACTAGACTAGACTAGAATAGTTCCATTTGGAAGGGGCCTACAATGGTCATCTAGTCCCACTGCCTGACCACTTCAGAGCTCACCAAAAGTTAAAGCCTGTTAAGGGCATTGTCCTAATGCCTCTTAAACACTGACAGGCTTGGGGCATCAACCACCTCTCCAGGAAGCCTGTTCCAGGATTTGACCCACCCCCTTGGTAAAGAAATGCTTCCTAACATCAGGTCTGAACCTCCCCTGGTGCAGCTTTGAACCATTCCCACACATCCTGTCACTGGATCCCAGGGAGAAGAGACCAGCACCTCCCTCTCCGCATCCCCTCCCCAGGAAGCTGTAGAGAGCCATGAGGTCACCCCTCAGCCTCTTTTTCTCCAAACTAGACAAACCCAGAGTCCTCAGCTGCTCCTCAGAGGACTGCTCCCTCCAGCCCTCTCACCAGCTTGGTTGCCCTCCTCTGGACACATTCAAGGACCTTCACATCCTTCTTAAGTTGTGGGGCCCAGCACTGCACACGATGCTCAAGGTGAGGCCACACCAACACTAAATACAGCAGGACAATCCCCTCTCTTGACCGGCTGATCACGCTGGGTTTGGTACCCCCAGGATTGGGTTTGCCCTCTTGGTGCCAGGGCACACTGCTGGCCCCCTTGAACCTGCTGCCCACCAGCACTCCCAGGTCCCTTTCTGCAGGGCTGTTCTCCAGCCACTCCTCTCCCACCTTATGCCTGTGCCTGGTATGACTCCATCCCAGGTGCAGAATCCAGCATTTGTTCTTGTTAAGTGTCATGCCATGGATGATTGCCCAATGCTCCAACCTATCCAGATCCCTCTGCAAGGCCTCTTGTCCCTGAGGACAGTCAACAGCACCTCCCAGTTTGGTACCATCAGCAAACTTGCTAATGGTGCATTGAACTCCTGCGTCCAGATGATTGATAAATGTACTGATCAGAACTGGCACTAGAATTGAGCCCTGAGGAACATCTCTGGTGACTGGTTGCCAGCCAGCTGTAGCCCCATTCACTCCACCCCTTTGAGCCCTGCCCTTCAGCCAGTTCTTCACCATGAACCTACTATCACAGAGCTGGACAGCCCATCCAGAAGGATGCTGTGAGGGACAGCATCAAAAGCTGTACTGAAATACAGAAAAACTACATCCAACTCCTGCCTATCACCCACTAGGTGAGTGACCTTAGCATAGATATCAGGAAGAATTTCTTTGCTGAAAGGGTTCTGAGGCATTGGAAGGGGTTGCCCAGGGCAGTGGTGGAGTCCCCAGCCCTGGAGGGATTTCAGAGTCGTGTAGACACAGTGCTGAGGGACATGGGTTAGTCGGGGACTGGTCAGTGTTGGGTTCATGGTTGGACTCGATGATCTTAAAGGGCTTTTCCATTCAAGGTAATTCTGTGATTCTGTGAAATCCACCTACCTGTAGAAATAGTGAGGATTTTTTGTGAGCTTCTTGTGAAGTTTCCTCATATGAGTATGTAAGAAAACATGAGTTCTGAGAGTGGGGCTTATTCCTGCCTTCGTCTGAAGAGTCTTTATTTGCAGATGAGATCCCACTGAACCCAAAGGCTTTATTATAATGAGTAAGGATGTACAGGGTAAGATTCCTTCTTTTCGGCTCAGACATCTCAGACACTTTCTTTGATAAGAGGATTCTTCTTCTGAAATTGATTAATGAACTCTCCTTCAAAGAGAAAGGAGTTTGGAGTCTTCTTGTTAAATGAATGTTTTTTAACTCCTCCTGTTTTCAGCTGGGGATATTTTTGTGTAGCAAAGGATTTACTTATGTTCAACTAGATATGATGGGCCATTGCCAGAGGCAATTGAATTTCATGGCTGAATAATGATCTGATAATTTAGGAAAAATCCTGCATATAATGGAAGTAAAGGAGAGTGAGAAATGCCTGCACACTTATTCCAGGGCACTAAAGCCAAGTACATTGCATTTTCAGTGCTTATGTATTTATTTAAATTCAGTGTCAGAGAAGGTACTTGATGAATCTCACTTCAGCTCTCTTCTTACCTTGTGACTGCAGCACTTAACTGACATCGGATGTGGTCACATGAGATGTATGGCAAATTGATTTTTTAATATCCTGGTGAGTATGTTTCTGTTGTACGGTGTAATGAGTTATTATCTTCAGTGACTAAAGGGATATTAGTGCCGAAGTTGAACTGATGTTAGAACTAATTTTATTTTGAGATCTAATTTGTTAGATGTTAGGACAGGAGCTGAATGCATTAAAATAATATAATTAATTATAGCAAATTCTCTCTGGCCACCAACGCCAGGAGCAGAGGAAATGGCAGGAAGATGTGGCAGGGGAGGGTGAGGTTGGCCATGAGGAAAAGGTTCTTGAGGCAAAGGGTGGTGGAGCACTGGCACAGGCTCCCCAGGGAGGTGCTCATGGCACCAAGGCTGACGAGATTCCAGCAGCATTTGGCCAACATGTGCCCTCAGGGACATGGTGTGAATGTTGGGCTTGTCCTGTGCAGGGACAGGAGTTGGACTGGATGGTCCTTGTGGGTCCCTTCCAGCTCACAACATTCTAGGATTCTATGAAATATATCTTCTTAAAATAAGATGAAAACTTGTGGAGGTTTATGACTTTTACCAAGTGTGATGGACCAAAATACAGTTTATTCTGACGGATCTTCCTCACAGATACATAACTGAATGCACTAGCGCTGTATGTCTAGCACAAGTGTGTTTCTGTCTTCTTATAAATACTATTTTATGGTATATTTTTTAGATGATAGATTGAAGCTCATCAGAAGGTTGATGTTGAATTAGTTCAGATGTGGTTTGTTCTGGTTTATGTTTTCCTCCACATTCTTTTTGATTCTCAGCTATGAAAGCCGAGGAGGCAGTATGAGTGTCTGTAGTTTTTACTGCTTGCCTTCCCAGCGGATTCCAACCAGCTGGTTGTAGTTCACCCAGCCAGCTGCCGCAGTTCTGCTGAAAGGTACGACCCTTGCCGTCTGCAACAGCTATGAATTTTGTAGAAATATTTTTAATCGTGTTTATGAACTGTAAATGTGTTCTTTGAATTCCAAACCTGAGAAAATACTTAGCTATAAAAATAGCGGGTTCCATACGAACCTCTTACTCCTTTTTAATAGCTCTCACCAGGTTGTCATCTTGGGGTTTTTTTTTTTTCCAGCTTCATTTTTTTACTGCTTTTTACATAGAATGGTGACAGAAAAGACTGAGGAGAGAGAAGCATATCAAATGTATTTCTATAGCATCATAAAATACATATTTTTATATTTGTGGCAGCTGTTTTTTAAGTAACTCATGACAGTTTGCAGCAGCTTTTTATGTGTTTTGTTCCTTTCCTCCTAATGATATGGAAAGTTCTCGTCTTAACATCACCTGGGTGTAAAAGACTTCATAGAGATTAAGGTTTTGTCTTTGTGGGCGTGAGGGTTTTTTGGGTAGTTAATGTATCATGTCCAATTAAATTTCAATGTAAGAAAACAACCTAAAAACTTCTGCCTCTACAAGAGTGGCTTCTACTCTGTGTTTACATTTTGAAAATACAGAGTAATTCAGGAGGTTTTGGCAAGAGAGCCTGACATTAAATATAAGTGGGGAAATTAGACAGGACTCCCCATTCCACAAATTACAGTTACATAAAAACCTTGTCACAGCACAAGTAATTTATGTTTCAGTAATTCACTAGTGAAGCTCTAATTGGTTTCCAGAGAATCTGAAGTAGCTGAAGTGGGTACTCTGAACAGGCACAGCTGCATTGGGGATGTCACTCTTTTTCTTTTGTCATGTACCTATTGCAGAAGAGAGTACCATAAAAATAATGAGCATTATGTGATGTAAGTGAAGCTTGCTTGCTGTATTAATAGTTAGCTTTGTATGACAAAATGAAATTCGAGTAGAACCAAAGCACCAGCTATGTGAATCACCGTGTGCAGTCACCAGCTGTGTAAATTTTAACCAGAGCAAGTGCCAGATTTTGGGACATGGCAACCCTGGACACACCCAGCCTGGGGAAGGAGAGGCTGGAGAACAGCCCTGCAGAGAGGGACTTGGGGGTTCTGGTCCATGGCAAGTTGAACATGAACAAGAGTGTGTCCTGGCAGCCAAGAGGGACCCCCGTGTCCTGGGGGCACCCAGCACTGCACTGCGAGCCGGGCCAGGGAGGGGATCGTCCCGCTCTGCTCTGCACTGGGGCAGCCTCAGCTCCAGCACTGGGGGCAGTTTGGGCACCACAGGAGAAAAAGGATCTAAAGCTCCTGGAGAGTGTCCAGAGGAGGGACACAACATTGGTGAAGGGTTTAGAGGAGAAGGGTATGAGGAGAGGCTGAAGTCACTTGGTTTGTTCAGCCTGGAGAAGAGGAGACTGAGAGGAGATCTCATGGCGGTCTGGAACTTCCTCCCAAGGGGAAGAGGAGGGGCAGGCGCTGAGCTCTTCTCTCTGGCCACCAACACCAGGAGCAGAGGCCATGGCAGGAAGATGTGGCAGGGGAGGGTGAGGTTGGCCATGAGGAAAAGGTTCTTGAGGCAGAGGATGGTGGAGCACTGGCACAGGCTCCCCAGGGAGGTGCTCATGGCACCAAGCCTGACAAGATTCCAGCAGCATTTGGCCAACATGTGCCCTCAGGGACATGGTGTGAATGTTGGGCTTGTCCTGTGCAGGGACAGGAGTTGGACTCCATGATCCTTGTGAGTCCTTTCCAACTCACAGCATCCTATGATCCAATGTTTGTATGAAATCCATCTTGTGTGTCTAAAAAAGTCTTCTATATTAGTCACCCACATTATGTTACCCTAAAAATACTATCATTCATTAATTTGTGGAGTGGAAATAAAGATTTCTAATTCTTCCTCTAGTAATTCCATGAATTCACCCTGCTTTTCCTTATAGTGGTAATTTCTTGACTTTGTTGTTGCAGTACGTTTTGACTTCGTTGCTAGAGTATGTTTCAACTTCAGTATCTCAAAATGTTTCCATGAAAGATGACGTGGAAAATTATCTAGTTCCTTCCAGAAAAAGCATAGGATTCTGATTAGAGGAAAGACAATGGATGAGGTGGGGAGAAAAGGCAGGGGGGGGGAAGCAAAAGCGTTAGGGAGGGAACAATACAGCTCAGGTCTGATTTGGCTGCCTTTCAAAATTTCCATTTTGGGGGAAAAGCCATGACTGCTTTGCCCTAAGGAAAAACGTGTAATGTAAGAGAAAATATCCCTCTGTGGTATGTCACACTTAGGAATTAAATAGTTTTCATGATTCAGGATGGGTGTAGAACTCTGGTTCAGCTCCAGTAGTCCAGGGTGGTTTAATTTCAGCCTTGCTAAGCAGTGACAATATTTATGTTCTGGTTTATTCTACCAGTGCAGCTGTTGTGACATGTTCACTTAACTATACCGCATAAATGCAGCTGAAGAGCCCTCACCATCACTATGGCAAGAGCATGGGGAGTGCGTGGTGGGTTGACTGTGGTTGGACAAGGGAGAGAAAATATAACGAGAGGCTGGTGGGTCGAGATAAGGACAGGGAGATCATTCACCAAGTACCGGCACAGGCAAAACAGACTCAACTTGGGGAAAATGAATTTAATTTATTGCCAATCAAATCAGAGGAGAGTAATAAGAAATAAAACCAAATCTTAAAACACCTCCCCCAACCCCTTCCTGCTTCCTGGGCTTCACTTCTCTCCCAATTTCCACCTCCTCCCCCCCAGCAGTACAAGACGATGGGGAATAGGGGTTGAAGTCAGTTCCTCACATGTTCTTCCTGCAGCTCCTTCCTCCTCAGGGGGAGGACTCCTTCCCCCGCACCAGCGTGGGGTCCCTCTCACGGGAGACAGTCCTCCACAAAATTCTCCAACGTGAGTCTTTCCTATGAACAACAGTTCTTCACAAACTGCTCCAGCCTGGGCCCTTTCCATGGGGTGCAGTCCTTCAGGAAGGGTACCCCACGGGGTCACAAGTCCTGCCAGGAACCTGCTCCAGTGTGAGGTATCTCTCCATGGAGTCACAGCCTCCTTCAGGCATCCACCTGCTCCAGCGTGGGCTCCTCCATGGGCTACAGGTGGACATCTACAGGTGGAAAAAGAACCAGGCAGAAAATAAAATGTTGAACTCTCCAGTCTTTTTTAAGAAAGTGAGGTTGTTTGCATAAAAGAAAGGGCTTTGTACACAGAGAGTATGTGTTCATATGTCTAGTATGATTTTAAGTGTAGAATTATGAATACGGATGGGTGTATAAGCTCTGGTTTATGCACAGACTGTGTTCTGTGTTGCAGGTAAACTTGGAACACATGAAAGCTTCAGGAAGGAGAGCAGTAGTTGTCTCGCTCTGCCTTGTCTTCTTGGCTAGACTCTGCTGCAATTCCAGTTTCCTGCAGGAATGATTCTCCATTTCTTGCTGATAACTCATGTGTGTACTCTAATGGTTGGGTGGACACCTGAACATCTGAGAGGAGCATTAGTAATTCACAGAAATTTAACTGAGAAAGCCTTCTTTATTAAAGCATATCCCTTTTACTCACTTCACGAAAGGAAAAGGGTCTGCAAGGGACTTGGGTGTTTTCTTAGTATCATTGCTACTCGTTGTGAATAATTCATATGTCATTTAAACCCTCTAGTTAAAGAACTTCTAAAGCATCTGCTGAAATGCAGCTGTTTCGTGGTGTGAAAAGAAATAAATTGGACTGAATTTGTACAAAGTGGGTGATAATGTGGCCTATACACTGGCCCAGGCTGCCCAGAGAAGCTATGGAAGCTCCTCCCTGGAAGTGTTGAAGGCCAGGTTGGATGAGGCTTTGAGCAACCTGGTCTAGTGGAAGGTGTCCCTGATGATGGCAGGGGGGTTGGAACTGGGTGAGCTTTAAGGTCCCTTCTAACCCAAACCAATCTGGGATTCTATGTTAAGAAGGTTTAACTGCAGCCATTGGTATATCTATCTACACTACTTGGGGGTGAACAAATAATCAGAGCCCTGGCAAAACATCTCTGGTTATTGGTCACCACTATAACCATGGAAAGACAGGACACTTTCGGTGAAGGAGTGCTTCAGCAGAGTGTTTTGCACTGTGCCTGTTAAACGGGGCAGCCATGCAGGTGGCCTTGTTCCAACGGCAGAGACAGAGGAGAAGCTGAAATGTCGGAGTCAGCTGGTAGCTTTTCACATGTGACAGGGCAGACACAAATCCAGTAAAACACCAGAGCTAACCTCCAGACCATCAGAAATGGGCTTTGGGAAGTGAAAGACAATCCTGCGACAAAGTTGACAGGAATGGCTCCTACAGGCTGTTTATAGAAAGGTTTAAAGTTGCTTTTTTTTCTCTCATCCCCTCCCCACTCTTTTTTGAATTAATAGCGCCTATTATGCTGAGATAAGAGTGAGACAAATAAGGAGATAGGAGACAGACTGGTACAGAGTCCTCTGCCACGGTGTCTTTCTCCTCTTTCTCCTCCGTGGTGACCAGAGCAGGGTGTGGGATTAGTGAAGATCTTGGCTGCTTGCTTGGGAAGAGGCACTGGGTAAGCACTTCAATTCTGGCTCAAAGGTGCTAGGAAACACAGGATATAGAAGGAAGATACAGGGTGACCAAAAGACCACACACTCCCAGTCCTGCTACTTTCACATTTTTTGTATCTTGGATTCTTAGCTTAGAGTTTGGTTGGTTAGGGTTTTTTTCTCTGTCATCTATGAAAAAATACCACTATCACTCTAAGACAGATGTCTCAAAATGTGCCCAGCATTCAGGCTGTCGTTAACTGATCATCCTCAGTTCCTCCCCCTATTTTGCAGAATGATAATTCCTTCACCCTCAGGTCACCAAGGTCATAATGGTTCACTCATTGTCTACCACTTCTTTGATAGAAATGGCTGTTTTCTTCACCTCCATAGGACAAAATATATTTTAAATTTAACCTCTCTGGATCAAGTTGGATTCGTAATTCTGGTTCTGTTGACTAATGGGTAAATAGGATTTTCCTTTCTCTTTTTATTAAGCTTTCTGTGTTCTGAGTAGACCTCTCAGCTGTGCATATATCATATCTCCTTGCTAAATCTGTTGTGTTATTGTAACCCCACATACACTGGCATTACTCATCACAAAGCACGGAGTTAGCTTAATTTAAAGAAAGAGAGACACAGAAATAAAAAATATGAATTTCTTACTGCAGGGCTTTTGCCACATTTTATTAAGGAAGGCGAAACGCGAAGACTAGAAAGTAAATAATACATCAATAGTTAGGAAAGGTCAGGGAAAAAGCAATATAAATAGACTCATACAATAAATAAGTGTGAGTTTAGTTGCACTGCTGAATTGATTTTCATGTCCAGGAATTTTTCAAGTAATATTAGCTGAGATTTTCCTAGTGAGATACCTCAACTCTGGGATTTGGGAAGCCAAGCTGCCAGCCTGCAGCCTCAGCTTGTCTCAGCTGGTGAGCAGTACATCAGAACAAGAAGCCCTTTACCTTTTGGTAGCTAAAGAGGGATTGAAAACCAATTTGCCACGCATTTGCCTTAAGCTTTAAAAAAACAATCTGGCCTGATAAATTGATTTAGGTTTAAATAAATAAATAAAGGAGCTCTCTGTGCATATGTCACCAGCTGAGGTTGCTGTGCCACGATGCCGGTTTCCATTTTGGGAAGATTATCATCTTGGCATTCAAATTCAGTATTCAATTTACTGCCCAGTCTGACCTGCAAGATCTGTCGGTGTGGAACAGCTGCCAAGCCAGTTAACCCCTGTTCTGGTTTTGTGCATTAGAAGAGGATTAATCACTCTGAATCCCCTCTCATTTGTCTTTATTGTCATTCACTTTAATTCATTTCTGTCCTCTCCTTCAATCTGTCCATTTTATTTACTACATTGAATGTTAAGCCTAAACTCCTTAGCAATATCCCAACTTGAAAGCTACATTTTTATGAGATAGGTGTCATTTTTTAAATGAATGATTAGAAATATCACAAACTCTATTTTCTTTGAAAAAAAAACAAACAATCCAAAATTAGTTCTGGCTCCGGCCAGTTTTGAATTGAGAAAGAAATTTGTTTTAATCTTTTTAAAAGTTGGTAACTCAGATAGAATTCTGAATCAGTAGCATATGGATGTTAGCACAGAGTAGTAGTTTTGAGTATGGCATTTTGAAGTACGTATTTCTAGAGGATTAGTTCTTACTTTGGTCAGCTTAACCTCTCTATAGTTGCCATGAACATTATTTATGCCTGTCTAATTTTAATTATTAATGAAGCTGGGCCCGGCCTTTCCTTATTGGAGTAAAGGCCCAAGAAAGACAGAGAGAATGCTTGTTCAGCATTCGCTTCCCTGGCACGGGACAGGTTTCGTTTTGCTGGTATTTCACCTCCGAGTCCAGCACAGGGGGAGAGAGACTCAGCTTCCAGGGTTCATTGCTGTGGTTTATGTCACCCGCTGAATATAGAGCTGAATTCTGCCAAACGACACCGTAATTCCTGTGTGAAAATAGCTGCTGGGCTCTGCCCTCGGGCTAGCAGCTGCTGGCTTTGATAGATGGGCTTCAGCAGGGAGGCAGTCACATGGTCCTGATATAAAACTGTCCAATTCCTTGGAAAAGTTCTCTGTGTTTTCAGTGATTGGCAGCAAATTAAGCCAAGCAGTTTTAATTCATGAAAAGAGGAGGAAGCAACCTGTGATACCATTTTGATATGGATTATCATAGCAATTGGCTTTCTGGTTTGTTTTTTTAAGCTGTTTGCCTTCAAAACTGGTAGTGATCACTTGTCTACACTCAAAACAAATTTATTGTCTTTGACTCTCTTGCTGTGGTGACTCTCAGAGGTTATTGGCATTGCAGTTGTAACTGCTCGTGGTTGACCAAGAATGTGTCACAGTGAGATGATTTGTTGGTCTTTATGCTGTGCCATAAAATCATAGGATCATAGGATGCTGTGAGCTGGAAGGGACTCACAAGGATCACTGAGTCCAACTCCTGTCCCTGCACAGGACAAGCCCAACATTCAGACCATGTGTCTGAGGGCACACGTTGGCCAAATGCTTCTGGAATCTTGTCAGGCTTGGTGCCATGAGCACCTCCCTGGGGAGCCTGTGCCAGTGCTCCACCACCCTCTGCCTCAAGAACCTTTTCCTCATGGCCAAGCTCACCCTCCCCTGCCACATCTTCCTGCCATGTCCTCTGCTCCTGGCGTTGGTGGCCAGAGAGAAGAGATCAGCGCCTGTCCCTCCTCTTCCCCTTGGGAGGAAGTTCCAGACCGCCATGAGATCTCCTCTCAGTCTCCTCTTCTCCAGGCTGAACAAACCAAGTGACTTCAGCCTCTCCTCATACCCTTCCCCTCTAAACCCTTCCCCAATGTTGTGTCCCTCCTCTGGACACTCTCCAGCAGCTTTAGATCCTTTTTATCCTGTGGTGCCCAAACTGCCCCCAGTACTGGAGCTGAGGCCGCCCCAGTGCAGAGCAGAGCGGGACGATCCCCTCCCTGGCCCGGCTCGCAGTGCAGTGCTGGATGCACCCAGGACACGGGTGTCCCTCTTGGCTGCCAGGACACACTGTTGGCTCATGTTCAACTTGCCATGGACCAGAACCCCCAGGTCCCTCTCTGCAGGGCTGCTCTCCAGCCTCTCCTTCCCCAGGCTGTATCCAGGGTTGCCGTGTCCTGGGTGCAAAATCTAGCACTTGCTCTTGTTAAAATATGCCATCTAATGCTCAAGCTTTATTTGCACTGAGAACAGGATGGATAAAAACCTCTCACTTTCTAGATGAGAGGATGATCCTCCTTATTTTCAAATGTACTTTTGGCACTGAAGGAAAAGGCTTGCTCTGTTCTTCACTTTGAAGAAATGGAACAAGTATGAAGAACCTGAGAAGACTGCTACTGTTTGTCTTAGAAATTAGTTGAATAATGAAATGACATGAGTTTAATAAATAACACAGTAACAGAATGCAGAAGTATTTAACTTGATACAGAAGGGAATCTGTGGTTTCTCTTTTTTCTTCTTCCACAGCATGTGGCAAATCAACATGCAAAACACTTGAAACCTCAAAAGTTCCCAAATGCTGCTTTTGTGATGCATGCTTTGGCTGTGAAACTCACTGCTCTAAGATGATATCAGCACTGAAGGATTCAAAGAGAATTTGGGCTTCTCTGTGATAAGACTACCCACAGGTCAAATATCAGAGTAAAAGAAAATCTCACTTGCCTTGTGACTTAATCTGATCTTTGTCTCTAAGGGAGTCAGTTGACATTCTTAAATTAACTTTCATGAGTGCATTTTGCTTATTTGGCTTCCTTTGGAGGTGTCTTTTTTTCACTCGTTGCAAGCTACTGGAGTGTTGGGGACCCAATGCTTGGTCTAGTATAGCAGTTCTTCTGTAGCAGAATTCTAGAAATTATGGCACTGACCTTGGAATAAGAAATATGATTCACAATTTACCCTATGCTTTCATGTTGCCATACGGCATCACTTCATGTCCTGGTAGCTTCTGCTCCTACTTGGAGTTGCCCAGCCTCTAGTTTTAGTGAGTGTGACTTCAGCCACTGATTGTGCCTAAGTCCTGTGCTGTTAATATTAATAGTGGGAAAGCTCTTGTTTTCTTAGGTACCAGCAGTTGCTGTTGGGGACAATCTAGACTAAGCCTAACTTTGCATTAACCTTCTTACAAGTAGTGGTAGTGCAGCTTCAGTGGCATAGAGTTATCTAAGGCAGGAAGAGCCGTGGCCAACTAAGGTACTGTCATGCTACAGCATCGCTGTTCTTTAGCCAGGGAGAAATAAAGGTGACATTTGGAGCAGAATTCTCCTACAAGCTATGAAGCAATGCTTTCACAGTGTCATGCACTTGCCTCGTGATGTCCTCTCGCATTTATAAAATGGTCCTCTGTGTAGATTTTAGAATACCACTAATTGAGAGGGATTTTAATAGAAATGAGGGAATATCATTTAAATACATTTGTGAGAAAACATGGCCCAGAGGTTTTACTACTAAAGTGCAGTGGAAAAGTATAATCATCAGGATCTCACATCTTCTCCCTATTGAAATGAAAATTGTACAAGCTCAATGATCTTTTTTGTTCTCGCCCTTCATTTCTTTTGGCTTTTTTTAATGTGCTACCTTTTCTTTGGAAAAAAGAGAATTTATTTATATATTTATCGTTCATCATCTCTAGCTTTGTTAGCTTCTTCTGTAGGCACTTTGCTGTGACCTGAACGCTGTTGGCTACACAGGACACTAAGAAAGCTGCAAATATTAGTTGCAGTCTTCAAAAATATCTTTCTTCATAATTGTAAGAGTGGTTAATTAATAGAGCTTGGCCTCCCAAGTCTCACTGAAAATAATTTGGAGCCCTTGTCTCTGTTATGGGACTCTCTTGTATTTATGCATGTCAGGGAGCCATAAGAATGGGTTGTTCCATAAGGGGAGGCAAGCAAGGAGCCATCAAGAGTGTAGCCAGCACGTAAAGGGAGGTTCTCCTCCCCCACTACTCTGCCCTGCTGAGGCCACATCTGGAGTATTGTGTCCAGTTCTGGGCTCCCCAGTTCAAGAGGGACAGGGATCTTCTGGAGAGAGTCCAGCAGAGGTTACAAAGATGATGAGGGGCCTGGAGCATCTCCCGTGTGAGGAGAGGCTGAGAGAGCTGGGACTGTTCAGCCTGGAGAAGAGCAGCCTGAGAGGGGATCTGATCAGTGTCTGTAAATACCTGAAATGTTGGGGCCAAATGGATGGGGCCGGGCTCTTTTTGGTGGCGCCCAGTGACAGGACAAGGGGCAATGGGCACAAACTGGAACAGCGGAAGTCCCAGATAAACTTAAGGAGAAACTTCTTTCCTGTGAGGGTGCCAGAGCCCTGGGCCAGGCTGCCCAGAGAGGGTGTGGAGTCTCCATCTCTGGAGATGTTCAAACCCACCTGGACACTTTCCTGTGCAACCTGGTGTAGGGAACCTGCTTTGGCAGGGGGGTTGGACTGGATGATCTTCTGAGGTCCCTTCCAACCCATTCTGTGATTCTGTTTCTGTGATTTAGTCTTAGTAGCAGGACTAGTGCAAACTAAACATTTGAGAAACAGAACCGACAACACACTAGCAAGATACCAAGTGAGCTGTAGGTGCAGAGACTGAAACCATTGTGAACACATTTGGGATTGTAAGGATTGTAACTTCACAGAAGCAATTAATCATTTTGTAGAAGGAAGAATGACATTAAGGTGATTAGGAAAAAAAAAATCCTTGCATTCTTGCACTTCAGTTCCATAGGCTCTTAAAAGCTAGTGGGCATCACTTCCATCACGTAAGTTACTTTTAATCAGTAAGTGTATATATAGAAAACACTAAAAGCAGCTTGAGCTGCAAGAATTCAGGGAGACTAACAAAGTTAAATATTTTTTTTTGCTCTTGTCTTCGGTTCTGTATTGTATAGGCAGAAAGTGAAAAATGGAGATTATTTTTCCTTCTTAAAAAGAAATGTCTTGACATTAACTTTTGACAAGCTGAGACTGATTACTCTGACGTTGCTTGCTATTGTTGATTGTCTTTGAAGATGCTCGAATTTTCTGACTTTCTCCTTGGCTGAGGAGAAATTGCTGAGCTATTAGGAAAGGGAACTTTTCCTCAGCCCATTTACAATGAATTAATTAAGCAGATGTTAACAAAAGGAAATAATGGTTAGGCATTGAGGTGTTCTTAGGCTAAGAATTTAATTGACCTTTGTAATGGCACTCTCCTGTCATCCATGAAATAGAAAGTGTAATCTCACTTTTTTAATATATGCACACACATTGCTTTGTGCATGCACAAGACAGATGCAGGGATAAATTATTTTACTGCTGTTTTGACAAAGCATATGGCTTATTCATTATGCATGCATATGCTTGTGTGGACAGAGGGGTGGAAGAGGAGATGGAAAAATGGACACCAGCTGCTTGGTTTTTCTTGACCTGTGGTTGGACTATCCTCTTGGAACAGTGTTTCTGTTCTAACCCACAGACATTTCTGCACTTTCCTAAATTTTACGGAGAAGATTGCAGGTGCACACTTCAATCATCTGCCATTGTGAGAACACTGAAAAAAACCCCAAACTTTACTTATTATTATGCAAGAATAGCTGGTGGGTGAAATAAGGAAGCTAAATATCAGCTTCATTGAGTTGCAGTACTTGGCCAGGTTTAGAACTGAGAAAGTTAGTAAATTGCATTATTCAGTCTGGTCCACATGTTATTTAGTCTTAAGTCTATACTGAAGAATCTCCCTTATTCTGGGTGTGTACAACATTTTCCAGAATGTATATGCAACACTAAACTTCATTGAAAAGTGAGTAGATTTGGTCCTATTTTCTTTTTTTCCTAGGTTGGAAAAGTCCTTTAAGATCATCAAGTCCAATCATTAACCTCACACTGACAAGTCCTCGACTAAATTGTGTCCCTTTTCATTTATAATTTCCAAAAATTCTCCAGAACCACCTTCTTACATTTTCTAGGACATAACCCAAGTTGTGTTCCAGTGTGTGGGGGTGGTGATTTGCTGACTGGTTTTTTGGTCTGTAGTTTCCTAAGGGGTAAGGATTAATTTGTAGTTGTATGTTGATTGTTATATAGCATGCAGGAATTTGTGGGGCACTTCTACTCCTGGATCTGCAGAGATACTTGTGATAACTGCTGTTATGTAGAGTGCAGGAGATATACTGGATTAAGGGAGTGCAGCATCTGCATTAGTGACTCCTAAGAGCGTAACACAAAATACAGACCAGTAATAAGACGACAGGGTAGGTTTTTAGTCCTCTGCTAGTATTTAGAGACTTAAAAGTATTCACATACTACTTAGTTGTAGGGGATTTGGGTGGGTTTTTTGTTGTTTGTTTTTTTCCTTTATTATGATCTGATTATGCATATACAAATTGTCTGTTATAAATCTGTGTCTTGGTTAGATGCTGTCTCCAGAACATTTTTATAGAGACAACCATCTGGGTGAGGATATGGTAGTCATGGACAATGTATATCTATGTAATAGGTAATATTCAAGAAAAAATTATGATGATGAAGGAATACCACCATTATATTTTGTTTTACATTTGAGATAAATGAAGAGGGAAATTGCTGATATATAACTGCCATATAAAGCAGGTTGCAATTTCAATTCCAGCCCAATTCTGTTCCTATCTAATTTATATCTCCCCTATGTATGAAGAGTCAGCCCAATTCCCACTGAAAAACAAGATATTGACAATTTTGCTTTCATTGTATGCAGCAACTAAGCAGGTTTGGCCATGATGCTCTATGGATGACAGATCACCTAGAAGAACTCTGCTACTCTGAGAAGGGGATGGATTGATTCTGTAAAGATCTGCAACATAAGATAAAACTACACAGCAACTACTGGGTTTGAGATGGTTGGAGGTTGCTTTTTTGACAATCAAGTAGCTGACTGTCCTGATTAAATATCTTCCTGGTGATCAATATCATCTTACTTTGTTTTTCATTAGTGTAGAACTCTTGAGTCCTAGTTAGGTTCTTATTGTACAACTACAAAATCAAGAAATGAGCAGGACTGATTTTTGTAACGATTTCATCAGCAGATCAAAAAGCACTTATGAAAAGAGCTAAATACATTTAGGCCAGTTTTATTAATGAAGAAATCAAGTTAGAGGCAATGAAAGCACTCCTTGCAGGCCTTCCAGCAGACCAGCATCATGCTGAGGATAGAATCTAGGTCTTGAGAGTCACACTATTCTCTTGTTCATGCATCCACTAACACGTCAGGCCTGATTTACCAAGGAGCTGATTACTATTCTCTTTCTTTTGATTTCAACCAAAGTTATCAATGCCCTGGATTTAAAAAAATGAAGCACAGCTTAGCAAAATGCACCCAGCAGCCTGTATTTTTGGCATGGAAGGCTGTGTTCCCTTTATGAAGCTATTATGTTTTTACTGTAAGCGGTTGAATATTGCAAATATTCACACCAGAGATGGATGGAATTTATATGCATGTGCTGTAATTCCTGTTGCAATGAGTAAAAAAACACTGTGAGAAGTGGTGAAGATTCTGGACCCCTGGTCCGTAAATGGGGTGAGCTAGTCCTCATCAAATCCATAGTGTGCAATTGAGTATTATAATAGATATGGCATTAGCATTATTTATGAGTTGTGATTTATGGATGTGGCTAACATGGAAATCTCAGGTGGTATACTCCTTCTGTTTTCTTGTTGTATATATAAGTCACTCATTAAGTGAGAAAAAAGTTAAAAGCAATCTGTAATGCTTACAAAGTGAACAAGAAGCTGTTGTTCTTTCTGGTTTCCCTTCATTGATTGATTCTTCATGTTGGGTTGTTATTAAAAATTCATTTGGGACTAGAAACAATTTGGGAAGTTTTGGTGAATGACTGTGTAGAAGATCTTCATTCTGCCAGCTAGCTGGCAGAAAAATAGATAATTTACTTTTAAAGTCTTTCTGCTTTGCACAACTTGGCCTACATGAAAAAGCCATAGACTTGGGTCACTTGGCAATTCATCCCACCTAGGGCATGGCCAAAGACAGTCTCTTGGCTGCTCAGATAGTCCACAGGGAAGATCTAAAATTAGGAAACTGTAAATAAGGTCCTCTCAAGTCTTGTACCAATCTTAGCACCTCTAGGCAGGGGGTGGCATTTAGGGCCAGAAAATCCAAACTATTGATGTGAGCATCTATTTTAATTTGATTCCCTGAATATTCCAAACAGCCACACTGGGAATGGAAGGGTATCAGCTGCCCTGAGAAGTAGAAGTTACACAAGTAAAAACGCTTCTTTTTTAGGGGTGGAGGGGCTGGGATGAAAAAATAAATTAAGACACAGCAGTTAGAAAATGGGTTGAAACTCTGTCATTTTTGTTCTTTGTTCTTGGATTAGTCTCAAACAGTTCCGTAACTTGGGTCAGTTAATTTTTCTGTCTGAATTCTGCTCTTGTGAACACTCTTGACCCCAGTGGAGTATATGAAGGGTAGATCAGAGTACTTGAAGATCATAGAATCACAGAATCATTGAATGGTTTGGGTTGGAAGGGACCTTAAAGCTCATCCAGTTCCAACCCCCCTGCCATGAGCAAGGACACCTTCCACTAGACCTCGTTGCTTAAAGCCTCATCCAACCTGGCCGAGAACACTTCCAGGGAAGAGACATCCACAACTTCTCCGGGCAACCTGTTCCAGTGTCATAGATAGAATATTGGATATTATCTCTCTTTGGAAAAATGAGGTAGATGACTAAAAACTGTCAATTCTTGGGGCTGTCTTTCCTCCTGTAATAGGGAGACAGTCTATTTCTTCTGCTTAATAGGCTCATTGGCAGTTGTTCATGCCTTCATACCTACAAATCAGCAGATGTGTGGCTAGTGTGGGTAAGGCTCAGGCTAAAGTCAGACTGCTCCTTCATAAAGTGGTATATGAGAATTTCCAGTTTCCTTTTGTTTTAATCAGCTGGATTTGGATATTCTTTCGTAGGGTGTTAGCATGAAAAAATCAGAAAGGTCTTGTGCATGGTTCCCCAGTTTGCTGCCACACACAGGAATTAATCTCTTCCCAGGAAGGTCTATATGTGATCTACTTGAATTTAATTGTTTTGTTGTTCTTTTTCTTAATCTGGACATGTCTTAAATGTGCTCGCCTAGTTCTGAGCAATGACATTTGATATATTTTCTTTCTTAGCAAGAGAGCAAGCACACTGGGTTGACCCTTCCACTGGGGACACTTGCGTCTATTCCACTAGAACTTTACAGGTGATCTCCTAAGTCAAGTGTCCCTGTGTTCTTTTCCTTGCCAGCATGAAGCCTGGCAGAACAACCACAGGCAAGGAAGTACACTGCACCTGCAAAACCAGCTAACATGCATACCCACCAAGAAAATACTGTTAGACCTGTCACTGGGGAGCCCAGTGTCGTGGGGAAGAATTGAGCCCTCTCGCATTATCCTTGTGTAGAGCAGAATGGGTTTCTGCATTACTTACAGTCCTTTTAATTCTACTGCAAGGCCTAAAAGGAACAAATTTACATCAGATATCTGGGTTTGTGCTTTCAGTTACACTTTTTAAGTGGAACAGCTGGTGCCCTCCTCAGTTGCGTGAACTTCAGTTCATTCTTTCTACATTCTTGTTGCAAAGCTAGGAATATGTGGTCATTTTCTATTGTATTTAACCAGGGTACAGCCACCTGACAATGTATTTAACACATCTGAGCTAATATTTGGCAATCCTTAATACTTCAAAAGTGCTTGAACTTCTCTGAGTGCTGTGAACCACCTGTATTACAGCAAGCCCATGTTATGTAGATCAGTCATTCTGGACTCTTTTGGCTATGTGTCTGTATTTGACATAGAATCATAAAATCATAGAATTGTTTGGTTGGAAAAGACCTTTGAGATCATTGAGTCCAACCGTACCTGTCCACTACTAAACCAGATCTCTGAGCACCTCATCTACCCGTCTTTTAAATCCCTCCAGGGATGGGGACTCAACCACTTCCCTGGGCAGCCCATTCCAGTGTCTGATAACCCTTTCAGTGAAGAAATTCTTCCTGATATCCAATCTGAACCTCCCTTGGGGCAACTTGAGGCCTCATGTCTGGTTTTAGCTGCTTTTGCGTTTGTCCACCTCTTAATTGTTGCACTAAAAAGACAATGTGTAACTTTTCCCTTGTGTTAGGTGTCAGGAACATGCTAAGTAGAGATTAAACCTAGATCTTGGAACGCTATTCCATTTCCAACTTGGCCTTTCTTGCCAAAAAATGCTCTAAGGGGCAAGGTCCTTCAGCTCACTAGTCTCTAAAATGTGATGTAAACAGATAACTACATTTTTTAAGCTAGGTGCGTAAGAATGATTTTCTGTATCTTTTTTTATGGTTTTTCTTGAAAAACATCAGTTCAGCTGATGTAGTGGGGACTGGTATTCACACCTAGACATGTTCAGATGTGGGGCAGTGGCATTGCTTGGATCTTGCTGCCACTGGTGAGCTTGGGTCCTTGCCCCTCTTACCATCTTCTTCTGCTCTGATTTCTTTGAGGTTGGTGTTATGTACCTTTG
Source organism: Caprimulgus europaeus (assembly GCA_907165065.1). Next base: position 3,802,099 of record OU015528.1, on the reverse strand, counting down.
CATTATGAAGAATTTAGTATGAAGAAGACCAGGAAGGCTGGCCTCCTTCCCTGAAGTCAGCACAAGCTATGCTATTGGTTTCACTGCAGCCAGAATTTTATCCTTTCTAGTTAAGAACACAGTTGATGCTCTTTTACCACTATAATTTTCCCATTATAGTCACAGCTATATATTCAACCTGTAGGTTGTTGCTATTCAGGAAACAATGGGTCAGTTTCTTTTTCTTATGAGGAAATTTAGATATGAATGGAATATTTTGAAGTCTCTGTCATCTGTGTAACTTATTTTCCAGGCCTAGACATTTCAGATTTTCACACACATGCATGTATGGCAATGGACAATAGGGCAAGAAGAAATGGCCTCAAGTTGTGGCCAGGGCAGTTGAGATTGGATGTGAGAAAGAATTTATTTGCTGAAAGGGTTCTGAGGCATTGGAAGGGGTTGCCCAGGGCAATGGTGGAGTCCCCATCCCTGGAGGGATTGAAGAGTCATAGACATAGTGCTGAGGCACATGGGTTAGTCGAGGACTTGTCAGTGTTGGGTTCATGGTTGGACTTGATGATCTTTTCTAATCCAGGCAATTCTGTGTAATGACAATGAGATCAAAAAGCCTGGTTCAGAAATAAGTTTAGAATAGTGGATTTGAATGTAGTACCTTCCTAACATGAACTTCTGCCAGATTCCCCTGCACAAAACACTTCTGGTCTCTGGATTAGGTGAGCCAAGCCTTCATTTAGTCTGAAAGTTGAGCCTAAAAACTGTTTGGAAATTGTTTTACAATCTGTATTTATTAAGGACACTAGTCTTTTCCTAACACAAATATTCCTTAAGGCTTTTTGCCATTTTCAAAATCAGTGAAATTAATGTGTTAATGTTAAGTGGGAGCCATTGCCACCTTTATCAAAAAAATATTTAAGCTGCTTCAAACATTTCACCTTCTTACAAGGACTGTTAGAAAATGAACTAAGAAACTATCCTGCCCTAGAAACTCCCCTGGAATTTATGGAGGAAATAGCCTTTGAAAATTTTTGCTGCAGAAGAGGAATTACTGCGTACTGCTTGTCACCAAGAAAGAATTCATTTAGCCAGAAATTAATCCTGAGCTAACTCCTTATAAATATACTTGGACAGATCTAATTCTTGTCAGACACGAAGCAAGTGATGCATAAACAACAAATCCCAGCACATTTCATTTACGCTCACTAGCCTCATTTCTGACCTCCATGTTCCTTCAAAGTTTTATGTCAGCTGTTCAATTTGAATTCTTAGTGGTCATTTTTAGTTTCTACCGTTTTTGCAGAGGCTACAGCAAAATGGGAGTGGTGTCTCTGATGGTTCAGTTTAAACTTGGCTGTACCTTTGCTGACAAGTGGTGGAGTATGTGCACAAAAAAACCTGCATCAGCTGAGAATGAATGTAGAAATCTTGAAAATGGCTTTGGAAAACAGCATAGAAAATATTTGGTTCAGAGCAGTAAGGTAGAAAAAAACATTATTACTGCGGAAAAATGTGGCTCCGTGTTTAGCAAGGTGTCCTTAAGGATTTTCCAACAGCTGGTTGATAAAGCAGAAGCAAAAGACCTCTGAGTTGTTGTTGTTCTGAGCTGGTAAGTCCATTTATAACACAGCACGGCCCTCCTGGCTTGTGGCTGGAGTCAAGTTATCTTTTCCACTGCCTCTTCTGAAACTAGGACATAGGTGCTCTGGGCGCCCAGTTCCAGAGTTAGCTTGCCTAGACTGTGCTATCATTGCACAAACAGTGTACCGAGAAGTGTCTTGAATGTTCTTGTGTGGGGTGAGGGAAGAGGAAGGAGGAGTGAAGTGAAAGCGACTGTGCTTGACTGAAAGGTCTACCCCATATGTGTCTATCCACATCTGTACTTTGCTTTTGTACAACTTTGGGGCAATAGATTAGATGTTTGAGGAAGCTAACATGCTTATAGAGTAATAACGAAGGTGCTTTGCTAGTTCAAAGTTCTTCTAGTTTTACAGGTCAAAGAAATACATCTAGCTCAGATTGTGAACTGACTAATCTGAGGTCATATGACATGTCAGGAGACAAATGACAAGTTGAATCTAAGAATGCCATGTGCCTGACATAATTTCTATATAGCCTCTACCATGACATTTGGGTTGCATTTCTTTGCAGCAGTTATGTTGTTCTTTTTGTGTTGCTTAAAATGGTCAGAGCAAGAGTGACAGCATGACTAAGAAAGATCTCAGGTTAGGGTGAATGACAAGTTTAATATGAGTCAACAGTGTGTCCTGGCAGCCAAACCAACCCTGTCCTAGGGTGCATCAAGCACAGCATAGCTAGTCAGTCAAGGGAGGTGATTGTCCCACCCTGTACTGCACTGGTGCAGCCCCATCTCGAGTGCTGTGTGCAGTTTTGGTCACTTCAATATAAGACGGACATCCAACTATTAGAGTGTGTCCAGAGGAGAGTGACCAAGATGGTGTAAGACTGTGAGGGCAAGACTTATAAGGAGTGGCTGAGGTCACTTGGTTTGAAGAAGAAAAGGCTGAGAGGAGAACTCATCTCAGCCTACAACCTCCTCAAGGGGGACAGCAAAGCCAGGAGATGCTGATCTCTCTCTGGTGATAGGACAGGAGAACATGGAATGAAGCGGCGTCAGGGGAAGTTCAGCTTGGACATTAGGAAAAGATTCTCCACCTTTTGATGAAGGGTGATTGGTCACTGGAAGAGGCTCCCAAGGGAAGTGGTCATGGACCAAGCCTGTCAGGGCTGAAGGAGCATCTGGACAACACTCATAGTCATATGGTTTGGTTTCCAGTAGTCCTGAAAAGAGCAGGGAGTTGGACTCGATGATCCTTATGGGTCCCTTCCAACTCAAGATATTCTATGATTCAAAGAGGATGCAAAGGGGGCTAAAAACTCTGCGCGAGGCGGCATGAGACTCTGCAGAGTTCTGCATCAGTGGTCTCTGTACAATAGGACACTTTCCTAAGCACTGCCTGGAGAAACTACCCTCACATACTGGAGTCTTCAGAACAGACAGAGCCCCTGAAAGTGGATACAATCCAGGCCTTGGACAACAGGGTGCTGGGTGCAATGTGGTGTTGCATGTCAGGTTTGAAGTCATGATTGAGTCAATAAGCCACCACAAAAGGAGCTGTGAGAGATGTACACAGATTGCCATATGGGCAGAGAAAGAGGACAGTGACAGGATCTTTGCAGAGCTCCCACAGAGGCAAGAGGCAGAGGCAAACCCTGCAATGCAAGAAAGGAGAGACAACTCTGAGTCCGTTTGAATGACCAGTGGATGTACACTTCCATACGAGCTGAAGGAATGTGTCCTAGCCAAGTGAATCTGTTCCACACCTGAACCAGCACCAAGAGGAAGTAGTGTGTGACACTGGTTAGAGACTTCCTTCTACAGGGTACAGAGACACCCACCTACTGACTTCACTTGCTGCCTCACGTGATCTGTTGCTTGCAGGGAGGTTGGATGGAGTTCTAAGGCATGTCTGGGCTTTGGACACACCCGAGACCTTCATTGCCTTGGCGTTTACGTGTGTATGGTCTCCTCTGAGGGCTCAGGTCCCTGCGCTTAGTAGCAGAATCCTGCAATGATGCGGAGCGTTACCCACAGTTGGGGACCAGAAGGCAAGCTGGACATACATCAGTCTGTGGGTCCATCTGAAATGTGGCCAAAGGTGCTGAGGAAGCTGACCAAAGTCACTGCAAATCTACCCTCATCTCTAAGAAGTCACAGGGAGCCTCTGAGGGCCAGGGAGGTTCCTGATGGTTTGAAGAGGCACATGGAACATCCTCCCTGGCCATCTCCCCCAAAAGGCAAGAAGGGGCTCCCAGAGATCTACAGACTCGTCAGCTTAATATCCACCTCTGGGAAGGTCACTGAGCAAATCCTCACCAGAACTACTTCCAGTTGTACAAAGGACAAGAAACTGTTTGGGAAAAGACAGTGTAGATTTACCAAGGGCAAATTATGCACAAACAACTGGAGAGCTTTCTACAGCGAGACAGCTACACACTGGGCTGAGCAGAGAGCAGTGGGTGCTGTTCACCTGGACTTAAGCAAGGTCTTGGCCACAGCTTCCCATAGTCACCTTGTAGCCAAACAGTTGAGGTAAGTGGAAGAGAAGGTGGGTGAACAACTGATTGGACTTCTGGGCTTAAAGGGCTGTGATCAGCTGTTGAAACTGGCAGCGAGTTTGTATTTGTGTTTATTGCAGGTTGATACTGGGGCCAATACTGTTTGATCCATCAGGATCATTTGGGAAACTGGGATGCATGACACACAAGGAGAATTTGAAAGAACTGGATTAGTTAGAAGAAAAAGAGAATTTAAGAGGGTGGGGGAGATGGTCTCATCGCTGTCTTCAGCTACTTCCAGGACCAGCTGCATGAGTTTCAACAAGGCCAAATGCCTGGTTCTGCACTTTGGCCTCAACAACCCCCGGCAGTGTGACAGGCTTGGGGAGGGGTGGCTGGAGAGCTGCTGGGCAGAGAGGGACCTGGGGATGTTGGTCAACAGTGGCTGAGCATGAGTCAACAGAGTGCCCTGGTGGCCAAAAAGGCAAACAGCATCCTGGCCTGCATCAGCTCTAGTGTGGCCAGTAGGACCAGGGATGTTCTCTTCCCCCTGTCCTGGGCACTGGTGAGGCCACAGCTCAAGTTGGGCCCCTCACTCCAAGAAGGACATGGAGGTGCTGGAGCGTGTCCAGAGAAGGGCAGCGGAGCTGGGGAAGGCTCTGGAGCACAAGTGTGCTGAGTTCCCAGCTGAGGGAACTGGGGGTGTTGAGCCTGGAGAAAAGGAGGCTGAGGGGAGACCTTCTGGCTCTGTCCAAGTCCCTGCAAGGAGGGTGGAGAGAGGTGGGGGTGGGTCTATTCAACCAAGGAACAAGTGACAGGACAAGAGGAAATGGCCTGAAGAGGGACTGAAGAGTCATGTAGACACAGTGCTGAAGGACATGGGTTAGTCAGGGACTTGTCAGTGTTGGGTTCATGATTGGACTCAATGATCTTAAAGGTCTTTTCCAACTGAGGCAGTTCTGGGATTCTGTGTGATTCCTGTGAGGACACAGAGGAGAAGGCACCGGTCTCTTCTTGAAGGTGTGCAGTGATAGGACAAGAGGCAACAGATGCATAGTGGAGCAAGGGAAATAATGAGTAGTTATTAGGAAAAGAATTTTCAGTTTTAGGGAAGTTATAGTCAAGTTCAGATGGGTGCCTAGAGATGTTTGGACTCTTCATCCCTTGGATTTATTTATAACTTGTCAAGACCATGAGTTACTTGGTTTATGCTGACTTTGCTGTGAGCAGGAGATGGATCCAAATGTCACCAAAATTTATTTCTGAAGTGCAGCTTTGGTTCCAGAGGGCTGTCAGTACAATGCCTAACACAGTAGTTTCCAGTGTTGAGTGCAACTTTGTCTGCAAGATGAGTAAGGGAAAAATTGATGTTCCTTGGTCATATGTATGACTTTGTTAGTCAGAAATATTCAAGAGGAGAGACCCTCAGAAGACAAAAGATTTCAGAAAGACAATTTTAAGGTTTTTATTTGCAGTTTTGATGAAAACCAGCAGGCTGTGCTAACAGATTTTTTTTTCCTAGGAAGAAATGCACAATCTTCACTTTTGCTATGAGCAAGGAAAAGAACTGCAGCACAGAGCATGCTGGTTTTATTTGTCACTCTTAAATTTTCATTTGGATAATGAAAAGAGGCTCCTAAAGCAGTCGCTAACGTGCTGCCTTCAGATGCATTCAAGGCCTTGTTTAGTAATCTTTTTTTCCTTAAGATATGAAATCAGAGACTTCTATGTTATACTCTAATTATTAATATCAAGTTTATGTTGATACTTCCCCTCCCACCTCATAAGGGTTGTGTAGGTCTGGTACAAATTTCCTATTTTAGGACTATTATTTGGTGTTGTATAAAATGCTACAGCATTGGCAGGGTGAAATATTGTCTGCCTCTTCTTTTTGTCCCATGCAGCTGAATCAGAATTCTTTTAGGGTTGGTTTCTAAAATATTCCCAGAGGAAAAATAAACAGGGGACTGCTTTAGCTAAGACTAAATAGCTGCTTCTTGGCAAATGGGGAGTAGGTTTAACTACGACATAGTATTTTCATTTATTCATTCATTCATTCATTTAATTTATTAATTCATTTCAATCATTCTGAGATTACTCTGTTCCACCTTTCTAAAATGAAACTGTGGGTTAGTAATTCCAGAAGTAAAGCCACACGTTGGACAAGAACCCAAGCAAGAAGAATGCTGTTTAGAACTATCCTGCTGCTTTTTTCCATCATTTTTCAAAGCAATTTCTATCAGCAAGTGAATGTGATTTCTGAATAGCAAATAAAAAACATGCTAACACAGCAAAACCATTGTCAAAGACTAGTCTAGCTCTTCCCAGCCTATACAAAGAACAATCTCGATGATAAACTTTATCATCATAATAATAAAATACACAATTTCTATGGCTGAGGCAACGTAACTTTCTGAGGCAAATTCTTTGAGCATGGGAAGTCAAGACCATGCTGAACTTTATAATAGAGTTAAAAGGCATAATTAGCCATCAGTGCAGTGTCTTAATGCAGCGTAAGTTCTATCTGTTCAGCCTCTTAAAGAGTGTGGGCCATTTCACAGAGGCTTCTTCCCAGAAAGGAACAGTTTATCAGCTTCCATATGATCCATCGACATATGACATATCTGTAGGGAAATTTCAGTTTCAGGTGTTAAGGGTATATTGGACGGTCTCCATAAAGCAAGTGTTCCTTTAGCACTCCTGCCTGCTCCCTTGTCCTGGGTTGTCACTTTGGGGTATTGTAGAATTTCCAATTTTCCATGTTTTACATAAAATAATCCCCACCAAGTAAGAAGTCACTGAAGTCACTGTGCTTTCTTTCCTTTTTCTGATGCTTTCTGCTATGCAGATGGTCTTTTTATTCAAAAATCACAGAATTGTCAGGGTTGGAAGGGACCTCAGGAGATCATCCAGTCCAACCCCCCTGCCAAAGCAGGTTCCCTACACCAGGTTGCACAGGAAAGTGTCCAGGTGGGTTTGAACATCTCCAGAGATGGAGACTCCACACCCTCTCTGGGCAGCCTGTCCCAGGGCTCTGGCACCCTCACAATAAAGATCCGTGCAAACCTTATCTGTGTGGGCAGGCTCTGGAGCCTTGGTCACAACAAGTGATGGTCATTTCTTGGGTCAGTCCCAATGTTTTGATGAGGAACTAGCATCCCTTGAGTCCTGCCATTGTATCTGTGCTTCTTACTTACTATTCCCTCTTCTCCTCTGGGAATAGAAGACCCTTCTTTGTGATGTGCAAGGAGTTTCTCTTTGTTGAAGATACAAGAGGAATAACAACTGGCTTATCAGTGGCTTATCTGTGTTTGCCTTGGATGATACTGGCCTAATTTTCTGTTAAATATTGCTTCCTAATACAGCTTTATTTTTTAACATTATGATGATAGAGCTATAGCTACTGTATACTGGGAATGATCCACAAAACACATGGAATAGAGAGCTTGGGAACTCAAATATACTGTCATATACTTGAATATAATTATAAAATAATAAAGAAAACCATTGCTAAAACAGGATAAATTTTCAGAGCAAGAGGAAGATGAGTGACCCCATGGTGGCAGTTAACATTTTGCTGGGTACTCAAAGCAAGTTCCATCTGTAGCTTCAGAAAGTGTGAACAATAGTGCATATTTTCCATGTTTCAGTATAGAAATGATGACAGCAATGATGCTTTGTAGCATTCTTCATACCCATACATAATAATTCATCTAAACATCCTTTTTAATGGTCTACTCAAAAGCAAGTTGAACTGATGCTGTGCCTTTTCAATGACTTCAGAGGCCTGTAAAGATTGTGTCAATCCAACTCTACTAATTTGCCTGTTCCAGTAAGCTACCATCAGAATTAGTCAAGTTTATGGAGCTGTAGAATCACTCACAAAGTTTGACATGGGATTGAGTGTGCTGGATCTTGTCACACTAAGAGGTCTGTTAGAGGACAGCAAAAATTCCACCCTGGTTATGTGTTACCCAGAGGATCTCAAGGCAAATGGCTGGCTAGGAGCATCTGCTGCCTGAGGAGAAAACAAGTCTGTGCTGCCTTTTGCCTGTTTTTTGACTACCTAGGAGGGACTCAGCATGGAAGTGAGGGGAGACAATCAAATTCAAGTCAAAGTATGAAGGACAGTGCCCAGGAATTTCTATGTGAAGCAAATAGTGTCAAACACTAGGACCTGGGTTCCAGAAGTCAGCAGAATGGTTGAGAACTTGGATGAGTGAAACAGAGAAGCTTAACAGGACTGCTGGGTATGAGTGGCTGCTGGGATTTGGGACAGAGCCTATTTGAGTATTTTGTTGGAATTTAGTATTGCAGACAGTTATACATCTATCTAAGGTTTCTTATGTTGGCTTGAAGTGAGAAGGATCACTACGTTTGTACAATGCTGAGGCTCAAGGCAGTAAGGATTAGGGACACGATGGCTTCTGTCAGTTTATCCATTTCCTGAAACAAGTCTTGGCTTTTCATGGAGTTAATTTTGCACACTGCAAATCTGAGCTCAGTTAATATATGCCTGCAGGCGTATATGGGCTTCTGAGATGCTTCTGCTGATTCCAATTTGAGAAAAAATCCCTAAAGAGAACATGGCCAAAATTAAGACATTTCAGCCTGCAGGTGAGTTTTATGCAAATTAGTAAGTAAGCATGAACAAGGCAGGCATGACTGTCCTGCATTGTTGGTGGTCTTGGCAAGCCAGGAATAACGTTGAGGATGGCTGTTGTCCCGTGTCTGATGAGAAGGGTAGAACATACCACCTCTGGTTACTGCACTGGCTTTGGCCCATATATAGTAGCTCTCGCTGTCAGATGGCAGTTTGGCTGGATTGAACTGATGTTTTTAGTAGGTCAGACATCTACATTACTTACCATCTGATCAGTTTAGCAGACATGCATGAACTGCTTAATGAAAGAATATTGCAAAGGATCGGTTACGGTGCTTGTTTGGCAAGGAAGAGAAAATTAATAATGTCATTGCATAAAAGTCAGCTGTTCAGGAGTCCTGCTAGCTGCCAAATGTTACACGATGCAGATTCAGAAATATTTCATCCATCTGCCAATGCTTTCAAATCATTCTGGCAAGACATGTGTTTCTATTTTAAGCTGTGTAAAGGGAAATTGCTTTCATTCTCTCAGTGCTAAGGATGGTGCAAGCCTTACCCTGCCTGCTTTTAGAGAACTAGACAAGGGGAAGAAAAGTATTAGAGGTCATCACGGATGTTTAATTTCGTGTCTGAAATGGACTGGGCATATGCCAGAGCAATTGCAATGGTCTCTTTTGCGGAGGGAAAGGAGCGGTGCATCTCAGGATCAAATACTGTGTGCCTCCAGGAAACATTCCACCAAAATTTGGGAAGTAAAATTATAACTTCACATTGCTGAATCATGGGAATCTTCCTTTTACACCTACCCTTCATGCTGTGAAACAAATGAGTGTCATTTTCAGTTATTTACTGAGCTCGTTATTGAAGATTTATCCATGCAACTTTGATTATTTTTTTTATTTGAAAAAACCACAAGGTCTTTCATCTCTGTGCCCCTTTTTTCTTTTCTGAGCCGTATCAATCTATAGTGTTCTCTTGGTTAATAATGGCATAATGGAACCATCACTTGGAGTTTTCCATTTTCTTCCCCTTCTGTTCCTGACCATACCTGTAATCACAGCTTTTATACGGCTTCCTGAGGCCAGAACCAATTATTAAATAACAGACATCTAAATTAAGCACGATACTTTAACTTATACAATGATATGTATAATAATGAGACAAATGCAAGAATTCTACAAAAGCAAAAAAAAAAATTATTTCATTATTTTTGTTTGAAACTTAGAGAATCATAGAATTATAGTGGTTGGAAAAGACCTTTAAGATCACCGAGTCCAACCATAAACCAAACACTACCAATTCCACCTCTAACCCATGTCCCTGAGCCCCTCGTCTGCCCGTCTGTTAAATCCCACCAGGGAAGGTGACTCCACCACCTCCCAATGCTTGACCACCCTTTTGGTGAAGAAGTTTTTCCTCAGATCCAATGTAAACCTCCCGTGGTGCAACTTGAGGCCGTTTCCTCTCGTTCTCTCGCTTGTTACCTGGGAGAAGAGAACGACCCTCACCTCTCTCCACCCTCCTTTCAGGGAGTTGTAGAGAGCGAGAAGGTCTCTCCCCCCTCAGCCTCCTTCTCTCCAGGAAGCTTCAAGTACAGATTCTGTAGTCCCTTCTGAAATCTCACCCAAGTAGTCCCTGCTACTCGGTTTTTCAGGTTCAGAAGCCACATGATCAAAATGAGTCTATGCTTTTTCATGTAGATTAAGGTGTTATCCTGTTCTTGTTTATATGCATATGGGAAGCAACTCTGCTTAATGCAGGATCTGGAATGGATATATTAGAAAAGAAAGTGCAGAAATGGAGATAGCAAGAATGTTAGTGATACAAGGAAGAAGGAAGGACTTTCACATGATTGGTGAATGAACTGAGTGTTAACTTGTGGAAATGCCATGGTGTTTCTAGAGCATGGTTTTAAGGGACAGACAGTAACTTGTGAGGTAGGACTGCAAAATCATCACCATTATATCTGGGTCAAAAACACATGAGCAAACTGAAACAGCACTGTAGCACGTGTCTTTAGACTTATTTCCAGGTTGCTGCTTTTTATCAAAATATTTTCCCTCATTTGTTAGCTGAGTGAATTCTCATGTGATACTCATTTCATGCTGCTATTTTGACTGTGGTATGGAGAGGTATTGTTCCATTCCTACTGCAGCGTGAATCATTATAGCATCAGATCTGGTATCTTTGTGCCTTCCCAGAACAACTACTACTGGACATGGGCTTTTTTAAAATAAAGAAGAAAGTCGAAATAATTTTTCTTCTTTGAAAAGGAGAAGAACTTGAAAGAATAAGGACAACATAAAGAATTACTAGAATTCTTTCATGTGTTGGCAAGAGAGTCCTCTCCTGTTTTTGCTAGTTGCTGACAGCCTGCATTCTAAGCTGGAGGTCAAAAAAAAAAAAGAGAGATCTTTTAATTTAACTCCATTTAACTCCTTTTGAAAAACTAAACCTGTTTGGAACTTTATCAACCCATTTTATGAGTATAATCTCTGAAAATGCAAGTTAAATAAAAATATTCAAGGAGTGGATACTTGCCGTTAGGTTCTGCAGAGGAGGCACACAAAAACACAGGTGGAAGTCTAGTGGCTGGAAGCAACACTGAGCAAAAGCCTAAATCCGTTTTTGACAGCAGTAGCTTTCATTTCAGATCAGTCACTGAGTTCTTCTCAACATCTAGTTCAGCTCAGTGCTGAAAAACTGGTAGCTGAATATGCTGGTTTTGGCTGGGGTAAAGTTAATGTTCTTCCCAGTAGCTGGTATGGGGCTGTGTTTGGATTTGTGCTGGAAATAGTGTTGATAATGCAGAGGTTTTTTCATTACTGCTGAGCTGTGCTTGCCCAGAGTCAAGGCCTTTTCTGCTCCTCACCCCGTCCCACCAGCCAGCAGGCTTTGGTACACAAGGAGTTGGGAGGGGACACAGCTGGGACAGTTGACCTCAACTAACCAAAGGGATATTCCAGACTGTATGAAGTCAGGCTCAGCATATTGGGCAGCAGTGTTGATCTGCTGAAGGGTAGGAAGGCTCTGCAGAGGGATCTGGACAGGCTGGATTGATGGGCTGAGGTCAATGGCATCAAGTTCAATAAGGTCAAGTGCCCAGGTCCTGCACCTGGGTCACAACAACCCTGTGCAACGCTACAGGCTTGGGGAGGAATGGATGGAGGAAAAGGACCTGGGGGTGTTGGCCAATAGCCAAGTGATAGAATGGGAAGAAGTGACCTCAAGTTGCACCATGGGAGGTTTACATTGGATCTGAGGAAAAACTTCACAGAAAGGGCAGTCAAGCATCGGAACAGGCTGCCCAGGGAGGTGGTGGAGTCACCTTCCCTGGTGGGATTTAGCAGATGGGCAGATGAGGTGCTCAGGCACATGGTTTAGAGGTGGCATTGGTAGTGTTTGGTTTATGGTTGGACTCGGTGATCTTAAAAGTCTTTTCGAACCGTTGTGATTCTGTGATTCTATTATTCTATATAAAGCTAGGGGAAGAAGAAGAGAGGAGGGGATGTTCAGAGTGAAGACATTTGTCTTCAAAAGTAACCATTATGTGTGATGGAGCCCTGCTGTCCTGGAGATGGCTGAACACCTGCCTGTGATGGGAAGTGGTGAATTAATTCCTTGTTTTGTTTCACTTGCACATACAGCTTCTGCTTTACCTATTAAACTGTCTTTACCTCAACCCACCAGTTTTCTCTCTTTTATTCTTCTGATTGTCTCCCCTATCCCACCATGAGAAAGGAGCTGTGTGGTGCTTAGCTGATGTCTGGCATTAAACCACAACACTGAAAAAGCAGATAAACTTGCTTTCTATTTTTGAAACCAGAAAGAGAATGAGGTATTAGCATGTAAGAGCTACAGTTTCTACATCTCTAAAGAGTTTGGTCATCAGAAATGTTTAGTTCATTGACTACAGGTAACAATTCCACTTTTAAATAAATCCATTTAAAATGAAAACTATGGTTTGACATTTCTCCTAATTTCTTCTCCATACAGCACACTAGACATAGTACTGTGGAACTAATAGTGTATGTTTTTGAAGTGTTATATTGTGGCTTTTGATTGAAATCCAATTTTTACCAAAAATTCAGTTACCATGAATTAAAAAACAAAAACATATAGGAAATAAAAACATTCCACTCACTGCTTGCTAACATAGTAACAACAACAAGAGATGACTAAGTGTATAAACATAGATTGTTTTCTAGCCTGGCAAAGATGTGTTAAATATCTACAGAAGGAAGCTGAATAAATGAAACAAAACCAACGTAGAGTTAAAATCCATTACTTATTCAAAGTTTTTTGCTTTTGATATAAATTATTATTGAAGTTGGTGATTTAAATAGCTGTGACTTAAATCAATCTGCATTGACCCTGACTCATTGGAAAAGCATTTTTGAGAACAAAGGTCACTTCAAAGGATTCCTAGGAGAAACAGCAGAGTGTTCCTTTTCCACATCTGGGGAGGTTGGTGAGATCTCTCTGCAGCTGTCATTGCTGCAAGCCATAGTTCATAGTCTTATATTCAGAGTCTGCAAAGCTAGGCTTTGTCTACAGTACTGTCCTGGTTTGTAGCTGGGACAGAGCTGGTTCCTGTTCAGCATCTGGGACAGAGCTGGGGTTTGGGTTCAGCTGGGATTTGTTAGGAGAGAAACACTGAGAACATCCCCATGTTTGCATTTGTGTCCCTGGCACTGAAGGACTTTGTGTTTGTCCATCTGCAAGCGCAAGATCTCAGGGGTGAGGAATATTGCAATGGATCAGCTCCATGGGCATTTGGCTCTGCCAAGGGGCTGTTCCATCTCCTGTCCCCCATGGGCAGGAGATCCATGAGGGGCTCTTCCTCTCTGGCTCTCTCTGGCTCTCGCTCGGGCTCTCGCTCTCCCGGGATTGCGGTTTCGGTTCGGGATTGTCGCTCCTCCGGGATCGTTCTCTGGGAACGGGCCGGGCTGGGTCAGTGGGTGGTGAGCAATGGTACTGGGCATCACTCATTTGCATATTTTACTACTATTATTATTATCATTTCAATATCATTATTACTTTAAGTTATCTTTTATTTCAATGATTACATTGTTCTTATCTCACCCTACGAGTCTCCTTACCCTTGCCCCCCAATTCTCTCCCCTATCCCCTGGGTGGGGGGGAGTGAGCGAGCAGCTGTGTTGGCTGCCAGCCCAGTGCAACCACCACAAGTGCAGATATGTGAGTCTTTTTAACATAAATTGCACTGTCTTCTTGTTTTTATTAGATACTCTGTTTACAGGTCATTCACACTGTTGAGCACTCTGATCCCCATTCACCTCTCCCCTAAAGCAGATGGACAGACAGGAGTTGTGCCCCTTGCAGGTGACTGAAATGCCTTTTAAATGCGAGGCAGATACAATGCCATGCAAAAATACTTCATGAAGTTCAACAAGGGGAAGTGCAAAGTCCTGCACCTGGGGAGGAACAACCCCAGGCTGTACATGCTGTAGGCTGCCTGGCTGGAAGGCAGCTCGGCACAAAAGGACCTGGGAATCCTGGTGGACACCTGGTTGAACAGAAGCAAGCAGAGTTCCCCTACTGCAAAGAATTCTAATGGTGTCCTGGGCTGCATTAGGAGTGTTGCCAGCAGGCTGAGGGAAGGTGACCCTTCCTCTTTATTAAAGCTCTGGTGAGTCCACACCTGGAGTTCTGGGCTTCCCAGTACAAGACAGACATGGACATAGTGGAGAGAGGCAAACAAAGGGCCCTTAAGTTGATGAAGTACGTCTCATGAGGAAAGGCTGAGAGAGCCAGGACTGTTTAGTTTGGAGAAGGGATATAATCAATGTATATAAATACTTGAAGGGGTGTGGCAAAGAAGACCAAGCCAAGCTGTTTTCAGTGATGCCCCCGACAGTACAAGAGGCAACAGGCAAAAACTGAACATCAGGAAACACTTTTTTACTGTGAGGATGGCCAAGCACTGGAACAAGTTGCTCAGAGAGGTTGTGAAGTCTCCATCTTTGGAGATAGTTAAAAGCTGCCCGGATATAGTCCTGGGCAGCTAACTGTAGGTGTCCCTGCTTGAGCAGTGGGGTTTGACCAGTTCACCTCCAGAGCTCCCTTCCAACCTCAACTGGTCTGTGATGTCGTGATTCATCTTTGTGCCTTGTTGAGTATGTTATCTGTGCATGATCATAGCTAATTCTCAGGTCTCTATATAACAAATGAGCAGTCTCAGCACAACGCAAGGTTCCTCCAGATGGGCTGTAATGCATAAAGGCTGATGGCTTTGCAAACCCATGTGGAAAAGGACATTCCAGGTATACCAGGCTTGGAAGAAAGACTAGAAAGGAAGTGCAGAGCCAAAAATGTGGGAGGTTGAAGATCAATAAACCTCTGACTCTGGAAATTACCATTTCTGGACAGCTGAATTTGTGCTATGCATGTCAATGACTAAAAGCATAGAAGGATTTATACCTTAAGACATCAAATGTTCAAAAACTGATGTTGACACCTCCATCCTCTGTTGTCCTGTAGAGCTGTATAAACAAATACATATCCACATAGTGATTGTTATGAGTTGTCACCTTCCAGAGAATCCACTAGTCCTGCTACACACACACACTGAGATATCCTGTGGCAGCCAATAAAGACAAGTTGGCACACTTTCTTCACAGCAGTAGACTTTGCTGTTTGTTTGTAGGAGACTAGCTGGTTTTGGAGCCTGTGTACAGCTGTGCATTCCCACTGAACTTCGTAAGGGAGAAACATAATTCTGGGCAAAAATATACACCAGAGGAAAAATGTTGTTGGTGGGTCCAGGTTTAGAATGAGTTTAGCCTGAAATGATTTGGGTTTTTCTCAAGAAAAATGAAAAACTTCATTTTGATGAAGAGTGTTCTTTCCTTTGTGTGTTAGACTCACAAAGATATCCAAATATGGATTTAGGAGGCTATTGTTATGTTTTACCTTATTTTAGAGACTTTTCATGGCTCTGCATGCCTTAGCCATGCAAATGGCTCTCATGTATCTGTGTTCTTGTGTAAAGCCAGTGAAACCATCAAGGAGCTAACTTGCTCAAATGACCCTTGATAGCTAGTGTTGAACATTAATTTAACCCATGGAAACAATGGGCCAAGAGACAGAAACATGAAATGGCCCTGAGAATAAAAGCATCAAGAAAATCCAGGGAGTGAAAGACCGTACCTCAGAAGTTGTTCTCAGCAAGGAGTGGTCCTTCGAGACGATCCCAAGCTCATGAAGGTAACTGACAGAACTGAAAATAGAGATGTGGCTTGCCTCTTGAGGGATTCTATGCTCAAAGTTTGTAAACACTACAAAAGTGCCATACAAGTAGGAAAAAAATCACAAAAAATGCACACAAAAAATGTAATGTGCGGGGGTGATAAGATGGAGGAGGGTTTTCTTATTTCCTACTCTGTCTATGGATTCTATTTTTGTTTCTAAGCTTTTCCCTGATTTATTCTGGTGCTTTAATTGTTGGGTTTTCCTCATAAGGATATTGTAATCAGAGAAAGAAAATACTTCTGTAGGGTACAGAAGTGTTATTATCCAATCTTCCAGATGGGGAATCTTGTATTTTAGAAATAACAGAAGGCTCGTGACTTCCTTAAGTCACAGTACTTAAGTACAATAATGACTTTGCTCCCATTAATGGCTAATTTGTATCCAGACTGATGGGAAAAATTAAAAGGTGGATGAAAGAGTCCAAGCATACCAGTTTGTTTTACACAAGGTCTCATCCCATTGGAACTGTATTGTATTTTTTTATGTCTATCTGCATGAGTCGGGTTACTTGTAGAATTCTGGTTCCACCTGATACATGTTATGCAGTTTTTTGCCAAAACTTTCATTTAAAGACAGCAAACTTGTATATATGACTAATCTCTGTCTCTGCTTGTGTGCTGTGTAAGATGCTGTGATCCACTTTTGGCATATGCAAAATGAACACTACTTCTAGGTGGCATGAGTCTTTTTCTGAAGGTCAGCATGTTTCTCTATACAGGCAGTCCAGGATGATGAGACTTTTAACTACGCTGCCTTAGGAAACACATAAAATTATAGGACAGATAAATTCTGTTTTGCCAACAGTAGGGATTTGAATTGATGTCTCCTGTGTAAGTTGCTGAAGCTTTCCATGCCGTGGTGTGAGACTTCTGTAAGAGGTTTATTTCTTTGGTTTTTGGTTCTTGAGTCAGCTCCTCCTGAAGGAAATACTGCCCTAAATTTAGAAGTTTAGCTTTAGAGTAGCGAGGCTTTTTGCTGAGGAATAACTTGAAAATACTCATACTCCTTTTCATCATGGATATAATTGTTGTAACAATGTAGTTCCATTTCAGTCCCATTATCAGAGTATGAAAAGATTTTGCCACTAGCAGGTGTGAGTCCAGTTGATTCCGTAGCTACAGAATATATTTGTAGCTTGACAACTAAGGCAATTGACTTTGGTAAAAAGTAATGCAACACTGCAGTTGTACTTGTAAGTGTAAAGGGTGGTTGCTGGGTCGTCTTGTATTAGACTCTTATCCGTTATTTTTTTTTCATACCCAAGTTGGATGAGATACCAAGAAGGGCAGTGAATCCTTTTTTTTGGAATAAATATGTTTAAAATAGAGGTTCATAAGTCATTGTCTATGACCATAATTCGTTAGTTTTCTTCTTCTCTGGGGTTAACCATTAACTACATCTGACACCAGAAGTGCAAGCCAAAGACATGACTGGAGGGTATGGTCTGGAATTACTAAAAGAGCACCCTACTCTGTACCTAAGATGTTTGGTTTGCTCATAAATTACTTACAGGTGACCTGCAGAAATGGGAGGAAAAAACTGCTCAAGGGGCAGTTAACTTGTGAGTAAAGAATTAGAGGCCGGGAGGTGGGAGGTATTTTTATGCTGCACTTGAAGGATTTAATTCCTTCCATCTGTTAAGTTTTTGAGTCAAGCATCTGTCCACAAACCAAACAAATAACACCTGGGATAAGAAAGAATCAAACCTAGTGTGTTTACTTTTCGAGATGACCTTTGAGGCTAACTTTCACCAGGTCTTGTGACTAGCTCAGAGTAGTTGTCTATTTTGGATATCTGTGTAGTGCAAAGGATGAAATTCCATTGTCTTGTGTTGTTTTGTTTTTTTCCAGTAGGACGTAATTTACATTTTAGCTCTACAGGGACAGAAATAAAACTGAAGGTGTGACTGGGTAGTGGACACAGACCTTGCTTCCCTGCAAAATGAGCTCTGACTTTAGGAGATGCCAGAGAATCCACACCTGAGCGAGTTGTTCTGTGTGCCCTCTGAGAGGGCAAGCATTAACAGATGTTAGTGCTCAATGGATCAGAAAGCCTAGAAACCAATCATGAGTCACAAATCTATAGAAATCCAGGTTTTATTATGTCTTAAGTAGAAGAGTGGTTTGCTATTTTTAGGCCACAGTCAAGTGAGCATGAGTTGTTGAAGATATATTTCTCTCCTGTAAGCTACAATAAATAAATCAGTCTGAAGAACTGCTGGGGTTTTTTTTGCACTTGGAAAGAATCACATATAGGAAATATTACATTGGTTCAATGTTGGCATGGAACACTTGAAACCTTAAGAGTAGTGTCACACTGTCATACCCAGATGAATCCCATGGGCATAGATTTTTTGTTCCTTACAGAATTTGAATACTGCTTTTCTTCTGCTGTGTTCAAATGATGTGAGTAGATAGTGATTTACTCAAATAGTGATGCTGGTGCTAGTGCCAGTGTGTTGTTACCAGTAGTTGAGCCTTTTAAGCAGTAAAATATGCCCATGAGACAGGGCTTTGCATTTTACCTTTTGTTTCTGGTGTTTGGTACATTTTGGCTTTCACGTGTGTGAAAGTGGCAGAGCAGTAATAGGAGATTAGAAGATGTCATAGAATCACAGACTGGTTTGGGTTGGAAGGGACCTTCAAGCTCATCCAGTTCCAACGTCCCTGCCATCAGCAGGGACATCTTCCACTAGACCAGGTTGCTCAAAGCCTCATCCAACCTGGCCTTCATCACTTCCAGGGAGGAGCAGCCACAGCTTCTCTGGACAACCTGGGCCCTCCCCACCCTTCCTGGAGCCCCTTCAGGTACTGGAAGGCCACTAGAAGGTCTCCTCAGAGCCTTCTCCTCTCCAGGCTGAACAGCCCCAACTCTCTCAGCCTGTCCTCACAGCAGAGCTGCTCCAGCCCTCGCATCATCCTCGTGGCCTCCTCTGGACTGGCTCCAGTAGCTCCATGTCCTTGTGCTGTTGATGGCCCCAGCACTGGAGGCAGCACTGCAGGTGGGGTCTCAGAAGAGCGGAGCAGAGGGGCAGAATCCCCTCCCTGGCCCTGCTGCCCACGCTGCTCTGGATGCAGCCCAGGACACGGTTATTGGCTCTGGGCTGTGAGTGCACGTTGTCGGCTCATGTTGAGCTTCTCATCCCCCAGCACCCCAAGTCCTTCTCCTCAGGGCTCTTCTCCAGCCATTCTCCACCCAGCCTGTATTTGTGCTTGGGGTTGCCCCATCATGCATTATGTTGTGGCCAAAAGCTTTTTTAACCTTATTCTGGAACTTTTTATAATGTAGTGTGCTTTTTGTTACCTTGATTGATTGTTGAAAGGGCATTTTTAACTGCAGTCACATTATGAGACTGTTTTTAGGTAAAAGCACAAAGTAAACCAAATAATTTTGAGTGCAAAGCCATAGTCAAGTGAGTATGAGTTGTTGAGGATATATTTCCCTTAACATAGTTACCACTAATTAATTTATTTATTGCTCTGTATGGTAACAAGAAAGCATTCAGAACACTTTGTAACCCTTGTCAAGAAAAGAGTTATGGGAAATTGTTTTATGCTTCTGCCACTCATTCAGCAATCATCTTCTGTGTTGATTGTTTATTTTTATTTGAGTTGCAAAATAAAACACACTTACTCCTCTCAGTCTGGCTGATGTAAAAGCTTCGTAACTGTTCTGATCTGTGCAGAATTGGATAGAAAGAGATCTGTCAGAGAATGTACAGTGGGATGGAACTGTATTCTGCAGTCCTTTCCAGCTGGGACCACTGTAGTCTTGTCAACATGTTCAAATGTCATGCTATTAAAACATCAGCCTTTGTCTTTATTGAGCTTGTGTAGTGGACAGAGAAGCTCACTGAAAGAGAGGGAAAGATGAGCCACACCAGGCTCACTTAGTTTTCCTTACTTCTGGTAATATTTTCCATGAACCTAACCCAGCCCCAAAAATGAGTCTATACGGGAAACCTGTGGAGAACTTGCAGAAGCCCAATGATTCTCAGTGTTACAGTGGAAATCAAGACCTGTATCGACCTTACAGATTGTACAGCAAGTTATTTTTATTTACAATATTTTTGAAAATGTAAATTTCTGTCAGTCTAGTCACGGGTCGAGATAAAAACTATTTACTAATTAAAATAAAATTATAATGATAACAACAGTGATAACAGACTATACAAGTGAGTGATACCCAGTGCTCACCGCCCGCTGACCTGTGCCAGCCAGTGATCCCGGAGCCGAGACAGTCCTGAAACCGAAACCCCGGAAGAGTGAGGCCAAGCGATCCCTGAGAGAAGTGCCCTGTCTTCTGGTCAGCCAGGATTAATATGCTAAACATGATGGGATATGATATGAAATATTTAATTGGCACATCCCAATGCCAGTTCTGGGCTTTGCTGTTCACTGCACTTCTCCCTCCCAGTCCCAATGCAGCTGTGAAGCAGCCAAACACGGTGGCCTTGAGCTCCAGCAGCAACTCACAACACCAGCACTGTTATCAGAGTTCGACTCATAATAAGTCTGAACTGAAACACTGAAACTAATTCTAATTACTAAAAAGAAAATTAACTCTATCCTACCAAAACCAGGACAGTTGTGAATCCTTAAGGCCTTGGATTGTTCTTTGCTGACCCAATTCCTGCTCCGTCTGCCTTTTAGAAAGAAGAGCTACATGATCTTATCTTCCACTTCTTGTGTGGCCTTGTTTGTCCTCCTGTTCTAGGAGCTTTCTCTCATCGTTTCTAGGGCTGCCCCTTTTGGGCTTAGCTCCTTCTCTTCTGAAATCACTGCCTCACAGACTGTTTTATTAGCGGTGCCTGTCTGAAGGCTAAATGTATACACATCATAAATACTCATTAGTTCCAGTAATTGCAAGAGCTGTTAATCATCGCTGAGATTTAGAGTTGGTTGATAGACATTCTTCTGTCCCAGTCTCTTTTTCCCCAGCATTTCAGATACCAAGATAATATCACAACTCTTATCTGGTAACAGTGACTTCTCGACTTGCTTTTCTGATGGGAAGATTGTTTCGTCATGGTATATGGGAAAAAAAAGCGTAATGGTGATGAAGCAGCCCCATGGCTTTCTCATTCTTTTGTAATACTCTCTCCTTTACTTCAGTTCTGCCTATTTTAAAGTGGCAGAACTGGAATCTGAAGAAGTCTCAGGACGCAATTCTCTTTTATGAGCTCATTCCTAAATGTTTTAGGGTTGATTTTTGCTGATCCTTCCTTACATGTGAATGCTCTGTGAGTTAAAGCTCCAGGAATACTAAGGACTATCTTTAAATATACAAGCAGATATGACGGGAAGCTGGATTTGTTCTGATGGAAGCTGGACCATGGAAGTTAATTAACATTGAGCAGGATCAGACCTGACCTCAGTACCCCCTTAACTAAACCATTCTGGCATCTGTTTCTCTGCAGGTTTCTCCGTCTTGCAGAGGGTTTGGTGGGAACACATTGTGAAAGCATTCTAGATGAGCATTGGCGTGTTTCCTTTTTTTCTTGCTTCCACAATAAGCAGTCCTCAGTCTCCTTTCACACAAGGCAATGGAAGTTTTTAAATTGTTTTTTCTTGGAAACAATGTGGAACTCAAAGACAGTTTGCAGCAGGCATCTGTATTTGTTAGGTGGTCTAATGCCACTGTCCTGTGTTTGTTTCAGGATAGTAAAGGTATTTGCCCACCTGTAACTGGCTGAATTTTCTTACTGGATTTTCATGTTTCTTCCTGAGAAAGTTTTTCATTTCTCTAACACAGATCTCTGGACAGAAGGGAAAAGTGTGATTCAGTTAACTGAGGAGTCATCTAACTACTCACTGGTGCTTACAACTCTCCTCACTGTAGTGCACGGCTCCTCTCCCACCCCTTTTTATTTATCTGACCCCTTTATAAAGTCAGTCCTTGTTAGCAGTCTCTCTGAAGAGAAGCAGGTTCAGCCTTGTAATATTTCCAGCAAGCTGGAGGTGGAAGGTTCCATGTGCCTCAGCTTTTTTAAGTCTTTGAAAGTAAGGAGATAATGATCCAGGCAATGGCTGGATAACACATAACATCTTTCCAATTTGTCACAGAATCGTAGTGGTTGGAAAAGACCTTTAAGATCATTGAGTTCAGCCATAAACCAAACACTACCAATTCCACCTCTAAACCATGTGCCTGAGCACCTCATCTGCCCATCTTTTAAATACCTCCAGAGAAGGTGACTCCACCACCTCCCTGGGCAGCCCCTTCCAATTCTTAACAACCCTTTCAGTGAAGACGTTTTTCCTCAGATCCAATCTAAACCTCCCCTGGTGCAACTGGAGGCCATTTCATCTCCTTCTATCAGTTGTTACCTGGGAGAAGAGACCGACCCCCACCTCTCTACACCCTCCTTTCAGAGTGAGGTAAGTTGTATTCGTAAATACTCTGTACTTGACAGAGTATTTAAGAATATGTAAGAGGTGTTCCTAGTCCACTGGGAGATGTTATTTGCCAAATAGTAGCTTCAAATAGAACAACATACTAACAAAAAGAGGTAGGACAGTTTTGAATACTAAACAAAGAAAATTAAATCTGCACTGAATTAGTCAGTTGTAATACAATTTTTTCTCTGGTAAATCTAATATAGTTATTGATTAATTTTTTCCTAATGAATGCTGAGTAAAACCATTCATCCTCTTATTATCATCACTGTTTTTTATCACAAAATTGTACTTCAATACCAAGAAGAGCAGATAGTGCTGAGGGCAAAAATGGTGGTCCAACTTATTCAGTCGAAGACTTACTTCACACATATACAGTGACTGGTTTACAAATAACTCCTGTAGGTAAGGAGTTTCTTCACACTGATTCCTTGCATCTTTTCTCAGAAGTGCCTCCAACAGCTGAAAGAGAAGGATACAAGTGGATTTGCAGAATGTAGATTAAACTCTTATTAGCATATGTTGAGCTGATGAAAAACACAAAGAGTTTGAGATGCTTTGTTCTAGGTTGTGCCTTGTAGTACATCTTCCAAGAGAGCATCTTAAGTCATGTTAACTTCTTTGCAGCTGGAAAGGTCCACAGTCCTTTTATACAAATTGGATTATGGTTGCTGACTGTTGCCTCCCTACCCCATCCTTGAACCATTTTCGTTTTTTTGTAGTACTGGTTTTTGTTTGCTTGTTTGTTTTCTGGAGCCCCCAACACAAGAAAGACATGGACCTGTTAGAATGAGTCCAGAGGAGGCCACGAGGATGATGCAAGAGCTGGAGCAGCTCTGCTGTGAGGACAGGCTGAGAGAGTTGGGGGTGTTCAGCCTGGAGAAGAGAAGGCTCCGGGGAGACCTTCTAGTGGCCTCCCAGTACCTGAAGGGGCTCCAGGAAGGCTGGGGAGGGACTTTAGACAGGGGCAAGGAGTGACAGAACAAGGGGTGATGGCTTGAAACTGGAAGAGGGGAGATGGAGATGAGACGTGAGGAAGAAATTCTTTGGTGTGAAGGTGGTGAGCCCCTGGCCCAGGTTGCCCAGAGAAGCTGTGGCTGCTCCTCCCTGGAAGTGTTCTCGGCCAGGTTGGATGAGGCTTTGAGCAACCTGGTCTAGTGGAAGGTGTCCCTGCTGCTGGGATTCTTCTAATTATTCCAAGAACTGGAAGAAAATAAATCCAGTCCTCTTGCTATTCTGCAGGTCCCCAGGGATTAAGCAGCAACATGTATTTGCTTTTGCTATCAAACTCAGATCTGAATGTTTCTGTGGACCAGGTGAATTCAGGAAATCATAGAATCTTTGGGTTGGAAAAGACCTTTGAGATCATCGAGTCCAACCATACCTGTCCACTACTAAACCAGATCTCTGAGCACCTCATCTACCATCTTTTAAATCCCTCCAGGGATGGAGACTCAACCACTGCCCTGAGCAGCCTGTTCCAGTGTCTGAATCTTTCTGTCTGTGCAGCTGGTTTTCAGACTGGATTCTCATTTCAGATGAAATTAACTTCATGGAAATAATTAGGAAAATAAAATAAAATCATTTTTAAGATCATGGCAATTTCCATTTTTTAATTAATGATATTACATAGGGAAGAGCACTAAAGTGACATCTTCTGACAAGCATCTTCAAAAAGTGGTGCGTTAAAGGAGAGCATTGCAGTTTGCTGCCTGTTTTCCATTTGAAGTCTGTGCAGAATGGCTCATTTGCAAGAATTAAAGAGAGACTGAATTAAATCCCCAAACTGCATTGCAGAAAGGTATCTTTACTGTGATGTGTATTTAGGAAATAGGACTTAATACTCAAAACTGCTTTGTTAGGCTGGTGGGTTTTCATTCATTGTGATGAATTGCTTAGAAGATTGTTCTGCTCCTGTCACCTTGCTTACTAATGAGAAAATGGTTTAATATGAAGATTATGTATAATGCTTAGTTACTATATTTGAAACAAACTATTGTTGTCAAGTCTACTATCAAGGCCAGCATAACTGCACAGTCTAATGTATGCATAAGTTTCATGTTTCTGGAGGAATCAAAAGTGATTTATGGGTTTTGTGAATTACATAGCTTTACGAATTATATAGCCTTTATGAATTATAAGCTAAATATCCATTTGATCAGGTCTTCTCTGTGGAATAACTACAGAATTTCTTCTTCTCTATTAGTTGTTTAGTGAATTTTATATATATTATTTGTGATACTTTGAACTCTTTGATCTTTATGAGTTTTTCCATCCAGCAGATGAATGACTAGGGTTCTGCCAGTCATTCTGATTTCAGACTTTCTGTAGTTCATGTATATATTTTTTTTTTCTTAGAGACCTAATACTGCTTCAAAGTTCTGCCCCCATTCTCCTCCTGCTGTTTCCCATGGCTGTCAATCATCTGAAGGAACTGCATGTATTCTCTCACACAGCAGCCACTCTCAAAATCAGGCTGCAGCAATTTCACTGGCATTTGTTCACTGTCCATGTACAGGGAGACAAAATTTGTATCATTAAGTTTAAAGTTGAAACAGTTCTTAGCATAATTGCTGCTAAAAGCATCATTATCTATGAAACCAACAACAAGCTTGGGAAGCTGTCTCAGAAAAAAACTTTCCTCATTGCTGACATGATTGCTGTCCAGGATGCTCAACACTTTAATGCCCACCCAGTCCAGTGGCTATTTAGTGTTGGCCATTAATGCCTCAGCGTACACCAAACGTGCGCCAGGTGCCACCCACACCTTCTTCACAAATAGCCAGGCATGGGTAATAACCAGCTCACAGGATCCTGCTGCTAGGGAGCCCATCAAACAACAGCTGTCTTTGCTGCATGTCAGCTTGATTTTCACGTCCACATCATTCATTAAAAGCCTGTCTTGAAGGAACAGATCACTGTGGAGGGGTCCCAATAGTTCCTTCTCTGGGCCATCAGAGCTGAGCATTGCCTGAACCCACAGAATCACAGCATGGTGGGGTTGGAAGGGACCTCAGGAGATCATCCAGTCCAACCCCCCTGCCAAAGCAGGTTCCCTACACCAGGTTGCACGGGAAAGTGTCCAGGTGGGTTTGAACATCTCCAGAGATGGAGACTCCACACCCTCTCTGGGCAGCCTGTCCCAGGGCTCTGGCACCCTCACAGGAAAGAAGTTTTTCCTCGTGTTTCAGTGGAACCTCCTGTGTTCCAGTTTGTGCCCATTGCCCCTTGTCCTGTCACTGGGCACCACTGAAAAGAGTCAGGCCCCATCCTCTTGACACCTGCCCTTTAGATATTTATAAACATTGATAAGGTCCTCTCTCAGTCTGCTCTTCTCCAGGCTGAACAGTCCCAGCTCTCTCAGCCTCTCCTCACACAGGAGATGCTCCAGGCCCCTCATCTTTGTGGCCTCTGCTGGACTCTCTCCAGAAGTTCCCTGCCCCTCTTGAACTGGACACAATACTCCAGCTGTGGCCTCAGCAGGTCAGAGTAGAGGGGGAGGAGAACCTCCCTTGACCTTACTGTTGATGTCATCCAGCTTGGCTGCTTCCTGCTGCCTGGCTGTGTCTTTGCAGAACAGCCCTGTGGATAAGTGTTTGGATAGCAAGTCAGCTGCAATTGAGAAGCAACTCAATGAAAGCACAGTAGGGGTAGCAGTTGTTGCTCTGGTTGAGCCGTTGCTCCCCAGTGGAACATCCTGCTGGGTGAATATAGAGGCCAGTGGGTTATTCTTGAGAACCACAGCCTCACCAGCTCTGAGGTTGGACCTATCAGCCTTTAAAATTTTGTAGCAAAGCTACAGTAGGGTGTCTTTCAGATTTATGTAATCTTCTCCATCCCCAGCTATGAAAAAGTCCAGAAGTACAGACTCCACAATAGTGGAAGTGGAGGCATCTCAATAAACAGGTTTTTGTCAATGCTGATCTGAGTTTGGGACACTTCAGATGACTCTAGCTTGGGCTGCCCTGAGTTTCACCTCTCACAACCTTGTCTAGCCTTGACTGTGTTGAAATTCAGGGGTGAAAGGGAACAGTTATCTAACAAGGTGCAGTTCAAGCTAAAGGGATCAAAGACAATGAAAAATCTTCCATGACATAGAAACTGGAGCCATGTTCTTGAAAACTGTCATTTATGGGCCACTTCCAAAAACAAGTCTTCCCCTAAAATGAGAGTAATCAAATCTCCCCTAAAATGAAAGGAAGTGAACTCCATCAGCAGTTCACTTCCTTTCATTTAATCATCAAGGACTAGCCACTTCTGGGGCTTGGGATTGGGATAATGAATTGGAATTAACATGGTATGATCATAACCTGGTAACTGCACTTCCTTGTTGGTAAGCAGCAGGTCCAACAGAGCACCTCTTCTTGTTGACTCCTCAATTGCCCCTGTCAGGAAATTGTTATCAGTGCATTGTAGAAATCTCTTAGATTGCTTGTGCCCTGCTGTGTTGTCTTCCCAGCAGACACTGTGGTGGTTGAAATCCTTCATGAGCATGAGGGCCTGTGAACATGAGGTTTCTTCCAGTTGTATGAAGAAGGCCTCATCTATTTCTTCCTCATCAGGACATCTACAGCAGATACGTACTACAACATCATCTGTATTTGTCTGCCTACTGTTATAACTTGTAACTCTTGAAGGCTCCTCATCCGTCCCAAGTCAGAGCTCTCTGCATTTCCACTGCTCTCTCACATAAGGTGCAACATCCCCTCCTTGTCTTCCCAGCCTGATCTTCCTAAAGAACTTGTACCCATCCATCACAACACTCCAGTTACGTGAGTTATCCCACTATCTCTGTGATCACAGTGATGTCATAGCCCTGGAACTGCACTCAGATTTTGAGGAAAGTCGGTGTTCCTTTTATTCACATTCAAACTCAAAATATGTGTGCCATAGCTTGAGTAAATTACCCTATAAGTAAGAGTGTGTGTGTGACTGACTTTATTATAGTGTTCTGCAGTTACCTTCATGACATCAACACTCGGGGAAGGAGAAATTTGATAGTTGCCTGGAGGACGATAATTTCTTATAATGAGAAGGAAATGAGCCAACATTTTTTGAGAATTAAAATCCAGTGAAATTTATTACGCTGTTGAATCATTTCCCTGGGTAAGGAATCTCAGCGCCATTGCTCCCATGCAATTAAATAAATAGCAAGCAGCATATATTATTTAATGATATGGTGAAAACCAAATTAATAAGATTACTTGATCTGGTCTTGGTGCTTTGACCCTCTAGGATTCAGTTGCACCAAACAGAAAGAGGTTGATCCTCTGAAAATAAATAGCTGTGAGAGCATTTTTACAGTGGTCACATTGTATAAAAAAATGAGATTGGTAGAGAATAAAGTGTCAGGGAAAGCTATTTTATTGCTAGAATTCTAGCTAGCTTTGGCTGGTATGTTTGTATGCAATGAAGTCCCAAGTCAGTGGAATTATTTGGGATTTTTTAAGCAGCATGAGTGAAAGGAACATTTGGCCTGAGACCTAAGGTGAAAAGCTTAGATTTTAGCATCCGCAGCAGTGGTGCTTGGTAGAATGACGGCGATAAAAACGGGGAAGAAAGCACAAAAATTTAGGAGCTCTGGAGAGAAGAATAATAAAATTTGTCTTAAACTGTTAATACTGCTTGGTGTGGGATGCCATCTTGTGGAAGTTCTTAGGATGTCCTATCTTTTATCAAATCTCTTGTAAGACTTCCTGACTATTTACTCTCACTGTATATTATCCTGTCTGCATAGGCCAGCCTTAGTCTTTAATAACCCCTCCATCACCTGATTTTTTAGGTAATCTGCACTTGCAGTGTAATTTAGGGATGGAGAAATCTTACTTTGGGAGTTAAAAAGTCTGTGAAAAGGAGTACTTCCCTTAGCTGGGGCCTGGGAATCAGCCACAGTGAGAGGATGATCAGTACAGGTGCTGCAGTATAATTGCAGTGCTGCACTCATGGGTGTTGTCACTCTGAAGGAATCAGAGATTACCTGTTCACTTTGGCATGTTAACCCAATCACTACAGCAGTTGGAAAGGAGTTATTCCATGGTTGTCTTCAGTGGGATGTTAGAATTGCAGGAAGAAGGAGCAGATGTGGACATGTCTGCTGCCTCAGCTCCCATACCACTTCACATTGGAAAAGACTCTTTTCTCCCAATGTGTTCAATTTTTTTTTGTTGTAGTGGTTGGAAAAGACGTTTAAGATCATCAAGTCCAACCATAAACCCAACACTGCCAATCCCACCTCTAAACCATGTCCCTAAGCACCTCATCTGCCCGTCTGTTAAATACCCCACCCCCTCCCTGGGTAGCCTGTTCCAATGCTTCACTACCCTTTCAGTGAAGAAGTTTTTCCTCACATCCAATCTAAACCCCCCTGGTGCAACTTGAGGCCATTTCCTCTTGTCCTGTCACTTGGTCCTTGGTTGAACAGACCCATCCCCACCTCTCTCCACCCTCCTTGCAGGGTGTTGGACAGAGCCAGAAGGTCTCCCCTCAGCCTCTTTTTCTCCCAGCTCAACAACCCCAGTTCCCCCAGCCGGGAACTCAGCACACTTGTGCTCCAGACCCTTCCCCAGCTCCGCTGCCCTTCTCTGGACACGCTCCAGCACCTCCATGTCCTTCTTGGAGTGAGGGGCCCAACACTGAACCCAGCACTCGAGCTGTGGCCTCACCAGAGCCCAGTACCGGGGGAGGATCACTGCCCTAGTCCTGCTGACCACACTATTTTTGGTGTCTGACATTCATATTGGATCTCCATAGTGGTTGGCCTAGGCACAGCACAGGTGTGTTGCTAATCCATGAGACCTTTGTTGCAAATGTTTCACATCAAGTGTCCAATGCTTCTTCCCTACTAGAGGCATTGTGGTGCAGTAGGTGATCAGTCTTCTGCCAAAAAGCAAAGTTTTTGCTCATGAGTTTACTAAAATTCTATGGTGGCTACCACAAGTAAGTGAAGAAATGATCTCTCCTGTATGGAAGTATATATAGAGACAGAAGCAATCTGTCCATTTTTCTGCTCTCCAGCTTTGTTTCTCATTCTGCTCTTGGTCCTTTTCTGTCTTCATGTCCATCCCATGGTGCACCAGTGGGCCTGTCACTTTCCTGATCTCCTACACTTGAAGGTAGCTCTCCCTTCCTTCATCTAAACAATTATCTGCTTCTAACTTTGTCCAAATAAACATAAACATGAGCCTTCTGGAGTAATTCCTTAGCCACTTTTCTCTTCTAGACCAAATCTCTGTCAAGGACTGTGCTGGTTTTTTTCAAACAGTGAAGAGATGCTGGTAAGGGCTTCTTTCTTCTGCCTCTTTTGCTACTATCCTCATAATTGGAGTTGGAAACTGAGGTGCAAGTCATCATAGGCTGATCTTTCTGTTAATCACGTATGCTCCTTTTTATCCTTCACCTGCCTTTCCTCTGTAAGCCTTTTGCCCTGATCTTGCTCTTACCACCACCTTGTTTATCTGCAGTGATCTGTTGCTTTTGGCCTGATGATTATGGAATTCACTGCCATCTTTCAAAACACTTGATCTAAGGCTGAGCCTAATAGAGTATGAAAGTCCAAGGAGCACATCTGTGAATAACCTTTAAAGTCTGAATTCAACTTCTGAAAGAAAGTTACAGTGAACATTTTCAGTCTTTGGTAGAAACTTCTTTGGAAACATTTACAGTCTCATTCATGGAGTGTCATGAAGTCACTGATGGAAGTACCATCAGCTATTGGCAGTGTACAGCCCTGGCAGCTTCAAAATGGCATTTAAAACCTTAAATGGGTGTTGTGTGGTGAGAGCTGCTTCTGACCTTCTGAACCATCAAGCTTTCAGCCTGAGCAACTGCCTGCAGTTCTCATCTAATGGTGGAAGCAGCTAAGCCACAGAGTGGATTCCTGAGAGACCTTGATCCACCAAAACTGCAGCAATTCTAGGGCACAAGTGATTAAATTCAATCAGGAATTTAATAGGATGACTGATTAATAGGAGCAATAGGATGACTGATTCCATGAACTGCAGACAGTTCAGACCTCTGGTAATGCACCTGGGTCCTGCAGCAGGATGTGATCAGGAGACTTCTGGTTTGCATCCCCTGCCCAGTTCTCTGCTACTCCAAGTTCACATTGACTTTGCTGACATACTGTGAAAGGCAATGGGAAATCCCTTCAAGACTATTAATTGGAGAGGATGGATTTGAGGGAAGAGATGAAAATCCTGTAGCTCTTTCCTGCCCCATGCGTGTGTCTGTGTTGGGTACCAGTCTCTTCATGGGGATAGCACCTGTTTGAATTTTTCCTGCTACACACACTCATGTTGCAGCTGCATCCAGCTCTGTTAGAGGAAACAGATACTGTGGCATTTATCCAGACCTAGTGATGCAAAGCTCTCCAACTCACTCTCTGGAGTTACTGTGCGTTGAGTTTTGGAAGCAGAAGTGCTTCCCAGCCTCCCTAGAAGAATGCTGGAAATTTCCTGTTACCCAATGCATGTGGTTTTGGGCTTTAGACAGTTGTGGGGTTTTGCCAAGCTAATGCTTAGGTGCAAGGAGGCTTGGAAATAACCACCAATGCAGTATAATTCATCTCCATCTCTTACTCTCTTTCTCTGCGTACACACCCTGTATTTTTACTCTTTGCATGATGTTAGCTCTTACAGACTTGGGACATGGGGAGATGCTTCACTCTATCTCCCATGGGAATGCCTGCGAGCATCTTGCATCAAGCCAACTCCTGGTCACAATTCTTCACCAAACTGGTGAATCTTCCTCAATGCAAAGCAGTTTCAAAAGCTTGAAGTAAACTAGGAAGGGGGCTCAGAGAGGACAGAAGGGTTACAGGGGAAGTAAAATAAAATAATCATACATATGATTATGAAAACATAAGCCTGACTCATAGACAAGATTACATGAATGCAAGAAGATACTATTCTAGTTTTTCTTTCATGTTCTGTGAAGCAGCAAAAACCCAAAAAGTGAGGTCTGTAGTTTTTCATCGTGCCAGATCAGCGGGCAGGACTGAACCCTGTTTTAGTGGTGGTACTGGTCTCTGACCTTGAGATTCCAGTTTGAGCAAAAGTTGTAAGTTTATGCAAGCACAATGGGGTGGGCTGGGTGTGGCGAACCTGCTAAGTGGCAAGAACTTTTGTTCCTCATTGCTAACCAGTGAGTACCAGCAGCTTTGGGATATCACTGTGAATAATGATTAGGTGCTGTTTAGTCTTTCTTGTGCATTGGTCCAAGTAAATTGAAGCAAAATACTCTGAATTGGGTGGGAAGAGTACTCTCATCCCCCTCTCAGTGAACGTGATGTGAATTTCACCTCTGACCTTGGCACAGGCCAGTTTGGCAGGAAACTCTCGTCGTACTGTGTAGTAGCTCACAGATTTACTGAAAGCACAACTAACTCTTACTTCTAATTTCACTGGGCAGTGATCACAGATCAGATGGGAAGTTGTATAACAGCCACTTTGAGCAAGTTCTAAAAGATGGCCAGCTTTTAGGCCTCCTGTAGTGCAACACTTGGCCATTGTTCTGAAGACCTGCCCTGTGGCTTAGGGCAGGAAACCTTATTTCCTTAACCAAACATGGTATTGTTAAGAGTTAATTTTATGTTTTATTAGCATCTTTGCATTTCCTTCAGGTTTTCTCACTGACAGAGAGTACCAGAAGTTGAAACTCCTGTAGATAATGAACCTAGAAATCTGATTTTTTGTGACATTGAACACTGGTAAACAAAAGTAAAGCTTTGAGAACTCATACTAAAACCTAACCTGGCTACTGGCACTGGGCATTTTATGACAAATATTTATTGAAATGACACTATTGATTGTAATTCTTTCCAGGACCTCCTTGCCTGCCCTACGATGAAGAAATACAAGGCTGGATAGTCTGAGACATTGTAGATGACTGCAGAAATAAGTGCAATGGAGTATTCTTTCAAATAATGTTTTGGGGTTTTTTATCTTCCCACAGAAAAATTGCATTGGGTTGTGCTTTTGGGAGATCAGTGGATAACCCTGGTTTCATCTGTTGAGTCTTTAAAAAGAGAATTGTACCATCCAGGGGATTTTGAATAGATTTACAAGTATAGGTGACATGACCAAATCTAGACAAGAACATTTAGTTTCACTTTTTGTTTCAGCACCAAGGAAGCGAGAGCATTACTGCAGAACAAATACCTGAGAATTTGCTTGAGAAATTCTTTCCTCTCAGACTCTGGATGAAGGAGGCAGTGCCATTTATATTAATGGTGAAATCTTTTTTTTGTTGTTGTTTATCTCTTTGCAGTTATGTGGCTGTGGGCTGCTGGGTGTGGGCATCTGGTTGTCGGTGTCGCAGGGAAACTTTGCCACATTTTCTCCCAGCTTTCCATCACTTTCAGCTGCCAACCTAGTCATTGCCATTGGCACAGTCATCATGGTGACCGGCTTTCTGGGCTGCCTAGGTGCTATCAAGGAAAACAAGTGCCTCCTTTTGAGTGTAAGACATCAATACTTTTTTTCACTAAGATCAGTGACTGTTGCTTTTGTTTAAATGACCAGTGCAAAATAGTCTTTTGGATTACTGCAAGATTGCCCTTGGCTTTCAATCTTCTGTATGTTTGCAGTATGACGTCCCAAAGCTGGGTTACGGTGATATCATTGCTGTGTGAGCAAATGTGTCCTTGTTACTGTGTGCCCTAATTTATTATAGAGCAAAGCAAGTTACTATCAGTTACCTCTTAATGGTTAAACCTGAACTGTAGCGTCAACCTGGGTAGCCCTTCTGGAAATGTCTGTTAGAAGAATTGACATAAATATCGTAAGCAGAGCTGCTTTTCAATGCCACTCAAAGCCTCTCATGTCTATTTTCTACTTTGCCCTTATCTATGTCCTTTGTCAGAGGTTGGTGGAAACCATCTGACCCAAAGTTAAGAAGTTAAAGTCTCTGCCAGGCCTTCCCAATTAAAAAAATAAAATAAAATAAAATAATCTGATCCTTATCAGTCTTCCTCCAGCACTGAAGCACAGAGGTTAGGAACCCCTCTCAGAAAACACAGTGTGGGTCACTCCTCTTGTGTAAACTCAGGAAGCTTTATCATGCTTCTCCCCACCCCAGGGAGAGAGGTATTGTGGCAGCAGGTGAGAGGCTTTCAAAGCAGATGGCTTCCAGTTCAGTCACAGGTGCTGTGACATTAAGGAGCATGTGAGTTTTCCTTGCCTGATATTGGGGAACAGCTGGGCAGCATTCCTTAGACCACCTCAGAGAGTTAAACTGGAGGACAAATGTGCACCTGTATTTTGCTATCTGCTGCTTGGTTTTGTATGTTGTACAGCTAGGGAAGCCAACAGAATAGTCATGAGGTCTATGCCATTCATCCACAGAACTAGTAGGGATGAAAAGTAGTGAGAAACTACTAGAGCTCACACTTGGGATGCCCCTGGAGAGAGACTTGGGAGTAGAAGGACTGAGTACTATACTGACTATTCCAACAGGCAGCCAGCCATGGTTAAAGCCCACCTGCTAGGGAATCACTCCTGAGGAACATCACATTGATCTTTGTGGTAATGGGTTTAGCATCTGTTCTGTAGTCTGTATGAAGGAAAGAGACTACCAGGGCTGCGTGCTGGGACAGCAGTCAAAAAAAGCAAGACAAAAGCATTGCTGGAACCTGCAAACTTAGGCAAAACCTAAGAGTAATTGAATGCTAGACAGTGAGCTTCCTCATTGACAGTGAAACCTATTGCTTTAGTGGCAATATAGTATCCACGTGCCTGAATAGTTTGAAATCAAATTTGCATGGTTTTGGCAGTAGAGGAAAAGTTTTGAGGACAAGATCTATAGTCTTCAGAGTTTCTAGCAGCCCTAGGTTTGCTTTCTAGTTGGCATGTGTGTATATGCTGTCTGTTTTTCCTTTGTTCTAGTTTTTCATCGTTTTGCTGATAATTCTCCTGGCAGAGCTGATACTACTCATTTTGTTCTTTGTTTATATGGACAAGGTAAGCAAATATTATAGATTAATTATCTGTACTAGCATGTGAACCAGATTCAGTTTGCTTTTGTTTGATGGAGGTATGTGGGTTCTCCTTGCTCTTCACTTTGGTGAAGGTTTAACCTTGAGATCTTGGCTATTTTCTGCAAGCTGCTTCTGCAGGGGGAGTAGGAAGTGATGAGGAGGGCAAACAGGAGAGGAGAACCCACTGAGCTTTACAGTTTCCTCCCTGAAATAAAACTGTGGTCCAAGGCCTCCCTTTTAGTCTTCTAAAAGCTAAGATAGCCTTCAACACAGCTGTTTGATGTCTCTGCAAAAAGCTGACCATCTAGTGGACGTGGCTTGTGGGAGGTCCTACTTAAGACCTGGTTAGCTTCTCAGGGCCAACCCTTGAACAGGATTAGAGGAGAGAGGCCTGGGATATTCACAGGTTATTCCAGATGCCAGCAGCTGTCTCTCTTGACTGGGCAGTCCCAGAGAGTTTGACAAAGGTACCGAGCAGAACAATAAAGCCCATCTGTAGGAATCTGCTATCTAGTAAGAGACTATATGAAGTAGGCACACCTGGCTGGCCTGTCAGATAGGTAAGACTGGAAAAGTCCTTGGGGAACTGGAGAACTCTGCTAAACGCATGACAGAGCCTTACAGTGTGAACGTGTTGGGACAGATTTGAAAACTGAGCTTCTACCAGATATATCTCTTCTCAGGTTATCATTACGATGCCTGCCACTTTCAGGGAGTTGGGGTGAACTTCTGATTTTGAATGGGCTGTCAAAAAGGGATGAAACAGATCTCATAATACGGTTGACCTTTAAGCCAGGACCCATAGGTTAATCCTCACAGCTGTCAGAGCCAAGGTACATTCCTACCTGCATCCAGGACTCCAGGCTCAGACTAAAATTTATACAAGAAATGGGACATGTCAGATCTCCCATTTACATTCCAACTTTCTCACCTAAAGAAGAGCAAATTTGAAGATCATAAATCCTACAAGCCTGTCCCCACAAGGAGAACAATAATAATGACAGAATCACAGAATCATAGGGGTTGGAAGGAACCTCTGAAGATCATCTAGTCCAATCCCCCTGCAAAAGCGGGTTCACCTAGAGCAGGTTGCACAGGAAAGTGTCCAGGTGGGTTTGAACATCTCCAGAGATGGAGACTCCACACCCTCTCTGGGCAGCCTGTCCCAGGCTCTGGCACCCTCACAGTAAAGAAGTTTTTCCTTAATGCCCTTTTTCAATTGGTTTTGTATTGGCCATTTTTTGTAGCCTGCCTGGACCTGTGCAAAGGATAAGGGTGTTAGGGTTGGGACGCTGGGACTCAGGTTTTATGACATTAGCAAATTAAAGTAGGGCAGAGGTTATAGGCAGGAGAGGCTGCTGTGAGGTATTGCTGACCGCTGTCTCTGACAAAGTTAAAGTTAGAGGGCAAGCTGTTTCGTCTCCTATCTCATGAGAATGAACCCAGCATTTTGCCATCTGAGGGAGAGACTAGGCCTTGGTAGGTGCTGAAAGGTCCCACTGACTTGTGAGAGTCTTGAAGCTCTGATGGAGCTTTTCTACCCATACTGAGTTTGTGGTGAGGGAAGGTAAGAGAGAGAGATTCTATATGCAAGTCTGTAGCATTTGGTCCTTTCCTCCAAACAGCAATGCATTGACTTTCTGAATTTTTTTACACGATGCAGGTCAGTGAGAGTGCGAAGAAGGATTTGAAGGAAGGTATGAAGCTATACAATTCTGAAAATAATGTTGGACTGAAAAATGCATGGAATATCATTCAAGCAGAGGTAATGTATTTTATTGACAGAAAAAAAAAACAAACCAAAGCAGTTTGGCTATCAAGGCTGCTGCAGTCTGTTAACTGTGGCATCCACACCAAGTTTAAAAGCTGGCTAACGCAGGCTGTGGTTTCTGATTTTGCACTCTTAAACGTCCAGGGAGTACTGTGAAACCTAGGACCAAAGTCTACTCTGCAAGGTGAAAGAACCTCTCACTGAGATTCTCTGTGACCATCGCAGGCACAGAGATGATCTGAACCAGAGGAGAAGCAGCCAAACCTGCACAGGTAGAACTGCAGCTTTGGCAGCTACGCTTTTGCCGTTCAGCAGTTCTGGGCACATTACCTTGTGTTTTGGTGTTTGGGCTCATGTCTCTGTGACAAGAAGACTATCATAACCTTGGGCATGGGATCATTTGAAAATACACAACACAAAGTGTTGTGACAGCCCTTTTGAAAATATACAGTGGTTTGGTGGAAGTAAAAGTTTGTGGTGGTGCATGATTCACGAATGCTGCTAGGTAAGTTATTAATCCTTTACTTTTGCCATAGATGAAATGCTGTGGTGTGAATGACTTTACGGATTGGTACCCAGTGCTGGGAGAAAACATCGTCCCAGACCGATGTTGTACGGAAAACTCCCAAGACTGTGGAAGGAACTCCACCGAATTAGTGTGGAAAACGGTAAGGCTCACTTTGCCAAGGTCAAGGCTTAGGGAGGTGTGGGAAGGAAGAAAATACAGGGAATGCAGGTGAAAGAAAATGTGACCTTAGGATTTCAATTTTTCATCTTTCATCATTTCAGGGATGTTATGAGAGAGTTATGACCTGGTTCGATGAGAATAAGCATGTCCTTGGTTCAGTTGGGATGTGCATCCTCATAATGCAGGTAATACTGGTATGATGTTTGTCAACACGGCTTTGGTTTGCTGCCAGCACTCTTGATTCTGCTCTCTGAAAGCTGGTGCTCAACTGCTCTGAGCTTGGTCATGATTTCAAAAATGTCAGATTTGTTTTATGAGTTCATTTAAGGTCATCAGAAAGGCAGCAGGTCAATAGTCAGCCCCGCAAAGAAGACATGGTACAGGGGGGTTTTGCTTACCTGCTTTTTGACTTCAGAGCACCACTTTGGAGTTCCCGTGTTTAGCCATTTGTTACACCATCCTTTAGGGAACTGGTTTTTAAATTTTGGAAGCAAGTTCTCCAAATTGACAAAATGAGTCAAATCATGACCACTGAACTGAGTAGGTTAAAGTGTTTTAAAAAAGAAAAGCAGAAGTATCATCATAAGCTAGAAAGGTTATTGGTTTCCTGTATCACTGCTGTACTTTTGGGTGAGAATACCCGAATCTGATGTTTTCAGTTACAGTTACCTGGCTAAACAAGCACAAGTTGCTGGGTAAAAAGGAAGAGTGACTCATAAGTCTGAAAATTCTGAAAAATTGTTGCACATATGAAAAAGAGCCCTGAGAGCTTTTTGCCTCCATCTGTGCTTTGACAGATACATGTCTGGACATCATTGTGTGCCTGAACAACATACATCCATGTTTACTGATCAGTGTTGATGCTTGAAAAATATGACTAGTGTAGAGTGACTTTTAAAACTACAGCTGGACCATGAACACAGGTCAGCAGCGCAGTTTTGGTAGCCTTCTTGTACTGAAGCCCTTATTGTTTGTTTCTTTTAGATTCTTGGCATGGCCTTCTCCATGACACTCTTCCAGCAGATTCACAGGACTGGCAAAAAATATGATGCCTAAAGCTTCTGAAACATTATCACATCAACCCTTCTGTCTCATCATAAAAATGAACAAAAGGAATGACCGCAAAAAGTATCAAGCCTAGCCCTGCTGAGGGAATCCGTCCCGTTGACCGATCTACTTTGTCGTGACTTGTCCAGTTATTATCACAACTTGTTATTTGACTCATTTTTTTTGTCTGTTTCACGTTTGCCATTTATTTGCCAAAGAGGGGGGAACCCCCCCAAACAAATGGATTTTCTACACAAAATCATAGATCTGCTCTAAGAATGTTTCTTAACTTAAGAAAATGTTTTGCTCTATTAATCCATGCTATATGTGCAAAAATTCTGTGTGTTCAACTTCAAGGGAAAATTGGTCAAAGTCTTCCATTAAGTTTTCAGCTCTCATGTCCAATTTACTGGAAGACTCGGAAAAGCCACTGTAACTGAGAGTCCTAGGAACTGGAGCTGCTTTGCAGCTTCTTGTACCTTACGGTGTATACTTTTTTATTATGATAATGATGATGATTATTATTATGAGGAATATAGCTTAGAATTTAGTTGCCTGACTTACAACTTCTTACTGGTTTTGGTTTTACACATTTATTGTACATTAATTTGGGAACCACTGTGCGATCTCCTGAGGACATGTTTTTCAAAGTTGACAGTTGGTGCAGGCAAATTAAAGGCATAACTTTTCTGAAGTCCGTGGGGAGGCATCATCTACCTTTACCAGGGCCTTGATGCCCTTACTGGAACCAAGGTGGTTCCTTTCAAATCAGAGATTCTTTCCTCAGATGGAATGCAATGCCTTCCCATCGGACCAGGTGGTGAGCTTCCTACTCCTGTGAGGCAATGTTACAATGCCTTTACTCACCCAAAGCAGTGTCTGGCTGCTTTGATGCCATGCTACTTTGAAAGCTAAAAGTACTGACTAAGAAATGTACTGCTCACTGACACAGAGAGAGATTGCAGTGTGACCTACTGGCCAGTTGGCAGCAGATTTCACAGATTGCTGTCTGTTTCAAAAAGTTTGCCCGAGGCATGGCATGCTGCTGGATATAAGGGAAGGGGCTGGCAATTTGACAGCAACATTGTCATGCCATGCCTTTCACTGAGGAGTTTCCTCAGGTAGATGACTGCTGTCACCCTGAGCTGGAAATTAAATTTGATTGAAAGTGATCAGATGACGCAGGAAAGGGGCAATTTCCAAAACAGCACTCAGAGACAGTATGTGTCGTTGCACCTTCAGCACAGAATTGGTTCTTGCTGACTGACTGTCAAGTCCATCCAGTGGGGTAGTTCAGAGGTCACTGCAATGCATATTTTTACCAACATTCCTGATAGAAAACTTGAACATGTATTTCTCTAGCTTGAATTCTACTTCATTGCAAGCAGCCCCCACTTACCTTTTGTTCCAGGTTTTTGCTGTTTTGTGAAGGAAGAAGAAAAGGCTCAGGCATTGGAGGATGTTCTGATTTAACTCCAGTTGGGGCTCGACTCAGCTCTGAAAGAAACACTGCTTTCTGTATTAGCAGTAGTCAGAAGTGACATTCAGAGGTTACCCCATCCAATGTCACTCGCAAAGGGGTACTGTCATCTATGTGAGGTAGTGTTTACTGTGACATTATTAGGCTGAGTTTCAGAAACTGTTGAGGATGAAGATTTTGTGCCTTTTCAGAGCCATGCCATGTCAAACTACTCCTCTTAATGTCCAGTCCGAATATTGATACTTTAAACTCTTAAAAGGTATAATTTTTGTTGTATCATTCAGCCTGTCTTTTCCTTGTGAGCTGAAATAGCTGTTGAGCCATTTCATATCTGGGAGTTTTTAGTCCCTTGTTTATCTTCCTATTAGGTCCTGCATGCATCTGTACATCCGGCAGCAATAGTGTTTTGTGTGGCCTATGTGTCACTTCTTTGAGTTCTCATTAAGCCAATGTGACAGGAAGGAGTGTGAATGTGTGGGAGATAGAGATGGATTTGGGTGTTGCAGTGAAGAAGGAGGTTACTATTCTTAGAGCATGGTCCTTGCCCATATGAGCACAATGCCCAAAGTTTCTCAGGGCTCTTGTTTCCCACTGAAGCAGACAATGCCATATGGGTACAGCGATTTCACTTGGTTTGCCTTTGAAAGAGTCACAGAAGAAGCAGAGGGAAAGCACAGAAATTGAATCCAGTTTTACTTCAATTTCTAACAAAAATTGGGACCAGGAGCATCTGAGCCCCACTAGAGATGGATGTTCCCTGTGGAAGAAGGGGCTCTGATGCCCATTGTACTTGCTGCTACGTGTAAGACTGTATACAAAGTTGCTAAGATGCATTCCCATTTTTGCAAGAAAAGGCAGAATGAATTTTATCTAATGGCTCCACTGCATTCTCCCTTTGGGCAAAGGTGCTTTGCCTTCTCTAGCTTCCTCTGGCATTCAAAAAATCAGGGTGCAGGGCTGAGCAGAAGCATCATCTCTGTCCTTTTTGGTCGCACAGTGCTACCTGCAGCATCTTCAGTTTTAACCTGCAGTCAGTTTTTGTACAAAAAATGGTAAATATTAGTGAAAGTAATAAGGAAATAAAATACGTTTATGAGTAACTCAGAGATGAAATGTGTAGTTGCAAACTCAGCTACTTTGCCTTCCATCCAAACTTATTTTTCTAGAATGCTTCATTCCATTTCATGATCTAGCAGCATAGATCCTGAAATCTTTTTTTAATGACTACTTTTGGCATTTTAAGCACAGTATTAAGTAAGATAGTTACACGAGCTTCATGTATTCATCTCTATGAAGCCACCTACAGGAAGGGAGTCAAAAGCAGGGCTGATTTGTGTCTTTAGCTGACTCTCTGATGTGGGAGGTGATGAAAGACATCCTGAAAGGAGCAGAAATGTAATGCCATTTTCCAGGAAGCAAAAAACAGCCCTAGAAAGTGAGAGGCTGCATCAGTCAGTTTGTCAGAGAAGGCACTAACTGTCCTGTAAACTGGTCAAAGGGAGCTTTGGCTCATGTATGTATGCACTTTTTTTGCTTATGCTGGAGGGTGGCTGTCTGTGTGTTTTCCCCCAAATGTCACTCTGATTATTTAACTATAAGTTTTTAGCATGTTTTTAAATAAAAACTGATACCAAGTAAAAGTATCTTTAATATACACAAATACTGTTTTGTATAAATGCATACCTCTCTGTATCTCTAATTCATGAAAGCACATCACAAGTGTGTGAAAGTGCTGTTTATCTGAGTGTTCCTTCAGACTGTAGCATACCTGCTGTCTCACTGTGCTTCATGCTTGGAAGCTGCAGCAGAACTTAAGCAGAGACATAAGAGGAGAACTGCTTGAAGAACCTCTACTTGAAAGCTGTTGAAGTGAATTCTATTCCCTCCTGGTAGTACCAAGGCTGTTAGTTATAGGAATCCCAGGTGGAGGGCACTCAAAAGAAGTGCCCATAGCTAAGTAGCATGTGAGATGATAAAAATAATGGCATAAAAGTCTCCAAGATGACAGCAGATGCCCTGTATATATCATGCATTGAGTTCCTGGGCTATGGTCACATTAGGCCAATTCTCCTATCCTGTGTCCACCCCGTATTTGTATGCATGAAATCCAAACTCACACACAAGAATGGTGCAAGCAGAGGGCAGCCAAACTGATCCTCGTGGTCTTTCTTGGGCATTGTATTGGTCAGGTTTAGAAAAGGCAAGGAGGAAAAGGGGGTTTTCCCAGCAGATGGTTCTTGAGAGCAGCATGGCAGAGGGCACACATAATTCTGCTGTAACTTCTTTCCATAGAGTTGGGCAGCTTCGTCCTGTAGCTGGCATGGAGAAACCTGGAGATGATTGCCTATGGGTTAGCCATCTGTTGTGCAGTAGATAGTAGACACTATGAAACAAAATGCCATTCCCACCAGGTGATGTTTGCACCAGTGTTTCTTCTATGCAATACCTACTTTCGCCTTTATATAAAAGATTTTTACTGGGATTATATAAAAATAAAGGATTTTTTAAGAGGTGCCTGTTTGAGCTCATTTCTCTCCTCACCCCAACTACCACCAAAACCAAAAGGGGACAAAAAAATTCCAAAAGGTGACTCACAGAGACCTATTCCAACTCCACTGCAGTTGAAGTTAAGAGCTCTTGAAGCTGATGCATCTCTGAAAAGATCGCTCCCTCCTCCATTCTCTCTCATCCTCCTTCAAAACAATACTCTGATAAAACAGAAATAGGTGTGAAAGATCCCCAAAGAACAGCAAATTGTTTTTTGTGAGCCTGGTAATACAGGAAAGAATTTGCAGGTGTCCCAGAGAATATAGAATAGTTGAAGAGAGGACAAAAGAATAGAGAGCTTGAAAGACATCCAGAGGACACTGAGAAGTCTCAGAGAAACCATGAAAAATTGATTAAACAGTGAGATAAAGATCACAGAATAGCCCTTCAAATGTCAGAAAAGTAGAAGATGGTCTGAAAGATCCCCAGACAAAACAGTGGAGCCAAGCAGAAGCCAACAAAGCAACAGAGGGTCTGAAAGAGATTAGGGGAGCATAAAGTAGCCTCAAGGAAGGGAAGAAAGCCAATAAGTGCACAAGGAAATAAAATATAGCAGTGTCAAAGAGGCCAAGAAATAAATAAACAAGGCAAAGGATCCCCCAGAGAATACCAAAGAGGCTCAGTGATAACAAGAAAGTATCAGAGATATTAAAGGAGCTCCAGAGTATCCAGTTGTACCAAGGTGGCCTCTGAGAAGACCAAATATGTAAAAAGATTCAGAGAGCACATAATAGCCTCAAAGAGGCAAAGAAATGAGTCAAAAGCCTGAAAGAACCATGGTGAACACACCAGAGACCTTGAAAATAACAAGAAAGTAGAAGAGATTCTGAAGAGCTCTACCACAATATGCCTGCAGCTGCTAAGGAAAGAGAGAGGCTAAAAAAGGAACAGAGAATAGCCTTGGAGATGGGAAGAAACAAGCCTATATTTTCATAGTCATGCTCTTGGTAATTCCTTGTAACAAACCTCCGGTGCTTTTGGCCATTTTTTAGGGGGGTCACATTTAAGCTCTTCCATGGTATTTTTCTTGGTATCATCTTTGCAGCAAGCAAGCGCTCCTGTTTTAACACGGCACAGAGGAAGGTGGGGAGTTCTTCTTCTCTGTAACTGGGACACAAATAG
This sequence comes from Caprimulgus europaeus, assembly GCA_907165065.1. Next base: position 3,759,117 of record OU015528.1, on the reverse strand, counting down.
CCCAGGGCACGTTATTCAAAGTGGGGGTACAAACAGAGACGCTTGCTTCTTCTTTTTGTCTGTGGTGGTTGTCTCTCAGTATTTGGTTTCTATAAGTCTCTCTTCTATTCCAAGTCTGCTAGGAGCTCCCCTGGTGCTTAACCATCAGTAGGAAGTCTGATGTTAGGAATAAATCTTCCCTCCACTCTTTCTCCCTCACACACCTAGTTGTGCAGCTTTTCCGTCATACTTTGTGTGTGCACAGGATGGAATGATGACAAAAGTCAACAAGAGGATGGCTTCATCCTTTTTGCTCTTGACAGTGCTTTCCTTACCAGATTCCTGTTTTCTAATGCTGTTCAGTGACTTACTTCAAGGGTAGGTCTATAACAAACTACAAATGCTGTTGCCAACAAATCAAATTATCTAGCCCTTACTGACAATTGTGGCCACAATACTTGATTCTGGTAATGGCCTATGGCATCACTGATCAATTTACTTCTCAGTTATGTGAAGCAAAATACACTACATAATGCTTGCTAGTGTTCCCCTTGTTCCTGTTACTGGAAAAGATGAAAGATGCAGGCTGTTTGATTTTCCTACTGACCTCTGGAGTTGTGAATGTTTCGTTCACACCCTCCCAGGCTAGATAGTGCTGTGCACAATCTCCTCCTGTACAATATGTCAGTCCTGGTGTACCTCTGGTCAGCTATGCTGTCCTGCCCTAGGTCTTGTAAACTCTTACTGTATCTTTTTAGGTTGAGGCAACTAAATCTGGATCAATTGTTAAACTTTGTATTGTTGTATTAGTTCAGCCAATGCTCAAAAATCCAGAATAAAATAAAAAAGCCCCTTTCCCACTCTGATGGTAGCACTTGTCAGGGATAGACTTGCTTTTGGATTTCTGTCTCTCTCTGGGTTTATCTGGAGTTCTAATTTCTCTTGAAGCAGAAGTGGAGACTGAGAGGAGATATTGCATTCTAGAACAGGGGAAGAGGAGGGGCAGGCACTGAGCTCTTCTCTCTGGCCACCAATGCCAGGAGCAGAGGACATGGCAGGAAGATGTGGCAGGGGAGGGTGAGGTTGGCCATGAGGAAAAGGTTCTTGAGGCAGAGGGTGGTGGAGCACTGGCACAGGCTCCCCAGGGAGGTGCTCATGGCACCAAGCCTGACAAGATTCCAGCAGCATTTGGCCAACATGTGCCCTCAGGGACATGGTGTGAATGTTGGGCTTGTCCTGTGCAGGGACAGGAGTTGGACTCAGTGATCCTTGTAGGTCCCTTCCAACTCACAATGTCCTATGATTCTATGAGACAGCTTTTAATGTTTGCTAGAATGCTGTATGTTTTCTGAGCACAGTGATGACGACAGATAGATGTTGAGGTACCGAAGAGAATTTGGGCTTTGATCATGAAATAGCAAGGTGAGAAGAAACTGTGAGGAAAGTTGGTGTTCCTTTTATTCACATTCAAACTCAAAATATGTGTGCCATAGCTTGAGTAAATTACCCTATAAGTAAGAGTGTGTGTATGACTGACTTTATTATAGTGTTCTGCAGTTACCTTCATGACATCAACACTCGGGGAAGGAGAAATTTGATAGTTGCCTGGAGGACGATAATTTCTTATAATGAGAAGGAAATGAGCCAACATTTTTTGAGAATTAAAATCCAGTGAAATGTATTACGCTGTTGAATCATTTCCCTGGGTAAGGAATCTCAGTGCCATTGCTCCCATGCAATTAAATAAATAGCAAGCAGCATATATTATTTAATGCTATGGTGAAAACCAAATTAATAAGATTACTTGATCTGGTTTTGGTGCTTTTACCCTCTAGGATTCAGTTGCACCAAACAGAAAGAGGTTGATCCTCTGAAAATAAATAGCTGTGAGAGCATTTTTACAGTGGTCACATTGTATAAAAAAATGAGATTGGTAGAGAATAAAGTGTCAGGGAAAGCTATTTTATTGCTAGAATTCTAGCTAGCTTTGGCTGGTATGTTTGTATGCAATGAAGTCCCAAGTCAGTGGAATTATTTGGGATTTTTTAAGCAGCATGAGTGAAAGGAACATTTGGCCTGAGACCTAAGGTGAAAAGCTTAGATTTTAGCATCTGCAGCAGTGGTGCTCGGTAGAATGACAGCGATAAAAACAGGGAAGAAAGCACAAAAATTTAGGAGCTCTGGAGAGAAGAAAAATAAAATTTGGCTAATGCCGTCAGTGCCAGGGCATATGCCCACAGCAGTCTCACTGACTAGGGAGGGCAGAGCAGCTGAGCTGACCTCAGGTTCCACTGCCTTTCCCAGGGATGGCAAGGGAATGAATTGGGTCATGGTAATTCCAGAGAGTCCTGCTGTACAAAGGACAAGAAACTGTTTGGGAAAAGACAGTGTAGATTTACCAAGGGCAAATTATGCACAAACAACTGGAGAGCTTTCTACAGCGAGACAGCTACACACTGGGCTGAGCAGAGAGCAGTGGGTGCTGTTCACCTGGACTTAAGCAAGGTCTTGGCCACAGCTTCCCATAGTAACCTTGTGTCCTGGTGTGTAGCTGGGCCAGAGCTGGTTCCTGTTCAGCAGCTGGAACGGCGCTGGGGGTTGGGTTCAGCTGGGATTTGTTAGGAGAGAAATGCTGAGAACATCCCCATGTTTGCATTTGTGTCCCTGGCACTGAAGGACTTTGTGTTTGTCCGTCTGCAAGCGCAAGATCTCAGGGGCAAGGAATATTGAAATGCATCAGCTCCATGGGCATTGGGCTCTGCCAAGGGGCTGTTCCATCTCCTGTCCCCCATGGGCAGGATACTGTTGCTCCTCCAGGATCATTATCTAGGAACAGGCCGGGTGGTGAGCAATGGCATTGGATATCACTAATTTGCATATTTTACTATTATTATTATCATTTCAATATCATTATTACTTTACATTTTCTTTTATTTCAATTATTAAATTGTTCTTATCTCAGCCTACAAGCCTCCTTACCCTTGCCCCCCAATTCTCTTCCCTATCCCCTGGGTGGGGGAGTGAGTGAGCAGCTGTGTTTGGCTGCCAGCCCAGTGCTCACCGAGTGAAACCACCACACTTTGTAGCCAAACAGTTGAGGTATCGTTTGGGTAAGTGGAAGAGAAGGTGGGTGAATAACTGGCTGGACTGCTGAGCTTAAAGGACTGTGATCAGCTGTTGAAACTAACTGGCAGTGAGTTTATATTTGTGTTTATTGGGGATTGATACTGAGGCCAATACTGTTTAATGCCTTTTTTTTAAAAGACTGCAGGTCAAGAGACATGGTCATGCTGTGCCACAGGCTCCTTCTGCTCTCCTTTTCCCTTCCTCGCCCCTTCCCTCCTCTCCGTTCCCTTCGGGGTGCTCCTCTCCTCAGGGCTCCCCTCAGAACGGCCCCCACAGCTCGCGCTCCCCAGCTGCACGAGAGCAGCCCCGCCCTTTCCCCAGCCCCGCCCACTCCCCCGCTCGTTCCCCGCTCACGGGCACAGCAGGCCCCGCCCCCTTGTGTGACGAGCCTATAGCAGCTCTTGCCCCGCCTCTCACTACTGCCACCGACAACGCCAGCGCCCGGCGGCTGAGCAGTGACGCGCCCCGCCCGCGGCCGCCACCGCCCCCCTCACCCCCCGCGGGCAACATGTGGGGAGCGAGCCCGGGGTGGGCGGCCGATGCGGTGAGTGCGGGCGGGCGGGAGGGAGGGCAGGGAACGGGGGAAACGGCCGCTGCTTCCGCTCTCTCGCTCCTCCTCGGCTCGGCTCCCTGCTGCGCGCGCCTGACGGCTTCCACTCCCGTCCCACCCCCTCCGGCGAGCGCGCTGCCCGGTTGGGGAACGGGGCGGGGGGCGGAGACACCATCTTAGGGACAGCCCGCGGCCGGGGAGCGGTGCCGGTGCTTGGGTCGGCCGCCCTGCCCAGCAGCTCTGAGGGGCTCCGCTGTGCAGAGGTCGGTGAAGGGGGTGACAGCAGCCCTGGTGCCCCGCACCATGGAGGAGGGGGTAAGTGGCGGCCCGGCTGCCGAGGCCGCTGGCATTTCAGCGTCTGGCCCGGCCTGGTGCTCAGGCTGTTAGTCCTTCTTGCTTCCCTGCGACAGCCTGGCGCTTTTTGCTCAGCCAAGGGTCCAGCTCTGGTGCCGCTTTCTCTATGGAGGAGCCAGAGAGTCCCTCAGCACTGCTGAGCTTCCCAGCAGGGAGCTGTCATAGAGTCACAGGATGGTCTAGGGTGTAAGGGACTTCACAGTTCATCCAGGCCCAATGCCCCTGCCAGCAGCAGGGACACCTTCCACTAGACCAGGTTGCTCAAAGCCTCATCCAACCTGGCCTTGAACACTTCCTGGTACAAGCAGCCACAGCTTCTCTGAGCAACCTGGGACAGTGTCTCGCCACCCTCACACCAAAGAATTTCTTCCTCACATCTCATCTCCATCTCGCCTCTTCCAGTTTCAAGCCATAACTGCTTGTTCTGTCACTCCCTGCCCTTGTAAAAAGTCCCTCCCCACCCTTCCTGGAGCCCCTTCAGGTACTGGGAGGCTGCTAGAAGGTCTCCCTGGAGCCTTCTCTTCTCCAGGCTGAACAGCCCCAACTCTCTCAGCCTGTTCTCACAGCAGAGCTGCTCCAGCCCTCGCATCATCCTCGTGGCCTCCTCTGGACTGGCTCCAGTAGGCCCATGTCCTTCTGATGTTGGTGGCCCCAGAACTGGGCACAGTACTCCAGGTGAGGTACAAAATTAATGTTTGTGGGCAAAAGAGGCTTTGGCAGTCATGCACAGTATGCCAAGTGGAAGCAGACAGCACAAGAACACGGACAGAGTAGCCCATCAGGCTATTTCTGGTACCTCTGGAAAAAAGAGGCAATGCATTGCCTCATTGCAGTAAAGTGATTCAGTCACAGCACAACACACAAGTGTTTTTTCTTTTTAAGAGGATGTTTTTACTATTGGAGGGATTGTGTTTAATTTAAGCTGTTCTGGTAACTCCTGAACCAGTAGAAACAGTGCTAATAAGGAGAGTTGAGAGGCCTTCTGTTAGCAGCAGCATTGCTTATAGAATTCTCATTGCTGCATCTTTGATCTTTGACATCCTCTCATCTAGAAAATCCCACTGAGATGTTTCTTCTCAGTGCGTGCATTCATTCAGACCTTTTGGACAAAAAGTTACCGGCTTATTATAAATGATGTGGGTTTGATTATAAATTCATCAGTAAATGGAGCAATTCTCTTCAAGAATTTTGGATTTGCATCACCTTTGAGAAGAGCTCTCTTGTTTTTAAGGCTTTATGTGTGGATGATTTTGGGTCATTCTTCCATATTTCTGAGTATCTTGGAATCTACCTGCTTACCCTAGACTTTGTGACTAGGGTAATACATGTGGATTTGATGTAACATTTTTGAAAGCTATGGGAATAACCAACTCCTTAGTAAATGGTTTATTCTGGAGGCTGTGTTGTACTCAGAGGAGTGGAAGTGTGCTGATGGAGCACAGATGAACATGCCTTCTCTGTAACTTGGCCAAATGGCATTACTGATGTGATTGTTGGGATGGAGCTGAGGTCTGGCCTGTTGCAGTGGGAGCATGAGGAAACTAAACGTTACCAAAAACACCTGTATTGCTTTCCTCTCAGCTTTAAAAAAATGTAGACTACCTCTCCCTTCTCTCTGTAGGAGAGAACATAACCAAATACTCAGCTGAGAGGAAGAATCAAATTGAAGGTGAAAGATGATAATCAAAAGATGTTGGCCAGTTGTGCTTTAACTCCCAGTAAATGTAGGTTCTGTGACTCTGTATTGCTCTGAGGGATAGAAGAGATGTTGGCAGATGCCCTCTGAAATAGAGAACAGTTTTCTTATCTCTTTCAAAGTATTTTTCCCTGCAGCTGATGTACATTTAGTGTCGTTCTGCTTGAACTTGAGGCAGCTATCCATTTATGTAGCCTTGTGTAGGCTTCCATTTATACTAAAGTTTGCCCTCAGATTCTGCAATTGTTGTGGAGATGTTGTGTGTGTGTGTGTGTGTGTGTTGTGTGTGTGTGGAGATGTGTGATGTGGAGATGTGGAGGTCCACTTCCGATTCCCTTGTTTTCTAAGCCTCTAGATTTCTGTAGCCCTTTGGAGCTTTTGATGATTGGAATACAGCCTCTAGCTGTTACCCCAAAGAGGTTTCTGGGATTGTTTTTCTAACAACCATAGAGGGCTAGCTTGGGTAAAATAAAGGGGAAGGGGAATGATAGAAGAAGTGCCTTCTGCTCTCAACTCCTGCCCCAGTAGCACTGGCCAACTGGTGCGTCCTTCTGCTCTCCATTATTTGCCTTCTTCATGTCTCTACTTTTTTCTGGGTTGAAGTGTTTAGGAAACAACTGAAGCATCCAGGATATTAACTGGACATTGTTTGACTTACTTGTGCTGGAGGGTGTTGTTCCACTTCTTGGAAGCAAAAGTTAAGTTGATGAAGTTGGTGGGAAGAGTGCCAGTCTTGGGGGGCAGTTAATGGATGAATTGCTGACCTTTCCTGGGAGTAGGGCAAGCAGCTTTCTCTGAAAGATTCCCCAAAACCTACTTAGAATTTTTGCTTGGAGGTGCTTGGCTGACAGAGTTTGACAGGTTAGGAGGTACATGCAAGTAGAGTCAAAAGTTTTCAGAGTTTCCAGGATTTTACTGATGAATGGAGAAGGAGCTGAAATCTGGCAGGGACTGTTCTTCTAAAGGTATTCCGGCATAGCTCTTGGTAGGCTTGAGCTTATCTAGCTGCTTTTTGAACTTCCATAAATTTGCAGCATCCATAGATCCATGAGAAAGAATTCCACAGGTTGCCATCTGGTTTGTCTTTCACTTGTTTTGAACTTGACATGTGCAACCTTTGATAAGTTTCTCCTTCTTATGTTGGAAGAAAATGTGTTTTGTTATTCCCTGTCCAGTTTTGTCATGATTCTGTTGATCTCTGCTATATCCTTTCCTCGGCCCTTTCTCTTCCATCCTACAGAACTCCAGCTATGGTGGTCATTGCTGTGTGGAAGCCACACTGGCTTTTGGTGGGAACCTTCTCTGTTGTTACCAGTAGTTTTCCTGCATAATTTTTTAAGTGGGTGCATTAGGGAGGAAACCTTCATGCTGTGTTGAGGAATAATGCACCATGGACTTGCACACTTAAATAATTACATTCTTTGTCTTTTTTTTTTTAATCTTTTTCTAAAAGTTTTGATATCCAGTCTGATTTGTTTAATGTTGCTGAGCACCTAGTAGATGTTTTAATCGGGTTTATCCAGTGTAATCCCAATGCCTCATTCCTGAGTGGGATGTAACTGGGAGCCTGTTGGATGGATGAGTGGCTTTGCTTATATGACCATCAGTGTGAAATGTAGCACCTCTCATTGATCTGGTAAAGCCTGTAGCTCTTGCTGTTACTGGCACACTTACAGGCATTTGAGAGAGTTTTGAAAATGTTTAACTTAAAGGATAATACTGAGTAAGTAGCAAATTGAGAATTTGTCTCTGAAAAAGAGAAAACAAATCTGCCCTCCACCTGCCAGGATTTGGGTGGGGTTTTTTTAAGTTTTGCAAATTTATTTTGCTTTTTAATGAATTTCTCAAAAAATGTTCTTGGTTTTTTTTCAAATAATATAAAAACTTTTTTTGTGTGTATGTGTATGACTGTTTCAGGAGATGCTTCAAAGAACATCAGAAGATTTTTTTCCAAAGATGGAAAGTTCAGTGGAAGAGATGGATACCTCTGATACCCAGTGGGGCTGGTTTTACTTGGCTGAGTGTGGTAAATGGCATATGTTTCAGGTAAATACCTATGAAGTTATATTAGCTGTGCTGGATTCCACCCATAAAACTACTTATTGCTGAATTTGTCTAATATGCTTTTTCATTTCTTTTGAAGTCTGATTCAAACAGTCATTGCTCCGTTAGCAGTGAAGATATTGAAAGGAGTTTCCGAACAAACCCACATGGTTCTGTTTCTTTCACTACTGCAAAATTTAACTACACGCTTGATTTTTCAGGTATGTATCTTTTCATAGAGTAAATTTAAATAATAGAAGGTGCCAGATACACCAGTTCATTGGTTCATTCAGCAAATTAGTGTCCTTGTACCTAGTGCAAAAACTGGTGATTGGAAATGTCGTCTTTACTGGAAAATACAGAGTTTTGAGAAGCAGCTGCTCTGTTCCATTTTCTAATGTAGTTTATTAATGAAGTAGCATGGCTTGTTTAGTAGCACTCCATGATGTTACTGCTGCTGACCTCAGCTCTAGGTGGTGTGTAGCAGACATCTATAGGATTGGGAAGTTGGAACCTTTTTCTTGAACGTGCAACTGCTTGTAAGCTTGAAAAACCTCTTCCATTCAGAGTATGTATGAGAAACACTGATATGAAGGAAGCTTTCTGCAAAATACTGGCATCAAAGTGATTTAATAATTCCACAGGTAGCTGAAGGAGATAAAAGGATTTTCTGGTAGATTGTAAAGATCTCAGTTATGCCATGCTTGTAAATTACAGAATATACAGGATTCTAATGTATGTAGATAATTATAAATTAATCTACCCTTTGTTCAAAGATGTGTTCTAATGACTTCTTTTTTTTTTTTTTTACCTTTTCCATCCATAGATTGTTTATTTTCTGATTAAATTGCAAACCAGCTATGTGCTTAAATAGAAGCCTCTTCCAAATCAAAGAAAATAATAATCAAATAAAATAATTTGAGCAACCTGGTCTAGTGGAAGGTGTCCCTGCTGATGGTAGGGGGGTTGGAACCGGATGGGCTTTAAGGTCCCTTCCCACCCAAACCAGTCTGGGATTTGATGATTTCAAATACAGAAAGCGGGGACTGGGTAAAACAACGATGTACTGGGAATAAAGTAGTTTGTAACAATCCGAGGAGTTTTATGTTTACTTGTGTTGAAATGTCTGTTTAAAATCCCCTGTTTTTTGGTGTCCAGAATAAAAGCACTAAATGCAATTGCTAGAGAATGATTTTTATGTTACTGTTTGTAGGTCATAACATCTTGCATTAAGGGTAGTGGTAAATATGCTTTGCCATACTGGTTGTATTAAAGTCAGTGGAAGTTTTGCCAGTGATTTACTGGGGCTGAACAATAAACGTCTTGTTTGTGTAATATTTGCACATTTTGCCAAGTCATATAAATGACAATAATTCTGAGGCCAGTATTTAGAAACACTTAATTGAAAAAGCTGATTTGTTAATTGCTGAAAGAGGAATACCCATCAAACAACTTTGGGTGTAGTAATGTTATTTGAAAAGAAATCACACTTTAATGTTTCATATGCTATAGATGAATTCCAGAAACTTTCCTCATAACTCTTGTTTTATGCTCAGTGATGAAACAAACCAACCTAACTACACTTAAGCAACGTCCGATAAAGCGAGCTCCCTTTTCCATCAGTGCTTTCAGGTAAGGAAATAAAAGGAAGACTTCTTATTTTTATTTTATTCCTGATTCTTTTTAGTAAAATGAAACAAAGATATGTTTTATATTAATTGCTTATATTTAATTGATTTTTTTTCATCAAACAATTTGAGAGGTGAACCAAAATAGGAGAGCTAGTCAAGTGAAGAAGGAGGACATTTCAGAGGAGAAGAGTAACAAAAGAATTAATTTTTAGTTTGTGTGTTATCTTTTTTCTGAGAAAGTAAGGAACTTGTAGTGGGAAAGGCAGGATACTGAATACTGATATCCTTTGGCAAGGTTCTTAAAGCTGTGCCTGACTTGAGCCATTGGAGTCCCTCGCTGTAAATACCTGCTGAATCAGAATTGCTCTGGAGAAGCAGCAGCGAAAAATGGAGTAGTTTGTTCTATTGAATAATGACATCATAAGTTATTTTGAAGTAGTGTTGTAACAGCAAAAAAGATTGAGTTCTATTTACTTGCCTGTATGTTGTAATAATTTACTTGAAAATGATTTGAAATTACAATTGTAACAGCCAGATGTTTTTATGAGCCTAAGGGCTTTAGATGGTACATTTCTTACCATCTGATCAGTCCTTAGATGTAAAGCCGAGCTGAAGGAAGCCTGTTACTCACTAAACAATAAACTGATCTTTGCAGCCATACTATCACAGGTTAAAATGACTATCTGGAATATGTGGGGTTTTTCCCCCAAAATAGTTTCTTAGAAATAATTTTAGAGTGCATGCAATAATGTGTCAATTTCTTTTTGTTTTTTTTGTTTCTTGAATAATAGCATTCAGTCCTCTCATTCTGTGTGATGACGCCATTCTTTATTTTCAGGAGATTGCTACTTCTAGTCTTGGTTTTAAGGCTTGAAAGCTGCAATGTATGTAGTGTATATGCTTAGAACACTTTTTTTTGAGGTTTTTTTTTTAAAAAAAAAACCAAACCAACAAAGTCAACTATTATTGTCAAGTGTGTATTTCTAACATGATGCTTTTAAATACCCTAAATGAGGGCTCAGTTTCCAGAGGCTTAGGCTAGTTGTAATTCCTGAGAGTTTGGAATGTTCAGGCTTTATCTACACTCTCACATTTCTAAATTAGTATTGCTCTCCTGATGTTGCAGACCTTTATGACAATCTCTTCTGATTTATCATCCTATCTTTTGTTGGGTAGATGGTGCATTAAAACTGTTTGTTACCGTGGTTTATTTATAATAAGCTAAGCCAGAATTTGAATACAAAATAAGATCTCTTGCCTTTGACCTGACAACAGCCTCTGTTTGAATTAAAAACTTAAGCAGTTTTGCATATGTGTTTTTTCTTTTTTCCTTGCAATACTATATTGTTGAGAGCAGGAAGAAAATGCCTCTTGTCTTTGATGTGATGTGTTTTTACCTTTTTTGTTTGAAGTTTCATCTGTGAAAATGAGGCTATCCCTATGCCTTCACACTGGGAGAATGTAAATACTGAGGAGCCATATCAGGTAAGGGTTGGTATGCAAGTTTGTCAAAAACATGTGATAATTAAATAATGCATTGAATTGAAACCCTGCTAACCTCTTTTTTTCCAGCTTATTCCATTGCAAAAGAAAACAAATGAATATAATGAAGTTTCTAGTCTCTTTGGAAAAACAATGGATAGCCACCGAATTAAAAGAATTAAGAGAATTCAAAATCTAGACTTGTGGGAGTTTTTTTGCAGGTGAGATTATTTCTAAAACCAACCATCTTAGGATTGTTAACAGAGCAAATCTTGAAGGCATACAGTGGAAATATGGTTAATTGCTTTTATTATTAATGAAAATATGTCTTACTTTTAATATTTTTAAATTAGTATTTTCTTATTTCTCATTCCTCTGAATTCAAAATTCCATTTTCAAGACTCTGTAGCTTCTACAGGTGCAAAAATGTTTTACTTGTAGAAATGCATTAGATGTAGCACAGCTAAGACTGGGGCATTAATGACGTTCAGGATGTCCATGTGGTAGATGTCCGTGAAACATACAGTGAAGGAGAACAAAAATAAGCTTTTTGTAAAATAATTCGTTGACAGCTTATATTATTTTAATTTTTAGCGAAGAAAGCAAATGAATATTTATGGCTTGTGTAATTTCTCAACTTTGTGAAACTTAGGACAGAATTAAGTGTCCAATTAGCACATGTTAATGTATTGTCTTTAAATTTAGTGTGCCACAAAAGCTTTTTCTAAGTTCTCTGCTTTTCCCTCTCCATATTGTTCTGGCCTGGAAGGAGTAGGAAGTGCAGAGTTCTGTTTCCACTTAATTCATAGTACCAATCTTAGGCAGTTGCATTTGACAGAAGTTATTTGTATAGCCTCTGAGGAGGAGTACATATCAGAATCACTTTGAAAGTGTCCTATGCAATTAAAACCAACTGACCTAAGTTAAATAGTGAAGAAATAACTAAGCAGATGTATATTAAAATTTGCATGTTATATGATTTCTTTTGAAAGATATTTAATTTATTGTTAATTTAAAGCTGTATCATGAGTAGGCATAAGGAAATTTAAGCTCCTGGTTAACATAGTTAGCCTTCTCTTAACTGCAGATTTGTTTGGTTCTATTTACCTGTTTAAGTATAAAGACTTACTTGCTTGGCCTTGTGTTTCAACATCTACTTTTCTACAAGTAAGTTTCTGTAGAGGTTTATTTATACCATTTGGAGTGTGTACTAGTTTTTCTGACTAGTCGGTGAGTAGACTTCATGGTTTTAAGAGCTCTGAATCTGTGGCTACTGTGCTAGAATATTCTCAAGGTACAAAACTGAGAATGGGAAGTAGAATTTCATACATCAGGATGAATTATTATGGTATTACCATATAACTAACTCTAACTAATTACGGTATCACCATATAACTAACTGCAAAACTAGGTACTTTTTATTACTGGTATGATATAAAGGTATATGGAGAAAAGCCATTTCAGTTTTAAAACTTTTTCCTGTATTAAAAAAAATAGAAGTAAGAATGAAAATTGCTCATGTAAGTGTATGCAGTTGAGTCTTAGCTGCTTTTTGGGTAAAATACAGCCTTGGAATACATGGGCTTACACACACTAGTGAATAAATAATTGCCTGGTAGTATATTACAAAGACGTAGGCATCCAGTATTTCAAATTCACTAGAAGGTCTTTTGGTGTCCCATGTAGGAAAGTGAAAGTAACGGAAGATGAATCTTAGTCTGGAGTATTCTGGTTCATGCATCTCAGTTTGGAGTTGTAGAGGAATACAGGAAGGAGAAAACAGTATTTGGTCAGTGAGATTGCTGAACATCTTTAGCAACAGCTTGTGTGCTTGCATAGGTACAGAGCACGTGGACATACCACAGAATCACAGAATCGTAGCGGTTGAAAAAGACCGATTTAAGATCACTGAGTCCAACCATAAACCCAACACTACCAATTCCACCTCTAACCCATGTCCCTGAGCCCCTCATCTGCCCGTCTGTTAAATCCCACCAGGGAAGGTGACTCCACCACCTCCCTGGGCAGCCCCTTCCAATGCCTGAGAACTCTTTCAGCAAATAAATTCTTCCTCAGATCCACTCTAAACCTCCCCTGGGCACAACTTGAGGCCATTTCCTCTTGTCCTGTCACTTGGTCCTTGGTTGAACAGACCCACCCCCACCTCTCTCCACCCTCCTTGCAGGGACTTGGACAGAGCCAGAAGGTCTCCCCTCAGCCTCCTTTTCTCCAGGCTCAACACCCCCAGTTCCCTCAGCCGGGAACTCAGCACACTTGTGCTCCAGACCCTTCCCCAGCTCCGTTCCCTTCTCTGGACACGCTCCAGCACCTCCATGTCCTTCTTGGAGTGAGGGGCCCAACACTGAACCCAGCACTCGAGCTGCGGCCTCACCAGTGCCCAGGACAGGGGGAGGATCACTGCCCTGGTCCTGCTGACCACACTGTTTATCTGTATACATGGTGTCTTTGGGTGTTTAGTTTTGCTTTAGGTTTCTCCTTTGAGTGAACTGGTTGTAAAAGAGCCTTCTGAGTGGTTAAAATTAACTTTTGTTTTACTGGATTATCTTGTCGCTGCTGGTGGAAAGTGCTAAGATTATGGCTTTTAGAATAGTAGAACTCCTCGATTTCTGTTCCAAGTCAACACAAAGTCCTGCTGTGGCTTTTCTGCGTTCTGCAGAACCACCTTCCCAGTGTGCTTAGTGTATTCCACTACTTTTGAGGAACAACTGCTACTTAAACTTTTGTACTTTTGACAAAGTGTTTTGTTTCATTGATAAGGTCAGTGATTAAATTTGAGCATTGCTTGAATGAGTATTTGCATCACTGTAGTGGTCAAAACACACTTGCTGCTGTAATAGCTCCCATATTAATGACTATTTTAAATTGGTTTTATGAAATTAACTGGTCGGAAATAGTGAAGTGCTGTTACAGAACATTTTTGGACAATTGATTATTCACCTGTTCTAGAAATTTGTTCTATTCCCCTATTTCAAGGGACATTACTCTAGACTACCTTGATACATTGTCAGAAATCAGCAGGCAGCAATAGTGGGCTGCTTAATGAAAAATTCCAGATGTCCAGGGTTACTAGCCCCTAGCTCCAAGGTGTTGCCTCCCACAGGTGGATTTCTCAAGATGCAGGGAACCTTGGCTCCAGGGTTTTGTTGTATTGCTAATGGAGTGGAACCCAAGTGCCTGGAACCTCTCTGTCTCTGATACAAAATGTCACAAATGAGATTATTAGTGAAACCTCCCAGGTGCCCTTGAGATTGTACTGACATTCTTCTGATTTGGAAAGTAGTTGTAGGGGGAAAAAAAAGACACCAAAAAAATTAAGTTGCCAGGACATAGGTATTATAGTTTGCACTAAATGGAGAGAAAAAAAGGCAAAAAAGCTGAACAACAAAATAGAATAAACATATCTTTCAAGATATGTACTGCAAGATTTTCATTTCTGTGAAAAGTACTTATTTGTAAATAATGCATCATTGCAATGTAATGCCATTAATATGATAAAGAATCTTTGCTGCCTGTCTCTTTCCCTGGACCTGGTTGGTAGGACTTCCTCAGATGACATTGGAACTGTAAGCCCTGAGAATGCTTCCTCAGTTCATGTGTGCACTCCAGTTAGGAGCAGATTGTTTAACTTGATAAACCTAAATGTGTGCCTGAGAAACCTAAGTACGTGGCCCTTGCACTGTGGCTTTTATGGGAAGAAAATTCAGGTGTATAGCCAGGAACAAAGCTAAAGAATCACAGAATGTTGTGAGTTGGAAGGGACCCACAAGGACCATGGAGTCCAACTCCTGTCCCTGCACAGGACAAGCCCAACATTCAGACCATGTCCCTGAGGGCACATGTTGGCCAAATGCTGCTGCAATCTTGTCAGGCTTGGTGCCATGAGCACCTCCCTGGGGAGCCTGTGCCAGTGCTCCACCACCCTCTGCCTCAAGAACCTTTTCCTCATGGCCAACCTCACCCTCCCCTGCCACATCTTCCTGCCATGTCCTCTGCTCCTGGCGTTGGTGGCCAGAGAGAAGAGCTCAGCACCTGCCCCTCCTCTTCCCCTTGGGAGGAAGTTCCAGACCGCCAGGAGATCTCCTCTCAGTCTCCTCCAGGCTGAACAAACCAAGTGACTCCAGCCTCTCCTCGCACCCTTCCCCTCTAAACCCTTCCCCAATGTTGTGTCCCTCCTCTGGACACTCTCCAGCAGCTTTAGATCCTTTTTATCCTGTGGTGCCCAAACTGCCCCCAGTGCTGGAGCTGAGGCCGCCCCAGTGCAGAGCAGAGCGGGACGATCCGTGCAGTGCTGGGTGCCCCCAGGACACGGGTGTCCCTCTTGGCTGCCAGGACACACTGTTGGCTCATGTTCAACTTGCCATGGACCAGAACCCCCAGGTCCCTCTCTGCAGGGCTGCTCTCCAGCCTCTCCTTCCCCAGGCTGTGTGTGTGTCCAGGGTTGCTGTGTCCCAGGTGCAAAATTCAGCACTCGCCCTTTCAACTTGTTTTTGTCTGGACAGTCAAGGGATCATTATTATGAAGAGCTTAGTGATTAGACACAGCTCCAGAGTCAGCTGGATCTTAGGAAAACCCCACTGGCAGAAAGTCACTTAAAAAAGATTGATGGAAATTATGTCTGTTCTTTAACTGAAGGTGTGCTATGGCCTTCTGCCCATGAGACTGTAATGTAGGTTCACCTGTAGAATAAGGTTTTGGGGTATTTTTTGTTTGGTTGGTGCGGGTTTTTTTTTCAAAATTCTGGACAGATGTAACCCTTTCTTCTCTTTTAGGAAATACAAAAACCATAAATTCAGAAAACCATTATGTAATGATCATGTTGAAGTAATTTTAACTAAAAATTTAGGTAATAATTTTCCTGGTTTACCTGGATAATTATACTTTATATTCCACTTTATTCTCTCTCTCACCATGCTTTTTAAGTAGGTAGAGGGAACAAAATGGGAGAAAAATACCTTTCTTTTAAAAATGTGTCTGCAGAAAATGACCACAGTAAAACTAATGCCAAATGAACAATGTTGATAAAATTGGTATAAAAGACCTTTCTTCCTAATCTTGGATTACTTCTGAAAATAGTCCACAGGATCCAGACGTATTTGACTTCTGAACATATACCTTAAAAATTCTGATCTGTTTAAAAAACAGAATCATCCTGACACTTGTAGAAGTGGAAGGTTTGGAGTGTTTTAGGTCTGTCCCCTTTTCGGTGTTTTCAGACTAGTAACTTCATTGTGGAGATGTTTGTAATCCTGTATTTTGTGTTCTCTGTAGGAAAAAGGCTCAGCTCAAGAAGAAAAGAGGGGTCCCAACTATTAATGAGCAGATGTTGTTTCATGGCACCAGTAATGAATTTGTAGAAGCAATATGTATTCATAACTTTGACTGGAGGATAAATGGGATGCACGCTGCTGTCTACGGAAAAGGTCAGTATTTTTGTCACGTACAACAGTTCAGTAATCTTAACAGTCTTAATATTGTGAAGTGTTCCCTGTAGTATGTTCTTTGTGATGTACTCCCTGTGTTTATCCAAGAGTTTAATCTAGCTCTGCTTTTACATCAAGTGTGATTTAAAAAGTTAAGATGCTGTAAGAAATGTGATTGGCACAACTGGATGGTAGGACCAGGGAGCGTGGGGAAGGGATGCTCAACAAAGCAAGAAAATCTCCCTATTAAAATGTTCCCACTAAAGATATTTGGTCATGTTACTATAATCTAATAATTTAGGAAAAAGAAAAAATGGTGTTGCTTAATGAACATAAAACAACAGGCACCTTTCATCATTCTGATTGATGCTCTGGTAGTTAAGCTGTCGTGATCAGAGTGTAATCAGTTTGGGGTTCTTTTGTTTGAAAGGCACCTATTTCGCAAGAGATGCGTCATATTCCAGTCGCTTCTGCAAAGAAGACATGAAGCATGGAGATACTTTTCAAATCCATGGTGTGAATCTGCAGCCTCATCTGCATAGACCAGATAAAGTCATGTTTCTTGCTCGTGTAATAATCGGTGACTACATCAACGGTGATTCAAAATACATGAGGCCTCCTTCGAAAGATGGAAGTTTTGTGAACTTGTACGACAGCTGTGTGGATAATACCTGGAACCCAAAGATCTTTGTTATCTTTGATGCCAACCAAATCTATCCTGAGTACTTAATAGAATTTTGTTAAGTTCAGAAGGAGCTGAACTGAGCATTGTTAGTCTCTTTTTGATACTTTTGTTCCTTTTGTAAAGACAACAATAGGAAAACATGGAGCGTGAAAGGAGAGTGGTGAAACAAAAGCTAGCATATATTTATGGAGGAGGGACATTTACACATTTAAGAGAGATTGTCAAACTGTTCTTTAAAAACTTTACTAATGCATTTTTCAAATGCAGAGACTGTTACAAATTTGAAATTGCTTAGTGAGCCTTAACTATGTTGGGCATTGGTAAGTTTTCAAAGGCAAGAGTTATGTTCTGATTTTTTTTAATATATTATGAATATTTATTCATGTGGTAGAACACCTGTAATATAGTATGCATATGATGAAACTAATACTTTATAAAGATTGTCTGTAGAACATAAACATAACAAAACTACCACCAACAAAAAACAACACAGGGGACTTGACTACGTGTGTGTGTGTCTGTGTTCTGTGTAGTACACGTTGCTTTGTGTTTGGAGGCCTTTTATTTTGGATTCTAAACCTAAAAAAAAAAAATCCATCTGGAGAAAATTGATGAAGGAGCTATAAAGTTCACCAAAGCTGTTATCTTTAACTTCACATCCATTTCACTAGAAGCTTCAATTACATCTTTGCAAAGCTTTAATCCTCTACTTGCAAGATGACAAAACCCTTGCAGTAGGATTTGAGCTTTGGTTTTGATGGAGATGATGCCCATAAGCTCTTGTGGTTGTTAATTGTTTAGTAGGTAAGTGTTGAGTTCGGTGTTGGGATAGCAGCAGTGCCCTACACCTTTCTGAGTTCTTACTCTATAGAATTTTGGCCCCCTAGCTATAGTATCTATTCACACAGCTATGCTGCTGGGAGTCTTGCCTGCTCAGGGTTTAAGAAGCACTAGGTGCTCATGTACGTGCTGTTACTGAAGACAACATTTAGATTAACTTTACTGAAAAGAATACTGTGCAACTAACAATGAAAATTTTGAAATAAGCCATCCTTTAATTTTTAAACCCTTTAATGGAAAGGTTTCAATAACATTTATGTAGATCAGGTTTTCATAACCGGTATAGTTGTAAAGTTAAAGAGTATTTTTCACACATAGGAATTGCAGAAGTGACAATATCTGGGTAAAGAACAAACCTGAGCAGCTAAATACATAAAGAGCCCAAGGAAGGAACTGTTACAGTGAAATACACTGAAATCTTAATCGATTTCCAACAAAACTGTGTCCCTAGTCTTTGTTAAAGGACCAAAGGAACACTGAGAGACAAGGTCTAAGTGGAAGCTTTTCCAGGCTGCTGCTTTGCCTATGATCAGTAAAAAAATCCCTATAGAGACAGTAGAGCAATGTGGCAGATGTACAGTGCTCTGCATTGGTCTTTCATGGAATTGTCAATGAACTTTTTGGATTGAAGGCTGCTGGAGCCTCTCCAGGGAAGAGCAATGGAGCTGGGGAAGGGTCTGGCGAACAAGTGTCCCCAGTCCCAGCTGAAGGAACTGGGGTTGTTGAGCCTGGAGAAAAGGAGGCTGAGGGGAGACCTTCTGGCTCTGTCCAGCTCCCTGAAAGGAGGGTGGAGAGAGGTGGGGATGGGTCTGTTCAACCAAGGACCAAGTGACAGGACAAGAGGAAATGGCCTCAAGTTGCACCAGGGAAGGTTTAGATTGGATCTGAGGAAAAACGTCTTCACCAAAAGGGTGGTCAAGCATTGGAAGGGGCTACCCAGGGAGGTGCTGGAGTCACCTTCCCTGGTGGGATTTAACAGACAGGGCGACAAGGTGCTCAGGGACATGGTTTAGAGGTGGAATTGGTAGTGTTGGGTTTATGGTTGGACTCAGTGATCTTAAAAGGCTTTTTCCAACCACTATGATTCTCCAATTCTGTTTAACATGTGTGGTGTTTAAAAGGCACTGCACTGACATGACCAAGTCTGCTCAAAATCATATCAAACCAATGGAACTGGGAGCAGAATGTAACTACGGCTCTAGCAATGTAGCTGAGATCGCAAACTCCTCCATAGTGCCGTGATCTTTGCCTGTCGGTGGATCTTGCACAAGCTGGGTGTCTGTATCTATAATTTCACAGCAGCTTTTCCTTTTGCCTCTGTTACTAAATGGTTTGAGGCTGAGATGTATTTTCCTTTATTTTGGCACAGCAGGAAGTATGAAGATCTCTGATCCCAACTGGGAACTCTAGGTTCTACTGTTGTAGACATGATTTGAGTTTGATTCACCACTACCCTAGCTGGAGAAAAGGCACATTGTTCCCCACATTGTGTAAAATACAGCAAATCATGCAGGGAATTTGTCTGTTAGTGACTCTCTTTTTATTCAAATACAGTATTCTACAGAACATACATTTGTTAGTTTCATAAAATATATGTGCTGTTGTTCCTTTGATTTGGTCTTGTATTTCTTCTGAGGTCTGCACTGACCTTTTTAGTTAGAAAACTGAGGTTTCTTTCATTTTAGTGTCTCATGGACACAAAATACCATAGGGTTTACTGATCTTGGTGACTCTTCCACTTGTTTGTGAGATGGTGTCTTGTTTACTACTTAACTCACCTAAATTGAATGGCAGAATCTTAATCTTACCAAATCACTGTGTAATTGTAGTGTCAGCTCTTCTGTTACTGTCCTGTTCTGCTTTCCCGTGTCCCATTTTTGTGCTGATGAGTCTGGATCCTGATGGCATCTGTAAAGTAGCTGTCCTTTTGCTGGCAATGGGAGAGAGATTATTACTGCAAGCAAAGTCCAGAACTCTACAAGCAGCTGATACAAGAAATGGTTAGACTTAATAAAAGGAGCAGTGAAGAAGGAAGGGACGAAAGTAATTTCTTGGACTAGGAAGCATTAAAGGAAGGAAAAGGGATTTCCTCTGATTCTGGGGATGGAAACCTGCTATTTTCTGTTATCATTTCATGTAGTGAAACTTTATGCTTCATTTTCTTTTTACACCTGTGCAAGAGAGCATGTCATTCTGTTAGATGTCTCAATCTGAGGTAGGGCTTTCTTACTAAATTATTCTTGTGGCAGAATGTTTTCACGTGGGCACAACACTTCAGTGTGAGCTGATCTTGTTTCTGTATCATACTTTCCTCCTGTGCCAGCTTTGCTTTTTGGGTGTATGCTCAGTTATTGCTGAACAGATCTCATTCCATCCAAAGCAGTTTGGGAGAGTGTCTGTCTTTATTCCAGTTCATTTACAGAGGCAGTTTGTGCAGACTTCTGGTTTTAAGTTCAAATCTGCAGAAACAAAAGGATACAGCTTTATTTTTTAATAGGTGTCCCGGTACCCTCACATCCAAGATAGATAGGGGATACATAGTGTACCAGCTGGAGTTTGTGACTGAAATTCCAGGAGTACATTGAATACCAGTGCAGCTGGTGGTTTGAGTACAATTCTGATCCTTTTTAAACCGTTACCAGCACTCACGAGCACAGCAGGAAGACCAGAGTTTGTGCCGTCTACACAGGTGGAGATTACTTTCAGGAAGAAGACTCATCAGTAATTTATGAGCTTCTCAGTGGCCTCTCCATCTGATGAGCACATGTGAATATTAAAATTCCTTTGACTTATATGTCCATCAGTGTTGTAATTGTGATTATGGCCTCAAGTTGCACCAGGGGAGGTTCAGACTGGATATGAGGAAAAATTTCTTCACTGCAAGGGTTCTCAGCCGTTGGAACGGGCTGCTCAGGTGGTTGAGTCCCCATCACTGGAGGGGTTTAAAAGATGGTAGATGAGGTGCTCAGAGATCTGATTTAGTAGTGGACAGGTATGGTTGGACTCAATGATCTCAAAGGTCTTTTCTAACCAAATGATTCTATGATTATTATTAGGTGCTAGCCAAAACAGCAGGCTCCCAGAACAGCCTAGGTCTACTCCAGTATAGCCATCTGCTCTTCACAAGTCACCAAAAATGGTGGGAACTGACACCTGGAACACTTTGTACTGTGCTTCTCTTGCTTTTCCCTGCTGACACAGCCCTGCAGAGTTAGTGAGGGAGTTTAGAGGCATAATCTCTAAGAAGCCAAAATAAGAATGTGGTTGCCTGGCTACATTTTTTTCTTTCTGTTTAGCAGAGGCAGAATCCACTCACGTTGCTGATTCATTCACTGACTTGATTTCTGTCATTTACAGAGTAGAAAAGCCTATGTCAGCAAGCCACACTAGAGCACAAATGTTTTTTGGTTTTGGGGTTTTTTTTGCAAAAAACATACATTGCATAGGAAATGGATTAGGAGAACCCTAGCCTGGACCCCCCCAAGCTCCCCTAGTCACCAGCTTGTCCAGCTTAAAGTTTGCCAGTTTATACGCACGGGCACACCAGTCATCCCAGAACTGGGGAAGACGCTAACTGTCCCCCGCAGCTGGCACCAGCCCCATGGGCAGTGACCCCAGCTCCTCGCTCGCTTGGCTCATGGTGTCCCCCCACAGCTGGTTTTGGGAACAGACACCATTCCCACCACAGTGCCTGGAGGTTAAAGACCCCCAGGGTCTTCTAACTGGGGGTTAAAGACCTGCGCCTACCTGCCCCTGGCTCCAGCAGCTGAGATGGGGACCCCGCTCGCCCCAGTCACTGGCACCACAGGCCAAGGGCATCGACCCCCTGCTCTGACCCCAGGAGCTGCCACCCAACTCCCCTCCCAGCAGCTGGCACTGAGTCCTTCAGGGGACAGAGAGCAGCAGATGCAGAGAAATGCTTAAGAAAAGATGTAAGAAGAAGGGATGAGGAGCTGGAATGGACGGCAGCGATAAGGCACAGGGCTCAGCCAGAGAAGTGTCCTGGCCAGCCCCACTTAACCCCTTTCTGTCAACCCCCTTTGGGTCCCCTCTGCTCCCTCTTCACCTGCACATCCCCCACCCCGTGGGTCTGTACAGCTCTGGTGATTCCTGACCCTTCACCATCTGGGGTCCCCTGATACACAATGTCATCAGCTGTGAAGTCCAGAAGTGGACTCCTGGAAGTGGCACCCATGGTTTCTTGATAGCCCATCAGTTAGTGGGAGTGGTAAGGTTTGTTTCTGGCCGTTTTCTCCAGGTTTGTTTTGTCAGGTCTGTGTCTCAGTGTATTTTGTTTCTGGTTTCCCACTTTTCCTCTTAGTTTCCCAACTGACAGGTCTTCAGTCAGATAACCTCACTGGAATAAACCTCACACTCTCATGTGCCTTTATCAATCGATGTGACTGACCAGGTTTGGTTCTCATCACTGCCTCCCTTGTCATGTCAGTCAGGTTTGTGTCCCCGTATGTTCTTGTTCTGGCTTCCTCCTCTTTTTACTGTCCTTGTTGCATTGGAAAAGGTCCTTGACCAGATACCCTTAAAGGAGCGACGCTGTCCTTCCACATACCCTTATAGATAATTGTGCCACATACCGTGTCCTGCAGTTCTGGTCCCACATTTGTCTTAACTTGGGGATTTAGTTGGTAACAGTGGGATCTTTTGCACTGAGTTTTCATCCTGATGCCTGGTCAAGAGACAGCCAAGGTGAACACAAAGACTGGAAGCTTGCAAGGCCTTTTGAGTGGATCTTTTAATTTTAAACGGTCCACTTGGAAGTACAGAAGTAGGAGAACATTTGGTGTGTATGGCATAAGAAAGAAAACAATTGCAGTGTAATGAAGAGAGGGTGTAGAGTGTGGGGAAAGGATAAAGAAAAGAAACTCTGCCCACTCAAACGTCCTTGTGTGCTTTGAGCTGTTAGGAGTTTGATACTGGAATCATGTTAAGGATACAATTTTGAGCAGACTTGGTCATGCCAGTGCAGTGCCTTTTAAATACCACACATGTTAAACAGAATCAGAGAATCATAGTGGTTGGAAAAAGCCTTTTAAACTTACTGAGTCCGACCATAAACCCAACACTACCAATTCCACCTCTAAACCATGTCCCTGAGCACCTTGTCTGCCCGTCTGTTAAATCCCTCCAGGGAAGGTGACTCCAGCACCTCCCTTGGCAGCCTGTTCCAGTGCTTGACCACCCTTTTGGTGAAGAAGTTTTTCCTCAGATCCAATCTCAACCTCCCCTGGTGCAACTGGAGGCCATTTCCTCTTGTCCTGTCACTTGTCCCTTGGTTGAACAGACCCACCCCCACCTCTCTCCACCCTCCTTGCAGGGACTTGGACAGAGCCAGAAGGTCTCCCCTCAGCCTCCTTCTCTCCAGGCTCAGCACCCCCAGTTCCCTCAGCCGGGAACTCAGCACACTTGTGCTCCAGACCCTTCCCCAGCTCCGTTCCCTTCTCTGGACACGCTCCAGCACCTCCATGTCCTTCTTGGAGTCAGGGGCCAAACCTACAGTTCTACGTTGCCTATTTGCCCTGTCCCTCAGGAGACAGTATCCATTCTTCTCGATTGTAGCTCAGCACTCTCGTGGCTTTAATGGAAACTCAATGAGCTCTCTCATCTACAGTGACCTACCTCCTCCCCCTTCATACTGAGAATACAGTCTTTGCGCACGCTCATGTCTATCACACTCTTCCAATCCCCCTCCCTCGGGGCTAAGCAAATTTGTGTCTGAAATATTAAAACCCACAACATTCGCAGAGGAACACCCAAATCAGTCCTTCATGTTGATTTTTTTTTCCTATTACATTTTACAGCTACATTCTTTGTGTTTCTCCAACTGAAAAGGACTAGCATTTAATTTTTATTTTAAAAGCAAACCACTTTCATTTATGTATCAATTTTTCTCCCATTTATCTTTTTTTTCACAGGTTTTCCATCTCTTGTCCTTGTCTTATCCCATTGCTTCAGGTCATATTTCTTATATTTAAAAAAAAAAAAATAAATCAGAAACATTTAAAAAATCCAGTCTGGAGCAGTCACTCTCATATACATCCAGTAATTAGTTGACAGTGCTTTGTCAGGGATACAGTTTTCTCAGCAGCTGTGTTAACACAAAATCTGTGATGAAACTATTTGTGTCAGCCAGCCCTTTTAGAGAAAAAAGTCTTTTAAAAGTAATCCCAGGGGTTAATACCCAGGTCATAGCACAGTGTATCCAATATCCAATCATCCTTTCCTAGTTGGGATTACTTGCTTGGACATTGTTCACCCACTCAAAAGTAGATACCAACTTGAAAAAAATTACATGACCTGGTCACCACCAGGTCTGTAACCTAAAGACATCCTGGGATACAATAAACTGCATATAAATATTACAAAGGGCATCTGGGGGTGGCAGGTAAGCTCAGCTGCAAACTGAACTCCACGTGTTGACATAAAAGAGGAGATGAAATGGGAAGCAAGGGATAAAAGGTGAATAAATAGGTTGAAGGACAAGTGCATTTTGTAACTACTGCTCCAGTTTCTGTGCCTTACATCCTGGGCTGCACCCAGAGCAGCGTGGGCAGCAGGGCCAGGGAGGGGATTCTGCCCCTCTGCTCTCCTGAGACCCCACCTGCAGTGCTGCCTGCAGCTCTGGGGCCACCAACAGCACAAGGACATGGACCTACTGGAGCCAGTCCAGAGTCTCCGTCTTTGGAGATTTTCAAAATCCAGTTGGACAAGTCCCTGGGCAACCTGCTCTAGCTGGCTCTGCTAGGGGTTGGAATAGAAGACAACGAGATAAATTCCATGATCAAAACTTGATTTTTAGGAAAGTTTTTTGCAATGTAGCAAGATCAAACTTGTACTGCTGCAGGTGACATGAGCATGAAGTCAGATATATATTTCCTTTACTCTGGCAAGTGAAATGACTTTAGAGCAGGTCAGGCTGGAAGACCTCCAGTTTCCTAACTGTCGGTTAATACAATTTCTATTTTACAGCCAATCTATAAATTTCTTTCCCTATGTTTATGACTCCAGTTTCTGTAACTTTCCTCTGATCCCTGAGGATAAAAAATGAAAACATGATTTTGAATATTACTATGAAGTTCCCTCATGGTGATGCAATTTCATAGGCAACTAAAAGCTGCATTAGTGTGGAAAGCCAAAACAGGTCTCCTACTAACAGCCTAAACCTAGAAAAAAATGACTCCTTGCAGCCCAACATAGGATGGCTCTCCACACTGAAATAAACAAACATCACCATAAATAAACTGCGAAATACAGCCTGTTTTATTTAAAGGGTGGGGGTTTTATTTTTATATTGCACTTGGCATTTCCTGACTTCAGAGCTGCAAGCTGTCTTCTGCCTACCACCTGCTTGTGCTGGGAGTTCTGGCATTTGTATCACCCATGGTACAGACTCTCATCCAGTTTCTACCTTGTTTTACATTCAGAAGAGCAGTGAGAAGGATCCGAGCTCTGGACAATACGTTTGGAACCCTGACATTGTTTCAAAATCTCTTAGTTTTAGTCTTTGAAGAAAATCAAGTGAGTTTGTATCTAGATTTCATAGAGGACAATTTTGGCCCCTATAAAAGGGTGGAAATCTTTAAAGTATTCTGTTTATCGCTGTAATTTAAGCCTGTGCTAAGAAGCAGACTCATGCATATGCATCCTTATTCTTGGGCTCTTTTTTCTCTTTGCAGTTAGTGTCACAGTCTCTGACATCACAGTAAGTGAGTTTACTGCTTTTCATTCCTCTTACTCCAGGAGGGAGATGCGGAAATAGATTTGATTCTGGCTTTTCATAAAGAACAAATTTGTGGCTGCTGAAACCTGGCAGGGTCTTTGTCTCTGCCCTCATCAGCTAGGGAACTGAGTGCATATGAAGCTAGATGATCAGAAACTGCTGAAAGAAATCACAGCAGTACATGAGTGCAATTTTGAAAGCATAATCCTATTCTGAAACAGGTTTCTTCAAGGCCTTGGAGGCTGAATTTCCATGGTAGTATCTAGGAATCTGATGTTCCAATCTCACCAAATTTTCATGTCATAAATTTACCCTTTAGCTATATTGCAAAGTAGTCCAGTCCTTGTGTGGTTCTCCTGGGTTTGGTGAGTACAGTGAGTGGTTGATAGTCCTCTGAAAGACACGGGCTCCTTATTCTTGCTACTTATCCAGTCTGCAAATATGTTGATCAAAGTCCAATATTCTTCCCAATTTTGCTTAAAAGAAAAAAATATTCATTTTAAAGCAGAGGACATAAAATAGACATGTCTCATGGTGCAGGTTTCACCTGTCAGGTGACACTCACTTGCTCAGGACACTCACTTGGTTGGAAATAATACTCAGTTTCTTAATTTCGCTAATGTGATTAAATTCAGCAGCTCCCACAACTACTACTCACAAGAAGTAAAAGCAGAAATTTCTTTGCCTGTTTGGGAGACCTAAAAAAGACAGTTCAATTAAAAACGCAGATTTGAACCAAATTTACAAACAATACCAGGATAAATAATTTAAATTGATAATTATAATAGTTACTGCTAAGCCCTGTCTTCTATTTGACATGTATCTGCATGAGTACTGCAATATAGAATCACAGAATCATCGAATGATGTGAGCTGGAAGGGAGCCACCAGGATCATCCAGTCCAACTCCTGTCCCTGCACAGGACAAGCCCAACATTCAGACCATGTCCCTGAGGGCACATGTTGGCCAAATGCTGCTGGAATCTTGTCAGGCTTGGTGCCATGAGCACCTCCCTGGGGAGCCTGTGCCAGTGCTCCACCACCCTCTGCCTCAAGAACCTTTTCCTCATGGCCAAGCTCACCCTCCCCTGCCACATCTTCCTGCCATGTCCTCTGCTCCTGGCGTTGGTGGCCAGAGAGAAGAGCTCAGCGCCTGCCCCTCCTCTTCCCCTGGGGAGGAAGTTCCAGACCGCCATGAGATCTCCTCTCAGTCTCCTCTTCTCCAGGCTGAACAAACCAAGTGACTTCAGCCTCTCCTCGCACACCTTCCCCTCTAAACCCTTCCCCAATTCTGTGTCCCACCACTGGACACTCTCCAGCAGCTTTAGATCCTTTTTATCCTGTGGTGCCCAAACTGCCCCCAGTGCTGGAGCTGAGGCCGCCCCAGTGCAGAGCAGAGCGGGACGATCCCCTCCCTGGCCCGGCTCGCAGTGCAGTGCTGGATGCACCCCAGGACATGGTTGTCCTCATGGTTGTCCTCTTGGTTGTGGTCCTACACTGGTAGATATTGTATGCCTTGTTTCTTACTCTTAGTTTGTTCCTCCTAATGAAAAGCCAGAATTCATAACTTTTTGCTATGAGAGAGAATGAAAAAAGAGAGCAATAGCCCATTTCTAGTTGTCTCTGTGAGGCTCTACTCTAAAGTATTCACAGATAGATGTAAAGACATCATTAGCTGACTAGATAAGACTTAGACAACCTCAGTGACCAGCTCTTCTATTATTCCTTAGTAGGCCCCAAAACTTTCTTATAGAAGCTGGAAAGTCTAAACATAGTAAATGACAAGGAAGAAAACAGAATGATTTGTTGCAACAAGGTGCCTAAGCAGCCCACAGTTTTAAGATATATGAGGGGCCTAAATATATTAATGTTACTGCTAAGTCTGCAAACACTACTTCAGTGAGCTTTCTTCCCCATGCATGTGACAAATTTTCTTTGCTGTTCTAGAATTTTCCTCACTATCAGGATGTTTATTGGAAATATTTCTGTGTTGCTTCTCAGCCCATCTTCCCTGAAGTGTTTTAGTATGGAATGCTGTGGAGCCCTTTCGAATAGTTTTCAACATGGTAAGACGTTAACTTGCTATATGCTGTCCTCAAATTTCTCCAGGAGCTTCTAAATGATGCCTTTACTAAAACAGTAAAAAGTTAAATAGAAAAGTTAGCCTGAGTCAGGTTAGCATGTGCAGATCATTTTAGCTAGTCAATATGGGAACTACCGAGTGTGTTTATTTTAGCCCACAGTACATATAAGGCAGCTGCCATGATAAGCAAGTTTCAAATATTACCTTATTACTGAGTGTGGATGTGATCAGTAACTGTCAAATAGCACTTTAATGTACTGTCAATCCACATTCAAGCATGCCTTGTGGGAACTTGTACAAGCCTGCAGTCAAAGAATCGTACTAATTAGTAAAGTAAACTTCTCCTTTGTAGAAGCCATCCCCATTAAATTCAGTTACCTTATCATCAACTCAGCACTTAATAATTGTTTCAAACTAGTACTCGTAGCACTTGTAAGTAGATATCTCAGGCATACAAGCCTGTGTTTTGCAAACTACCTGCAAGTCTTAGAATCATGGAATCATCACATGTTGTGAGAGACCCACAAGTTCTAGACAGCCATGAGATCTCCTCTCAAGTCTCTTCTCCAGGCTGAACAAACCAAGTGACTTCATCCTCTCCTCATATGGCTTCCTCACATTCCCCTCTGTAGATGCAAGATTTGCTGTTTACCGCTGCTCTGGTATTACAGCTTGCATGAAGACAACAAGCCTGAAGGGTTATGGGCTGCTCATGAAAGATGGAGAGGAAAGGCAAGCAGGAGGGCTTGTACGCTGTGAAAAGGAGTGCCTTGGGTGCATGGAGCTTCACCTTGGGACAGCTGATGAACCCTGGGTAAGGACCAGAGAATAGACCGGTGCAGTTGATGTCATTCTAAGTGTCATTCTAAGCTACCAGCTCACCTGATCAAGAAGAGGCACGTGAAACCTCCTTTGGGCACCATGCTGTAAGAGCTCCTCTGAAGCTGAAACATCTTACAATGATAAGAACAATGTTGAGGTTTTTCCTCTTCCTGGGGCACTACTCAGAGAACCTGATCCCAGGTGCATATATTTACACATTGTTCAAAACATACTTTGGGCTAATTGAAATCTCTGAATCAAATGAATGTGAAGTCAGTTCTGTTGCCATATTGTGTATATGTGCAACTAGACTCGGGGCAGTCTGAGATCACAAGGAATCATATAATCATTTGGTTGGAAAAGACCTTTGAGATCATTGAGTCCAACTGTACCTGTCCACTACTAAACCAGATCTCTGAGCACCTCATCTACCCATCTTTTAAATCCCTCCATGGATGGGGACTCAACCACTTCCCTAGGTAGCCAGTGGTTCCAGTGTCTGATCGCCCCCTCAGTAAGAAATTCTTCCTTAGATCCAATCTAAATTGCCTTTGGCACAACCTGAGGCCATTTCCTCTTGTCCTGTCACTTGGTCCTTGGTTGAACAGACCCACCCCCACCTCTCTACACCCTCCTTTCAGGGAGTTGCAGAGAGCCAGAAGGTCTCCCCTCAGCCTCCTTTTCTCCAGGCTCAACAACCCCAGTTCCCGCAGCCGTGATCTCAGTACACTTGTGCTCCAGACCCTTCCCCAGCTCTGTTGCCCTATGTTCACCTTTGTCAAAAGGTGGCTCTGGTTTGCTTGAGCTGATGTTCTACCAATAGTTCTACACATCATAACCTGTACCCCAGAGTAGTTTCTTCTGTGTTCTATATTTTTTTTCTGAAATCACACTCATATTAAAGTTCCCACTTGGAAGGTCCTATATCTGCATGGCTGAATCTGGATTGTCATGGTGGCAATCAAGGAATAATTAATGAAAATCACCGAGATGTATACATTTCTCTACAGGGTGTTAAGTGCCAAGTATGCCTGATCTGAAAACACCCAGATATATTGTTGCTCGGGGTAAACGATCCGAGCACTGCTCCCTATGGTCCGGTCCACCTCCAGATCTCTCTGTGGACGAGTGTCCCCGGGCCCCTCCAGACCCTCCTGCCTGGGGTTGGTGTCAGGTCACAGGGATGCAGCTCCGCGCCCTCCTCGAGCTACCGTCCCCTACTCCCGGCTGCAGGCGGGACCGAGCCGGCCACTGCCTCCGTGCCCCGCCGAAGCTGCGGGGCGATGCGGCCGCCGCGGCCTCCCGGGCGGGGCGCTGAGCTGCGGCTGCCCGGCCCCGCCGGGAGGGGGGAGGGTGGGGATGGCCGGGCACCGTCCCGCCCCCGGGGCGCAGCCCGCCTCACCCCGGTTATGCCACCCGAAGTTGAGAAAGTCGCTTCAGCCTCTCTGCGGTCTGTGCTCCAGCCCGGGGCGCGGGCAGGCGGAAGGGAGCCTTCCCCGCACCCTCGCCCGGGCGCTGCAGGGAGCGGCGGGAGGTGAGTCGGGGGAGCGTCCCGAGGAACGCAGAGCCGGGGCGGGGAAGGGCAGAGGACTGGGCACGGCCGGGTCACTCTCCGAGTGAAGCTGCTGCCGGAACGCACCCTCCGCTGCCGCTTCCCCCTCCTCTGCAGAGCCCCGGTTCCTCAGCAGCTCCCTGCCTGCTGCGAGCTCCAAACCCGCCTCCGGCACAGAACGGAGCTGGGCGAGGGCCGAGCAGCCGGCTAGTGACCGCTGGCACCAGCGCCACTCTAGCCCCCGCTATCGGCCTGCGTTCGGGGCGGGGGGCGGTGCTTACAGGGAAGAAAGCGAGGAAAGGTTGGCCTGGACGAAGGAGGAGCCCCCCTTCATTCCCTCCCCACCCCTCCGCCTGCGGGCCTGGGCGGGCAGCGAGCGGGAGCGGGGCCCTGGCCGCGGGGAGGTGCAGCCGTGACCCCGCAGCTGCAGTGAGTGCTTGGGGGGCTGCCTCCGCTCGCACCCCGTTCGTTACCCCTCAGCTCTCGGGCTGGAGGGCAGCGGGGTCAGCATCGCGGTGGTTGCCAAACAGGCTGTTGAGGTGCCGCACCGCCCGCCCGCCGTCCTGAAGGCGAGCGAATTGCTTAATCCCGTTCTGCCGCGTTTCCTTTCTCTGTGCAGCACTGGAGCACCGCGGGGCGAGAGGTTTCCGTTCAGGACAGCTGCGTGTGCGGGAGCCTCAGGGCACAGAGAATATTTGATAAAGGCGGTGCCCAAAAGCGCTGTTGACTGGTTGATAGTCTGGATTTGCACTGCTGCCTTCCTCCCACGGTTTCACACCAAGGCCGTGTCACAGAGAAATCCCTTTGTGTCCTGGAGTCACAGGTAGAAAGTCAAGAGTGAGCTGTGCCCTCCATTCATAAGAGAGATATAATAATATATTTATTGATATAAAACAGTGAATTCACAAAGTTCAAAGGTTAACATGACATTCATTTAACAGGATTTGATGGTGAGGATAGCTGGATTATTTCCTGCAGAGAGGACAGGGTCAGACAAAACTGTCAGGGATACCCTCTGGTTGAGTCACAAGATTTTGGAAAGGATCCCCTGGCTTTCTAAACTCCTCAGAGAGGAGTTCAGGTGCAGCTGGATCCAATCCTAGTCCCAGAGCTGTCAATGGTTTATGTCTAAAGGTTTATATATATATATATGCACAATGGCTCCTTTCTATCACTTAGCTCAGGTTTTGCAGTTTAGAAGCTGTTAGTCACTTACCGAGGAACTGTTGCAGCAAGGAATCTCTCAACTTTGAGGAGTAACCTTGAGAAGTGTCCCTATTCCAGGGGAGATCCTGGTGTGCAGGAGAGCTCCATGGACCTCTGGGCTGTCCACTATCCATGGAGTAGGATGATTGACCTATAGTCATATTTACATACCAGCCTTATTTCGGTCAGTGCACACTCAGCAAGCCCCACATTGTTGGAGCAAGTTGCCCAAGACACCCCTTGGCTATCATGTTGTTATCCATCTCCCCCAAGCCAGATGCAGCTACCATGACCAGAGAGCATCCATGATGGTCACCCCTGGTGGTTATCACTTGAGCAGGGTTACAGGAAATAAAGATCAGGTTGGGGTCAGGGGGGAAACACACCATCACACCTGCTTACTTAAGGAGCTGCCTAGTTGGTTTCCAGTGTATGCTTCCTAAGGGATAATTGCCTGAAGAAAAAGCTTGCCAGGCCCACCAAGGACGTAGTAAAGATGAATGCAGTGCAGCTGCTGATGGCTGTAAAAATGATCCTTGTGTTCTCCTGCGATAGTTTGGTGTCAGTCTTACGCTGCTGTAGCACTAGTGCGGTATCTGAGTTAGTTTTCTTTCTTTCTTTCTTAATACTTAATGATGACTGTAAATGACAGTTATAAAAGAGACTTCCCACTGCCAGGATAATAGGTTTCTTAATATATCCCAGTGGAACAGATTTTGACTGCATGTGATGAAACTTGCGTTGTGTCACAGTTGGGAGAATGGTGAAATACCTCTGGAACGCTTTTGACTAATTTAACATACTTTTCTGTTTTTAGTTGCAACTTTGTGGTTCTCAGCAATGGTTTCTAGGTTAGTTGCACTTTTCTTTTTAGGTGGCATATATGAATTCCTCTGATGCACTGGTTTATTGGTTGTCTATGGGATGTCCTAAGGACTCAGATGTCTAGTCCTCAAATTTATCATTAGAGACTTCAGTATTGTGCAACTCAAAAGGTAACTGTTACACCCAAAAAGAGTTAAAATTAAATGTCAGTCTTCTCTATACTAAAGTCTCATCTTTCTTGACATAAAGAAAAGGAATCAAAAGTCAGTGCTTAAGGTACAAAGAGCAGATATATTTCTGTGAATGGATTAAGTAGCAAACGAGATTTAGGGCAATAACAGTTTCCAGTCTCCTGCTCTGTCAGCTCTTGAAGACTTCAGTTCCCTGCTGCTGAAATGAAGGAGAGACACCTCTCCCCCGTTTTCCTTCTATCTTGTGATGGACTAGAAAAGAACTGTAAAGAAAGTGGCAGAAATTAATGCACTGAAGAGCGTTACTCTGCAAGCTTTTCTTGTGGTTTCTTCAGCCCACAGGATGCATGTGCTGCTTCTGACAAATACCTCTCTTTTCCTCCTCCTATTTCTGTTCACTGACAAATGATATACTGTCATGATTTTCTAGATGGGTAAATGATGACCATATGGAGGGGCAAAAAATATATTGATCTGTCCAGATTCCCTCTCCATCATTTGCTAATTTGCAGGATAAGTATATATGAATGTAAAGTTCTAAATGTAAGGAGGGAGTAATACATCTTTATTTCTCTTGCTAAAAATGCAGATTTAATCAGTTTAAGTTAAACCTGATGTAAAGGCATAATTGATTCCACTGTCCATAACATCCATACAGAAGCACCAGGATGCCTGTGTCAAGAAACTGGTGAAACTCAGTTAGACACTTTGGAGCTCTCTATCCAGACAAAGATCTAACCAAGTCAGGCCTAGAGTTTTCAGTCTAAATCTGATTTAATTTTTATCCTAAGAAAAAAAAAAAAGTGATAAATGCCTGCTTTTCTAGCGACCAGTGCCCTTTGCTGGGGTAGTTCTTCCCCACATTTAGTAGGCTGAATCACCACAGGGTCAGATAAGCAAGGTGTAGGGGAGCTTATTGGGAGTTTTGGCCAATCTGTCTCATTAGTGACTATCAAATTTATTGTGTATCACATCTTAGTCTAATTTGACTTCCTTCTCATACTCTCCTTCTGCTGTGCAAGTGTTTGTTCTGTTCAGACTGCTCCTTGCTCTGAGACCATGTTTTTGCCAGACAGAAATGATGAAGTAGCCATACCTGTTGCAGGGTGGGAAGTCACCATGTTGCTGAGCTGTGGCCAGGATCTGTGCCCCTTTGAAGAGCCTGTGACCTACAGAGAGCCACACCAGAAGATACTCTCCCTATCTGTGGCATCATGCAATAGCCTCTTCTTCCTCACATGGCTTACCTCTTACTGTCACAGAGTGGAGGTCAAGAAAGGTGAAGGGTGTTGATGGGGAACTTCCATTCATTAGAGAGCAGCATAAATGGAGGCAAGGGTCCTGCACAATTGCACGAATTTGACTAGTTGAATTGTAGAGAATGTAGAAGTTGTATTTCCAGTAGGAAGCAGTGATGAATTAAAGTCCAATTAACCATCTGTAATGATGCACTTTTAATTGTTTGTCTTGGTACAGTTTTTTGTAGAACTAAACAGGATGAGGTACACCAAGCCTACTAATCAAATATAGATGGGTGGATTTGTTTATATGTTTCCCAGGCCTTGGAAGTGAGCCATGCAGAAGAGAGAGCATGAAGGTTCTTTCATACTGTGTATAGAAAAATAGGACTCTTCTTGTACCATATTTTACCATTGCTTTTTGCAATGGAATAACAGTGGGCCAGCAAATTAAATATTCCCGTGCTTCACTGTGATGGTTTCACCCACAGGTAGGACCATGTGGTCCTATACTCACTACCCTCACCCGGTGAGATGGGAAGGGAATCACAACAAAGGGGGCACAGGGTTAGGATGAGGACAGGGACGGCTCACCCACCAGTGATGG
Source organism: Caprimulgus europaeus (assembly GCA_907165065.1). The sequence continues at coordinate 3,725,032 of OU015528.1, read as the reverse complement.
TCACGGGCAAAACAGACTCGACTTGGGGAAGAAAAATCAATTTAATTAGTTCCCAATCAATCAGAGTAGGACAGTGAGACATAACAACCACATCTTGCAACACCTTCCCCCCACTGTGCCCTTCTTCCTGGGCTCCAATCACTTTGCTACCTATTTCTCTACTTTCTCCTGCGCAGCGTCACAGAGGGCAGGCAATGAGGGTTGCAGTCAGTTTGTCTCTGCTGCTCTTCCTGGCATGGAAGTCCAGGAACAAGATGTTCCAAAGCAGCTTCGCATAGAGTCATGGACCTGTTTGGGCTCAGCTCCCTGCTCCAGGCTGCAGACTCACCCCCAACTCTGAGGGCTGCAACTCTTGGGGTCCCCATTCCAGTCACACTTGCCCTTGGGCTCAGCTTCTCTGCTCCAGCCTGGAGTCCTCTGTGGCCTACATGTGGGTCTCTGCTCCACCACTGAATCTCCATGGGCTGCAGGGGACTTTGGCTTCTCCCACTCCATGCAGTTGAACTGGGTATGGGTCTCTGTCTTTTCCACTGGCATAAAGCTCTCTCTGTGTCTGTCTGTCCTTTGTTTGGGCCGATGGTTGTCTTTTGTTCAGGTCAGTGGCCTCTCCAGGTTCACCCCCACCTACTTCTTTTCAGGACAGTCCTTCCCCTCACCAATATGGATTCACAGAAGCGTTTCTCTAGTGCTCACTGGCCCAGCCTGGGCTGGGGGGTCTCTGCCTTGGAGCCAGGGGAGCTTTTCACTCTCTCAAGGTGGCCCTTCCCCCACTACCAAAAAAACCAGCTACCCCTCCACATACACACAAACCCAAGGCTTAAAGTCAGTGACAGAGCAGAAATTTTCCAATAACATTTTTTTCCCTTAAAAATGAATTTTATTTGAAGAGAATATTTAATTTGCATCTCAAAATCCTTGAATTTAGTTTAAAAATTTAACATTCCTTGACAGACTAGAAATAGGGAGTATATTTTAGATTTCAAGACACATTTTTGTTAGTTTTCAGACAGATAAAATGTTTTGATTTTTTTTTTTCAGAAGTTGCATTTCTAGCAAGGACTTTTGGAGGGGGCAGACTATTTAAAGATTTTTTTTTTTGGTAAAATGGTGTACTTTAAAGATGTTCCTGTCAACCAGATTTCAGCAGCTGAAAGCAGCTCTATTTAGCAGTGAGTCATTAGGAAACCCTGCAAGAGAAAACAGTTAAAAGGAACATACACTGCTTTACTTAAACTTTTTCAGGCCTTTACTTCAGAGTGAGAGGTCTGTTTCCAATACAGGTAATTTATCAACAAATGGAACAGGTCATATGAATTGCCTCCTGCCAGAACATCATGTTACAGATTATGCCATTTACTAATATAATGCTGTTATTAATAAAAAATTAAAAATAGAGGAATTAAAGTCTAATTTTTCATCTAGTTCAGTCCAGGTGTTCATATGGTTAAGCCAGGCTTTATAATACTTCCATGAGAACTTAAAGGGTAATTGTCTTAGTCATAGTAGAGGAAAAAATATGGATTTTGGGTTTTTTTTAATGCACAACTTTGTATCTCTGTTAGTTATTTTAAAAGCAGGACCTGCATTTTTACCTCGAACTGTGGTAAAATCTTTTAAAAGTGCCTAAAAGTAGCATTGCAGTCCCATGATCTGTTCATCTTTCTCAAGGAATGATCACCTGTGCCATTATTTGCAGATTTGTGTTTGAACTGTTCATCTCTGGTGGCACTTGCACTACTGTTGCAGTCAGTGGTTCAGTGCTCTGCTTCCTTTATCACTGGGTGGTTTTTCATGTCTGGCTTGACTGCCGCCGTACAGTGCATGAGTGGTACTTCTTGTGCTGAATTAGGTGCATAGGGAGTATTTTTCTCCAGTCCTGTTTCTAGCAAACTGTTATGTACTTGAGGATGGTTATTGTGCTTCCTTTGGCCTTTGCAGTCCCATTCCTCTGTCATTCTCTGTAGCTCCTGCTTTTTTTGATTCTTGATTTTTCACAGAATCCCAGACTGGTGGGGTTGGAAGGGACCTCAGGAGATCATCCAGTCCAACCCCCCTGCCAAAGCAGGTTCCCTACACCAGGTTGCACAGGAAAGTGTCCAGGTGGGTTTGAACATCTCCAGAGATGGAGACTCCACACCGTCTCTGGGCAGCCTGTCCCAGGGCTCCGGCACCCTCACAGCAAAGAAGTTTTTCCTTCAGTTTGTCTGGAATTTCCGCTGTTCCAGTTTGTGCCCATTGCCCCTTGTCCTGTCACTGGGCACCAGCGAAAGAGCCTGGCCCCATCCATTTGGCCCCCACACTTCAGGTATTTATAGACATGGATCAGATCCCCTCTCAGGCTGCTCTGCTCCAGGCTGAACAGTCCCAGCTCTCTCAGCCTCTCCTCACACGGGAGATGCTCCAGGCCCCTCATCTTCTTTGTGGCCTCTGCTGGACTCTCTCCAGAAGGTCCCTGTCCCTCTTGAACTGGGGAGCCCAGAACTGGATGCAGGACTCCAGATGTGGCCTCACCAGGGCAGAACAGAGGGGGAGGAGAAGCTCCCTCGACCTGCTGGCCACGCTCTTTTTAATGCCCCCCAGGACACTGGTGGCCTTCCTGGCCCCAGGGCACACTGCTGTCTTATGGCCAACCTGCTGCCCACCAGCACACCCAGGTCCTTTTCCTCAGAGCTCCTCTCCAGCAGGTCAGCCCCAACCTGTACTGGTGCCTGGGGTTATTCCTCCCCAGGTGAAGGACTCTGCACTTGCTCGTGTTGAACCTCATCAGGTTCCTTTCTGCCCAACTCTCCAGTGTTTCCAGGTCTCTCTGGATGGCAGCACAGCCTTCTGGTGTGCCAGCCACTCCTCTGAGCTTCATATCATCAGCAAACTTGCTGAGGGCGGACTCTATCCCTACATCCAGGTCATTGATGTATTTCTTGATGTATTTCCCTGATGGGTCACTTGTTAACTGAGCTAAATAAACTGTAACTTTCCAGAGTAAATTGAAAGCATCCTATAACAGGGTTCACTGCCTGTTGAACAGGCCTGATGAACACTCTTCCAAGGACCAGACACAGTAATGACTTCTTTCAGCAGGCTTGTGCCACTTAAAATAATTGTAGTGGTATATTTCAGCAGCTTTAGAAGCTTTACTGCGTAACGCTGAAAGATCACTAACTCTGACACTGAAGTTCTGAAGAGGTCCCTGTTCATGTGTCAAGCATTCTACAGAACAGCTGCAGATTATTTTAGCAATCATAAGTTGGTTGTAGGAACATACACTTCTTGTAGCAAAAATAGACAATCTAATTTTTATTTTCTAGTGTTAGTAAAACATAAATGTTATCTCTCATTAAGAGTATTTTGTATAAATCCATGGTGACCTCAGTATTAAGTAAGCTTACTACATTTTTGTGTTAATGATTCGTGCAGTGTGCTGCAGAAAGTTTGTACCTGTAGACAGATGTAGTTTGTACCTGTAGACAGATGTACCTGTAGACAGATGTACCTGTAGACAGATGTAGTTTGTACCTGTAGACAGATGCAAAAAATAGATTTCACGGAAACCTAGAGACATGAACACAGGCAAAAACCTACTCTGTAAGTTTTTAACCATCACAATTAGGGAGAAGAGGCTTGTCACAAGTCATGACTTAGGAAATGTGTGGATCAGCAGTGCTCTGTACCTCTAGAGTTCAGTGATTTACAGCACAACCAACTGGAAAATCATTATGAAAATGTAATTTGAAGTGCTAGCAGCGACCTGCCTTTTGCAGACCAGTCAGAAAATACCTCATGATTAATCACGTGTAAAAACCTCAGAAAGTGCACATCCTTATTTAGTGCTGTTTGGAGCTGTGCTTGTTTGCATCAGCTCATGATATGATCCATTTTGCATAGTGAAGTATTTGTAGCTAAAAGAATGGAAATCAAAGGTCTTAACAGAATAGAATAGTCTTTTGAATTTGTAAGGCATTTGATTTCTAAAGGAGATAGTTGAGTGAATGGAGCTACCTATGATATTTAAAACTGGCCTTGGAGTAATTACATCATTGATCCAGTAATGTAGGGCAAATTGCAGTTTTAAACTTTCATGTTATTACCAAATTTGCAAAGTATCAGGACACTCTAGGAATCTGTGGCAGCTTTGGAAGCTGCCATAAGAATTAAGAATTTTAGTGTGTGCTCTAATTTAATTTTCTGCTGTATTCAAGATGTTTGCCGTGTGGCAAGTTTCTATCATGTGTATGAAAGGCGGGGCAAATTGTAAGAAGGTGAGGCTCCTGTGGGGCACAGAATTTAATTTAGTGGTATGGAAGTATTTAAAAGCATGGTGACGTTTTCCAAATCCTGTCTGTACGGTTTGCTAAATGTAAACAACGTTATCAAACTGTATATAGTGCCTTTTTGTCCCACCATTTTTTAATCTGTTTTCATATTTCTACTCTTTCACATGTGATTGACTATTATTTGCACAGGTTTTCTTTTTTTTTTTCTTTTTTTCTTTTCTTAAGGAAATCTAATAGTAATAAACGACCAAGCCTTGTAATCAAGCTAGGTTTAGTTTTATTTGTGAGGACAAAGTCAATAAAGCAAAAGCACAGCGCTGGGTGCTTGACCCAAGTCAGAGGCACACCGGGAAAGATACGTTATCCCTTTATATATATTTAGGATTGCATTAGTCACATACATATTCATTTTAAGGTTGGGTTATTATAATTAGTTTTAAAAAGGGGCAGGGTTATCCTAATTACTTTAGGGGGACTTATTAAGATAAAATCTTATCTTTTTGTGCCTGTGCACTACTGTCCGTGGTTGAGGGAAAGGTCCTTGTCAGGAAGGCCCACAGTCTTCAGAGCGACCTCTTCACCCCCGATGAAGAGGTTATCTGACCTCCAGACCCCCAGTTTGGTTCTCTCCAGATGGTGGGTGCAGTGGTGTTCCTATCTCTACAGTTCCTCAACTTCCCCTCTTTGTCCCCCCCATATCTCCACAATTTCTCAACTTCCCCGCTTTGTTCCCCCAGGACTGGTCATTTTAGGCCTCTTCATAAAATTCCCCATATGTCAGCAAAAAAAAGAATTATGGCGAAAGCCAACCACACTCTCCCCCATCTTTCACATGATGAACCGTTGTGCTGGTTTAACCACAGGCAGGACCATGCGGTCCTACACTCACTCCCCCAACCCGGTGAGATGGGATGGGAGACACAACAAAGGGGGCACAGATTGGGATGAGTAATGGTCACGGGCAAAACAGACTCAAACTTGGGGAAGAAAAATCAATTTAATGTGTTCCAAATCAATCAGAGTAGGACAGTGAGACATAACAACCACATCTGACAACACCTTCCCCCACCCCTCCCTTCTTCCTGGGCTCCAACCACTTTGCTCCCCATTTCTCTCCCTTCTCCCCCAGCAGCACAGGGGACAGGGAATGGGGGTTCAGTCAGTTCGTCTCTGCTGCTCTTCCCAGCATGAGATCCCTCCCATGGGCTGCAGGAGTCCAGGAACAAAGTGTTCCAACACGAGCTACCTATGGAGTCATGGCCCCCTTTGGGCTCAGCTCCTGGCTCCAGCATGGGGACATCCACGGGCAGCAGATGGGTCTCCAGTCCAGTGCACACCCTCACCCCCAGCTCTGGGGTCCACGCCTGCTCTGGCGTTGAGCATCTCTGGGGTCTCAGTTCAGTCACACCTGCCCTTGGGCTCAGCTTTCTGCTCCAGCATGGAGTCCTCCATGGCCTACACGTGGGTCTCTGCTCCACCCTTGAACCTCCATGGGCTGCAAGGACCTCACTGACCTCCTCCTACTCCATGGGGTTGAACTGGGTGTCTGAGGATCTCTCTCCTCCCCCTCTTCCTCCTTCCTCCTGGCAGTGAATCTCTCTCTTTGTTTAGATTGATGGCTGTCTTTCCTTCAGGTCAATAGCCTCTCCTCCAGGTTCTCCCCACTGTCTTTTTCAATCCAGTCCTTCCCCTCACAAATATAGATTCATAGAGGAGTTTCTCTAGTGCTAATTGGCTCAGCCTGGGCTGGAGATGGGTCCACCTTGGAGCCAGGGGAGATTTGTAAAGCTTCACACAGGGGCCATCACTGTAGCCCCACTACCAAATACAGCCCCCACACACACAACTGTGCAGAAACCACAGGGACTAGCAGCACTTACTGGCATGATTAGCTTGGCCTGTTCCTGCAGTCGTGGCCTTTTGAGAAATTGTTGAGGTGTGAAAAAAAAATATTACATCCACTACACTTGGAGTCTGGGTCAGATCTTGTCAAGACCATCTTTAGGCTGCACTTGTCCCGCTGATTTTTGGTATTTTTAAGTCTGTTTTTAATTCAATGTCACTGCAAAGTTAAAACTGATGGCCTGGTTTTGATCCCCTCATACACTAGTGTCAGTCAAGAACAAACTGTATTGAAGTAGGTGATGTTTAGATGTGTAAAAGCAGAATGAAAGGATACTCTCATCCAGACTTATACACTCTCAGACACATGGTCTGAATCTTGGGCGTGACCTGTGTAGGGACAGGAGTTGGACTGGATGATCCTTGTGGGTCCCTTCCAGCTCACAACATTCTAGGTTCGATGATTCTATGACCACTGTAGTCTGAATGTGGCTTGCAGTGGCATTTCCATCTGATCCACTGTATAGGGTCAGAGCAAAGATTCATCTAGCTCCTGTACTGTTTTTGAGACTAATATTGGAAACATCAGGGAAGGGATCAAGAAACAGGGTAGTTATGGAGTGATGTTTTCCTTTGTGTATTTCCCACCTATTGGTTCCATCAGTCATCAATCACCTTCCAGTCTGTAGCTATCATATGAGCTGGATTCCAGAGCACTGGATGCAAATTGTGATATGTGGTATGAATACTTGTAGTGACTTTAAATTATTTTTTCATTTACCTGAATGTTTTCTTGTTCCCATTCATTGAATGTATTTCTTCTTAATCTGCCTGATTTTGCTTTGAGATTCCTTTTCAAAGCTAGTTTTGTCTTCTGCATCTCACAGACTCCCCCCTCCTCATTCATCATCCCATTTGCAGTGTCTTTAGTGCAGCCCATAAAGGGTCAGCATTTTCAAAAAGCTTTTTCTTCTTTGAAGCTTCAGTGCCTAAGAAATGGTTGGTAAGAGATTGTGGAAGGCATCATTAAGAGGATCTGATTTATTCTTTTCCTTCCTTTCCATGCACAGGTTGCAGATCAGAATTTGTGAGTAAATGGGACAGCAGCATCCCAAAGTATTCCTGTGCTGAGATTGTGACAATGGACAGAATACAAGGAGACTCTGCCAGTCCTGTGCCACCAGGAGATGCAGAGAGGAGCAGGACTGCAAAACAAGACCCAGGACTAACTGTGATGGGAAAAGCACATGAGTTCTTTCAGATTTGTGATCTGGAAGGCAAAGGCTTCATCACTCGTCAAGACATGCAGGTAAAACAAAACTGGCTATGTGAAATGCACAGTGAGAGAAGCTCCTGATTCCCTTAATGCGTTGAAACTTTTAAATTTAGAGTTAAAAATTGTAAAACCCTCCTGATAACTTTAAAGAGATACGTAGGATTTAAAATAATCTCTTTGAAGTCTTATAGAACGTTTGCATTCGTTTCCACAGACAAAACAACAAAAACGTGGAAAATCAAAGTAAGTGAAGTTTAAAGAGTTACTCAGCTGAAATCAATGCACTGACAAAAAATTGGGGTGAGACCCATCTCCTCCATTTGACTTGAAAGTAATTTGGTGATAGTAAATAAAAATTATAAAACAAAGTCTTTTACATTAATTCCAGCAATTCAGAAACCCCGATTCTTTGAAGCCAGTGACAGGTTTCTTATTGTCCCATCTTCCTTGTAATTCAGTAGTGGATTAATAGAGATTTATTTGGACACAGTAACATCTACAATGTTTTCTAATGGATTTGGTAGCCATCATTTTATTAATATACAAAATAATGATGTTTCATACTGAACAACTTTACACTGGACATATACTGTTACATTTACTCAATACACTTGATTTGAGTGACTAGTTAACTAGGATCCCTGGATTGCAAACATGAGTTTGAAATCAGTATAGTTGACTTTGATTGCACTTTTCATGATGTTCATTCCCTATAGCAAAGACATAAATCAATAAAGTAAATATTTTTTTTGCTTAAAAGGTACCAGGTGTTGATCACTTTTGCATGCTTCTGTTTGTTACTTTGGTATTGATTACCATTAATGAAGTGTTGCTTCAAATACAAGATAGGAACATTACACAGAATCACACAGAATTGTTTCGTGTGGAGAACACCTTTAAGACCATCGAGTCCAGTCATGAACCCAACACTGACCAGTCCTCACTAACCCATGTCCCTCAGCACTGTGTCTACACGACTCTGAAATCCCTCCAGGGATGGGGACTCCACCACTGCCCTGGCCAACCCCTTCCAATGCCTCAGAACCCTTTCAGCAAAGAAATTCTTCCTCACATCCAATCTCAACTGCCCTGGGCACAACTTGAGGCCATTTCCTCTTGTCCTGTCCCTTGCTCCTTGGTTGAACAGACCCACCCCCACCTCTCTCCACCCTCTTTGCAGGGACTTGGACAGAGCCAGAAGGTCTCCCCTCAGCCTCCTTTTCTCCAGGCTCAACACCCCCAGTTCCCTCAGCCGGGAACTCAGCACACTTGTGCTCCAGACCCTTCCCCAGCTCCGTTGCCCTTCTCTGGACACGCTCCAGCACCTCCAGGTCCTTCTTGGAGTGAGGGGCTCAACACTGAACCCAGCACTCGAGCTGCAGCTTCACCAGTGCCCAGTGCAGGGGGAAGAGAACTTCCCTGGTCCTACTGGCCACACTAGTGCTGATCCAGGCCAGGATGCTGTGTGACTTCTTGGCCACCTGGGCACTCTGCTGACTCATGTTTAGCCAGATATCAGCCAACACCCCCAGGTCCCTCTCTGCTGAGCAGCTCTCCAGCCACTCCTCCCCAGGCCTGTCACGCTGCTGGGGGTTGTTGTGACCCAAGTGCAGAACCTGGCTTTTTAATCTTTAGTCTTGTGATATGAGACATGATTTTCAATAGAGTACTGAGTATCTAAAATCCACTTAACTTCAGTGGATAAGATCTTTCAAACAAAGTTTTCTGATGTGTCTATAATATATTCATTATACAAAAGATTTACTCCTCCCTGATTATACCATGCTATTTATTTTGAGATTATGTTAATACTGGCTGTTTGGAATTTTTCATTCAATTTCAAAATATCAAATGTGCTCAACTTTGAAACAAAGAAGAGGTTTTCTGAAGATTCAAGAAAGCAAATTCTGAGACTTGAAACCACAGCTCTGCACTTTGGGCCTTGAGGTTCTCATGAATAATGAGAATTAGTGTTGCAAAATGATTTGGTTTAATGCATCTAGCGGAACTGGGTTTAGATCTTGCTCTTAGCTATTTGACCTCTATCTTTTTATTTAGCAGAGTAAAAGCTTGGTATTTTCAGGTAAGTAAGCATAAACATCATGGAAGCATAGAGCATGTTGGGTGACAGTGGAGATAATTTATCTTCAAGCTCCACTGGTAACTTTGAATATGCTTTCTTTTCTTTCTTTCTTTCTTTCTTTCTTTCTTTCTTTCTTTCTTTCTTTCTTTCTTTCTTTCTTTCTTTCTTCCTTCCTTCCTTCCTTTCTTCCTTCCTTCCTTCCTTCCTTCCTTCCTTCCTTCCTTCCTTCCTTCCTTCCTTCCTTCCTTCCTTTCTTCCTTCTTTCCTCTCTTCCTCTCTTTCCAATTTTAAGAGCCTCATATTGAAAGAATCTGTGTATTTTTACAGTAAGCCCAAAATGAACAAATAAACAAAAACATACCTATGAGACCAACAATACCTTTCGTTTTCCTGAAAAAAAAAACCAAACAAAAAACACCTTAAAATTTTTATTGAATAATAGAAACAAGAGTTTGGGAAAACATTGACTTAATTTTAGTAACAATGGGAAGTGTGGCCTCCATTCATCAAAGTCCTGCCATAGGGTTGTAGTTGGAGAATCATATATTTATCAGTTAAGTTTGTAGCAAGACCCACAAGCTGGAATGGAATGGCAGGTGGGTCTGTGTTTACAACATGGCCAGAAGAAGACAGCTAGCTCTCCAGAAGCACTCCTTCAGCACGTCCCAAAGACCTGGCAGTATCAGGACAGTTTCTGTTTTTCTAAGTGTACAAAGAGTAATTTGGCTGTAAAAATTCTACAAGAGAAACCGATTTTGACAAGTTTCCTTTTAGATCTAAGAGATTAAAATCTAAAGTTTTGGGAGGATGGGTGTGTTTAGGTCAGAAACTGGTAGTAAATCAGATGTGTTGCTGAATGTACAAGTTTTCTTAGTTTTTTTGGAAGCAAGCAGCAATGCACAATTAATCCTGCTCAGAAATCCCTTCGGGACTATTCCAAATAGTTCTGTGCTTTAGGAGCTCTGTTGATTTATCTTCTTGAGGTCACTTGGAAAATTCCTTTTATTGTCCTTCTCTTCAACTCATGCAGGTTTATAACGTATACACTTGAGGTGGTTTCACCCTTTTGGCTGCAGCCAAACCCAGTCGCTCTCTTATTCTCCCCCCCTCCAGAGAGTAGGGGAGAGAATTGAAAGGAAAAAGGCAAGGACACTCACGGGTTGAGATAAGAACAATTTACTAATTACAATAAAATAACAATAATAATAATAACAATAATAATAATAATAATAATAATAATAATAATAATAATAATAATAATAATAATAATAATAACAACAGCAATAACAGAATATACAAATGAGTGATGCCCAGTGCAGTTGCTCAACACCCGCCGACCGATGCCCAGCCTGTCCCAGCCAGCGACCCCGGAGCACAGACAGTCCCCAAACCCAAACCGCAATCCCAGAAGAGCGAGAGCCTGAGCGATCCCCAAGAGAATATCTCTGATTTCCAGTCAACCCTGGTTAATGTACTGACCCAATGTGATATGATCTGGAATATTTCATTGGCACATCCAAATGCCAGTTTGGGTTTTGCTATTCACTGCGCTTCTCCCTCCCAGTCCTAATGCAGCTGTGAACCAGCCAAACACGGTGGCCTTGAGCTCCAGCAGCAACTGATAACATTAGTATTTATCAACATCCTTCTTGTAACAAATCCCACACTGAAACTAAACCACTGCTATTCTAGCTACTGAGAAGAAAATTAACTCTATCCCAGCAAAACCAGGACAACCCTAAACCCTTCGTTGCAGCCATGGAAGTCCTGGTTACACTCAGCCAATTCTTACCTTGGCTATATGGCCTGGTGCATTGAATAGTGGTTTGTATTCTTCTTGGATTGCAAAAAGGCTTTCTTTGGCCCTAAATCCCTTCCCTGCTGTGGAACAGATTAGCAGTTTTGTTCTGATGAACTTTATGAACCTATTAGTGTGTGACTTTAATATCTTCTATAAACCTACTGGTTCAGGGACCTATTGTCTATTGAGTTCTGGGAAGGGATTAAAATACTGACTGATAAAGAGAGGACTTCACGAGTGTGTATTTGTATGGCTTCCCAAGCTGAGGAAAGATTTTACTCTCCCTTGTGCTCTCTCCCAGGAAAATCCTTGCTACTGTAGTTGTTTGCCACTCTAGTTTCTTCCTATTTCTGGAATTCTGTCTATGCTGTTAAAAGAATTACAGTAAAACCATTAGGGCCAAGTTTAAAGAATTATTTTTTTCCTTTTATGCCTACTTTTAGATTCTCAGGAAAAAAATAAGTTATTTTTGTGCAGCAGGTTTCATGAAGTTTTGTCTTTTCTGGTGTAAACGTGCTGCATTTCAGAAGTAGACAGTCATGAACTACATTTCACAGAATCACAGAATCACAGTGGTTGGAAAAGACCTTTAAGATCATCAAGTCCAACCATAAACCCAACACAACCAATTCCACCTCTAAACCATGTCCCTGAGCACCTTGTCTGCCCGTCTGTTAAATCCCACCAGGGCAGGTGACGCCACCTGGACCTCCCTGGGCAGCCTGTTCCAGCTTGACCACCCTATTGGTGAAGAAGTTTTTCCTCAGATCCAATCTAAACCTCCCCTGGTGCAACTTGAGGACATTTCCTCTTTAACTCGTTACAGGAGCAGCAGGTTTAGTCCTTGGACCATGCAGCTTTCTTACTATTAAAAAAATCATTTACACATTTAAAAGCAGCTTTAATTAGAACAGTATACCCTCTATCTTTTTGTTTAGCGAGTCTCTTGCTTGACCTCATGACATGGAAGGAGCTAGGTGTACACTTCTGCTGGCAAGTTTATCCAGCTGCATGATAATCAAGGCATTTCACTGAGATCATCAGACTATTTCACCAGGATGCTGAGACTCCACCTGAAATTCTACCTCTTCCCTGTATGATTAGAATCTGTATCACAAGGAGACTGTTTTCACTGCTTTGTCATAAAGGATTTGTAAAGGCAAATAGTGAAGTCATCAAAACAAATCTCCCTCAGGTGATGTTGTTTTACTCTGTGATGTATTTGAGTTTTCACTCCAGGAAAAAAAAGGACCTATCCTGCTGGATTATGGATGCTCTGTAGAATTTAGTCTTCCTCTTATCCTGTAGTACTGGGTAAAGTTGCTGCATGTTTTGTCATTTCAGAGGCTGCACCCTGAGTTACCTCTTAGCCTGGAAGAGCTTGAAAAGGTTTTTGTCACGTTGGATGCTGATGGCAATGGCTCACTTACCCTAAAGGAGTTCACCACAGGATTCAGTGAGTTTGGAGAGCCTGTCTCCTGTATAGAACTTTATTCATATTCTGTACTCTCCACATTGATAGAAAAGCATTTTATCTTAACAGTATGCTTAACGAGCCAGGCTGTTCCCCAGATACAGCAGATACATGCGATGGATGAAGAAGTGGTCAAATAAAGTCTATGAACAGACAAAAGGCTCCAGGGTCTTTCTCTCCTGTGTAAGATGGGAAGCCGTAACACAGTGTGAGACATATGATGTAATCATCTGGATTACACCTGTTTTAAGCAGTGGTGTAGATCTATCAACAAAGTTTGGAAAATTTCCCTTGGGAGGAAAAAAAAAATCTATTTTTATTTCATATCAGGTCATAAAACCTGAGACATAATTAAGATTATCTCAAAGATTAATGTAAGACAATGTTGAAAATGTGTTAATACCACTGTGGGAATGCTTTCTAAACAAATTAATTCTTCAAGTGATGTTATTTCAAAACAAAACAGGGTGGGGCAATTATAATTGCCACATGATGGGAGATGATCAGTTCTTTGTAACTGCCTGCTTTGCATTTCATAATGCTTATGAAAGGATTGTTTTCTCCCCAGCTGTGAAGTTCCAGATAAGATGACAGTGCTAGTGAGGCTGTGTTTGGTTGTTTATGCAGAATCTGTTTTGTACTTAAATGTTAGCTCTGTTGACTATAAGCATCAGATTTAAGCATTTTCACTAGAAAACAGAATCTCTGCTAGGTGTGGATTGTAACATTAAATCTCCATTTAAAGACTATGTATAGGCCAAGCAAATAAGACCTTTATTTTTATTTGCAAATCTCAATTTGAAATTTTAATTCTTTCCTGTCCCACTTCTCCCATTTTAGAGCTAGATCAAGTATTTTAACAAAGAAGATGCTTTAATCTGCAAATTGCTGTTATTTAAAACTGAAATAATGTATTAATGCTTTACTTTTCATAAGTATACATATTTCACAGTTAAATTAAGATTATTTTCATAAATAGTCCCTGCAAAACCAAATTTTTTTCTGTTAAGGGAAATTGTAAGTGACTGCCTCCAGCAGCTCCAAAGCCTGGGGATTCCTCCTGCCCAGCTGCTGGAGCCCAGTCCAGAGATACAGGTGGGTGTGGCTGCTGCTTTCCTGTTCACAGGTTCAACTGGTAGTGAAGTTAAATGTGTGTTTGGGAAGGTGATGGTGTTGATGTTCCTAGTAGAAGCAGAAGCTGTACTAGATAAAGGCTGCTTTAGAAAGCTTGAGAATGGAGAAAGCAGAGCAGTGTCTGGATAACACTTGTGCTGCACCAATTAGTGTGGGAGAATCCCATTCCTGTATCTAAATGGTGGGAAATCTGAAATTTACTGTAACCTCTCTTTGCAACCTATTCACTTGTCTCTGTTGTCAACATGCTCTGCTGGGTGCTATGAGGAAAAAATGCAAGCTGGAGTTGATAAAACCAGAAAACACCACCAGTATTTCTGTTTCCTTGGGTCTATGGTAACTTCTGTACTAGAATTTAGAATATAACCAAAGATCTTCTGGAGAAAATCACAATTGCCTTGATTCATTAAAAATTCTGACTTGCAGGTGTTCAGATAAAATAGCTGGCACGTTTTGGATTTGGTGGAATCTATCTGGTCTTCTGCAGTTCAGCACAAGTGCATTGATTATTCCTGTGGCAATTTTGCTTCTGCATCCTCACTGTACAACTACTGTACTTCTTGCTTCCTTCTTTTTGTGGATGCAGCTAAAAAGCCTGTAGCTGTTTGTTTTAGTACACTTTGCACATTGAGTATTTTTGGCTCTCTTGTCTATATATACACACATATATATATATCCTTTTTATCTCCCAAGTTGTAGCTTTCTTCTTTTTGTCACTGTATTCATTGTAGAATCTCAACTAACCTCTTTTTTGAAGTCAATATTGATACAGTTAGATCTGAAGCCACGTCAGATACAGTCAGACACAGTCAGATCTTTTGTACCTACATGTCCCCTCCACACCTTCCCACTCTGAGATACAAGTTTAGATAGTTTTGCACTTTAAAAGATAGTTTCAAGCTTCATCTGTTCATTGATTTACTTGAATCCCAGACAGTGTTTCTGTATTCATCCCAGGTTACCCATCCTTGCTTCTACCCTCTGTGTTCTTTCTTTTTCTGTTTGAGTTTGGCCAGGAACTCCTTGTCCATCTATGCAGGTCTCCTGGCATTTTTGCCTCGCTTCTTATTCGCTGGGATGGAGCTCTCTTGAGCTTGGAGGAGGTGATCCTTGAATATTAACCCGCTTTCTTTGACACCTCTTCCCTGTAGGGCCTTGTCTCAAGTAACCCTTTCAAGCAGATATTTGAAGAGGCCAAAGTCTTCTCTCCTGAAGTCACAGAATCACAGAATCACAGAATATCAGGGATTGGAAGGGACCTCGAAAGCTCATCCAGTCCAACCCCCTGCCGGAGCAGGAACATGAGATCACACAGGAAGGCGTCCGGGCGGGTCTTGAATGTCTCCAGAGAAGGAGACTCCACACCCTCCCTGGGCAGCCTGTCCCAGGGCTCTGGCACCCTCACAGTAAAGAAGTTCCTCCTCAAATTTAAGCGGAACCTCCTGTGTTCCAGCTCACACCCACTGCCCCTTGTCCTATCACTGGATACCACTGTGGAGAGCCTGGCTCCATCCTCCTGACACTCACCCTTCATATATTTATAAACATAGTCCGGGGTTATGAGCTTGCTTTCACACTCCTCACTGCCCTCCAACTCCTGAACTGCACCATCTCATGGTCACTGCAGCCAAGGCTTTCTTTTGACTTTCACACCCCCAACAAAACCATCCTTGTTGGTAGGTATGAGGTCCAGCAGAGCACCTCTCCTCATTGGCTCCTCTATCACTTTGAGGAGGAAGTTATCAACCTCCTGGTTTGCTTATGTTCTGCTGCATTGTCCCTCCAACAGATATCAGAGTGGTTGAAGTCCCCCATGAGGACCAGGGCCTGTGAACTTGAGGCTGTTCCTATTTGTCTGTAGAAGGACTCATCCATTTGTTCTTCCTGGTTGGGTGGCCTATAGCAGACATCCACTGTACTGTCCCCTTTGCACCAGTCCTTTCTTTAATCCTAACCCATAAGCTCTCCATCAGCTTGTCTCCTATCCCCACACAGAACTCCATGCATTCCAGCTGCTCTCACGTAAAGGACAACTCCTCCTCCTGGTCTTCCCCTTCTGTCCTTCCTAAAGAGCCTGTGTCTTTCCGTGGCAACACTCTGGTCATGGGAGCCATTTGACTGCATCTCCATGATCCAGTCTTTTTGCTATTAATAGAAATATACCAAACAGATGGAAGAAACTGCTCTATGGGTCAGTTTTAGAGGAGTTAAAATGCATGTGAGTCAAATGGAGGGAAATAAGTGTTAGTAAAATGTGGCTTTCTATGCAATTTATGCAGGAATTTGAGGTGTGCCATGGGTCATGCGCTAAAAAGAGTGTTAAAATAGGAGGTACATTTTATTGGTAGCAATGCTGTGGTTATTTTAGGTTCCTAACTTCTGTTTGAGCATATCAAGAAATAAGGCCACAGCGTTTATAAAGTGCTTGTTGCCGCAGTTTATGTCTTTTGTTTATGAAGGTCTGAATTTTTGCAATATGTTTGTGAATTTTGAGGTGGGTGATTTATTGAAGGTTAGACATTAAACTTGGGATGAAGTCAAGCACAGAATTCCGGGATCCTCTTGCCATGCCTCATGCTTTTGTTGTTTCACTATTTGCGACTTTTCTTGTCAACAAGTGTACGTGCTTCCCTCACAAATTACATTTACTCTGAAATTTGATCTTTAGTATGTTGCTCTTCAATTATGTTGCTTCTTATAGTAAGTTCTGAAGACACTAATGTGTAATTTCTAATTCTTAGGTCAGTTTCTTTTAGGGCAGATTGCTTTGAATGATGACATAATGCAACAATCAGAAGGTGAAACAGCCTGCCCACTTAAATGCGAAGAGACCAGAAGTGATGACGAGGATGAAGAATTCCAGTTCTCAAATCTGATGGATCGGCTTGGAGCTAAAAAGGTTTTGGATGAGTGAGTCTTTGCAGCAATAGTAATAGACTGTATGATCTTTCATGATTCAGCTCTGGGTTTGATTTTAATGGAATCCAAGATGAATGATGAGAACCAAGGCTTCTCAGTAACACAGTAATTCCTTAAAAATAATTTTCTTGGTTTTCAGAGATGATAAAATACTATTAAAAAAAAATTTCCAAGAGCAAAGCTATTATACTACAAGCATATGAAATGTTTGTGCCACATGAAAGCTATACCATTAACCTGCTGATGGGTTTTGAACATAGATAATTACTGGCATCGGATGCACAGATGCCACTTATTTCCAATCAAACAATGCACAATGACTGTTTTTTTGGCAAGGGTTGTGTGCACTAGTTAACCATCAGAAAAAAGGTTTTATCCCCTTTTCTACTTTTTCTCCCCTCCATACATAATTGTGTGTTGTTGTGATTGCTTCTTCCAGGACAAGGATGACTCACTCTGGAATGGAAAAAAACTGCTCTAAGACCTTCTTGTGTGTTGGCCTGACATTCATTGGTCAGTCACAATGAATGTTCTAGGTCAAAAAAAGCACATGGCAAAAATGGGAGAGACTCAGGACAGATAGTAGGAATGTTTAAGAAATACATCAGTGATCCATGCCGTGAAATAGAAGTGCTCATTAGCGCTTCTCTTTACCTGACTGCCTGTTAAAGGAAAGAGTTGATTGTCAGTCATCCTGAAAGGATTTCATTATGACGAGATTTTTACCATCCACTTTTTCTACCCTTATCCTCATTTTGTCCTTTAAATATAGCACTCTGCTGGCTAGGTTCTGGCTTACAATGTGCATGGAAGAGAGTTGAGTTGGGAAGAAACAAACAAAAGAAGTTATTCAGGAGAGTTTTGGCAAAGTATTAAAAACCCCATTATCATTTACAGTAAAACATGTTTTTTCCATTATCTGCTGAACAGATTGGGCAACAAAACATTTGTTTGGTAAATCTTTAAATACAAATTTTCAAGGTGGTGTGTTCTGTTTTGTAGCAATCCCACTGTGGAAATAAAATGGGTTGAAAATGAAAGGAGACAGTACAAATGCAATTTGTTACCTTTTCTAAGTAACTTAGGGGACTGAGTCTCATTCATTTCTCATGAGGTAGTGGTTTTGATTCCCACTGTCTCCTCCCCATTAGATTCATGGGAACTTCTTTACTTCTCATAGAAGTGACAGGATCATAGCATCATAGAATTGTTTTGGTTGAAAAAGACCTTTAAGATCATTGAGTCCGACCATTAACCTAGAACTGCCAAGTCCACCAGTAAACCATGTCCCTAAGCACCACGTCTACATCTGCCAGGGATGGTGACTCAACTTCACCCTTTCAGTGAAGAAAGTTTTCCTAATATCCAATTAAACCTCCTCTGGTGCATCTTGAGGCCATTTCCTCTTGTCCTATCACTTGTGACTTGGGAGAAGATACTGACACCCACCTCACTGCAACCTCCTTTCAGGCAGTTGTAGAGA
Source organism: Caprimulgus europaeus (assembly GCA_907165065.1). The sequence continues at coordinate 3,706,749 of OU015528.1, read as the reverse complement.
GTGAGAAGGTCTCCCCTCACAGTGTATCTTATCTGTCTGCTTTCTCACCCATTCCTGTTCAGATTAAGTGTCTGGCAAGGTACCCATTAAACAAGCAGTTCCTATGATTCTCTGCAGTCATGCATAGCCAAACTGCATGTTGCATTTTTTTTTTAAATAAATATAATTTACATAATTTCCCACCCACCTCTTCCTTTTCAGATCTAGTGCCGCCTAAGTAGACTTTGTTTTTAATAAGCCTTGTGTTCTGACTAGTAATGCCCTAAAGCCCCCATCCACTAGGATGTTGTGAAGATTTATTGCAGGCTGAGAAATATTCTCTCCTAATGAATCCTTTATGATCTCTTTTTTCAGTGAAAGTGATGTGAAGCAACTCTGGTTGCACCTGAGAAAAGATGAACCTCACTTACTTTCCAGTTTTGAAGAGTTCCTGGTCAGAATTTTCTCCCAGCTCCAGGAAGCAGATAATGAAAAGAACGAGTTGGAATGTGCTCTAAAAAAGTTAGTACTTCTCTTTACTGGACAGTTTGTGTAATTTTACAACTATCTTACCTACTATTTGAACCTTTGAAATAAACAAGGTGTTTCATTGAAGAAATGAGGATTGTAATCACAAGAGATCCCCTAACACAAAATTTTATAGAGTACCAGTAAAATTATTTATAATGCAGAACTGGCTTAAGTTAACTTTTCTCTTCCAGTTAACACATTTTCTTGACTGAAATTCTTTTTCAGATGTCTATTATTGCATGCAGTTTTAAGACAACATAAAGTAATTCACTTCTAGTTAATCAGTTTGATTCCAGAGGACAGTCAGATTTACCAGTAAAACTGGTAAATTGTCTGTGTGCTTTGCAAACTGTGTGTGCAGAAAAGCTGTGAATCTGGATTAACTGTTGAGAGAAATAAGAAGTTTAAGATGTTAAAGCAGCAGAAAGCACTGACACCAGTGAAAATATAAGATAATAAATACATATATAAAACAAACATGAAATATAGTAAACAATGCATATTGGTTTTATATATAAAAACATATAGGTATATAATGTGTATATATATAAACAAATAAAATCATAGAATCATAAAGGTTGGAAAAGACCTCTAGGATCATCAGGTCCGACTGTCAGCCCAACACCACTGTTCCTACTAAACCATGTCCCAAAGCACCACATCAACACATCTTTTAAATCCCTCCACCACTGCCCTGGGCAACCCCTTCCAATGCCTCAGAACCCTTTCAGCAAAGAAATTCTTCCTCACATTCAATCTCAACTGCCCTGGGCACAAATGGAGCCCATTTCCTCTTGTCCTGTCCCTTGGTCCTTGGTTGAACAGACCCACCCCCACCTCTCTCCACCCTCCTTGCAGGGACTTGGACAGAGCCAGAAGGTCTCCCCTCAGCCTCCTTTTCTCCAGGCTCAACACCCCCAGTTCCTTCAGCCGGGAACTCAGCACACTTGTGCTCCAGACCCTTCCCCAGCTCCGGTGCCCTTCTCTGGACACGCTCCAGCACCTCCAGGTCCTTCTTGGAGTCAGGAGCCCAACACTGAACCCAGCACTCGAGGTGTGGCCTCACCAGTGCCCAGGACAGGGGGAAGAGAACTTCCCTGGTCCTACTGGCCACACTATTGCTGATCCAGGCCAGGATGCTGTTGGCCTTCTTGGCCACCTGGGCACTCTGCTGACTCATGTTCAGCTGCTGTTGACCAACACCCCCAGATCCTTTTCCACCAGGCAGCTCTCCAGCCACTCCTCCCCAGGTCTGTAGCATTGCAAGGGGTTATTGTGACCCAGGTGCAGGACCTGGCACTTGGCCTCATTGAACCTCATACAATTGGCCTCAGACCATCGATCCAGCCTGTCCAGATCCCTCTGCAGAGCTTTCCTACCCTCCAGCAGATCAATGCTCCCACCCAGCTTGGTGTCGTCTGCAAACTGGCTTAGGGTGCACTCAATCCCCTCGTCCAGATCATTGATAAAAATGTTAAACAGGACTGGCCCCAACACTGGGCTGGGGAACAACATATATAAACCCAAATATATAAGAACTAAAAATTAATAGAGCTTTCTTTAATATGTAGCTATCTAGAGGGAAAACAATTGTGATGCTAAATCTAAACAGAATGCAAAATAATGCTTCTAGTTGAAGTTCCCATGTATTTTTATTATAAGGTGTCACTTCCAAATTTGAGATTCTTACAGATTGAATAATAAAGGCAAGTATATTATTGAACATTTACTTCATTTGTTCAGTACTCTCCTGGCTATTTGGAGAATGTGACAAGGCTTTTGAAGAAAAACAAAACCTAAAAATGTATGGTTATTAAAGACTAAAGGTTTTTATTGATAGCAGCATTTTCATATAAGCCTACAAGTGTGGTTTAAGCCTTCAGACAGCTAGTCAGTTGGAAACAGCATAGAGATAGTTGTGCTGTCTGGTTTAGACTACAGATTATTAACCACTATGTATGGTGAGGGTTTTGTTTTGTGGTTTTTGGTGGGGATTTTTTGTTCAGACCCTTGTCAGTGTTGTTTGGGAACTGAGTGAATAAATTGATCTGTTTAATAGCTGTGATCATCACAGAGGTGCATGCAGAATACATTGGCATTACCTGACTTTTCTGGCTGACATGAAATCTCTACCTTAAAAATGCACTGGATTTTTATGCCTTTGTAGTAAAAAGAGGTTTTAGCTAATTTCTTCTTTCTGTTGCTCTTGATAACACCTCTAATTTCAGCACATAGGTCGTTGTTTTGTTTATAATCACTAGCTGAAAGGAGTCAGAACTATCAGAGGAGTAGTATTGTCTTTGATAACAGTGAGAATGGATAACTGCTCTTTTATTTAAGCTGTGTACAGATAGCAGCAAAGCCAGAGACAAGACCATATGGGGGGGGAGGAAATATTTTTTTTTGTCCCCACGTACTTATTAGCACTAAGATGCATGTGTCCACATAGACTGGCCAGGATTTACTGTGGGGTCACAGAAGATAAGGGATGCTGGTTTTTGAGGTCTTATAATGTCTCCTAGGGTTCTTTTTCCTTGGTGACAATAGTACCCTTTGGAAGTTGAGAATGAATGTGACCTTTCATCTTTCACAGAATCCCAGCATGGTGGGGTTGGAAGGGACCTCAGCAGATCATCCAGTCCAACCTCCCCTGCCAAAGCAGGTTCCCTACACCAGGTTGCACAGGAAAGTGTCCAGGTGGGTTTGAGCATCTCCAGAGATGGAGACTCCACACCCTCTCTGGGCAGCCTGGCCCAGGGCTCTGGCACCCTCACAGGAAAGGAAAGAAGTTTTTCCTTAAGTTTGTCTGGAACTTCTGGTGTCCCAGTTTTTTCCCATTGTCCTGTCACTGAGCACCACTGAAAAGAGCCCGGCCCCATCCATTTGGCCCTCGCCTTTCAGGTATTTATATAGCAGGCCAACCTGCTCTCCACCAGCACACCCAGGTCCTTTTCCTCAGAGCTCCTCTCCAGCAGGTCAGCCCCAACCTGTACTGGTCCATGTGGTTATTCCTCCCCAGGTGAAGGACTCTGCACTTGCTCTTGTTGAACCTCATCAGGTTCCTTTCTGCTCAACTCTCCAGTGTGTCCAGGTCTCTCTGATGGCAGCACAGCCTTCTGGTGTGCCAGCCACTCCTCCCAGCTTCGTATCGTCAGCAAACCTGCTGAGGGCGGACTCTGTCCCTACATCCAGGTCATTAATGAAGATGTTAAACAAGATCGGACCCAGTACCGGCCCCTGGGGAACACCACTGGTTACAGGCCTCCAACTGGATTCTGCACCGCTGGTCACAACCTTGTGAGCTCTGGAGTCAGCCAGTTCTCAATTCACCTCACTGTCCACTCATCTATCCCAGGCCTTCCAAGCTTTGCAGCAAGGATGTTGTGGGACACAGCACCAAAAGCCTTGCTGACTCAAAAGCCTTCCTTTGGGACTCACCTGTGTGAGTCATTAGGCAGTAATGCAGTCTACTCTCAGCCTTTTGTCTCCTTTCCTAGATGTAGGCTGTGCTTTTGTCTTAAGTTGTTCCTTTTTTTCTAACCTGGGTGCCCTGAGAAGCTTCAGGTGCATGTACTGAGATCTTTATGCCCTGCCAATCTGCTGTCAACCCATGCCATTCTTCTATACCTGTTTTTTTTGTCTTTTCTTCTGGAGCTTTCACACATGCATATTTTCATTCATCAACCTGAGTCCTGTGGTCTGAGAGACCCAGGGATTTTCTCCTGCCCTGGTTCAATAGGTACAGTATGCTGCTGTTCCCATTTTTAGTTTTTTTCTCATCCAGTTTATCAGGAGTGCATTTTATTAGTGAAAATGTACACACATGCAGCCCTTCCTCACACTAACTTTATTCAGAAACAAGCCTGCATTCACAGATCCTTTGAATATTAGCCTGGACTCCAGTCTGTGTAATGTCCCTGTCTGCAGCCTGAGCCCCTTACCCATTTTTTGACTCAGACCTTGGGTCGTTCCAGATGAGGGTCTCCTTCTACTTGCTAGCTGGTTAGCTGGATTGAAGTTTGCTACCAGAATGTGTTCATTTGTTACTCACTAACAATCACAGATCCTTCAGATATTAGCATGAGAATTTTAAAATCCATCTCATGCCTATCTCATGCCCATGCTGAGACCCTAATCCCTTTACCTCCAGCCATCAGCTCAGACCTTGAGTTTTTCCAGATGGAGATCTCCTGCTCCTTTCTGGCTAGTTCAGCTTGAAGTGTGCTGATGACTGTCACCCACGCAGGGCAGACATTGAGTTCACACAGAAATAGCCCGCAAGAAGAGAGTGCGTAGTTTGTGGTAGTCAGACACAGGGCTTGACCAGACTGACATGCAAACCATTAGATTGCTCACAGTTGACTAAGCCACATCCACCTTGGTCCCTATACATTCATCCATTTTGCTTGTGGCATCTACTCAGTGGATACAATTTTTCTTTGCCAGGATAAGTTGTCCTTGATTTTCTGATATTTGTATGTAATCTAAGTGCTAATTTAAAATTAGATGGCTTCTTAAATTTGGCAGTGGTATTTTTAAAATGATAGAGTGATGTATTGGGTGGGCACAAAAGCAGTAGATGAACTAACTGTAGATAAATGTAAGGAAGATAAAATAATTTAAGTCATGCTTATGTGATGCTGAGCTTGGAGTGGGCAGTTCCAACTCTGGAGAAAGCCCCTGGGATCATTGCAGAGAGCTTCCTGAAGTTGTTACCTTAAGTTAGTTATGACAGATGCATTCTGCTGTTTACTCAAGGAATAGCTCTAGCAAGAGGAATGTGGGGGAGTATACAGGAGTGTCATATAAAAGCCCTATTAATCTCTTATTAAAAATCTGAGTTTGATGTAAAGTGATTTTTGCTTTTCAGTTTCTGGATTAATGAAAATAGCGTAGAGTAGAGGTAGAGTAGAGTAGAGCAGAGCAGAGTAGAGCAGAGGAATAGAATAGTAGCCGAACAAAGCATTTCTCTTGCTCCCTTTCAACAGTTAATTTTTTTTCTGCTCAAACTAAAGCATATTCTCAATCCTTCATGTGTCAAACTGCAGTGATATTAATTGCAATATTCTTTTAGAAAAAGTGAGCTTTGTAAGTCCTTCTTTTTTCCTACAATCAGATACACTTGTGCACAGCATATTTATTTCTTTTCCTCAGCTAGGCTTTCCAATTTTTTTTCAGGAAAGCTGTTAAGGAAGCAGGAAGGAAGATTTCAAGGACTTTCAAGAAGTCCATTCTAGCTAAAAGGTCTTAGACATAGTAGAAGTACCTCATTCAGTGCTTTTGAATGGTGAACAATGCAGTTCCAGAGTAAAAAATGAAATTGCTGTGAAAAGACTTTTAACTGGAAAACTTAGGCTCAGATATTCTTAGTATTGTCACTAGGAAGCTCTTCCTTAAACCTAAGGTTTAGTAGTCATTAAAACTGCATAATGAACAGCTACTTTATTTGGAAAAATTAGGTGTGTAATTTTATTAGCCTTTGAGCTGCTGAAGCTTTCCTTCCATGAGGAAAAAAAAAAATCATCTATAACCTTTCCTGCACAAAAATTTGTATTTTGTTAACCCTAGAACATTCTCTGGAGTCTTGTGTTAAGGCAGAATTGTGGGGATCAGCTCAGCTCCTAATGTGAGCCGTGGCTTGGAGTAAAGTTACAACGATGCACTCAAGTATACTTTTATCTCATACTAGGAAAATTGCTCTTTATGATGAAGAAATCCAACATCTCTATGAGGAAATGGAACAGCAAATCAAAAAAGAGAAAGAACAGTTTCTCTTGAAAGTAAGTGTCTCTTTGTTATTGTGGGCATGGGTTCTGCTCCCAGTTCCAGTGGTTTTATACTCATTCTAGGTATGAAATGAAAGCTTACACAATGTGTTTCACAACAGAGTAAGAACAAACATCACTTGTCTCACTGCTACTTTGTACTGATCCAGGCTCTGCAGCTTCAAACTAGGTGACTTGTTGGATGGGGGGAGCATCAATGTCCTCTGCTCAGTGGTTTGGCATACAATAGCAACTGATGTTCTTTTGAATGTCAACTGAACTACAGCCTCATTGGATTATCAATCCTGCTATAGGTCCAACTTTTTGTCACAATTAGGATAAATGCTCTTTGAGGATGTTCAGTGCAGCACTAATCCTGTTGTGTTCTGCAGTCTCTGCTTTTGCAGAGGGTCTAAATTCTCACTGAAGGGCAACAACTGAGTGATGGTAATTTCTGAAACCACCACAGCTATTTGCAAAATAAACATAGCTCAAATTCTTTTGTCACTATGGTGCTTCCAGAACACCTGACAATTATTTCTCTTTTACAGAATCGCAGAATTGGAGTGGTTAGAAAAGACCTTTTAGATGGAGTCCAGCCATAAACCCAACACTACCAATTCCACCTCTAAACCATGTCCCTGAGCACCTTGTCTGCTCATCTGTTAAATCCCACCAGGGAAGGTGACTCCACCACCTCCCTGGGCAACCTGTTCCAATGCTTGAGAACCCTTTCAGTGAAGAAGTTTTTTCCCAATATCCAACTTAAACCTCCCCTGGTGCAACTTGAGGCCATTTCCTCTCATCCTGTCACTTGTTACCTGGGAGGAGGGACTGACCCCCACCTCTCTACACCCTCTCCTTTAAATCTCCTCTACTGCTTTCTTTGGATTTTTCTGTCCCTTTTTTTCTCCTAAAACAAGGAAACAACAAGAACTCCCAGTGTGCTCCAGGAAAGAGTCATCTTAGAATCATTTAGGTGGGAAGGCACCTATGCTGCTCCTAACTTTCAAACTAGATCAGGTTGCAGAGGGACTTGTCCAGTTGAGTGCTGAGTGTGCAACTGATAGAAATTCCACAGCTTCTCTGGGTGGCCTGGGACCACCAATCATGAGTTACTGACTCATGCCTTTTTGTTGTCTTGAAAGCAGTTATATAAATGAAACCCATACATGGTTTCAAACAACACATGGTATGCAAAGTGTTGCCAGAACTAGTGGATATCCATCAATTATTGTCTCCATTCTCAATCAAATGTGGTATCTAAAAAATCCTTTTGTGATCCAAATATATAAAGTATTTTTTGTTTTCTGACATAAAGTGTGTTGGAGCAAAAAGAGCCTTGATCAGCTGTCTAAGGAATCTGCCTTTTCACTTGCCTAACAGGGCAGTGAGCCTGACTTATAAATTTCATGTTTTTTCCAGTCCAAGCTGAGAGCAGTTTTTAGTCGTGGACAAGCTGAACTCTATATTATATAAAGTTTTTAAATCAGCTGAAGGTTAAAAAATATTTGCAACTTTGCCTGACAGCAGTTGTTGTGGAAGAAATGGTTTATGTGCTCTTAGTAGCCTGCTATCAAAGTTATATTGAAAATCCTAAAAAAACAAAGACTATTGCATAACCAATAATTGTTGGATCTCCTAATTAGTTGTAGATTTGAGGTAAAGCCATTTCTTTCAAGCTTTTTTATTAAAGCTGCCCAACAAAGCTATTTGCAGTTTAGTCAGCATTCACACTAATGGTTGTCAGACACTCAAGACGTATGATTCTATGACTAATTGGGATCTGGAGAGATCTGACTGTTAAATTCTTTCTCTAATGCAAAGTCTCACAAAGACTTTACAGCCTGGAGAGATGCATTGATGCCATATGAAAGGGGAATTATTATGGCTTGAATGAAGAGCAGCTCTTGAAGAATACATTTAAAGAAATTGGTGCAATGCAAATAGGTACAAATGTCAGCTATTTACGGTATTTAATGCCCTGCTGACTAAAAGCTGTACAAAAGGGGCAGTTAGAATATATATCACATGTATATATATTCTTCCACATAAGAAGCCGCTTCATATGCATTTGATTACCCCATTATGTGTTCTGCTGAAAGGAAAAGCATGTAGGAGCCACTGCTGTTTTGTGGGAATTTTTATTTTGGTTTAGAGACATTTTCCTGGGGACCATAGAGAGTAGAAGCCTGTTGTGGAGGACTAGGACAGATTCTCAGCTGATACAAACTGCTGGAACCTGGTTGTACTGAGGAGAGGTCTGACAATTTGTCTCAGCTGAGGAGTGTCTGAAGGAGTAATCCCAAATCGGACTGGGAGTTCCTAGAGACTGCAGGATTCTTAGATAGTGGACAGGCTGATAGAATTGCTAAGTGAATGGCAGAGCCTGAAGCCCAGATCATTTGCTTGTACCAGTGGAACTTCTGCCACACATTGTTGTTAGTGATTAATTTTAAAGGTAGTAGGTAGCACTGGGACAGGCTGCCCAGATTGGGTGTGGAGTCTCCATCTCTGGAGATGTTCAAACCCACCTGGACACTTTCCTGTGCAACCTGGTGTAGGGAACCTGCTTTGGCAGGGGGGTTGGACTGGATGATCTCCTGAGGTCCCTTCCAACCCCACCATTATGTGATTCTGTTTCTTTTACTTACATCTGAGTTGCTGTGTTGTGTGTCAGTAGCCTGTATCTCCCATGTCAAATCCTGCTATATTGTATGTGAGTTACAGTATGAGCCCGTAATAATTTCAGTTTGTCCATGTTTTTTCCATCGCTGCATTCTCATCACTTCTCTCAGTCAGCAGTTGTCTGGTTCAGGAAACCAAATGTGCAGAAAGCTATTCACTTTTTGCTGGTTTGTTTCTTTGGGGTTTTTTTTCTGCTTGTTTAGCTCCCTGAAACAGCTCACTAGTGCAACAGATCATAGAATCACAGGACATTGTGAGTTGGAAGGGACCCACAGGGATCATCGAGTCCAACTCCTGTCCCTGCACAGGACAAGCCCAATATTCAGACCATGTCCCTGAGGGCACAGGTTGGCCAAATGCTGCTGGAATCTTGTCAGGCTTGGTGCCATGAGCACCTCCCTGGGGAGCCTGTGCCAGTGCTCCACCACCCTCTGCCTGAAGAAACTTTTCCTCATGGCCAACCTATGGACATTAGGGTATGTGTAGTTGGAGATGGGAGGGTGTATTCTAGCTCCATTGATTTAGGTTAGCTTGTGTCTAAGACAAGAAGATTTCTGCCTCCACTTTGTAGACTTGATGCCTACTCATGTGCAGTCAGCACAATGAAAACTATTCATTGAAATCCCTGAACTACACCATTTTGCAGGAGCTCAGAGTTTAGATTCATGAGTGATACCATCCCTAAACTGGGTTCTATCAGTAGCATGTTATGTTCCCTGTGAAAAGCTTGTCTATTATTTTCACACCTGATTCCTTATGTCTCCTGCTGCTGCTGAAATTGTGCTGTTCTGATAATCCATTTCCTCTCTGAATTTTGCAGGACACAGAGAGGTTTCAGTCCTACAGTCAAGACCTGGAGTGCAAGCTTCTGTCAAAGGAACAAGAACTGGAACAACTGGCTCAAAAACAGAGAAGGGTATTAACTTAATTTTTACTTATTCATATGTTTTTCTTTAGGTACTATTTTAAGTCCCAAAAATACAAGTGGTGTGATGTGGTTCTCCCAAACTGTTGCTTTTGTGTCAAGAGTGTAGGTACTTGAGTGCATTTAAAAGTGGAGTTATGACTGCTAGACTTTGACACTTGTGCTTGAAACTCGCTTAATGCCCAGATAGCCCAAGAGCAGAGAGCAATGATTTGGGTTTTATAGTGTACTCCTTTGCTCAAAGCTTGTACCAACTACTCGCGTAATTGTTTTGGATGGTTCAGCACTAACTTGAAACGCTCTCTCCTGAACAACCTGCTCCTGGTCCAGCAGTCTGTGTTAACAGTTTGTCCTGGTTTTGCTAGGGTAGATTTAATTTTCTTCTTAGTAGCTAAAATAGCTGTGTTTTAGTTTCAGTGTAGGATTTGTTATGAGAAGAATGTTGATAAGGTACTAATGTTATTAGTTGCTGCTGGAGCCCAAGGTCATCATGATTGGCTGGTTCACATGTGTGTTAGGACTGGGAGGGAGAAGTGTAGTAATTATCAAAACCCAAAATTGGTATTTGGCTCTGCCAATGAGATATTCCATATCATATCATGTCATGGTCAGTGTATTAACCAGGGCTGACTGGAAAATGGGGGGATTCTCTCAGGGATTGCTCGGGCTCTCGCTCTTCTGGGATTGTGGTTTGGGTTTGGGGGCTGCCTCTGCTCTGGGTTCGCTGGCTGGGACAGGCTGGGCATCAGTCGGCAGGTGGTGAGCAACTGCACTGTCCATCTCTCATTTGTGTATTCTGTTATTAATAGTATAATCACTAATTATTATTTTTTAAAATCAGGAAATTGTTTTGATCTCACTCCGTGAGTCTCCTTACTTTTACCCTTCCAAATGTCTCCCCAGCTCCCTGGGCAGGGAGAAAGTGAAAGAGCGACTGGGTGTTTCCAAGAGGGATGCACCCATGGACTCCACACACGATTCAATGTGAATTCTACTGGAGACCTTTATTATTGGTTACATGATCACTTGATATACTCTTAAGCTGCTAACACACACACAAATAAAAACTTTTCATTGGCCAAAAGCTACTGTTCACACACCTGGTTACAATACTTGATTGGATAATTCCACCTGTTCGTGAGGCACTCTTTTTACTTCTGACTAGCTACATAAGAAATTTCTTATCTTGTTTCTTTCATTCTTTCTCTGTTCTATTTTTTCACTCAAAGTCAGGACTTAATTGCTCAAGGCCAAAGCTGCCTGCAGCTTTGGCTCTTAAAGGGCCAACAGGGTATGTGTTTGGCTGCAGCTGAAGGAGTGAAACCACCACACAATTTTATAGCAGCTCATGGTGCTCTGGCATGGTAACAGCTTGTCAAGCTCCCATATTAAAACCTTATGTGTTTCAATTCTTGAAATGCACGGCCTGCTTGGGGAAACTGAGTATTTCTGCATGTGTAAACCTGCTGTAAAGAGTCACCAAGGTCAGTGCATGAAAGACCAGAGACAGGAAATTTAAAGGGCTGAAATGGCATGCTGAGAAACCAGTTCCCTCTGTACACTATGAATATCCCACACGTGTAAAATTTCTTTCCCTGGCAGCAGTGCTTGGGAGTGTCAGTGCTGGGAAGTAGAAAAGAAGTAAAAGGGGAAGGGAAGGAAGAGAAGAGGTTTGAAGGCAGTTTCCTAGTTGTGTGTAGTTTATAGATCCTCTTCTGAGGAATGAATCCAAGTGCTCCTGAAGCTGATGGGAATTGTAGGATTGTACTTGAGTAAGAGGAGAGACGAATTTCTAGCTTACTGTAAGTAGGCAAGTTTAGCTGATGAGGGTATAGGACTGAACTAAAAGGCCATTAAATAATTGAAATCAACTGCCTGATGTTGATTACCTTTGTTCAGTATCACTGTGAATCAGAATAGATGTGGTTTTATGCAGGCTGTTTGCCACATTGCAGCAATATAGTGATATAATCTATACTTTGAGATATCTGTGGGAGCACAAATCAGGCATTTTTAGTCTGAAGCTATCTGCAAAAAATATAAGAAATTATTTATCATACTTTTGCAATTATTATATTTTAATATTCTCCTAATTTTTTTTTTCTTTAAAGCTGTGTTTAAAACTTAGTTACCAACCAGTAGTTCTGCACAACTCTTTTCCTGTGATTCTCCGAAATATATGTGTTCTAAATTTGGTACAAAAACCACAGAAGCTATTCAGAGGTTTACACTCAATTTTAAGCCTGGTCTAATCGATTAATACAGCAGCAGTGTCAGGAAGTTTTATCCTATGATTATTATCTACATTGCGTATTACCCACTATTGCCTATCTTAGAAAATATGAAACAATGTCTGTGTTATTTTATTAGTATTTTTAATCCAATTTTATGTTTTCCTTTTCTATTCATTGCATTGTTTAATAGTAATAGTATTACTGTGTTTTCTATTTTATGTGTTATTTCTGTAGTTATCCCTTCCTCTCTCCCTTATGAATTTGCTTGAGTCTCAACAAGGGTGCTTTTGAATGACAAGATCTTAATACTACCATAAAAATTAAACTATGCCATTTTATTTTATTTTATTTTATTTTATTTTATTTTATTTTATTTTATTTTATTTTATTTTATTTTATTTTATTTTATTTTATTTTATTTCATTCCATTCCATTTCATTTCATTTCATTTCATTTCATTTCATTTCATTTCATTTCATTTCATTTCATTTATATTATCTTGAGACCAGCTCCGAGGAGAAGGACTTGGGGTGCTGGGGGACGAGAAGCTCAACATGAGCCGGCAACGTGCGCTGGCAGCACAGAGCCAATAACCGTGTCCTGGGCTGCACCCAGAGCAGCGTGGGCAGCAGGGCCAGGGAGGGGATTCTGCCCCTCTACTCCACTCTCATAAGGCCCCACCTGCAGTGCTGCCTCCAGTGCTGGGGCCACCAACACAAGAAAGACATGGACCTGTTAAAATGAGTCCAGAGGAGGCCACGAGGGTGATGTGAGGGCTGGAGCAGCTCTGCTGTGAGGACAGGCTGAGAGAGTTGGGGCTGTTCAGCCTGGAGAAGAGAAGGCTCCAGGGAGACCTTCTAGTGGCCTCCCAGTACCTGAAGGGGCTCCAGGAAGGCTGGGAGGGACTTTGGCCAAGGGCAGGGAGTGACAGAACAAGGGGAGATGGCTTGAAACTGGAAGAGGGGAGATGGAAATGAGATGTGAGGAAGAGATTCTTGGCTCTGAGGATGGTGAGACCCTGTCCCAGGTTGCCCAGAGAAGCTGTGGCTGCTCCTCCCTGGAAGTGTTCTCGGCCAGGTTGGATGAGGCTTTGAGCAACCTGGTCTAGTGGAAGGTGTCCCTGCTGATGGCAGGAGGGCTGTAACTGGATGGTCTTTAAGGTCCACCCAGACCATTCTGGGATTCTCTGATTCTATGATTCTATTTTTATGGAAAGGAAGCTGTGTTGGACAAATAGAATTCACTACTAATGGTATGATGAGTGAAATAATTTTATTCAGATTATTGATGGCATTTGAAACTTTTGTCATTCAACCAGCTGATTGGTACCCATTGCCAGCCTTATACACAATATTTTCTTCTTTTTCAGGTATAGCAGCCTAGCCTATTTATTTGAATGCTTGACTTGTGTAGTTAGAGACAGTGTTTTGTACGTATATTTTTCTAATTCCTAATGATCACCTCTGAGAGTGACTCTCTTTTTTCCTCAGATCTGTTTTTATAATACTATGACCTCTCTCATTATCTGGTATTACTCTTAATTCACCTAGATAGCACTATTCTATCTACTAAAAGGAAACCCAGCTCTGTTCCAGCCAAAAACCAGGACAATAATTAAATATATTCTTGTAGATGGCAATAGTAGCTTGGTTTAATTACAACTTCCATGCTTGATTATATGAGAGATCCTCTTGGGAGTAATACAAATGCTTTTTCCAAACTTCATCAGTAAGCTGTTTTGGTTTTTGGTTTTTCGTTTTTTAACCACATTGTAATTATTCCTGTATTGGAAATTATTATAAAAAATGAGAAATGGAACTTCCAGTCAAGATGAGTTTAGTATTGTTTCTGCTGACTTAGCTAGGGGGACTCTCCCTTATGAAGATCTTCTGCCTTCTTGATCTGATTCAATGTTGACTGGCCTTCTGTAGGCCAAGAGTCCTTTGGCTAAGCTTTTTCCCTGGCTACCACGATCTTGAATTGTCAGCTTGCTCTACCTGACTTCGATAAAACACAAGGCATTCTCAATAGTGTTCCTCAAGGGATATGTGATGGCATGTCTCAGAAGGATGTGCTAGGGACACGATGTCCTGCATAACATCTAGGGCACAGAATCTTGTATTAGGGAAAGAAAGTAGATGTAGACCAGGTAAAATGCAGGAGAGTTACTGGGCCTCTCACATAAAAGGATGGGTTCAGTGCTGGTGACAGCCATTGAAGAGCATGATCTTCCGGTTCTGAGTGAAAGGTACATGAGAACATGTAGCAATAGGGCTCAAAAAATGCAAATCAAGGGACAGGATAATTAAGAAAGGCATAAAGAACAAAACCTTATACATATACCCCATATACAAAACCCTAGCCTTATAACATTGTGTAAATGTTTAATCTTTCATGCACACGTGAAATAAACAGGGGAAAAAAGGAGAAAGAATATAGAAAGGATGTTGAGCTAAGAACAAGGGAATGCATGGAGCATGCTGAATGTATGTGTCTTTGAGGGACAGCAATAGTTGTCCTCAGCAGCAGTTTGTTTGTAATGGACAATCCCAATTCTTTCCTCAGTTGTAAATTTGTGAATTTTTCCTCTCATTTTTGTCAAAAAAAGAGAATATACACTATCAGCTACTGTGTCTCTGCTTGACCTGTGGTAATTGGTTCATTCTCTCTGCTCCCTAGATTTTCTTAAACATGACTGTGGGTCATCAGTCTCTCCCAATCAATTTTCGTCTACTTGATGACCATGGGAGCCAATTTGCAGCTCCAGTAAGCAGCTGGACCCTATAGGGTTCTATACCATTCTATACCAGCATCCACCTAGTGAGTTATTCCACTGTTTTGGGAGTTGTTTCAATGAGTGCTTTAAAAGTTGGGTTTGGCATCACTTAAAGGATCGTATAGATATAGTGAATGGAAGGAGTTGCTGTGAAATAACCCTTTCTCCTCTTGTTGTGTCCTGGGGTTTAAGTATGATAAGCATCTGCTGTTGAGCATAGTTTCAACATAATTGTTTTTCTCACAAGAGTAAGCACCAGTATTTACAGTATTTCTAACATCAGGACCTGTGATTCTGGGAGCTGATGATGGCTACCATTGCAGTTACATTTCCAGGCCAGTTTTCAGATCACCGTGGTATTCTGTAAATGAGATTTCTGCCTGCAATTTGTTGCTCTTAAGCTTTTTGAAAGTTCATGTTTGTGTGATTACTGTTCACTTTTCCCAAAACCTCTTCTCTGGATAAGAAAGTTGTGTCTTCTAGTACCTGAGCCATCTGATCTTTTACTTACAAGAGATAACCTAATTCTGTCAAGGAATGGAAGCAATGCTCAGGAACTGAAGTGATCTATCAATGTAAACCAAGATTGCTGCACCTGGGGAGGAATAACTCCAGGCACCAGGACAGGTTGGGGGTTGACCTGCTGGAAAGCAGCCCTGCAGAGAAGGACCTGGGAGCATTGGTAGATGACCAGTTGACCATGAGCCTTGTGGCCAAGAAGACCAGTGGTATCATGTGGGGCATTAAGAAGAGTGTGACCAGCAGGTCAAGGGAGGTTCTCCTCCCCCTCTACTCTGCCCCGGTGAGGCCACATCTGGAGTATTGTGTCCAGTTCTGGGCCCCCCAATTCAAGAGAGACAGAGAATTACTGGAAAGAGTCCAGCAGAGGCTACAAAGATGATTAAGGGGCTGGAGCATCTTTCTTATGAGGAAAGACTGAGAGAGCTGGGTCTGTTTAGCCTGGAGAAGACTGAAATGGGACCCTATCAAAGTTTCTAAATATCTAAAGGGTGGGTGTCAAGAGGATGGGGCCAGATTCCTTTCAGTGGTGGCCAGTGACAGGACAAGGGGCAACAGGCACAAACTGGAGCACAGGAGGTTCCACTGAAACATGAGGAAAAACTTCTTTACTGTGAGAGTGCCAGAGCCTGGGACAGGCTGCCCAGAGAGGGTGTGGAGTCTCCATCTCTGGAGATGTTCAAACCCACCTGGACACTTTCCTGTGCAACCTGGTGTAGGGAACCTGCTTTGGCAGGGGGGTTGGACTGCATGATCTCCTGAGGTCCCTTCCAACCCCCTGCATTCTGTGATTCTGCTCAGCAGGAATTTGATGCCCAGCTAGTCGGTGTTCCATATGAACTGTGAGCCTGCTGAGGCCACAGTTCAGCAAATACATTAAGATGCTGCTGCTGCTGAGATAAGTGCTTCCACTCTGCTGTTGTTACTGACCTTTCACAATCCCAGCTAGAAAGTTTTTTCTGCTTTGATTTTGAACCTGGGCCTTAAGGTTGCATTCAAAACCAAGACTAGACCAACAGTAGTGTTGTGGAGCCTGAACAGACTGGCAGAGCTGGGTAATGAGAGATTTTAGGTTGAGTGAACTCTGCTTGTTAGAGTTTGCAAAATGAGAATTCTAACAAAATTCACCATTGTGTCTCATATCTGGAAGATTTGACTGGTATCATTGTAATGCTCCTAGTACAATTTGCATCACATACTGAAAATAATAATTAAAATAACCACTTTTATATCTTCAGGTCAGCAGTGCCTTCCCTAATGTGAACTGGACAAATTTTAGTCTACTTAACTTTTGCTTTGTCATCTTAGTTTGCTCAGTTAGCCAGGGAGAAGCAGGTGGAGCTTCTTAGAATCATCAAATCTTCAAATGTTGTGAGTTGGAAGGGAGCCACTGGGATCATCCAGTCCAACTCCTGTCCCTGCACAGGACAAGCCCAACATTCAGACCATGTCCCTGAGGGCACATGTTGGCCAAATGCTGCTGGAATCTTGTCAGGCTTGGTGCCATGAACACCTCCCTGGGGAGCCTGTGCCAGTGCTCCACCACCCTCTGCCTCAAGAACCTTTTCCTCATGGCCAACCTCACCCTCCCCTGCCACATCTTCCTGCCATGTCCTCTGCTCCTGGTGTTGGTGGTCAGAGAGAAGAGCTCAGCGCCTGCCCCTCCTCTTCCCCTTGGGAGGAAGTTCTAGACAGCGATGAGATCTCTCAGTCTCCTCTTCTCCAGGCTGAACAAACCAAGAGACTTCAGCCTCTCCTCACACCCTTCCCCTCTAAACCCTTCCCCAATGTTGTGTCCCTCCTCTGGACACTCTCCAGGAGCTTTAGATCCTTTTTATCCTGTGGTGCCCAAAACTGCACCCAGTACTCTTGACACACCAGAAAGCACTGTCATCTGCTGTCACCTGTTGCACAGGGAAGGTGTATCTTTCCTTTGTATATACTTTGAAAAGTGAATATAAAAATAAAAGTTCTAATTCACACTTCTTGGCAGATTTAGCTGAGATGGCAGAAAGGTTACTGGTTGTTGATGTTGCTAGGGATGGGAAGGTTTGTCAGCTACCAGATTTAAATCTAACAGCTTTTAGGCAGAACTCTGATTTGCTCTGTGTAGGCCTTGTTGTTATGGGAAATTGTCTAAAATAGCAGTTGTGAATATCAACTAAGTACTGCTAATCTGCTCTATTAACACCTTTTTATGATTTGTCCTGATGCATTTTTTAACTGGATGAAATTCAATCATAGTGTGGAATGGCTTTATTTTTGTGTAACATAATTATGTCTGTACACAGAGTGGTGGAAGAGCACCATATGTGTTTTATTCATATGTTGGCTATGATAGAAATATTCGACTATTCAACTTACTTCTAAGACTTGAATTGGAAGCCTCAAAACCAAGATGCCTCAGTTAGTTGTAATACTTTTTGTTCTCTTTTCTTCCATCCCAGTTAGAGCAGCAATGTACAGAACTTCTCAGTGGCAAAGAAGAAACCAAAGTAGAGAACACCAAGCTGAAGCTGACTAACCAGGAGCTGCTGAGAGACCTGGAGAGCACATCTCACGAACTAAGCCTGGCTCAACAGCAGTTACAGGTGCTTCAGGAGGAGGCATCAAGACTACATGAGGAGAAGGAAATGTAAGTCTCTGGCTGCAGTAGTTCATTTGCTGCACGTGCCAGTGAACCTCCTTCTTAGGGTTTTCAGTGCTGTGATTTATGTTTGTATCATAAGCAGAAACCATCAGCAAAGCCAAGTGCAGTTCTAGTCATTTTCCCACAAGTAATTCAGATATGTTTTCTGTAGCATATCTGGCTTCTACAGAATCTTTTTCATCTTCTTCAAAATGTCAGTTGTCTCCCAACCCCCATTTGTTGAGGGTGTTTGGAATTAAAAATCAGTTTAATTGGTTAAAAAGTGTGTCTTAGTTTTGAAATACCACTGTGATTCCTTACAGAAATTGCAGTTGTAGCACATGATGCTACATCCTCCTCAAAGCTAAGCCTTTCTGAAACTTGCTTCTCAGAATATACTCTGGTTATGAGCTGGCTAGGATGTGCTGCTTTTCTTCATCAAAAGCAAGTCTAGTACATCATTTTTGATGTAGCAGAGTGGCCAGCAATATAAAACATAGCTTATGCAACTAAATCACAATTCACACAAGGCCTTATGGCAATCCAGAACTATCATTTGGGGGTTTTCAGTTTAAATGTTTTGGATTTCAGATTCTGACTGTGAATTAAAAAATATTTTTCAGGAAGAAATATTTACAGTTCATATTTTGAGGGACAGAAATGGCCTTTAAGTGACAGATCAATCTACCTGTCTTGCTCCAGCCTTTTGCACAAGGCAAAAGTTACATTACCCTGAAGATGTAATTGGTGGAAATGCTCACTTAAGTCAATTTAATTGAAGGTAGTTTTAAAATAAACCTCAGGGATCTTGTTGCCAATGGAGAGCATATGGATGCCAGACTGTGGTGCATATCTTGCCAGACTCTCTACATTTCAGCAATGAACTATGTAACTTAGAGCTGTGACTATTTGCCATATTTCAGGAGAGAGCAGAATATTACATCAAATATCATATTCTTTTTCTGTTAAGCTTTGTGCCAAACTCTACTTAGTTATTAGTAATTTACTTTTTCTTGAGAGTATAAATAAAAAACTTGGTTGATAAGTGATTGTTAAAGAACGACCACTGCATTAAGAACACTGTTTTTAGGTTTGCATGTTTGATGTGTGTTTTGGAAGTAGACAGCAGAAATATTCCTCCTCAAGGTGGTTTGTTTCCTCTTTGAGGCCTCTCTTTTCAGATCCAGAGCAAAGACTGTGGAATGATCTGGTTTTAAAGCTACAAAGGAATCTGCCCCAGGGGTCAGACTGCTGAATTTACAAAGCATTTTGGATTTAATAGTGTTTTATGGAATTAAAGCTCAACTCTACTCAACTGCACCTGCAGTGTTGCTTTAGACATCTGTATCAGTCTGGTAAGACCTGAGCTGTTGAAGCCCGTGTAATGTTCAGACTGTGCACAGGAAGAACTTGAGGCTTCATTGAAAGGCAAAAAACAAGGCCAGACACTGAGTTGCATGTCAAAGTAAAGGGTGTAAATCTAGTGTAAAAATCTGAGGCACTGTGTCCAATATTTAAGGCTGCATAACTTAAAGTCAGGAACTGAAAAGAAACTGTAGAGAATGTAGATGAGTGAGCCTGACATATGGTTCCAGCAGCAAGAGAAACTCTAATTTTGGATAAAATGTTACATGGTCTTTAGTAGCCATGAGAAAGAAGGATTTCATTAATATGTCTTCTCTGAGTGATGCAAGTATCAATATCAGCATATATTAAGATCTCTGGGTGAAGAAATTATAAAGCTACAATTTTTTAAAAAAGAACTCAAACTGCTGTGGTACTGTGGGCCTTATACTGAATGAACTTTTTTAAAATTAGCAACTATTCATGCAGAATAAAGTCTACAGGTTAGGAGAAGCTGAAGTCTCAAATGTGGATATTCCTATGGGGAAGCATTTTAGCAGTGTTGCTACCATGGTTAGAAATATTTTTTAAAAATTTCTTTTCATTACAGGGAGGTGTACCTAGTGACAGAAACATTACAGAGAGAGAAGTCAGGACTTCTGAAGCAGCTGGATTTTTTGAGGTAATGCTGACATTACATTCAACAACTTCTTGAGTAATTCTAAAGAGGTTCTCAGGCATTGGAATGAGTTGCTCAGGGCAGTGGTGTAGTCCCCATACCTGGAGGGATTTAAAAGACGGTAGACACAGTGCTGAGGGACATGGTTTAGTTGAGGATTTCTCAGTGTGAGGTTAATGATTGGAATTGTTGATCACAGAATCCCAGAATGGTGGGGTTGGAAGGGACCTCAGGAGATCATCCAGTCCAACCCCCCTGCCAGAGCAGGTTCCCTACACCAGGTTGCACAGGAAAGTGTCCAGGTGGGTTTGAACATCTCCAGAGATGGAGACTCCACACCCTCTCTGGGCAGCCTGTCCCAGGGCTCTGGCACCCTCACAGGAAAGAAGTTTTTCCTTAAGTTTGTCTGGAACTTCTGGTGTTCCAGTTTGTGCCCATTGCCCCTTGTCCTGTCACTGGGCACCACCAAAAAGAGCCCGGCCCCATCCATTTGGCCCCCACACTTCAGGTATTGACAGACATTGATCAGATCCCCTCTCAGGCTGCTCTTCTCCAGGCTGAACAGTCCCAGCTCTCTCAGCCTCTCCTCACACAGGAGATGCTCCAGGCCCCTCAGCATCTTTGTGACCTCCCCTGGACTCTCTTCAGAAGATCCCTGTCCCTCTTGAAGTGAGGAGCCAAATCTTAAAGGTCTTTTCCAATCTAGGCAATTATGTGATTCTGTAAAGGATTAAGTTATGTTGGGATAGGTATTGGGTGTAGGGGTCCAGGTGTTGACAACAGGGTGCCGCAGGGCCAGCCTCTGTGCCAGAGAGGAGAGGCCAGGGCTGCCCTGTACCAGACACAGCTGGCTTCAGCAGATCCACTGCAGGGCATGGATCCCTCAGCCAAGATGGTGGCACCTCTGGGAAAGTGTGTGTGAGGGTAGAAAACACTGCACAGCAGCTGAGAGAGGAGTAAGAAAAAGACGTGTGAGAAGTTTCCCCTGCAGCCTGCACAGAGCCGACACAGGAACCGTCTCCTGCCAGGAGGTACCACCCATGGGGACGAGCCCATCCAGGAGATTTTCTGTCAGGAAGGGAGGCCCATGGGGGACTCACATTGGAGCGTTTTGTTCCTGAAGGGCTGTGCCCCATGGAAAGGATCCATGCTGGAGCAGTTTGTGAGGAATGGTAACCTGTGGGAGGGAACCCACAATGGAGCAAGGGAAAAGCATGAGGAGGAAAGAACAGCAGAGAGGAGCTGTTATGGACTGACCATGACCCACCTTCCATTCCTCATCCCCCCATGCCGCTCAGGGTTGGGAAAGAGGAAGAAAAGTTGAGAGTGCAGGAGTAAAGCTGAGCCTGGGACAAAGGGGAAGTGGGGAGAAGGTGATTTTAGTTCTGTCTTTGTTTCTCATCATCTTACAGTAGAGTCTGTTTTGTCTGTGATGGTAGTTGGTCTTTGTCTTCCTGTCTTTAACTTGACAAGTTTTTCCATCTTATTTTCTTGCCCTGTCCTCTTGATGAAGGAAAGTGACAGAGCAGCTGGGTGTGCATCTGTCAGCCAGCCAAGGTCAACCCACCACAGGAGAACAACAGAAAAGATAGCAAAAATGGTTACAAAAGACAAATATGTCTTATATAATCCCTGCTCTTTGACACAGTGGAAGTCAGTACACATCAAAAAGTTCATTTGTTTTGGCAATTCGGTGTTGTAGGACAATCTATGTTCCAAAACTCCAATGTAGAAAAAAACAATGGTGAACTGTTCTAAGCTGGTTCTGTGGTAGAAGCATGGCCACAGGAGACTTTAAACTTACTAGAAGGCTCTGTTGTTTCTGAAATTATGGAAGTATAGCCAAAACAAAGACTCTTTCCCCAAAATATTTATTTGTAAAATTATATCAAAATACAGTTAGCTAATTTTCTCTGCAACATTTCTGTATTGATAGACTTCAAAGCTTGGTATTGTGTTCAGCCAATTGTAACCCTCTTTTTAAGTGCAGCAATGTTAGTTTTTGTTTGCTCAATGGTAAGTTTGCCTGGGCCAACTTTGTACTTGCCTGTAGGCCTTCATTCACCGTGTTTCATAGAGTCATAGAAACATAGAATCATAGAATGGTTTGGGTTGGAAGGGACCTTAAATATCACCTAGTTCCAACCCCCCTGCCATCAGCAGGGACACCTTCCACTAGACCACGTTGCTCAAATCCTCATCCAACTTCTCTGGGCAACCTGGGCCAGGGTCTCACCACCCTCACAGCCAAGAATTTCTTCCTCACATCTCATCTCCATCTCCCCTCTGCCAGTTTCAAGCCATCACCCCTTGTTCTGCCACTCCCTGCCCTTGGCCAAAGTCCTTCCCCAGCCTTCCTGGAGCCCCTTCAGGTACTGGGAGGCCACTAGAAGGTCTCCCTGGAGCCTTCTCTTCTCCAGGCTGAACACCCCAACTCTCTCAGCCTGTCCTCACAGCAGAGCTGCTCCAGCCCTGGCATCATCCTCATGGACTCCTCTGGACTGGCTCCAGTAGGTCTGTGTCCTTCTTTTGTCCTTCCTGTCCATTTCCTGCAGGAGGCCTCATTTTAAAGGTACCCAAAAGCTCCCATCCTTGAGGAAAGGCTCTTATTTTGCATTGTGTTCCCCACAGGCCCCTCTATGTGGTGTGATCTTGCCTGCTACTGGTAATGGGGCCATAGCAAGAAATATTTGACAGCAGAGGTTGTTTGTGTTCACCAAGGCTGTAATGACTACTCAGTCTCTTTTGTGGCATGGAGACAATGAATGATGTGGTTGTTTGATTTTATCAGAGTTGGCTGATTGCCTGGAGTCTCAATTTCTTGACATTTTCATCTTTTCTGAGTAATGAATGGAAGATGGATGTTTTCCTAGGGAGACTTTTCCATGGCAGCCACAACTGTAGCCCTCAGAGGGACATAACTGGCCTTCACAGCTGTCACCCAATGAGTAGAGATGGTCTTCATTTAACCCTCTACACATTAGGAAGTCATCTTTACTCTGAAAAGCTTTAAACATTCTAATTTAGAGTAAGTATAGGCATATTTAACCAGAACTGATTTCTATGTATTATTTGTGTTGATAAGCTACAGAATGAGGGCCAGGGGCCAGCTGGTTTTAATCAGCATAGAGCATAGCCTTACTGGAGCTTCCATGGCCCAGACAGGGAACTGGCTGTAGTGTGAGGAAATAAATAAAGCATTAGCAAGGGTAAAGCTATGCCAAATTAAAGTGTATTTGTATTGCCTTTTACACTGCCAACTGTCCAGTCTGTCTGTTAGTGTTGAGCAGAAAAGTCAACAGTTCTAAATACTTGGCCTCAGTGTTTATTTTATTTGTGTTCTCTTTACAGAGAGAGGAACAAGCATCTCAAAGATGAACGTGACATCTTTCTACAGGTAAACAACTATTATTTTCAAACTCAGTGTTGGGCAAACACATATCAGAACAGCCCCAAAAGGAGATCAGAAGGCTGTGCAGGAGACAGACTCCTGTGCTACTTAAATCTTGCCCCATTCTTAATTTATATTGTATATAAATATATAAATTGTGTATAATTTATATATCAATGTATACAATTTTATAATTTTTCTCCCTTGAAAATAAGATTTTAAAATTTGCTAAACCATTTCAAGAGCTACATTTTTAGAATTACAAAGTTGGTGCTATTTTGAGGGAGATGAATGTATTTTATAAGAAGCTAAGGATGCAATAATGAGAGGACAAAATAACCTAAAAATTGAACAATTACATTGTGTTAATCTGTTCGGTCAAGAGTAGCTAATATCCTGAAGCAACAGTACAATATCTGAGTACCTGATTCAGTACCTAAATACCTATTGGTACTGGGTAAGAGCAGATCACATTAACCTTTTGTCCAGCAGCAGAGAATGGTCCCCATAGGAGTTCCAGAAGTAACCTGGCTTAAAAAGAACAAGGCCACTTTACGGTTGTATACTTATTCCTACAAGAAGCTGCTAGTGTAAATTTTATATATATATATATACACTTATTTTCATCACATAATGCTATTTTATTGTGGTCCATTTAGTTTACAAACAAGCTGAATTCTTGCAGGATTTGGAGTTTCCATGTTCTGTTTATCAGTCGGGATTTTGAAACATTTCTACCTCTAGGATTTTTTCGACAATTTTTTCTTTCATATTCATTGCATTATTTAAATGTTAGGAAGGAAGGCAGTTAACCATCATGAACAACAGCAGTAAATTAGTAAAAAGTATTCTGTATTTCTGTAGAAATGCAAAAGAAGTGTTCCAAAAGCCAGCTGGAAGCAAAGATCAGGGTCTGTCATTGGGAAATACATAGAGGGCAAGATGCTGCCTAACAGGTAAGAACTTTTTTTCATGTGTTCCCTGTTTGAGTACTAATACTTGATGTTCCCTGTTTGAGTATGATGAAGCTTATAGAAAGCAGATGTGGACTGTTTTCTTTCTGATACCTTTAGACTTTTCAAAGCATGTATTTCTCAAGTGCCTGTCACTGTAAGATTACTGTGCTCTTTAAGAAATTTGGAAATTAAGAGGCAAGTGGTCGCATAAAACAAGTGTACTGTCTGCAAAGGCAAGAGACTTCCCCATTGTGGATGAGTAGATGCTGGGGGGCACAAAGGCTTGTTCATTACCCTATGCTGATGTGGCACAATGACCTTGGTAACCCCAAAAAGAGTGTACCTCCTCCCCTCTCATTGTAGAGGACAGCAGTCCTGTTGTAAAGTATGGGATATGGAACTAGTAAAACATGAAGACTTTAACTCACAACTGTGTGGTTGTATACTTGACATCAACAGGAGCAAGCTGGTGATCTCAGTGAAACACTAGAATGTTTCCTTTGAGACTCCTCCTTCCAGAGAAGGCAGAAAGAAGACTAGCATTTCACTCTGAAATAGCAGCTAAGGCAGACACAGAGCCATGAAGTGTAAGAAGGGAAATTTCAGAGACACAGTTTAGTGAGTTCAGTGATGAGAAGTGGAGCATAATTGGCAAAAGCAATTATGGCACAAAAATCATTGAAAAATTTTGGTGGGAAGGACCTCTGATGTCTCTAGTCCTATCTCCAGCTCAAACAGTGATAACTCCAAAAGTAGATAAGGTTGCTCAGGACCTTGTTCAGTTGAGTGTTTGAACATCTGGATGGAGGTCCCACAGCCTCTTTGGGCACCTGTTCCCTTGCTGCAGCAGTCTCATGAAGAAATTTTGTTCCCTGTATCAAGTTGGCATTGCTCTTGTTGCAACTTGCATCTGTGGTCGTTGTGCACACCTGAGAAGATTCTGGATCTATTTTATCTATGCTCTCCCTTCTGTTGAATCCCCACTTACCCTTTTTTTTTCATCCATATTAAACAAACCCATCTCCTTCCCACTTGCTAAAGAGAATTAGATTGCACATAGAAAGGGTCTGGGTTGTGGGGTTGTTTTATTCTTCCAGAATACAGGGAGGAGAAGAATAGGAAATCACAGTAGAGAAATTTACTTTAGCTTTTCCATGAGGTTAGAAATGAGGCTAATTTTATATTTTGTATTCTGGTTCAGGTTTTCTCCATAAGTTATTAGCGTTCCTCGTGGTGCTTATAATTATCAGGCATGCTATATAAATAAATACACATTGTATGATGAGCTGACTTTTCTGACTGAATCTACTATTCCTGCTGTCAGTAGTTAAAAGCACGGGAGATTAAATTCAGTTACACTGGAGTAAAACAATGGGAATCCAGGTACAATATATTTTTGTGATGTACTTAATTTCTTCTCTGTCTAGCCAGTCATTTGAAGAAGATGATGTTTTCAATAACTCAAAGAGAAGGAATTCTACTGGAGTGAATGGAATTCTCTCTGTAGAGCCTGATGCTGGAGCCACTGGAGGAATATCTAAAGCATCACACCTCCAAAGAATAATATCAATTGAAGAAGATCATCTACCCCAGCTTCTTGACAGGCTAGTTGATAAGCAGCTGAACAGATGGACTGGAGAAGATGAGAATACTTCTGAGATGGAAATGGATAAGAAAACCACAGAACAATCAGTGGAACACTCACCATCATCTTCTAGACAGCAGCCTGTAGGGGAGGAAACACTGTCAAACGTAAGGAGGCGAAGGGAACCTCACCATGAATACTGTGTGTTCTGGGGCCTACAGTTTAAGAAGGATATGAAGGTCCTTGAATGCATCCAGACAAAGGCAACAAAGATGGTGGAAGGGCTGGAATGAGTGTCCTTGAGGAGCAGCTGAGGACTCTGGGTTTGTCTAGTTTGGAGCGAAGGAGGCTGAGAGGCGACCCTGTGGCTCTCTACAGCTTCCTGGGGAGGGGACATGGAGAGGGAGGTGCTGGTCTCTTCTCCCTGGGATCCACTGACAGGATGTGTGGGAATGGTTCAAAGCTGCACCAGGGGAGGTTCAGACTTGAAGTTAGGAAACATTTCTTTACCAAGAGTAAGAGGGTGATGAAACACTGGAACAGGCTTCCTGGAGAGGTGGTTGATGCCCCAAGCCTGTCAGTGTTTAAGAGGCATTTGGACAATGCCCTTAACAACAGGCTTTAACTTCTGGTGAGCTCTGAAGTGGTCAGGCAGTGGGACTAGATGATCGTTGTAGGTCCCTTCCAACTGGAACCATTCTATTCTATTCTGTTGTAAAGGAACTTTGAGATCACAAAAGGGTGTTGAAGGATAATGTGTTATTCATAGAATCTAAAATTATTTCGTTTTCTGTTTTTAAGATAAAGCATGACAAATTAAGCCATTGCACAAAGAGGGAGATGGAGATATACTATGGATAAATGTTGAAGGTGCAAAGAAGGGAAACTCAACCTAAAGGAGTGGCAACTGCTGACAATGCACACATAGACTTATACCTGAAGGATAGTTTAGGAAATGTGAAGTTAAGCCTTGTGATAGATGACACAAGAAGTTCCACTGCCAGTTTACAATTCTTTAAAAAAGAAGCAACTCTTTTTTTGAAAAGCTGGGGAGTTCTTTTGCCAAAAAGTGACATTTCTCATATGCTGACACTTTTGAGTCAGCTTTAGTAGCTGTTACTCTATCTGGGAAATAATAAGAGCAAATATCTTTAGTTTTTAATTATTTTTTTAAAATACTTTTAATTAGTAAATAGAAATACAGATTTTTTTATTTTCAGCTATAGCTTGTATAGGCATGCTAACAATGAATTCACCACGCAGTAATAATCCTTAAAGCAACGTGCTGGCAGGTACATTTCTTTGGAGTCTAAAGTCCTTGTTGCACTGCTATTGCTTCAGAGCTAGCTGTGCTTGTTTTCTAATTTTAGTATCGTTGTTAAGTATTACTCATTTTTAGGTTTTTGAAACACCTATTAAAAAGACTAAAGTAAAGGAAAAAAAAAGGTATGCTTGGTTGTAATTATATAGTTCCTTTAAAAGAAGCAAGCATATCTTAAAAATTATGATGGAATTGTGCCGTGGTTGCATAACAACTTCTAAGTGGTACTTTAATAACGAGTCTAGGGCACAGAACAGAGCTTCATTCTTTGAATTTTTTTAATACATTTGCTTGCTATATGACTCTTCCTGTATCACATTTTCTAACTGAGGCATCATTGGACTTTAGGGCAGCAAAAGCCAGGTGGGTCTTCAGGTCAGGCTAGGACAAACCTGTCCTGCCTGCTCTGTTTTGGAAAGTACATCCTCTCAGCTGGGTAGGGACAGGGCATTCCCTCAGATCTTGTTTCTTGTATATATATATATAGAGAGAGAGAGAGAGATATGGATATATATAATTTTTATTTTATTTTATTTTATTTTTCTCCAAGGCAATTGAGTGCAAGCAGGGAGGGGAGAGAAGAAATCATAAGATGTCGCCTACCTGATTGTTGAAAACATTTGGTTGTAGTTTCTAAAGGAACATTGTGAGGGCAAACAAGAAGTTAATTTCCAAAGGTCACTTAAGAACTGGGAATTCAGGTTTTTTTCTTCTATGACATGTCAGTGCTTTAGCCCAGCCCAGCCCTTTGCTTGAGTTGTTTTTTTGCTTGTTTTTTTAAAATTTAGTTTAAAAAACCCACAGCAGAATATTCTTTTCTGATAAACTCTGTCCATGTAGCACTGAAATACGTGCATAGTCCTGCATGGTCCTCTTGAGCTGCTGACTAGACTTGCCAACAACTACTCAATTGATGGCATTCCATTGCTTGGGGCACTCTCTGGGCTTTGTAAGTGTCTGGCCACTGCCACTTTGTCCCCTTCCATGCACCAGCTGTAGTCTGATGAATTTCTCACACAACTTTGCATTTCTTAGTTGATGGTTCTTGCGCTCACCACTTTTTGACTATGAGATTTAGACATCAGAAATGATTGTGTTTCATTTGGTGCTTGCACACTGGTTTCCTCTCCTGACAGCATGCCTGGGCTAGGAGGAGTGATACTCAATTAGTAAGTGTTTTCAGGGCATCTCTGATTATAATCCTCAACTGGAGCTGAAGAAAACTTCAGAAAAAGATCGCTCCCTGCTTATCATGAGTTATGAGGTGTGAGTCTCAGGGCCATATGTCAACTAGACTGTCTCCTGCCACTAGTCTTTCCCTCCCCTCATGTCTTCCTGCTCAAAGGATCTGCAGTATAAAGGAGTGTAGGATCAAGAAGTACTTGTGCAAAGGAGGCAGAATGATTTCATGCAGTTGTTAAGCTCACTCAAATATGAAGTCTTGTCATTTGCTGTTGTGCACTAGGAAGATGAAGGATCTGAGACAACAGTTTTTTCAGTTCATCCCTATTTGCGTTCCTGTAGTCTTCCTGGCTCTGTATTACTGCATTCCATGATCTCATTGCTTACTATATGGAACTCAGACTCCTAGCTGCTGGCTTTAAGCCTTCCTATTCACCATACATTCCCAGTCATTTAGCTGCTAATCCTTTATGAGCTACTGTATCTTATAGGTGAGTATCACAGAATCCCAGCATGGTGGGGTTGGAAGGGACCTCAGGAGATCATCCAGTCCAACCCCCCTGCCAAAGCAGGTTCCCTACACCAGGTTGCACAGGAAAGTGTCCAGGTGGGTTTGAACATCTCCAGAGATGGAGACTCCACACCCTCTCTGGGCAGCCTGTCCCAGGGCTCTGTCATCCTCACAGTAAAAAAGTTTTCCTTAAGTTTGTCTGGAACTTCTGGTGTTTCTGCCCATTGCCCCTTGTCCTGTCACTGGGCACCACTGAAAAGAGCCCGGCCCCATCCATTTGGCCCCTGCACTTCAGATATTTACAGACATTGATCAGATCCCCTCTCAGGCTGCTCTTCTCCAGGCTGAACAGTCCCAGCTCTCTCAGCCTTTCCTCACACGGGAGATGCTCCAGGCCCCTCATCATCTTTGTGGCCTCCGCTGGACTCTCTCCAGAAGATCCCTGTCCCTCTTGAACTGAGGAGCCCAGAACTGGACACAGCACTCCAGATGTGGCCTCACCAGGGCAGAGCAGAGGGGGAGGAGAACCTCCCTCGACCTGCTGGCCACGCTCTGTTTAATGCCCCCCAGGATAATGTTTGCCTTTTTGAGCACAGGGCACACTGCTGGCTCATGGCCAACCTGCTCTCCACCAGCACACCCAGGTCCTCTCCAGCAGGTCAGCCCCCAACCTGTACTGGTGCCTGGGGTTATTCCTCCCCAGGTGAAGGACTCTGCACTTGCTCGTGTTGAACCTCACCAGGTTCCTTTCCGCCCAAATCTCCAGTGTGTCCAGGTCTTGCTGGATGGCAGCACAGCCTTCTGGTGTGTCAGCCACTCCTCTGAGCTTTGTATCATCAGCAAACTTGCTGAGGTTGGACTCTATCCCTACATCGGGGTCATTGATGAAGATGTTAAACAAGACCCGACCCAGCACTGATCTGTGGGGAAGAACCAATGTAATTTTTTTTTTCCTTTTAGAAATGAACAAATCCATTTCCATTTTATAGAAACTGACTTCTGAAAGTGTCTTAGGAATTTACAGCAGTACATGAGGCCAGCAACTGCTCTCCTAACAGGGGGTTAACAGTCAGGTAGAATATTTTTCTGAGTGTCTGTGAAGGTGAAGCTGCAGTTGGCATAAGCAGAAATGGGATTGGGAAAACACCTGAAGGAACCATAATGGAAATTAAAGCAAGATTTTTCTGCCCAAAACCTCCACCTGAGATGCAGTTCCTTTCCCCTCTGCTCTTTCAATATGGACTATGAACCACTATGTTTGACTGCCATCTTCCACATTTGTGTTAAATTGCCCAAAAGCCAAGTATGTTACTTGACCTGGCTACTGTTCATATTAAGGCCACTCAAAATGACACGTCTAGAGAAGAACTTTTCAGTCTGCATTGTAGACTACAGTAAATGTACATCCCACTGATATTCCATTTTCCCATCAGCACTTTGTGGAAGCTGACTATAAAGCCGCTCATCACTTAGTATAGTGTGTTCAGATGCAGTTTTAGAATCAAGTTTGATTTCCTGTGAGGGTGTCAGAACGCTGGAATAAGCTGCCCAGAGAGTTTGTGGAGTCTCCATCTCTGGAGATGTTCAAAACCTTCCTTGACGCTTTCCTGTGCAACCTGGTGTAGGGAACCTGCTTTGGCAGGGGGGTTGGACTGGATGATCTGCTGAGGTCCCTTCCAACCCCACCATTCTGGGATTCTGTGGTTATTAAGGTTATTTTAATGTGTGGACTTGATACATCTCAATGAAAAATGACAGCCTTTTATACTGGGAGTTGAGCTGAAGGCCTCTGGTATCTCTGAGTCTTAGTGCTACTGAAGTGTGTGTGACCACCAGGGACAAGATATTTCAGGTAGTCCATGCATTTAGTTATTGTTCTCAGAAGCACTGTGAAAATAGTGCCAAGCTGATGATTGTATGTTAACTTGTTTTATTTCCCAGAGCATGCAGACTAATAAGCTGGGAATGTTTTTCAGCAGAGCTGAAAATATGCTTTATATGGATGTATGTGTATTTCTAGCAGCCTACAGTTGCAGTGGAGTTTGGAATTTTCATAGAAGTGAACAATGAGATAAAAAAATCTCAATATAGTTGTAATTACCCCAGCTCATGAGAGATGTATGTATTTTTGTCCCCAAAGTTTACAGCAGTGAATTACTTTTTTTCTTACCAAGGAAGACAAAAAATCAAGGTTTTATTTATTCTTTCCCCATCAAGTGCAGTTCTGTATTGCTTCTGCTTCTTTCTGTAAGGCTTCAGGATATTTGTAGAAAACATTTGCAAGGCCAGACTTTTCCAAGGGCTGTCAGGCAGTGAGTTCAGTTCTGATGTCTTGAAGTCGGCAGTCTCAGGGATTCTGTACCTCAAATGCCTGGCAGAGGCCTTTCCCTCCCCCCCCTTCTCTTCTCTCCTCTCCCTCCTCACTTGCTCCTCTTCTGCAGCATTAAGAACAAATTTGCTATTTTCCTCCTCCTCTCACAGCTTTGCAAAAAATAGCAGAAGAGGTCAGCTAGGACACCCCTGCAAACCAGCTGCTGCTGCAGTGTTCTTCCCAAAGCAACTCCTGAGCTACGTACAGAGGTGTTGGGAATAATGACCTACTTGACAGAGGATATAAATATTTTCTCCAGTACACACTTAGCTTAGCATGCAGTAAACAGGATGTGGATAGGCAGGACAGATTGTTCTTCCTTCTGATTAAAAAACTAAATGACAGAAACATCACTGAATGTTTACAGCCTGACTAACTGGGTCTAATTCTCTCTCAGTTTGTCTCTTTCCAACGTGCTTCTGCCTGTAATGTTGAGCATATGTGGAAGAGCAGTAATTCACTCTTTTCCTAGATTGGATCTGAGGAAAAACTTCTTCTCCAAAGTGGTAGCAAAGCACTGGAACAGGCTGCCCAGGGAGGTGATGGAGTTACCTTCCCTGGTGGGATTTAACGGGTAGACAAGGTGCTGAGGGACATGGTTTAGAGGTGGAATTGGCAGTGTTTGGTTTATGGTTGGACTCAATCATCTTAAAGGTCTTTTCCAAGCAATTCTGTGCTTCTGTAATTCCATGGCTCCACAGTACTGGCTGTTGTGTTAAAAGGCAGATAGATTTGGCAGAAAATAAACCCCCTAACGTTACAGCTTATCCTCAGATACCAGAGGGGCTGGGGGCAGCTGGGCTGAGATTGAGTGATGCCAAGTTCAGCACTATCAGTCCGGTCACATTCAATATATTGAACTCCCACAGCTCCAGATGCACTGACAGCACATCACAACAGTCCAGCCATGTCTGTATGAACCAGCATGGCCACTCAGTCACGTTCTCTGAGAGCTTGCACAGCTGGATTCATTAATAGTACAATGCACCTCCAGTCTAGTCATGTGTAAATGAACTTACACAGCCATGCTTGGTCGTGTTCAGTGAGGACTATCATGCCTGGATTAATGAATGGGGCAGTTTATTGAGGCAAGAGAGTACAGGTTCTGTTGGATTGCTGGTGATAAATGCACTCTCTGTAAAGATGAGTGCAGGTACTGAAGAACATATATCTACAAACACGTTAAGAAAAAGAAAAACCAACTCTGTAGAGAATTTCTAAGTTTCCCTGGGAAGGTTCAAGTCTAACCAATAGGCATCCCCTGTTGAGGGGGAAGAGAGGCTCAGCCCTTCAGCTGGTCCCAGAAGTCGGTGATGGTTCATGATGGGATCCTCCCAACTTGTCTGCGATGGGATCTTTCCTAACTTCTCCCCCTCTCTTAGGCCATTTTAATGCTATTTTCTTACTTTCAGGTGGAACTTGAGCCACTCTAGTCATACACACCTTTATTATAACTGGTGTCAAATTTATTTGTTTTGCTTTTAAAGGTCCAGACCAGAGGAAATTTAGAGCGTATGCTCGGTGAGGGGTTAGAGGCAGGTGGCTTTTGGGCTGGAGGCATAGTTTAGCATTATAATGACATTATGATGAGCCAAGTTCCACTGAGGACACAGTTTTGGCAAAATGATGGGAAACTGATGGCTCAGGGTGGCAGCCATGTGGCTCATGAGTTCCACAGCACCATCAAGTTCCCCTCTGCTCTGCCCAGAGCCTGGCCCTGGGGTCTCCACTCGACCCTCCCTGTTGTTTCTCCTGCAGTCAGTGACTCTGAGATCACAGGCTGTACCCAGGGAACCACCATGGAATGGATTTCTCGCACACCAACCGCGCTCCACCCTGAAAGTTTCCTTCAAGCTGCACCTTCTCTTGAGATGATAGATTTCTAATTCACCTCCAGTAATAATTTCACAGTGGCAGAGAGAATTTAGTGATAGATGGCATAAGCCAAAGAATCCTGACTTTGCTTCTCTTATCTGGGTGAAGATGGTGTTTCCTCTGTGTCATTGGTATAGGATGGAAGTACTGAGCAAAGCTGTGTGAAACTTTATGGGTTTTGATTTACAGGGATCAACATAAACTGTTTTCTTTTGGCAATTTCATGCATTTTTAATGCAGTCTCATGTCAAGGTCCATATTCAGTGTAATTCCAGAGCTCAGCCCAAATCATACACATTAAATGACCTAGAATCAGACATCTGGAAAGCTGAGTAATTTTAAGAAACAGAATATTGCTTTATGAGTAGTGGAAAACATGATAGGATGAAATATCTTCTTTTTCCCATCTCAGTTAGCTTCAAGACAAGACAAATTGGAGAGGCGAGAGGATTTCTAGAACAGTTGGAGACTAATGTTTGCTCTTAATTGAAGGAGGAGAGAATAAACTCTGTCCCAGACTGCTTATTCAAGATTATTTTTGTGGGCAATTCGAGTGTTGGAAAAACTTCATTCTTAAGGCGATTTTGTGAAGATCGTTTTTTCCCAGGCACAGCTGCTACTGTAGGTAAGTTTAAGAAACATTCTTACTATTATTATTGTTCCAACAGTACTTTTAGCAGCTTCTACTGAGATCAGACCCTATGTTATAAAAAAGAAATATACAGATGTTGCAAAAGCCATTATCCCAAAGGGAGTAGGACGTGCTAAGTGAGTTCTCCTAAACTAGGAAGAAGATAATTGATGGAAAGTTTTCAGTAGATTTCATACTGAAATCCTGGGAGCACTGAAATAAATCTGAAAAATTCTATTGATTTCAGTGAATCTTGAATTTCCTTGTAGATCTCACTGTTCTGAAATGGATATCCTTGTCCTCTGGACTGGACTGTACTAACCATCCCACCTCCATATCCCATCTCCATCCCTCTAAGTAGTCTGATTTTGTTTTAGAGAGAAAGTAGACTATCTGAATTATGTTTGATGATTTAGCATTATACTAAGCACAAAAGAAATGTGTTGGATCAGTGTTTTCAAAGCCAAACATTTCAAGGCCTATGTTGTACTTATATTGCCTGAAGTGCTAAACCAAAGTTTCAGAAATCAGACATATAATCAAGGTACAAAACCTTTAAATATGGTTTATTGCAATGCAGCTGAATTACTATAAATGAACAGATTCATTACACTTGGTCTGCATTTAGGCCTTACTTATTCTGCATATATGAAATCAAACTTGTTCACTTTAAAAGGTACTTAAATTAATGGATTTCTCTTGCATTTATGACAACCAAGGAACATTTAGGTGAGCAGTTGTTGTAGGTCCCTTGTCTTATGGGGTAGATAGAGACATCTGAGTTTAAATTTGTACTGGTATGTTATGCTGAGTGTCTAAGTTCACATTAGAGTCAAGGAACATATAAGATCTTAGCATAAGGGAATAGGGATTTAAATTAATTTTGGCAATATAATTATTTCACATGGCCTTCAGCTGCTGCTTTGGAAGAGAGCAGGTCTCCTGGGTGTCCTGCCAGATTGAAACACATTTTAATACTGAATGGCATCTCAGATAGCACTAAGTGCCTGTGAGCAGACAGCTGCATTCTACCCCGCCATCCTCTCCAAATGAATGCAGTTAGAGGAGCCTAGGCACCAATTAATCCTTGATGTCTACTTCAAGATGAGCCTAGTAATTTCCTAGACTCCTAGTTCTTCATTGACTAGCTCTTCATTAACTGTAATGGGATCCTATATGCAATTGTCTGCGTTTAAGATGGTGCTATGTCCTATCCATGTTGTCTTGTAAATGAATCATAGAATCGTTTGGTTGGAAAAGACCTTTAAGATCATTAAGTCCAACCATACCTGTCTCCATACCATACCATACTGTACCATATCTCTGAGCACCTGGTCTACCCATCTTTTAAATACCTCTAGGGATGGGGATTCCACCACTTCTCAGGCCTGTTCCAGTGCCTGAGAACCCTTTCAGTGAAAAATTTTTTCCTCATATCCTATCTGAACCTCCTGTGGCACGACTTGGGGCCATTTTCGCTTGTTCTATCACTAGTTACTTGGGAGAAGATATACACACCCAGAACAAGAAGGTCTCCCCTCAGCCTCCTCTTCTCCTGGCTAAACAACCCCAGTTCCCTCAGCCACTCCCCATAAGACTTGTTCTCCAGCATCTTCATCAGCTTAATTGCCCTCCTTTGGACACGCTCCAGTGCCTCCATGTCCTTCTTGGAGTGAGGGGCCAAAAACTGAACCCAGGATTCAAGGTGCAGCCTCAACAAAGCTGAGTACAGGGGAAGGATGACTTCCCTGGTCCTGCTGGCCATGCTGTTTCTGATACAAGCCAGGATGCTGTTGGTCTTCTTGGCCACCTGTGCACTCTACTGGCTCATATTCAGCCAGCTGTTGACCAACACCCCCAGGTCCTTTTCCTCCAGGCAGCTTTCGAGCCACTCCTCCCCAAGCCTGTAGCATTACATGGCATTGTTGTGACCCAAGCGCAGGACCTGGTACTTGGCCTCACTGAACCTCATACAGCTGGTTGCAGCCCATTGATCCAACCTGTCCAGATCCCTCTGTAAAACCTTCCTACCCTCAAACAAATCAACACTTCCACTTAGAAGGGGAAGTGTGTCAACCTTCTTGAGAAGGTTGATACACTTCTCTAGGCTCTGAGGTCTTACACAGTGTGTGCAATTGCCTGGAGCTTTCAGAGGAAAAGCCCAGGAATGTGTTTACCTTTTTGTCTTTTGGCTGGTCATTGAGTGTTCTTGCAAAAGCAATGCAAGAACGTATTTGTCATAGCTTCGATTTGGTCATCACATCAGTTTCACAGGTGTGGACTGTGGCTGGCAAGATACAGACAGCTGAAAAGTCAAGTGAACACCTGAAGAGTGTTCCCATTGAATTTCTACAGAATAGGTCAAATATCTTTTTTTGACATACAAGCAATGAATATATCCTCCATCCTGATTTCTTAATTGCCCATTGAAGGAACATGGGTTTGGATGCTTCTTGATTAATGCCTGTGGTAAAGATCCCATTGATGTGGAAAATGGCCCCAAATAAATTGTTGATGACTTACTGAGGTCCCTTCCAACCTGAATTATTCTGTGATTCTATGATACAGTACAGTGTGATACAAGAAAATGCAGGTTGTCATTAGGAGGAGGCAGTGACTGATTAAGACTCTAATTATTGTTATAAATATCTGGAAGATACTTATATCAACACACGTTAGGGGAATTGGAAGAGGATTAATTTAAAATATAGATAAATAAATTTTTGTCTCACTTTCATTTAGTGACATAAAAATTAGGGGACTGACCTAACTGCAGTCAGCTCATCTCCTTCTATATTCTGAAGAGGGGAGGAGGTTCTCCACGTATTCAGTCCGTATATCTTCAGCATTTATCTTAGGTTCCAGTGTCCCCTTAGTGTGATGCCTTGTGTTTTTCCACTAACTGCAGAAGGTGCCTATGTGACTAGTTCAGACTAAACACTGCAATTTAAACAACTGAAGTTATATGGCATGAATTCCATGCTTGGATTGCTGTAGATTGTCAAATGCAGGTACCCTGATTGGTAAAGTTGCTTATCTTACAGCGTTTACAAGATCCAACTACTCTGTTAACAATCAGCATTTTATTACTGAAGAACTTCCAGCAAATAAAAGCTCTTGTTGTTCTGTGATAGACATTTTTTAATGTAGTATCTATCTTGTTGCCTTTCTGGAATTATTGCTATTTGCTGGAACAGGTTTTCAAAGGTCAAACTGAGCATATAAAGAGACAACCTACCTTGTATTTCTGTTATAGGTGTGGATTACAATGTGAAAACCATCACAGTAGATAATACTCAGGTAGCCCTGCAACTCTGGGACACTGCTGGCCAGGAACGGTGAGAAACATTCTTTTGTGGTTTAACCTGGTAGTCAGCTAAGCACCACACAGCTGCTCGCTCACTCCCCTATCCAGTGGGGTGGGAGAGGGAGTCAGGAGGGTGAAAGTGATAAAACTCATTGGTTGAAATAAAGATTGTTTAATATTTAGCAAAACCCAAAACCACTACCCACAACCCCCTCCCCCCAAAAAAAAAAAATCAGTAAAGAGGAAAAGAAAAAACCAAACAAATAAGTAATGCAAAAAACCCAGTTGCTCACCACTGACTGATTCATGCCCAGCGAGTCCTTGAGCAATTGCAGGCTCAGCCAACCTCCCTTCCCATGGTTTTATTGCTGAGAACAATGTCATATGGGATGGGAATATCCACTTGGTGAAATGGGGATGGCTGTCCCAGCTGTGTCCCCTCCCAACTCCTTGTGCACCCCAGTCTGCTGACTGGCAGGACAGTCTGAGAAGCAAGAAAAGGTCTTGATGCTGTGGAAACACTGTTGAGCAGTAACCAAAATGATGTGTTACCATCACTCTTTTCATCACAAATCCAAAACATATCTCTATACAAACTGTTATGATGAAATTTAACTCTTTCCCAATATACATTCTAAGGTTTTGCTTATTTGAATCATTTATCTGAAGATTAGTAAGCATGGACCTAATCCTGCTTCTCAGGAGAGGAACAAATATAGGAGTATTTCTAACAGAGCCAGTGAATTCAGTTTAGACCCTTCCCTAGCAGCAATAACATGCTGATTTGGTGCTAAGTGTCCATTGAAAAAAAAAAAGCAATTCTTATTAAAGCTCTTTAAAGTTTATTGCTACACAATTTCTTTAGGAGGAAGTCTGATTTTAAAATGTACCTAAAATTATTTCTATAGCAGAAAATGCCTTAATAGTTAAAAATAGTTTTTTTCACCAAAACAATCCCACAGTAGCTTAAGATCTCCCAAGTTTTTCTAAGTTTTCAGTGGTAATTTCCTTCCCTATCTCCTCCTCTATTGTGTAGTTTTCTATTACTAAAAGCAAGATAATGATGACCAATGTTTGATCAACTTGAGGCCATTTCCTCTTGTTCTATCACTTGTTACCTGGGAGAAGAGACCGAACCCACCTCTCTACACCCTCCTTTTCGGTAGTTGTAGAGAGCGACTACCTGAGAGGAGGGTGTAGCGAGGTGGGGATCGGTCTCTTCTCCCAGGTAACAAGGGGTAGAACGAGAGGAAATGGCCTCAAATTGCGTCAGAGGAGGTTTAGATTGGATCTGAGGAAAAACTCCTTCACTGAAAGGTCAGTCAAGCATTGGAACAGGCTGCCCAGGGAGGTGGTGGAGTCACCTTCCCTGGTGGGATTTAACAGATGGGCAGACGAGGGGCTTAGGGACATGAGTTAGAGTTGGAATTGGTAGTGTTGGGTTTATGGACTCTGATCTTA
The DNA here is from genome assembly GCA_907165065.1 of Caprimulgus europaeus. Next base: position 3,668,089 of record OU015528.1, on the reverse strand, counting down.
AAGGTCTTTTCCATCCACTATGATTCTGGGATATTTTTTTTCTACAGGAAGCTTGGCAAAAAAGGCCCAAACAGAAATGTAGCTATCTTTAGGCAGAACGCTTTGTGAGAGGGAAATCTCTGCTCCAAGCTTAAAATGACAGAGAATGGGAGAAGGTGAGATGTATGCAGCTGATTAGCCAGACTAACACAGAATCAATTAAAGAGCTTTTCCAAACCCTTTCTTTCAAAAAATATTTTTTGCAAAGAATTTATTTGCTGTTGCAGTAATTTGTGGTACTAGTGTCCTCCGTGAATCTTCAGATGGGTGTGAAAAGGAGGTGATTCAAGAATGAGATTGTTTACTACAATTCATAAGAAGCCTCACCTTTTAAAAGGATCTGCAGTGAGGCCCAGTATTACAGCTTCTCTCTTGTCTAGTTTATGGAATTTTAGACTGCATATGAAGACCAAATTAACAGGGGTTTAAGCCTTACTAAGACTAGATGATTAGAGGAAACTCTGTGGCAACATCTTCTTTTGGCAGGGGACAGGGGTGGGCAGGGATTGCTATAAAATTGTACTTATATTGCCAGATTGCTGCTTCTGATGAAGAGAGCTAAACTCAAGTTCTTCCTTGTAGGTACCGAAGTATTACCAAGCAGTTTTTCAGAAAAGCTGATGGTGTCATTGTGATGTATGACATAACAGCAAAAGAGACATTCACAGCTGTTAAGCAGTGGCTGATCAGCATCGAGGTAACATGACAGAATTTTAAATCTAAACTCAAGTGTCATTATTCTCTACCTTTTTCTAGACAGGGAGTATTAGGAAGACACAGCAGAATGTTTCTTGTGTTGTCACAGTTACATTTTTTGTTAGTGATTTTGGTCTGCACAGTTTCCAGTAAAGCTATTTTTAGAATCTCTGTATCTATGAAAATAATCAGAGTTCCATGGTTTTAAGGACTTAAAATGAGTGGTGAGCAAAGCCCAGCATGCAGTCTCGGTTTCTTATAAAAGTTACCAGTTTGATGACTCCCATTGGATCACCGCTAGCACAGGGAGCTGCTTTGCATCTTGTGAGGAGTGGCTGAGGGAACTGGGGTTGCTGAGCCTGGAGAAAAAGATGCTGAGGGGACACCTTCTGGCTCTCTCCAGCTCCCTGAAAAGATGGTGTAGAGAGGTGGGGGTGGGTCTCTTCTCCCAAGTAGCAAGTGACAGGATGAGAGGAAATGGCCTCAAGTTGCACCAAGGGAGGTTCAGATTGGATATCAGGAAAATTTTCTTCAATTAAAGGGTTATCAGACACTGGAATGGGCTGCCCAGGGCAGTGGTGGACTCCCCATCCCTGGAGGTATTTAAAAGATCGGTAGATGAGGTGCTCAGAGATCTGGTTTAGTAGTGGACAGGTACGGTTGGACTCGATGATCTGAAAGGTCTTTTTCAACCAAATGATTCTATGATTCTGTGATGATGCTCTGATGATCACTGATCATCACTAGCAGTTTGGCAACCAAGTGTATAGCTCATGGGAAGTTGACTGTGTTGTGAAAATGAACTTAAAGGTATTTTATCTGCAGCAGTGGCCAGGTCTGTTTTCCTGGGGATCATCCTTTCAACCATATGAAAACAAAATCATAGCCCATGCCAATGAGTTAATTCAAAATTCTGTTTTTTCTCTTGGTATATCTCTGTATCTCTTAGACAACATACTGAGAGTGCAAGCAGCTGAAGTTTACTTGTGGTCAAAAGAAAAAATAGAAATAAAACTGAGGCTGATGTTGTAAAGTACTGAGTCGCTAGAGAGAGCAAAGTATGGCTTCCTGTTTGCTCACTATTGCAGTGTATTGCTACTGAAAAAATAGGAGACAAATTGGTATGTGAAGTTCATTTAGTCTGATTTTGTTGGGCATGTGTTCTAGTAAAATACACTTTTTTCCATAGTGGACAATAGTTGGCTTTGGGAGTAGAAATTAAGACTTATTCATTCAAATATTTCCAAACAAGTATAGTTATTCCTCATCTTAGTAGCTCTACTGAAGTAATAGTAGCGTGAATTTTGTAAGTACAAACACTTATTAAATATATGTTCTTAATAAATCAGTGATTGTTATCATTCAGTATGGTAAAAGCTAGAGAAGAATTCCAGGTTTTGATCCATAAAAATCAAATACAGTGGTAAAAATATTTTTCCAAGCTGTAATAGCTCACTCATCTTTACTGACTCATTTTGTTTGCTAGAAACTGTTGCTAAGTATGGCTGGGTCCATCTACTGCTGCAGTATTCAGCCCGCTTAAGGCATGTACTCATGGTGATAATTCTAACCATTTTCAGAATGAATATTGATTCGTGCCTGTTCTGTGTCTCTCTCCACTACCTTATGTAATTTATTTGGCATAATTGTACCCAAATGTTGTCATTATTTTCCTGTCCATGTAATTAGAAGAGCTGTGGCTATAAACATGCAAAGTCAGAGCCTGTGAAGCATGGTAGTTTCCTCTCTCCCATTTTAATATAGAGGCTGATGAGCTTCTGTGCTGTTGTTATAAAAAGCTGTTATTGCATTAGTTGCCTTAAATGCCTTGTTGCAATGTGACATTTGTTAGTTTTTATCCTCCTGATCTATGATTTTTTTTTTAATTACAGTGCCTCAGTTGAGATTTTTTTCCTTTGTTCTGCAGGAGACAACTGGGGAGAACATACCAGTGCTTTTGTTGGGTAATAAAACTGATAATGAAAAGGAACGTGAGGTCCCTGTAGGAATGGGAGAGCATCTTGCTAAGGTACTGTACCTGGAGGGGAACCCCTTACAAAACTTGAGGGTGGATGTTTTTAAATGGAGTCTGAATGTGTCTAAATTCATAGAAACATAGATTAATTTTAATCAAAGAAGTATTTTTAAGGATTAGGAACCCCACCACAGTCATCAGTTCAGCTACCAGTAATGTAAGTGCTGATAATTATAGCAGTCTAGATGAAAAAACAAAAAGTGATTGCTGCAAAAAATATTTAAGAATTCACTCTCATGGCCTCTCCTCTCTATCTCTTCCTTCTTTTTTTTTTCTTTGTTTCCTCCCTCTTTTTTTCCACCCTTCTCTTTTTTCTCTCTTTTCTCTGTGGATGGGCTCTTAACAAAGAGATAATGTGGGGACCTTTTCTCCCTCCTACCTCCACCAAAATCACAGGAGACCATCTGTTACCCTGTTGTAGGAGTAGAAAACATGTTTACTTTTACTAACCTTCCATCAAGGAGATAAAATAAGTAGAGTTAACAGTCTGCATCTACCAGAGCACTCATGATGCATGGGCCATAATTTAAGCATTAAGGCACTGCAAATAGCAGATAATAATTTATATTCCATGCCCATCAATTTTTCCTTTGAATCTGTCTGTACAATGAATATAGTTGGAGTGGCAATGCCTCCAGAATATTTGGAAATAAGTAATCCCAATTTTCCTGAGAAACTAAATGAGCTGGTAGGAATTTAGCCGAGTTAAACAATATGCTGGATTTCTCCTTTAAAAACAGATTTACAGCTCTGCTTGCTGATAACCAAAAAGGGTATTTTCAAAATTTGAACTGCAGCTGAATTGTTCTTGGTGTACAGAACACATTGCTGCTAGACACCTCTCTATAACTGAGAGAATTAGGGCGAGATCTCTTTTTATCTTATTTTGATTATTCACGCAGCCTTTTACAAGCATTCCTCTGTCTTTAGGTCTGTGTCCATTATTTTGTTTTTATAGGAGGGCAATATCAGACTTGAACTTCATCCCTTCATCCCTGCTTTATTTTCTTTTATGATGGAGACACAGATAGTTTTGAGACCCTGGGGGTTAGGAGGGACTCCAGGGTGTAACACCAAATCCTTTTGTGAAAAAACAAATTACAAAGAAATGCTAAACGGACATAGTAGGTGTATTACATGTCATTTAGCTCTCTTAAAAAGCTCTATTAGTGAAACAAAGATGAATCATTCTAACATACAGAAATCACAGCCCACCAGGCCATTAATTCTAACATGTCATGCAAAAAAAATAAAACGTTTTGCATAGGTAAAACAAAGAAAGTTGTCAAATTAAAGATGGTTATAATCAAATGAATGGATCTGAATGACTCATTTGAATGTTCGAATGTGCTGCCTGAAGTAGCTGAGGAAGGGAATGATTAATGACAATGGATTCATTGAAAAGCAATGTAGATATAATTAAATCATAGAAATTTGCATGCTGAGCTAATAATAACCAGGAATTTTAATGAAACATTTCTTCTTGCTAAATAGCCATATAATTCCTATTAAACCACATACCACTGTCTCAATTAGTGAATGCAATTGAGTTACTTATTTTGTGAATAATCCCATTAATTACTTACAAATGATCAAAAATACACGGGACTACATACAAATATGTACCACCATATTTGGTGAAAACAACCCAAAACCTGTTCTCATGTAGACAAAGAACCAGGTTAGACTGTTGACCCTGAAATCCAACGGTCTTTATGGACTGTTTCAAGGTCTCACAGGATGGGATAGTTTTTACCTATTTTTTTTTTATAGTTGGAGGGGAATGTGTACTTTGTGAGGGCATCCAACCCAGCTGTATTAACTCCTGCTTTGCTTCAATCCCACATTTTACAAGTTAGTGTTTAACAAATTTGGTCAGAAACCCAAGGGCCCCATTACAATGCACGTATCACATAACTTCTTTGGAGGGCAGGCAGCATAGTTCATTATTTAAAGGAAGAATGGCAGCCTGAGGGGAGTCCCTTCAATTCCTTGTTGATACCATTCCTAGAGAACATCCCCTTCTGCTTAAACAATGTGACATTGAACAATAGTTACATATCAGCTGGGCCCAGTCAAGTCTGTAGCAGATCTGAGGCGCTGAGTCCTAGCAATAGGGTAGATAAGGTAGTGATGTCAGAATAAACCAGTTTTGTGGAGACAGAAGTGTTGCAAGCAGGCCAAGAGATGTACACACACAAAAAAAAGTTCAACTAAAGGACACAGTGAGAAAAGTTTCAATGACCACCAGAGGACCCTGGAAGACCAACAAGAGACTCCAGTGCACATGTGAAAAGGATATTTACATATATTAATGGGTTCCTGGAAATGTACTGAATATGTTATTAATTTCTTGGAAGAGTAATGATTATGCATGTTTTGATAGGATAAAGCTTTTGTAGAGAGATGAGTTGGTATGTATGAATGATCCTCTGTGCATCCAGCACAGCAATAAAGAATGCCAGCTTCTTCAGACTGCACTGGTGTTAAGAAGTTAATTCCTGATTTCAGTGACATTGTCATTTGAGAAGACTAGTAATTGCAGTGTGATACTCTGAGAATGGGAATAGCATGAGCATAGGGATTCTGGAAGGCATCATAGGGAACAACAAGGCTATGATAAAGCTGATCTGTAGTTGCATGAATTAAAGTGTAAACATCATGATGGTAACAAGAATTTTGCAGTATTGACTTTGCAGGGAGAAACAGCAAACAAAATGTTCACATGCAGTGCAAGAATGACTTGAGGGAAAATGTGTAAAACTCTCTTGATAGAGCTACTGGGAGGATAAAGAAAAGGTGAGAGAGAAAAAAAAAAGAAAAAAAGGCAACTGACATTTTTAGCAGAGCATCTGGAAGAAAAACTCCACTTAACAAATTTCTGGTTAGCTTAGCTTGATCAAGAGTTCATATGGGCACAACAAAAATGCAGAGTATTCAGATCATATGGCAGGCATCCAGGAACACCAATGTTCTATTTGAGTGGATGAGAGTAACCACTGCCAATTATTTAAAGAGAATGGCTTATTATAGAAGTGCTGCTCAGGCATTCAGGCAGCATAATTTTATTTTGTCCCTGCACAGACTTCCTGAATGATCTTAAATAGATCAATAAATCCTTCTCTATCTCTGGTCCTTAACTATAAAATAATAAAGCCTTTGTCTGCCTTGACTGTGCAGACTATGTTTGCTCCATGAGATAAGGACTGATAGTGCATGTTTATACAGTGTCTTCTTTATCAACCTGTCGGTGCCATTGCTATAAAAATACTGGTGGTGAGGGAACTGTTCTTTTTGCAGTGGTGCCACGTTCCAGGACAGAAATTGCCCAGCTGCCTCTGGTAATCGTTCTTTTTCCTCCCTGTTCTTTAGATGTCTGCTGATTTGTGTGTAACTTTTGAAAATGAAGTAATTGCCAGTGTTCTCCCAGGTTCAATAGCTAATTCCTGGGTGGATATGGATGGCATTTCCTGACTTATTCCTTATTATACGTGTCCTGCCTTCTGCTGCTTTAAGGAAACTTCAGAGGAACTTTGCAAGTTTTCTCCTTGATTCAAAGGAATGAGACTGCGTTGCCTGGCTGACTCCCCTTGCAGGGAAGGATCTACTTGCCAGACTGACAGCAATAAGCAATAAATATCAATTGAGTTTAACTTGTTACCTTTCACCAAAACCAATTTGCCCTACCCATGGAATTTGATGACAAATCCATTCAGATTCATGCCAGCAGAAATGATGTCATCACTGAGAGTTCTCCTCTAGTGAAATTCTGTTGTGTGTGGGTAAGATGTAAGAGTTGTATCACTCTCTGCTTGACTGACATAAAGGAGCTAGATACTGACCACAGAGGGTATTCTATTAGAGTTCTGATGAGCTGAGCAAAATAAAAAGGAGTGTAAATTTTATTTCAGACTTCTTTTTGGGGAGCTAAGCAAGAAATTTGAGCTGGTCAAATTTTACCTTCACATTTTTGGAAGGAAAACAAGAGGATCATAGGATTACAAGGTTTACATCATTGTAAATATTATACAGAACCCTATTTAAAAAAAAAAATTAAATCAATAAAAAAATCCGTCCAACACTAACACTGCCTGATATCATCTCTGCTCCTTTGTGCTTCTCTGGCCACCCAGAAATTACTACAAGTAGTTCAATCCTGATGTTCATTAGAACAAACTGCATAACCACTGACAACATATTCAAAACTGACATTTGAGAACAATGAAGCATTTTTAGATCTGCTAAACTAAACTACCATATTTATGAAATTTCTTTTCCCCATTTTTGTCTTTGAAATTTCATGAAGATGATAAAAATTTCAAAAAAGCTCTGCAATTTTGGAAGCATGATATATTAAAAAACAAAAAAAAACCCCAAAATGAAATACCTTGTCATTTTAATGGGAACTTGCAAAGCTCCCAGGGGCTACAAAACCAAAGATGCAGGCTGACTGCAAAAGAAGGTGCAGAAAAATTTTACAAGTACAAGAAATGAAATTTGATGTTATTTTTTTTTTTTTCTGAGGTTTTTAACTGTGTCACTGAGATCAGGAATGAACTTCACATCAGTAGAGTCTGAAGGAGCTGGCATTCTTTATTGCGGTGTCGGATGCACAGGGGATCACTCCACCTATCATGTTTATTGACTCTTCTTTACAAAAGCTTTATACTATCAAAACATGCATATTCATTACTTTCATTACTACTTTTATTATTAACATATTAATTATATTTCCAGGAACCCATTAATATATGTAAATATCCTTTTCTCATGCATACTGGTGGTCTTCATGGGTCCTCTGGTGGTCACTCAACCTTTTCTCACTGTGTCCTTTAGTTGAACTTTTCTTCTGCTCATGCTCAGTTCCTCTCTTGGCTTGTTTACAACACTTCTGTCTCCACAAAACTGGTTTATTCTGACATCACTACCTTAGCTACCTATTGCTAGGACTTGGCACCTCAAATTTGCTGCAGACTTGACTGGGCCCAGCTGATATGTAACTATTGTTCAATGTCACATTGTTTAAGCAGAAGGGGATGTTCTCTAGGAATGGTATCAGCTGGTCATTTGCTGGAAAATATTTGTCTCAAACTGTTGAACACAGAAACTGCTGATGAATCTTTTCAAGATTTTTTTAAAGCAAAGTCACTGGAATGATTTTCACCTGCTTTTTCAAGTACTCAGTGATGTACTAATTGCCTCATCACTGAAAGTTCCCAAGCCTTCAGCACCTTACAATGAATGTTTACATTTGAACCTTTGAGAGATCAAGCTCTTAGAGCAGGAGCCACTGTATAGAACAGATATCTGCTAAGAAAAGCATATCATTATTTGGAAGGCATGCTTGGACTTCTTTTCTTTTTCCTCTTTACTGTTACCTCTAGAATTAAATCTTCCTTTTTCTGAAGATTATCTATTTCTGCTTCTTTATTTGCATGTTTCAGTGTGTCTCTGTTGCTTTATTTAAGGCTGGAGAGATATTGTGCAAAATTAATTTAAATGGTCTGTTTGATTCTAGGATTACAATTTAATTTTCTATGAATGCAGTGCATATTCTGGGTACAATACCAAAGAATCCGTGCTTCACTTAGCTAGGTAAGAAGAAAACACAATTTATGAGTTTGATATGTGCCTGACTTCCCTGTCACTGATTGTTGTGGGTAGAGAGTCAGAGTGAGCTGTGCACTCCATTTGTAAGAGAGATGTAATAATGTATGTATTGATATAAAACAGTGCATTCACAAAGTTCAAAGGTTAATGTGACATTCATTTAACAGGATTTGATGGTGAGAATCACTGGTTTATTTACTCTGCACAGAGGACAGGGTCAGAAAAAACTGTCAGGGAAACTCTCTGGTTGAGTCACAAGGTTTTGGAAAGGATCCCCTGGCTTTCTAAACTCCTTCTCAGAGAGGAGTCCAGGTGCAGCTGGATCCAGTCCTAGTCCCAGAGCTGTCAATGGTTTATGTCTAAAGGTTTATATATATATATGCACAATCGATCCTTTCTATCACTTAGCTCAGATTTTGCAGTTTAGAAGCTGTTAGTCACTTACCGAGGAACTGTTGCAGCAAGGAATCTCTCAACTTTGAGGAGTAACCTTGAGAAGTGTCCCTATTCCAGGGGAGATCCTGGTGTGCAGGAGAGCTCCATGGACCTCTGGGCTGTCCACTATCCATGGAGTAGGATGATTGACCTATAGTCATATTTACATACCAGCCATATTTTGGTTGGTGCACGCTCAGCAAGCCCTCGCTGTTGGACCAAGTTGCCCAAGACACCCCTTGACTGTTGTGTTGTTATCCGTCTTGGCTGAGCTGAGTGCACCTACCACCACCAGAGAGCATCCATGATGGTCACCCCTGGTGGTGGTCACGTGAACAGGGTGACAGGAAATAAAGATCAGGTGGGGAAGCATGGGGAGCAGACCATCACACTGATGAGAGAGTGAATTCTGTTTGTTACATCAGTTTGATAGGAACTCACTATGATGAAATATTTGTTCCCTTTAAACTGGTCTGTAGCCTGACCCTGTTGCTCCAACTGAGCAAGTTGTTCAGGTTTATAAGGAGTCTTGTGTAAGCTAGGGAAGCTCTTGGGAGACTCAGAAACACCAGAATGGTTGCTAAGAAAGGTGAGGGCCTGGGATGTTTTGGTAGTTTTTGCAGGACATCGTTGTTGAAGGTTTAGAGAAATATCTTTGGAAATGGATGCTGCTGAGTCCTCGCAGCAGAACTCTGGATGTGCTCATGACAGCTCAAATCCTGCTGTCTGTCTGAGGGCTCAGAGAAAGGGAGAAGTGGATTTTTGAAGTTACATAAAGGCTAGGGGGTGAAAATACAGGTAAATCTGTACCCCTCTGAACTACTTACAGAGGTGAAAACACTGGTAATGAATTGTCAGATCTTTCCTATTTCTAGTGAAGTTAGTGAAATTTTGTGACTGTGTCAGGTAATTGATAAATGTCTTGGCAGCCAGATGTGATTTTGTTTTGCTTCAGCCTCAAAAATAACAGTGAAAGTCACTGTTTTGAGTCTCTGTAATATAGAATAAATGCTAACAATCTGCACCAAATACATTTTTCTAACTAAATGAACAAAGGCAGTTTTGTGATGGAGCTACCCTAATTCTATTTTCTTGTTTGTTTGTTAGTTGACAAGATTATGTCATTTTCTGTTAATCTCTGGGCAGTTTTATAGGCTTGGGGGAAATGGTTTTGTCATTATTGTTTTGATCTCTTATGGGTATTATTGACTTTTTTCTCAAAAGTATTGTTTCTTTCTCCAGGATTTTAAAGGAACACGAAGATAAAGTGAAAGAGAAAACCATTGAACTTCGATCGGATGTGAATAAAAAGTCTTGCTGTATCAGGCCATAAAATGCTCAGACACGTTTAAACAGGAGTCAGACACTCTACACAACACTACATGGCACCATCAGATTTACTTGATTTTCCAAATATTTCTTTTGAGTGTAGGTGTAAGTGAACCTTCAAATCCTTGTATGCTCTGTTCTTCAGTTTTACAAATACGGTCTTTAGTTAATTGACAATGTACTTGCAGTAGTAACAGTCTTTTATTCTGTTTGATGCCTAAAACCACTGAATCCTGCTTTGTGATCAGGCTTAGAGGAGCTGCCACATCATTAATAATAAGAAATAATTTTATAGGAAGAAAACTACTTGGAGTGTGAAGTAAATTCTTCCTGGTGTGGATGACCTATCTTCTGAATACTTCTGTTTATTTCCCTTTGGTTTAACCAGGGCCTGATAGCACTGAGATAGTGTTTGAGAAGTCAAACCCATTAGGGACATGTTTTAGAAAATCATTGCCCACTCTGGTTCATAAGAAACCCAAATGTCATAATTACTTCCAGAAGCCTTTGTAGAATATAAATGAAAATCAGAAACTTAAAGAGGGAGTCACCCTGCCAGCACGTGACCAACAATTATTCCTGTTGGTATGTGGCTTCACTGCATCCAGCTATTGTGGTAAGCATTCAAGAATGATTATTCATGATGGTGAGCTTGTTGGGAAAGTGGAGCCCATGGCATCATTTATTTCATTAAAATATCAAGGAAAGCTGTACATTTAATTATATGAAACTGTTACAGACATTGTGTTTTCAAACCATTTTCTCAATGTTTCAAAAAAGTTATTTTTCATTTAGATAATGAATCAATTTGAAACTAAAGATGAAAGTTAATGAGTAGCTCAATAAGTAACTCTATTTTGGGATATAAACTTTGCCAGTAATTGATTTTGCTCCTGGGATTTCGGTCTGATCAAAGGTGTTTTTCTAGTGCCAAGAACTACATGATAGAGATTTGCAAACTTTCCCTACAGCAATTCCTGTATCTGTACCAATACTCAAATGCCCTTTCCTATGAGTTGGGATCCAAACATGAACCCCTTTCCCTATCACATAGAATAACCAGGTTTTTCCTTCTGTCAGGAATGATGGATGGATCAACTGGCCCAGGATGAGCTGATGTTTAGGTGTTTTTCCTTTGCTGATTCCTGAGAGTCTGCTTATCCAGATGAAAAAACTCCCCTTGCTTCCAGTGATGTGCTTAAGAACTCCTAAACCCCAAAAAGAGCAAAATGAGCATCCATTCATGAAAATCAGGAGGCTTTCTGTTCACGTCCCAGGGTTGCTCCTTGAAGTTTGTGTTGGTTGTGGAGGAATGAGTCACCTGATTGATTGTTGCATGTTATCCATTATGGAAATCTTAGCAGAACTGAATCACTGGTGTTCAGTCCTGGCTGGAGTTGAACTAATACAAACCTCTAATTTAAACCTCAACAAAAACAACTGTTTATCCCAATTCCAATTAGGGAAGAAGTGTCATCAGTTTAAATATTGACTTTGCTAATTGAATTTGAATGATCTGTTACCCTGTGGTAGAGTGTTTCCTACCCCATCAATATCAGAACTAGCAGTATTTCTTCCAACCTCTGCCAGCCTCAGGGAGACAGTTTGAAGGATTAATTTCAGCTTTGCTACCACTGACACTAGCCCCACAAATTTCCAAATTCAGATCCTTTTTTGTTCCCTGAAGTTCATCTTGAATTTAGAGGAAGGTGACACATGAGATGGATCTTTCTTATGTGACAGGATCATTTTTATTTGGATGTCTTTCAGTGAGCACTGAGACTCTGCTAGTAGGATATTCACAACTTGATGGTAGACAATGTTAAGAAGCAGCTGAATCCTGGGACAAAGGGGATTTCATCATCTACTGGTGCCAAATCTGGTGCGATTTAAGACCCAGGAGGTGTCTCCCATATCAGACTGATAGCTAACCATGATCCTAATCATTTTATGAGGAAAGTTATTCATCCTCATTCCAAGAAAATGAAAGAAAAGTGCTTTAAAACATCAGTGATGAACTACACTGCAAACAGTATCTTTTACTGCTGAATTACAGTTTAATTTCATTCTACATAGATACCATGTATGTCATGTGATACAATCCCTAGACCATAATCTTTAGACCATTAAGTAAATGGAGGCACCGGACAGTATTTGTGAAGGGAAAAACAAGAGAAACAGCTTTCTAAAAAGTGAAAAGTTGACAAATATTGGCAAAATACATCTTCAAGTATGCTTTATTTGCAGGTGATTAAAAAAAAAAAAATTGTAGGCAAAAAAACTAGTCAATCTTATCCAATACATGACGGAACATGATTTAGTGCCTAACGGCAGACAGACTGGAAAATGGGTAGATATGACTCGTGGTGCAGTTTATGACAAATTACACATGATTAAGTAGTCAGTGTTCATATAATAAAAAGACTTGTCACATGCATATGAAGAATTATAAGCAGTTCATATTTTAACTATAAGCAGGAGATATTGTAAGAAAAACAAGAGGTGTAAGGGGATGGGGAAGTTGGAGAAGCCATAAACATGTTTTAAAAGACATTAACTTATTCCTGCAAATCACTGCACTCTTGCGAATAGTATTTGCAATTTAAAACTTACCTAAAACATCACCAAAAGGAAACACTAATTCCTATTTCTTGAAAAATTATTTTATATTAAGAATGTTGTAAAGAAACTGAAATGTGGAATGGCCAAGAAACATGAATTACCCACCAGTTCAGAGATTTTGCATTCATCACATTTAAATACTAGGTGTCTGAATTCAGAAGGTCTCATGCAAAATCCAGCTAGAAAAACTCACCACAGAATATTTTCAAGGATTAAAAAGCTAATGTTTTTTAAAGCTCTGAAAGACATCCAGTTGTGAAGGTGAATTTTAAAACTAATGGTCCACATTTTCCAGAGGACATTAAAAAAGATAGTTGTTGAACTTTCTGTAAATGCCCAGCTCTTATCTACACTTTGCATGGAATATTTACCAAAGATGTAACTTTGGACAGTTAATGGAATATATCACTGTCTAGAGTAGTGCCAGAGGTAACATCATTATCTTTCCATAACTGCATATGAGAATTAAATAATGACAAAACAAATTCCTATTATGAAATTACTTTTTTTTCCCCATGTACAATATATATATATTCATTTATATTGAATATAAGTCCAGTAATACAGTAATGTGCTGTAGTGGTCTTTCATAGTGAGAAAACTGCCCTAATCATCTTTAACATGCAAAGCTTGGAAGAACCAGAAATTCACAGTAAGTAGCACAAGTTGTATATGCATCTTCTGCCATCCTAAGATTAACCAGAACACTCAAGACTGTTGCTTATTTTTCCTATATGTTTGACGAAAGCTACAACTCTGTATACTGTACATTCACAGTGGGATCCCAGCCCCCTGTACTATCTGCAGGAAGGATGGTGACCACCTTCCATCACAGTAAACATTCTCATGTTTAATATAATAATCTTGTGAATCTAGTTGGTCCTAGCTTGAAGTTCAGCAGTTCAGGACTTGATAAAAATTCCCCTTTTCATCTCTCTGGAAGGTTTCTTGCTAGCGCATTTTGTAGTCATTAGATACTGACATTTCACATAGCTGTCCTTTAAAATCCAGGTCTACTGTGAAATCCAGGTCACGCTGTAAAAAAAAATAACAGCTAAATAAGACCATAAGTTCAGTGTATGAATTCAGTTATCATTGCTCAGGTTGGAAAGACTTGCTGATTCAAGAGACACCTACTGTGTTTTCTAAATTCTTTGTTTTTAAATGTTGCTAACACTGAAGCAGCAGGATATGGGATGTGTAAGAGCATGCACCATACAATCTATGTTTAGGGCATATCTGTGCATTCTTCTTAAGGCTGATTTATGTCTTGGCTTAAACAAGGAAGCCTCTGAAATATTATGTATTCTATAACACTTTTAAAAGGATATCCCCCATTGAGATGCTCTTAATCTAGGGTAAAGGGCTTTCACACTAGGCATTAGTCCAGAATAGATCTAGTAAACTCCCCATTGTAGCAGAGCCCTCAGTCATTCTTTATCTTAAAATGATTTTGTTTTGAAAGAGCTCCTACATAGCCCTACAAAAAGCAGCTGTTTCTCTCTTTGAAAGGCTTCACATTTCAGAAGAACAAAACACTAACAAATCCTTTTGAACCAAAGTGGTCTCTCTGTCTTCCGATTACTATCAAGAACACATCAATTTTAGCACCTAAATCTGCATTCAGGTTCTTACTGCGCTGTGAACAAATTTGAAATATTTTCTTAATTTTTCCCTCAAAAGAAAATTGATACATTCAACCCGAAAGAAAATGTTCCAGTCCCACAAAGACAACATATAGGTGGGGAAAAGACTATTTTCCTTTACTTTCATAGCAAGCCATAACTTCAGGAGTGAAAGAGGACAGGTTTAGATTAGATTTTAATGCCAAGTTTTTTTGTGTTTATTTGTTCCCTATATCAACACTACTGTGAAACCCATATCCAATCTGTATTTGGTATAAAAAAGTAGTGCATGAAAAGAAGGCAATGAAATGTTAAGATTTGCTGCAGTCAATAAAATGCAACTGCATAGATGGATTACAACCAAGTTATTTTAATGGCTGCATGTTGTAATAGAAAATGAAGAGATTCTGCTCAAAGATTTTGGCAGAAAATGGTGCCACTGTTTCTCCCAGAAGCCATACTTTTCATGTCTTGCTCTCCTGTAGAGGCATGGGTTGTCCATCAGGCCATGTCTCCTTAGAAGTTAGAAGAAGCACTGAGTAACTGATGTACTTAAAAAGGAGAAATGGAGGAAATTTCCACTAGTCATGATAGCGTGATAGCCATCATGCTTTGGCTTTATTCTGAAATAAAACATTAGAATTTTCTGTGGAAAGCCACAATTTTTAAACAACCATATCACTTCATTAGTGAGTTCAAGTACATTTATCAGTGAGTTCATAGAGATGTTCATCTGAAATCTGTTATTTCATTTCCAAAAGGAGAGTTCTTGGGCACTGAGTGGGAAATGTGGCTATAGATGTGGCACTGAAGTAGTTTTGATCATCCTGTGCTGGCAGAAGTTGGTAAAACCACTGATTTTAGTGTCAGTTGGAAGAGGCCCTTGCCTACTTGTGTCACAAAATGTGAGCCAAGCTGATTGCAGAGGGCAGCTGGCTTGGTGATGCAGTTGACTCATTGCTTCCTTCCCATGCTAGCTTGTTTGCAGGCTGAGTTCTGTAACACTGGCACTGCATCATCATGGCACTGCATCATCATGGCACTGCATCACCAGCCTTCAGCATGCTCCACTGTTTTACTTACATGCATTTTATTTACTGTTGATTATAGTTTGTAATCAACCGAGTGGAATTAGAATCAGTGATGCTGACTCACCACATTTTTTGCATTTGGTTTCATGGAAATAGTCCCATAGATTTCTTCTCCTCGTCTCACAGTTAAATAGTCCTCTAAGTAGAAGACAGTTTGCTTCCAGTGAGTATAGGGAGCATCGGGTGCTAAAAATATATATATGGGCATTATTTATAGAAATTTCATCATTACAAATCAAATGAAGACTTTGGAACAATTGGAATAAGTCTTTCTCCTCATAGAATGCTTTAACTTTTATACTATATTAGCAAATTACTTCACAACAACACAATTCTATTGACTGTTAGTGAGTTGTATTCTGATTTTTACTGGAATATGTCAGATGTGAATCACACCCAGCAAGGATTCCACAGAGCAGGTTACTGGGAATGGCAGGTGCTTTTTTGATGCTTTTCCTTCAACTCACACACATTCAAATTGGGGAAACCTTTACTGCAAAGTGTCTTGAAAGTCAGAAGTCTAAATTAGTTTAAAAAAAATCACACAAAACCATCAAAAGTTCATCAAAAACTATTAATCACAATGGCAAATTGCCAAATGCATATGCCATCAAAAAGTCCCAAAACAAGTCAAGGTGGAAGTGCCTTTTCCCCAGCTGTAACCTTCTGGAATCAATAAAATCTGCTGTTCTGGGATCAAAGGTTTCATCTGTGTCAGAGATGGATACTGGTCTAAATTAATTTCTAGTCTTGCTTAGCACAGTCATTTTGATGACCTTCTGCTATTTCAGGTTTTATTTTACTTGGTTTTATTACTGGTTTAAATTCAAATCTTTGAGAAGTGCCTAATAAACTCGCATTGCTTACTCTCATCCCTAGCATTCTTGCAGTTAAGAGCATCTAGGAACCAAAGAATAGCTGTACAAATTTAGAGACTCCTTGACATGGAAAAAAAGCCTCTGATACATTTATTTGTCTTCCATTTGTTTTCCCAATCACTTTTTTGATGCCCACTGTATTAAATCATGCTAATAATATCTTAACACTGCTTAATAAAACAGTGATCTCATTTCGTTTCAACATCAATATTTTAATTTTTTTTTTAAATATTTGCCATTAGAAATTGCTTGTGACCGGGGAAACAATGAAGCTTTATAACCATCAGGACAGGAATTTTTAACAGTTCTTTTTTTTCCCAGAATTCTAGAATGAGAAGACTGATCCAACACTTCATTACATTTCTGTCCAGTTGGCAATAGGATGGAGTTGTTTGGTTCCAGCTGTAAGACTTTGCATTTGGCTTTGCTGAATCATGGAATATTTGGTTGGAAAAGACCATTATGATCATCTAGTCCAACCGTAAACCCAGCGTTGCCAAGTTCACCACTAAACCATGTCCCCAAGTGCCACATCTACTTTAAATCCCTCCAGGGATGGTGACTCCACCACCTCCCTGGGCAGCCTGTTCCAATACTGGACCACCCTTTCAGTGAAGAATTTTTTCCTAATATCCAACCTAAACCTTCTTAAGGCCGTTCCCCCTTGTCCTATCACTTGTTATTTGGGAGAAGATACCAACACCCACATCACTACACCCTCCTTGCAGGGACTTGGACAGAGCCAGAAGGTCTCCCCTCAGCCTCCTTTTCTCCAGGCTCAACACCCCCAGTTCCCTCAGCCGGGAACTCAGCACACTTGTGCTCCAGACCCTTCCCCAGCTCCGCTGCCCTTCTCTGGACACGCTCCAGCACCTCCAGGTCCTTCTTGGAGTGAGGGGCCCAACACTGAACCCAGCACTTGAGGTGTGGCCTCATCAGTGCCCAGGACAAGGGGAAGAGAACTTCCCTGGTCCTACTGGCCACACTGGTGCTGATCCAGGCCAGGATGCCCTTGGCCTTCTTGGCCACCTGGGCACTTTGCTGGCTCATGTTCAGCTGTTGTTGACCAACACCCCCAGGTCCTTTTCCCCCAGGCAGCTCTCCAGCCACTCCTCCCCAAGCCTGTAGCATTGCATGGGATTGTTGTGACCAAAGTGCAGGACCCAGCACTTGGCCTTGTTGAACCTCATACAATTGGCCTGTCCAGATCCCTCTGCAGAGCCTTCCTACCCTCAAGCAGATCAACACTCCTGCCCAGCTTGGTGTCATCTGCAGACTTGCTGAGGGTACACTTGATCCCCTCATCCAGGTAATTGATAAAGATATTAAAGAAAGTTGGACCCAAATGTGAACCCTTGGGGAACACCACTTGTGACCAGCCGCCAAGTGGATTTAGCTCTGTTCCCCACAACTCTCTGGGCTCCGCCATGCAGCCAGTTCTTTACCCTGCAAAGAGTATACCTGACTAAGCCTTGAGTTGGCAGCTTCTCTAGGAGAACGCTGTGGGAGACAGTGTCAAAAGCCTTACCAAAGTCCAAATAGACAACATCCACAGCCTTACCCTCATCCACTAGGTGGGTCACCTGAACATAGAAGGAGGTCAGGTTGGTCAAGCAGGACCTGCCTTTCATGAACCCATGCTGGCTGGGCCTGATCCTCTAGTTGTCCTGCACATGCCACGTGAGCACACTCAAGATGAGGCACTCCATGATCTTCCCTGGTACCAAGGTCAGGCTGACAGGTCTGTAGTTCCCTGGATCCTCCTTCCAGCCCTTCTTGTAGATGGGTGGCGCATTGGCAAGACTCCAGTCTTCTGGGACCTCCCAGAAGATTCATAAATGATGGAGAATGGCTTGGCAAGCTCCTCCACCAGCTCTCTCAGTACTCTTGGATGGATTCTATCTGGCCCCATAGACTTGTGAGTGTTCAGGTGGTGTAGCAGGTCATTAACTGCTTCCTCCTGAATTATAGGGGTCTTATTCTGTTCTCCATGCCTGTCTTCCAGCTCAGGGGCTGAATACCCTGAGGATAACTGGTGTGGCTACTGAGGCAAAGAAGGCATTAAGTAACTCAGCCCTTTCCTCTTCCTTGGTGGCAATGTTGCCCTCTGAATCCAATAAAGGATGGAGATTCTCCTTGCCTCTCTTTATTATTAATGTATTTGTAAAAACATTTTTTGTTATCTCTAACAACAGTGGCCAGATTGAGTTCTAGCTGGGCTTTTGCCTTTCTAATTTTCTCTCTGCATAATGTAATGAGATCCCTGTACTCTTCTTGAGTTGCCTGCCCCTTCTTCCAGAGATGGTAAGCTCTCCTTTTTTTCCTGAGTCCCAGCAAGAGACCCCTGTTCAGCCAGGCCAGTCATCTTCCCCACCAGTTCGTCTTGCAGCATATGGGGACAGTCTGCTCCTGAGCCTTTAAGACTTCCTTCTCGAAGAATGTCCAGGCTTCCTGGACCCCTTTGCCCTTCAGGACTGTCTCCCAAGGGACTATCTCAACTAGTGGCCTGAACAGGCCAAAGTTTGCCCTCCGGAAGTCCATGGTAGTGGTCTTGCTAATTTCCCTCCTTCACCAACAATGGAGAACTTCACCATTTCATGGTTGTTTAGACCAAAATGGCCTCCAACCACCATATGTCCCACCAGTCCTTCTCTGCAGGTCAAGCGAGGCACCTCCTCTGGTGGGCTCACTTACCTGCTGTGTCAGGAAGTTATCTTCCACACACTCCAGGAACCTCCTAGACTCTTTTCCCTCTGCTGTGTTGTATTTCCAGCAGACATCTGGTGAGCTGAAGTCCCCCAAGAGAACAAGGGCTAGCAACTGAGAGACTTTTCCAGCCTCTTGTAGAATGTTTCATCTGCCTCTACATTCTGGTTGGGTGGTCTATAACAGACTCCCAACAGGATGTCTGTCTTGTTGGCCTTCCCCTTCATTCTTACCCATAAGCACTCGACCTCATCATCACAAACTTCAACCTGTATACAGTCAAAACACTCCCTAACACAGAGAGCCACCCCACCACCCCTCCTTCCTTGCCTACTTCTCCTGAAGAGCTTATAGCCATCCATTGCAGCACTCCAGTTATGAGAGTCATCCCATCATGTTTCTGTGATTGCGAGTACATCATAGCTACCCTGATGCACAACGGCTTCCAGCTCCTCCTGCTTATTGCCCATGCTGCATGCATTGGTGTAGATGCACTTGAGCTGGGCTCTAGATTTCACCCCCAATATTGGCATACTGCCCCCGGCCTCATCTCTACTTAACCTAGTTTTATTGTCTTCCCCCTTCAAACCTAGTTTAAAGCCCTCTCGATGAGCCCTGCCAGGTCATGAGCAAGAATCCTTTTCCCCCTGTGAGAAAGCTGAAATCCATCTATTGCCATCAGATCCAGTGCTGTGTAAACCTTCCCACGATCAAAAAAACAAAACTCCACCAGCCTCTGAGCCATCTGTTGATTGGGTGTGTTTTCCTGTTCCTTTCAGTATTCTTTCCTGCCACTGAAGGGATTGAGGAAAACACCACCTGTACTCCTGATCCTGCAGCCAATCGCCCCAGTGCCCTGAAGTCCCTTTTGATTGCTTCTGGACTTCTCTCTGCTAACTCATCAGTTCCAACCTGGGGAATTATAGGCCGGTCAGTCTCACCTCAGTGCCAGGCAAGATCATGGAGCAGATACTCCTAGAAACTATGCTAAGGCACATTGAGAACGAGAAGGTGATTGGTGACAACCAACATGGCTTCACCAAGGGCAAATCGTGCCTGACAAATCCGATGGCCTTTTATGATGGGGTTACAATGTTGGTGGATAAGGTTAAAGCAACTGATGTCACCCACCTGGACTGGTGCAAGGCGTTTGACACCGTCCCACATGGCATCCTTATCTCTAAACTGGAAACATGTGGCTTTGATGGATGGACCACTCGGTGGGTAAGGAACTGGCTGGATGGTCACACTCAAAGAGTTGTGGTCAACAGCTCAAGTCCGAGTGGAAACCGGTGACAAGTGGTGTCCCTCAAGGGTCGGTATTGGGACTTGTGCTCTTTAATATATTTGTCAGTGACATGGGCGGGGGGGGGAGTTGGGAGGGGGGGTTGAGTGCACCCTCAGCAAGTTTGCCGACGACACCAAGCTGAGTGGTGTGGTTGACACGCTGGAGGGACGGGATGCCATCCAGAGGGACCCTGATAGGCTTGAGAGGTGGGCCTGTGCTAACCTCATGGAGTTCAACAAAGCTGAAAGAGGGGAGGTTTAGATTAGATATTAAAAAGAAATTCTTCGCTGTGAGGGTGGTGAGACCCTGGCCCAGGTTGCCCAAGGAAGCTCTGGCTGCTCCTCCCTGGAAGTGTTCAAGGCTGGGTTGGATGAGGCTTTGAGCAACGTGGTCTAGTGGAAGGTGTCCCTGCTGATGGCAGGGGGGTTGGAACTGGATGATCTTTAAGGTCCCTTCCAGGCCAGACCACTCTATGATTCTATGACTCTTCTCCTGCAATGGCAGAATCTCCCAGTGGCACCTATACATGTATCATCAGAGGGCTGTACCAGACCAGGAAGTTTCCTAGCTACATCCCTGACCCAGGCCCCAGGGAGGCAGCTGACTTCCCTGTGGGTTGGGTCCGATCGGCGTATTGGCCCCTCTGTTCCCCTCAGAAGGGAATTGCCTGTGGCAATTACCCTCCTTTTTTTCTTAACAGGGGCAGTCACAATGCATAGGGCAGACTGCCTCACCTTGGGCAACCACCTGGATGGGCCCTCATCTAGATTTTCATCTTCATTTGCTGGACCCTCAATTTCCAGAGCTCCATACCTGTTGTGTAAGGGCAGCTGGTTAGGTGAGGGAGGCCTGGAGGGAACTCACCTGCCTGGCGAGGAGCAGGGACCTGTTTCCATTCCCCTTGGTCTCTTAGGTCCCCTCCTCTGGCCTGGTGGCAAGAGGGTAGGAGACCCTCTGCTTTTTGTGGAGTCTCCATCTGCTGTCTTTTTCTCAGGGATGATATGATGTAGTTTGACCAATCAATCTCTCTCTCACACTCCCTGATACTCCTTAACCTTTCCACTTCTTTCAGCTCTGCCATCATAAGGTTCTCATCAGGCCATTTTGAACCTGTGTAGGTCTCTCTAGATAGCAGCCCCTTCTCTCCAGCCTATGCTCCTCCCAATTTGGGATCATCAACAAATTTGCTGAGAGCGTGCTTTATCCTATCACCCAGGTCATTAATAAAGATGTGGAACAATATTTACCTCATTGTTGGTCACCTGTGAGATGCTACTAGTAACTGGCCTCTGGCTTGACTTTGCTGATTGTCACATTTTGAGCCAATTGTTCACCCACGTTATTGTTCACTTATCCAGTCCATATCTCACCATTATAGCTATAAGGATGCTGTGCAAAGCTGTGTAAAAGGCCTTGCTAAAGTCAAGTTATACAACAGTCACTGATCTTCCCTCATCCACACAGCTAGTCATCTAGAGGGGAATCAGACTGGACAGGTACAATTTGCTTTGGTAAATCCATGATAGCTCTTCTCAAGCACCTTGTTGTCCTTCATATAGCTGGAAACAGTTTCCAGGTTGATTTGTGTCATAACCTTCCCAGGAACTGAGGTGAGGTTTATCAGCCTGTAGTTCCATGGATCCTGCTTACAGCACTTCTTGAAGATGGCTGTAATAGCTGCCTTTTTCTAATCATTAAGAACCTTGCCCCACCACCATGAGCTTTTAAATAAGTTAGAGGATAGCCTTACAATCCCGTTGACCAGCAAGCACCCTAAGGTTCTGTAGTCCTGATGGCGTCCTGATGGCACACCTTGAGGTACAACTCATGTACTATCAGTTTCACAGTATAAAAAACCACACTTCTCCAATGGCTGCAAGGCACTTCTCCCATTATTTTAGATACTTTGAATAACAACCTCTCCACATAAGTAGTACTTCTCTTCGTGCAATTAGAGGGGCACCACATGGAAACCAGAAGAAACCCTGGACCAAGTACTGTGCAGAGGAGTCACAACCAATTGGTTCCCCCAGGCTTCAAAGCAGTCCCTAGATCTGCTGTAATTGGTGATATGGCTGTAGCCTCACTTGCATCAGAGAAGACCAGAGGGAACTTTGGTTTTAGAAGTCCTTGTGAAAAACACACAAAGAATTTCAGCATGACTTGAAAATCTTAAGAATTTGGCTTTTGTGGATATCTGGTTAGCAGCTCTTCCTCGTTGGCAAGCATTAACATCTAATATTTTTTATTTGGTGGGCCATAAAGCCTGCTGGAGAAGCTAGTTAATGAAGTAAGACGTTCAGAGACATGACAGTAAAGCAAAGAAAAACATTCAATAGGAGAAATGCAGCATTTGCCAAGTGACAGTAGACAATTTGGAAACACAGGAAGCCTCTCCAAGCAAGCCTTCAAGGAGGCTTAGCCACCAGAAGCTAAGATCTAGTTGCAGAAAGATGAGAAAGGGCGAGTCATCAAAGCTGAAAGGATTCTAGAGTGGGAGTGTGTGACTAATCACTCAGAAGACCTGAAGTACCAGCAGCCTGTGGGAGCTTACAGATATAGTTTAGAGAAGCTGGGTTTTCAGGTACTGCTGATGAATCCTGTTCTTGATAGACATTCAGAAATACTGGAGTTTGATGCTCCTTTCCCCTCTTTTTTATGACACACAGGCACAAAATATGTTGTACATACATTTGCAAGGGGAGTTGGGTCTGCAAAAACCTCTCTGTAAGAAAAACACTGTGCCAAACTTGATATCCACCCCAAGCTTTTGTCCAAATGTAGCCTTTCCTCCCTAATACTATTTAACACCTCTTCTTCCTCAAGTTCTCATTCCTGTCTGCTAAGGGAAGATAAGCCCACCCATGCTGGTCTTGCAGAACATTTTCTAAGTGCCTGAATGAGCCCTCTTTATTCCATACACCCAAGAGGCAAGAAGAGTCAAGAAAGTCCTTATCCCAGACACATTTTGCAATACTGATACTGGAGCAAGTCTATATCTACTCTGCAGACAAGCCACTCCTTGCAATAACATAATGGGCCATTTTCCTTGGACCTTTTGATGCCTATTCACTGCAATGTCTAAGAGTCAAGCAAAGAATTGCTGGGTTTGAGGGCCAAATTTGACCAGAAAACATTAATCAAATATCCTAATCTATTCAATGGATGTTTCTTAAAACGTGTATGTTCATATGCACACATAAAACAGAAACACATTTTATTATTCTTTTGCAGTTGAAGCCACATTCACAGTGATATAAAAGACCTTTTATATAGTCCTGGTAATAGAAGCAGACCTCCTTTACTAAGGTAGGTTTCAGTTACCATCACAACACAGTAACAACATGTTAAGTAGCTTTCATTCAAAGCTACTTTTCACAGAAAACTGGAGGTTTGACTATATTACCTTTTAGAAAAGATTGATGGGTTGCCTTCTGCTGAAGAAAATCAGCCTTCTGTGCAAAAACCAAATGCCTAAAACCTATTGTTTTCCACCGTAGATAATTTTGTTCAGCATGAACTCAGAAGTATTAGCACTTCAGGATTCCACTGCAGTGCCTCACAGGTTGTTCATGTTTCCTTAGCTACACTTGGTTTCCTAGTACATACTGATGTCTGTCATGGTATGGGAAATACTACAGTATAACACATTTATAGAATGACCAGGGAAACATGGTTACTGAAAAACATAAGAATATGAGCTACTAAATAACACCATCCATATGGTTATACTTCTAGAATGAAATATAAATATTCTAACAAAGTACTTGGAGCTTTGGATCTCATAAAAAGGGTTGAGAGCTCCTGTGAAGGGTAAAAAAAAAGTGATTTCTAATAATATCTAACTTACATCAGATCCCATTTACACCCATTTGAGTCGTGTAACGGTGCTAATCTCAACCAGCGCCAACTGTAACTGTTGTTCTTGTCATTAAAGCAGTCATGAAGTTTTTACATTTCTTACAACACTGGCTCTGGTAAATGATGCTTGACAGGAATGGAGTTATTAATTTAAATACATGCTCACCAAGGTAAGTTAAAGGTTCAGATTTGGGTTGTTAGAGCCATTTTATCTAAGCAGTATGTGTGTCACTATATCATGTAAAAAACCTGATGATTTTGTTCTAGACGAGACAAGCAAAAGCTTTAGTTGAGTTTTGGATTTGGGGGAAACTAGGATGCAGAGCTGCTACCTCTTACTCGAGCTGACAATTGCCAGTCTCATCTGAGAAACTTGACACAGGATTTAGACACAACTGGTGATGGGCATAAACTCCTGGGTCATAATTCCTGCTGAGCTCTAAGCTTGGTAGCCATTGTGAAATCCCACCTCTGTTTCTGTAGAATTCCTACAAGGAGTTGTCCTCCCCCATCCTGCTCATCTCCCCCAAAGTTACTTTTTCTCACTGAAATTCAAACCCAGTGGCAAACTTTCCTGTACCATCTGATCAATAGTGCTGATATACTGATAGGAATAGAAATGAAAGTAAAAGAAATACAGTTTACCTGTGGAAAATCCCATCTTCTTGTGGCACTTTGTAAATTCAATATTAAAATAGGTGACCAAAGCATGAATGTAATCATTACGCTGAATTTGGAGGCAGAATGCAGAAGTAAATGCCAATTCTTCAATCTTCACTGTATAAATATCTACTTCCTGTTTTGAGAAGAAAAAAAAAGAAGACATTTGCACGCAGATATCCATGACTCCAAGGTGTTAGATGATGTACTTAAGCTTTTTATTTAATGATCAGCAACAAAAACAACTGGCAGCTCTTTAACACAGTAAGAAATCAATGGTACATTTGAACATATCAAATAATCAACAAATGATAAAAGTTATCTGACTAGGATGACAGAGGGTGATGAGAGACGCCACTCACAGAAGAGTGTGTCCCCTTGGGAATGGCAGGGGAGGGCTGACAGAGACCTTCTGGCTCTCTACAATTACCTGAAAGGAGGGTGGAGAGAGGTGGGTGTTGGTCTCTTCTCCCAGGTAACAAGCGTTAGAACAAGAGTAAATGGCCTCAAGTTGTGCCAGGGGAGGTTTAGATTGGATAGGAGGAAAAACTTCTTCACTGAAAGGGTCGTCAAGCATTGGAACAGGCTGCCCAGGGAGGTGGTGGGGGTCACCTTCCCTGAGGGATTTAACAGCTGAGGCGCTCAGAAATCTGGTTTAGTAGTGGACAGGTACGGTTGGATTTGATGATCTCAGAGGTCTTTTCCAACCAAACGATTCTATTGTTACCTGGGAGAAAAGACCCACTCCCACCTCTCCACCCTCCTTTCAGGTAGTTGTAGAGAGCCAGAAGGTCTCCCCTCAGCCTCCTCTTCTCTATGCTGAACAACCCCAGTTCCCTCAGCTGATTCTTAAAAGGCTTACTCTGCAGCCCCTTTCCCTGCTTCGCTACCCTTCCACAGCAGCCTGCAAAGTTTGCTTTGATAAGCAGACTGGACTGGTTGGTGACAGCTCCACACTTCTGTCATTTTTGGTGGCTTTTTAGTGGTATCACTGTGGGGAAATTGTGAATTAAGTTTGACGATGAGGCACATAAAAGGGATCTCCATCTGTCTGAGCTGTGGTGGCTCTGCAGGGTAAAGTGGAATTGAAAGGAATAGGAAATACTTTTATTGGAGAAGTTAGTGGAAATGTCTCCAATATTCAACAGATGTGCTGTGCTTTTGCAGTCATTTTTTTAAGGACAGAAACATACTTCTTTTACTATGCATGGTTTGAGACAAAGGTTTGGGTTTTTATTTGGTAATACAGTTTTGGAATTGGTGTGATCCTGTTTTGGTGATCTCTTTTAATCGTACTCTGGCTACTTATATTCTTATATTAAATGCCACTGTCACTGAATGTTAATTACAGCTAAAACCACAGGGGACAAATGCTATCTTTGGATAATGTAAGCAGAAAAGTCAGGATTTACCAGATTTCATTCAGATTTCAAAAGGACAACAGAATAGGCGTAGTTAAGCAGGGATCTGATAAAACATAGCTCTTAGATATACTAAAAAAATAAAATGTCTTAAGCTGAGCAACAATAAAAGTGTCAGAATTATGAGCTACATAAGGAGTTCCAGATTGTGATTGATGCTGCATGGAAGACCAGGAGACATCCCATGCTACGTGTCCTAATTGTGGAGGGACAGACAGAGGTCCAGGTTTTACATTCAATGCATCACGAATGGTTCTTGGTCTGCCCTGTGGCACAAATTGCTTTAGGACTGAGCAAATGATGTGTAGAAGATAATTTAGAATCACAGGGATGATGACAGTGAGGTTGACATGTGGCGTTGCCAGCTGGTATGCATTTCTTGTTTGAATGTTATTACCCTAGCTGAAGGCAACCTAAGAAACTAGAAGAGGGGAGATTTAGACTAGACAGAAGGAAGAAATTTTTTATGATGAGGATGGTGAAAACCTGGCAGAGGTTGCCCAGAGAGATGGTAGATGCCCTATCCATGGAAACATTCAAGGTCAGGCTGGAAGGGCTCTGAGCAACCTGATCTGGTTGAAGATGTTCCTGCCCACTGCAGGAGAGTTGGACTAGATGGCCTTGAAAGGTCCCTTCCAACCCAAACCACTCTGTGATTCTATGATAATGAGAGAAACAACCCTGAGTTAGGTTTGCTGATGGGAAAACTGCTGACTTGCTTCCTGACTCATTTCCTCATGTGAATCATAATTAAGGTTGCTTCTAGAGTGGCACTGCACCTCTTGCTGATCCCCTTCCCAACCAGTAAGCTTATTAATTTAGGATTGTGTGAGCATGGAATGGCTACTGGCACTGGAATGGGCTACCTAGGGAAATGGTTGAGTCCCCATCCCTGGAGGGATTTAAAAGGTGGGTAGATGGGGTGCTCAGAGATCTGGTTTAGTAGTAGACAGGTACAGTTGGACTCGATGATCTCAAAGGTCTTTTCCAACCAAACAATTCTATGATTCTCTAAGTTAAAGATTCAAATCTCAGTGAATGCCTGGTTTGGGTGGCAATTTCTGTTTGTTGTTTGGTACTTTTTGGATTTGGATTTGGGTTTTCCTCCCGTTCCTGTCTCTCATTACATCTGCTGTCTTGGTTTGGACAAAGAAGGAAATGGTCACCCAACATAGGATATAATGGTGGAGGCAGTGCTAATCATGGCAGGTAAAGGTGCTGAATTGATGTAGAAGCTGGAGGACAGGCAGCATTGGTACAAGCAGTATTGACAGCTCCAGGATTGATCTGAAGGCTGAGAAATAAAATTAATTGCTAGGGAAAGAAGAAAGGGCCAAACCCTTTTTTCTGACAAGCACTGAGAAAACAACCTGTATTGTCATTGTACACGTGTGTACAGGTGTGAAGGGAGCTCCAAGTGCAACAGTCAGCCCCCAAAACACATTCACTTTTGCAAAATAAAATTGTTTTTTAAAGAGTGATGAGAACAGTATTAATGTGGAGAGAGAAGAAACAACATTAAATTCTGTGTGTTTTGGGGGGAGCAGTGAGAGGAAGAATGGATCAACTGAGATGGTTTTGACTAGATATTGTAGCAGATGTTGGCTTTCTATGAGATGAAGTAACAGGGAAGCAAGTGGAGCTACAGCTTCTAGATAACAGAGGCTTCAGCCTCCTGCTGAGGCCCCTCTTTTGCTATCTTTTCCTGTTTGCACAGAAGGAAATACCTGAAAATTAATAGGGTGTTATTTGGGGTTTTTCGGGATTTTGTTTGGTTTTGCTTAATTGATTTTTTTTTTTTTATGGTGAAGAGGGAATAGGCAGAGTTAAATCTGAGGATGCTAAAAGGAAAGACTGTGGGGAGCACTGCTGGAAAAGAAAGAGTGACAGGGAAAGTCACTTAGGAAAGAGGAAGAAGATTTTCATGTGGAGAAAAGAGTAGAGAAGAGAAATGAGAAAAAAAAAGAGCAGTGTTTGAAGAACGATGGAAAATGTGTGGCATAGGTGCCTCTTGCTTTACTTTAGGAGAAACTGGGAGAAAAGAATGTGATTTGGGAGTTCACTAAAGTTGCAGTGGAGGAGGAGAAAAGTCTCTTGAGGAATGCCTTGTCCTAAGCTTCATGGGTCAAGATTACTAAGGGAGAAGAACCTGGGACTTGTCGGAGCTCACAGCCAAGTGCCTCACCTGTGTGGCTGGATCTGTCTGAGTGAACAATGGTACCTTTTTGCAGAAAATCCTGGAGGTCCTTTGAAATAAGCCTCCATATGGGTGAATCATGATATTTCCAAATCAGAGTCAAAGAACTGGATATTTGAGCACATAGGTCAATGGGGTTTTTTTGCTATTATGCTATGTTCTCTGATAAACAAAAATGTCATGCCATTTTTTCTGGGGGGGCCAGGGGCAGGCAGGGAAGGCAGTTTGTGCTTTAAGAAGCATAAAACTGTGTGACCTTAAAGTGGTGTGTGATCTGCAGGAGCTTTAAACTGTTCCTAGAAAGTGTGGGACAAACAGGAGCATAAAAGTAGATTTACTTTCTTTTGTTCTTTCTCTGTGGAGAGATGAGAGAGTATACTCAGGAAAGTCCAAGGGTATTTTTTATTATAAACTATCTCTGGTGTGTTCTTAATTCTTATTTGGTTTTGTGAGTTTTTGCCAATCTCTCATTGCAAGTTTTTCTACAGCTGCGTGAACAACTGATTTATTGTTATTGTAGTCTCTGGTGCTGACACCAATTAACACATAGAAAAAGTTTTGGGTCAACCCAAACCCATTTATATTTCTCTAACATGCCAGGAGATCAGAGAAGGAAATGCAACTGTTGTACTGAGTTTGAAACAAAGTCTTCAAATTTTTTCAGGCAGCACTACTGAAAGCATTAGGCCCTCAGAAGGACACTTGCACACTTTTTCTGAGATCAGATATTGACTCTGATGGTTTGAAGATGCTTTGGTCCCACTACCCTCCCTGGCTGATTTGATCTAGAATTTAAACAGAGGGCTCCTACTTGCCAGGAAAATTCCTATGCCCCTGGGATCTCTTTAAGAGATCATTCATATTTTATGCAGTCTAAATAGCTATTTATTTTGTGTGTGTTGTAATTTTAAATTGTTCTTGCTCAGGCTGTTTTCAGACACAACCACCTTGTGTTCCCCTCAGCATGGAAGGACTGTGCATGCAT
Source organism: Caprimulgus europaeus (assembly GCA_907165065.1). The sequence goes on along the minus strand of OU015528.1, from coordinate 3,638,611 downwards.
ATGTACTCATGGAGTTTCTACTTCTGTTCCTTGTACTCATGGAGTTTCTACTTCTGTTCCTTTTTGCTGCTTTCAGTAAAGGTTCTGCAGACTAAGGGCATGTCTTTCCTTTTTGCATGTGGTAATATTTAAAGCTGTGTTAGTTACTGTCAAAAAGTGAAAGGGAAAAATCTGAGTCTTTCGGATCAATGAGCACACTCTTCAATTCATGGACCTGATCCTACCTGTATTGATGTGGACAGCCTGAAGATAGTCCCACATGAGGAACATTCCTTAACATGGAAGCAATTTTAGGGCTTTCTCATATTCCTACAGGCTATGGATTCTTAATCTAACCTTGTGAAGAGGGAGGGAGTAGTGACCATCCTGTCTTATATGTGGAACAGGGTGCAAGCTAACCTCTGGCTGCAGACATTGGGGCCAGGAAAGCACAGTAACATTCTGGATAATGCTAAGAACTAGTTAAACAAATAAATTAGGTTCCAGTTCTGACCTCATGCTCTGGAGTAAATTAGAGTTATTTCATCAGAGCTAACCAATTCAGAAACTGATGCTTCAGTCTTTTTTTACCATCAACAGAATTAATCTACCCATTCCCTCAGCAGCATTCCACCAGCAATTTGCAACCTCTATTTACAAGAAGGTAGAGCAATTAAAATTCCTGTTTTAGGTCACAGCATTGGGCATGTGCAACATACTAGTACTGACTACTTTAAAATTGCACAATTTTCCTTCTTAGTGTGAAAGCACTCTATGATGACAGCTTCTGCAGCTAGTTAGAAGCATACAAAGTAAAACGTAAGCAGCAGGTCTCTAAAAAATCCTACAGTTAGGTGTAAAAATTCATAATTAGGTATATTAGGAATTACCAAACCTTTATTAAACAGGCATTGGTCACCACTTGCTTTGGATCTACTATGTCCACCAAAGGCTCCTTCATGGCAACATCCCTAATACAGGTCATGTCAAAGCCGTACACATTCTCCCACCCTGTCAATGCAAATGGATGTGTCAAAGATTAGCAGTAATAATAAAAATATTTTTTGTTTCTCAAAGCATCTTTCATTTGAAAGAATTTCTGCCATCCCCTAACTTTCAGCTCTCCTTTTTAGTTCTTTTCTACCTACCCCAGTTGTCTATGTCATCACTGCTGATTTACAGATAATGCAGTTGTGGCAAAATAACACCTCAGTGTATATCTTTGAACAAGTGGCCCTTGTTTTTCAGTGTCCCCAAAACTGTGTTATATGAGATTTATTGATGATTTCATGGCTTTAGACGTTTGAGAGTGTTGCCCAAAATCATATAATATGTTAGGTTGAGACTGGGAATATCTGCTAAGATTTTTCTATACTTTATCCATGCTGTTTAATATTTCCTTTTTTAATAGATTGCTATTCCATCAGCAGTTTGCATAATCTTTTAATTATTTAAGTACTCTTAGTTTCATCAAGTCAGTTACTGACAGGATCAGAATTACAAATGTGCATAGATATTTGCAGCATCCCAGTTTTAATCTACATGTACACCATGACAAAAAAGCAAAATATCCACTTTCTAAAAGATTTAAAAGCCATGCTGATCTTCTATATGTGAACTGTTCTTCTGATTGTTCTGATAAATGCTTCTTATCTTGCTGAGGTTTTTTTTCCCTTTTTTTTTTTAATTTAACAAAATGAAAACATTGAAACATTGAAAGTACACTGGCTTTGCTTTTAAGATTGCTTAACAAAATGAAAACAAAAACCTCCAAAAAGTGAAATCTTAGTCTTATGAATCATATGAGTCCAGGTCCATTCAGTGCTCCATCTGAAAGTCTAAACTAAATACTGTGAACTTTTTAAAAAATTGTTTGCACACAAACAAGGTAAACTGATAAACAGCAATAGTGAGCATGTTTGAAATGTCTTTTTTCAGAGCATACTATTTGAGCTACTGGTGTTCCCAGAGGACTATGACTGAAAATGTAGTATAAGCAAAAAATGTGCATATTTCTAAACTGGAGCAAATGTGGACATGAACATTTCTTGGATATGTTACATCTTCATTGGGCTGTGAGTTTCTCAATATTTAAGAGGAGCTGGTGAACAAAACTTTCATCTCAGGCATCATGAGCATGTGGGAACTCCATATTATATTTATAGAAGCCATATGTTTTTACATGGTTACTCAGAAAAGATTAACTAGGAAACCCTGAAGGAACCATTTATTAGCAGAGTTGTTGGGGTCTCCATCAGTTGATGCACTTCAGCCTACATGGGATGCCTTAGAAATATATGCCACAGTCTGTATGAGACAGAGACCCGTTGAAGGAGTTAAAAGATAAAATTACCTACTTTACATTTGCAGGAAATCAGAGTAATTGACTATAGCAATGACTTTGTGGCATTAATAAAGTCTGAGAAATCAGAATCAGATTTTTTTTAGAAACCTTGTATTGCATTATTTCTTAATCTATGTGATGGTTCTTGAGTTCCCTTTGAAATGCTTGGCCCTGTATCTCATATGAAGACAAGGTTCTATCCACCTTAAGAGAGGAAAAGGAAAGATGAAAAACAGAAATGTAAGGAGACACCATCAAGGATTTCAAAACTGAAAAGATGGTGGTGCAGATAGGTAGTGAGATGGAAATAACTGAGGAAGACACAGAGTCTAAAAGTGAAGGCGGAAGGGAAATCAGAGGTGAAATCAGAAAAAAAAAAGTCTTAAACTGAAAAAAGCATTTTAGAAGAGAAAAAGAACCCCAAATCAGTTTTTTTCATCAGTTTTTTTTTTTTAACTGATGAAAAAATAAACAAGTTGAAAATAGCTGTCTGTGAGAAAAGAAAAAGTCTCGAGGCCTAGAAAGGAAAGGGTTCAAAAGCAAAGGCAGCAAGTGAAAGAAGGCAAGTGGGATTTTTTTAGGCCAAAATGGTTTTGATTCCTTTACTGAATGGATGCCTCATACATTCTTTTGAATTTATCAGTTTTGTAAGGCATTCAGCTGTCAAGGTCATCACATAACTGAGGAGAAAAATCTAGGCTGTGCTTGAAGAGTTGATACAATTCTCCCTGGCACCTACACAGACTTATTATCATGTGCCACTGCACTGGGCTTGGTTTTGACCCAAAATGGTAGCTGTGACCCATTGGCAGGTCCATGTATTCACACTGAATTTGATTACAGAAACACCAAACTTTCTTTTCTAAGTGGAGTTGAGAAGCAAGGAATGAGGAGTTAGGCATTTTCTTTTTAAGGTTGATTAATTTGACCCAAGCTTTTGCATGCATCCTTAATTAATAAAACTGCTTACAAATTTTATGATTTCCCCCCCCTCCTCCCCAAAAATACCTTTAGGTGAAATTGACTAGCTCTGAAAAATAAATAAAAGCCAAAAAAAAAGAAAAAAAAAGGAAGAGTGAAATAATCAACACTATTATGTCCAAATAAATAAAAGCTTGGGTGATCTGGGAGACAACAAGTTGAACATGAACCAGAAGTATGACCTGGTGGTAATGAAAGTGAAGCACATGCTATGATAGGAGTGTCCAAGAAAACTAGGTTTGCTTAGCCTGGGACAGCAAAGGCTAATGGTGGGATCTAATTGCTATCTGCTGCCACAGAATGAAACAAAAAGTCAGATTCCTGTCAGGAGACAAGGGACAATGAAAGCAAGTTTCATCAAGAAAAATTCTGACAGGAGATTCAAAAGCATATTTACTCCTGAGGGTGCTTCAGCAATTGAGCAAATGATCAGAGAAACCGTGGAATTCCCATCTCTTGACTGCAGGGCAGGGCCCTGGGTGACCTGCTTCAACTGTGAAATCTGGCCTGCTTTGAGCATGAGGCTGGACTAGGTGACCTGTTGACGTCATTGACAGCACCAGTTATTCAATGAAACCTCAAGGAAAAAAGCCCACCATTTTAAATGTAAAGGAAAAGTCAATTTTGTGCATCTATGAAGTAAACCAAAAAAGTTCAGAACTTTTTTCACATCAAAGTAAAATGGAAATTTCTGATCCTTATTCTCCATTTTAAAATTCTCACATAAAGTGTTTTAAAAAGTTTTTAAAAATTACATGTTTTTGTCTTCTTGACAAGCTTATTAGTAAGATATCATTTTATCTAGCCTAATTTCTTAACATTTACATTCTTTACTTAATTTTTCTGTTCTTGTTATTTTAAAAACAAAAATCAACACCTGGATGGCAAAAGAATATTACCAATTTTAATGGCAGTTATGTGGGATGATTTATTAATCAAAACAACAACAAAATGAAATCTCCTAAAGTACACATTTATAAACAGAGGTAGAGGTATCAATATAATTCTAAGCAAGGTCTACATCAATTTATTCATGCACAATTTTCCTGAATTTATCACCAGACTAGAGTTTTCCCAGGGTTCATGTTTATATTGGAATTCTGGCCTGGACAGCATGATTTTCTGGCTTTGGCAAAACTTTGCCCATGAAGAGACGTCAGTAGGCCACTATGAATCAAATATTTTAGGAAAACAACCATAGAGAAGGGTCACTGTTAGGCATTTACTCACAGTGGATTTTGAAGTCCTTGTACTGTCTGTCTTCAATTGCTACCACGTACAAAGCAGCTCGGTCTGGAAACATTAGCCCTCCAGGTTTCTGTTGATGAATTGTGGGGAAATGGATCTCGTAATCTATTCACCTGACAAAGACATCACATTTTGAACTGCACATACAAAAACCAGACAAGCACCCCTTGCATGCCTTTTATTGTTTTCCTTCAGATTGTCACATCAGCTTTAATCTCAGCACCTCTTGCAGCCTGTGGCAATGTCATGAGATAGCGTCAGTATTAATTTCACCAGCAGTTAACCAAAAGCAAAGCTCATTCACTGAGATTCTCTTTGTTTATCTTTTCATTAAAACCTAAGAAAAGGCACTTGGAGATGTAACTATGTCTTGTTATGGTGACAGTAGGAGAGGGAAGGCTTGTAGTCAGAAAATAAATGATGATTACTTCAGCAAGGAATATGACATGCAGAGCACCTACCAGCCACTTGTCTCGTGCGAAGATGACCGTGTTTAACATTGACTCATAGAACAGACAGTAACCCATCCACTCGCTGATGATGATGTCTACTTTATCCACAGGTAATTCAACTTCTTCCACTTTACCTTTAAATATTGTGATTACTGAAAAAAGAATCCAAAGAAATACATTCACATAATAAAACACCCAAGTTCCTTACTGGTGAATATCAGGTTGACTTTTTCAATACTATTCTGTTCTTGAATGACTGCAGATAAGGAGTGACTCCATGTGACTCAATGGATCTTACCCTATTTAAAAAAATACTTGCAGTAAATATAATAAACAGAAGTTTTAATATCAGTATAAAAGGAAAAAAACCCAAACCAAACAAAAAACCCAACTCCAAACCCAACCCCAAACCCAACCCCATGTATAAAAAAACAACAGAAAAACAAGCCTTACCTGGTTACCTGCATGATCTCATTTTACATGTGCTTTGGAATTTGGAAGATTTCTAGATCATTGACCAAGTAATGCAAAGAATCCACCTAGAATCCTTTAAACACCCCTGTGGGGTTACATATGCATGATCTCATCACTGAGTTATTAGAGATTTACGTAACTAGGATCTAATCCTCATCTGCTTTCCAAACATATTCTGCTGGCTTCACAATGAGGACACTGAGACTTATTTCTTCCATGAATTCTGCGGAGCTGACTCAACTGAGAAAGTCAGATCTAGCCTGACAGTACACAAACAATCATTTTTCATTCCTTTCTGCTTCATGATTGAATCTTTTATAACATACTGGTATTCTCACTCTGAACCTTTTATCTGGTTTAGACTCCTGTAACTTTCCACAGTTACCTAAAGTCACTGCTGGAAAAATTATGTAACCTTTTTTGTCATCAAATCAGTTTCAAGGAAATTTTAAAAGGTTGCTAGAAATTTGATGTAGTAGAATACCAGATCCTCAGAGACACTATTACAACACAGCACATTAAATTACTGTCAATATGATATACTACTTACAGAAGACTGGGTATGCATTGCAAAAGCAAATCAACAAGCAATTAATAGGACTGGTTGATACTAGAACAGATATTTTGTTTAAAGGAAAATTAAATGCTGGTCCCTATTTAGTTCAGTTGTAACAAATAATTTCATTTTATGATTATTACAAAATTCAACAATCATTCTTACATTTTAAAAAATAAATTTCCTATTTATAAAGGTATTCCAAATTCTTTAGAAAAATAATTTTTAGCTTGTGTTTGTCTGCTATTTATATTGTTTGTTGCAGTGGGCAAAATCTCTGGTTTGGTTTCTTCCTTGACATTGTAACTGAAGCACTTGAAATTCAGGAATAAAGTGAGTAGGGAATATTTTACTTTCCATTACTAATTGATAAGATTATTTTTAATAAATGACAGTTTTTAATGATGGCAATTTTTATTGATGAAAGTGGTCAACATTTAGTTTGAGGACGATGAAGGTGCTTTCATTTAGCAAGAACAAGGATACCTGTTTAAGAGTGGCAGTGGCAGTTCTAAAAATCACTTAGCCCAGGAAAAATGAGGTTTTGTTTTTCAAACATACATGAGGTACTGGTATTACTCTAACCAGATATGGTCATCTTATATGCATAGCAAACTTTTAATCCCCTAAGAAATTTGGAACACTCAGATTCAGACTGGTAAGATGAAGTATCAACTGGTAAGAGCAACCTGACTGGAAAAGAGCTGCATTCTATTCCCCTTCCTGTTCTTTAGAATCATAGAATCATTTGGTTGGAAAAAACCTTTGAGGTCATTGAGTCCAACCGTACCTGTCCACTACTAAACCAGATCTCTGAGCACCTCATCTTCCCGTCTGTTAATACCTGCAGGGATGGGGACTCCACCACTTCCTCAGGCAGCCCATTCCAGTGCCTGATAATTCAGTGAAAAAATTTTTCCTGATATCCAGTCTGAACTTCCCCTGGTGCAACTTGAGGCCATTTTGTCTCGTCCTGTCACTTGGTCCTTGGTTGAACAGACCCACCCCCACCTCTCTCCACCCTCCTTGCAGGGACTTGGACAGAGTCAGAAGGTCTCCCCTCAGCCTCCTTTTCTCCAGGCTCAACAACCCCAGTTCCCTCAGCCACTCCTCATCACACTTGTTCTCAAAGCTCTTCCCTAGCTCTGTTGCCCTTCTCTGGACACGCTCCAGCATCTCCATGTCCTTGCTTTAAGCTCCTTCCTTTCACAATTAGTAGCTCAATAGTTCATATTTTGTTATACTGGAAACTCTCAATGTGTTCCAGCTCTTTAGTTCTCTTTTCTCCTGAGAACTTTCACTGCTGCAATTCTTCTGGAATGAATTTTTAGCACTGTTGACACCTGCAGAATTTGAAGTCCTTTGTTTACACCTAGAAAGTTCCTCCCACCTCCCTTCACTTTGATGAAACATCTTCATAAAGCACCATGTGGGAACAGATTGTCCTCTCCCCAGCTGTATTGTATCTGTTCTGGAAACAGTGGGTTTTCTCTGTGTTCAGCCCCTTTTTGCTGACTCTTCATTTCTCTAAACAGTTAGGGGGAAAATAAGAAAAATTTCTGTGATCAACAAGATGCTTTGGTTCAGTATCTGATTGCATTAAGATAAAAGTGAATGTGGGTCAGTGCAAAGTATGTAAGTGTGAATGTTAGTTCAGGTGTGTAATGTGCTTATGTTGGAGCCACCCTGCAGTCGAACAGACTGCTGAACCTGTCCAGGCACGTCTCCTGACAAAGGGGAGAGACCTCTGCTTCATCCTCCTGTTTTACCAAGGACTTGCTCCTTGGAGAAACTGTAGGAAGAAGCTGAGATAAATACCTTCTGCAACCTCTGGAGCACACTGGATCCTTCTTATTTCTTCTGACAATGGTCCCTTCACACATACCCTGTTTCTGGAAATCCAGCTGTGAATTGGTTTGTGGTGTGCTCTTTGTGTAGCTGTTTGGTGAAAGGCCGTTCTGGGAATATACACAGGTAGGTATATCCAAAGGTGTGGGATAACCCAACTGAGGTCCAACACACTGTTTTAGTGCCTTATCCCTATTTTCTGGTCCTTGGCTTTCTTCTCTTCCTGAACCAAAAGTTGCATACACTGGCTGGCCTTTTTATAGCCCATGTCATTGCTGTCTCTTTCACAGCACTGCATGCTGTACAATAAATTCTACCCCCATCAGCTCTGTGTTAGTCAGAAGCTGCTAGTGACAGCACTAAGAATTAGAGCAGATTTAAACCAGAACAGAAATCTATTTCTCTGCGTGTGTTAGCACAGCTCCAGCACTGACACAGCTACAAGTTGGGGCAAATCACAGAATCATCGAATTCTGTGAGCTGGAAGGGACCCACAAGGTTCATCCACTCCAACTCCTGTCCCTGCACAGGACAAGCCCAACATTCAGACCATGTCCCTGAGGGCACATGTTGGCCAAATGCTGCTGGAATCTTGTCAGGCTTGGTGCCATGAGCACCTCCCTGGGGAGCCTGTGCCAGTGCTCCACCACCCTCTGCCTCAAGAACCTTTTCCTCATGGCCAACCTCCCCCTCCCCTGCCACATCTTCCTGCCATGTCCTCTGCTCCTGGCGTTGGTGGCCAGAGAGAAGAGCTCAGCGCCTGCCCCTGCTCTTCCCCTTGGGAGGAAGTTCCAGACCGCCATGAGATCTCCTCTCAGTCTCCTCTTCTCCAGGCTGAACAAGCCAAGTGACTTCAGCCTCTCCTCATACCCTTCCCCTCTAAACCCTTCACCAATTTTGTGGCCTCCTCTGGCCAATGATACAGTCCAGCCAGCTAAGACCCATTCTACAAGCTCTTCTAAACAAGAACTCTCTTGCAGACTCAGTTAAAAAAAAAGCCCATTTTTTTTAGGTTGTTACAAAGATATCTTGTGTGCAGTGATTTGGAGAAGGACTGAAGACATGAAACAGATCTTGTTGGAGATTATTTTTTGTTTAGAGTTTCCAGTAGGTTAATGGTATTTTTATTTTTTTTTAATTGAAGTGTTTTGAGGGAAAAAAAAATTCTATGACACTGTTATTCTGAGAATTGAACATTTGCATTTATGTTTGTATGTTTCAATATGGTTTTTTAATAAAATCTTTTTTTAAAAGTTGTAAGTCAGAAGAAACTGTATGAAAAATCTGTATTGATATGAATACTTTTTGCTTTGAATCTTATTTCAATCTGAGTGTGTGTGTGTACAAATTCTATTTAGGAGATAGGTGGAATTCAACTGGCAGAATTAATTTGAACAGTTCAGCTCTAATATGGGGCCTTCTGTCTGCTTTGCTAAATCAAACTGCCTGCCAATGAGTCCTATTTGCTTCTACTGTCTGAGCCTAGAAGGGAATGTAGAAGTAAATTCTCCTGTGAGAAATTGTGGTGTTTAGTTTTGTATTTACATGAGGCAATTATGCAAAACTACCATTTACATATAAACTACACAACATAAATTAATCAGACAAAGCAAAGCAGTTATCTTCTCTTTCTGCTGAAGAAAATATTTTAATATAGTCCTTACTGTTGTCCAAGTGGTTGGCCTTGATAATTTTTTCGGAGTAGTCAGATATACTTGAGCATTCAATCTAAGAAAAAAAGAAGAAAAGCAAGAAGAAGAGTAATTATGTGTTAGAGATCTCAGCTATATGAATAAAACAAAATCTACTGAAGGTAGCAAAGACTCTACAGAGCATGTAACCATTGATAGAAGAGAAAATCAAACCTGTGTGGGCAGGATCATGATCAATGAAATCTTAATATTTAAACTGCAATCTGTATTTGAGTTAAACTAGCTCATGTAGAAAAGATTGCTTTGGAAACTGTTGAAATGTGGAAAAGAGAGGTCCTAACTACAAAGTTAGATAATTTATTAATAGTTCTATTTAATTTATTCCTCCTACTTCAGAATATTGCCTCCTCCCCAAAAAATATCTGCTGAAGGTAATGAATTAGCATGGTGCTACATTTCCTCAGGTATTTTAAAACAAAATATATTCAAACTTTGTGAATAATGTTAAAAGTCAAACTATGTCAATACTGGTCTTTGTTAAGAAGCAACTGCTTTTCTCCATGAAAAATCTGTCAGCTTTGGCAATTCATGCTATCAAAAAAGAATACAAACATTTTACACATAAGCAGTGACTGAAATTATTTTATTTACAAAAACATCCAGACCTGCATGTCTTCTCCTATGACCACTTCTGTGCTTTTACTAGGAAAGGAATTACAAAGTACCTTTTAGTTTTAGATTTGCCCTTACATTTGTTAAAACCTGAGTTATAGCATAAAAGTCCATGTTTGCAATAACCTTTGATACCTTACAGAGAAATCCATTAATCTCTCTGGTTTTTGTGCCCTTTTAAAATCATGAGGGACAAAGTTGCTGGTAGTCACTGAATCAGTTCCTAATTTATCTTGTCCAAATTTGACATTGAACTCCCGATAATAATTGGTATAAACCTTGTCTCTCTAATTCCCCTTTGGGAGTGTAAAATAGAATTATATTATGTCTAGTGAGGTGTTTATATGTGCAGTGAATTCCATTTAACCTCTAAAAGTCAAACTGTGCTTGACCTCTGTGATAGCACTCACAGATGGCAGGACAGTGGATGGAAGGACACACAAATCCTTCATTCTTTTTATATAGCCTGTGACATAGCTAGACAAAATAGCAATCATATCAATCCCTGTCCCCATGGGAACAGGAGCACTACTTGTATTTAGCTTGCCTGTGGATGTAAACTGCTCCTTAAGATGTCTGACTTCCTGCTTGTTTTATATGATTTTTTAAAGAAAGCATGGGTATGTAGGTGTTTGGATGTGGCTTTTTAACCTTCTTAAAGAAAAAGATGCAAAGAAATAAAAAGTTTCATTTCAGGAATGACTACGAGTTTCCAAAAATCAGCTTAATTCTCAAAGAAGCAAAATAATAAAAAAACAACATTCAAATGTTCCAGGAAGGAAGATATATTTCAGAAAATAAACTTGCTTTAGGGTGACTAAAGCTGTTCATCTCTATTTTGACTTAGACTTTAAACTGTGTTACAATTTTATTTAAAAAAACCCAACTAATTTCAGAAAATTAAAATACTGATCTCTGTAGGTGAAGAAATAGGAAAAAAATTCAGCATTGCCAGATTTTCCCCAGTCCTCTTTTAAGTCAGTGACCGGATCAAATCTGTCCAATTTTAGAAAGCATTTGGATTTTATGAAAACTGCGTGTTCCAATAAAATATGTCTATATCTCAGTTTGCAATCACAGAATGGTTTGTGTTGGAAGGGACCTTAAAGCTCATCCAGTTCCAACCCCCCTGCCATCAGCAGGGACACCTTCCACTAGACCACGTTGCTCAAAGCCTCATCCAACCTGGCCTTCAACACTTTCAGGGAGGAGCTGCCACAGCTTCTCTGGGCAACCTGGGACAGAAAATTTCTTCCTTATATCGAATCTAAACCTACCTTCTTTCAGTTTAAAACCATTGCCCCTTGTCGTATCACTATAGACCCAGATAAAAAGTCTTCCTCTACCTTTCCTATACACCCCCTTTATTTACTGAAAGGATGCAATAAGGTCTCCCTGGAGCCTTCTCTTTTCCAGGCTGAACAGCCCCAACTCTCAGCCTTTCTTCACAGGAGAGGTGTTCCATCACTTTGATAATTTTTGTGGCCTCCTCTGGACCCACTCCAACATGTCCATGTCTTTCGTGTACTGGGGACCCAAGAGCTAGATGTAGCAGTACTCTAGATGGGGTCTCACCAGAGCAGAGTAGAGGGAAAGTTTCACCTTTCTCAATGTTTCGGCCACGCAGCTCAAGATGCAATTGGCTTTCTGACCTGTAAGCACGCACTGCTGGCTCACATCCTAATTTTCCATCCACCACTGTCCCCAAGTCCTTCTGTGCAGGGCTGCTCTCAATTAATTTATCCCCCAGTCTGTACTGACATTGGAGATTGTCCTGATTCAAGTTAAGGACCTTGCACTTGGCCTTGTTGAACTTCATAAGGTTCACACTGGTCCACTTCTAAAGCCTGACAAGGTCCACCTGGATGGCATCCTTTCCCTCAAGTATATCAACTGCACCAACCAGCTTTGTGTCATCTGCAAACTTGCTGAGGGTGAACTCAATCCCACTGCCTATGTTATTACTAGTAGCGGTCCCACTATGGACCCTCAAGGGGTTTCCATATTGAGTTTCTTCAGTTGTATCTAGCTCTGTGGGTGTACATTCATCTCTACTTTCATTTTGCTTCCTCAGTCTTCAATCTGATGCTGCAAATGTCTCCTCTTTTACTGGTGTCTCTTTCTGAAACAGATTTCCCTTTTCCCTGGGCTGTGTTCTCGTCACCACCTTTTTATTCCAGTCAGCTAACAGCTAGCATGTGCCTTCATTTTATGTGTATGTCTAACTCCTTCTTACCTACTCTGTCTTGTTTGTCTGAAAACACCGTAGAATTCAGATACTGCAGTGATTGACTTGAATTTTGTGTCACTAAATGCCGCAGATGAACCAAGGGTTCAAGGGATAATTGAATATATTTTTTGCCCCTCACCCACTCCTCCTAAGCACCAACAGCCACAGGCCAATCCTATCTCTATAAGTCTTACAACAGCTTCCCAGTTAGATGACCATAATTCCATGACCTACTCTTATCCTTCCACAATGGTTAGGGGTCAGAGTACATGAAGCAAGAAGAAAAACTCAAGTGGCTGGTTCTGTTCAGCTTGTAGAAGAGATTCCCCCAATCCAATAGCTATCTTCAACTATCTAAAATGGGCTTGCCAAGGAAACAAAGTCAAACTCTTCTTTGAAGTGCACAGTGATAGGACAGAAGGCAATAATCATGACCTGTGGCAAGGGAAATTCCTGCTGATTGTAGCACTGGAATAGGTGTTGAGAGAGGATTTGGAGTCTCCATCCTTGGAGATTTTCCAGATTGGACTGGACAAAGCCTTGAGCAAACTGATACAGCTTTAAACTTAAGTCTGGTTTGAGCAGGAGGTTGGGTTTGATACTTCCGGAGGTCTGCTAAACTAAATCTTTCTATGAGTCAGTGATTCTATGATTTACACCTCTTGGAGACCCAGAGATGATCTAGCAGTTGGCTGAGGTAGTGGCAAGGAGTAAGTTCCAACACTGAGTAAGAGAGGAAAATAAGAAACAGACAGGGAAGTGGATGAATTTGAACCTGAAGAAGGGAAAGAGTAAGAAAGAGGAGAGTGATTTCAGTGGCACTGTAGTCAAAAAACCAACACTATGCATTTGTCAACAGTTCCCACATCATGCTATTTGAAAAATCACATCCAACTGGAGAGAAGAAACTGGAACATCTCAGCTCTATGTAATAACTCAAAGCAAATGTTTACTTTCTAAAAGGAACACTCACAGTTTCCACTGGCACTCTTTGCCAACAGGACCATAAAGTCTGAATTTGATGGTAAGATTGCAACTGCCAGATCTCTCAAATAGCTGCTTTTACAACACAAATGCAACTCTGCAGCTTGCTGTGTGACAGGGTGAGGTAGCTCACGTGGCAAGAAGCTTGTGCGTTGTTGACACAGAAAACATGCACGTGCTTTCTCGCATGATTCGCTGAGTTGTAATGTACAGGGAGAAGTGTATTAAAGAAATTTGTTTCCAAGACTAAAAAGCTGCAGAACTTAAGAATTTTAAAAAGCAAGATAGTTCCTTTGATCCCTCCAAGTAGGACTGAGTGTCTTTAACATTTTCTGCAGCCAAGAAGAAATGTGGATATGTACCAGATCACCACAAATTCCACAGAAGAAAAGATTTGGAAGTCATGGAAAGCAACACAACCCCACTGAAGCCACTGTATAGAAGAGCTTGGGGAGAAGAATTTCAAACCAAGACAAGTAAGAAAAGGTAAATCACCAAGGCAAATTCTTAGGCAAACTGCACAAACAAACACAAAATATGAGAGAAAGTCTTCTTACCCCATACACCTTCTTGGCTCCTGCCTTTGCAGCAAACATGGAGAGGATTCCTGTGCCACTTCCAACATCAAGGACAACCTTATCTTTAAAAACATGTTTATTGTGATACATTGAGTTTCTATAGGTTAATGTGCGCACTTCATCCTTTAACATCTCCTGTGATGAAACAAAAGCATGGTACTATTATTTGAAGTGCTTATGTGCATTCAACACTGCTGCTGAACACATTCCCTTATTATAATTTAAGCGTTATTAACACACAGCCAGAAGAGTTTTTCAAGTACTTTGGACTGCACACGTAAAAGCACTGTAAAATGCAAGCTACTTAGAACTGAATTATTCAGAAGCAGCATGATATCGTTTGTACAATTTTATTTCTCTAAATATTACTTCACTGTTACAACTGACAACCAGAATGCAATCTAAACTCAACACTGCTTTGGGCACAGACAGAAGCCATCCAGAAATGGCTTATGAGGTTCCTCTTTGAACACAAAAGAAATCGTTCCATAAACCACTATAAGACAGTTGTCTTGATAGTCTTGCCCAAAACGATGCAGAAAGTCCATAGCAGAGCTTAGAGATACTGTGCTATATGGTACTCCCTTACTGCTCTTCTGTTCACTCATTCATGTGACTAATTTTGAGAAGATACTCATGTATAACCCAGACCAGGTTACCAGCTAGAATTTTACCAATCTCCCAGTAAAGAACATTTTTTCCGATTAAGCATCCTTCTATCCGGAGCTCAATCTGATCTGAGGTCTTTGGTCTGTCTTCAATATTTCTCTTAGGTCTCCTTTGCACTCAATTGTTTCTCTATCTTCTTCCAATCTTGGACTGAATTCCTGAATGCTACACTGGCAAGATGTAACTGTCAAATGGAAAACTTTTGTTTATGTGTATGTAGTAGTTTAACTTGGTTGGCAGCCAAACACCACACAGCCACACAGCCACTTGCATTGCCCCCTCCCTTCCTCCCCACCAGGGAATAGGGGAGAGTATTGGAGGGGTAAAGGTAAGAAGACTCACAGGTTTTGACACGAACAATTTAATAGTTGTAATAAAATAAACTTAAAATAGTAATGATAATGATAATGATAATGATAATGATAATGATGATGATGATGATGATGATGATGATGATGATGATAATAATAATAATAATAATAATAATAATAATAATAATAATAATGTATATAAATGAGTGATGCACAGTACAATTGCTCACAACGTGCTGACAGTGATCCCAGAGGAGCAAAAAGGAACCTCAAAGCTGACACCACAATCCCGGAAAAGTGAGCCCGAGCAGTCCCCGAGAGAATCCACAGTTTTCCAGTCAGCCTTCATTAATATCCTGAACATGGTGTGTTATGATATGATATGGAATGTCTCATTGGCATATCCAAATGTCAGTTTTGGGTTGTGCTAATTACTATGCTTCGCCCCCCCAGTCCTTTGCACTTGCAGATTAGCCAAACATTGTCCTTGGACTTCCAGCAACAACTGAAAGCATGAATATGTTACTAACTTTCTTTTCATAACAAATCCCACACTGAAAGCAAAACACAGCACTATTCTACCTGCTAAGAAGAAAATTAACCCTATCCTAGAGAAACCAGGACAGTATATGCCCCGCTAACAATTAGTACAGTCATGGAAATAGATGCTGTTTGTTATGTGGTTTGTGAAAAGCACCACTGATTTCACATTGTGGGTCTTTTTTCATCCTAGCCTTTAAGATCCCATCCTCCTGGGTCACATAAATATAAGATATTAGTATCTGCTAAAGAACTGGTCTACACTCAACTTTTTGATGGTAATGATGGTCCTCTTGAATTTTGAATTCTTTTCAGAGGAGAAAAGGAGGGCTACTGGGCTATATGTTCCCATTAATGCAGCCTGTGCATTCAAGTAACGTGCCAGAAATCAAGAAATTACTTGGCTTCTCATGTCAGCTGAGTAGCTGTTCTGCTGGCATCTGTGCTTAAATATACAAGAGAACAAAAGACCTAATTTAGCAATAAGGTAGTTTCCATGTGTGGTTGGGTTAATTTGCAGTCCTCACAAATGCAGGAAATTGATGCACTCATGAAGATCACCATTGTACAGATAGCTAATATAAGCTCTGTGGAGAAGGATCTAAGTGGGAGAGAGGTTTTGAGTACAGGTCTCTAGAGAAGTGGGTGATATCTTTGTCACTTAATCAGATTATATAATCTTCTGCGGAAAGGCAGAAGAATATAATTATGAGCAAGTGGGAAGGGGATAAATAACTAATAAATCAAAGAAATCATTGTTGTTGTTGTTGTTATAATATAATTGCTGAAATAAAAATAAACATTACCTCATGAATTCCAAAGTGAGCATAGGAATCAAAGTAATAATCCCTGGATGTCATCTCTTCTGGGTTGATGAGTTTAGCCATCTTGCCTCGGCCCGGGCAGCTTGGTTGCAACGGAACATGTATGACAGATTGAACTGGCTTTGGAACAACAGTAGGCTGAGGAGGCTGGGATGGGATGGGGCAAACCTAGACAAACATGGAACATTGTTAAGAGGAATCATTAAAAGAAAACTTCTCTCTGTGTCTAGCATAGTGATATTACTGTAACTAGTTAGGAGATAGTAAGACAAAAGGCACCTGGGGTATCATGTGAAATTTAGGTTCCTGGCTCTTTAACTTATATGCTTTGTCTGGGAAAATTTCCTTAATGGCTTTTTTTTTTTACATTCCTTTGCAGATACCTACATCAGTGCAAAGTAGCGCCAAATTATTGGTGTTGGCTGAAGGGGGTGACTCCAAACATTGACAGAAGGCAGTTAAGAGCTAGGTTTGTTCCTTTACTGTCTTTTTCTGTCAAACTTCCACTGCTTTGTGAAAGGTAAATTGTAATAAATAAATAGTTCTCCTGCAAAGGAGAGCTCATAATCAAAGGATTTGGAACACAGTGTTGCCAACAAGAAGGAGAGGCTGAAGTCACTTGGTTTGTTCAGCCTGGAGAAGAGGAGACTGAGAGGAGATCTCATGGCGGTCTGGAACTTCCTCCCAAGGGGAAGAGGAGGGGCAGGCGCTGAGCTCTTCTCTCTGGCCACCAACGCCAGGAGCAGAGGACATGGCAGGAAGATGTGGCAGGGGAGGGGGAGGTTGGCCATGAGGAAAAGGTTCTTGAGGCAGAGGGTGGTGGAGCACTGGCACAGGCTCCTCAGGGAGGTGCTCATGGCACCAAGCCTGACAAGATTCCAGCAGCATTTGGCCAACATGTGCCCTCAGGGACATGGTCTGAATGTTGGGCTTGTCCTGTGCAGGGACAGGAGTTGGACTCGATGGTCCTTGTGGGTCCCTTCTAGCTCACAACATTCTATGATTCCATGATTCTATGACAGGATTCACAATTGATTCTTAATTGTCAGGTAATATATCTGGCTGTATGGATGAGGGAGGTTTGAGAATGCTCATAACATCTGAAAGTCCCTGAGACTATCTGGAAGTCTCTCAGCATGTGCAGAAAGCACTGTCGAGAGCTGTGTGGGATATGTGATCCCTCAGTTGAGTTTTCTGTTATGGCATATGCAAGTTATACCTTCTGGAACACTGCACTTCATTTCCCCTTGCGTATTATATCTCCAACACCAAAATTTCAACAGAGCCAGAATGCTTACACCCCCTTGACTCAGATTTGACACCTGTAGCATCTATAGCAGAAGACAGAATGGTTCACAAACATGAGACACAGACCATGGTCTGGCCCATAAGCACATCTACGTCTTTCATGCTTAACATGAAGCAGAATGCTGAAAATTTAGGAAGACTGAGCAAGATGCTACAGCTTCACATACGCACTAAATCTGCAAATTATGGCTCAACAACCACACTGGTAGATCAACCCTACTTAAAATATGTCACCTTCTCTTGTATGTTTTTTTTTATAATTTATTTTCAGATTTAGTTATTTCCCAGTGGGCACCAGATTTGCCTGAGCATCTCTTGGATACTCTCATAAAGTTCATTCTATCTTCTACAGCTTGATACTGCGAGACACCAATCCCTTGTACTCTCTCTGAATAGCATCAATTAGCCTGGTTCAGTTTATTTTAATATAAAAAGCACACATTTTTTTTCCCTTGTTAATTTGAAGATTTAATTGTGTCATCTTCTGATGGTTTCTTTGGTCCATCTGTGAACAATGAATACTATTGATTTATGTTCCTGTAACACCTTTTATCCCCAAAGAACTGATAGTGCTTTATTTTTATGTCTTTTCTATTTCTGACATTTTTTACTTTATCACCTCACCCAGTTCACCTCCCACACAGAATACAATTGTTCCCAATTGGTATTTGTATTTCTGTCCTATCTAGCTTTAAAAAGTCCATCTGCAGTCATTTATTTTCAGAGACTATTTCATTAACTGTCCATTGCAAGCAACACCTTGACAGCGCAATCTGTCAAGGTGTTGCTTCTAATATTCAACCCTTCCAAATTTAATCCTGATACTTGAGGTTATATCCTAATATTTTTCTCCATTGGTATACACACTATCAATTTCTGCAGTTACAGGATCACAGAATCACAGAATGGTGGGGTTGGAAGTGACCTCAGGAGATCATCCAGTCCAATCCCCCTGCCAGGTTGCACAGGAAAGGGGACAAGGGGTAACGGGCACATTGTCTGATAGGACAAGGGGCAACGGGCTCAAGCTGGAGCACAGGAGGTTCCACTTAAACATGAGGAAAAACTTCTTTCCTGTGAGGGTGCCAGAGCCCTGGGACAGGCTGCCCAGAGAGGGTGCGGAGTCTCCATCTCTGGAGATGTTCAAACCCACCTGGACACTTTCCTGTGCAACCTGGTGTAGGGAACCTGCTTTGGCAGGGGGGTTGGGCTGGATGATCTCCTGAGGTCCCTTCCAACCCCACCATTCTGGGATTCTGTTGTGATATTTCTCAAAATCAGGATGAACTAGCCAGTTCCTCAGCAGCTATAAATCTACTTTCTCCTTGATAAAAATTAGACTCAGTTTATTTTAAATTGCAGGTAGCTACGAGTTCAATGCAACTGCAAATCTCTCTAAACTATCAAACTACAAATCTAGCCAAAAGACTCTGTAAGAAAAATGGGAGAAAGAACTGTTTCTTAAAACTGCTTGCTTTGAAGCTTCTCCTTTTCAGCCACTTCAAAGTCAAGCGCTGCTCTGAACTTTCTACATAAGAGTGTCTGAAATGCCAGATCAACCTGTCATAGACAAACCTGTCATTTATTCATTGTCCTTTACAGACAAGTATAGCTCAGAGTACATTACAATTGCTACATGTTATCCCTAAGGTAATGATGATAGTAAAAATATTTTGAAAACACTGAGGCATGTTCTGAAATCCAAGGCTTTGTTTTTTGCTATAGAACAAAGCCTCTGTCCAGAACAGCTAAGACTGAGCGGTCCTACCAAGAACTTCATTACACACTAAGTGTCCAAATCCTCTAAAAGTCAAAGTAAAACATGCAAGCAGGACTTCAGTATGATAGAGGCATGGCTGGCATATTTAGTCTGCAGCAGAAATAACACTGAGTAGCAAGAAGGAATGCAAAGATCATAAATGTTTGCAAATCTGTCACTTGTTTGAAAATTAGAAAGGAATTTAGATATCTAAACACAAATACAAGATAGGAACTGTGATACCTTTGTGGATCTGATCCAGGGTACTTTATACTGCCAAGATTCTTAATGGGGACTATCTATTGGGGAAAAGTCAGAATCTCCTTAATGAGAGATCACAAATTAAGCAATAAAATTTCCAGTTGCATATAAGGGAATAACTCTTCCCCTTAATAGAGGTTAAGCACTAAAACTAATGCTTAGAGGGTTCCAACTTTGTAGATTGCAAAACTCAGCTGGAGAAGGTCCTCAGCAGCCTGAACTCGCTTTAAAGCTGTCTTTTATTTGAGCAGGATGCTGGATGAGATGACCTCTAGAGGTCCCTTCCATTCATCCTACAAGAGTAAGACATGGACAGTTACATTTGTACTATGCAGGAGACACAAGTGGCAATGGCAGGATAAACTTATGAACCAGAGCCTAGTGTAGATTATGGGATGAGTTATAAATTTGGGTTTATAGATTTGTGCACACAATAGGAACATAATCTGTTTTCATGAGACTAAAGAATACACACTATGAGAAGAACATGAGGACATGACACTCTGGAATGAAAAGCTTTTGAAGCCACACATGACAGAATTGGACTGAAATGACAGGAAATCCTGTAAGGATGGGAGTGATGTCAAGTATCCATAGCATTTAGGAAAGTCTGAGCAGTTCCATACAATTCTGTGTATTAGTGCACGTAATGAAAACGCTCTTCATCCAACCTTCCCTCTTGACTGCTTACTGCACATTACAGTGCAGCTTGGGTACAGCAGCCAAAAACAGGTGACAAATTGTAGCTATGAATGTTGATATTTAATTGAAGCTGTGTTCCTTTTTACAAAGATGGAGATTTTGCAATGCATGTAGAGTAGAAGGTTCAGTTCAGGGCATGAACAGTCCTAGTTCAGCATAGAACAGAAGGAAATATGAGAGCAATGTATGACTAATAAGTGTAGTTTACTGTTTGCAAAGTAACTCATGAAAGGATAGCAAAGCATTAGTTTAAAAGTGCTGAGAGGTACCTCAAGGTTGCATTTTAATTATCTTTGGTATCTGAGAGACCTATTATTGGTTTAGACTTAATGTCACAGACTTGGATACAGGACTCAAAGGACTGCTAACGAAGGTTGCTGATGACACCAAATTGGGAGGAACTGTGGACACTCTGGAGGGCAGAGAGGCCCTGCAGAGAGATCTGGATAAATTGGAGAGTTGGACAATCACCAACTGTAGGGATTTGAACAAGGGCAAGTGCTGGATTGTGCACCTGGGACACATCAACCCTGGACACACACAGCCTGGGGAAGGAGAGGCTGGAGAGCAGCCCTGCAGACAGGGACCTGGGGGTTCTGGTCCATGGCAAGTTGAACATGAGCCAACAGTGTGTCCTGGCAGCCAAGAGGGACACCCGTGTCCTGGGGGCACCCAGCACTGCACTGCGAACCGGGCCAGGGAGGGGATCGTCCCGCTCTGCTCTGCACTGGGGCGGCCTCAGCTCCAGCACTGGGGGCAGTTTGGGCACCACAGGATAAAAAGGATCTAAAGCTGCTGGAGAGTGTCCAGAGGAGGGACACAACATTGGGGAAGGGTTTAGAGGGGAAGGGTGTGAGGAGAGGCTGAAGTCACTTGGTTTGTTCAGCCTGGAGAAGAGGAGACTGAGAGGAGATCTCATGGCGGTCTGGAACTTCCTCCCAAGGGGAAGAAGCGGGGCAGGTGCTGAGCTCTTCTCTCTGGCCACCAACGCCAGGAGCAGAGGACATGGCAGGAAGATGTGGCAGGGGAGGGTGAGGTTGGCCATGAGGAAAAGGTTCTTGAGGCAGAGGGTGGTGGAGCACTGGCACAGGCTCCCCAGGGAGGTGCTGATGGCACCAAGCCTGACAAGATTCCAGCAGCATTTGGCCAACATGTGCCCTCAGGGACATGGTCTGAATGTTGGGCTTGTCCTGTGCAGGGACTGACATGACATCCTTGTCTCTAAATTGGAAACATGGGTTTGATGGATGGACCACTCGGTGGATAAGGAACTGGCTGGATGGGTGCACTCAAGATGTTGTGGTCAACAACTCAATATTCGAGTGGAAACCAGTGACGAGTGGTGTCCCTCAAGGGTCGGTATTGGTGCCGGTGCTGTTCAACATCTTTGTCAGAGACATGAAAAGTGGGATCAAGTGCACCCTCAGCAAGTCTGCTGACAACAACAAGCTGTGTGGTGTGGTTGACACGCTGGAGGGATGGGATGCCATCCAGATGGATCTTGACAGGCTTTAGTGCTGGGCCTGTGCAAAGCTCATGAAGTTCAACAAGGCCAAGTACAAGGTCCTGCATCTGGCTCGGGACAATCCCAAACATAACTACAGAGTGGGCAATGAGTGGCTTGAGACCAGTTCCAAAGAAAAAGACTTGGGAGTGGTGGTGGATGAGAAGCTCAACATGAGCCGACAATGTGCGCTTGCAGCCCAGAAGGCCAATAACCGTGTCCTGGGCTCCATCAAGAGAAGCGTGGCCAGCAGGTGGAGGGAGGGGATTCTCCCCCTTTACTCCACTGTCATAAGGTCCCACCTGGAGTACTGCATCCAGTTCTGGAGCCCCCAACACAAGAAAGACATGGACCAGTTAGAAAGAGTCCAGAGGAGGCCACGAGGATGATGCCAGGGCTGAAGCAGCTCTGCTGTGAGGACAGGCTGAGAGAGTTGGGGCTGTTCAGCCTGGAAAAGGCTTACGGGAGATCTTACAGCAGCCTTTCAATGCCTGATGGGGGCCTACAAGAAAGCTGAGGATGGACTTTTTACAAGGGCAGTTAGTGATAGAACAAGGGGAAATGGCTTTAAAATGGAAGAGGGCAGGTTTAGATTAGATATTAGGAAGAAATTCTTTACTGTGAGGGTGGTGAGACACTGGCCCAGGTTGGCCAGAGAAGCTGTGGCTGCTCCTCCCTGGAAGTGTTGAAGGCCAGGTTGGATGAGGCTTTGAGCAACTTGGTCTAGTGGAAGGTGTCCCCTGCTCATGGCAGGGAGGTTGGTAGTGGATGATCTTTAAGTTTCCTTCCAACCCCAATCATTCTATGATTCTATGATGATTTCCTATCAGAATTTCACCCAGTCAACATTGATAGGCTGAGGACCACTCATTAAGGCACCTTCCTGTGAGAGCTAAGAATGTTATTGCCAGTCATATGTTATGTAATTGGTATTACTTCTATCAAAATTTGAAGTGCATCTAATACCTAAATAGTCATTAAAGGCCAGGGAGCACTTCAATTGATTGACCACCATGTAATACTTTTCTTTCTCTTCCATTCAGTTACCCAGAAAAATGCAGTAGGCATAAACTACGTTGTATGGTTTCCTGCAACAGAGTTTCCTTCCAAGATCTCTGGTTTTCAGGAGTTTTGACAGATCTCTTCTCTTTGCAGCACCACATCCAAATCTCTCTAGAACAAAAGCAATCAAGATGCACAGATAGAAGAAGGTGAAATAGCCTGTTGTTCTGACAGGGCTGTTAGAGGCTTAGCTTTTGTGGTAGTGCAGGGAATTTTATTGGTATGTCTATTGCCTGTCTGTTGCTGAAAGTGACAAAGAAGAAAAAGTTATTATAGCACAGTTTTCCATTTGAATTAGGCTATAGCCCCTGGGAATAAAGAGCTTTTCTGAGTTTAGTGCCATTTTATTTCTGATTTGCCTTTCAGGGAGTTGCACAAGGGGAACAAATATCTCTGCATTAATGCATCAGGTTTTTCAGCTGAATCTAAAAATAAACCATATCAATTTCATTCCTGGGCATTAATTGCAGAGTCACCTCTATATTTGGCAGTGTTAATTGTTAACATTAAATGCTTACTACTTGCACGGATACTGATATTTTAATGTCCCATCTGGCCTGATCAGGCAAGTACTTCTATACTGACAACAAGGACGCTCACTGAACTCATACTACCTCTTCCAACTCCCATGATGAGGTTTGGTATGGCAGAGAAGGTTGAGAAGATGTCATAATGCTGGAACAGCAATGGCTTCAATTTCAGTGTTAGTCTTCCCCTTCCCCTTGTATTCTGCAGTACAAACAGCACCAATCTTGCCTCATTTTTCGAGGCAGGATGGAAACACTCATATTTATGTATGACTGGCTGAGCAGAATCTTCAAGTCCTGTCAATCCAGCACTAGTTCTAGGGCACCTGGGTGCTGTCAGGCAGCAGCTGGAACAAGGGCAACAGCTCTTCCTATGTGCACATGAATGCTGACAGTTCAAGGTTCCTGGTGAGTAATGTTCCCTGCTGCTTGGGCAGATTTGGGACTTTGCAATCAAATAGGATGAAGAAATTGTTCCATGCTATGTGTCCCTGGGAGTAGCTCAAAGCCTATATTGTTATTTAGCAAGTTATGACTCAGTTCCTTTTCCTCCTATAATGTGGGGCTCAGTAAATAATGAGGCACTTTTCTAGGACTGGCTTTGCCAAAATTTGTTGGACGAGCTGGGAGGAGGATTTGTCTTTCTCACTGTTCTTCCCTTGTTGGCCTCTTCTCTTCTGTGTACATCAGAGGGGACTCATCAGTGTGACCTTAATACTTTTTTTCTACAGTATGGCTCACAGTGTAGATAGACTGCAGTGGAGAATGAAAAGATTGCCCTTTCAACTCTCTGCAGAGACCTCAGAGTGCAAGGCCCTGTAAAAGAAGCCTCCATAATGTGTGGTGGGTCACTCAGGTAAGGTAATGTAACTCCACAGAAATTCTGAATTACAGACTATTTATCATTGTGGCTATGAAGCCATGAACAGTGCATAGGGGTCTATAGTCAGAACATTAGAGTCCTGTTAACAAATGGGAGTTAGTTATATTTTAAAGATGACTAGGTAATTCAGCTCTTTTCATGGAAAAAAAAAATTAAGGACAAGGTCATTTTCTGAGGCATGAAACCCTGGCTTTGTTAGCAGCTGTTTTCACTTTTTGATAAACTATAAGCCAGGGAAGACACACCACTGTTATCTGGAAGCAGTGAGCAGAAATGTAAATGTAACTGATGGTTTTTATTCATCTCCAAGTGAAGAGAGGTACCCATGTGCTAGATTACTTTTAAACGCCTCACATCACAAGGCACAGCTTGTTGTAGAAATAGCATCAGAAGTTATAGAAGCCTGTACTGAAAATATCAAAGTTGAATGTAGTGAGGAGGAAGACTTTGTTGCAGATCATTGCATAAAGAGTTATGAAGCTACAAAGCCAGAGAAGTGTGAATTTTCTGTGATTTTCTAACTGGTTGCTACTATCATTGCTGCTGCATAAGTGCCTGCCTTACTGAACAGAACCATGATTCCAGTCATGATCAAATAAGTTGATGTATCCCATTACGAGAAACTCCTCAAGATGGACACAAAATGGAAAGGAAACAAAAATAGCTTGGTTCTTTAAAACTACTTTACATCATTCTGGCAAGTGCATGAAAATCTGTTGAGAAAAGGTGGGGGCTACAGACCCCATTATAGAATCATAGAATTGTTTGGTTGGAAAAGACCTTTGAGATCATCGAGTCCAACCATATCTATCCACTACTAAACCAGATTTCTGAGCACCCCATCTACCCATCTTTTAAATCCCTCCAGGGATGGGGACTCAACCACTTCCCTAGGCAGCCTGTTCCAGTGCCTGAGAACCCTTTCAGTGAGGAAATTTTTCCTGATATCCAATCTGAACCTCCCTTGGTGCAACTTGAGGCCATTGCCACTTGTTCTATCACTAGTTGTGGGAGAAAAGACACACACCCACCTCGCTACAATCTCCTTTCAGGTCTCCCCTCAGCTTCCTTTTTTCCAGGCTAAACAACCCCAGCTCCCTCAGCTGCTCCTTGTAAGACTTGTTCTCCAGCCCCTTTACCAGCTTTGTTGCCCTCCTTTGGACACACTCCAGTGCCTCCATGTGCTTCTCGTATTGAGGGACCCAAAACTGGACACAGTATTCAAGGTGCAGTCTCAACAAGGAAGGATGGTGAGATGAATGGTACAGAATGACTTCCCTGGTCCTGCTGGCCATGCTGTTTCTGATACAAGCCAGGATGTCCTTGGCCTTCTTGGCCACCTGGCTACATTGCTGGCTCATATTCAGCTGACTATCGACCAACACCCCCAGGTCCTTTTCCACCTGGCAGCTCTCCAGCCACTCTTCCCCAAGCCTGTAGCGTTGCATGGGGCTGTTTTGACCCAAGTGCAGGATCTGGCACTTGGCCTTATTGAACCTCATACAGTTGGTTGCAGCCCATTGGTCCAATCTGTCCAGGTCCCTCTATAGAGCCTTCCTACCCTCAAGCAGATCAACACTTCCATCCATCCTAGTGTCATCTGCAAACTGACTGAGTGTGCCCTTGATGCCCTTTGCCCAGATCATTGATAAAGATGTTGAACAGAACTGGCCCAAACACTGAGCCCTGGGGAACACTGCTGGTGACCGGCTGCCAACTGGATTTAACTCATGAGTAATGAATTCTCATTATGTGTTTCTTGTAGGGGAAGGAGCTGTATCTGGACAGCTTTTCCCCACCCCATCATCATCATGACTGTCCCTCTACTGACAGGGAAAAAGAACCAGAAAGTGCTAATCAACTATAAAACCAGTTATTTTTAGGCCCTTTCTCAGTATCATGCAGTAAGCTGAAATTCACATGAAAAAGTAGAACTCTGCTATTTTTAGAAGCTAATTATTAACAAAAATAACCAGAGTATTCTATCTGTACAAATTATTATCTTACATTAGCAAAAAATGTAATGGAAGTCCTCCCCTGCCTAGCAAATTTCTAATGCACTGATCCCTGAAAGTCACTTTGCATCTGACATCCCAGTCATTCTCTTCTCCTCCTACTGAGCTTCAGAAGTTCCACAACAGTTCTAGGAAGACACTATATTCTGTAGGCTTTGCAGAACTTTAGGATGGGGGAAGGGAAAAAATTTCCAATCGATCACCTATTCCATGTCCTAGCCAAGATTTTTATCTACATTTCAGTGTAGTTTCAGATGTAGTTCAGCTCTAGAGGTCTCTACCTAAGAAGTATCCAGGTTTATCATAGAATCATAGACTGGTTTGGGTTGGAAGTGACCTTTAAAGGTCATTTAGTCCAATGCCCCTGCACTGAGCAGGGACACCTTCAACTAGATGAGGTTGCTCAGAGCTCCATCCAACCTGACCTTGAATGTTTCCAGGGATGGGGCTTCTCTGGGCAACCTGTTCCAGTGTTTCACCACCCTCAATGTAAAAAATTTCCTCCTTATATCTAGTCTAAATCTACCCTCTTAAAACCATTACCCCTTGTCTTATCACTACAGGCCCTATTAAAAAGTTTGCCCCCATCATTCCTATAGGCCCCCTTTAAGTATTGAAAGGCCACAATAAGGTCTCCCTGAAGCCTTCTCTTCAGGCTGAAAGATGCCTTGCCACTTCCTTTGGAGCTGTAGCTCACTGGATCTTAATACTTTATAGCACAGATTTTCTCTTGATCACCTGTCATAACCAGGTTGGAAGGTTTTTTTGTCCTCTGTGTTGATTTTAACTCCATCTCCCTGTGTGTCTTTGAAGGAGTCAGCCATCTCTCAGTGTGGATTATCAGAGTATTGCATCCTCTTGTGATCAACTAAATCCATAGAAGTGGAATTTGATTCAGTGTCCCTGAATCAACCCTTGAAATGGAAAAAAGCTCACTGGAGATGGGCATGTGCCCATGAAACTCAGTAAATAATGCCAAGCTGTTGCAAAGAAACTGCTTTATCTGAACACAAAGGGGACTAGATGGTGGCCTTTGTTTCAGGTAAGCAGCTATCAACAGTTGAATGGATCAACTGGTGGTTTAAATGTTTCTCCCCAAGTTCATAACAAGAGCACCAATGTCTCCCTGAGTTAGCCAGGGGGAAGTGATCACATGGCTTAGCCCAGCAAGAAGTGTAAAAGATGAACAACTAACAGAATAATTTAAATCTGATCAATGGGCTTGAGCTGCCTTCAACTCACTTATTCCTTCCTGGTGACTGGGGACATTCAGTGTCATGACAGTGAGCACATGACAAAAAACAGTAATGGGAATCACATTGGTGTTATGATTGAACTGCGATTGCAAATCCTATATTTTGCTAAGTGTAACTTATATTTGTATTTTTTCAGTGTATTTTGTATCCATCTACTAAATCAGAGATCCCATGCAACATCAACTGTCTTCAAGACACTGATAAGACATTTGACATTTAATGTTACACTCTCTTTGTGTCACCAAAATTGGGAATAAGCTTATTAACACCAATGCAGTCTGAAGAAGTTGGCATTATTGTGGCGCCGGATGCACAGGGAATCACTCCACCTATTGTGCATGATCACTCATCTCTCTACAAGAGCTTTATCCTATCAAAACGTGCATATTCATTACTTGGCCAAGAAATCATTAACATATTAATTACATTTCCAGGAATCCACTAGTATATGTAAATATCCTTTTTGCATGTGCACTGGAGTCTCTTGGTGGTCTTCATGGGTCCTCTGGTGGTCACTGAAACTTTTCCCACTGTGCCCTTTAGTTGAACTTTTCTTCTGCTCATGCTCAGTTCATTTCTTGGCCTGTTTACAACACTTCTGTCTCCACAAAACTGGTTTATTCTGACATCACTACCTTAGCTACCCTATTGCAAAGATTTGGTGCCTCAAAGTTCCCATTGTCTACTTTAGCTCATCTAAAGTTTGTCTTTTACCACTAACTTGACTGGGCCCAGCTGATATGTAACTGTCTTTCAATGTCATATTGTTTAAGCATGTTCTTTTGGAGTGGTATCATTTGCATAGCACATCTATACTCTCTCTGTTCAAGAGAGTATATGACTCTAACATCTATCTGCAACTAGTATTTTAATTTGTAATCATTAAAATGAAACTCTTGTGAGAACATTCAAAGCTTTATGGTTATCACATGTAAAGGGCCCAACTGTAAACAAATTATTGCAGAGAAAACTAGAAGAAAGCCTTTAAATTGTGTTCAGGAGCCACAGCTGTTAAAACAAAAATACTAGTTTTTCTGTTTCAAAAGCATGGTTAAGGGTACGGTGGGAGGAAAGTTCTGACTGTTCTGTCTTGGGCACCCAGAAGTTCAGGAGGAAACTTCCCCTTGAGATTTACAATGAAAAGCCCATCTTCTCTTCCCTCTCCAGCTTAGCTGGGAGTGAGAATGGATGAATTTTATGCTGAACAGATTCAGGGTAGTTAAAATACCATAAACAGTCTACCTGGAACCACTTCCATTGCTATTCATCACAGGGCTTTTTTCATCCTAGCTTTTGCTGTTACCATTTGCCTTCCTTTTCTTGATGTTGCCATTTTCATAAGGGGCTGGGTGTTTTGTCTCAGCACTTCCACTGATGCTGATTCATAAGACAGCGTATGTTCCTGTGTGCTGAGAGCAGGCGGACACTTGGCTAAGACTGAATGGAAATCCCGGCCTGATTTACAGACACAGTGTAGAATGCTTTGTCCACAAAATCCAACCTGTGACTGTCCTGACAGTTGTCAGTGTCTCTTTGCAACTGCCAACTGCTACTTGAAGCACTTGGTGACAGCTGAAGCTGAATGAACCTGATGAGGTTCAATAAGAGCAAATGCAGAGTCCTTCACCTGGGGAGGAATAACCCCAGACACCAGGACAGGTTGGGGCTGACCTGCTGGAGAGGAGCTCTGAGGAAAAGGACCTGGGTGTGCTGGTGGAGAGCAGGTTGGCCATGAGCCAGCAGTGTGCCCTTGTGGCCAGGAAGGCCACCAGTATCCTGGGGGGCATTAAAAAGAGTGTGGCCAGCAGGTCGAGGGAGGTTCTCCTCCCCCTCTACTCTGCCCTGCTGAGGCCACATCTGGAGTGCTGCATCCAGTTCTGGGCTCCCCAGTTCAAGAGGGACAGGGATCTTCTGGAGAGAGTCCAGCAGAGGCCACAAAGATGATGAGGGGCCTGGAGCATCTCCCGTGTGAGGAGAGGCTGAGAGAGCTGGGACTGTTCAGCCTGGAGAAGAGCAGCCTGAGAGGGGATCTGATCAATGTCTATAAATACCTGAAGTGTGAGGTCCAAATGGATGGGGCCGGGCTCTTTTTGGTGGTGCCCAGTGACAGGACAAGGGGCAACAGGCAAAAACTGGAACATCAGAAGTTCCAGACAAATAAAGGAATAACATCTTTACTGTGAGGTTGTTGGAACACTGGAATAAGCTGCGCAGAGAGGTTGTGGAGTCTCCTTCTCTGGAGATGTTCAAACCCACCTGGATGCAGCCCTGTGCAACCTGGTGTAGGGAACCTGCTTTGGCAGGGGAGTTGGACTGGATGATCTGCTGAGGTCCCTTCCAATGCCCACTATTCTGTGAATCCTTCCTGCAGGTCTCAGGATTCTGTATTGTAGTACCCCATTTCTGTAGCTGCCACATACCTTTTTCTGCTTTTCTGTTGACATCCTGTGTTGGTCCTGATTCTTCCTTCTTGTTGTGAAAAGCATTGGCTCTGCCTAGTGCATTCAGAAGAGCACATGGGGCAGCAAGACTTGCATGTACATGCATGAGTGGTTCATCTATCCCTTTACATAGGCAGTAATAGAGAAGTAATTCAAATGATTGCTGTAGCATCGCTACAGACTGAAGAAGTGTCTTCACTCAGAACAACTCTAGAGCGGAAAATGTAACTGACAGCAGAAAGATCTGTGTAACTGGGCTTCTGTTCAAATTAGTCGTGCATTGATCCTGTAGAAATAGGTTGATTAGCATCACGACTAATGTTCTCTGGTTAAAGTGCTTCTGACCTGTGATTTTCACTGATTCGTGCGATTTTTCTTAACCTGAAAAGCTTAGAGATTGAATCTCAGCTTTAGAAATGTTCATACTATTCACAGTTGTGAAGAAACCTTGAAAACACTGAGTAAAAGTTTCTGGGTACTGAAAGGCCTATAAACAGAACACACTGACGCAAATTCAGTGTCTTTTTTTAGCCAATCTTATCACCTTTCCCCATACGAGGTTGACATTATTGCCCTTTAGTCACAGTATGGGCACAGCATGATGTACAGCAATGAAAAATTCTTTACTGCAACAATCCCATCTATGTTCTGATGGTGGAACAGGCCTTCAGTTTCTCTTGCCTTTTGACATGCTGGTGGATGGGACAAAAAAAAACCAAACAAAAAACCATCAAAATCTGTGCATTGTCCAAGATTACTCTGGGTCAAAGAATAAGACTGAAAGTATCACTTGCTAGTTTTCTGAACATTAACATGATTGTTCAGCCTGGAGAAGAGGAGACTGAGAGGAGAACGTCATCGCAATCTGGAACTTCCTCCCAAGGGGAAGAGGAGGGGCAGGCGCTGAGCTCTTCTCTCTGGCCACCAACGCCAGGAGCAGAGGCCATGGCAGGAAGCTGTGGCAGGGGAGGGTGAGGTTGGCCATGAGGAAAAGGTTCTTGAGGCAGAGGGTGGTGGAGCACTGGCACAGGCTCCCCAGGGAGGTGCTCATGGCACCAAGCCTGACAAGATTCCAGCAGCATTTGGCCAACATGTTCCCTCAGGGACATGGTCTGAATGTTGGGCTTGTCCTGTGCAGGGACAGGAGTTGGACTGGATGATCCTGGTGGGTCCCTTTCAGCTCACAACATTCTATGATTTCAAGAAATTGAAGGAAAAAAAACCCCAACAAACAAACAAACAAAAAAACAGAAGAGAGAAAAATAGTAGAAGCAAAAACAGTGTTTCCCTATAGCCTGCTGCTGGCTATGTCACTGAATTCAGATCTGCCAAAGCTGATTATCTTTTTCATGAATCTCAGGACCAGGAGAACAGCATTTGGCTCACTCCAGTACTAACCATAGCTCATTCCCAAGAAAGAAATCTTTTTCCAGTTTGTCTAGTGGTGATTCTTGGAAGCTACAATGAATTAACATGGAGAGTGGGAGAAGATTCAAGGTGATTCAAGGTTTTAGTGGCACAGAAGGGTGTTTTTTGTTTTGTTTTTGGTTTTTTCATTTTGGTACATGTCAAGCTTTATGGGATCCTGTTTCTTTAAGTATTTCTCCCGTTCACAGAATGACTGGCAGATGAGTGGGATAGAGAAGAAGCATCAGCTCTCACTTCTGAACTGGCTGCACATTCAGAATTAATGGGGAGGGAGAGCTTTCTGAGAGGAAGGAGATTCTGAAAATGTGAAAAGCATGGGGGGAAAAAAGGAATCAGTGGAATACATTTTCAGGACTGTCATACGAACGAAAAAACAGTGTCTGGTCTGTTAGTAGTACTGAAGGTTGGCAGCTGAGCCATCCTGGGCTCTGTCGAGGAGCGACAGAAAGAAACAGGCTTCTTTAAAGTATGATTCATGTTTTAGTTGGGCAGAATTGCCATTCAGAGGTGTTTGTCTCTTGATTAGAAAAGTAGGCCATCAACTCAGAAATCTTGTTAAAGCAGAATCCAGATCCTATTCCACCCATTTAAAGTAAAATCATAACAATAGAAAATAATAAAGATCTGTTGATCCAGTGACAGGGAACATCAGGACCCTAACCAATGAGTTATGCCTATTTGTTAAAATAGCATGGAAAACAAATTGCTGTCATCAGGAAGATCCCAAAAGAGTGACTTGAACAACTCTTGTACTTCTTCAGGAACTCAAGCATTGCAAAAGGCTTGTAAAAATGGGTTTTCTTGAGACAGTGAATCACTAAGGTAAAACCATTCAGCACCAAATAAAAAACAGTGCTTATTTTTCTCCTTTTACTGACAACATAGTAATTTCAGCAAAACACAAGCATGATGCAAGTCAGAGGAATGCACTGTTATGCCACCAGCAGCACAACTGACACAAATTGTATATCACAAGCAATAAGGTTTCTTTTTAAAAACAAAAACAAAGAAAAATCTCAATGATTAAAAGATGAAGGAAGAACAAAGGAAACTGACAAGAGCATCTTGTCTACCTCCTTAAAAAGGTCCAAATAAATAATACTATCTTTACTCAGCCTGGAATTTCTCACTATAAAACAGATTATTAAGTGGGATTTTGATCTTAAATTGTTGTCAGAGATAGTGAATTCATATCCAGCAGTTAAAAGACTTAAACTAACATAAAATGATAAAAGCTAAATACAGAAATGTTGGCAAGTACATTAAGTAATTAATTGTCTCAATTTCCTCAGTTCCAGATTGTGCAGACTGTACAATCCAGTGACTGTAGTAAATCACTGGTCCTTTTCATTTTATTGAGACCTCAGTTCATCAGTTGTAAAAAAAAACTATAGTCAATAGAGTTGCAAACATCCTTAGCATTTCACAGGACTGAATGCTTGAGGAAAAGCAGAGACTCTGTTCCTTTGTTACAGATTCCTAAATGTACCAGATTTCTTTTATATATCAACCAATGAAAGAAGAAAAATGCAATGCATAAAATATATATAAAAAGCTCTTAGATTTCAAATTTTATTTATATCTTATGTTTGATTTCATGGGATCACAGAATCACAGAACAGTTGAGGTTGGAAAGGACCTCTGGAGCTCAACTAGTCCAACCCCCCTGTTCAAGCAGGGCCACCTCAGACCAGTTGCCCAGGGCTACCTGAGGAGGGAGACTCCACAGCCTCCCTGGGCAACCTGTGCCAGTGCTCAGTCATCCTCACAGTAGAAAAGCATTTCCTGATGTTCAGATGGAACCTCCTGTGTTTCAGTTTGTGCTCATTGCCTCTTGTCCTGTCAATTGGCACCACAGAAAAAAGCCTGGAGCTATTCTCCTTGCAACCCCTCTTTAGGTATTTATATACATTGATAAGATCCCCCTGAACCTTCTCTTCTCCAGGCTACACAGTCCCAGCTCCCTCACCCTTTCCTCACATGACAGATGCTCCAGTCCCTTAATCATCTTTGTGGCCCTTTGTTGGGCTCTCTCCAGTATGTCCTTGTCTCTCTTGTACTGAGGAGCCCACGATTGGACACAGAACTCCACATATGGCCTCTCCAGTGCTGAATAGAGGGGAAGGATCATTTTCCTCAACCTGCTGGCAATACTCTTTGTAATGTGGCCCAGGACACCATTAGCCTTCTTTGCAGCAAGGGCACGTTGCTGGGTCCCGTTCAACCTGGTGTCCACCAGGATTCTCAGGTCCTTTTCGGCCAAGCTGGGTGGCCCACAGCATAAACTGGTGCCTGGGGTTTTTCCTCCCCAAGTGCAGGACTTCACACTTCCCCGTGCTGAATTTCATGAGGTTCCTGTCAGCCCATTTCTCCAGCCTTGATTTGCTTATTCAGATTTATTTGGATATAAAATCAGTGTTTGAGCTATCTTCTGGTTTTATTTTTCCCCACAATTTGAGATCACCAAACAAGGAAATGGGTAGAAACAGGAATCACATACCAGATTTCCTCTTTCTGGCAAAAATATTAATTATCTATTTTATTTCACTCCTCCTATATACTTATAACTCACAAGCCCCTTAGTGGAGCTGTAAGTGGTAGTGGCTTTTAAGAAAAACTTTGACCCCCAGTGGCCTCTGTGTTTTTAATAGGGGTTGGACTTTCATACCTCTGCAAAGTCTGCATGTTAGAAAAAATGTTAGATGCAGTCAAGTGGTGCTAAATATAACATATGGCATGGAAAATATAAATGGTGCTTTATAAAATATGATTAACATTGATGTTCATGTCATATCTTACAGGAAAATGTATTGCTGATGACTTAGGAGAACCGTTGCTAGAGAACAGTTCTCATTCTTCATACAAAAGATACTCTGTGCACACAGAACAATTTAGAATTCCTAAATCCTGTTGAAAACTGTCACCCTAACTAGGTGTTTGTAGCATTTATTTCTGTCCTTGCAAGATTGTACTGGTCCTGGATTTAGGTACAGATATAACTTTGGTTTCCAATAAAGATAGGTTTTGATCATACATAACAAGTGACTTCATGATTTCTTTTACATTGAGATTCTAAATGAAGAAAAACAGACATCTTATTTTTTTAAGACTTTAATGACTCCATACACTATCTGTATTTGGCATAGTTAATCTACAAAGTACAACTGATTTTCTTAATGGATCTATAGTTATCTGAAGTTCTTCAGTATGGTTTAGAGTCTTAAGCCACTTAACACACATTTATCATATTTGTCCATGATTCGACAGAAATAATACATGTTTCAGGAAATGTCAGAGCTGCTCACAGACAATTGTGGTTTGTGCTAAATCCAGTGCATTTATGAGTCATCCAACTTACTGCACGATATGCACAATAAGTCCCACACTTGGTTTAAACAAACTACAGACTTGGTTTAAATTATACCACAAGTTTAAACGACACTACAAGTCCCAGACTTGTTTTAAATTATACAAATGTGTGTGGTGTGCAGAACAATCATCATTCAAAAATACCGGATTCACCTGGCCATTCCAATTGTAGTATAATCCCAGGTAAACCTTTCAAAATCCCTAAATTTAACCTGTACAAACTATCTGTGAGAATCTAGAATAAATGTATAAGCAAAAGATATTTGGAAGGGTATGTGGAAGGACAGTGTCACTCCTTTAAGGGTATCTGGTCAAGGACCTTTTCCAATGCAACAAGGACAGTAAAAAGAGGAGGAAGCCAGAAAAAGAACATATGGGGACACAAACCTGACTGACATGACAAGGGAGGCAGTGATGAGAACCAAACCTGGTCAGTCACATCGATTGATAAGGGTACATGAGAGTCTGAGAAGGGGAAAAGTGGGAAACCAGAAACAAAATACACTGAGACACAGACCTGACAAAATAATCCTGGAGAAAATGGCCAGAAACAAACCTTACCGCTCCCACTAACTGATGGGCTCTCAAGAAACCGTGGGTGCCACTTCCAGGAGTCCACTTCTGGACTTCACAGCTGATGACATTGTGTATCAGGGGACCCCAGATGGTGAAGGGTCAGGAATCACCAGAGCTGTACAGACCCATGGGGGAGCAGGGGGGACCCAAAGGGGGTTGACAGAAAGGGGTGTAAGTGGGGCTGGCCAGGACGCTTCTCTGGCTGAGCCCTGTGCCTGATTGCTGCCGTCCATTCCAGCTCCTCATCCCTTCTTCTTACATCTTTTCTTAAGCATTTCTCTGCATCTGCTGGCTCTCTGTCCCCTGAAGGACTCGGTGCCAGCTGCTGGCAAGACCTGTGTGGGCATGAGGTCCTGGGCCAGACCAGCTGGAGGATGTGGGCTAAGCTTCTTATGTCACTTAACAGGATGTAGACAGAGAAGTATTCAGAAATTTACACCTACAGTTTCCAAAAGTACCCATTAAATTCAGTGTCTTCCTAGTTGCTGCATCCCACTCTCTGTAGCCTCCAACTGCTCCTGCTAGGTGTTCAGCAGTGTGATTCAAGGGCTAGCAATGATCAAGTGACCAGATGTGTAACGCTGGCTCTGACTCCTGAGAAAAATCCTAATTTGTTAAGAGAAAGCTTTTCAAAGCCTGTCGCACAGAGCCACGAAAGATAAAGTAAGGTGAAAAAAAAATTTAGTTCAAGGATTCAGGAGGAAAAATGGTAACATGAAAAGATATAACATGCTAAAGCAGTCTAAAGATGGCAACAGCAAAATGAAGCATGAACATGAAGCAACATACAACATAAATGTTCCCAGAATCTGACCCTTCACCACCTGCTTCATTATAACCTGGCCAGCAAAGACTCTTTTTGTGTCTTATGTTAGAAATGATAAGTATATTAGTGCTTTGCCTAATAGCTTGTTAATCTTAACTGTCTTCAATATGTTAGACAATAAATAAATGTTCTGCACTTTTGAGTTCAAGATATTCTGGCTTCAAGGGATTCCCTGTGCATGGTGAAAGGTGCTTGAACAGAGTGACTCAGAAGGAATGATAATAATAGTGCCTAAATTTCTGAAAAGGTTTTGGAGAAAAATATTTTTTGAGAACCAGGCTTTTATGTATTTCTGAATGATTGTTTCAGAAACAGCATGGCCAGCAGGAGCAGGGAAGTCATCCTTCCCCTGTACTCAGCATTCGTGAGGCTGCACCTCGAGTGCTGGGTTCAGTGTTGGGCCCCTCACTCCAAGAAGGACATGGAGGTGCTGGAGCCTCTCCAGAGAAGGGCAACGGAGCTGGGGAAGGGTCTGGAGCACAAGTGTGCTGAGTTCCCGGCTGAGGGAACTGGGGGTGTTGAGCCTGGAGAAAAGGAGGCTGAGGGGAGACCTTCTGGCTCTGTCCAAGTCCCTGCAAGGAGGGTGGAGAGAGGTGGGGGTGGGTCTGTTCAACTGAGGAACAAGGGACAGGACAAGAAGAAATGGCCTCAAGTTGCACAAAGGGATGTTCAGATTGGATATCAGGAAAAAATTCTTAATTTAAAGGGTTATCAAGCATTGAAATTAGCTGCCCAGGGCAGTGGTGGAGTCCCCATCACTGGAGGGATTTAACAGACGGGTAGATGAGGTGCTCAGAGATCTGGTTTAGTAGTGGGCAGGTACGGTTGGACTCGATGATCTCAAAGGTCTTTTCCAACCAAACAATTCTATGATTCTTACTGGCAAAAATGTTCAAATCAATGACCTCTCTGAGAGTAACTAAACTGCATTTTATTTGAGTTATTCTGTCTTGCAAGTGTGCTGTCTTATTCTCTGACCTCTGAGATGCATAGGTGTTACAGACTTCAAGAAAACAAGACCAGTTATATTGAATTGCTGAATCAAAGGTGTGAATGCTTGGAAATGATCTCAACTGAAACAAATATTTTAAAATGCTCCCTTTCTGAATTGAGAGTTTGTTTTCCCAACAGCTGACCAAGTTAGTTAAATTTAAACTTACTTTAAAGAGCTTTGTTAGGACCATATCTGAAATGTGAGCATGTTACTTCAAATTGAAATAGAAGGCTGTATCTTCCTGTAATTCTCCACAACTACACTGAATTTTGTCAGAACACCCATACAGGGGAAGATAGTGAGTATAAAGGATGTTATGGAATGAAAATCTAGGACTTTTCTGTGAAATTGCCATTTTAAACATAGTTTCTCTGTGAAACAGGTAAATATCTATCTATATATATAAATATTTGATATAGCAAAAGACTTCAACCAGGTTTTTATAATTTTACAGTATATGTGCCCAAATTGGCACAGTAGTGTTTTCTCTGACACTGACAGCCTGGGTGATCAAAGAAATGAAAGTCACAGCATGATAAGCAGTTTGAATTTATGTAACTAGAAAAACATTGTGTGTATATCTAGGTGTATAAAGACACATACACATGATAAGTCATTTTGTAAGCAAGCATATTAGTGTGTGTTTAAGGAACTGCATACTTTTCTGTGTGGCTGAAATGACAAATGATCACAATCTTAAGGCAGTTATTGAATTATTAAACAGCACACTTGCTCATTCAAAACTAGTGTTGTGTATTGTATTTGCATTTTAATTCTACGATGGGGAGCAGAGTAACTTTCTTGATTTGAAATAGTGTTAGAGTAGAAACTGTTGTGTCAGTGTGGCTGGATATCTTGTTGATACTTCATTAATTATCAGACTCTGGAACTACACTGAATATGAATTTTTTTTTTAATAGTGATGATATTTTGTAACTGCATTGAAGGAGCTAATTAAACTTCAATCTCGAGTTTAAAAAAACCTTGATAAAGGAAAGCTTCTCACAAGTCTGCTTAGTAATGTAGAGGCAGTTGTATGTACTTCTGAGACTGATTAGTTCTCATTTATAGCAAAGATGACATACACCTCCTTTAGCACTCTGCAAATTTAGCCTAATGAAGTACACCTGCTCATATTTGGTCATTAAATGTTATTTGGTTTTGGTTTTGGTTCACCTAGTCTGAGAAATTTCATTGTAAGAGACTGAGATTAATAACCCATCAGCTCCAGGCTTGGGAAGCATATTTGCTCTCAAGAGGGCTGCGAACACCACAGTTGACTTCAACGTATTTTCAGCAGTTATTGAAGAAACTTGGATATGTAGCTAACATTCAGAACACAGGTAATCCCACTAGTTCCAGTGGAATTACTTTTGTTCCATACTATACAGGGTGAATGAGGAGTGTTTTTAAATATCTTGCCAGTACAGAACTTGATTCTGCAATAAATAATCATGCTGTGTGCTCCTGACACACCTGAGCAAACAAGTGTGTTCAGCATTTCTTCCATTATTAATAGAACATTTTCTGAAGTGTTCAAAGATCCTCATCAATGTATGTTAACTCAAATAGGTTCTGAACTACACCTGTTAAAAAAAGATATCTACATAGTGCATTTCAAAAGCAGCTGTTGATAATCATGTTGATATAAATCAGGCTTGTACAGCCTTGTGTTAACAAGAGAGTAAGGTTTTTCTACTTCAGACCTATCTTTTAAACATGGTTAAGAAAGGGATATGAGAAAGTGTACTGCTAACACTTTCATATAATCATGAAACAGAATGTAGAAAACTCTATTATTGAGCAAAACCACTGGTGATTCATCCTTTTAAATACAGTTTTATATATAGATGTGAGCTGGTTTTGAATCAATATAAATCACAATTCTGCTGAAACTGGTGCATTTACATGAGGGTAAATCTGTCTTGAGATCAAAAAGCCTTTGTTTCCAGTAGGCATGGTTAGAATACTCAGTTTTACCTGGTAGGAAGAGACCTTGCAAGCATAAATACTTTTGCTTTCCACTTTACAAAATGACAAAGAAATATTTTATGAGCACTATGGAGCATTATTTGCTTTCTATTGAGAAAGAAACAAACCTATAAGATAGAAAGATAGCACAGAGACTTTTTTCTTCAATAAAATAATTGTATTAGGGCTACATGAAAGCATGCCCTCTGTTTAAAAAAATTCTAAAAGAATAGTTTCAGATTTTAATGAAAACCTTACAGTAAGAAGTGAAAGCACCTTCTTTGCTTAAAATCCTTATCTATCTTTATCTTCCACTAAGTTTATCTGTGTAAACAAAAAATCTCTTAGAAAAGCAAGACAGAAATCAAATGTCAAATACAGAGAAAATAGAAACATAAACCCAGTTTTGAACTGGCCTAGTTTTACAAGTTCTAGGCTAACCTTCACTAAAGCTGTTTGCACACTGTCACAGGGCTAGCATTTCTGAAAAATCTAAGAAGCCTGAGATGAAGTTTGGCACTGGAGGCTTGAATTAACCTCTTAGTACTGAATGACAAATGATAGGCAGAAGGACACATGCCTCAAACGGCCTTGAAAATTACAGTCAGCTTTTTGATTTAACAGAATATAAAGATTGAGCAGATGAGATATTAATTGGAGGATAATGTAATCAAAACAGCAAGCTCTGAACATGATCTTCACAGTAATATGTCACGTTCAGCAACAACAACGTGTCTGTGATCAAACATGAGGTGAGGTGAGAGCCTGTGTGAGTGTCTGAGGTGGAACTATGGTGAGTTGGAGCTGAGCTGCTGCTCAAGATCCTGATACAGAGACTAGGGAGAGGTGTTGCATTTTCAACATTCAACAAATGTGACCGTGGTAGTTTAACTTGGCTGGTAGCCAAACACAACACAGCTGCTCAGTCACCCCCCTGCCCCCCGGCCCAGAGAACAGGGAAGAGAATTGGAGGGTGTGGTGGTTTCGCCCTTCTGGCTTGCAGCTAAACCCAGTCTGCTCTCTTACTCTCCTCCCACCCTCAGGGAGTAGGAGAGAGAATTGGAAGGAAAAAGGGCAAGGAGATTCATGGGTTGAGATAAAAACTACTTACTAATTAAAATAAAATTATAATGATAACAACAATAATAACAGAATATACACCTAAGTGATACCCAGTGCAGTTGTTACCACCCACTGAACGATGCCCAGCCTGTCCCAGCTAGCGATCCCGGAGCAGAGACCATTCCCAAACCCAAACCGCAATCCTGGAAGACTGAGCCCAAGCAATCCCTGAGACAATACCTCTGATTTCCAGTCAACCCTGGTTAATGTACTGAACATGACACGATATGATAGGACGTGGAGTATCTTACAGGCACATCCAAATGCCAGTTTTGGGTTTTGCTATTCACTGCGCTTCTCCCTCCCAGTCCTAATGCAGCTGTGAACCAGCCAAACACAATGGCCTTGAGCTCCAGCAGCAACTAATAACATTAATACTTTATCAACTTTCTTCTCATAGCAAATCCTACACTGAAACTAAAACAGCTATTTTAGCTACTAAGAAGAAAATTAACTCTATCCTAGTGAAACCAGGAGAGAGGGGTAAATGCAAGGAGACTTGTAGGTTGAGCTAAGAACAATTTAATAATTGAAACAAAATAAAATTAAAATAGGAATGATAATGATAACAACTATATATGTATGTATATACAAATCAGTGATGTACAATACAATTGCTCACCACCTGCCGACAGTGATCCCGGAGGAGTGAAAAGGAACCTCGAACCTGAAACTGCAATCCTGGGAGAGCGAGCTTCAGCGTTTCCTGAGAAAACCCCTCAGCT
Organism: Caprimulgus europaeus; assembly: GCA_907165065.1. Next base: position 3,597,540 of record OU015528.1, on the reverse strand, counting down.
TTCCAGTCAACCCTTGTTAATATACTGAACATGATGAGATATGTTATGGAATATCTCATTGGCAGAGCCAAATCCAGTTCTAGATTTTGCTAATTTCTACACTTTCCCTCTCCCAGTCCTTTGCACTCAAATACCCAAACACAATGTCCTTGCACCTTATCAACATTCTTCTCATAACAAATCCCACACTGAAACCAAAACACAGTGCTGTTCTAGTTACTAAGAAGAAAATTAACTCTATCCTAGCAAAACCAAGACAGTGACATTTGTTGAATTCGACAATGGGACAGTGAAGTGCAACAAGAAAATATTCTGCAAGTACATAGGCACCAAAAAGGAGGTTAGGGAATATGTGGACCCATTGTTAAACAGGGCAGGGGCTCTGGTGACAAAGGATGTGGAAAAGGCCAAGGTACTAAGTGTGTTCTTCACCTTGGTCTTTACTGGTAAGACCAGCCTTCAGGAGTCGCAGTGTGATTCTGTGACTTTCTGACAAAAGTAAATGTAAGTACGTATTTCTACTGTTCCTGCTTTTATGGAAATGAGCAGCTTCTCTGGATGTTGACTGTATTTCCCTGTCTTTCCTTCCTGCCTTCCTCCCTTCTCATCCTTCCTTTCTTCTCTTCCTTTTCAGCCTGCCTCCCCGGCCAGCTGCTCATCCACTTTCCTGACTTTCTTCCCTCCTTCCCTCTCTCCTGCCTTCCCTCCTTCCTTTTATTTTCCACCTTCACAAAATAATTTCATTATGACCTTTGACCCCCAGTATATTTACAAAGCACATTCTGTTTCATGACTAAATATCATATTTTCCACAACATGGCTTTTCACTTGAGGGCAACTTTATGTGTGCCACTTTTAATCCCAGAAACCCAATCTTCAAATTTACACAGAGCTGAAAAGGATTTAGCTGAAATTTTAGTCTGCAGCATACTTTCTTGTACAATAAATACGTTCCCTTTTCTGTCTTCTCTGCCCAGTAACTGTTCGTGTACCTCAGTTTTATTATTTCACATCCTTGGTCTGCTTCAGGTTTGCAGAGGATCTAGTGGATTATATCAAAGCCAACAGAAATGAAAAGGTAACCATGGCCCTTACTTTTTTTTAAAGCTCAACAATAGAGAGTATTGCTAACAATCGTTGAACATCCCTTGCTGCCTGTAAAGTAATTAATTAAAGTTTAATTTTAGCAAATTAAGTTTAAAACACCCTGACTCCTAAGGAGGCAACTATATTTTAATGTGGCTAACACTATCTTATTTGATTTCCTTCTTAAACAGCTGCTCTACAGTTACACAAGATGCAAACTGTGGGTAAGGAGTAATGCTGCTTTTCAGATTTGACCTCTTGCTTTCTAGGGGAAGGGGTGTATTTCTAGGGGAAATAAAAACCAAATAATTAACCCCCCAAAAACCAAAATAAAATATGGCAGATACACAGCTGGGCTCAGTCACAAGGGATTTCTGCAGAATATACTTTATTGACACTACCTGGCCATGTGCATTTAATAATTTAGTCTTCTACTATAAAATTCTTTCAGTTAATATTCTTCCTTTCTAGTCTCGTAACAGTTCCGCAGACCTTTTAGTTAAAAAGAGGTAAGCAAGATGCTACATAATACAATGCTCATGGACCTGAGAGGACCTGTGAGAAGAGATTGCTGTGTGCTGAACTTTGATTTGTGGAAAAGGAGGCTAAGGGACAAACTGCTAGCAGCCTGCAAGTACTTGAGAGATTGGTAGTTAGAAAATGGAGGCAAACTCTTCTCAATAGTTGCAGATGAGATAACAAGGTGCAAAGGTCACAACTTGCAGTTTGGGAGGTTCAGATGAGAGGTCTGTGCAGCACGGGGAGACCTAGAGGAGCAGCAGAATCTCTGTGCTTGGAGATTTGCAAGACTTAGCTAGAGATAGCAATGGCCAACACGATCGAATGCTGGTGACTTACACACTGCATGTGAGGTTGCAGGAGGTGTTTCTTAGAAGCCCTTTCTAACCAACATGTCTGTGTTTCTGCAATGCCACTGAGTGGGATCCCTATTTATAAAGAACTCAGTGGTGTTACTCCTGATATATCCCAGTGTAACCAAATTAGAGTAAAAAAAAAAAGTACATAACCTGTACTCCAGGTGAGGTCATGTCTAATATAGGGCACAATCATGAGGTATATGGTCCTCAAATAGAAGTAGTTCAGAAGGAGTTATGGGAAGGGTTAATTACTTCCCTACCTGTGACTAAGGAAAAGAAAATCAGGAGCTGGTCGTTATCCCAAGCTGAGGTCAAGCTTCAGGGCAATGGATTGATGAGTGATACAAGGATGCAACTAGAACTGAAACAGATGGCAGGGTCTCCTCTCCTCCTTTCTAAGTGAGAAATGAAATAAGTTTTGACTAGTGGATTGTTGTTGGAAGGCCTTGGCTTGGTCACGCATTATTCTGGGCTCTGAGACTGGATTTGAGCTTTCTGGTGCTACGAGAAGCAATGAAACATAAGCTGTATGGCCAGGAAAGGACAAGGACAGAACTGCTAGGTCACATGTGAGCCCAAGTGTGCATTGTGGGCACTGAAGGAACACTTCAACACTAATTCTTGGAGACCACTATATACCACTACTTCCCAACCAAAGTAAACCCAATGTTTACTTTCATCATAGTGTTAATGAAACCACTCCAAAAGAACATCCCTTTCTGCTTAAACAATGTGACACTGAATGATAGTTACATATCAGCTGGGCCTAGTCAAGTTTGTAGTCTAAAATAGAGGCATCGTAATCTTTGCAATAGGGTAGATAAGGTAGTGATGTCAGAATAAACCAGTCTTGTGGAGACAGAAGTGTTGTAAACAAGCCAAGAAATGAACTAAGCATGCACTGAAGAAAAGTTCAACTAAAGGGCACAGTGAGAAAAGTTTCAGAGACCACCAGAGCACCCCTGAAGAGACTGGAGAACTTCAGTGCACATGCAAAAATGACATTTACATATATTAATGGCTTCATGGAAATGTGATGAATATGTTAATAATTTCTTGGCAAAGTAACGAATATGCATGTTTTGATAGGCTAAAGCTTTTGTAGAGATGAGTCATCATGCACCATAGAGTGATCCCTCATGCACCCAGCGCCACAATAAAGAAAGCCGCTCCTTCAGACTGCCCTGGTGTGAAGAAGTTCATTTCCGATTTCAGTGACATCACAGGAGAGGGAAATGCTACTTTTTATTTTAAAAAGGGGAGAGGGAACTGTGACTGAATGGTTTAGATATACTTGGATCTCTAAACAGGACAAGAAGAGCACTAGGAACTTTAAGTGTATGGTCCAACCCAACCAGTATGCTGAATGGGAAGCTTGCCAACTGCACTGTGATGAAGAGTTTGCCACTAGGAAAAGCTGAGGAGGACAGCGGTATAAACAACTGTCTTAGAGAACACACACCTGCCTGCCCCCTCTTTCAAAGTGTTTTTTTGCCCCATCTTTTCTCAGAAAAGCTAAAGAACTCCTTTTCTGTGAATAATGGCTAGAAAATGTGGCAATGATCCTTTTTAAACAATAATCCACTCTGTGAGGAAAAGACACGGGTATGATGCAAACTTCCAAGAGCATGTCTCAACTGCAGGACAGGATATTTTAAGTGAGGGCAAATAGTATTCTCCTCACCTTCTTTATTGTGTCTCTGTCTAAGCTTTTAGCTAAACATTTTATTCCCCCGTAATTTCCTTGCAAATGATTTGTTACTGAAACATTATCTTCGTTTTGGAAAGCAAAGACATTGAGATTTTATTATGATCACCTAACACTTCACACCTAAAATACAAAGCAAAATTATTTTTAATTTCTGCACATAACAGAGTTTTCAAAAAAGTAAACTTGGCAGTCAGTGGTTCTCCAAGTGAGTCTGCCTGATTTCCAATTCTGGTCTCTAAATCTCCAAATGGCTGATGCAATAAAATGAAGATAAATAGATTTTATTCCGGGTTTTTCAAACTGAGGTGCTGTTTTTAGAATACACAGATTATGGAAAAGACAAAATTTTACATAACTTTTAAAATTTGGATTTTTTTAGACAGATTTTTTTACAACTGGGATCTGAAAAACCTAGCTTGTAAGAAATAAATAATCATCCTTCATCTTTCTACACCTCTCAAATCTCAGTTTAAAACTGAAATACTAAGAGTGAAATAGTGCCCATGCTCTTACAGTCCCTGTGAAGTGAGAAAATTGTCTCAGCTCTCATGCAACAGCTTGAAAGCAATAGCATGCCAAGAGACTCCACTGGAGCTGGTCAATACCTGTTTGAGAACACAGTCAAAAACCAGGTAGGCTGTGATTATTCAACAAATGCTCCGTTCTGGCCTGGTGAAGACAACCAACTCAGCCACTTAGTGGGCAATCTCTTCTTTGCTTCCTTCAGATGAGCGCTTCTTGTTCGCTTAGAGGTTATTCCCAAAGAAGAAAGAAAAATATGGAAAGGACAAACCCATTTTATCCTAAACTTCAGATCAAAATAAAGCAGGACAGCAGGCAGCAGGACTCGCTGTGGAATCACAGGTAGGAGCAACCAGTTTCATCATTCACTCCAGTTAGCTGTCATCACCTCATCTGTCAATGGGCTGAACTTTTTACAAGCTCAGAGAGGCTGAGTCAAAATCTTATGAAAAGATTAGGCTCAATGCTCGTCTACCTTTATGTATTTCTCTGCTCTGCCTGCACCAGTAAGGGCACAAGTCTTCATCTTTCACACTCAAGCTGAGGGTGTAGCTCTGGAATGCACATAAGACAGTCTTGCTAAGCTAACTTTTGGCATGGAGGTAGGACAATCACAAAGGCGGTCATCTACAGAATTTCGTGCACTCTTCTCTGAAGAATCAGATGTACAGCAACTTCTGTGTTAAGTGCTCACTAGCAGGGAACCTTTCTTTTAGCACTGCCACAATGACACAACATGATCTGGCCCATGAAGTCACCAAGATGAACCATACCCTTTCTAAAAAATACCTGACACTAAAATGCTGTTCACTAGAACAACATATGCTGGCAGAGGATGATCCACACCAAGATATCTTCATCTTGAACGCTTTGAGTGGTTGCTGTTATTCTTTATTTAAGCATAAATGGGGTTTTTTAAAATCCTATTTATATTACTAATGACAACCAAAGGTTATTTTTTCAACTGGGGCCAAAATATTATGGTCAATGTATTGAATTTTTAGTATTCAATTTGAGAAAGGAATGGAATACCTTTAACTGCACTGAGACCTTCAGCTGAGCTAAATTAAGTTCTTCACAGCTTAAGTTGTTAAGAGAAGATGTCTCAGAGCTCCCCCACTCCTGAATCAGCTAGAAACCAAAAAAGCCTCCATAACTACATTAGAACTGCCTTGTTATTAGCATCAGTGGGCTACTTAGTCCTAGTAGGAACATTGTAGAGGATCAAAATGTGGTGAAGTGGAATACTCGCAGCTTTAACTCAGAACTGCCTCTGTAGTTCTTGGGGATTTGACTGCCCTCACAGTGAAAGATTCTTCACTGACACCATGGGTCAGCTTTCTGACTGCTCTGTCAGCAGTGCAAAACATCCAGAGCATAGGCCACTGGTCTGGTTTCTATAGCTCCTTTCTACTACTTGTACGCACCAGCTATCACAGCTTTCCCCATTCGAAGTCATGTGCCATAGGCACGTGGCACACCATGTGTGTAAGACTGAAAGGTACAACATGAGCTCCTTCTTCAGTTAGGTACCTGACACATCTGTCGTGGCTTCTGCTTGCCTAAGAAGTAAAACACATAGCAGGGCTAAATATAAATAAATAAATTAATACAAAATATAAATATAAAATATAAATATAAATAAATTGGGTAAATATCATCAATGTTTATTCATCTATAGTGTTTTAAGCAATTTAATAACACCAAGTAATCATCTGCCACAGCACCTTTCACCAAAAAATCACAGAATTCAAGAGTATGAATGGGAAAGCTCAGAGGGATTACATTATATCTCCAAGATCATCCCGTGTACAAAGAGGAAAAAAAAGGTTAATGAATAAATTCAGTCCCCTGCTCTCTGTTTGGCACACTCTTGCTATGCTTCTGTTTGTTTGTACTTTGATGACTTATGAAGGAGAAACCCTTCTTCCTACCAATGAATCCCATTATTTCAACAGATTTTACAATCTCTTCTCTCCTCATTAGTGGTAGGGCTGGATTTCATGCAGATAGGACATTGTAATCTCCCCACTTCTGATAAGAGAGCAGCTATTTTCACAGACCTGGATTCCATGATACTGCACCAGTTACATTCATCTGTTTGGGGAAGCATGTCTGTTATGCCTGTTACACCAAATCTTCAAAAGAATTGTTTTTCCCTAACCAAAACCCAAGCTTTGTATAATAGGACATTCAGGGAGGACTCTATTGTGCTACCATTAATAAATTACCTGATGTCTCCATTCTTAGCAAACAGGCATCTTTTATCTCTATAGACATTTTCAGCATAAGAATTGCCTTTTATGAAGCTACTGTGCAATTGCATTGTACAAAACCAGTTCAATTTTAGGTTCTAGAGCTATTTCAGTCAGCAATTAACCTGTTATGTGTAGATGTGTATGGCTGTTGGATGTGCACAGAAACCTGGCACTTTGTTATTGCAACACTTTGTGCTTACTGTAGCCTTTCAGTACTTAAAGGGGGCTTGTCAGAAAGATGGGGACAAACTTTTTAGCACTGTCTGTTGCAATAGGACAAGGGGCAATGGTTTTAAAATAAAAGGAGGTAGATTTAGGCTAGATATAATGAAGAAATTTTTTACACTGAGGGTGGTGAAACAGATTGCCCAGAGAGGTGGTAGAAGCCCCATCCCTGGAAATATTCAAGGTCAGGCTGGACGGGGCTCTGAGCAACCTGGTCTTGTTGAAGATGCCTCCACTTATCGCAAGGGGGTTGGACTAGATGGCCTTGAAAGGTCCCTTCAACCCAAACCATTATATGATTCTGTGATTCTATGATTCTATCATTCTATTCCCCTCACCTGGCATAGGCTCACAAGGTACGTTCAGGCACACTTCTGAAATCTCACTTCTCTCAATTGTTTCCCATCACTGATATCAGGTTTACTATTAATATGGCTTCCATTTAACATGTTTAAAATAAGAAGACACAGAAACCTAAATCTACATCAGGTCAGCACCATGAATTTTGCAGAATCTTCATGCATATGTTCTACAAAACAATTTCTCTTTCACTTTGTTTTCTGAGTGCCTTTAATTATTTGCAGAGAACTCAATTCTGGATCTGTTATTTATATAAACAGTCCTGTTTTATTTAGATAAGTCTTCACTGCTAAAGATACAGCGGTTCATTTTTATATCTTGAGGAGATGTTCTACAGCTTTTGTTCCAACGGAACTTCTCTTAAAAGTTCACAGGAATGCCAAGGAGAATAAAGATTTTCTTAATCTTTTTTTCCCTGTGCAGTCCAAAGAAGGATCCAAAACCATTCTAGCCAGCTTCCTATTAGTGGGATTCTATGGCCCTCAGTGAGGTTCTAAATAGAAAAGAATTATGGTTTTATTCTCCTTGACTTCTATTTTTATGCAAAGCCCTGTGTACCCTCAGGCTGCTATAAACACATACCAAAAAACCACTGGTTCCACTTAAACTCTGGCAGACAGGCTGTTATCAGTGCAATAAATTTGCAAAACTATTCTGAGCCTGATCTGAAAGCCAACAGCACCTGTGGCAACACTTCCACTCACTTAGCTATGTTTTGTATCAAGGTATAAGGCTGTGGGGATACCAGGAATGTAAATGTCTATACCAGGGGTCCTCAAACTATGGCCTGCGGGCTGGATACGGCCCCCCAGGGTCCTCAATCCGGCCCGCCGGTATGTGCAGAACTCCCCCCTAACACACACCCCCGCCAGGGGCTGGGGGGGGAACCAAGCAGCCGCAGATGACTTCCTGCCACTTAATCCAGGGGGAGCGTTTTGGCTACAAACCACGCAGCCACCGCCCCGTCCTCCTCCTCCGCGATGCACGGAGGGAGAGAGGCGCAGGCATCTCCTCTGCCGGGCAAGCTCAGTCGGCAGCCTCTGGACTGCGAGGTCCAGCCAACTCGAGCGAATCGCCAGAGCCCCAGCGCGGCAAAGTTCCTTCAGTCCCTCCTGGCCGCCCTTTCCGGACCGCGCAGCCGGGCTGAGGAGGGGGGCGGCGGCATCAGCTAGGTGGGCGACTCCCCCGTCCCTCCCTCCCTCCAGCTCCCAGGCAGCTCCGGCCCCCGACAGTTTCTGAGGGACAGTGAACCAGCACCCGGCAGTTTCTGAGGGACAGTGAACCAGCCCCCAACAGTTTCTGAGGGACAGTGAACCAGCCCCCAACAGTTTCTGAGGGACAGTGAACTGGCCCCCTGTTTAAAAAGTTTGAGGACCCCTGGTCTATACAACCTGGGATGGTGGGAGCACACTTCTGTGAGTTTACTGGTAAAACAAGGTGTCTTCCTTGGCTGGAAAGTAATGCTAGCGAGCTATTGCTTTTCTGCTCTCTTGTATTCTTGTTTGAGGAAACATTGAGTGTTGTCTTACCACAGCTTTGCTTTTCCCTTGTCTGTATTTGTTTTCATCATTTCTTTAAGCTCTTTAGGATACTGAGATAGCACTACAGTCATCAGAGAGTACTTAAGGAACAAAAAATTTCTTATAATTTCCATGTTCTTTGTGTTAATGTATTTTTTAAACTGCCCTACTACTGAAACTGTATACTTGCCATATTTGAGCAAAAGTTTGATTAATTATCTTAGTTGTGGTAGATTAAAAAAAAAATAAAAAATTAAAAATGTACTGTGAAGCTGTAACATAAGTAATTGGCTCAAATCAATTTGAGTAAGAACCAGAAGCGTTTTGGAATGATTTGGAAGTGGGCATTTTGACCATTTGTTAAATGTTTTAACTCTTCATTTGTCATTACAGGTGACATTTTTTACATCATGCCTATCACCATGGCATCAAAGTACTTTAGAACTATAGTGAGTATCAAATCATGTGTATTACAGGTACTCCACTGGTCTCAAATGAAGCAAACTTATATCAATTCCTAATTTTCTCTGACACTGTGATACGTCCACACGTGAGATGCTCTGTCCTATATTCCTTCTGTTACAGAACATTTGCTAACTTCAGGAAAAAGTTAGGGAAATACAGGTTTGAAGGTCAGACTGGTATCATATGACTTTGCTAAATATAGATACTTGACAAATGAAAGAGCTTTAAGGATCTTGTCACATTTTGCTCAGTGCACTTCTAAGTACACACTTCTGGTGTCCTTCTCTCAATGTTACAGATCTTAACATCACAAATACGCAAATTAATAAAACAGAAAATATCTGGGCAGATGTTATGAATGTATTCCTTCTGATTTTCTTAAGGTGGAATTGTAGCAGGATATGCCTAATCGGCAATATTTTCACTCTCATTTCACAATTCTGTCACTGACGGATACTCTGAGCAGAGGAAGCACAGCATTTAAATATTCTCCTAACCTGTACATAGCACTGGAATGAAACTGTGACTGTTAAGAAAGCCTTCTCCATAAAATGACATTGCAGTGTGTCCAGTATTTCAGAAGCAGAAACACAAAGGCAGTTTTAAACAAAAGGTATTAAGAATGAACTGCAACAGAAGAGGAATATTTAAAGAGCTTCTCTCACTTATTTTCCCTGTCTAAATAGACAATTTCCATTGAAAAATGGCTTTGAAAGGAACTGGCTGTGCTTGCACTTGTGCTTGTTATGGCCTTAAGTTGCACCAAGGGAGGTTTAGATTGGATGAGAAAAAACTTCCTCACCGAAAGGGTCATCAAGCATTGGAACAGGCTGCCCAGGGAGGTGGTGGAGTCACCTTCCCTGGAGGGATTTAAAAGATGGATAGAAGAGGTGCTTAGGGTTTTGGGGTGGAATTGGCAGTGTTGGGTTTACGGTTGGACTTTGTGATCTTAAAGATCTTTTCCAACCACTACAATTCTGTGATTCTGTGATTTCTCCTTGCAATCCTTCCCAGGATCCTGGAACCTTTAATGCAATATGCACTGTCAGTATGACGACAGCTTACAGATGTGCAGCCAGACTTCTTGCTATTTATAGATGCCTGTTCTGCAAATAGTACTCTGTGGGGTTGTAATGCAGTAGCAGGCATGTTCTTTGATTTAGTGCTTTCATCATGTTCATTTAAGAAAAGTCTGCTCTTTACCTGGCAGGGCAAAAGAGGCATATTTCTGAAGGTCAAGCAGAGAGAGCACTATGAGGAAGAGAATGTGGAATTCATAAGAGAGCAGGACATCTACTGGGAGAAGATGTCCTTCTATGAAAGGAGGAGACATTTGGCAGAGAGGTGGGAAGAGGAAAGGAGGGGGTAGTCCTGTGCTCACTCACACTTAAGTGATGCTTTTGTTCTTTATTATCTCTGCAGGGCAACTGGGGAGGAGGGTCAGGTGCATGTGAAAGGCAGAGCTGTTGAAGTTGGTTGGTGTGCGATGCCCTTGGGGTCTGGACATGGTTTCTGTGTCAAGCGTTCAGTCAGAGCACCGGGCACGGTCTATTAATAGAAACAAGGAGTTTGGCACACACTGGCACTTTCGCTTGTCTCCTTCCCACATGCTCCCAGAGCAGCTGGGACCGCATCCTCCATCCTTCTGCTTTCCCAGACTTTCACACACTGCTTAAGAAGTCTCAGGGAGGTCAAGACAGCCCTAGACAAGTAAACGAGGGCTGCTCAACCCCAATGTTGAGGAAATCGAAGGTAATGGCGCGGGAGGGGGATTGGGGGGCGAGGGGGGAGGCGGATTTCTTGCAGAAATCCCGCGAGCTGTCAGAGCAGCCTCTCGGCGCCGCAAAGATCTTCCAGGCGCTGCTCGGGTCAGCCAGGCGAAAGAGGGGATGCTCCTCCTGGCCCCCATCCTTCTGCCCGCGCCCCAACGCCCCAGGCAGCTCCGCTTGGCAATCCCCAGGATGCTGCAGACACACGGGTACCCTTCAGGTCCCCCGGACAGCCCCACGTCCCCTCAGGTGAAAAGCTCTCAGTCCTGGCCAGGCTGCCGTGACAAGACCTCCCGCCTCTCTTTCCGCCCCCTCAGACACATCAAGCACCGTCTCCCACCCCCCTCCTCTCCTCCCGCCCGGCCCACCCAACTGTCGCTCGGGGGAAACATCGGCTGCCGGGAAGCAGCTGGAGCGGCGGGAGGGTTCCGCGGGTTGCAAAGTTCTCCGCTTCGGCGGGAAGGGAACGGAACGGAAGAGGAGGGGGGCGAAGTGGGGGGGAGAGCGCACACACACTACACACATGCAGGAGATCATGGCGGCGGCAGCGAGGGCAAGGTCTCGCCGAAGGGGCCAGGAAAGTTCATCTGCACTTACAGCTGCTTCTGCTGAGGGAAGCGTGTTGGGGGCTGCGGAAGCTGGGGCGGCGGGCTCTGACCCGCGTCCTTACCTCGGTGCTGTCGGCCGCGTTCTCCGCCATTTTCCTCCTCAGGAGCAGGCAGCGGGAGGAGTGTTTCATTCCCATAAGAGCTAAGCCAAGGGGTTGGGGCTTTCGGGGTTGGTGGGTTTTGTTTTGTGTTTCCAAAGATTTCCAAACACTGGTATGCTCCAAAGAACAAGGAGAATAAGAAAAAAAAATACAGAAAAAAGCAGTAAATCAGTCAGCTTTGTCCTTTCTGCGTCGTTCACGGGGATGTTTGTCTCCTCTTAGCATCGGGAGCTCCTTAGGCACTTTCAAGTCCTCCTCTTTCTCCCCTCTCTCTCCACTAGCCAGCTCTTGGGATGGGCAGAGAGGCGGCACACGCTCTCCAGGTTACACTAACAGGCGGTCGGGCTGCGAGTCCTCCCTTTCCGAGAAAGCAGTCGGGCTACAGAGGAGAGAAGCACCAGCTAAACTGAACTTCGGTGTGCAGTGACTAGCTGGGCATCTTTGTGTCCTGTGGCTACTCTTCCAGAGGCAGAGGGAGCCAGAGACAAAGCAACAGGACAACGAAACCATAGCCCTTTCTTTTCCTTCTTGGGGCTTCTTTCTTTCTTTCTAGGTCCCAGGAAACTTCCTTAAAGATGGTCACGGAATTTGCCACCCTCTTTCTATGAATGTCTTCTGAAATAGCAATCCCTCCTCTTCCTGCCTCTTTTTCTCTCCCTCTTCCCTACCCCTTCTGCTCTTGGGCAGAGCTTGGTGCCCTGCTCTGGGAATTGCATTCACGTGTCTTTCCTAGAAAATAACCATTGTATCAAGCTCCCCCCACCCTTCGCCTACACCCCCTCACACACCAGCACGCGTTCACATGCACACACACCTCGTCTCCCTCTCATACAGACATGCACAATATATATTTTTTTTCCTTCTCCATTCCTTCTCTTATTTGGAATCAGCGACACTTTTCCTTGCAAGGACTCTCGGCAAGGCTCTTAGAGAGCAGCCGAAGAAGTCTACTCCAGCTTCTTTCCTCTGAGCTAAGTAGCAAACCTGCTTTCTTAATATATCTTCTCATGTGTGTGCTCCCAGCTTCTGTTTTTCGTGGAGTCTTTCAGCGGGATCCACGCTCTGTCAGATAGTCGTGAACTGTACAAAATTAGTCCCGATCCGGATGCAGCTCCTGATGAACAGGGGTGAGAGGAGGGAGGCAGGGGCGGAGGGAGAGGTTTTGCTGGGGAGGGAAAGGGGCTAAAGGTGTTTTGAACTTCTTTTTAGCCTTTTCCTAATGATATCTTCCCCTGTGGGAGGGCATCGCCACCTTCCCCACATGTTTATCTTGCTTTTCACTCCTCCGGGTGCTTTCTACTTCTGAGCTGTCAGCTGGGAAGACCAGATTTACCTCACGCTGTTGCTGTGGGTAAGGGTGGGAGAGGGGGTGTGTTACATAATGAATCCTTCCAACTTCACGCAGCTCCATCTCCAGCCTACTCTTCTCACGTTTCTGTTTTCTGGGGGAGGGTTTGGGGTTTTTTTTTTAATACGGAGGAGGTGAGAAAATAATGCTGGCGTGTGGGTGTGTGTTGCTCAAAGAGATTTCAATGATCAAGATCAGGATTGCTGCTCTCTGAACAGTTTGAAATAATTTCACAGAATTGTATGGGTTGGAAGGGACCTCAGGAGATCATCTAGTCCAACCCCCCTGCCAAAGCAGGTTCACCTATAGCAAGTTGCACAGGAAAGCATCCAGGTGGGTTTTGAACATCTCCAGAGACGGAGACTCCACATCCTCTCTGGGCAGCTTATTCCAGTGCTCCAACACCCTCACAGTAAAGAAGTTTTTCCTTAAGTTTGTTTGGAACTTCTGGTGTTCCAGTTTTTGCCCATTGCCCCTTGTCCTGTGACTGAGCACCACCTGGCCCCATCCATTTGGCCCCTGCACTTCAGGTATTTACAGACATTGGTAAGATCCCCTCTCAGTCTGCTCTTACTTATTACTTGCGAATGTACCCCCAATCTTAGCCACACTCCAATAATCTTCACCAGCCTCTGGACAAACCACGCCTGTACAGCTCATGAGTGACACAGAAACCTTGCAAGAGTTAACAATACTCCTTTGAGTTAATCCTACTTCAGCCAAGACCCCCAACTCCAGAGCTAACTTTATGCAGAGACTTCCACACATTTCTAAGTTATTGTTTTTCTTTTTTATTCCACTTGTCATCAGCCTTCTTCCTAGCCCCACAGAGTTGGCCACCTCTTACAATAACTTTTGACTCTGGTGAGAACTGTAACATTTAGCCTGGTGAGACACAATAACCAATTTCCAGCTCAGTGCAAATAAAGACAACTGCTTGCAAAGAGAAGCTCCCATTTGTGCGCTGCGTGACCTTCAGAGAGTTACAAAACGACTTGCCAGCTGCCTGAACACTAACCCTTGCTTCAGCCATAGTTAAGGTGTTAGTAAGCACCTCAAGATCACCACCCAGCAATGGCCTTTCTTTTAGTTTCATGGGACTGCTTCTGCCTTCTGGTCTTGACACGAAACTTAGCTCTTCCACTCCCCATTTGGCCCCTGGACTTCAGGTGTCTATAGACATTGATAAGATCCCCTCTCAGTCTTCTTCAGGCTAAAGAGTCCCAGCTCTCTCAGCCTTTCCTCGTATGGGAGATGCTCCAGGACCCTCATAATCTCTGTAGCCTCCACTGGACTCTCTCTAGAAGATCCCTGTCCCTCTTGAACTGAGGAGCCCAGAACTGGACACAGGGCAGAGCAGAGGGGGAGGAGAATTTCCTCCAGAGGTGCCAATGGAGACCTGAAGAAGAGGTTTGAAAGATGACTTGTGATATACATTTTAAGCATACAGCCAGCTCAGATGCTCCATCAGTAATGGATTATGATAGATCTGGGGTTTTGAATTTTTTGTCCCCTGCAGCCTATTTTAATATCTTCTAATTAGAGTTTATCCTCAGCTGACCTCTGGAATACTGCCATACCCTGAAGTACTGCCAAAACAATGGGAGGTCCCTGGGCACACAGGAGGCTGAACTATTCCTGGAGGTGGGGGAATGGAGATAGAGAATAAAGAGCAGAGAGCAAAATTATTCTCCTACCCCACAGGGATGAGAAGGTGGGGCCAAGAAAATGTAATAAGCAAATTTCTCCCTTTTACTTGAATGGCCCTCACAAATTCTTGTTTAGATTAGCAGGTATGCAGTAGATTTTAGGGATTTGTAATAAATCACAAAGAAGTAAGCAACCCAGGGAAGCAGAAGGTGTGTGGTATGCTGAAATGTCAAGTGACAATGAGAGTATGCCATCTAGGGCACAATGGTACCGTATGATGAATAGGTTTCAGAATGTGAGAGCATGTTGTAGACCCACATGCTGTGCTGCTTGAGACCGGACCTCTTTGAGATACTTTGCAGAGCCATTTGATCATTCAGTTTTTCAGAAGCCTCTGATTTCCTGCTACTTCTTTCAGATCACATTTATTCTAACACCTCAAGTTCTTTCATTAGTTCCACACCACTGATAATTTTTTCAATAATCATCTCCGCCTCCTTTGTTTATAAAGTAGAATTTTATTTCACACCTTCTAGGCATGAGGCTCAAATAATGAGAGGAGTGGAAGCAGGCCATCCCCCTTTTCTTTGGGATATTCATAGAGCTCTTGAAGGTCTTAAAACCTTTCAAATATGAAAACCATACAGCCATTGCCAATAGAAGCTATTTTGGTGTATCCAAAGCTACCCTCACAGTCTTGGACTATGGAAGTCTTTTTCATTAAGTACTTCGATTTCTAGGTGGATCAATAAGGAAAAAAATAATAATTTGCAGATAAAAATTTAATGTCTCTGCCCTCTTTGTAACTTACAAAGCTTTTCTCTGCTGTGTCCTGAATATCTAGTGGTTAGTGAGTGCATGAAGTTGTTAGTCAGCATGCATTTGGGCTAACCTATATAGTTTTAGTGTGTCTTCTCTATTTTCAGGTGATACACACAGCTAAAATTTCCCTAATTAAATATTTTAAAACTAACCAATACTCTATATAGAGAAAAAACCCCCAGATTTTTCAAAACTATTCCAGGACGTATTTTCCAGGTTTCTCTGACAGCTGGGTCTGTATTTCTGGTACATCTCAATCACTCTTTAGTCAGCTAAATGAGGCATCAGATTTTCAAAAGCACTCAGCAACTGGCAAAACTGGCAGGCAGAGATTTAATATATCCTTCCTTCTGCTTCAGATACTGCACTACTTGCCCTGGCATCTATTCTTGTTCTCCTCTAC
The DNA here is from genome assembly GCA_907165065.1 of Caprimulgus europaeus. The sequence goes on along the minus strand of OU015528.1, from coordinate 3,581,814 downwards.
CTCTTTGTCAACACAGACGATACCTGACTGCTCATCCTTGAATGTGCTGCTGATGCTTTACAGATACTATAGGAAAACCTTTTGAATCTCATGGTTTCCAGCATAAGGATGAATGGTTTTGGTCCTGAACTCCTTTGGAAATCTGCCAAATGGTTGGTGTCCTCACTCCTCCTTGTATGTTCTATATATAATTGAGGAAACTGCTTTGGAAACACACACCTTTTGCTCAGATCTGTTTTATTCCAAAGGGAGAATTATTTGTCCTTCAGGACTTTTTTTATCAGTCATGGGTAGAGGTTATTCCTTGCAAGAATAAATGAGCAGTATCAGTTCAGAGGCTGAAAGCAGTGTGTTTGGACATACAGATGTCTGTGTGCACACAGATCCTTGGCCAGTCCTTCAGTTTTAATACGGGCCTCAGTGCAAGTTCCTGTTGATACCAAAATTCACAGGAAGACTGAACTTGAGGAATATGAGCTTTCATACTGCTTAAGGGAAAAATTCTGCCCTCAGACCTGTGAATACAAATCCTGCTGACGTCTGTGGTTATCTAATGCTGATAGTTGGCCACTGAAACTGAGCTTGGGAACATATGTCTGATCCTCTGTTTTGTTAGATCTCAAGAGTACTGTCGTGAAGAAAATGTCATGATAGTAAAAGTGCATTTGTAACAAAGCCAGGAGATGTCAAAAGCATCTCTTGAATTTAAATACATCATGTATAAGTACATGTGAAGGTCACAAAGTATTACAAATGGAGTGGGGTGGTGCTGAAGACAAAATGGGAAGGGAAGCATTTATCACTTCAGGTTTCCAATAATAGCAGCTGTGGTTGAGGCTGCTTTGCTACTTGCTGAGTGTGGCAATTAATACTGTGCTGGCCCTCAGAAGACTCAGACTTGCCAGTTTTGTCATTAGCTTGGATTAAATCCAAATGTCAGCATTTGAGGTGGGATAATCCTGTGCATCAGTACAGACTGAGAAATTGTGTGGCAGTCCTGGTGGAAAGTATCTGGGGGTTACGGGGCGGGGGTGGAGCTAGGTTGAATATGACTTATGCTTTCTTACTGCATAAAAGACAAACTATATAATAATCTATGTTAAATGGAAAGTGGCCAGTAGAGTGAGGGAAGTATGATTCTCTTGCTGCTTGGCACTGGTGAGATTGCATCTTTGATTCTGTGTCTTGTGCTAGGTCCCCTGGTTCAAGAAGGAAGTGGATACATTGGCGATGGTGCAGTGAAAGGCTACTGTGGTGGTCTCTTAGGGCACTAACCTCTAAGGAGAGTTGAGCTTGCTGGGTTTGGTGAAGAAGAGGTCAAGGGGCACCCAGTAGTGGCTTATGGTTATCTTTAAGGATTGTAACTAAGGTAAGCCAAACTCCTCTTGATACAGTCCGATGATATGAAAAAGGGCAAGCTGCAAGTTGTGGCTTGGGAAGTTCAGATTCAGTATTAGCAAAAGACATGTCCCTCCACATAAAAAAGCCCAACCTTTCTTTTTGCTTTATACATCAAGAAAAGCTTTTTCTTTTTTTCAATTGTACATCTGTGCCTGAGGAGAGCATCAGTGAAATATGGGATCTGCTAAAGATAAAGCTAAGGACATAAGTGAACAGGAGATAAAAACTCCTCAAAATATTTTTTTAGAGAAGAAGATAGAATGAAATTGCTGCTGTGATGATTCCAGTTGAAGTAGGTAAGACTTACTTCAAACATTGACAGTTTAGCACAATTTCAAGTAGGCGGCAATAGCAGTGCACCAGTTGAGCGGTGGACAGGAAACATAAGGATGAATAAGGAGAGTAAGAGAAAATATGAATAAGGAAGGAGGTCAGGTGGAGGACTGGCAGCAGAGGACTGGCAGAGAAGGTGAAAATGTGTGTAGCACAGTTCTACATAGGGACGCACAGGGTAGCCATGGTAGGCAAAGAAAAGCAGTGGTGAAAAAGCTGAAGACAGGAGAGGGTAAAATAGAACAGCACATTGTGTCACAGGTAATATTCATATGGCCTGGATCAATGTTGAACTGTTACATTTATTACACTGCAATGTTCTGTCATATAAAACAGAGGCCTTCCTTTGGGTTTTCCAAGCCCTCCTGCCACCTCCAGTTCTGCAGCTTTGGCCATCTCTTCCCCAATCACTTATTCACAGGTCATAAGGAAGGTTAAACCAGGAAATTTTCGCTTTCTTAATACCTTGCGTCTTGATGAAAAGAAGAAGGTAGAGCATAATCAGCTTGGAAAAGACTTCACCCCTTCTGTTTGACCTCAGACTTCAGCAGAAATAGTGGGCATCAGTTACCTTTCTTCCTTGTTGTTTGTTTAGAAAAGTGGAGAAGGGCTTTATACAGAGACTGGGAGCAACCATTGGGCTACAAATCCACTTACTAGTTGGATGTGAAAATACTGCAGCAAAATTCCCACCAAATTTTGTTAACTGATCAAAGGAAGACATGGTGCAGGAACCTTTTGTAGTACCACTTTGCAGTATTCTTTCAAGTTAATAGTACTATACAAATTGGATAACAGCTGTGATTTTTGCCCTTTAAGTGAAAAACTGCCATAACTGATGAGCCAAGGCTAACTAGTTCTCATAATTTTTTTCTTTTTTTTCCTTTTCTTCTGCAGTCTTGAGAAATTTACTGGTTTTGAGTGATGTTAGTTCTTCACCTGCTATTGAAGGTAAGATTATTGGTCATAAAGTCACAGTGATTTCCTTTGCCTCAAATTAGACATTATGTTTGGCAATCTCTCCAGTCTCTTCATGCATCTTCTATCCCCACGATGTCTCTCAAAAATACTGGTAGTTCAAATATTTCTCTTATTTCCCGCAATTCCTCAATATTCATTCCAAAGATTCTGAAGTGAATTCTGATTGACACTGTGGATTTTAAGTTCTCATTTTATTTATTCTGTCCCTTCCTAGTCCTTTAGCTTTCCTCATTAACTTTCTTTTTTTTTAACAATGTATCATCCTCTCCTTATCCTTCTTCATGAACACTAACGCATTCCAGCTTTCTCTTGTGGATCCCTGTGGTTTTCAACCATTCATGTTTGAGTGAAGAAGGGTGTATCAGAGGCTAAACTGATCTGAGATACCCACTGCAACAAGCCAAGAATATATATCTGGGGCTCAGATAATTCAATGCTAAATTATGGAAACCTTGTCATGAACTGAACCTTACAAGTAATGAAACTCTAGAGAGCTATCTTGTCCTTTGCAGATTAATTACCATAATTTTAATATTTTTCTAGGGTTGTAGACTTAGTTTTACTTAACAACAGAATCTCTGTCTTGCAGCCAAAAAACCAAAAACTTAATCTAAATTTAACCAAAATGTTCCTTCCATTTTTTTTATTGTGAGTCCTAAACTCTTAAAAAGTTGTAACTAGGTCAGCTGGAAGAAAGTCCTACTTGACAACTTCTATAAAGGCCACCAAAGTGGGTCTTCAGTCCTCTGTGGATTAGGGGAGCTAAGCAGGCTATTGAGAATTGAGATTACAGAGATAAATGGGCATAATATCATGGTATGTATATAATGTATCATATAATATCATGTATATAATATCATAGCCTTGTTTGCTATTGTGTCTGCAAAGGGCCCCACAGAAGATGGTGAATAACGCCTTTGTGGTACAAAAACAAGAAGCAGGAATTGTTGGCCCTGCTACAGGCGAACCAAAGCTACAGGCGGCTTTGGCCTTGAGCAATTAATTCCTGACTTTGAGTGGAAAAATAAAACAGAAAGAATGCAAGAAACAAGATAAGAAATTACTTATGTAACTAGTCAGAGTAAAAAGAATGCCTCATGAACAGGTGGATTTATCCAATCATGTATTATAACCAAGTATGTAACGATAGCTTTTAACTAATGAAAAATTCTTTATGTGTGTATTCTCAGTTTCAGAGTATATAAGTTAGGCTTTAAGTTTATGGCTTGTATTTTTGTTAAAAAACTCGTTTAACCATTACTATATTCAATTTAACCATTATTGTATTCATTTTTGTTGTAATTGTCATGACACCTTGTATATTGCAATGTTTAACAAAAGTTTTTTCTTTTTCTGCTTCCAAAAAGAAAAGAGGGGAATTGTGGGGGAGTGTGGGAACATGCCTTGGCATACCCTGAGAGGACTGTGGGAACTGAAGGGATACATGTCTAGAGATACAAGAAGCACCTGTGTCCACAAGATATGAGAAAGGAACCTTGAAACGTATCCAGAAGATGTACCCTGGCAAGCAAACAGGAAGGGACACATGCAAGGTCCATCAGCCAGTCAGGGGCATGTGAACAGCTCATGCTACGAGTGAATGGCCAATAACATGTTAACGGGTGTGGGTAATTTCATTACTTTTGGAGTATAAATATAACCGTATTAGAACAAATAAATGTCTTCTTGCTTGATCATATTGATCGTGTGCAGAGTCCATGATTGCGTTCCCGCAGATGTTAATCTTGAAGAAGTTGTTAGATGACAAATACAGTTCCATCAGAGTTCATTCTTCGTGTTGTTAGTTGCTGGTGGAGCCCAAGATCATCATGTTTGGCTGTTTCACAGGTGCATGAGGGCTGGGAGGGAGAAGCGTAGTAAATAGCAAAACCCAAAATTGACATTTGGCTCTGCCAATGAGATATTCCAGATCATGTCACCTCATGGTCAGTGTATTAACCAGGGCTGACCAAAAGGCAGGGGTATTATCTCGGGGATTGCTCAGACCCGCTCTTCTGGAGTTTTGGTTTCAGGACTGTCTGTGCTCCAGGATCGCTGGCTGGGACAGGCTGGGCATCATTTGGCAGGTGGTGAGCTACTGCACTGTGTATTACTCAGTTGTATATTCTGTTATTACTGTTATTATCACTATAATTTTATTTTAATTAGTAAATTGTTTTTATCTCAACCCGTGAGTCTCCTTGCCCTTTTCCTTCCAATTCTCTCCCCTGCTTCCTGGGCAGGGTGGGGAAGGAGGAGAGTGAGAGAGCAGACTGTGTTTGCCTGCAAGCCAAAGGAGTGAAACCACAACAATATCAAATTAATTGATATTGTGCCTCTTAATTCTGAGACTCCCTCAGAATTCTTGGCAAGTCAAGCAAAAGCATGCTTGTATCAAAGTTGGCTGGCTGGTTTATTTCTGGAGGCTGAAATCATTCAATAGTAAAGAAGGAAGCAGCTGTGCAGACCTTCCTACTTTCCTCCTGCATAAGTTTCTTGTTTCTATTCTGGCAGAGTTCTCTCAAGATACTTCCATTTGCTCTATGAGCCTGTTTCACCCAAGGCCTTTCTGGTAATTGCTTACAGTTTAGTCCTGCTACCACAGGGAGTCATGCTTCACTTACGAACATGACTTAAGCAGGGATTAGGAAGTGCTAAGTTTACACACAGCAGGAGTCTCTTGCTCTCTCTGGAGCTGACAGAATTGTCCTGTGGGCAGTTCTAGATATATCCTTAAAGGCAGATATTTCCATACAGAGCTTAAGGGGAGAGAAAGAAAAAAATTCTGATAGGTCCGTCTGGAGGTCTTAATTTATGGGCAAAGAATACTTGGAGAAAGCTATAAATATGCCTTTCTTGGCTAAAGAACCATTAAAAGGGAGGAGGGACAGAAGTATCTACACAGTCTGAAATTTATTATTTTTTCACTCAAACACATACTCCCATTGAAATTCCCTAGGAAAAAAACCCACCCAGAACTAAACCCTTTCACATCAGCAAACACAGAGATATACTGTCTTTAACGGCAACATCAGTCTGCACTCTCTAGCATCAATTTTAATATGGCACTTTATAAACAGATTAGACAGATTTCTTGGGATTTATAAATTTTATAGGTCAAAAAGAGAAAAAGTCAAGATAAGAAAGAAAAATCCATTTATCATTTTAAGACAGAGATTGCTTCATCTCTCCTATGAAACAAGAGGCCTTATGTAACCAGTATTCACCTCCTGAAAGACTGCATTAAGATGTGTAACCCTGAAGCGGAGTAAGCATTCTCACCACCCTCTGATGGAAGGCTTTTGTAGCCTGACCTCTTACTAGCTCCAAAGATAGCGATTCCTCAGGAGTGGTGTATGTGAGATATTCTGTTCCTGTCTGGCTTGTGCTTTGTACAAGGGATCTGAAAATCAGGCCCTTCATGTTTAATTAGGATTGCTGCATTTGTCTTTTTTATTATTATCATTTACAATTTACTATTAAAATCAACTTTTTTTTTTATTTAAGTAGTCCATCTTTAATTTCTGTTAGAGGTCAGCCTACCCACATTCATATGCCTTTGGACCAGAAATTGCAGCAGGTGATAGAGGTTTTGCATGGAACAAGGGGAACTTGGAGAAAGGAAGGGAGCAGATGCCAACACTGAACAGAAAATTCCTAGCAGGTCTTAAAGAGAAGGGGCAGAGCTAAAGGGAGTGAAAATTGAGCTGCATCAATATTTAGCAATTAAAGGCATATCCTACTGGCTTGATCAAGAAAAAGATCATAGTAATATAATTAACACAACTAATACAATTTGGCATGGTACAGGTCTACTTTACAGTGCATGTGGCATGGTGAGCAGAGTTAGTTTTTCATTGCTTTTGGGAATGTGATATTCTCTTGTTAAGGTGCAAACTGACTTGTCATCCCTTCTGTGATTTAATTCAGTTATAGTGGTCTGGTATTTACCCTGAGGTAAATACACAGTGACATTAGTTAATATACATTGGCAACAGAGTGTGCCTAGTCATGAAAATACAAATCCCGAGATTTAAAATGTCTATATGGATTATCAACTGCAACCTGGCAAAGAAAACTGCTAAATCTAAATTAGTGAGATTGGCAGATTATTTATTCTGTCATAGGAACTGATTATTCTTTTCACTTAGAAATCTTTGAAACTGAAACCTTCTACAGCAAAAAGCCAAGTTTTAAAATCATTTGTGTCAAGGATCCAAAGAAGATAAAATATAGATGAGTCATATTGTAATCTCTCTATTAGCCATATGTTAATAGATACTCTCCATGGTATTCTATAGCAATTTGTTAGATGACCGTTTCATCCCACTGTCCAAACTTTTCTTTTTAATTAAATTCTGCAGTTCACTGTATGAGGACAGTAAGACAAAAGTGATTTGTTTAATTGGCCTTGTGGTCAGTGGATCTGCTGCTCATTAGTGTCTCACTAACAAGCCTTTTATATCACTCTTACACAATCATAGGTTAGATTAAACCCATAGCATTGAACTGTTTTTTTAAGACCCAGTTTAGAAGAACCTGGCCAGGGAGAATGCTGGGAATATAAATGAAATGCAACCAAAGCCTGATGTTAAAGTGTGTACTTAATGGGGTGTTATTTGGTCTCAGATATTCTTAATACATACAGGTATTTAGAAATTCATTCACATACATACTTAAAAAGGAATTATTTCAATTTATTTTTCTGTTTTTTTCTGTTTCATAAACACCATTTGTCTATACTACTATCCACCAAATATCCACCTTTTCATGCAGGATGGTCATGGTTTAACCTCAGCCAGCAACTAAACACTACACAGCTGCTTGCTCACTCTCCCCCTCCTCAGTGGGATGGGGGAGAGAATAGGAGAAAGAAAAAGTAAAATTTGTGGGTTGAGATAAAAACAGTTTAGTAGGACAGAAAAGGAAGAAAATAATGAATAAGAATATACAAAACAAGTGATGCATAGCACAGTTGCTTACCACCTACTGAATGGTACCAGGTAGTTCCCCAACCACGGTGCCCCCTGGCCAACTTCCCCCAGTTTTTATACTGTGCATGGTGTTATATGGTATGGAATAGCCCTTTGGCTAGTTTGGGTAAACTGTCTTTGCTCCTGGCTTCTTGTGCAACTCCCAGCCTCCACTGCCAGAGTAGTATGAGAAGCTGAAAAGTCTTTGACTTAGTATAAACGCTGCTTAGCAACATCTAAAACATCAGTATGTTATCATTCTCATCCTAAATCCAAACCACAGCACTACACCAGCTACTAGGAAGAAAATTAACTTTATTCTAGCCAAAACCAGGACACACATTAAGCTCAGTGGACTAGTGTATAATAATATTTCTTATATAACAAGAAGATTCAGTGAAAAAAGAAGCTCTTAGCATCTAATGATGCAAGAATCATAGAACCACAGAAGCAGTGACTGGAATGAACCTTGGTGGTTTCCACCCCAGTTTCATTATTGGAGTGGGGCTGTTGCCAACGCTGTATGAAGTGACTGGCTTTGCATAGCTGAATCTTGAAAATGGTCAGGGATGGAGATTACCCAACCTCTCTTCCAGTGCTGTCCTTCTTAACTAATGTTTTTGTTTCCTTGAAGATCAAACCCGCATTTCCCAACTACTAGGAAATTCCCAAGGCAATTGTACCCCTTTGGTCCTTACTGTGTCATCTGCCTTAACTGAGAAAAGTTTTGCTCTGTCATCCTTCCATAGAAGTAATTATTAAAAAACTCAGCGGGCTCTAACACACCTAGACATTGTGTTAAGCCTCCACTAGACCAATCCAGCTTCTCCACATGTTTCTTGGTCTGGAGGTAGAGGTGAAAAACTGGATTTTCTGCATTCCTCACCAGCATTTAGTGGACAGGGATAGAAGGGCAGACCAACTCCCCTTGAGCCTGCCTGGCCTCTGTGGCTGGCAGGCCAAAGCAGAGGCCTGCTCCCTTCAAGGCCACACGATCTCCTTGAGCCGGCAGGGAGGACACTCCTCTCATGGTCACTCTGCTTCCAGTTCCTGTCTGGCAGGCTTGCTACCCTCGAGACCACCCTTCCTTCAGGATCAAATGGGGAGGGCTCTGCTGCACTCAAAACTGCCCAACTCCTTGGCCCAGCAGGGAGAACCACTTCTCTAGTAGTCACACCACCTCCATGACCAGACCTCCTCCCTTTGAGACTACACCTGTGGGGCCCAGTGTGGTGCTGCTAGGACCTGGCCAGGACATGTATCTCACTCCTGCCCTTGAGACTGCCCCACCTCTGGGACCAGGAAGGCCAGGGTGTTGCCCTGCTTCCCCCAAGGCCATAGCACCTCCTGGCCATGGAAGCTTGGCGTGGTTCCCTGCTGCTCTCCAGGACACCTTGCTTCCAGGGTCAAGATCTGGAAAAGTTAAACTTTTTATTTCTAGGGAAAATAACCTGAAATTTGAAAATGCAGAAAACATTGGCAATGCAGGTTCTTACTGGAAATATCTAGAAGAATAGAAAAGAGAGATAGGAAAGGAATGAGACAAGGAAGGATATCACCACCCTTGGGTCCTGCGATGATCTCGAGATGGACAGGACAGTCCTCTGGGGGTGGAAGCGCACAGGGCAAGACTGGTCGATCTCCACTGGTGGGTGGGCGTGTGGTTCGCTCAGTTTGTGGGTTTTTTACAGTTCAGCCCCCGCCCTTTGAACGAGGACTCGTATAACTCTTGGCCAACTGCACAGTCACCATTATGAAGGGCGGTCACGGAGGGTCTTTTTTGTGGGTTTGGATGGTCTTGGTGATCATTGAGCCCCTTCCTCCAATGAACTCTGTATGATCTTTGGCCATATACCTTGTTTCGCTCAGCACATCAGAACACAGAACTGCTATCCCAGTACCTGCTCCTCTTATTGTTGCTTTTGTTATGGAGAACTCCTTGCTGTGCAGAGTTTGCAGCTTGCTACCAATGTTTGAGATATACATTAACTCTTTCAGTCTCTCATACCAGCATTTTGCCCCTCTCTCAATAAGGTCACTGTACCTTCTGGGCCCAGTGAGCCAGCATGGTGCCCTGCTCCACTTGAGGCCACCCTGCACCTTGGGCCTGGCAGAGACGCTTGGTCCTCCCTGACTATCCCACCTATAGGGCTCAGCATGGTGCCCTGCTTCCCTCTAGGCCGCTCTGCCTCTTGGATCTGGCAAGGAGGCCCCACGCTCCACCTTCAGGGTGAGGGAGAAAGCTTGTTTCTCTCAAGGCCATCCCACCTTTTCAGCCTGGCAGGCAGGTGTAGAGCTTTGCTCTTGGGCACCCTGCCTCCAGGCATCAAGGTTGCCCCACCTCTGGGGCATGGCAAGCTGGTGTGGTTTGTCAATTCTCTCAAGGCAACCTTGCATCTGTGCTCTGGTGGGAATGCCAGCCCCACTCTTGTACACCTTGCCTCTGGGGCTTTGCAGATTTGTATGGTGCCTCACTTCCATCAAGGTTGCCCCACATTGGGATCTGCTGGAGAGAACACTGGTGTCAAGGACACCTCAGCTCCTGGACTAGGACCACTACCCTCAGTACTTTCCTACCTCCAGGAAATTGAGGCCACTCAGTGTCCTTGACCCAGCAGGGCAATGATGTGGAAAAGCAAGCGATGAGTTAAAACATATTAGTCTGGGAAAAACAGGCAAGGAGATGAAACATTTGTCGACATAGTAACCGGATAGCAAGAGGCCCAAAACTCATTGGCAAGCAGAAAATGTATAGATAAGAGGAACTGTTGGTACAGGAAACAGGAATCTCATTGTCTGTAAGAAGCAACTATCTAGCTAGAACGGGCCTTGTAGTTTGGAGCTCAACCAACCCAGCATTCTAAGCCAAAGGTGAAAAATACACAGTGAAAAGGACTGTGAGCCTTCATCCAGAAGACCCCCATAGGTGACCACCAGATAGCAGTGCAAAAGCGCCAGGTGGGGAGACTTCTGATAATGGGTTCCTGGAAATAATTACCCATAGTCACACCTATCCCCAGAATTAACAGTAATAACCCAGCCCAAATTAGTGAATATGTGTATTTCGTGTCATAAACACGTTTGCTTTGTGATCCGGTGTGCAAGTTTGGAGGAGAGATCCCCCTTGCACCAAGCGCTGACATAAACTTACCTGCTCTATAACTTTCTGTGAGTTGCAGAGTCTGATTCCACACATCAATTTGGTGACCCAGATGGGACCCTCTCTGTCCAGCTGCGGGACCTGCTGAGGACAGGACTCCTCTGGGCGCCCCCGAGATTTCTTGGGAGGACTCCCCCACTCACCCAGATCACTGCAGGAACAGAAAATTACCATCACCAGGTATGTTGTGATTAGGTAAGGGGATACCTGTGGCGACGTCCTACGCCAGGTAAGGAGCATTAGAGATCGCCCCTGGGTGGTTGTGGTTTGCCTCCCCATAAACAGTAGGGTGAGTCTTGTACCAGCTTTGTACCCGGAATCCCAGCCTTCTCCCCTTACCGGCTAAGGACTGTAAGGGAGCGAGGCAGACTGGTGGACTGAGGCCCTCCCATCCCTGGGCCAAAGGCAACAGGTTTCACATGAAACACAGGACCTCCCATCCTCTTGCCACCGGGTAAAAGGAGGGAACCCAAGAAACAGGGGAGAATGGAAACAGGTCCCTTTTCAGGGAGGCCGGGGAGGCAGGGGAATCTCCTGCCAGCCTCCCTAGTTACTGCTGCACAACAGGTATGGAGCTTCAGAAACTGAGAGCCAGGCAAGTGAGGATGGAAAGGAAGGTCCACCTGGGAAGACACCCAGGGTGAGTCAGTCACCCCCACACCTCAGGACTAGTTCTACCAAGAATAAAAAAGGAGGGTAATCGTGGTAGGTGATTCCCCCCTGAGGGGAACTGAGGGCCCCATATGTGGAACAGATCCCTCCCACAGGGAAGCCTGCTGCCTCCCTAGGGCCCGGGTTAGGGATATTAGCAAGAACCTTTCTGGTGCAGCCCTCAGACAACTACACGCTTTTTTTTCAAGCTGGTAGTGATGAGATTGCAGAAAAGAGTCCAATTAAAAAGGGCTTCAGGTCATTAGGAAGACTGGTTGCAGGATCAGGAGCACAGTATTCTCCTCAATCTCTTCAGTGGCAGGGAGGTTCACTGATAGGAACAGGAAGACACACTTGATGAATGGCTGAGAGGCTGGTGCCACAGGCAGAATTTTGGTTTCTTTGACCATGGGGAGGTTTATGCAGCACCAGGGCTTCTGACAAAAGATGGGATACACCTGTCTGAGAAGGGGAAAAGTATCCTGGGGCAAGAACTAGCGGGGCTTATTGACAGAGCTTTAAACTAGATTGGAAGGAGGGGAGGGGATATAACTGGGACTGCTAATAGTAACTCTGGGAGGTACATGCCTGAAGAGCACTGCAATGAGATTCCAGCTGCTCCAGCCTGCAAGTCAAAGTCGACATCAATGGGGGCCCAACTTAAATGCCTCTGTGCTAATGCATGTAGCATGGGCAGTAAACAAAAAGAGTTGGAGAAGTGTGCGTGCCTGCAGGGGTAGGACCTGATTGGCATCACATAGACATGGTGGGATGGCTCCCATCACTGGAGTGTTGGAATGGAGGGCTCTTCAGGAAGGACATGCAGGGGAGATGAGGAGAGGTTGTTGCCCTCTATGTCAACAATTAACTGGAGTGTATGGAGCTCCACCTGGAGACGGATGACGAGCTAACTGAGAGCTTATGGGTCAGGACTAAACGGAGGCAGGGAAAGGGGATATTACAGTGGGGGTCTGCTACCGTGGCCAGACCAGGGGGTCAAAGCAGATGAGGCCCTCTATAGGCAGATAGGAGCAGCCTCATGTTCACAAGCCCTGGTGTTGATGGGGGACTTCAACCACCCCGACATCTGTTGGAGGAACAACACAGCAGGGCACAAACAATCCAGGCGGTTCCTGGAATGCCTAGAGGACAATTTCCTTCTCCAAGTGGTTGAGGAACCAACAAGGAGGGGTGCCATGCTGGACCTTGTTCTCACCAACAAGGAAGGGTTGGTGGGGAATGTGAAACTCTCAGACAGACTTGGCTGTAGTGACCATGAAATGGTAGAATTCAAGATGCTTAGGGCAGTGAGGAAGGTGCACTGTAAGCTCACCACCCTAGATTTGAGGAGACCAGACTTTGACCTCTTCAGGGATCTGCTTGGTCAGGTACAATGGGATGAATTTCTGGAGGGAAGAGGAGCCCAGGACAGCTGGCTTATACTCAAAGATCTCTTCCTCCAAGCCCAGAGGCAGCTCATTCCAAGAAAGAGGAAGGCAGGAAAAAACAGCAGGAGGCCTGCATGGATGGACAGGAGGATCCTGAACAAACTTAGGACCAAGAAGGAAGCCTACAGAGGGTGGAAGGAAGGACGGGTAACCTGGGAGGAATACAGAGAAATTGCCGAGTGGCCAGTGATCAGGTTAGGAAAGCCAAGGCCCTGACAGAATTAAATTTGGCCAGAGATGTCAAGGGCAACAAAAAAAGCTTTTATGGGTATGTTGGGGAGAAAAGGAAAACTAGGGCAAATGTGGGCCCTCTCCAGAAGGCAATGGGAGACCTGGTCACCTGGGACATTGAGAAGGCTGAGGTGCTCAACGACTTTTTTGCCTCAGTCTTTACTGGCAGGGACTTGTGCCACACTGCCCAAGTCCTAGAAATCCAAGGATGGGTCCAGGAGAATGAAAAGCCACCCACTGTAGGAGAAGACCAGGTTCGGGAGCACCTGAGGAACCTGAAGGTGCACAAGTCCATGAGACCTGATGGGATGCATCTGTGGGTCCTGAGGGAACTGGCAGATGAAGTTGCAAAGCCACTGTCCATCATATTTGAGAAGTCCTGGCAGTCTGGTGAAGTTCCCACAGACTGGAAAAAGGGGATCATAACCCCCATTTTTAAAAAGGGTAACAAGGAAGATCTGGGGAATTACAGGCTGGTCAGTGTCACCTCAGTGCCAGGCAAGATCATGGAGCAGATACTCCTAGAAACTGTGCTAAGGCACATGGAGAACGAGAAGGTGATTGGTGACAACCAACGTGGCTTCACCAAGGGCAAATCGTGCCTGACAAATCCGATGGCCTTTTATGATGTGGTGGACAAGGCCAAAGCAACTGATGTCATCTACCTGGACTGGTGCAAGGCATTTGACACTGTCCCACATGGCATCCTTGTCTCTAAACTGAAAACATGTGGGTTTGATGGATGGACCACTCGGTGGGTAAGGAACTGGCTGGATGGTCACACTCAAAGAGTTGTGGTCAACAGCTCAAGTCTGAGTAGAAACCATGAGGAATTCTGTCCCTCAATGGTCAGTATTGGGACCGGTGCTCTTCAACATCTTTGTCGGAATCATGGACAGAGGGATCAAGTGCACCCTCAGGAAGTCTGCTGATGGCAACAAGCTGTATGTTATGGTTGACTCACTGGAGGGATGGGACGCCATCCATAGGGAACTTGAAAGGCTTGAGAGGTGGGCCTGTGCAAATATCATGAAGTTCAACAAAGCCCCTACACATGGCTCGGGACAGTCCCAAACATAAATGCAGACTGGGCAATGAGTGGCTTGAGGCCAGCTCTGAAGAGAAGGACTTGGGAGTGGTGGTGGGTGAGAAGCTCAACATGAGCCGACAATGTGCGCTTGCAGCCCAGAAGGCCAATAACCGTGTCCTGGGCTACATCAAGAGAAGCGTGGTGAGCAGGTGGAGGGAGGGGATTCTCCCCCTCTACTCTGCTCTCGTAAGGCCCCACCTAGAGTGCTGCATCCAGTTCTGGAGCCCCCAGCACAAGAGAGACATGGACCAGTCAGAACAAGTCCAGAGGAGGCCATGAGGATGATGCGAGGGCTGGAGCAGCTCTGCTGTGAGGACAGGCTGAGAGAGTTGGGGCTGTTCAGCCTGGAGAAGAGAAGGCTCCAGGAAGATCTTATTGTGGCCTCCCAGTACCTGAAGGGGCTCCAGGAAGGGTGGGGAGGGACTTTGTCCAAGGGCAGGGAGTGACAGAACAAGGGGTGATGGCTTGAAACTGGAAGAGGGGAGGTTTAGATTAGATATTAGGAAGAAATTCTTTGGTGTGAGGGTGGTGAGACACTGGCCCAGGCTGCCCAAGGAAGTTGTGGCTGCTCCTCCCTGGAAGTGTTGAAGGCCAGGTTGGATGAGGCTTTGAGCAACCTGGTCTAGTGGAAGGTGTCCCTGCTGCTGGCAGGGGGGTTGGAACTGGATGAGCTTTAAGGTCCCTTCCAACCTAGATCAGTCTGGGATTCTATGATTCTATTATAGATAGGCCTTATAACAGCTTTGCTTTTCCTCATAAGCATAACCTTGGTCTCTTGCATGCATACACGAGAAAAAATCTTAAAGCACACACTGTACAAATTCCTGGATGTAATGACTAATAGTGAAGGAGACAGTTTTTCCCTTGATGAGGTTATTACCCTGAAAAAAGAATACAACAAAATACTCACCTTGAGTACTGGGTTCAGTTTCGGGTGCAACGGGTTAAAAAGGATCTAAAGCTACTGGAGAGTTTCCAGAGGAGGCCACAAAATTGGTGAAAGGTTTAGAGAGAAAGCTGTATGAGGAGAGGTTGAAGTCACTTGGTTTGTTCAGCCTGGAGAAGAGGAGACTGAGAGGAGATCTCATGGCGGTCTGGAACTTCCTCCCAAGGGGAAGAGGAGGGGCAGGCGCTGATCTCTTCTCTCTGGCCACCAATGCCAGGAGCAGAGGCCATGGCAGGAAGATGTGGCAGGGGAGGGTGAGGTTGGCCATGAGGAAAAGGTTCTTGAGGCAGAGGGTGGTGGAGCACTGGCACAGGCTCCCCAGGGAGGTGCTGATGGCACCAAGCCTGACAAGATTCCAGCAGCATTTGGCCAACGTGTGCCCTCAGGGACATGGTCTGAATGTTGGGCTTGTCCTGTGCAGGGACAGGAGTTGGACTGGATGGTCCTTGTGGGTCCCTTCCAACTCACAACATCCTGTGATTATATCATTCTAAGTGTATCACATACAAAATTCATGTACTTCTCAATTTTGGTTCTTTTGCTTCTACCACCCTCTGTTTTACATAGTTTGAAGAAAGAGAGAAGATGGGTGCCATTAACACCTAGGTCACAAAATTATGCCTCTGTTACTCAGTTTAGTATAGAGAAGTTGATCTCTGTGGCAAGGACCACAGATGAAATACTAAAATCTCTAGATCCTGCCAAAGTCCACAACGAGATAAGTTACCCAGGAGGCTGAGCTCAGTTTGCAGCCAGGAAAATCACCATCTTAAGCGCCTCAGGGTTTTGACTCTCCATAATAACCTAGCCACAGCCTGACTGCATTTAATTTATTGGGGAACACCATCAGGCAACATTTTAAAGTATGTCCTCACTTTTGCAAAGTTCTAGACTGATTCTGGGAAATAAGCTACATTGCTCTGGCTCATGAAATACACACAATGCTGACCAGACTTTCTCATTTTTCACATTCTAGTGGGAGGCAGCAGCATATTGGCAATTTTCCTTGATGGAAGTGGAAGGAAATTACTGAACTGGTTAGCAAAAAAAACCCAGCCAACCCTCTATCATAGTTACAGTTGGTTGCTTGTCAGCAGTGACAGCTGAACACATCTGCATGTGTTTGAAGGAAATTGCTCAGAACAGGGAATTGTGAGACACAAAGCAGCACGACGTACTCTGTAAGACAGTTGTGGAAGAGAAAGCAAGAAGACAGATGGTTATTTTCCAAACCTAACAGAGCCATCTAAGTGATTTTTCATAGACCTGCCACTTCTATATAAAGTTAAATTCCTTTAAATCTATATGACACAACAATTTAAGTACAATCTGTAGCCTAAGAAAAAAGAAACAACTAAGATTTTTTTACTTACAAAGTAACAAAACTTCTTTTTTTGAATGAATAGGGACATTTTACTTGTCTGGTCTCCACCTGAGACTTGCTAAGCATGCTGCAATCCAGGAGGATACAAAACAGAAATGTGTCTTTGACTTAAATATAGACATTCCATCTCAAAGTCCAGCAAACAATGTGTGGCAGAAGGTAGAGTTTTTCTCAGGAAGGAATTTCTCCAAAGTTATCACACAAGAGCAGAACGTGACAAGATAGGATGGAAGCTGGTGATCTCCATTTCATTTCAGTAAAGATTGGTTCATGATTCTCAGAGTATTACTTCATTTTCATTCTAAAAAACTGTGTTCCCACATGCAATATTCTCTACACTCTGGTAGCTTATGGGGGATGGATTTATAATGAGGATTAGGTCTTCAAACAAAACTACTTGCCATCTCTCCTCTGAGCACTCAAGAATAGAATGCAAGCAACAGTCTTTCACTCCTTTAAGCATATTTTTGCTACAAAAGCAATGGCTGCACTTATCAAAGCACCTCTATATGACAGCATACGTGTATAATCTTTTTTCAAGGCTTCAGGAGTAATATGGAAGAGAAAGCAAGAAGACAGATGGCAATTTGCCATACCTGGCAGAACCATTTAAGTGATTTTCATAGATCTTCCAGAACCACAGAATCATTGAGGTTGGAAAAGATCTCTGGAAATCATCTTGTCCAGCCCTCCAAAAGGGTTGGATCAAAGGATGGTCAACTAGAGCTAGATGCTTGGGGCCATTTATAGTCAGGATTTGTATATGCCTAAGGTAGAAGATGTCAAAAGGTCTTTGGGCACCCACAAAGTAAAAAAGGCTTTTCGCTAAAGTTTTTATGTCATGCATTTTGATTTTTGTCAATTTTCTCTTGTCCTTTTGCTAGGTGCTACTGAGAAGAGTCTTAATCCATCTTCTTTACCCCAATGCCCACAAAGTACTCTCAGTCTGTCTAGGACAGAGCTCTCCAGTTTCTTACTATTTTTTGTGGCCCTTCAGTGGACTCACTCCAGTTTTTCTTAGGTTAGAAAGGAAATAACTTGTATAATCTTTCTAAGAAGCTTTGTAACTTAAAGATGACTTTGCTGTAAAACTTCAGAGGTATTTTGTTGTCTGTTCTGAGTGCGTTGCGGTTTGTAATGGTTTAAAAAGCTAGGTGGGAATTGAACAAGGTTGTATTATCCTTTATGCAGTTCAGCAGATAAGGATTACCCAAATTACGAATAGCATCTTAAATCCTGACTTTAATAGTGAAGAGATCCATCCTTGTAAAAACCATTCCCTTAACCAATCATCACTATTTACCCTCAACTGTTTGAAGTTATCCTTTTACATTTTAATGGCCCTATGAATTGATTCTGAGTGGTCTGATAGATTCATAGAGCACATAGCTTCAGATTCCTCACAACCATGTCCCTTGTGCTAACAATAAAAACCAATTGCAGTGTTGCGTGTCTAATGCTGTCAGTGTCTACTAATATTTGTGTGAGAATTTGTGATGTGAGATTTGTTTGTTTAGCCATCAACTTAGCTTTTTCACATCTCCTAATGCTTTTCCTGCTGCAACGCTAGGGGAAAACAACGCATGGCAGCAGTGTCCCAAAACTGTATCTGATCATTACAATTTTCAGCAAAATAAGAAACGCTTCTCTTGTGTCGAGTGTTGTTGTGGCTCTGTAAGAGATGTGTTTAAATGCCAGACTACAAATACTGATTTAAAAGCTAGCATAGCATTTTTATAGTGCTTAAAATTATTATTTGGCCATGTATATATAGCTGCTAAATTTGTGTTTTGTTAAATGTGATACTGCTATCATTACTTACTTATCTTAAAAAGCTTCCAAAGTTTTACAAAAGCACTCTTATAAGACATGTTCTAAAGGGATCCCCAGGTGTAGCCAGTGAAAGACACAGTGATTCTTGCTTTGTTATATTAGCAAAAGTTACCCAAATGTTTTGTAACACCAGCACTGTTATCAACGTTCTTCTCACAATAAGTCTGAACTGAAACACTAAAAAGAAAATTAACTCTATCTTAGCAAAACCAGGACAGAAAAGAACATTGATCAAAGTACCAATGTTGTGAGTTGCTGCTGGAGCTCACGGCCACTGTGTTTGGCTGGCTCACAGCTGCATCAGGACTGGGAGGGAGAAGTGCAGTGAACAGCAAAACCCCAAACTGGCATTTGAATGTGTAAATGAAATATTCCAGATCATATCATGTCATGTTTTGTATATTATCTGGGGCTGACCAGAAAGGGGGGGTGATTTTCTCAAGCTTTGGCTTGGGCTCTCATTCTTCTGGGATTGTGGTTTCAGTTTGCTATTGTTGCTCCTCTAGGGCTGGGCTTAGTTGGCAGGTGATGAGTAGTTGCACTGTGTCATCACTCATTTGTATATTTAATTACTGCTATCATTTTCACTACTATCTTAATATTAGTTTTTTAAAGTTTTCTTTTATTTCTGTTATTAAATTGTTCTTATCTCACCCTACAAGCCTCCTTACCCTTGCCCCCCAGTCCTGTCCCCTATCCCCTGGGGGTGGGGGGGCAGTGGGTGAACTGCTGTGTTGGCTGCTGGCCAAGGGCCAGCCCAGTGAAACTATCACAGAAGGGGTTTTTTTCATTTTTTCAAAATTAGCAAATACATTCAAATTGTTCATGCACATATTAGACTTAGGAATTATTTTCAAAAAAACAGTATTTATTTCCCTGTGCTTTTTTTCCTACCAATAAAAAAACCCCACTTAAAAGCAAATCTAAAAAAACAAACATCCCACTCTCCCTCAACCTTGCAGTACAGCTACCTATATCAAAGTAAGCTATAGCCAAAAACATTGTAACTTAAACAGTAAAGAAAGTCTCAGAAAATTAAAGTGAGGTTGCCACAAATAGCCATCATTAACGCAAATGCAACATGTACCTCAAAACCCCTGTGGCTAGTTGAGAACCTCCACTGAACCTTTAAACATAGGGAAAACAATTTTGCCTGCCCTGCTGAGGAAGCCTCGCATCCAGCTGTGGATCTGCCCAACTTTCTACTGCAGTAATGAGGAGCACACAGATGCTCAGCTTTGCTACCTGTGCAGCAAGGATTTTAAGGGATGCTACCACAACCATTTCTGCAGTAGTTATTTGCTTCTGACTTGAAATATACCATCTCATTATTTTAAAGACCCCACTAGAAAACTAGTTTAATACTAAATGATTCATCTTTGTTTTAGAGGATATTCAGCAGGCAATATAAAAAATGTTCAGTTATTCCAATAGGCTTGACAGTTTAACACTGAAGTGTTTTGCTTTTTGGGGCAAGTCTTGCCTCCTAATGGCCTAATTTTCTTCTCAGAGGCATCAAGATTAAATTCATTATGGTCAAAAGTTTCACTGCAATACTGGCTTGAGGGGAATTATACCACGAAATCTGCTTTAGTCAAACATAGATAAAAACAACTAAAAGCCTCCTTTCCCTTGCTTAGGAGTTCCAGTCATCTGCATATGGTCAAAAATGTGTTTTATATGACATTTTTACAGCTCCAACAAATCCCGTAGGAAGCTCCTAAAAATTGCCTGCTCTCAGCTTCCTACTTCTTATTATGAGTTACAAAACATTAATTAAGGTTTTAACATCACCTTTTTCTGTCATGGGTGCTTTGTTTGCTGAGTTGTCAATCCTAAGGGATCTAGTGTCATGGAAAACAGATTTAACCAAATAAAGATATAGATTATTGACTGTACTGAAACTCAGAATACCAGGCACCTGCATTTGGCATTTTGGGAATATTATTGTTAATATTTTCAATATCTATGCAATTCTAGATTTATCAACACATAATACTAGCAAGCCTCTGTCAACTCCCTGGCTAGCTCCAAAACTGCTCTGTGCTGGCAACTGAGATTCTACATTTTAAACTAGAACAAGTAAATGAAAACAGAGATAATAAAAAGAAAAAAAAAAACTTGCTTATTTGTGGACTTCTAAATGAAAATTTTTGCAAAAAGAGGTGATAAATGAATTTTTTGAGTCTAAAATAACATTACGTTTCTCTTCCCTGCTATGAAAAATAAAACAAATGTACAGAAATGCATGGTAAGCTATGATATATCTGTCCTGATTAGTGAAACCAAGCAGATTCATCCAGTAATTTTCAAAAAGAATGTTTGACATTTGGGTAGAATCCATAAGGAAATTAAATTATATGGGTCAAGGTGGGTGAATATGGACCAGCTGTATTAAAAAGCTCTGACATAAAATGTATCAGCATTTACCTTTAAACATATCTTAAAAGCTAGTGGTCAGAGCTTCAGTAAGCTGGAACAGCACTGCTGATGTCATTGCAGACGCGGTGATTTATACCAGAAGCTAAGAATCCAATTTTTTATTATTATTATTTTATTATTTTATTTTTAATATCCTATGTAACATGGTATATTCTATTACTGCTGAAGTTTTTGGGCTATGCAAAAAGAGTGCATTATACATAAAGTGATCATTGAGACCATAATACATTTTAATTAAAATGTCTTATATCTGCTATGTTACAGGCTTTAAAAAAAAATATTATTTATTTACTCAAAGGGTATTCTAATTAAGGAAAATAGGTTCAAATTGTACAGAACAGTGCTAACAAACATCTCACAACTAAATAGGAAACTCTGCCAGCAACATGTAAGTATTGTTGAAGGGAAACAGCTACAGAGGCAGGGTACGAACAGCAAATATGATTCTGATACCATAATCAAAATGGAATCTGATCATTGTAATATAATCCAATGACTAGGGGGAAATGAAAATGATTTTAATCAGTATTTTCAGTGCCAGCACCAAGCATTTACTAATTTCATAGCACTCAGCTTAGACAATAAAAACAGGACAGTGAGAGTTAGGGTCTGCTTTCCATTGCAGCCATTCAGTGATGTTATCGTTTGGTTTCAAATTCCTACAGAAAGAGGCTGAAGTTTAACAAAACATTGTTCTTTACCTTGATTACACTTAGTTTTGAAGGTATACTACATTTTTAGAAGAACCAAATGAACCAAAGGCGAAAGGAAGAGAGGGAAAGGAAGAGAGGGAGAAAGGGAGAAATAGAGAAAGGGAAAAGGGGAAGAAAGGAAAAGGGAAGAAAGGAAAAGAAAGGAAAAGGGAAGAAAGGAAAAGAAAAGAAAGGAAAAAGAAAGGAAAAGAAAGGAAGAAAGAAAGAAAGGAAGAAAGAAAGAAAGGAAGAAAGAAAGGAAGAAAGGAAGGAAGGAAGGAAGGAAGGAAGGAAGGAAGGAAGGAAGGAAGGAAGGAAGAAAGAAAGAAAGAAAGAAAGAAAGAAAGAAAGAAAGAAAGAAAGAAAGAAAGAAAGAAAGAAAGAAAGAAAGAAAGAAAGAAAGAAAGAAAGAAAGAAAGAAAGAAAGAAAGAAAGAAAGAAAGAAAGAAAGAAAGAAAGAAAGAAAGAAAGAAAGAAAGAAAGAGGAAAGAAAGGAAAAGGAAAAAGAAAAACCCTAGATACACTGTTGTCTCAAAATCACAACTGTTACATTTTTTTCTATTTTAAGCTCCTTCTAATCAGCTATCTTAGCAACAGTTTTCATTTCACAGAGACCGAACTGGGAAACATTAGGGCTTTACCAGTAGGAGTATGAAAGCAGGTTGTGTTCAATGTACAAAATGCATTTATATAATACGATGGACTACTGTGGTATTTCTTAGTAATTTAAGACATTTAATTAATAACATGGTAAAACTGAGCTCCACACATCGTAGGTATAAGGTTTTTTAAAAAGAGATGAGCACAGTTGCAATCACCACCCTTTAGGATTTGGCAGAAATGAGTAAACAATGGTAATTTTATCTGCTACTAAAAATTCTTGCAAGTCATTGAATACTGGTTAGTAGTACTGAAAACATTACTAGGAAGCATACTGTAGAGAACAATGCCATCAGATTGCAGAGAGGAACTGAACATCCTGATGTTTTAGGGTTTTTCATGTCTGATTTGTGTTACTCTGTCACACTGTCAGATGGATTCTTGCCCTAGATCTGCAGTCCCATGTAAACCTTCACTGACTCAGATGTTAAGCTCAGTCTTTCTGGAGTCAACCTGTTGGCATCTTCACATAGTAGCTTGTCTAAGAAAGAAGTCTTGAGATGAACAAGCATCGTTTTTTTGAGTGATGAGGGCAGCACCAAGCCAAATAGTACCTAAAAATGGTCAGTTACTCATGGTTGACCCTTAAGAAGCAACATGTGTTGTTTCAGCTGCCTATTAGGAGAGGTTCTGATACAAACTTACATAGAAACTATGGTGGAAAAGAGATATTTTCTTTGAAGGGAGATCACAGGGAAAAGACCTCTCTTCCTTGCTACTGACCCATATTCTACAACCTCCTCATATTGTCAACCATCACGCTCAAAATCCTAGCACTTGCCACTGTTCCTCTTGGGTTTTGTTCTGCTGATTTTCTGTCTCATTCTTCTCTTGGTCATACTTAAGTAAACTGCAAAGACACTCCTTACAGGGCTCATAACCTTGCTAACGCCAACAGTTTACAGCTATCCCGTCAGCACACTGCTCTCTCACAGTTGGAGCACTGTTTTCACCACAAGGTATAGAAAATTCACTGTTTTTACAAAGTAAGTTTTCAAGTGTGAATCATGAAGTTTGAACAAAAAAAAAAGGAACTGTTGCACTTCTTTATGTGCACATTCTATTCTTTATGTCTACTAGAAAGTAACAAAGACAGGAAAGGAATGGGTATTTTCTGCTACTATACCTGCCCAAGAGTCAGAACGTGTCATTCTTGTGGTAAGACCTTTTGAGTATTCTTCTTTTACTTTTACCATTCCCAATCAGAATTGGATGTAACACCAAGAAGTTCTCCCTTGCATTCTGTAAAGGGCTAAATGTATTGGTAGTATGATGTATTAAACAATATTAACAACAATTGATTGCTTGGCTCATAAGGTTTTGTTATATTCTAATTGCACAAACAATTTTATGAATCATCAAGCCTAAGCTTCAGGTGAAAGAATAGTCAAAATAGGTTTTGCTTACAGTTGAAATACAGTCTGGAATCTGGGCCACACTGAGTTTCCTTCCTATTGCCACGGGCAACAACGTTCTGCAGAATACATTAGTGCCGAGAGGGATGCACCCATGGACTCCACACACAATTCAATGTGAATCCTACTGAAGACCTTTATTATTGGTTACACAATCACTTATGTACTCTTAAGCTGCTAACACACACACACACACACATAAACAAGTCTTCACTGGCTAAAAGCTACTGTTCACACACCTGGTTACAATACTTGATTGGATAATTCCACCTGTTCATGAGGCATTCTTTTTACTTCTGAGTAGTTACATAAATAATTCCTATCTTGTTTCTTGCATTCTTTCTTGTGAATCTGCTCTGTTCTATTTTTTCGCTCAAAGTCAGGAATTAATTGCTCAAGGCCACAGCCGCCTGCAGCTTTGGCTCTTAAAGGGCCAACAAATTAGGAACTCACTGGCATGTATGCAAATATACCACCTTAGTCATGTTCTTGTAACAACTTCCAGGGAATTCTATTGAGTTTCTGCTGTAAATTATTGTCTGCTAGGTTAAAAAGGCTGACCATATATGTTCAGACCTATATTCTGTATATTTTCAGTTTACAGCAAAACATGAATTTCACTATAATTAAACTATAATTTCCCAAAGGAAACAATCTAGTAAAGCTTTACCATGTCTCTAGCTACTAGGTATCAGGTGTATAAAGATCTCTGGAAAGGAAAGAATAAAAATTTGGCAGAACTTACAATATAAGTTCCTTAAAGAAAATGGGAAATAAAACAGAACAATGTCCAGTATTTATTAAAAGGCCAAACTCCAAACTACTTAAATGCTGTTTCTTTCTCTTCTCAATGCAAACTCTTATTTTCAGAATTTCATTACATACTTATAATCATATTCACATAGCAAACATATCACAATATTCTGCACAGCTGCATTTTCTTCACCAGCATTTTGTTGCATTGCATCAAAGCAGTGGTTGGGTGAGAAGCTTTTTTTGTCCAACGCCATGTTTTGATTGGTTGCTTGGAATAATTTGGGGATGCTCCTGCTAAGGAACAATCACTAGAACCTCACCACAAAAATAATACATACATTATATTAATTAAGGTGGTGTTTAAATTTAGTTATAATAGACACATCTAACTTCAGGTCATTTGCTGAATATTATTAAAGCATTATAATATAACTCCTTATTTTTTTTCACCCCATTTTGTACATTTTTCTTTTTTAACTAAAAGCATTACACATTTCAAACAAAAAAAATCAAACCATATGTCTACTTAGCTGCTACCATCTTGCTATTTCTAGTATTATCCCTGTGGTTTTATATTTAACATATTACACAATATTTCTTCTGTGTTTTTTTAATGTACGCAAACAATTTCTAGTTGGGTTAGCAGAGAAGCAGGCAGAAGAATATCTTTCTCTGGTTTCTGTTTCTTTGTACATTTTTTTTAATTTAAACACAAAAATATAATTCTGCCCCCACTATTGTCAAGTGGGCAATTTACAATTCACCAGTCTTAAGGCAGGAACCACGAAGAGATTCTGCACTAGGTGGCGAACTCTGCTTCTGTTTAGAGGCACTGAGTTGGAAAAAAATAATCACAGAATCACAGAATGGTTGGAAGAGACCTCAGCAGATCATCCAGTCCAACCCCCCTGCCAAAGCAGGTTCCCTACACCAGGTTGCACAGGAAAGTGTCCAGGTGGGTTTGAACATCTCCAGAGATGGAGACTCCACACCCTCTCTGGGCAGCCTGTCCCAGGGCTCTGGCACCCTCACAGGAAAGAAGTTTTTCCTTAAGTTTTCTGTGTTAAAGGCATTTAACTCAGTCGGTGGGTAACTCTAGGTTTGCTTTATTGGCAACTCAGAGATGGGCCATGACCTCAGTGAGTGGCAAAGGCACTGCAAAAATCAGGCTCTCTATATATGCTAAATTTAACATGCAACAGATAATCTTTTCAGAGTTTCTCGGAGTTTTCCCATGAACCTTCAGCTCCAAATTTCTCATTAATCTAAAATTCTAAAAAAGTCCACAATGATCTTCAAATACAGCTGATTCCTCTCATCTCAGCGCCTCTTTCAGAAGTTGCAGCCCTGCTGGTCCCACTCTGGTTACTGTATTCACTTGTCTTGAATAATCTTCCTGTCTGCTCACCTCTGCATTTCTAAGAAAAACTTAACATAACAGTAATTAACTTATGTCTATTTTAAAATATGTACTCTTTCACAATTCACTTACTCCAGGTTAATCACTGGCTCCCAGACTCTGCTCTTTAATTCCTCCCCCTTCCCTGTAGGCTGCTGCTATATTTTTTTCCAATTGTCCATCACACGCTGTCTGCTCCCCCGTCCCTAGTTATCAGTCCCTCCCTCTCTGCCCAGCAGCCTGTTGCTCCGGGAGCCAGCCGACCAACTGTCTGTTCCCCACTGGACCAGTGTGGCTCTGGCAGCAACTGTCGAGGTGTCACAGGAGCACTGTGAGCATCAGGGGCCCCAAGCCCCAGAGCAGACTCGCTCCCAGGCCTTGTTCCATGTGGGACTAAATAAACACTCGCTGTCTTCTTTACCCTCCCGGCTGTGTTTCTGTTTCCTCTGCAGGAGGCAGGGGGCTGTGATGGAGCCCAACGGAGGAAGTGACACTCTGGGCGGGGGTGTCTGGTTATGGCCCCGATTCCTGCCGGGCTCCAGCTGTGGGCCGGGGCGGGCAGTGAGGCTGATGGCGACGGCCCCTCCTTGTAAGCGGGTGGCTGCCAGAGGGGCTGGTGCTGCCCTGCCCCGGGTGGCGGCGGTGCGGCCCGTGTGAGCCAAGGGAGGAGCAGAGCGGCCGCCAAGTTGCGTCTGCACCGAGAGAGCCGGTGAGCGGGGCCGCGTGATGGAGCGGTGGGTCCCGGGACTGAGCTGGAGTTCGGAGCCCGGAGCCCGCGGGTGGCTGTGTCGGTTTCCCGGGGCACGCCGGAACGCGCAAGTGCTCCGGTACGCGCTTCCGGGCGGCCACGCGGCGTGTGCAGATGCATGCCGGGAGTTGTAGTTTTTGTGGGCACGCGGGGTAGTTCTCCCCCCCCTTCCCCTCCCCTCTCCCCCCCCTTCCTCTCCCCTCTCCCCCCCCTTCCCCTCCCCTCTCCCCCCCCCTTCCCCTCCCTTCTCCCCCCCCCTTCCCCTCCCTTCTCCCCCCCCTTCCCCTCCCCTCTCCCCCCCCCTTCCCCTCCCCTCTCCCCCCCCCTTCCCCTCCCCTCTCCCCTCCCTCTCCCCCCCCCTCTGCTAAGGCGGTCAGAGCGAGGTACTGCAGCTCCATTCCCGCGCATGCGCGGTGACGCCCCCGTGCTCCATCGCGCCGTCCGCTGGTACCGGCAACTGGAGTTTGCGGTGCCTGCGGGGTGGTGATGCCGCGGTCGTCGCTGCTCCCCGGTAAGGAAACGCCGCTGCCCGGGAGCAGCATGGCAGGGCGGCAGGCTCCTGGCTGCTGGAGGTGAGGCGGGTCAGGGCAGCCCCGGGAGTTCCACGGGAGCTTATAGAAGGGAAGAGGGGAAGGGGAAAGGCACCCTCCAGGTGTAGCTGCCGGCGCCTCTCCAACTCGCCAGAGTTCCCCTTGAGCCTCCCCGGCACCGCTCTCCCCGTGCAGCTGCCCCCAGCTCCAGTGCCTCCCCTGAAGCTTGTCCTGTATCCCCAGGCCGCCCCCAAGCCCTGTCGTGACAGCGGCCAGCTGCCCCTCAGTGCGTCTCCAGGAGCCTCATCCGAAGGAGGAGCTGTGGCCAAGGACGATCTCTGATAATAACAACCACTGCTTCTTCTCTTCCTTTCCCAGGGGCCACGCTGAGGATGCGATTGTCTGTTCTTCCCCTGGAGATGCCACTGACTGCACTGGCCTCAGCCTTGTGTGAGTTGTCTCTGCCTGGCCTCACTCTCCTTGTGGCATGGGGATGAAAAAGGGGCCAGGCGGAGCGCTTACTGGCTGTGGACAGGAGCTGCTGCAGCTGGAGAGGCGAGAGGAAGGTAAAGGAGATGACACTGAAGGCCATTCATCTGGCAGCTGCCTCCCTCTGCAGGGAAGAGAGCACCCACCTCTCTGGGTGAGGAAGGATCCCTCTTTGTAGTTGGCAGCAGGCCAGACTGCCAGCGTGCACCGTAGGGTCTGTGCACGTCACCAGCAGCGCAGTACGGCCGCTTAGCGTGTGAGTGAGGGAGGCTATGTGTTTGGCAAGCCTCCTCTTGTCAGAGCAGAGACACACACGGGTATTCTCTCAGGTAGAGGACAGCCAGGCGATCAGAGTTACAGAAGAGGGAGGAGAGAAGTCAAAGGAAGCATCTGAACTGTCAAATTCTCCCAGCAGTGCCCAGAGCAAGAGCTGTGGTGAGTCCTGGGCCCTCAGTCCCTGCTGTGGGTTTTTTCCCATCTCTGTACAAGTCTCTGTCCCCCCCTTTTTTTTTTTTCCCCTCCTGCTGTCATTCTGCCCTGTTGCCTCTCACTGTTTTCTCTTTCTCTCTGTCCCATTCCCTCTCCCATCCTTTCTAACTGTATCCCCCTATCCAGTTAGCTGTTCCTTTTCTTTTTCTTTTCTTCAGTGATTTTTTTTCTCCCTGTCTATCTCTCCCACTGCCCATCACAGTTGGCTTTTTCCTCCACTGCTGTCTTGCTCCCTGTCCTTTTTTCTTTTCTCTGTCATTCTGCCATGCTCCCCGTGTCTGTTTTTTAATTCAATTCCTCCAGCTCAGCGCTGCTCCTTATCTCTTATTTTGGCCTTTCACTTTGTCCCGCTGCCTTGTCCCTTTTTTATCTCTCTGTATCACCTTGTCTTGCTCCCTGTCCCTGTCTTTCTCCGAAAACCGCATCCTGCTCTTTGTCCCTCTTTTTGCTCTCTCTGTCACCCTCCCATTCTTCTCCCTGTCTTCCTTTTTTTTCTTTCTATCCTTCTGCCCCAATGCTGCTTTCTCCACCTCTGACCTGCTCCCTGCCCCTTGTTTCCTCTCACTGTCCCTCTGTCTTCTGAATGCCAGATTCAGGAAGACAAATAACTGAATGAGTGATACAGCAATAAGAGCAGCTTCAGCTGGGTGCCTCCAGAGAGGGATCCAGAACAAAGAAAATCCTGTGGCGTTTATACCTTTACAGCCGATGCCCCCGTTCTTCACGCACCGTTCATGAGCCCTGCACACACCTCTTGGTCCAGTGGTAATTTCTGGTCTGGGGTCTTCTTGTTGCTTACTGGATTCCTTCTCTGTTCTGCCGGTGGGCTGTTCTTATCTGGGCAAGTCACAGCTTCTGCTGACAGTCGTAGCCTCCCAGTTTGCGCTGGTTTTAGAGTCTTCCTCCACGTCACTAAGCAAGAGTTCAAGAGAAGTTCAGCTTTTCTAGGTGCAAGTTTGCAGTTTGTGGCCTAAGGCTTCAGTAAATCTAGCTACTTGTGCTAATTAAGGTATGCTAAGTACACAGTGTATTAAACGCACAGGGCTAATGGTTCTATTGAATGCTTACTCCTTCAAGCTAAGGGGCTGGTATTCCTTAACAAAAACCGTGCCCCTCTCTCTGCCTGTCTGTCTTGTTATGTAAATAGGAGCCATCCATAGCGTGCCCCGTGTCAGGGTGGTTGTTCCCTGCTCTCAATATTGCTGTAGTAGTGTTGCAGTATTTAGACCTCACAGATGAGCTTAGGAATGGGAGTGCCTGTTTCCTGCAGGGGCTGTGAATGCTGACCCTTTTCTCTGTGTGCTGCTTTCCTGTGCGTGAGCTGAAGGTGGTTTACTCTTTTCTTGTTCCTGATCTAAATATTTCCAGAGCTGCTGCTGCTGTGGGTTTGCAGTTTGTATTACTGCATTTTTGTAGCGTTCTAGTTATGAATTATTTCTGCTGTGGTGAAGCATCAAGGTGCAGTTTTGAGTTCAAAACTTCAGAAACTCTGTACACTGAAATCAGTAACTTGCAGGGTAGATGAAACCAATCTTGTGTGTGCAGCCGTGCTGGCAGAGATGCGTGGTGACTCCTTGTCAAAGCGTGTGGATGTCCGTAGGGTTGTGCTCTGGCTCTGGAAGCATTGGGTATTTTTGCTGTTGGAAGATGGAATAGAGCATGTACCTGTTAAATCCAAGGACAATCCAGAGCTGGGAGGGACCCTAAGCAGCTTTAGTGGCACAAACTGCAGTTTTAAATGATCTTTGTCATAAATTGAGACTACAACGGATCATAATCCAATTGAAATTTTATTAATTGTAGCAAGTAGAATATGAGCAAAGACAGCGCTGGACGGCAGTGGAGTCTGCGCTCCGCCAAACTGCCGTCCAAGTAGTTTAAACAGTCTCCTTTTTATACATCTTTTCTTCCGTGTTCATAAAGTAGGGGAGGTGCATGCTTCAGTTGTCACTGACGCCCTCCGGAGTCTCTGTTATCGTGGCAGTTTTCTGTTAGTATCTTTCACAATCTCTGGGATCTCTTCCTTAGTTGAGATCCGAAGTTTCTTTTGTTTGCTACTTAGCCTATCATGATGTGCTTGCAAATCCTTTTACTACATGCCTTATAAGTACATTTTGGGCTTAATTCTTGGTCAATTAACAGGATGTTTGAGCACGATGACAACATTGCATAAGCTTTAAACCTTTAGCTAAATAACAGGGTATACCAATGCTATGGTAACCTACCATCGTTGTTTAATATTTCACAAATTGTCTTGCTTGATTAGCAAATTCCCTTTATATGCCTATTACAATTCCCCCTTTTTTTTTTTTTATTATGAATTTGCTGATCAAACTAAACTATTTGTATCTCCTAAGTCTGAGTGTTTTATTACCAAAAGATGTATGTTTTTAATCCTGTTCTTTACGAATGTTACAAATCTATTAATAACACAAGGTCCAAAAGTCAATGCTAATAACAACATAATCAAAGGTCCACAGTGGACAAACACGGAGTAAGTTCTGTTTTTGAACATACCCACCAAGCCCTTGATTTCAGTGTGATGTGTTTAAAGATAAAGAGTAAGGGAAATACTTCCACCAGGGCTTTGATTGGCTTAGGGAGGTTGTTCTTCCATCCCCACATTTCTACGCCTCTGCCTCCTTTGCCTACTCCTTTGCCGGGAGCAGCAAGGTGTATCATCTTCTCGGCAGCAGCCGTATTCTTCAGGGGTCCTTCCCTTTTTCTTTTTATAGCCTTTCCTGCCCTTTTTGGTGGATCTCTGCAGGTGAAGATCTTTGAAATTGCTCACTAAATCGATATGCTATTATTTCTTCTAAATTTGGTTTATATAGATCTTCAGGTGAAATGAGGGATATTATTTTAGAACAATATCGCCCCAAAACTTTGGTTTGTCTAATTCCTCTCACTTGTTTTGTTAGTTTAGATAATTCCCACCAAATAAATAATAGAATATGATGTCATTGTTTTCTAAAACATATTTATCTACTACCCAAGGGCTTCCCACAGGACATCCTTCCGAGGTGGTCCACTGTTTTTCCACAATTTTATTCCAGTGTTGATCTAGTGTTTCATACAAATTCTGATGCTAACAATTAAAACATACTTTGGTTTCTATAACATCTACTCTATTCTCCAAACATAAACTTTTACATTGGCCACAAATCACTTTAACCCAATAATCACATGAAAGATCTCGACATACACAGATTTGTAATAAATCCTTATGGACTCTTTCGTGTTTTAAATAATGCTCCTTATTTCTAATAATATCTCTAGCTAATTCAAATATTCCAAAAAATATTTTCTTGTGGTCCCTCCTCAAGAATCTATCGTATTAGAGGAATTAGGACCCCAGTCCACTGATGCTGTATTCGAAGGTAGAAGTCCTTAGGGCAGGCATGCAGCCACCTTTCAAATTCTTCCATTCATTTATCTGAAAGTAGAATGGCTTATACTTATCTCTTTGAAAACCTTAACTTCATCAAATTTGGTACTGGAGTGACAGTCCACTTCCCTGGAGGTAGGGGTCCCTTGATTCTACTGGCATGGGTCCATCCTTTTTGCACTGTCCTCACAGCAGTATCTGTAGTAAGCAAAACGACAAAAGGACCCTCCCATCGAGGTGTTAGAAATTTTTTTGTTTGTTTGTTTTTAGTGGGTTTTTTTTAATGTTTTTACTAGTACTTGGTTACAATAAAGCCAACGGTAAACATTTCACTTAATTTATTTTGGTCTCTACCATTAATTTAGTTAGATGTTTCTTAATTTCCCCATTAATTTGTTTCTTTCCAAATTTTATTTCTGCCACCAATAATAAATTTCGCCCCAATAAGGGCTTTGGTGAATTTGCTATATAAAGAAATTTATGTATTCTTAATTGTTTTCCCAATTTGAACTTCAGAGGTTTGAGAAAATAGTCTTTTTGCTTTGGCTAGTAGCTTTCTTTACTGTTACAAAATCATTGTCTATAGGTGTTAGAGCTTGGTTTTTAAAACTGAAAATATTGCTCCGTTATTTACTAAAAATTCCACACCCTCCCCGTTGTTGTTCCCCAGCTTTAATATAACCAGTGGATCGCTCGGGTGAACTCCCTGGGTCCCCGTCATAGTTTTCTGCCATAGGGGCCTGGGTTCTGGGGGCGTTCGTGATTTTTCTACTCGTTCTTCCAGTGTCCTGTTCGTTTACACCATGCACATCGATTGACCCCCAGCAGGGGGTTTTCAAGGGCCTCCGCCTCCCGGAGTCCCTGTTTCTCCTTGTGTCGGGGGCCTCCCTGCTGTAAAGCTGCTACAAGAGCTCTCTTATCTCTTCTCCGGTTTTCCTCCGCAGCTTCTGCCCCCACCTCCGCCTCGCTAATTTTTCTAATGTTTTATTACACAGCTTAAAGGGCAGCTTTGGGCATTCTTCTGTACCAGTTAAACTGATAACAGTAATACCATACCCGAGGCAAGAGGTGCAGGGAAGTGCTTGTCCTATAGTGGATGCACCCGAATTCAAAGCAATTCTCGAGATAAAACTTCTGTCTCCGTTTGGAGAGATACGGGCGCTTGTGCACTCCCCACACTGAGGGGCTAAGTTATTACTTTGTTTTACATCTCCTCCCATACCATAGTGATGAGTTTGTATTTATCTCTTTACCATATAAGTTTCACTAGTCTCACTGATTCTTTAAACTTTCTAAATTCTCACCGAATATCTGTTTAAGATTGCCTGAGCGTTCAATTCTGTCTTAGTCGGACGGCAATTTACATTAGTTACACCAGAAATTGTTTCCAAACTGCACCCAGACGTTCTGGTCACAGTAAAAACATTTAAAAATACAAATTGGTTTACATGAAAAATTCTCAGGTCCATGTATAGGACACCAGAAATTAAAACTTAGTTCAGGTAACTCTGTTCCAAGGTCTGCCATAAGCTTAAGAACATACTGATAATAGTATGGACACTGACCACTGGAATGTGACCCCCCTGTCTGTTCCTAAGGGGGTGATCTGTCTCCCTTAAAGTGTGTTTGTGCGGTATCTAAAACTACTGGCAAAACTCTGGTTTAGCTTCCTTAATATTTATGAGTCTTAAGTTCCTATTTAGTTTCCCCCACACACACTAAACAACTACAAAGACAAATTACGTTTATAACGTTGAACTATAACTTCTCGCTTTGTTTTCCTTGCGGGAGAACAGAACTGAGGCTCAGAACTCTGCACCCGCTTGGCAGACCTGGCAGAGACGCTGGCTGCAAACAACACAGACACTCAGTCACACAAACGGGCCCATCACTCCTCTCAATCACACCACAAAATATGCCAATTAGACAATAGTCAGGCTCTCATGTACCATAAACCGTTAACCATTTGCCACAGGTCCACACCAAGCAGTATAACTGAAACCATAATACACGGTACTGGGTTTTGACTACAGATGTATAAGATGACAGCTATTCCACACAGTGCTCCTGTTATCTTAGCTAGCTGCAGTTACCATTTAAGTTAAAAAGTTTGATTTAATATCAGTCGATAAGGCCCCCTTGACTTTTTAACTGTCAATATTAAAGTATTATGAGGTGACATGGAGGGTTCTAATAACCCCTGAGTTAAATCTTTTTATTACAGGTTGTAAACCCTCTCGACCTTTCTGTGAAATAGGGTATTGTCTAACCCTAATTGGGTTATCTGGGTCTTTTATCAGAACAGTGATTGGTTTAATATTTAACTTTCCTACTGAGTCTGGAGTATACCAGACTTCTGGGTTAATTTTATTCTCATCTTCTGTAGTTAAAACACATATTTTCACATCTAATTTATCTTTATTTACTTCCAGATTGATTCCTATCTTAATCATTAGGTTCCTTCCCAATAGGATATATTCAGCTTCAGGTACCAACAAAAATGTTCCATTTCCAAATTTATTTGGGGCCTCGATTTCTACATTCTTAATAAGTGGCACCTTGAAAGGTTCCCCTTTTTTTTTTCCTATTAATTGGAGCTTTTCTTTTGATTCTGTACAGTCTAACGGTAATCTCTGGACTGTAGATCGTTCGGCCCCCGAGTCCACAAGGAACTCGACTTCTTCTTGCTGAGGACCTAATTTTAATTTTATCAAGGGCTCATTGGATTTTTGGGTCCCCAGCAAATAGAGCCCCTGATCACCTCCTAATCTTTATCATCTTGGGGTTTTTTTTGTTTTGTTTTGTTTTGTTTTTTACAGTTTCTTTTCATGTGTCCTTTTCTCCCACAATAATAGCATTCCATTACCTGCGGTTTGTCCTTCTTTAATGCTCCTGCCTGATTTTCCTTAGGATTCCACCGTCTTTTGTCATTACTCTGTCCTTCTCTAACAGCTGCCACAAGAATCTTGGCCTGTCTCTTCTGACTTTCCTCTTCCCTTCCTACATACACTTTCTGAGCTTCCCTCAATAATTCGTCCAAATCTCTGTCATGCCAATCTTCAATCTTTTCTAATTTCTTTCTTATATCTTCCCAGGATTTTGCCACAAACTGGGTTTTTAATAATGCCTGCCCAATTTGACCATCAGGATCTAATCCAGAGTATAATTGCAAGCTTTTCTTTAGCCTTTCTAACCATTCAGTGGGGGTTTTCATTTTTCTTTTGCATTTCATTAAATGCTTTATTGATATTCTGGCCACGGGGTACTGCTTCTCTAATCCCCTGAATTACTATAGTTCTCAGGTTCTGCATATGAGTTCTATGCACCGGATCCTGATTATCCCAATTAGGTTTTTGGAGTGGCCATTTAATATCTGCTAGAGGTTCCTGGGCATGTTGAGCATCCCACAATCTCATTCCTGCTCGTCTAATCATGTCTCTTTCCTCGGTAGTAAATAATTGACTGAGGATAGATTGCATCTCATCCCAAGTATAAAGGTTTGGTCCCAAAAATTGATCTATTCTTTCTGCCACTCCGAGTGGGTCCTCAATTAGGTTTCCCATCTCGGTTCTTTTAAAATCTCGTAGGTCTGCCGAGCTTAGGGGTACAGAAATATATCCAATCACAGGTTGGGGTCCCCCCATGGGCATTTCCCTTAGAGGATACATCTGAGCTGCCCCTTTTTGACTTCTAGTCACGCGTCTAGGAGGAGGGGGAGACCCTTGTTCTGATTCTGGTGGGGGAGTGGGCGCTCTGGGGACCTCTGGAGGGGCTGCGGGAGCAGGAGGAGGAATGTAAGGAGGGGGGGTTAGAAGAGTTTCGTCTAGCTCTTCCTTCTTTTTCTTTTGTTTAGTTTTTATTTCATTCAGCGGGTAAAGTCTAGCTCCCGGTTTCTCGAGCCACATTCCCGCATATTGACTCTCCTCCGGGTTAAGGGGTTTTTTATTATTAACCCAGAGGTTTAATTGCTGTCTCACCCAATCTTCTTCTGACCCATAGACTGGCCAAAAGACATTTTTAGAAATCTTCTTCCCTCCCCATATCTTAGTACAATATTCTATCATCTTCTGCTTATCTTTCCCTAGAGTTCCAGGGAAATATCTCCAATTGTCTAAGATATATGCCAGAGGGGTATCCTTAGGTACAGTGGGTACCCCTCCCATGGGAGTCGAAGGCTTGCTGCCCTTCGCTCCCATCTTCTGGATTATCCACAAACACACACTCACTCGCCCCCCTTGTTCCTGGCCCAGTCCCTCGCGGGAGATGGGAAACGCAGTACTGAAGGGTCCGCACTCGCTTGGTTCAGTATATCAAACCTCTCATTCGTTATAATCCAGGAAACCAAATCCCGCCCGAACGGCAAACCCGCGAACAAATTCGCAATATACTTACGCGTCCTGCGTCTTCGTCCGGACTCCCGTGCACAGAATTTTATGGGATTTTACCGGTTTCTCCTTTGCTCATTATTCTAGAATTTAGGTTCGTCGGTAAGGTTGAGGTAGGCTATCAGTCGCGGGGCCGCGGATTGCCGCGGGGCGCCTCCCCGGAGGACAGATGCCCACCGTTCCTTATCCGAGTCACGGCACCAGAAATTGTCATAAATTGAGACTACAACGGATCATAATCCAATTGAAATTTTATTAATTGTAGCAAGTAGAATATGAGCAAAGACAGCGCTGGACGGCAGTGGAGTCTGCGCTCCGCCAAACTGCCGTCCAAGTAGTTTAAACAGTCTCCTTTTTATACATCTTTTCTTCCGTGTTCATAAAGTAGGGGAGGTGCATGCTTCAGTTGTCACTGACGCCCTCCAGAGTCTCTGTTATCGTGGCAGTTTTCTGTTAGTATCTTTCACAATCTCTGGGATCTCTTCCTTAGTTGAGATCCGAAGTTTCTTTTGTTTGCTACTTAGCCTATCATGATGTGCTTGCAAATCCTTTTACTACATGCCTTATAAGTACATTTTGGGCTTAATTCTTGGTCAATTAACAGGATGTTTGAGCACGATGACAACATTGCATAAGCTTTAAACCTTTAGCTAAATAACAGGGTATACCAATGCTATGGTAACCTACCATCGTTGTTTAATATTTCACAAATTGTCTTGCTTGATTAGCAAATTCCCTTTATATGCCTATTACAATCTTGCATGTTTGTATAAACAGCCTGGAAAAAATAATTCCTTTTTTGTAATAAATCAGTTCACAAGGACAGATGTGTT
Organism: Caprimulgus europaeus; assembly: GCA_907165065.1. The sequence goes on along the minus strand of OU015528.1, from coordinate 3,545,157 downwards.
GCTGTACTCTTGAACAAAAATATTCAACTTGAGGTGTATAGGGTGAGGGAATCTTGGCTATACTTAAGCTTGAGAAAATGTACCTAGGTATCTGTGTCTGTCATCTGCGTGCATCTGGGAAAGTGAGTTCTAGTGAAACTAAAGCTGCTGATGAGTCTTTGTCAAAAAACCTGTCACTGGGTTTTTTTGTGGGTTGTTTTGGTTTTTTTCTTTCTCCATGTCTCTCTGTCAGGCTAGATTCCTACCCAGCTTCATGCTAAAGGTTTTTTTCCTTTCTCAGCTGGATGTCAACAGCTACCATTTCACTATGGTTGCCCCTCTGCAGGCGGTGTTGAGCCAACACAGGTGAGGGCTGGGACTACTGATGTGGCAAGTGAGACCCTCTGGGGGTTGGAGGCTCAGAGATTTCTTCTGCTCACATAGGGGTAGTGCTGGGGCTCAGCACCGTGATGTGTGGGAGCTGTTGGGAGCAGGCCAGGGTCTTGCCTGTACCCCAGTCGGGTGTGAGAGCCCCATTGGCGCCCTGAGTGCTGGTGGACGTGGATGGCTGGGAGCCCTGAGGCCTGTGGGACAGTTCCAGCCTGGGGTGAACAAAGGTAACTGTTGATAACAGGCGCTCATTCTTTTCATCTCCTGGGGCAGCCCTGGGGTATAAGTTATGTGTTCCTTCTCTGGGGGTGTTGTTGACTGCATCTGGCTTAGGTTGGCATGTGCCGTCCCTGGCTTGTCTTGTTCTTGTAGTGGGGTGTGCTGTCTCTTTAGATTTCCTGCTGTGGCTAAAGTTGAAAATGCAAAAAGGCAAACTGCCTGAAGGATGAAGTGGATCCAACTGGAAGCTTCCTCCACCTGCAGAATAGAGAAACCCTGCCTTTGCATGAGGTACGATCCCAATCAATAGTGCTCAGCAAACTATATCACTAATGTATAACTCTGGGTCTCTCTGTGTACATCCGAGTATTGTCTGTTTGTGTGAGTGAGAGACGTTCATACCTGTCTGTGAGCCCTCCCGTTCACAGAGCTGTAAGACACTAGCTGTACTCTCCTAGATGGATGCCAGTGCAATAACCAGAGCTACAGAAGAGGAAGCAGGAGAGCAAGTGAGAGGGAGAGAAGCACCCAAATTGTATGTTTGTCCAGGCAGCGCCAAGAGCAGGAGCTGCAGTAAGTCCTGGGCACTGCGGGTGCGTCCCCCTTCTGGCGCTGCCAGTCCCCCATCCCCCCCACAGATCCCTGCCCATCTCTGCCTTTCCCTGCCTCCATTTCTCTGTTGCACATCATTTTCCTTCCGCCTGTCCACCCCTCTGCCTGTCTCCTTAACCCTCTCTGTCATTTTTTTTCCACTTAGCTCTACTCCTGTTCTTCTCTCTTTTCTTGCATCCAACTCCCTGTCCCCTTCTTTATCCCTTGGTCCTGGTCCCCTTCCCTAATTTTTTTCATGCTCCATTTCTCTGTCCTGCTCCTTCTCTCCCTTTTTCTGTCTCTCTCCCTCTGTGCTGTTCCATGCCCCTGTCCTTCCCCGCTCTCCAATTCTCTGTTGTTCTCCAAGCCTGCCCCCTACCGCCATCTCTCCCAGTGCTTGTCCTGATTGCTGTCTCTCTTCCCCTCCCCACCCCAGGACATGATTTTTTGGATGCCTTTCAGCTTTTTTTTATTCCTCTTGTCCTTTTTTGCTATTCCTCCATTCTTCTGCCTGTCCCTGTCTTTCTGTCAATATCCTTCCATCCTGCCTCCCATCAGTATTTTTATTTCCTCCATCTCTGCCCTGTTCCCTATTCCTGTTTTGCTCTCTCTGCCACTCTGTCCTGCTCCCTCCCTCTGACAATCCTGCTCCCTGTAAGTCTTTTTTCTTTGTCTCTCTGTCCTGCTTCCCATCCCTTTCAGTCTCTCTGCCTCTGTCCTTTCTTTTCCTCTTTTTATTCCTCAATTCCTCCTGCTTCTATCCCCATCCTGCTCCATGTCCTCTTTTTTTGTCATTGTAATTCTGTCCATCTTGTCTCTACCTTTTCCAGCTTGCTCTCTCCCGTTGTTTCTTGTATCTTTGTCAGAGCCTGGACCAGCTGGTGCTCCAAGGATTCTTTGTGGATATCACTGAGATGGAATTTAGACTCAGACAAGGTCAATTATCAGGCCTGTAATCTTTAATAAGCAATAAGGAGGATAGAACCTAGAGAGAAAGAAAAAGGTAAGAAGATGCAGAGAAATTGCTGAGCAAGAGAGAGTCACCACCATGGATCCAGCGACCTCTCAGAGATCCAGGCGGGGGAGGATCCTCTCTGTCTTAGGTTTTAGTGGTTCTTAAATAGTCTGGTTCAGGTTTCCAACTTCCTTGTTCTAACTACAGTGGTTTCTATGACAGCAACACGTCTCGGGTGTGCACACGACTATCGCGTGTTACACTCAGTCCTCGTGCACGTGTGCCCAGATCTTTTGGGGGTTGCTACTTGTCAGATGCCCCCATAAAGTGGGTGTCCTTTGGGTGATCTGGTATTTGTGCAGGTGCAGAAACCTTTTGTTACAGAGTAGTGACTGCAAGCTGCTGTACAGGGTTTCCCATCTCGTTCTGGACCATGTCCAAGCGGTGTTTGAGACAGACATGCTAAGCTTGGTCCACCACAATCCCCCATCCAGCCAGCTGTCCCTTTCTTCTTCAGTGTTTTTTTCTTTTTCCATCTTTCTGTCCCGCTGCCCATCACAGGTTTTTTTTCTCCCTTATTTTTTCAACCTCTGTAGCTCATCACTACAGGAGCTGACCACTGATTACCGGACTGACGAATGCTGCTCCAGGAATGACTTTTGGGGGGAAGAGGGAGCATATGGGTTACAAATTCCTTAGCAGACTCACTCTCAGGAGTTATACACATTAATTAATAAATTATTGCTTTCTTTTTGCACTCACAGCTATGCCTGCAGTCCCTTTGCACTCGGTCAGAGGCTTTCACAGAGCCCAGGGAATGAGTTTACAAGTTCTGGGGGTCAGGTAATGTCCTTGTGTGTCAGATGGGCTGCAGCTGGGGCCATGGCTGGATTAGCTGCAGGTGCAGCCAGTGGGGCTGATGGAGGGGGTGGGCAGCCTCTCAGTATAAAGGGGCTTGGTCAGGTGTCTCTGCAGGTTCTTGGATGGCTGGAGGTGGTGGCTGAGGTACCTGGTGCAGCTGCAGAGGAGCCAGTTTGGAACAAGGCAGCACTCGCCAGGGCTGGGTTGCACCTGTGGAGAAGGTGAGCAGGGCCACAGTTTAGCTTGACAGTGCCTCAGACAGAATTCCTTTGCCTTTTATTTACTGAGCTGATCTTAACCTGCTTGCCTCATGATTACAGGAAGATTAGTTAGTTCTTGAATGGTGCTCTGAATACACCAGTTTTATAAAAACAATAAAAGTCATTATAGTTTATCTTGACAGAAGAGTGCCATAGAAAGAATTCCAAGCAAGATACAATGAGCAGTTATCCTGCTTTTGCTGGGATAGAGTTAATATTCTTTTCAGCAGCTAGAACAGCTGTGTGGTGAGTTCAGTGTGGGATTTGTTATGAGAAGAATGTTGATCAGGTACCAATGTCATTAGTTGCTGCTGCAGCCCAAGGTCATCGAGTTTGGGAAGTTGCAGGTGCAAAGGACTGGGAGGATGAAAGCACGGTAATTAGCAAAACCCCGGATTGGCATTTGGTCTGCAAATGAGATATTGCATCTCATATCATGGCATGGTCAGTGCATTAACCAGGGCTGACTGGAAAGCTGGGCATTCTCTCAGGAATCTCTCGGGCTCGCTCTTCCAGGTTTGAGGTTTCAGGTTCCTTTTCGCTCCTCTGGGATCGCTGTCGGTGGGTGGTGAGCAATTGTATTGTGCATCATTCGTTTTTATATATTATTATCATTATCATTACTATTTTACATTTCTTTTACACCAATTATTAAATTGTTCTTATCTCAACCTGCTAGGGTGCAAGCAGCTGCGTGGTGTTTGGCTGCCAGCCAAGTTAAACTACCACAGAAGTCTTTCACTGTGATAAGAGATGAGACTTGGGAAGTGCGAGGGAAGAACATTCTCTCCTCCACAGGTCTCAAAAATTACAGCCCAGAGCCATGCCTGAACTCTGTGGTCCCACTTCCAAGCGGCACTGCACACAGCCTACATCTCCCATATAGACTGACCACATCTATTGCTCTTAGAAGTACTGTGCACTCCAGGGACAGCAAGTTGTTGGAGCTTTTAACTGGCATTTGCTATACACTGTTCTCCCCAGTCCCTTCCGCGAGATGCAGACACCACAAGCACTCACCTCTAGTTTCACCTCACCTGACAGGAGTCCTGGCCTCCCACAGAAAATGTCAGCACAAAGCATCCTGGCTGTGATACCTCCAGGGTGACTGAAGTAGTAATTGCTCTCACAGATTTCATTCTAGTGTGTGGTAGTTTGGGTGGATTCACCCCTTTTGCTTGCAGCTTGCAGCCAAACACAGCCTGCTCTATCACACCCCACCCCCCCACCCTGTTCTAGTGCTTTCTGAATCAGTCCATGGCAAATGGTGGGGCTGTGTTTCCACCCCTGGGGCAGTCGATTCCAGGTGTACTGGACACCCCTCCAGGTGAAAGCAAACTGTGGCCTGCACTCTGGTGCCAAAGGAATGGAGAAGAACGCATTGGCAATGTCTATGGTGGTACCACTTGGCTGCCTTTGACTCCAGTTCATACTGGAGCTCTAACATGTCTGGCACAGCAGCGCTCAGTGGTGGTGTGACTTCATTCAAGCCACAATAGTCCACTGTCAGTCTCCACTCCCCATTTGACTTCCACACAGGCCATATGGGGCTGTTAAAGGGAGAGCGAGTCCTGCTGATCACCCCTTGGTTCTCCAGCTGACGAATCAGTTCATGGGTGGGAGTTACAGAGCCTCGGTTGGTGCGATGTTGCCGCCAGTGCACTGGTGTGGTCGCGATGGGAACCTGCTGGTCTTTGACCCGTAACAGTCCAACAACAGAGGGGTCCTCTGAGAGTCTGGGCAAGGTGGACAGCTGTTTGATTGTCTCAGTCTCTATGGCAGCTATGCCAAAAGCCCACCAGTACCCTTTTGGGTCCTTGAAGTACCCTCTCCTGAGGTGATCTGTGCCAAGGATGCACGGAGCACCCGGGCCAGTCACAATGGGGTGCTTTTGCCAGTCATTCCCAGTCAGACTCATTTCAGCCTCCAACACAGTCAGTTGCTGGGGATCCCCTGTGACTCCAGAAATACAAATGGATTCTGTCCCTTTAAAGTCTGATGGTATCAGGGTGCTCTGAGCACCAGTGTCCACTAGAGCCTTATACTCTTGTGGGTCAGATGTGCCACACAGTTCAATAAACTCAGTTGTCCCTCTCCTCCACCTGGCTGGAGGCAGGGCCCCTCTAATCTTGATCAGACTGCTCATCATCATCATATGAGTTGAGCAGCTTGTGCGGGCTGGACCCCTCTTGTCTTCGTTTGCATCTTGCAGATAGGGATCGGGAGCCCATCTACGCTGTTTGGAGAGCCGACCAGTGGAAACTGGGGCAACTTTCTTGGAAGAACTCTCTTTTGTGTTTGTTTTTCTTCGCAGCTCATGGACACGTGCCTCTAGGGCTAAGGTGGGTTTGCCATCCCACTTTCTCATGTCCTCTCCATGGTCACACAGTTCAAACCACAGTGTGCCTCGTGGTGTGTGCCGTTTCTCTTGGGCAGAGAAACGGTTGTTCTTATCACCTGAGACCTTGTTATATGCAGAGGAATTGGACATGTATTCCCGGAACTCTTGGGTCAGTTTCTCTACAGCTGAGATGAGGGAGGAGGACAGAGTGTCTCCGTATGTCCGGAGGTGGCAAGCCATGTCATCCACCCTTGGCTCCTCTCCAGGTTTGAATTTAAGTACTGCCAGTACTTAAGTTGGAGCAGATGGAGCACACAGCATGGGGAGAGGAGCAGAGGTGGCCTGGGGATGTACTGGTTACCCTCACAGCTGCACACAGTGGTAGTCTCCAAGGAGCTTCAAGGTGGTGTGCCATGACCAACAGTGAGGACAAGCCTCCTCAGCCCCACTAATGTGCTTGAACAGCCACTGGGGAATAACTGGGGGAAGGCCACAAGTGTCTGCAAGAGAGCCAGAAAACTAGTTTTATTTTCACAGGCAAATTTATTGTTTTCCTGGATAACCTCACACAGTGAATACAGCAAAGTCAAAGACATAGGAGAGACCAAATTTGTCTACTCCATCAAGCAGCAGAGGAGGAAGGAAAAACAGATACATGAAAGCTTGAATCCTAAGGAGGCAAGCACTTCAGAGAGAGCAAAACAGGCTTTGGCCCTGAAAGGTGGTCTCTCCCATCCTCTACCCCGTGTCCCTGCTTCCAATAGGAAGTGCATGCAACCAGAATGGAGAGGGCATACTGACATGTGTGGAGAATGAGAGATTGGGCACCTGCCTGTCACTTATCCATGCAAGAAGTGCAGAAAAGGGGACCTGAGGTCAGAATGCGTCTGTCTCGCTACATAATCCTCTTATATGTTAGAGGAAAGCTCTTCAGACCAGATCAGTTATGCAGAATTTAGTTTCTTTACCTGAGGGGACATCCTCGAGAGACAACATAGGTGCAGTAGATAATCCTGAATCTTCCTGCCACCTCTGCAAGAAAGGAAATAAGAGTTAGCTCCAACTTGGGTCAATAGCTCTGGCTTGTCTCCTCAAAAAAAAGAGTCCTCACTCTGGAAAGGAAGAGTTATTCATCCCCTCCAGCAGCTGCTGGCACACATTCATGAAAGCAGAAAGCACCAATAGCAGACTATCCCCTGGGATCAAGATTCTCCTCTCTAATGAGATTTTCAAGGGGAATATCAGACTGACAGAATTAACAAGGCTGCTTGTTTCAGGAAACAGAAGTTAGTCAACTTATTTCTCAGTGAGAAAAAAACCCCAAACTTGATTAATGTCCATTATTAAGGGAAGAGAACTCTGTCACCAGTAGCTATTCTGTTTTAAAGTTACCTTGACAGCATGCAGCAAGATTAGCCTAAAAAATAAGCTCAGGTGTCTGAGAATAGCCACAGATGATGTGGACATAGTTAGACAGAGCAAGTGTCTCTGTACAAACCTGAACAAACCAAAGTGAGCCAGGCTCTAAACCCTCTGGAGCTGTTCTCATCACTTTCAAAATGTATCAGCGTGGTATTCCCTGGGCTCAGCACTGGTGTGGGAGCTGAGAATCCAGAGAGATTAGCTGTGGAAATGAACAAGAAGCTCTATTCTTAAAATCAGAAATGTCATCCTATAAGTAATTGTGGCTTCAGCTAAACTAGGTTTCTAAAGAAACCCTCAAAACTCTGGAGTCTTGGTGACTTTCATAGAACCACAGAATGGTTTGGGTTGGAAGGGACCCTAAAGTTCATCCAGTTCCACCTCCCCGCCAGCAGCAGGGACACCTTCCACTAGACCAGGTTGCTCAAAGCCTCATCCAGCCTGGCCGAGAACACTTCCAGGGAGGAGCAGCCACAGCTTCTCTGGGCAACCTGGGACAGTGTCTCACCCCAATCATGGCAAATAATTTCTTCCTCAGAGCTCATTTCCATCTTCCCTCTTCCAGTTTGAAGAAGAGACGCCTGCAAAACAATGATTATCAGTGATATCAGTAAGCAATAGCAGTCAGAATTAATCTGCTACAGTTATGCTACAAGTGTTCAAAAGTAATCCTAATTTTTTCACAGTGGAATTACAAGTAATCTTCAGTAGACAGTGTGACAGTGTGAATGCCCTTTATTACACAAAACCCCCAAATTTTATTCACTACTGAGGGGTGCAAGAAAAGCCTCTCTGGAATGCTCTGCATGTGCAGGTTGAGGACCTAGAGAACAGCTGTTAGACTTTTCTTACTACTGAGAACACTCAGTTTACACAGCATCTGGAAGTCCCATAATTACAGCTGGATAGGAATCTTGCTCTTTATTCCAGAAGAGCTTTCCTGTAAGAATCTAAATTTCCAACAGCAAAGCTGTGCTGGAAAGCATTGAGTGAAATTCTCCAGGATGCTGAAAGTTCTCCCGTGAAAGATTCCAGATCCAAATTTGTCAGCCTCCTTCCCTCCACTTAAATACTCCTTTCCAATGAAAACCAGATTTATTTTACAGGGGAACTGCAGTGTTAATACTTATTCAGCATTTGATAAACACATGCAACTAAATTACCACCATAAAATAAATGGGGAAAAAAAATAACAGCGGTTTGCCAAAGATCAATGGCAAACCCAGTCTCTTACCCAGCTCTGCTGTAAAGAAAAGAGCACCAGCCCCTGTTTTTTGGTTCACATACAAGCCAGTAAAGAGATATCCAGAATTCAATTCAAATACCTTTGCTTCAGAGCACCAGATTGCTTTTCACCTTAAGAACAGATATTAAGCTCTGCTAAAGGGAGTGTGGTGCCTGGAAACTTCTGGTTTTTTAAAGCTGGGGTGTTACAACATGCTTTCATTTAGTCCAAGCAGGAGGAACATCTGGAAATACAGATGTTTTAAAAAGGAAAGTTAAGAACATTTATTTCCTAAAGTTAAAGATTTTTATATTGGTAAAAATGAAGCAGATGTAAAGTGAGGAATTAAAATTTTTTTTTTTCTTTTGAAAATGTGGGAAAGTGATGCCTCCATTAGCAATGTTTTGTTAATGAAATTCCAGCAGAATTAGTCCAATTCATAAAGAATCAGTATCCATTTCAGTGGAATTAGACAATCACTGACAACCACTCTTTCGCTCTGCCTTACTTTGAACATGTTGTCTTCAGTGGCACTTGAAGCAGAGTTGCTCCTGCTCTCTCTCCTTTGAAAGATGCAGAGCGAAGGTCTGAGCTAGCACCACATGCTTGTGTGCTCTGCAGCAGAACATGAGCCATGGTCCTGTATCCAGCTCCACAACAGCAGCCTGCTCTCCATGAGTGTGCTGGTTGCACTGGGCTGGCACTGGGCTGGCAGCCAAACCCAGCCGCTCGCTCACTGCCCCCACCCAGGGGATAGGGGAGAGAATGAGGGGGCAAGGGTAAGGAGACTCCTAGGGTGAGAGAACAACAATTACATCATTGAAATAAAACTTAAAATAATAATGGTAATAATAGTAATAAAATCTGCAAATGAGTGATACCCAGTGCCATTGCTCAGCACCCACCGACCCAGCCCGGCCCGTTCCCAGAGAACGATCCCGGAGCAGCGACAATCCCGACCCGAAACCGCAATCCCGGGAGAGCCAGAGCCCGAGTGAGAGCCAGAGAGAGCCAGAGAGGAAGAGCCCCTCATGGATCTCCTGCCCATGGGGGACAGGAGATGGAACAGCCCCTTGGCAGAGCCCAGTGCCCATGGAGCTGATCCATGTCAATATTCCTCACCCCTGAGATCTTGCGCTTGCAGACCAGCAAAACACAAAGTCCTTCAACTTCCAGCAACAACTGAAAACATGGGGATGTTACCAACCTTCTTCTCCTACCAAATCCCAGCTGAACCCAAACCCCAGCGCTGTTCCAGCTGCTGAACAGAACCCAGCTCTGGCCCAGCTACACACCAGGACAGGGACAAAGTCCACACTTCAGCCCTACACAGAAGACAGAAACAAGAGTATTTTGCAATGAGACAATCCCTCCAATGCTCAACTGCATCACCCCAGGCTCTTCTGGCGGGTAGGGAATTTATAGGATCAGTCTCAGTTGTCACAGCTTTCCTAGCTCCAGCCTGAGCTCTGAGCTGAAGGCAATTATATGGAGATAAATGGAAACACACAGAAATCATATTTCATGATAAGAAGCTGATGCATGCAAAGCTGAGGTCTCCTGTGAGGTATTCTTCATGAAGTGTGTGCATAGTCATAAAAAAAGCAAATTTAGATTTCATCCAGCAGCCTAATTAGTCCTAATGAATTGCAACTGGGACTTCTAAAATGAAGTAACATGCACAAAAGGTTGCAATGATGCCACCAGCCTTTATTCAACATTTATTATTTTGAAGCTTCCCTTCCTTAAGTGCCTTGGGGCACTTACCCAGAGCAAGTCAAGTAATCATGAAAGATCTTTGTCTTTGAACTGAGCTGGCCCAGCACTCGCTCTTGGCTTTAATCAGAAATACATTGCAAGGAGACAGAGCTTTCTCACATCGCTTTTGTCACCAATCGTGCCTTGGAAATGTGGACAATGAGCATGGGGAAAGTGTGACCTAGAGCAGAGTCCAGCCAGGGATGGCTGGCTCTGATTATAGGCTGTAACTGCTTCATTGAACTGTGCAGATTGAGATAAAATCATGGGAATCACATTTGTGTTCTCCAGGAAAAGTCCGCTTAGCCCTCCCCCAGCAGGGAGGGATGCACAGAATGGCCTGATGGACCACATGCTGGGTGGAGGAGGAAGGGTGATTCCTTGGGTCAGCACCAGAATGTGGTCATCACATCTTTGGGATGCAAAGAAAAGAACAGATTCATAGAATCTTGGATGGGAAGGGACCTTAAAGCTCATCCAGTTCCAAGCCCCCTGCCAGCAGCAGGGACACCTTCCACTAGACCAGGTTGCTCAAAGCCTCATCCAACCTGGCCGAGAACACTTCCAGGGAGGAGCAGGCACAGCTTCTCTGGGCAACCTGGGCCAGGGTCTCACTCACCAGGGGCAAACACACCAAGCTCCAGTACAATTTCTGAAAACTGCCTGGTTGTATTAATGTCTTTGGTAGCCTAAAAGAGCTGGTAACAGTGCTCACTGCTGTAACCCCCACCCTGGGGCACATCTCCCGACAACCCCACAGGACTCACCACGCAAACAAGAAGGGACACCAGCAGCAGGAAGAGCCCTGCTCCCACCATGGCCCTGCAAAATACCGAGTGCTAGAGCCTAGGCTGAGCTTGACAGAAAAGGAACAACTATCCTCCCTCTCACCTAACGGGCTCCTTTTATACCTGAGTGGGCTAATCAATCAGTTTTGGCAAGTGAGGCTGCAGGGCTGCAAATCAGGTAGGTTTGGAGCTTCTTCAGCCAGGTGTTGCTGGAGGACACCATCACCCTGGGCTCTCCTGTTTGTAGTTTGCTGCCTTCTTTGCATGGGGACAGCAGCAGGAGCTAATTTTCCCCCCTGACCACTGCCACCAGCCCTGAGCTACTTCAGCCCTTGCAGTTTGAAACAAATCTCATTGCTTTTTGGAGAAGGGTTAGCACAGGCAAAGGTAAGTCCAGCCAAGCTCCTCATGCTGTGGTCTCTCTTCATCCAGGCCAGCCAGGAAAAGCACATTTGTAAGGCATGGTGGTGTGTTTGCCTCTTCCAAAGGACACCAAGAGAGTTGGACATCTCTAATAGCTTTTCATCTGTAAAGATCTCTGTTTACAGAGAAGCTTAAGTAGCTGCCATAAAGATGAGAATTATTTGACTTTTTTTGTTTACAGGGAGAGCAACTAAACTATGGAGCTGCCTCTTCTTTGGGGCCAGGAGCTCAGGAGTTCTCCAGGTGCTGTGGTGGTTCCAGCCACATGGGGCACTGGCATTACCTGCAGCAAAGCAGCCATCAGCCCATCTTGGGAGCTGCCCAGCCTGTCCCCACAGGCACTGCCTGCCCTGTTGTTGGCCAACTGGCAGCAGAAAGGTCCCTATCCTATGATAATAAAAAAGCCAAAGGCCAACCATGTCTGCAGGCACTGGAAAGGTGCAAGACCACCACACTGTACTCCTTGTTCTGCTGAAGGGGCAAAACCAGCATTCTGCTCCATGGGGCAGGATCCAGGCTCTGACCTGCCCACACATCTTATTTCTCCATCAGGACTAATGAGGAGTGGGGCAGAGGGGAGTTGGGTGGCAGGATCCGTTAAGAAACCTGGTGCTGTTGGGATCTGGGAGAACTTCAGGGTATACAGGCTGACTTCAAAGTGAGCGTGCAATTCCCCATCATGCTACACTAGGAAACACTATGGCTTCTCTCCAGGGTCCTGCACTTTGGCCCCAACAACCCCCAGCAGCGCTCCAGGCTTGGGGAGGAGTGGCTGGAGAGCTGCTGGGCAGAGAGGGACCTGGGGGTGTTGGTTCATAGACAGCTGAACATGAGCCAGCAGAGTGCCCAGGTGGCCAAGAAGGCCAAGGGCATCCTGGCCTGGATCAGCACCAGTGTGGCCAGTAGGACCAGGGAAGTTCTCTTCCCCCTGTCCTGGGCACTGGTGAGGCCACAGCTCGAGTGCTGGGTTCAGTGTTGGGCCCCTCACTCCAAGAAGGACCTGGAGGTGCTGGAGCGTGTCCAGAGAAGGGAACGGAGCTGGGGAAGGGTCTGGAGCACAAGTGTGCTGAGTTCCCGGCTGAGGGAACTGGGGGTGCTGAGCCTGGAGAAAAGGAGGCTGAGGGGAGACCTTCTGGCTCTGTCCAAGTCCCTGCAAGGAGTGTGGAGAGGTGGGGGTGGGTCTGTTCAACCAAGGGACAAGGGACAGGACAGGAGGAAATGGCCTCCAGTTGTGCCAAGGGCAGTTGGGATTGGATGTGAGGAAGAATTTCTTTGCTGAAAGGGTTCTGAGGCATTGGAAGGGGTTGCCCAGGGCAGTGGTGGAGTCCCCATCCCTGGAGGGATTTCAGAGTCGTGTAGACACAGTGCTGAGGGACATGGGTCAGTCAGGGACTGGTCAGTGTTGGGTTCATGATTGGACTCGATGATCTTAAAGGGCTTTTCCAATCGAGGCAATTCTGGGATTCTGTGATTCTCTTCCAGGTCCATTTTCAGTGGAGGTGTTTATCACCATCACAATTCTCTGAGTGAACCCAAGTCCTTGGAGCACACAGGAGCATACCTGTGAACATCTGCCAGGAAGGAGCGAATTAGAACAAAATAAGTTTCTTTTAAATTGCTGTTCTGTTTTTCTCTTTGCACTCTGTATACTTGACACATTACTGACAGATGTATAAAGCCTGACATGAAGAGCTTATGTCAGTATAATATGTCCAATCATCAAGACTGTGTAAGCACCAACCTTACATCCTTTCTCATGCTCAAGCTCCAAAAAATGCCTGCTCCAATATGTTTATATGGCCAGACTCAAACAGAGATGCTGTGCAGCTGCTCCTGCGTGACCAGTGACTGGGACTCGCTGGGCAGTAAAAGTCAAGTGGAGTAAGAAACTTTGGCCCTTCCACCTCCAGAATAACTTGTTCATTGTTGGTCCTAAGGAACAGATTAACCCCCATAGCCAAGAGAACAAAACCAGACACAGCATTTACTTCTCTTACTTTTTATATAAAATAGACATTTACATACATTTTCTTTTGCAAAGACTTTTGAGCATAACTCCTTTATGTGAAATGCAGCTGTATATCCCACAGTGAAAAAAGCAAAGACTGCAAATTCCTGTACCACTGACACACATCCAACTGCTGCTGAGTGTGAATTCATTTTTTAAAGATTTGTAATTCATGGGCTGATTTCCTCTTTGTTTGTTTGGTTTGGGTTTTGTTTTTTTGAAGATATGCACAAATGATTAAAAGAAAAATAAATAGAGAAATAAGAGCCAGATGAACAACAGGCAATGCAAACAACTCCTGCATGGGGAGAACACGCAGCGTGACACCCACTTCAGGCAGAGATTTCTACAGCCAGACAGTTGTAGAAGCCACAACTTTCACAGAGGACCAGCAAGTCAGTACAAACATGGCAATGAACTTTTGCACAAAGTTACTGAGATTACCTGAAGCAACTTTTCCACATGGAAACACCAGTGAATGCCAAGGGTTGTTGATGTATTTTTTAAAAAAATATTATTTTTATTTCTTTTTGCTGCTGGGTTTTAATGTATGTGAGAGCAAAACTGCATTTTTTTAATTGCTGCAAGAGACTGAAGGTTGGGGAGGAAAAAACCCTCTAAGGGCTAATTTTTTCCAAAGATTGTGCATAATTGCAAATATGAAAGATAGAAATGGAGCACTTGGTCAACTTAATCGCATACAGACTGAGGAGACTTCAGCACAGAGCAACTATTTCACTGAGCTGGAAGACAAGTGGGGCAAAAGATCATACAACAATATTCTAAATTGCCTAATTATTAATATTAGAATGCCAATTATCTTCTTTCACCAGATGTTGTACACCATTTCTGGCCTGGTTTCTATAACTGTTGAGAAGCTTTTATAGTTTTAAGATAATTTTAAGGGTGTCCAGCCTCTCCTGCAAGTTAGGATTTTTTTTTGACTTAGATTTATTCCAGCCATGTGCATGCATGCACACTCTTGTCCTTGTTGAGATCTTTGGAACCAAGGCCATTTGCACTGCTACGTTCACTCAACTGTTTGGCCAAAATAAGTTGCCTGCAGTTTTGTAGGAAAATCTAGTACAAGAGAGAGAAAATGCCTCCCACTGCCACGATTTATCCCAGCAGATGGAAAAGGAACAGAAGCAAAAAGAATGCTGGACTTTAAATAAGCAATAAAACAAAATCCATCAACTGAAAATATTATTCATGGGAAAAGGAAAAAGCAACATAATTATGTTTTTTCACTGAGGATTGAAAAGCAGAGCGAGTACACAAGAGTCCTGTCTAACCAGTTTGCTTTTAATTCTCCAGTTTAATACTGGTGAGTGCTGAAGTCCAGCCCACGCAACTCACAACAGAAGCAAACTCTCCCACACCAGGTAGAGCTTCAGCTGTTTATTCCTTTGTAATCTCTGCGGACCATGCTGAGCACTGGAGCTGGCAGAAAACAATGTCTTTATAACTTATTATTTTAGAAGCTGTGCAGTGCTAAAGGAAGAGGACATTTCCTATGATTAATTAGTTTCTCACAAGGCAAGCCGCTTGATTTATCTTCCACAAGAGAATTCCATTTTGGTGGAGGTAATTCATTTCATCTCATACTCCATTCTTCTTCTTTGCCTGCAATAAACCTTTCAGGAGATTAATGTCTGGAACAAACACAGCATTTCAGCATGGATGAAGGGATTCAGCTCAAAACAAGACGGATTCAGCTCAAAACTTCACAAGGGTTGAACTGCTTTGGTAGCTCATGGTCTGAATGGTTCTCCAAATATTCTGCCACTTTGCAGACCATCATCCTGCATAGATGGTGTAATAAAGTGCTGGTTCAGGAAAGCTGGGTTCATTACCAAGCCCTCCTCTCTCAGTAACTACCATAAACCCAGATCCAAAATGTGGAGAGTTGGCCTTTCAGCATATAAACATAACCTGGTTCCAGAACACTGTAATTCCCAGAAAAAACTAGGAAAAACTTCTTTCCTGTGAGGGTGCCGGAGCCCTGGGACAGGCTGCCCAGAGAGGGTGTGGAGTCTCCATCTCTGGAGATGTTCAAACCCACCTGGACACTTTCCTGTGCAACCTGGTGTAGGGAACCTGCTTAGGCAGGGGGGTTGGACTGGATGATCTCCTGAGGTCCCTTCCAACCCCACCATTCTGGGATTCAGTGGTTCAACTGGGATTAAACTCTGTGGATATGTTACCTGCCTTATTCAGGTCAGTGGATAAACACATGCCATGCCTTCCAACCAACCTGCTTCCCTCACTGGAAGGATGGTCTCCTCTTTATACATTATTCTGCAAGTAAGACAGTGTTGCAAAAATGATAATCCTTCTCCAGGATCTGGGAGGGGGGCACCCAAAGCTATACTAGACTTTAACACGTGCATTGGTTTTAGGAGGTCAAGATGGCTTTGATCAGGTTCTAGGACAAGAACAAGACAATCATTTCTACCAGGTCTCTCAGGAAAGACAAACTAAGGTTTAAGCCAAAGCTAAAAACACAAAACCAAGTCTCCCCCCTCACAAAACATTACTATAAAAAATACTTCTCCTTCTATAGTTGAAAAAATACCTTTAATTGGCCACAATTTCAAGCCACACTGCTGTGGGTCATGTATAATTTATAGTATTTATTTAATATATCTTTATGAGGCAAAGTTTATAGCTGATAGACATTTTTAAATTAAACATTATCTCCATCCACCCCTGTCCTTGCAGTACCACAGCAGCCAGCTGGAGCACGTGGGGCTTTGGTGAAGCTGCCGTGGTGGGGAGAGGCAGAGAGCATCATGGTCTGGGTAGCTCTGAACGCCCTCGTAATGAACCATCTACAGTTCTGCAGTGCACAGTGGGAACCAACTGATCTCAGAGGCCATTTAAGCTTTGGTTTCCCCATCCCACAGGACTCAGCTGGTGTGACCTCATCTACTCTAAGTCATATTGGCAGCACCAGAGCTGTGCGAAGCTACTCCATGCATGGGATCCAGCAGAGCATCTGCACTGGGGACCTGCAGAAACATCAGCAAGTCCATGGCTGTAAAAGGTGTGTGAAAAGACAAGGGTTGCTGACTCACCCCCAGGACTGCAAACCTTGAGGGGAGAAGTGAAAATTCACAACCAGAAGCCTTGCCTATTTTGGTCTCAGCTGCTCCCTTGGGAAGCTGGTTTGAAGGAAGAGGGCCCAGAAATGTGTGTCACCACCTTGTTCTTCCGATGGGCTCTCTTTCCCACCTCTGCCCAGCTACAGGCACTGGATGGTCTCCTTGACCAGTGGGGAGCAGCACCTCCCAAGTCTGGCCTCACCTTGGTGGGTGCACAGCCATAGCTTTAGCAGGTCCACCAGCCCTGGCAGGGCAGACAGCTGCACCAGCCTGGACTCATTCTGGGCTCCAGATGCAGCTGGAGTCATGTCAATAATCTGTCAGTAAGCTGACCACCAGTAGTGGCTAGAGACAAGCTTTTTAAATGAGCCAGCATTGCTCCCAAGGCATGGCTGTCCCATCACGGTGAGGGAATTCAGAGCTTGTCAAGGTGCCATGGTCAGCACCAACTACAGCCAGGTGCGCTGTGGGACGCTGCCACGTAGGCTTTTCCTGACAGATGTGTACCAAGGCATTACATACCTAATCTGAACTGTCCTTCCCTAATAATATCAAACCCTGGGCTGCTCTTCTGCAGGGACTGGGGAGGGACTTTTGACAAGGGCAGGGAGTGACAAAACAAGGGGTGATGGCTTGAAACTGGCAGAGGGGAGATGGAGATGAGATGTGTGAGGAAGAAATTCTTTGCTGTGAGGGGGGTGAGACCCTAGCCCAGGTTGCCCAGAGAAGCTGTGGCTGCTCCTCCCTGGAAGTGTTGAAGGCCAGGTTGGGTGAGGCTTTGAGCAACGTGGTCTAGTGGAAGGTGTCCCTGCTGCTGGCAGGGGGGTTGGAACTGGATGAGCTTTAAGGTCCCTTCCAACCCAAACCATTCGATAATTGTTACTGGTCACAATCAAGCTCAAACACAACAACTTTTACAGCAGTTTCCTGCCACAAGAGGAACCAACTGATGACCTACCCTGATGTCCAAACCCAAAGGCAGTGGCACCAGGCACAATTCCCACTAACACTCTCTGTGAACAAGTACAAACCCTGGTGGAAGCAGCAGAAGTGCTGTTATTGCAGTGACACTATGGTCCAACGGGCTCTGCAGCCTTTTGCTTCAGAAACATCATTGGAGGGGTTATTCAAGCACACCTCATTTTTCTAACTTCAGACAATACAAGTCACAACACCCAGCCATGTGGCCAGCTGTGAAGGATACTGCCCAATTCCTACAAACCAGCAAAAATATATTAATTATTTGATTATTAAAAGTTAAATAAATAAAGCTCAAAAATAAAAGCCCTGACTCTGAAAAGAATTTGTTTTCCCACTTCAGTATTTAAAAATATAGATTTATGACTGATCAGCTCTAGGCCATTTTCTGGATCTTTTAGGGGAGAGGGTGAGAACACTGTGATAAAGTGTTTTGTCAGTGTTATCACCATGA
This sequence comes from Caprimulgus europaeus, assembly GCA_907165065.1. The sequence continues at coordinate 3,527,398 of OU015528.1, read as the reverse complement.
CAAATGGTCCCTGCACACCCATAAAAAAAGCCTCCTTAGTACCTTTCCAGGCTCGGAAATCTTCCCTCATCTCCCTGTGGCTTTACTTTATCCCTATATTGGTTAGATTGGTTGGTTTGTTGGGGTTTTTTATTTTGTTTTTTAGTGGGGACTGGACAGGAGGACAAGTAATCATAGAGCTTTGCCTTTGGGTGCTTCCATCTTTTTTCAGAGTAATAATTATTTGGCCCGGAGGGAGAGGGCAAAGGGTAAAGCCATATGATATTTGACAATATTGACATCATGAACCTGAATTACTACAAAATGAGTATCTTCTAAGTAAAACATTCAGGTGAGGTTTTCCCTCAAAGGATCATTTGTCCTGCTTGTAGAATCAACCTTCTAGGGTGATTTTCAGATACCATTTTCCCTTTCTTTAGAATAATTTTCAAGTCATATTTAGACCTGTAAAAGTGGCCAACACTTCCTCAGCATTAACCTTCTGAAACCTTTTTATGTGACCATAATGACCATCTTTCCTGGGTCAGAACGACCTGGCAGCACTTGCAATGAAGCCCATCAGTGGTACTTTATGTGGATGAGGTGAGCCTGTGTTGAGTAACAGGAGGTGCTGCAATGGATGAGTGCTTTGTCTCCATGGTTTCCCCAGTGACAACCAAGATATTGGAGGTACATGTCCCACCCACACTCCCAGTGCAAGTAAGATGAGTTTAAAAACATAGATCTTGATGAAAGGAAGGTTTTCATTCATTCTCCAGCATGTCCCACAGGAGCCAAATATCTCCTGTAACTTTGGTCAAACATAAGCATGCATTCAACATGTGCCTTCTCTAATTCTGGGTTCCATCAAAGTTCCTTCAGCATCACTTTGAGCAATGGGCTTCCACCTCACTCTTCTCCAAGGGGCATGAGTTTCTTTCCACTGGTGACTCAGTGCTATGTCTGGTCTTTCTCCTGGACTTCTTGAAACCGTTTCTCCAAGCGATCCAGTTTGGCCAGATTCTCCTTCAGCAACTTGCTGTCTGGAACCAGCTGTAAGGCCTTCTCATAGTAGCCACGGGCAGTGACATAGCTCCCCTACAAAGAGAACAAGTGACAGATCTCATTTGCATTACCTAACACAGAAAGTTCATTCCTTGGGAATGGTGAAGGCCGTAATAAAGAGGAAAAAGAGTTTATAGAATTTGATACTGTCAGGTGAAGGGAAGATTTCTTCATTACAAAACGGATCACCGAGTGCCATTAGCCCAAACTTGATCAAACACACATGGTAAGAGGTAGGTTTATGTTTTTCTGTTACCTTGTACCAGAAGAGTTAATTTTACTCAGCGGTAAGATAGCTTGAGGATATCACACAATGTGACTCCTTAAGAATCAAATCATAATGATGTGCTAAAGTATTCAGAAAGATAAGCAACCACAGGGTGGGCTGTCTATTTCCATAATTTCATGGCAGTATTTTGCATCAGATATCTTTATTAAATTAATTAGGTAGAGAGGAATCTTAAAAGTCAACTCATGGTGACATTTTTGTTAACCTTTAGTAGGTCAACAACTGAAGCAGGAAAACTTTGGAGATGGGCAGGTTGTTCCTTGCAGCCTGACCTCTTAAAATATAAGCTTTGCATTCCAGAATACATATTCCCAAGCAAAATGGCTAGGAAATTCTAGTTGGGGTGGACAACTTTTCATACCTTGATGTGCTCAATGCCTCCCATGTTCATCCAGGCCTGCGCTTGGTCTGGGTTGAGCTCCACAGCCCGTTTATAGCTCTGCATAAAGATGAAACATTTTTAGGTAAAAGAGTCTAACTCTTCAAACAAAACCAGTGCTGGAGGAGAAAGAGAAACAAAATTTCCTCTCCTTCTGAATCCATTTAAAATATAATTTCAAATTCTTCTCATAAACAATGCACAAGCTCAGTATTTCAGTTTCTTTACAGCAGAGGCATCATAACACACTGCTTCACTGCTGAGCTCATACTGGAGGTTTTCCCTGTGCACAGCACTGTGTGAGGAGCTACAGCAACCCCTGCAACCCTCTCCCTGCCACCATGCACCTCTGGGGGTCTCCAGAACATTCAGGGTCATTTCCCTGGACAGGTGCCTGCCAACTACAAGCCATACATGGGGTCTGATGCTCCTGATCTGCAAGGCTTTAATCTGGAGCTGGCAGTAGATCATGGTCCAGACACTTGTATGGAGGTTTCACAAGGACCTGAGGGCAGTGCTATCCCTCCCCACTGCTTCTGCCACTGTGCATGGGAGAAGGAGCGACATGGACCTCCTGGAGTCTGTCCAACAGCACTGTTTCAATGGTGTCACAACAGGAAAGGATTCAAATAAGGATTAGACACCTCCAGAGTGTGTCTGTCCCAAGAACATTCTGTGCTATTATTTAACACTGACATCATTTCTGAGCTATCAAGCCGCCTGCTCCACAAGGTAAGCCAATCTCTCAACTATTGGGTAACAAGGTGAGATACCAAAATGGTAGGCTCTCACAGGTGTCCAAGCTCCAGCTGAGCCACCTCTCAGAGCAGGGAGCTGTATTTCACAGAATCCCAGATTGCCCAGACTGGAAAAGACCTTTAAGATGATTGAGACCAAACATGAACCCAACACTGATAAGTCCCCACTAACCCATGTCCCTCAGCACTGTGTCTACACGACTCTGAAATCCCTCCAGGGATGGGGACTCCACCACTGCCCTGGGCAACCCCTTCCAATGCCTCAGAACCCTTTCAGCAAAGAAATTCTTCCTCACATCCAATCTCAACTGCCCTGGCCACAACTGGAGCCCATTTCCTCTCGTCCTGTCCCTTGGTCCTTGGTTGAACAGACCCACCCCCACCTCTCTCCACCCTCCTTGCAGGGACTTAGACAGAGCCACAAGGTCTCCCCTCAGCCTCCTTTTCTCCAGGCTCAACACCCCCAGTTCCCTCAGCTGGGAACTCAGCACACTTGTGCTCCAGACCCTTCCCCAGCTCTGGTGCCCTTCTCTGGACACGCTCCAGCACCTCCAGGTCCTTCTTGGAGTGAGGGGCCCAACACTGAACCCAGCACTCAAGCTGTGGCCTCACCAGTGCCCAGGACAGGAGGAAGAGAACTTCCCTAGTTCCTGATCTAGGCCAGGATGCCCTTGGCCTTTTTGGACACCTGGGCACTCTGCTGCCTCACAGGAATGAGGAAAAAAGTTGCAGCTCAGTCTGGCAAAGTCAGCTGCCCCATAGCTTTAGCTGTACCACTGGTGAACTAGTGCTGAGCTCCCCAGGCCAACAGCTGGGGTGCAAGCACCAGGGAGATGCAATGAGCTAACTCCATCTTCTAAGCTATAAAGCTATCCATAGGGCTCAGAGCAGTCATACCTCGAAAGCCTTGTCAAGGAGATTCTGTTCTCTTAGCTGGTTTCCTTTAGTGAAAAAGAGCTCTGATATGACTTTTGGATCCTTTGGTTTTAGCTGAAGAGCTTTTTCTATAGCTTCAAGTGCCTGTAAAAAAGCAAAAGGACATTGTGTTGCAGTGTTCTGTGCCTTTCAGCTTCTCATTCTCTCCTCACCACTATGGCCTCCCAGCACAAGAGTCATCTTCCTCTGTCCCTTGTTTACCCCACACCATTAACACACATGGAAATGAGATTTTTAGATCCAATCCCTGTGGTTGATGGGTAATGGAGCTGACAGCAGCAGGAGCAGTAAGTGATAAGAAAGCCACACTGCTACACTTCAGTCCCACTACGTAGATAAAAAGGTTTTAGTGAAAAAATGTAATCATTGAATCCCAGAATGTTGTGAGCTGGAAGGGACCCACAAGGAACATGGAGTCCAACTCCTGTCTCTGCACAGGAGCTGGACTCCTGAAGCTCAAGATTCAGACCATGTGTCTGAGGGCACAAATGCTGCTGGAATCTTGTCAGGCTTGAATCAGCACCTCCCTGGGGAGCCTGTGCCAGTGCTCCACCACCCTCTGCCTCAAGAACCTTTTCCTCATGGCCAACCTCACCCTCCCCTGCCACATCTTCCTGCCATGTCCTCTGCTCCTGGTGTTGGTGGCCAGAGAGAAGAGATCAGTCCCTCCTCTTCCCATTGGGAGGAAGTTCTAGACTGCCATGAGATCTCTCAGTCTCCTCCAGGCTGAACAAACCAAGTGACTCCAGCCTCTCCTCATACAGCTTCCACTCTAAACCCTTCACCAATTTTGTGGCCTCCTCTGAACTCTCTCTAGTAGCTTCAGAACAAGGGTACCCTGTGGTCACAGTACCTTGGCATAGTGTTCCTGCTTGCTGTAGATGGCTGACAGAAGGCGGTAGCACTCCAGACAAGCCACATCCTCACTGAGCAGATGGTTCGTCATCTTTTCGGCTTCTTTCGTCCGCCCCATCATTGCCAAAACCTGAGCCTACAATGATACCTTATAAAGGGTTAGGATCTCAAAAATGTTCAGCTCTCTTTAAAACACGATGCTGCACCCAGCACCTGGTGCTAGGCTCCTGCTTCTCCTGCTGGTGATGTTAAGAGGTACCTCAAGGAAAGGTGGAAGGACTGATCCTTCCTAGCAAGTAAGGGGCAGGTCAGTTTTTCTCCATGCCAAGCCCCGCTCAGCTGGAAAGGCAGAGTCTAAGACAAGGGGCTGAGGTCAGGAGGGGTAAGGAGGGTGGGAGAGATGGTGGCTGGATGGCTGGTTTGGAGGCAGAACCGAGCTCTGAGCCCTGGGCCACATTCACACTAAGACAGTTATCCCTCTCCACGTGTGTGGCCCTGCCCTGCCCACGCTCACGCCACACGCACCAGTGCCAGGTGGATCTCTCTGTTCGAAGGCTGCAGTGACGCCGCTTCTCTGTAAATCTGCAGCGCCTCCTCATAGCGCCCCGTGTTGTAGTACAGAGCCCCCAGCGGGGACAGGGTTTCAGCCTTCCGGGAAACCTTCAGTGCCCTGCAGTTTGGGAACAGAGATGTGTGGTGGTTTCACTTCTCTGGCTACAGCCAAACACAGTCACTTGCTCACTCTTCTCCCCCCAGGGAGGAGGGGAGAGAATTGGAAGGAAAAGGGCAAGGAGACTCAGAGGTTGAAATAAAAACTATTTACTAATTGAAATAAGATAACAATGATAATAACAGTACTAACAGAATATGCAAATGAGTGATGCCCAGTGCAGTTGCTCACCACCCATCGACCGATGCCCAGCCTGTCCCAGCCAGCGACCCCAGAGCACAGACAGTCCCCAAACCCAAACCCTGGAAGAGTGAGAGCCCAAACGATCCCTGAGAGAATCCCCCCAGTTTCCAGTCAGCCCTGGTTAATGTCCTGCCCATGGTGGGACAGGAGATGCAATATCTCACTGGCAGAGCCAAATGCCAGTTTGGGGTTTTGCTAATTACTGTGTTTCCCCCCTCCCAGTCCTTTGCTCCTGCAGCTCCCCAAACACGGTGACCGTGGGCTGCAGCAGCAACTAATGACATTGGTACCTGATCAACATTCTTCTCATAGCAAACCCCACACTGAACCCATCACACAGCTGTTCTAGCTGCTGAGAAGAACATTAACTCTGTTGTAGCAGAACCAGGACAAGATGCTTCCAGGTGGTGTGGGGATCAAAGTGGAAGAGCAAGGTGTGGCTTGTGTTGGGATGGAGCAGCTCTACATCCCGCTCACCCACCCTGAGGAGCACCAATTTAAGGTCCCAGGGATGAGTGTGCCCACAGCAGTGATCCCTCTGGCCACCCAAGAAGGGGAGAGGGCCACCTCCAAAGTGCAGGTGAGCATGGAGCAGGGGTGGGGATGGCTGATGGTGGCACAACTTGGAGACTGTGAGCACAAATACAGATGCCAAAAAGGAGGCAAACCCCACCCCCCCAAACCAGTCCACCCTGCTGTATACTGGGAATCTGAGCCTGTCTACTGGCACATTGCTGGGAAGTTCCTGATGGTGCCAAGGTTTTGGTGCCGGGCTGTGCAGCATCCACAGACCAGCTTTGAGCATGGTGGGAGTCGTGCTAAGAACCTGCTCATACCACTGAGAAACCTCTGACTTTATAACTAGAACATAAACCCAGCAGTGTGTCCATCCTGGGGGCTTGGGAATCATAGAATCATGGAATGGGCTGGGTTGGAAGGGACCTTAAAGATCACCCAGGTCCAACCCCCCTGCCAGCAGCAGGGACACCTTCCACTAGACCAGGCTGCTCAAAGCCTCATCCAGCCTGGCCTTCAACACTTCCAGGGAGGGGGCATCCACAACTTCCTTGGGCAACCTGGGTCAGGGTCTCACCACCCTCACAGTGAAGAATTTCTTCCTAAAGTCTAATCTAAACCTCCCCTCTTTCTGCGTAAAGCCATTCCCCCTTGTTCTGTCATTAACTGCCCCTATGAAAAGTCCTTCCTCAGCTTTGTTGTAGGCGCCTTTCAGCTATTGGAAGGCTGCTATAAGATCTCCCTGGAGACTTCTCTTCTCCAGGCTGAACAGCCCCAACTCTCTCAGCCTGTCCTCACAGCAGAGCTGCTCCAGCCCTGGCATCATCCTTGTGGCCTCCTCTGGACTCATTCTAACAGGTCCATGTCTCTCTTGTGCTGTGGGCTCCAGAACTGGATGCAGTACTCCAGGTGGGGCTTACGAGAGCGGAGTAGAGCGGGAGAATCCCCTCCCTCCACCTGCTCACCAGGCTTCTCTTGGTGCAGCCCAGGACACGGTTATTGGCCTTCTGTGCTGCAAGCGCACGTTGCCGGCTCATGTTGAGCTTCTCATCCACCACCACTCCCAAGTCCTTCTGTTAAGAGCTGGCCTCAAGTAACTCAATGCCCAGCCTGTATTTGTACCTGGGGTTGCCCCAACCCAGATGCAGGACCTTGCATTTGACCTTGTTTGGTTTGCACAGGCCCACCTCTCAAGCCTGTCAGGGTCCCTCTGGATGCCATCCCGTCCCTCCAGCGTGTCAACCACACCACTCAGCTTGGTGTCATCAGCAAACTTGCTGGGGGTGCACTCAACCCCCTGTCCATGTCACTGACAAAGATGTTGAAGAGCACCGGTCCCAATACTGACCCTTGAGGGACAGAATTCCTCATGGTTTCCACTTGGACTTCAAGCTGTTGACCACAACTCTTTGAGTGTGGCCATCCAGCCAGTTCCTTACCCACCGAGTGGTCCATCCATCAAAGCCACATGTTTCCAATTTAGAGATAAGGATGCCATGTGGGACGGTGTCAAACGCCTTGCACCAGTCCAGGTGGATGACATCAGCTGCTTTGGCCTTGTCCACCAGCGTTGTGACCCCATCATAAAAGGCCATCGGATTTGTCAGGCACAATTTGCCCCTGGTGAAGCCATGCTGGTTGTCACCAATCACCTTCTCGTTCTCTATGTGCCTTAGCATAGTTTCTAGGAGTATCTGCTCCATGATCTTGCCTGGCACTGAGGTGACACTGACCAGCCTGTAATTCCCCAGATCTTCCTTGTTTCCCTTTTAAAAATGGGGGTGATGTTCCCCTTTTTCCAGTCTGTGGGAACTTCACCAGACTGCCAGGACTTCTCAAATATGATGGATAGTGGCTTTGCAACTTCATCTGCCAGTTCCCTCAGCACCCGTGGATGCATCCCATCAGGTCTCATGGACTTGTGCACCTTCAGGTTCCTCAGGTGCTCCCGAACCTGGTCTTCTCCTACAGTGGGTGGCTTTTCATTCTCCTGGACCCTTCCTTGGAGTTCTAGGACTTGGGCAGTGTGGCACAAGTCCCTGCGGTAAAGACTGAGGCAAAAAAGTCGTTGAGCACCTCAGCCTTCTCAGTGTCCCAGGTGACCAGGTCTCCCATCGCCTTCTGGAGAGGGCCCACATTTTCCCTAGTTTTCCTTTTCTCCCCAACATACCCATAAAAGCTTTTTTTGTTGCCTTTGGCATCTCTGGCCAAATTTAATTCTGTCAGGGCCTTGGCTTTCCTAACCTGATCACTGGCCAGTGGGGCAATTTCTCTGTATTCCTCCCAGGTTACCCATCCTTCCTTCCACCCTCTGTAGGCTTCCTTCTTGGTCCTAAGTTTGTTCAGGATCTTCCTGTCCATCCATGCAGGCCTCCTGCTGTTTTTGCCTGCCTTCCTCTTTGTAGGGATGCATCATTCCTGGGCTAGGAGGAAGAGATCTTTGAGTATGTTCCAACTGTCCTGCACCCTTCTTCCTTCCAGGAATAGTCCAGGGAAGTCAACACTGCCTGAGTCCATGCTGCTTCTCCAAGCACCCCTCAAAAATAGCCAAATCAGCAATGGTAAATCTGGTTTCCAAAGGATGGAGAAGGAAGGGAGGAAAATCCAAACATGCACTGACAGATTAATGGATCAGAGGGTCTTTAGCAGAGACAAACTGTACAGGGGGAGGAGGGAAACCCCTGCCCCCCATCCCAAATTCTTACCGCTTGTACCACACTTCAGCCTCTTTGTTCTGCCCCAGGGAGCGGTGAAGCCTGCCCAGGTTCACCATGGCCACGTGGTGGGCAGGGCTCAGGCGGATGGCCTGCCTGTAGTGGGACACAGCTCGCTCGGGAGCCCCTGGAAAGGAAAAGAACTATTTAACGTAAAATCAGAATGCATCAGAAAAATCCCGTCTGAAACTCAGCACGCAGTAATGCTCTGGGTTGTCTTTCACCTCTTACTCTATGTGTGGGAACTGTTTTGAGACAGAAATCCTGCCTCAGCCTTTCAAGATGAAGTGTAAGGAAAATTGCTGTCCAAACTAAGATCTAGGCTCCAATCTTCAGAGATGATCCTGAGAAACAGATTTTCTAAGGGTGGGTTTTTGCAAGTGGGGGGTACAGTGACCAGAAGAAGACTACAGACTGAAACTCCTGTCATGCTACAGAGGGGACACATCCCCTGTGCTAAGAGCACACAGAGAGGAGAGCAGGGCATGTGTCCCATCTCCTGGGAGAGCGTCCTAGCACCCTGACCCACTGGAGACAAGGACAATAGAGACATGGAGAACAAGTCACTCATTATTCCCCACAACCCCACCAGAGATGAAAATACTTTCAGCTTTTTTCACATAGAGACTATTCCCTCCATCTCTGTTACATTGGCCCTACTCAGTCTCTATGTGTTGCTCAACAAGACTGGGAGTAGCTACCACTGACCAGCTAATTCCCACCTCCAGGCAATAAATCCCAGACCAGAGGTGCCCAGCTGTCTTTTGTGGAGGATGTAGGCACCGTCTCTGTGTTGCAGAGGAGCCATTGGGTGGCACTGCTTCACTGTGCAAAAATGTCTACTGGTACGAGGTCCTGCAGTCTACGACATCACCCAGCATCATAGAAATACAAAACTGTGCAAAAAGAAAGGTGCCAGAAAACTGGTCCAAAACCTTAAAGTTCTATTTCACAGAATCCCAGAATTACCTCGATTGGAAAAGCCCTTTAAGATCATGGAGTCCAATCATCAACCCAACACTGACAAGTCCCCGACTGACCCATGTCCCTCAGCACTGTGTCTACACGACTCTGAAATCCCTCCAGGGATGGGGACTCCACCACTGCCCTGGGCAACCCCTTCCAATGCCTCAGAACCCTTTCAGCAAAGAAATTCTTCCTCACATCCCATCTCAACTGCCCTGGGCACAACTGGAGCCCATTTCCTCTTGTCCTGTCCCTTGCTCCTTGGTTGAACAGACCCACCCCCACCTCTCTCCACCCTCCTCCAAGGGACTTGGACAGAGCCAGAAGGTCTCCCCTCAGCCTCCTTTTCTCCAGGCTCAGCACCCCCAGTTCCCTCACCCGGGAACTCAGCACACTTGTGCTCCAGACCCTTCCCCAGCTCCGCTGCCCTTCTCTGGACACGCTCCAGCACCTCCAGGTCCTTCTTGGAGTCAGGGGCCCAACACTGAACCCAGCACTCGAGCTGTGGCCTCACCAGTGCCCAGGACAGGGGGAAGAGAACTTCCCTGGTCCTACTGGCCACACTGGTGCTGATCCAGGCCAGGATGCCCTTGGCCTTCTTGGCCACCTGGGCACTCTGCTGGCTCATATTTACTATTTTTAATAGTAAATTTTTTGTTTAGCTAAATAACAGCTTTCCTCAAGAAGGATCCTGGGGTGCTTTCCTCAGGCAGGGCCTGCTGACTACCTACAAAATAAATTAATGGGGCTTGGTATAAAGTTCCAGAATTTCTGCAGTGAGTATCGTATTTTTAACCCCAGTACTCATTCAGTTGGTTTGCACACTCTAAACCAGATATTTCCTGATGAAACCAATACTCATGAAGCTTTGTCCATCAACAAAGCTTTGGAGCATTGGCATTTTTTAAGCCAAATCACTTCACAATTTATTTAATTCCACTTCTAGCTGGAAAGTAGAACTTGAAAACAGCCACGTTGGAGCATCCAACATACACTGCCATGGGAATTTTCTTTTCATAGTTTTTCAGATCTAGTTTGCTTTTCCTGAGACTATCTATGCAATATCAAAGTCACATTGACACTTTTTGGCGTTTCCTCTACAGGAGAGAGAAGGGACATCTGTAATGAGATTTAGAAGCACTTAAGACTCATCCAAGGCCAACAACATCTCTTTCCAGTAGCAGCCTCAATTTTTTCTCACCACTGAGCAGATGTTTTTGAAAAGCACATCTACAAAGCATCCTGGGCAGCAGCTGAGCACAAACCTCTGTAGCTACATCAGCCAGTGCCTCCCCTGCTCAGCACACAGCGGTAACACACATAGTCAAGGGATACACGTTGAGTGTCTGAGCACCACAGAGCTGTCTAGAAAGGTTGAGGGAGCTGGGCTTGTTTAGCATGGAGAAGAGAAGGCTCCAGGGAGACCTCAATGCAGCCTTCCAGTGCTTGAAAGGAGCTTAGAAACAGGAGGGAGAGCGACTTTGTACATGGGCAGAGAGTGACAGGACAAATGGTTTTAAACTGAGAGAGGGGAGATTTAGGTGAATGATTAGGAGAGAATTTTTCACTGTGAGGGTGGTGAGACCCTGGCCCAGGTTGCCCGGAGAAGCTGTGGCTGCTCCTCCCTGGAAGTGTCCTCGGCCAGGTTGGATGAGGCTTTGAGCAACCTGGTCTAGTGGAAGGTGTCCCTGTTGATGGCAGCGGGATTGGAACTGGGCCTTTCCAACCCAAACCAGTCTATGATTCCATGGCTCTCCAGAGGTGACACTTGCTTGAGGCTAGTTGCACAAAACCCCACAGGTGATCTGGAGCAGTGCTTCACAGCATCTCCCTGTGCCTGCTGGGGAAGAGCACAGCCTGTGAGCAGCTCCCTGCCAGCCACTTCCTTCACACCTTGTCATGTCTCCAGGAGAATTATTCACACATCATGTCTGAAGTATCAAATGTCAGTGGGTTTTTTCCTTGTTGTTTGTGCACAGTGAAGTGTAGGAGTAAACCAGGAAAAGCTAGGTGTGACTTTGGCAGAATACACAAGTGCAAAGAATAGAAAGTGCACTGCACTGCATTCAAACCATGATTTTTGGCAGGAATAGGGCAGTTTATCTGGGATGGGATGCAAAGATGATCCAATATCAGTGTAAAATTACTGGCAATTTTTTATTATTTGAAAGCTTGAGTTTTGCCAGGGCACAAATTCAGAACCTCTGTCGCTAAAGCCATGATGCTTTTTTTCATTATGAATACTCACTTTGGCTCTGTATTTCTTTCACAGTGGTACTGCACTGCACTGGAGTGGCCTCACCTCCAGTACTGGGGGCAGTTCTGGGCACCACAGGATAAAAAGGATCTAAAGCTGCTGGAGAGTGTCCAGAGGAGGGACACAACATTGGGGAAGGGTTCAGAGGGGAAGGGTATGAGGAGAGGCTGAAGTCACTTGGATTGTTCAGCCTGGAGAAGAGGAGACTGAGAGGAGATCTCATGGTGGTCTGGAACTTCCTCCCCAGGGGAAGAGGAGGGGCAGGCGCTGAGCTCTTCTCTCTGGCCACCAACGCCAGGAGCAGAGGACATGGCAGGAAGATGTGGCAGGGGAGGGTGAGGTTGGCCATGAGGAAAAGGTTCTTGAGGCAGAGGGTGGTGGAGCACTGGCACAGGCTCCCCAGGGAGGTGCTCATGGCCCCAAGCCTGACAAGATTCCAGCAGCATTTGGACAAAGTGCCTGAGTCCAGGGAAGTTGGATGGGAACCAGGAGCCCGGAAAATAAAAACTTTGCATGTCATAACAAAACTCTGAGAAATCAATTCACCTCAGAGTATCTTGGGTTTTGTTTTCACAGATGATTGTGGTTTAAAAGCCATGTTTGTTTCTTTAGCAGTGGCACTCAACCTTACGGCTGAAGAGCTGCTTTGTCACCAGTTAGCGTTGCAAGTGCTCCAAAGACCATAATGATCCATTTGTGTACCTGGGATTTGGTTTGACATGGCCAGGCTTTCCTGGAGAAATAGTAGCATTGTCAGGGTGCTACCCCGCTCAAATTGAAGAGGACAACCTCCTATGTGAAGATGGTGAGAAACACTGTAGGAAACAGTCAGGCTGAATGCCACTGCCGCATCGTGCCTGCAGTGATTACAAATTTCTGTATGCTGTGCCTTCTCAGCAGCGCAGGGATAGTTATTTCCAAGCTACAGTGGAGGCACAGCTATTGCTTTGGAAGCTTCTGACATCCTTTCAGATGCCTACTCTGAATAAAACAAATCAAAGCAAATATGGCAGAGAGGAACAATCCCTTGCTCCTTTTTACTTACCCGTATCGACCAAGAAAACACCATAGTTGTTGTGCAGATCCGAGCTCTCTGGACAGTTTTCTATGCCAGCCTTATAGACCTCCTCTGCTTCCTTAAGCCGTTCCTTAAGAGAGAAGGAGATTTCTTAGCCATGGCAGAAAGGGAAATCTTTAAGGTCCCTTCCAACCCAAACCACTCTATGATTCTTTGAAATCCTGGAGCCTCCAGGGCCTTCTCTGGATTTAAAGGCTATACCTGACTGCAGCTTTTGTTCTGTAGCTGCTGAAACATGTGGACTCCGTTCTCACCTCCTATTTCACAACTGGAGAGCTGGAATTAACTGCACTGGAAGAATATGACTTGATGAAAGCAGACAGTTTGCCATGGTTTGTGCTTTCACATTTACAAGATAAGGGTGAGCCAGCAAAAAAGATAAGTGTGTGATAAAACACAGAAACACTTTTTTTTAAAAGTGCTTAAGTTTGGACATTTTGGATATATTTATATGAATCTGATATCATTATCCTGCAGGGTCAAGAAAAGTGTTTGTCAGAACTGACTAAAACAAAGAGCAACTTTTTGAGAAAGCACCTGTGCCACCAAGACACAAACAAACATATTTTCAAAGCTTTCTGGATGAATTTCTTTTCCTCTGATTTTAATTTTCAGCCAAAGAATGTGGCTTTGTGTGCACATATGTCAGCTTTCTTCACTTTTGATACTGAACTTTAAAGCACGGAAGGGCTGTGTTAAACTGGATGAGCAGTGTCCCATGTCCAAACAAACTCACCGATATTGAGCATTTTTAGCATTTTTTTCACAATTGCATTGCTTTTTTTGGCACCTAACATCTTGCCCCTACATGCCTCAGGCTCAGCCACAGTCCCTGGGATGATTTCTCTAGCAAAGTGTTTGCATTAAGCACAGTCAGAAATTGGGAAGGGTGGGACCAGCTTTTTGTGCCAGAGATTTCTCCCTCGCAGCCTCTCCTCTTCTTGGGAGAAATATTCTTAAGGTCATCACGGTTTGATTCTCATTAACACTTAATAATGCCATTCCCAGACCTTCATGAAACATTCATCAACCTCACAAAATTCAAAAGACTGGCTTAAAAAATGTATGAGATTTTTATGATATTAAAAAAACCCCAAACATGCATGTGAGGATCTCCCAGCTGAACTCCAGGGTTTTAAAGTCTATTTTTTTTTTATGGCTCAGTTTTTCAGTCTGGTTACACCTGAGTGGGCTCTCTTCTGTAGCTAAGTGGGTTAAAAAGTTTCTTTTTCTTAGTGCAGGCTGATATAATTACACACACACTCCTCAAATCACTTGAATTCAGAAAGTAGGGCCTGAAAAGAGCCATCAAGGAGCACGAGACAGCTGATGAAACTGCAAGTGCTGGGGAGAAGATGCTGTTCAAGTGCATCAAAGTAAATCCTGTGGAACCAGCGTTGCAGGAGGGCTGTGAGAACAGCACACAAAACTGTTTCATTTCTGATATCAGCACCGCTGCAGTCAGCATGGAAAACAAGCAAAACAACAATACACTGTGACGGAGTGACGATACCCAACAGAAAGAGCAGCAAGAAGAGCAGGCGCTTATAGAAGGCACAAACAAGCCAAGCTGTTTTATACAACGTGGTGGTGGTTTTTTCCATGTCAGAATCAACTATCAAAGAGAAAAGGGCAATTATGTCAAGTAACAGGCTAATTCCCTGGCACATGAGATGACAGTCCTGTCAGAGCACTTTTTACAGCTGTAGGAGGAAAGGACCCCTAAGTCCTATTTTGGATTCACTGCTTTTAAGATAGGGGGGAACACACGGTGTGGGACCCACCAAGGCAATCCTGGCACTATTTCACTGACCTGCGTCCACCCGTTCTCGCCCTCACTCCAAGAAGGATGTGGAGATTCTGGAGCGTGTCCAGAGAAGGGCAGTGGAGCTGGGGAAGGGTCTGGAGCACAAGTGTGCTGAGTTCCTGGCTGAGGGAACTGGGGGTGTTGAGCCTGGAGAAAAGGAGGCTGAGGGGAGACCTTCTGGCTCTGTCCAAGTCCCTGCAAGGAGGGTGGAGAGAGGTGAGGGTGGGTCTGTTCCACCAAGGAACAAGGGACAGGACAAGAGGAAATGGCCTCAAGTTGCGGCCAGGGCAGTTGAGATTGGATGTGTGGAAGAATTTCTTTGCTGAAAGGGTTCTGAGGCATTGGAAGGGGTTTCCCAGGGCAGTGGTGGAGTCCCCATCCCCGAAGGGATTTCAATCGTGTAGACACAGTGCTGAGGGACATGGGTTAGTGGGCGTGGTGGTGTTGGGTTGACAGTTGGATTTGATGATTTTAGAGGACTTTTCCAACCTTAATGATTCTATGATTCTATGACATGGTGTTAGAAGCCTGCAGGAAATGGCTCTTTTCTGAGGAAATTATATCAACTATCTTTTTTCCCCATCACTTACTCAAGTCACAAGAGGATGAAAAATTTATATTTAAGAGTAGATGAATTATTGCTGGAGTTACTAATGGCATTTGCTTTGGGTAGAAGGCCTCAGGACTTTATAGAGGTTTTACTGCTCTGTTGTCCTTACAATCAATGGTTCTAATTAATAATTTCAATAAATATTAAAACCAGTTATTACTGCAGAGGACTCATTTCCTATACTTGCAGGAGACTCTTCATTGATGGTCTTATTCAAATCACAGCTCTGATATCACGAGGTTCTTCCTTCAATTCATACACTGTATTTCCAGGTGCCAGCAGTTGACCATTGATAATATTAAAATATATGAAAGTCAATTAAAAGGGAAAATAACATAGCACATATTTCAGTAATGCACATGTTTCATCGGTGAATTGTGCAGCGTGGCCACATCACTGAAGAAGCCTAAACTAGAACAAGACCTCTGCTTAAGAGTTTTGCTGAAATATATTCACTTCCCTTACAGAGAGGAGACTTCACTAAGCAGATTAATGGAAAAAAGTGAAGGATGATATTCTTCTGCTTTGTCTGCATTTGCATTTGGCAACCTTTTAAGAAAGCTTTAGCATCCTGTGCTATGGAACAGTTAGAACTGAAACTTTGGGGAGAAAAAAATCTGTTTTCAAACGCCTTGCAGAGGTGTGCTGGAGCTGTGCAGTTTATGAGGACCTCATCACCCACTGCCATAGTCTGTGGGACCAATGCCCAAAGCCCAGCATGCCTCATCTGATGCTGCAGGTGTGGAGAAAAGCAGGGCTTAGTGGCCTTGACACAGGCACCCATGCCATCTGTTGAAGAGTCACGTATACATAGTGCTGAGAGACATGGTTAGTCGGGGACTTGTCAGTGTTGGGTTCGTGGTTGGACTCCATGATCTTAAAGGGCTTTTCGAACCGAGGCAAGTCTATGAGTCTGTGAATTTGGGCTGCAGAGGTCACCTGGTTTCTGACATTTCCTAGCCTTGGAGTGATTCCTTATGAAATCTTAAGGTTATGTACTGAGGTGTGTGCACCTGAGGGGAAGCACTCGCCTATTCTACCATCACAACATTCAAGGTGCGATGGATTAATTCTTCGCTGTAGATGGGCAGAGCTGCAGAGAGGGTATTTACCCACAACCTCAACAGTGCTTTCACTCAGCGCCACATCATGTGGCTGCAATCACCCACTGCAAGGGAGTTGCCTCCTGCCCTGAAAAAGTCACCTCTGAAGCCACTTGAGAGCCCTCAGCAGGCAGCGGCAGACCCACGCCTGCCACCACACGTGTGTGAGGGAAGGGTGCTCCACTGCGATGCACAGGAGGTGCTGTGGCCGTGGCAGCAGTGCACACACACGTGCAGATGGCCTGGGAGCTCGAGCCATGCCTGTTACCTGTTCTGCTAGCAGTGAGGCCAGGCTGGAGTAAGCATCTGCAAACTCTGGGCCATACTTAATAGAGTCCCGCAGTAAGATGACGGCTTCTTCCTTCTTCCCTTGGGACCTGCAGGACAAGGAAGGAGGGGAAAAAATTAAATAAATGCTCGGTTAAGCACGTTTAGGTCATCCTACTGACAATGTAAAGTCCCTGGCTTGATCTTTTCAACAAGGCCTACATGATTCACTTGTGCCTCCTCTCCACTGTGTGCACACCCAGCGTCTCCTCGGTCCATCACTGTTTCCATGTGTTGTTCTCAGGAGCTGGGAGGACACAGGCTTTAGTGAATCTGCCATTTGGTCTCCTATTCTGGTGACTGTCACATTGAACATTATGCAGTGATCCCAGGAAAACAAACCACTCCCAAAACAGTGTGTTCCTCAACCTCACACATTGAAGAGCAAAAAAGGATTTTATTTTGGCTATCAGGCAAGCAGTACAGGCCATGTGCTCTGTCTGAGGAGTCATAACCAGTGGATTTTGTGAACTTCTCCAGTCCTACTGTACATCTCCTCTCAAATACATCAACTTCTGCCCCATACATCACATCAGGAGTTAAAGATACAGGAAGGACAAGATAGCAAGTGTCCCCAGGCATGAAGTACTGCACAAGACCCTCCCAGTGATGTCCTTGGGAAGTCACATGCCCTATGGGAAGGGATGCTGTTTGTGTTACACCAGGTTTGCCCAGTCATGTCACTGAGACTGACCTGGGAACAGGATGTTTGCTCTAACCAACCCTGCTCTCACTTGTAGGCTGGAGACACCAAAACATTTGCATTTCCTTAAAAAAACCCCCACAGTCTTTGCATATTCCCAGACAAAACCTACTACAGATTCAGTTATGACTTAGTTAAATTAATCTGTTGAAATTAAAATATTGCTAAGTTAAATCTGCCTGGGATCCCTAAATAATTCCTTAGTGAGTTGATCATTGGGCTGGAGGAATCTGTTCTTCAGATCCTAAGGGTTATGAACAGAGATTGTTGAGAGATGGCTATGCTGATGAGCTAGGGGTTTTTCCAGCTCTGCATTTATTGCCATGGAAAATAGAAAAGGTTTCCTGAACAAAAATCTAAGGATGTTTATTTATTTGAGCTACAGTATCACTCTATTTCTTTCCTTGGAAAAATGAGAAGGTTTCCTGAACAAACATCTGAAGATGTTTAGTTGGACTGGAACAACATTTTTCTTGTGCTGGGTGTACAAAGAATAAGAATAGCAGAGCTTAGGAAAAGAAATAAAGGCCTCTGGGACACAGAAAATACGTGAACACCTTGCTGCTTTGGATTTCATTCAAGTGACATGGTCAAGTGACCAGATCTTGTTTATAAGGTGCAAATTTCAGCTGATAATATATGTGGCTTTGCAGATTTTTTTTTTCCCTTTCTAGTTGTGTAACTGGAAGAATATTTTGCCTGTGCATTAAGCTAAGTAAAACCAGTTGTGCTGGTCTTTTTCTTCTTCCAGCCATGTTCTGTATAAATTACATGCGTGTAGCAAAAACAAATAAAGAACCACTTTTCTCCTATGCTAATTAAAGACTAGCTAGCCTGTCAATTTATAAAACATTTTGGATCCCTTGGCTGGAGTTTCATGGCACATTTGTCTAAATCAAAAACAGATGAGTGCTTCATAAAGGTATTGATGTTTGGGAAAAAAAATAAAGAGGAAATGCCAGCTACAGAAATAAAAAGATTAAGTGACCCACTCGGCAGCAGTAAAAGTTCCCATTAACCACAAGCATGCACTCTGAACACGGGGCAGCCCTCCTAATTACTCTTTTTTTTCTTCAAAATGGCCTTTTCTTTTTTTGTTTGATCCAAGAACAATGGTTGTCTCCTGAAAGTGGGGATAGAAAGGGAAAGATTATGACATCTTTTTATGTGACAGACTGAATTCCATTAAGAAAAGCAGATCCAGTCGTTTCTCAGAGGGCTCAGACCTTCAAGATACCGAGCACCCTGGCCAAGCACTTAAACGCGTCCTTAACTTTTATGTGTGCAAGTTGAAAATTAATTACTGGCTGAAGTGCTTTCCTGGAACAAGGCCAACTTTGCAGGATCGAGGCCATTGCTGATATAAATCTCCTGGAATTTGGGAGAGCAGAGAACATTGGAAGAACATTCCAATACACTAATTTACCATAAACTGGGGATCTGGAGCAGGAAAAGGCAGGTAATGTATACCTTGGTTGTGACAGAGAGAAGAACAAATCCAACTGACACGACGAGTATATGATCACTTAATCCAATTTTTCCCCAAATTACCTTGCCTTACAATGCCCTCTCCTGACTCCCTCTTCCACTCCAGCTCCCAGCTTCTCCTCTACAATCAGCGTGCTCGAGCTGAGAGCAAGGAAGAGCTCTTCTCACTGGGAGCATCTCTTCCATATTTTTGCAAGTTGGAGAAGCATCAGCTGAAACCACCTCAGCACTGCACGGGGCTGTGTGTGGGCTGTGAGCACTGGGGCAAATTTCATGTGCAACAGAAAGAGTAACCTAGGAATTTGGGCTCTAGAAGACTTTCTAACTTTCAAAATGTGATTTATTTTGTGAAGTTAGTTTGACTGCATTAAAGCCAGAACCGCACAACGCAACAAGGGCTCCACAACGGTTCTGAACATCTCATCTTGGCTTCACACCATAATCCAAGGGGAGCTTTCTGGGTCTAACTCTGCCTCTCTCAAAGGAAGCCTCTAAGCTGGTTCAACTCCTTGGTTTAAAACCGATTCAGATAATTTAGATGCACTCTTTTACCATTCATCTAGACTATGCAGATGACACCCAAGTGGGGGAGCGGGCAATACCCTGCAAGGCTGGCCTGCTTTCCAGAGGAACCAGGTCTGACAGGAACCTCATAAAGTTCAACAAAAGCAAACACAAGTCCTGCACCCAGAATGGGACAGCTCAGTGAACAACCAGAGGTTGGGGGTTGACTGGGGCCCTGCTGGACAACAACTTGACCATGGGCCAGCAATGTACCATACATGGCAAAGGTGACCAAGAGTGGGTCCAGGATCCTTCCCCTTTATATGATACTTCTGAGACCACATCTGGAATAATGTCCAGAGTGGGGCTCCCCAGTGTGAGAAAGGCATGGACTTGCTGGAGGAAGCCCACAAGAGGGCCACTAAAGAAGGTCAGGGCTGGAGCACCTGCTGCATTGAGGAGAGGCTGAGTGAGATGTATCTGTGAAGCCCAGAGAAGGCTCAGGGGTGACTTCAATGCTGCCTGCAACTACCTGGCTGGAGGATACAGAGAAGCCAGAGCCAAACTCTTCTCAGAGCTGACAGACAAGCGGCAACAGACACAAGTAGGAACATGGGAATTTCTGATTAAATAAAAGGAGAAATATTTTCATCATGAGGGTGGTCAAACACTAGAAGAGGTTGCATGGAGAAACTGTGGCATCTCTGTCCTTGGAGGTGTCCAAGATTCAAATGGACGCAGACCTGAGCAACCTGATCCCATGAGACTTGCTCTGTGCAGGAGGCCTGACCAAATGATCTACCAAAGATCTGTTCCAACCTAAGCTATTTTCTTTTAATCTACTGTAAATTCAACACTGCCAGAGTTTGGGGTTTTTTTATAAATAGGCTACAGTGTGTACGTGATACTGATGGATAACTACAGCGCTTCATGCAACACAGAGCACCCTAATCAGAGACCATCAGAAAGCCGGAGCCAGCATCACAGAGCATTGCCACTGAGTTTGACTCTTTGGATGGAAAGGAGAAATGTTTCACTCTCTGAAAGGTCTTAACTCTCAGTAAACCTCATATCTATCTGATGATTTAAGGATCTTCACACAGTTGCACAAGCCTGTGTCAGCACAGTCGTAGAATCCCAGACTGGTTTGGGTTGAAAGGGACCTCAAAGCTCATCCAGTTCCAACCCCCCTGCTGTGGACAGGGTTGGCAACCCCTGATCTAGTATCAGGCTGCCCAGGGCCCCATCCAACCTGGCCTTGAATGCCTCCAGGGAGGAGCAGCCACAGCTTCTCTGGGCAACCTGGGCCAGTGTCTCACCACCCTCTGGGTGAAAAATTCCCTCCTCATATCTCACGTAAATCTCCCCTCTCTCAGTTTCAAACCATCTCCCCTTGTCCTGTCACTCTCTGCCCATGTACAAGGTCGCTCTCCCTCCTGTTTCTAAGCTCCCTTCAAGCACTGGAAGGCTGCAGTGAGGTCTCCCTGGAGCCTTCTCTTCTCCAAGCTAAACAAGCCCAGCTCCCTCAACCTTTCTCCAGCAGAGAGGTGCTCCAGCCCTCTGATCATCTTCCTGGCTCTGCTCTGGACCTGCTCCAACAGCCTGGACACAAAACTCCAGATGGGGCCTCCCAAGGGCAGAGCAGAGGGGGACAGTCCCCTCCCTGGCCCTGCTGCCCACTCCTCTGTTGATGCAGCCCAGGACACAGTTGGCCTTTGGGCTCTAGTCACACACTGCTGGCTCAGGTCAAGCTTCTTGTCCAACAGGACCCCCAAGTCCTTCTCAGCGGGGCTGCTCTCCATGAGCTCCTCTCCCAGCCTGTGCACATACCTGGGATTGCCCTGACCCAAGGGCACAACCTTGCACTTGGCCTTGTTGAACCTCATCAGGTTCTCGTGGGCCCACCTCTCAAGCCTGTCCAAGTCCCTCTGGATGGCATTCCTGCCATCTATTGCATCAACCGCACCACTCAGCTTGGTGTCATCAGCAAACTTGCTGCGGGTGCACTTGATCCCACTGTCCAGGTCATTGATAAAGGTGTTGAAGAGCATCGGTCCCAAGACTGATCCCTGGGGTAAACCACTCGTCACTGGCCTCCACCTGGACATAGAGCTGTTCACCACCACCCTCTGGCTGCAACCATACAACCAATTCTTTATCCACTGAACAGTCCATTCTTCAAATCCATCTCTCTCCAACTTAGAGAGAAGGATGTGGTGTGTGTGCCTGTCCAGAAGCCTGTACTGGAGAGGGCAGACAGCCCTCCTTCCTCTGAATACATGGGTTTGCTAAACTGGCACTAAATCTTGGCAACCAACGCACAGGACATCTTGTGTGCTACTCTACATTCAGAAGAGAATCAATCCTTCAAACAAACTCAGTCTTTCAATGGACATTGTTTTCAGGCATTTCACTTTCCCCTTGAAAGCTATAACACTCTCCAAGCATGTAAGAGTTACGAGGCTTTTCTGCCTAAGAAATAGTGCACTCAATATTGGAGTGATTTAGGCACGGATAGATAAGTACCACAAATAAGAAGTTATCTCCCACTCTTCCTGAAGCAGAAAACTGAAATAAATGTTTACTTCTGTGGTGGTTTCACTGGGCTGGCACTGGGCCAGCAGCCAAACACAGCTGTTTGCTCACTGTCCCCACCCAGGGGAGAGAATTGGGGGGCAAGGGTAAGGAGACTCCTAGGGTGAGAGAACAACAATTGAATCATGGAAATCAAATAAAAATTAAAATAAATATGATACTAAAATAATAATAGTAACAAAATGTGCAAATGAGTGACCCCCAGTGCCATTGCTCACCACCCACCGACCCAGCCCGGCCCGTTCCCAGAGAACGATCCCGGAGCAGCGACAATCCCGAACCGAAACCGCAATCCCGGGAGAGCGAGAGCCCGAGCGAGAGCCAGAGAGAGCCAGAGAGGAAGAGCCCCTCATGGATCTCCTGCCCATGGGGGACAGGAGATGGAACAGCCCCTTGGCAGAGCCCAGTGCCCATGGAGCTGATCCATGTCAATATTCCTCACCCCTGAGATCTTGCGCTTGCAGACGGACAAACACAAAGTCCTTCAGTGCCAGGGACACAAATGCAAACATGGGGATGTTCTCAGCGTTTCTCTCCTACCAAATCCCAGCTGAACCCAACCCCAGCGCTGTTCCAGCTGCTGAACAGACCCAGCTCTGGCCCAGCTCACACCAGGACAACTTCAAATGTTCATAATATTTTGTCTCTTTACAGAATATCCCATAGGCTATAAATCTGTGAGATATTCTGAATGGGATTTACCTCAATTTTTCAAGCTGTATCTCAACACAGAGTGGTTAAAATATTTATATACTGAGAACCTTCAAAACACAACACAAGAAAGCAGCATCGGGCTGCTCTGCATCACTGATCACAGACCAAGGTAGGCCTCACTTTTAGGTAGGCCTGACTTTTAGGAAGGCCTCCTTTTGGGTCTGTTTTAACTAAGCAATCTGTTGGCATTGTTTTTCTACTCTCCAGTATTTATATTAGGCAAGAAAATTATTACATACAACTTTATTTTAGGATATGTAAACAAAACCAGAGGCTTATTCAGCCATTACCCTGCAATGCTTCCTGAGAACATTCATCTTCTGGCACATAGCTGTCTTAAACATCCTTTTTCAGCTAGGATTTCTGCATTAAAAAAACTTCTAAATTTCACCCTGTCATCCTCAAAACAGATTTTTACTCAGATTTAAATTACAAACAATCATAGCTTATTTACAGGGAATAATGAGAGGCAGATTCCCCACATGGGAAAGGAAAACCCATCTTTCCAAAATCATGCATTTGTCCTTTCTCAGCACTCCAGAGGAGATGAAATCTAATATCTGCCATTGGATTTCCATCCTACAAGCATGGGTGGGTAGAAGGAACTCAGCAGAATCCAGCTGGGAACTGGAACATTCGTTATGTGTCTCGGTACAAGCAGTGCTGTTACTGGACTTGCCTTAAGCGTTGCAGATCTGGCTCTTCCTGATCTGCACCATGTGCTGAAGCTTCTGCAAAGAGGACAGAAAACGCTTTTATGGCTTGACCATTTATCTTCCCTCTGCCCTATGTTTAAAAATCAAAATACTCTTCCACAATGTCTCATAGCACAGCTAGAAAGTAATATCTTCCTGTAATATTCTGCAGATTTTCATTTATTACCTAGATTATTCTAGCATTTAGAGCCTGCAGAATACTGGCTGCCCTATATACATATATATATGAAAGGATAATGTGGAGACCAAGGTAGAAAACATAAATAAAGACAAATTGTAGGAAGGGGGAGCTTGAAATCTCTGCCTTGTTCCCATCTGGTCATCTCACAAGTCACCTCATGCTCCAGCATGGCTGATGATCTCTGCTAAATCAATTCAGGTTTGACTGCACAGCATCTGCTATACCTATGTGCTAACCCCTCAACCATGGACCCTACCTATTTTTCAGCAGGTTTTTTGAAGCTGACCAGGGAGATGAGGACACCCAGTTTCCATTATAATCAATACTCTTGGTGTGTCCAGATGCACTAGGCTGTTTTGGAAGCCTTAAAAAAAGCGTAGAAAATGGGAGCAAATGGGGGTGTGTGTTGGGTTTGGGTGTGTGTGGGAGGCGTTTTTGGTAGTGGGGGAAGGGGCTGCAGTGATGGCCCATGTGAGAAGCTTCACAAAGCTCCCCTGGCTCCAAGGCGGACCCACCTCCAGCCCAGGCTGAGCCAGTCAGTGACAGGGAAACACCTCTGCAAATCCATATTTCTGAGGGGAAGGACTGGATTGAAAAGAAGAAGGTGGAGAGAACCATGAGAGAACCACTGGCCTGAACAAAAAAGACAATCAACCTAACAAAGAAGAGAGGATCATTACCATGAGGAAGGAGAAAGAGGGGGAAGACAGAGAAGCGCAGACACTGGGACTGCATGAAGAGTAGGAGGAGGTAAATGAGGTGCCCTCCCCTGCAGCCCATGGAAGTTCAGTGGTGGAGAAGATCCCCACGTGTAGGCCATGGAGGACTCCACGCTGGAGCAGGAAGCTGAGCCTAAGGGCAGGTGTGACTTTGAGAGCTAGCCTGATGAGCAAGGAGAACCCTAGAGCCCGGGAGTAGATGTACTGGACCAGAGACCCAACTGCAGCCTGTGAACGTCCCTGTGCTGGAGCTGGGAGCTGAGCCCAAAGAGGTCCCTGACTCCATGGGCAGCCCACGCTGGAACACTTTGTTCCTGGACTCCTGCAGCCCACGGGAGGGATCTCATGCCGGGAAGAGCAGCAGAGATGAACTGACTGAACCCCCATTCCCTGTGCCCTGAGCCGCTGGGGGAGAAGGGAGAGAAATGGGGAGCAAAGTGCCCGGGAAGAAGGGAGGGGTGGGGGAAGGTGTTGTCAGATGTGGTTGTTGTGTCTCACTGTCCTACTCTGATTGATTGGCAACGAATTAAATTCATTTTTCTTCCCCAAGTCGAGTCTGTTTTGCCCGTGACCATCACTGGTGAGTGAGCCCTCCCTGTCCTCATCCCAACCCACCAGCCCTTTGGTGTGTTTCTCTCCTCATCTCACCGGGTGTGTGTGGGAGGGGTGAGTGCAAGACCTTATGGTCTGAGCTGTGGTTGGAACCATCACAGTGTGGGAAAAGTGCAGGTGGAACCTGAGCATTTTCTTTTAAGGAGCTTAGCACAAGCATCACACACTTCGAACATACGGCAATATATGGCACTGCCAAAGGATGCAAAGGATGTGCAGCCCAACAGGACACACAGTATCTTCACTATCACATCAGGAAAAACACGACATATTGCACATAAAACACACAATAGTTCTAAGAGATTTTTCCACATGTCTGCTTTGTGCTTTGCCAGTGCAACAAATCCACTTTCTACCCATCTGCTGGGTCGTAAGAGCCCATCAACAGCCCAGATTTAATCATTAATGACATGGGATGCCCTGGTGCTGCTCCCAGCTTTACACCCTTTTGTATTAATATTTTATATTTAAAAAAAGAAAAAGAAATCACAGAGAATAACTACTAAAGCAAACATGATGGATTAAAAGGACAATATGCATTTTTAAACAGCACTGCCACCTAAGATTCATTTCAATCAACCATATTTGAAGAATAATACAAAGACTTTCCATTTATCTTGTAATAAGACTGTCCCAGCTAAAAACCAGGACACTCTACCATTTTCCTTTCTTGTGAGTATTTCCAGTAAAGCACTCATCTACTTTCTATTTAATAATTACTCAGCTGCCACATTCTAACCCCAAATCATCAGATTTAGTTGTAATATTATTCTAATAACTTTTCCAGTTAGGAATGGACCACGCAGAACTTCAGCAATACACTTTATCTCTGTCATACAAACTCACACTCAAAGTGACATTTCAGAACCAGAGAGATCAGGTACGTTTGGATGAGACAGCGCTGCTTTAAAACCAGTCCAACACTAAAGCCTGACCTGCTCTAAAAAGATTCACCAGAGACCAATTACTAGCAAAATAGGTGCAGTTTATATCAGCAAAAAGATCCTTTTATTGCTGTAGCTTATGCAGCTCTGTCAGCAAATACAACACTGTCCTCACAAAAACAAGGAGGTTTTTGCCGGTGCAATGTAATAAAGCAGGAATAGAGGTTTTGGGGTTTTTTTTAATTGCAACCCTCGTAGACCTTATACTCACAAAGCTTTAAGTTAAGTCTTTAGATATGATTAGTCAAGTTAATTTGCATGATTATGATCGTCTGCTATTCTTCCTAAAGGCTGACACTGTAAATAACAATGAGAGAAATTACAAACTGATTGGTTTCTTGCTCAGCAGAGTAACCCTGTAGGGATGTAAGCCAGCTTTCCCCTCAAGTCCAGACCTACCTCCTCTGCAATGGGAGAACCTTCTGCTGCTCTGAAAATCTCTGAGTTAGATGCTTATGCCTAAACTACACATCAAACATCCAGAAAGAGAGAGAGAAGGGGAAACTGGCAGAGAGGGATTTGTCCCACCTGTGTTATTTATGAGATCTGCATTAGATGCCTGTCTTTGAACAACATGGCTTGCTCCACTGGAAAGGTTTACACCTCTCCACTGAGATGGAAATCTCTAGTAGGGTATAGAGACCTGATTTTTGATCCCTGATGTGGAGCAAGTGAATTCCCTCCATCTGAAACACGATTTTCTCTTTCCAGCTCCCTGCAAGGAGGGTGGAGAGAGGTGGGGGTGGGTCTGTTCAACCAAGGAACAGGTGACAGGACAAGAGGAAACGGCCTCCAGTTGTGCCCAGGGCAGTTGAGATTGGATGTGAGGAAGAATTTCTTTGCTGAAAGGGTTCTGAGGCATTGGAAGGGGTTGCCCAGGGCAGTGGTGGAGTCCCCATCCCTGGAGGGATTTCAGAGTCCTGTAGACACAGTGCTGAGGGACATGGGTTAGTTGGGGACTTGTCAGTGTTGGGTTCACGATTGGACCTGATGATCTTAAAGGTTTTTTCCAATCCAGGCAATTCTGGGATTTTGTGAATTGTAAACAGCACCTAGAATCACAGAATTGTTTGGTTGGAAAAGACCTTTGAGATCAAGTCCAACCTGAAGTGATGTGGCAAACAGCATAAGGATATCCAAACTAAGCCTCACCTTTGTGCTGGCACTCTTGTCCAGCGATAAGAAACAATGCCATTTCTTCACCAGTGAGCAGAAAAAGCTATTTTGGTGATATGTGTAGAGAGAATGTGAATTTCCTCTGTGCCAGTTCCGCACTCCACTTACTTGAGCAGGTTGCCGAGATTAAAAAGAGCTCGATTGTGCTGCGGGTTCAACTGAAGGGCCCGTCTGTAGTAGTCCTTTGCCTCCACAGCGTCTTTGGTCAATGTCCCCAAGTTGTTGAGAGCACTTGCGTGACGAGGGTATAGTCTAGGAAAAATGAATATCAGTTACAGACACTCATTAGTTGACAAATAATGCTGAGGTCACTCATTTTGCCACCACTGCTGTTTGGCACTGAGTAAAGCCAAGGATGTCAACTTGGAAATAAATACCATTTTCTCTTCATTTGCTGCATGTCCTGGTGGGATCCTGAGGAACCTTTTCAACTCTCAAAGAGCTTGTAAATCAGATCTTCTCCTACAGTTCCTGTATGCCTCCAGGGCAAAAGGGAACACTGAACAGCTCTGAAAGGATGTTTTACCCTCCAAGCAAACGGCAAAGTGACTGAAGCAGCTTGAGTGTCTTTATTCAACATGTTTTTCAAAAAAGCAAGAACTGCTTTGTCAAAAATGTTTCCAATGGAAATATGTTTTGACATATACTGAAACCAACACACTACTGTTTAAATTAATCTAGTTTAGTTTTAAATCTGTTTTTCCAGAATAAAAATGATAAAAAGTGCAAAAGGAAACCTGAAATCAGCTGTTGAACAATGTTTTGAGGACCAAGTAAAATGATAAAAAATAAATCTGGCACCAGACTGTTTAACAGTGGGAATTCCTAAGCTTCTAGTTGTGGTTTTTTACCACTTGGTTCGATTTTCCTTTTAACTGATCTGTTGATCTTTCCATCTACCTGTTTCAGTTACAACACTACATACTGGGCCCAGGGCACCTCTGTTAAAATTCTCCATGAATTAAGAAGCACATCATAGTCCCATCAGCTGATTAAATTCCCAAAGTTGTGCTCCTTCACTAATATTTCAGTTTGTAGGTCTTTCACCAGAAAATCCCAGAGGTGAAAGTGATCCAGAGCAACATTTAGCACCCAACACTCTTTGTGTCATAAACAGGTGAAAACTGAGGTTCATTAAGGTAACAAAATAAATCAGTGACAGTAGTTCTCAGCCTTAGGACCCTGTTCATGGGAAAGTGATGTGGATAATGACATTAAAAGTAGTTGGCTATGACAGCCCAGGGTACAGCATGAGGAGGGGCACCTAAAGGAAGAAGAAGGGATTGAGAGTATATTTAATAAAGTCTGACTCTAAAGTTTGCAACTGCTTTTAATCAAAGACTTTCTATGGTGGGTTTTTTGGTGGGGTTTTTTTGTTTGTTTGTTTTTGTTGTTTTTTTCCTGTAGATTTTCATTACGTCAGTTCAGCCCTGGGATTTTCTATGCTCAGGTACCATGAATAATTCAGGATTTTATACACTGCTGTAACATTTGTATTGGTCACATTTTCACTCCAACGCACATCAGTGATTCTGGCAGGGTCTTACTTGGAGGTGAAGCTGGGAATGCAGGAGGAAACTCCAGGAGAAATGGACATGTATCAGTAATAAACCCACGATGCCTCCTACAACTAAGGAAGAGGAAAGTCCCAAAATCCTTTTTCCACCCAACACTAAGCCTACGAGATGATTACAAACCCATACAGGCAAGGAGAGAATGTTCAAGGATGGAGCTACGTTATGTTCTTTAAAACTTGTCCTGGTGTGAGCTGGGCCAGAGCAGGTTCCTGTTCAGCAGCTGGAACAGCGCTGGGGGTTGGGTTCAGCTGGGATTTGGTAGGAGAGAAACGCTGAGAACATCCCCATGTTTGCATTTGTGTCCCTGGCACTGAAGGACTTTGTGTGTGTCCGTCTGCAAGCGCAAGAGCTCAGGGGTGAGGAATATTGCAATGGATCAGCTCCATGGGCATTTGGCTCTGCCAATGGGCTATTCTATCCCATATGAGAGCAACTGCACTGTGCATCACTCATTTGCATATTTTAATACTATTATTATTATCATTATTACTTTAATATCATTATTATTTTAAGTTTTCTTTTATGTCAATGATTTAATTGTTGTTATCTCACCCTACAAGTCTTCTTACCCTCGCCCCCCAGTTCTCTCCCCCATTCCCTGGGTGGGGGCAGTGAGCAAGTGGCTGTGTTTGGCTGCTGGCCCAGTGCAACCACCACAAAATTTCACCTATGATGCTGACAAAAGATGAATGTAGCGACCACCAGTAACTAACAACTGCAGAGTCTGTCAACATCCCTCACACACAGAGAAGTATCCCATCTCACAGAGGGAACCACTTCTCTTGCTGCAAGCTCTCAGGTACAGTTTATGTGTCTCCAAGTGTCCACGTTGCCCAGTGTCCATTCACCCACCCTACCTGCACTCCCAGCTCAAGTTCTGAAGAGTTCCCTAACTGATCCTGTCACAGAGGAACAAAGAGTAGAAAATCCAAGACTACACACAGAAACAGCATTACTTTCTATCACAGGAGCTACCCAGTGAGGCTGTGGGTTTCGGGATGTGAGAGGCTGCCTGCGCTTGGAGAAACATCAGCAAAGGACAAGTCGTGATGAAGGTATTGTGTTGAGTCTTGACCTTGGCCCTGAAATCCACTGGTCACCAAGGCTAAGCCTTCCCAGCTGAAACAGCCTGGGAGAAAAGCTTTCCACAACAGCCTGGGAGCAATGGAAAGGACCAAGCTTGCTTGCTCTTCAACACCTGCTCTTCAGCAGTTCCATGTGATACCTTGACCAGGATCTTGAGCAAACAATGTCCTATCTACCTTAGGGCAAATGACTAAGAGCTCAGCCTTGTTTCCCATTTCTTCCATGGGATTTTGACATTGTTTTGGACCAAAAAAAAGTTTGGAAGTTACCTTCTGAGACTTTTTTCCCTGTTGGCTATGATAAAAGCCATGGACTACTACTGTCAGTGCTCACACATAAAACCAGCTCTACTATCTGACATGAAATTGCCCGAGTCATGAGTAGGCAAAAGTATTTCAGACAATTCCTGGGAAAGTCAGAAACAGATTAACATTTCACAGCCCTAAACCTGATGGTCTTGCTCTCAAACTTTCAGAAATTAATTCTGTTCTTGGCCTCTAGTGCTCCTATGACATTTGAGGCCCAGGAGATTTGCATGCACCAATTTGGAGAGGAATGAAAGCTCAAGATTAAAAAAAGAGAACTGATTTCCCCTTTAAATTGCACAGTTCTGACCAGCAGCTCCATAAACACACTTAGAGCTCAGCACTAAAACCTCTTGACAGCAAATCACAGGATGCAAGCACGTCTCCCATGTATCCCGGGCTCCATTTCTTGTGTTTTACATTTATTCCTTATGTCTCATTGCCCTTTCCAAGAAATCTAAGTGAAAAAATAGAACCTCAGCTAGCACAAATTCTCAGCTTAAACTCACTTAGCATCTGGCCCAAAGAACTTCCAACGATTTTACATACCTGAACAAATGTTAAAGAGAAAAATCTGAGCGCAGTGAGATAAGGTGGTGTTGGTGAGCTTTGCCATCAAGGTTCAGTTCTTAATGCTTCTGTTTGGAATACTACTTCATTATGGCAGTACAGCAAGATGGCACTCAACTGAGTTCAGCCCAGGCACAACCAAGCCCTAAGAGAGCATCACCTCTAATAAAGTAACCAGACCCAGAGCCCACGCCCATCCATGCTGTTACACTGCCAACACCATCGTCACACATTTTACACCACCCTCAAATAGTTCCCAGGAGTGGTCCAGGGCTGATCCCAGACCAGGGCCTGGTACCAAAAGCCAGCTTGGGCTCAGCCATTGTCTCTTGGAGGATACAAACACTTAGCATCATCAAATCCTAGAATGTTGTGAGCTGGAAGGGACCCACAAGGACCATCCAGTCCAGCTCCTGTCCCTGCACAGGACAAGCCCAACATTCAGACCATGTCCCTGAGGGCACATGTTGGCCAAATGCTGCTGGAATCTTGTCAGGCTTGGGGCCATGAGCACCTCCCTGGGGAGCCTGTGCCAGTGCTCCACCACCCTCTGCCTCAAGAACCTTTTCCCCACGGCCAACCTCACCCTCCCCTGCCACATCTTCCTGCCATGGCCTCTGCTCCTGGCGTTGGTGGCCAGAGAGAAGAGCTCAGCGCCTGCCCCTCCTCTTCCCCTTGGGAGGAAGTTCCAGACCACCATGAGATCTCCTCTCAGTCTCCTCTTCTCCAGGCTGAACAAACCAAGTGACTTCAGCCTCTCCTCACACCCTTCCCCCCTAAACCCTTCCCCAATGTTGTGTCCCTCCTCTGGACACTCTCCAGCAGCTTTAGATCCTTTTTATCCTGTGGTGCCCAAACTGCCCCAGTGCTGGAGCTGAGGCCGCCCCAGTGCAGAGCAGAGCGGGACGATCCCCTCCCTGGCCCGGCTCGCAGTGCAGTGCTGGGTGCCCCCAGGACACGGGGGTCCCTCTTGGCTGCCAGGACACACTGTTGGCTCATGTTCAACTTGCCATGGACCAGAACCCCCAGGTCCCTCTCTGTAGGGCTGCTCTCCAGCCTCTCCTTCCCCAGGCTGTGTGTGTGTCCAGGGTTGATGTGTCCCAGGTGCACAATCTGGCACTTGCCCTTGTTCAAATCCCTACAGTTGGTGATTGTCCAGCTCTCCAATTTATCCAGATCTCTCTGCAGGGCCTCTCTGCCCTCCAGTGTCCACAGCTCCTCCCAATTTGCTGTCATTAGCTAACTTACTTAGTAGTCCTTCGAGTCCTGTATCCAAGTCATTGATGAAGACTTGCTCTACACTTGCAGATCAATTTACACCAGTTGGCCTCAGGGCTAGAGAACCAGGACCAGATCTTTGGTTATTTACTAACATGGATGCTGAGTAAAGCACTAATGACCTTATTCAAACTACCTTCTGCTCGTGCACACCCACTGCTGTTAATAACAGCTTCTGGAGGATAGAAATAGAATAGAACAAAGTCTGGTGGCTGGATTTCCAGAATACCACAAAACTTGACCACAGGTGACTAATTAAACAACATTTACTCAAAAACTCTCAAAATGTTTCTGCAAAACCTGCAGATACACCATTTGCAAACTGCTTTTCTTTGTGCTGTATGTGATCTATTGCTTTAATGAATGGAGGCACCTGTACTTTTTTTTTTCTCCATTTTTATGTTCTCAGGAGGTTTGTGCTTTTTTTGAAGACTTCTGGAATTGGTGTCAATGATTCCCAATGTCTACTTCTTTTAACAGTAAGCTCTCAGATTCAAAGATTTTCTCTTCCCCACATATATTTATTTCTTGGAAGGGTCAGAAACACATTACCAGCACAAGGAGGTCTCCAGTTAACCTGGAGTCTCTTCCTGCCATAATAATGACAATACTTACTGCATGCACCAATACAGATTAGGGGCTGACCTGCTGGAGAGGAGCTCTCTGGAAAAGGACCTGGGTGTGCTGGTGGGCAGCAGGTTGGCCATGAGCCAGCAGTGTGCCCTGTGGCCAGGAAGGCCAACAGTATCCTGGGGGACATTAAAAAGAGCGTGACCAACAGGTCGAGGGAGGTTCTCCTCCCCCTCTACTCTGCCCTGGTGAGGCCACATCTGGAGTGTTGTGTCCAGTTCTGGGCTCCCCAGTTCAAGAGAGAGAAGGATCTTCTGGAGAGAGTCCAGCAGAGGCCACAAAGATGATGAGGGGCCTGGAGCATCTCCTGTGTGAGGAGAGGCTGAGAGAGCTGGGACTGTTCAGCCTGGAGAAGAGCAGCCTGAGAGGGGATCTGATCAATGTCTGTAAATACCTGAAATGTGGGGGCCAAATGGAAGGGGCCGGGCTCTTCTCAGTGGTGCCCAGTGACAGGACAAGGGGCAATGGGCACAAACTGGAACACCAGAAGTTCCAGACAAACTGAAGGAAAAACTTCTTCACTGTGAGGGTGCCAGAGCCCTGGGACAGGCTGCCCAGAGAGGGTGTGGAGTCTCCATCTCTGGAGATGTTCAAACCCACCTGGACGCTTTCCTGTGCAACCTGATGGAGGGAACCTGCTTTGGCAGGGGGGTTGGACTGGATGATCTCCTGAGGTCCCTTCCAACCCCACCAGTCTGGGATTCTGTGATACTCAAAACCCAGACCTTGGTTTACAAATACCCAGGACATTCTGAGATGCAAGGAATCAGTTGTTGGAATAGATATATCTCGTTTTGCAACTTCTCTCTTAGGAAACAAAGCTTTCTGGAAGCACACAGAGCTATATTTTCCTTGCCACCACCACCGATAATAGTAACAGTCTGCAGGCAATATCCTTCTTGCTATGCATCTGATTAGGTAGAAATTCCTCCAGGCTTCACCTAATCAAATGCAAGTGCTACATTATTTATGAAAGAAAGCTGAATTTCATTAAACTTATTCTACAAGAAACAGTTCATGTAAAAAAAAACCCAATTTCTCCTTTCTTTTAGAAATCAGAATAATTTTATTTTAAAAACCTACATTCATATGTAATTACAATAGAAGTCTTGAAATGGCAAAATTACTTAAAAAAAAAGAAAAAGAAATCAACCCATAAAAGTATGTTTTAAATTAGACAGGGATTTCATTTCTAAAGAGGAGACAAGTGGGACGTTTCCTTGTTGCAGAATGAATAATTCAAATGATTCCTCCAGTGCTGTTTCTGCGATTGCAGAATTAATTTAAGCAGCTTTCCCTTTAACTGTTACAGGTACACGCAGCACAAGAACTCCTGTTAGTAATTATCCCCACTTCTGGCAGGCTAGCAAAATTCCCTCCGACACCACTGGAGAAAAGCCTTATTGACTTGCAGAATCAAGAAATTCCCAGTTCCACAAGAAGATACCAAGCGTAAAAGACATACAGGCATCAAAACTCTGATGCCCTTTTACTTTGCTTTTTAATTTGATGCTGTTATTCCTGAAACATTAGGGTTTAAAAAAAAAAAGAGGGGCTTTTTTTTAGCAACATATCTGAACTACAAGACAATTCCAGAAAAAAAAAAAAAGAGAAAGGGAGGGACTTTGTTGTCATGACTACAACCTCTAATCCTCCAAGAATTTTAAATCTTTTAATTCAGATTGAGGGAGACCACTCAAACAACTGGCAAGCTCTGCTCACGGTCCAGCCTCTACACAGCCCTTGGTCTGTAGCCAGAGGTATTCAGGGGGCAACAGGCATTTGTGTGACAACTCCCCACTCGCTCTTAACCACGTTACGTGGTTTCTGCACGGCCACTGCAGTGCAGGGGCGGGGAGCAACAGGGGACGGGGCCAAACCACACGTGCAATTAGCCTGGGAAACTATGGGAAAGGCTGCAGTGATGGTGTTCAGGGGTCTGGGCAGCTCCCTGCAGCCACCACATGATAAAAGAGGTTATTGAAAGCGGTCCAGAGCCACCTCTCAGAGCTGGGACAGCCCTGAGATCACAGAATCGAAGTCACCTCAGTTCGAAATCTCTTTAAGATCATCGAGTCCAATCATTAACCCAACACTGACAAGTCCCCCACTAACCCATGTCCCTCAGCACTGTGTCTACACGACTCTGAAATCCCTCCAGGAATGGGGACTCCACCACTGCCCTGGGCAACCCCTTCCAATGCCTCAGAACCCTTTCAGCAAAGAAATTCTTCCTCACATCCAATCTCAACTGCCCTGGGCACAACTTGAGGCCATTTCCTCTTGTCCTGTCACTTGGTCCTTGGTTGAACAGACCCACCCCCACCTCTCTCCACCCTCCTTGCAGGGACTTGGACAGAGCCAGAAGGTCTCCCCTCAGCCTCCTTTTCTCCAGGCTCAACACCCCCAGTTCCCTCAGCCAGGAACTCAGCACACTTGTGCTCCAGACCCTTCCCCAGCTCCGTTGCCCTTCTCTGGACACGCTCCAGCACCTCCAGGTCCTTCTT
The DNA here is from genome assembly GCA_907165065.1 of Caprimulgus europaeus. The sequence goes on along the minus strand of OU015528.1, from coordinate 3,492,541 downwards.
GGAGTCAGGGGCCCGACACTGAACCCAGCACTCGAGCTCTGGCCTCACCAGTGCCCAGGACAGGGGAAGAGAAGTTTCCTAGTCCTGCTGGCCACACTGGTGCTGATCCAGGCCAGGATGCCCTTGGCCTTCTTGGCCACCTGGGCACTCTGCTGGCTCATGCTCAGCTGTCTATGAACCAACACCCCCAGGTCCCTCTCTGCCCAGCAGCTCTCCAGCCACTCCTCCCCAAGCGTGGAGCGCTGCCGGGGGTTGTTGAGGCCAAAGTGCAGGACCCGGCACTTGGCCTTGTTGAACCTCCTGCCATTGGCCTCAGCCCATGGATCCAGCCTGTCCAGATCTCTCTGCAGAGCCTCCCGACCCCCCAGCAGATCAATACTCCCACCCAGCTTGGTGTCCTCTGCAAACTGAGGGTGCACTCCATCCCTTTGCCCAAATCATTGATGAAGATGTCAAACAGAACTGGCCCCAGCACTGATCCCTGGGGAACACCACTGATGACCAGCTGACAACTGGATTTAACTCCATTCCCCACCACTCTCTGCCCATGGCCATCCAGCCAGTTTTTAACCCAGCAAAGTAAATGCCCATCCAAGCTGTAAGCAGTCAGTTTCTCCAGGAGAATGCTGTGAGAAGCTGTGTCAAAGGCTTTACTAAAGTCCAGACAGACAACACCCACATCCTTTTCTTCATCCACTAAGCCGGTGACCATGTCTTAGAAGGACATCAGGTTGGTCAAGCAGGACCTGCCTTTCATAAACTCATACTGACTGGGCCTGATCACTGGGTTGTCCTGCATGTACTGTGTGATGGCACTCAAGATGATCTGCTTCATCAGCTTCCCCAGCACCAAAGTCAAACTGAGAGCCCTGTAGTTTCCTGGATCCTCCTTCTAGCCCTTCTTGTAGATGTGTGTCACATTGGCTAATTTCCAATCTGCTGGGACCTTCCTAGTCTGCTGGGACTGCTGAAAAATGATGAGAAGTAGCTTGGTGAACACCTCCACCAGCTCTCTCAGAACTCTTGGGTGGATTCTACCCAGCCCCATAGACTTGAGCACATCTGTGTGGTGCAGCAGGTATCTAAACACCTTTTATTGCACACTGGGGTGACTCTCCCTGATGTCCCAGCCCAGAGCTCAGCCCCTCGCTGCCTTCCAAGCATCAGTGATAAGCCTGTTGAAAGCACATTCCCAGTGACTTAAAACATGAGTCCTTAAAGCCATTATAAAAGCCGTAAGCAACACTGGCCATCGTTAACCTAACAACCATGCCATGGCAGCAGCAGCAGCAGGAAAAACACATGCCTGCATCATCTTGTGCAACATCCAAAGGGGCTCCAAGCATCTTCATTTCTACTAGAAAGAAAAACCAGCAACTGTTTCAGCTGGGGAGATCTAGCGCTGCCTGGTTTTCTTATTAATGCATCTTTTGATTAAAGAATGTATTTAAAACTCGACCTTTGAAGCAGCTGTGATTAATTATCACCACTGCCCCACCATGAGAAAACAGGTTGTGTTGCCTCTCTCATACTAAAAGAAGAAGAGGGGCTGAAGAGCACTGGGACAGACCTCCTCCTTAATTATCCAAACCTAATTATTTGCTAGCAGCACAATTATTTTTTTAAGGCATGTTTTGCCCCGTTCCAACACATACCATAATATTTATTGGCATCATTTTGCCAACAAAAGTAAGAATATTACGTGAATAATGTTTCAGCTGTGCCAACTTTTTATACTGTCCATTTTCTATTTACTCTGGTAGACTATTTCAAGCCAATTTTCCAATTTTAATATTACATCACACTCATTTCCATGTATTTATGTAAGAGCTCAATAAAGCTCTATGTCAGGTTGAATTAAAACTTGACTTGATGTAATTTAGAGACCGGTCATCCTACGGGGGACAATCCTGTGCTGGCAACAACTCAAGCCATGGCCTCACACTAACGTGGTACCTCGTTCTGAGAGCTGCTCTGACATGATGTTGAGACGTGTAGGTCACGGAGCCAGATCCTGTGTCTTGCTCCAAAAAAAAACAAAACAAAACAAAAAAACCCCTTCAATTTGCAGCATTTGAATTTCTTTTCTAGAAGGAGACATGATCCTGCAATATTAAGCAGCAGCTGGTTTCTCTTGAAGAGTTCTAATGGTTGCATCAGTATTTCCTCAGTGGTAACACCCTTCAGTTTGGCAGGTTTGTGGCAGGATGGGATTTTTAATTTTTTAAATTTTTTTTAAACTAGAAGTCCCATTGAAAGTCAGGCAAGTGAGAGATCCAATGCTTTTGGGCTCCTCTGAAAGCTTCAGGCATAACCTTCTTCAGTGCAAGCATGACAAAGCAGCCAGACTCCTGGCTGTAGGCAGTGTGGCCCAGCGTTGGGTATTACAAGATGCCCATTTCCATGTACTCAACCATGAGGTCCAGCTCAGAGCCTGATACAAAGCCAGGAATAAGACAGGGAACCATCCCACCCCAGCATGGTGCCAGGGGCTCTCAGAGCATTCCTGAGGAGCTCTACAGGTCCCATTAGGGTCCTTGCTAGCATTATGTAGACCAGCTCAGGTCCTGATGAAGGTCCTGATGAAGGCGTCAGCGGGTAGAGATACCTGGTCACCAGGGCTGTGTTGGGTTTGCCTCTGTTTGGGCTGTTTGGTAGTGGGGGAAGGGGCTACAGCGATGGCCCCTTCAAAAAGCTCCCCTGGCTCAAGGCAGACCAACCTCCAGCCCAGGCTGAGCCAGTTAGTAACAGGGAAACACCTCTGAGAATCCATATTTGTGAGGGAAGAACTGGTCTGAAAAGAAGAAGGTGGAGAGAACCTGGAGGAGAGGCCATTAACCTGGACAAAAGACAACCATGGGAGAGCTTTGTTGTCAGGAGAGGGAGAGACAGAGAACCTCAGACACTGGGATCAGCACACATGAAGAGCAGGAGGAGGTAAAGGAGGTCCTGTGCAGCCCATGGAAGTTCAACAGCAGAGCAGATACTCATGTGTAGGCCGTGGAAGCTTCCACGCTGTAGCAGAATGCTGTGCCCTAGGGCAGTTGTGACTTGGAGAGCTCATGATGAGCAAGAAGACCCCCCAGTGATGCTCAATGCCAGAGCCTGGGGGGAGAAGGGAGAGAAATGGGGAGTAAAGCGATTGGAGCCTGGGAAGAAGGGAGGGGTAGGGGAAGGTGTTGTCAGATGTGGTTGTTGTGTCTCACTGTCCTACTCTGATTGATTGGGAATGAATTAAATTGATTTTTCTTCCCCAAGTCGAGTCTGTTTTGCCTGTGACCATCACTGGGGAGTGAGCCCTCCCTGTCCTCGTTCCAACCCACCAGCCCTTTGTTGCATTTCTCTTCCCATCTCACCAGGTGATGGGAGGGTGAGGAAACATCTTGTGGTGTTTTAACCATACATACAAGTGCCTACAACTATTTCAGACACCCACCCAGGGTGTTCTCCCCCTCCTGCTACTGAAGGGCAGTGGGAGTTCCCCGCAGGTGCCCCAGCCCACCTTGAGTGTCTTCTACCTTCTAGCAGGCAGAAGTTGCCACATTTTGGCACTGAGCACCTACAAGTGGACACTGAGAGACGGCACTCACCTCTGACATGTCCTACGTGGCCTGGGACATGTCTGTCTCTCAGGATCTCCATGCCCTGTCACTAAAGTGACAACAATAAAACTTCCCTGCCCTGTACCACTGCCTCTCCACTCACAGCACAAGCCCTCTGCAGTGATGACAACCTCCAGCTACAGTCAGTGGCTGGCACAGTAGGATCTTGATCTCAGCTGGGACCTCCAGAGGCCAAATTGGCATAAACAGTATTGCTGAATTGCAGCCAGGGATTGGTGGAAGGAAGACAGGTCCTGGCTGTATGGGCAGAAGCTTAAGAGTCAGAGATAAGGAGAAAAAAAGGGATTTTAAGTCAAACAATGTCATAGCTAAATATAAATAAATAAAAACACTCCTGCTGGACTCACACGTTCCCTGCAATGCGAAGACAACATGAGGTGACCAAACCAGGCTGCCGGCTTCTGCTCTCACATTAACAATCTGTGCAGGATCCACGTCAGTCCTGAAAATCCCAGAACCAGCTCAAGCCCAACAAAGGACTAAGACTTCCCAACATGCCTGGCTTACAGAGAGCGTGAACAGCACAGGCACCTCTGAGAGCCCACAGATAGAAAAGGGACACCACAGCAAACAGGAGACCTTCAGTGAGTTCTTCAACCAAACCAAAGAATCCCAGAATTGCCTCGATTGGAAAAGCCCTTTAAGATCATGGAGTCCAATCATGAACCCAACACTGAAAAGTCCCCGATTAACCCATGTCCCTCAGCACTGTGTCTACACGACTCTGAAATCCCTCCAGGGATGGGGACTCCACCACTGCCCTGGGCAACCCCTTCCAATGCCCAAGAACCCTTTCAGCAAAGAAATTCTTCCTCACATCCCATCTCAACTGCCCTGGGCACAGCTTGAGGCCATTTCCTCTTGTCCTGTCCCTGGGTCCTTGGTGGAACAGACCCACCCCCACCTCTCTCCACCCTCCTTTCAGGGATTGCAGAGAGCCAGAAGGTCTCCCCTCAGCCTCCTTTTCTCCAGGCTCAACACCCCCAGTTCCCTCAGCCGGGAACTCAGCACACTTGTGCTCCAGACCCTTCCCCAGCTCCGTTGCCCTTCTCTGGACACGCTCCAGCACCTCCATGTCCTTCGTGGAGTGAGGGGCCCAAAACTGAACCCGGCACCTGAAGCGTGGTTTAACCTAAGCAGATGGGGTGGAATCACACCTCTCATCTCCCAGGGTTCATATGTGCTGGAGGAAGCTTTACAGCCTCGTGCTGCCACCCGTGATCATGGATGTCTCTGAGATGTCTGGGGGTTGCCTCAATCTTCAGTGTAAATCAGAGCAGATCATTTCTAGCAAATTGCTCAAAGGGGCCATTCAAAATGTCAGCAGAGTGCTGCAACTTCTGCCAAGCCTGCACAGAAAGTCTCAAGGTTATCCTTGATAGACGCGCACTGGGAACCAATTTTGCTGCTGCCCCTTGGTAAGGACTGGCAAAGGCAAGTCTCTGATGATTTAGCACAACAATAATCAGTGCCACCTGGTCATTCTTGGAGAAAAAATGCTCACACAAAGTTTTCATAGAGACAAGGATGGCAGGCTGGGGAAGAAGAAATGGCTGTGGGAATAACGAATGATTAACCCTTGGATTTGAGGTTGTCATTACCTGAAAGTGAAAAGTAGACTTGAACATCTGCAAAATACAACCCTAAGTTTTTCTCTGCATAGCCCACATCAAAAATGAAATAGACCTCTTGGCCCAGTAAGACAATAGCTTTGCCACTTCATTAAGGAAGCATCTTCCATGCCTCTGATTTTTAGCATCAGCTCCTGATAGATAAGGAGCCAGAGTGATGACGCAGTGGCTGAGGAAACACATGGAGTAGTCACTCTCATAGCTATGGGGGCTCTTCTCCAAAAAGATGTGTTTCAGAAGCCAGCAAGTCCCTGAGGAGAGTGTAGAAGGACCTGCACCCATGACAGAAGCTGCGGTGTAGGAAGGGACCCTGCTTGTAATTACCAGTGTCCAGGGGTGAGTTACACATACACCAGCGCATCCCAGCAGGGACATCCAGTTTCCACCACTGTCAATACAGTTACACTGCATGCATCCTGCCTTTGCAGCAGTGCTCGTGGTTACACTTAGACCAGTTTGGTTTTGAGTAACTAAAAGCCTGTGCCTTGATTGGTATTTATCATCAAATCTCAGAATGTTGTGAGTTGGAAGGGACCCACAAGGACCATCAAGTCCAACTCCTGTCCCTGCACAGGACAAGCCCAACATTCAGACCATGTCCCTGAGGGCACATGTTGGCCAAATGCTGCTGGAATCTTGTCAGGCTTGGTGCCATGAGCACCTCCCTGGGGAGCCTGTGCCAGTGCTCCACCACCCTCTGCCTCAAGAACCTTTTCTTCATGGCCAACCTCACCCTCCCCTGCCACATCTTCCTGCCATGTCCTCTGCTCCTGGCCTTGGTGGCCAGAGAGAAGAGATCAGCGCCTGCCCCTCCTCTTCCCCTTGGGAGGAAGTTCCAGACCGCCATGAGATCTCCTCTCAGTCTCCTCTTCTCCAGGCTGAACAAACCAAGTGACTTCAGCCTCTTCTCATACCCTTCCCCTCTAAACCCTTCACCGATTTTGTGTCCCTCCTCTGGGGCCACAATAAAAAGCAACCATTAAAAAGCAGAAAAACTGAGCAGAGGTGAAGTACACCCCAAAACAGGCAGGGATTAGTGTTTTATAGGGACAGGTTGGAAAATAAATTACCCTGGATGAAGTAATTTGGCCATCATCCCATGTACTGTGTTGTAAAGGCCATTAAGTCTCTGATTTAAATTATCAGGCAGCCTTTTCAGCCATCAATTACTATTAAATCATTCCACAACTTTGTCTAGCACCAGGACAGCCACCACATCCACACACAAGAGCACCAATTACCCCAGAAGCCTCTTGTCAAAGGGTGATTCCGAAGAACATCGCACAAAGACATTTCTGACAGCTTGGATGTGACCTGCCTCAACAGATCGCTCAGTGTTCACTGACACAGGGTATTGTGTGAAATCTCTATGAAGATGTTTCATCAAATGCCTGACCAGAGGGTTTGCTCCAAGGAACATGAATTGTCAGAGGGGCACTCACAGTTTTGGGAGCAAATGCAGCCCTGACAGTCAAAGCAACACTGCACATTTTTGACTCACTGTAAAAACAGGCTAACAAATGGTGCTGGTATTTTAATTCTTTCCAGAAATAAATCACAGATGGTATCCAAGGCCACCTGCAGTCCAGGCTGAGAGGCATTTTCAAGGCGCACACACACATAAAAGGCTGTATGAACACAATTTTTTTATCACGTGGAGAGTGCAATGTAACCAAATTTAAACAACTCCAGATACTGTTGATTTAAAATATATAAAAACCCAGTGGGAAGGTGTGTGGGAAAGCTTAGCAAGAAACCTGAGTCTCCCTCCTTATTTCTGAAGTGGAGTGAGGAGAAAGAGCAGCCTCACTCACTCCTTCTCTACCCATTCCAGGGATGTTATGCACCAATGTTATTTCCTCGCTGAGGGATATAGTTATGGTACCCACACTGCTTCCTCCTCCTCCTTCCCATATCCCGCCTGCCTTCGAGTACCAAGCACATATAAGCATGATGTTATGATACATCTTGATGCCACAAACCAGTATTTCCAGTCTCCATGCTGTGAGCAATACCATAAGCTGTACTGTTGGCCATCTCTGTAAGAGCCAGACCACACACATTGCAGCACCAAATGTTTTCATACTGGTTCATCTGCCTCAGAATCACAGAATCACAGTGGTTGGAAAAGACTTTTAAGATCACAGACTCCAACCACAAACCCAACACTGCCAATTCCATCTCTAAACCATGTCCCTGAGCACCTCATCTAAAGATAGTACAATTTCCTCAGAAAAGAGCCATTTCCTGCAGGCTTCTAACACCATGTCATAGAATCATAGAATCATTAAGGTTAGAAAAGACCTCTAAAATCATCAAATCCAACTGTCAACCCAACACTACCATGCCCACTAACCGATGTCCCTCAGCACTGTGTCTACACGACTCTGAAATCCCTCCAGGGATGGGGACTCCACCACTGCCCTGGGCAGCCCCTTCCAATGCCTCAGAACCCTTTCAGCAAAGAAATTCTTCCTCACATCCAATCTCAACTGACCTTGGTGCAACTGGAGGCCATTTCCTCTCATCCTGTCCCTTGGTCCTTGGTTGAACAGACCCACCCCCACCTCTCTCCACCCTCCTTGATGTTGACCTTTTGCTGAATACAGAAAAGTAGCTTGAATAACACAGAATTACTGTCAGCTGTGTGTTCACCCAGCTCCAGCAAGGAACCCAGACACCTCCTTCAGCCCCACCCGCTGTTGCTCCCATGGACCTGCCATCTGTGGGACGCATGGCCCTGACAACAAGCATGGAGACAGAAGAGATAAGACAGAGCTGGTTTGGGAATTAAAATTTTGAATGAGTGCAATTGTAACAGGGAAGGTGAATCCTCCCCCATTGTTAAAAGGGTTATTAAAGATATAACAAATGTTAAAAAAATTGGTTTTCAGGCTCTGCTGTTTTTCTCTCTCTGCACGTCGGCTCACGTGTGTTCCTGAGGAGCAATAAAACAGTCCCAACAGCAACAGCAAGCAAACAAGGCTGAGGAGAAGCAGGACAAGAGCGTAGTAACTATCAACAACAGCAAAAATGTCTCCATTACCACATGGGAGTTGTTCTTCATGTATGCATGAGGTTCTACAACCTCATATTCTCACTCACAAACATGAGAGTGCCCAGACAAGTTTGATTTCAGGTAAGACCGGCACTGTTTGATCTCCAGTACAGAGGGTCTCCGACATTCCTAGCAACAGCAACAAACCTGCAGCAGAAGCAGCAGCAAAAATGTTAAAGCCAGATTTCAGAGTAGCCACGGTCAACTGAAGTCTCTGGCGGAGTATTTGGAAGGGACCTTCAAGCTCATCCAGTTCCAACCCCCCTGCCATCGGCACGGACACCTTCCACTAGACCAGGCTGCTCAAAGCCTCATCCAACCTGGCCGAGAACACTTCCAGGGAGGAGCAGCCACAGCTTCTCTGGCCAGCCTGGGACAGGGTCTCACCACCCTCACACCAAACAATTTCTTCCTCACATCTCATCTCCATCTCCCCTCTTCCAGTTTAAAGCCATCACCCCTTGTTCTGTCACTCCCTGCCCTTGGCCAAAGTCCCTCCCCACCCTTCCTGGAGCCCCTTCAGGTACTGGGAGGCCACTAGAAGGTCTCCCTGGAGCCTTCTCTTCTCCAGGCTGAACAGCCCCAACTCTCTCAGCCTGTCCTCACAGCAGAGCTGCTCCAGCCCTCACATCACCCTCGTGGCCTCCTCTGGACTGGCTCCAGTAGCTCCATGTCCTTGTGCTGTTGGTGGCCCCAGCACTGGAGGCAGCACTGCAGGGGGGGTCTCAGGAGAGCGGAGCAGAGGGGCAGAATCCCCTCCCTGGCCCTGCTGCCCACGCTGCTCTGGGTGCAGCCCAGGACACGGTTCTTGGCTCTGTGCTGCCAGCGCACGGTGCCGCCTCATGTTGAGCTTCTCCTCCCCCAGCACCCCAAGTCCTTCTCCTCAGGGCTGCTCTCCATCCATTCTCTGCCCAGCCTGGATTTGTGCTTGGGGCTGCCCTGACCCAAGTGCAGGACCTTGCCCTTGGCCTTGTTGAACTTCATGAGGTTAGCACAGGCCCACCTCTGAAGCCTGTCAAGGTTCCTTTGGATGGCATCCCTTCCCTCCAGCGTGTCAACTGCACCATGAAGCCTAAATCGGGGTGTTGAGTCCCTGGCCCCTGCGCTGGGGTGAGGAATGAGCTTTTTGACAGGCTACCTACATCCACAGTGGCTGACAGGATCAATTGCCAAATTTGCCTTAGAAACCTGCCCTGCAGTTTCATTGTCAGAGCAAACACATTCTTCTTCTCCATCGTTTATCTGCCCTGAAGTTAGCTGAGATACACCAACACGTACCGGCACAGTAGCCTGCCTGCCTCTGAGAGCAGGAATGGGAGCAAGTGATTGGAGCACCAGGGATCACCTTTCTCAGGATTTAGTCCCAACTGGTATTATTTCACTATGTAACCTGTGTGCATCCCCTCATCCTCTCCCACAGCTACAACATCACCTGCCTCCTTCACAGGAGCAATGGGTTGTTTCAATAAATAGCTACACAGGAACCAACACTTCTGGCAGAGAAGCAGCGCGTGGAAATGCGCTGGTGGAATGGTAACTTCAAGCGGTCCAAGCAGCCCAGTGTGGACTAACAGGATCACTTGTGTTTAGCAAATGGTTAAACCTGTTCACTGGAGATCAAGCAGACCTACACTGTAATTTGGCACAAGCTCCAGAAGTGAGCTCGAATGATGGATGAGCCATCACCCATGTGCCTCAGATGGAGTTGGTAGAAGGTGATGCTGCTCAGGTGGTGGCAGTGGCAGTCCATGCCCTTATTGACTCCATTTCCTTATTAATTCCCTTATTGATCTGCTCACTGCCCACAGGCAGCGATGATATTTTCATCTCCCACATTTCTGATGGATGGTGCTGCTGCTGGATTGCAAAGTCTCTTGAGTCTCTCGCATTTGCTATAATCTGGGCAGTGTGGATCCACCCAGAGAGCAGACACCCAGTGAGGGGTACCTGGGGGAAATCAGGGAAGCTTGTTGGGTTAGCACCTGAGCTGCTGGTCTGCCTACTCCCTGATGAGGAAACTTATGGAATGAGTGATGCTTCAGCTTCCCAGCTCTTCTTCCATTTTCAGGTCAGGCCAGTGGCCAAAAATACCCTGAACTATCAAAACCTGGTCAGGATATGACAGCTACTACTTCCCTCTCTCTAACTGTGGAGTAATTGGTTTACAACCAAGAGCAGCGACCGCATAGCTGGAGTCTGTGAGGATGGGTCAAGAGCTTGGATGTGAAATCTGTTCTTATCTGCGATACCTGTCTAGGGTCTTCCTCTATATCCACCATTCCGTTGCCTGTCCCACATCCATTACCTTCTCCACTGCTTCAACACAGCCATCCTGTGCAGGCACCTAGCAGAGGCTGCGAGATCTGCACACAACCCCAGGCATTTCAGGAGGGGAAAGCATGAAATGCAATTCTCAACAGGATAACACACTACACTTTTTACTTACTCTGTTTTATTCCTTATTACACAGGCCCCAAATAATTTCCCTGTGTTGGGGGTGGGAAGAAGGGCTAAATATTAGGAAAGCTTAAGTGTGGAGAGATGAGGTGGTGGGACCAAGTAACACAGCTTCCCAGGGATGGGAACAGCAGCAGACACCCAGCTCCTGGTCTGCACTGCCAGGTCACATTGTCAATGCACAAGGTGGGGATAGGGGCTTGCTTTTCACAGAACCACAGAATGGTGGGGTTGGAAGGGACCTCTGGAGATCATCCAGTCCAACCCCCCTGCCAAAGCAGGCTCACCCAGAGCAAGTTACACAGAACTGCATCCAGGTGGGTTTAGAACATCTCCAGAGGAAGAGACTCCACAACCTCTCTTTTCAAAAGCACCAACTAATCTTGAAATTACAGAAGCAAGTGGAGCACTAGGACCAGTGCCACCGAGACACCAAGCACCTAGAGAAGAGCACGGTTGGTTCTGTGTGGCTCTGACAAGGCTCTGGATGCTCTATAAATAACACCAGCAGCACAAACTGTGCTGTCTAATAAAGCTGAGGAAATGTTTGCAATCAGCGCTCAGCGCAGACTCCTTCATAATTGAAATACTGCAGAGCAGAAGACAGCATTATAATTACAATAAATGGATGCTGCTGAGCTAGAGGAGAGCAAAATCTCTTGTCAGCAAATCCCATTTCCACAAGCAGAGGCAATGCCAGTAGAAGCAGCGATGTTACTCTGAGCACTAGCACACACACTGCAGGGCTTGGATAATTTTTGTTAGTCCCTCTTCTTTTTAACTTGCAATGGGCTTTTCTGGTGAGAGATGGATTGGATAAAGTTCAGACTAGCTACAGGAATGACTGGAGGACTGGAAAAAACTCACCTAACACTGAAAACACCAGCAGCTACATCCGTGGTTGCATCAAGAAGCATGTTAAAGGAGTTGATCACTATGGAAAACAGACTTTTGGTAATAGGATCTTCAGCCTGGCTTTCAGAGGTGTAAACAAATCCACTGACTGGAAGCTGACGTTAAACAAATCAGACTAAAAATAAAGGAGGACATTTTCTACAGCCAAAGTAATTAACCTTCAGTACAATTTATTGATGGTTGTATGGGATTTTCTATTCCTGGAAACATTAAAAAATAGGATGGAGGTTTTTCTAAAGTGATTTCCTAAATGCCCAGCTTGGTAAACCAGAACAGGATGCTGCTCAAAAAAGGCTAAAAATCACCTTCACCCAGGTTCAGGCTCTCCTCAGTGAAAATGAACTCCCATCCTTCCAGCTTAACCTGGGTGGGTTAGGACTCCTTGGAGGGCTGGTACAACCCTGTCACCTGGCCAGAAGACAAAACAGATGCAATTTCTGGAGTTTTCTGTTACATCACCTGTCAGAAAGAACATTTCTTGCACCTCCTGACATGCCCCATGGAACTGAGATCTGCTCTTGCTGTCCATCAGAACCACTCCTCACCCTGTCCGTCCTTCCCACGTAGGTTTTTATTCCCAAAGAACAAAAGCCTACGTGGTTATCTGAACTCTCCATGTTTGCTCTCCCTTGCCACCACCCGTCCCTTTCCCTGCACTCATTCCCCCGAGGGGCTTGTCCCTTCTACCAAGTCCCAAGGATGAGAGGGAAGAGGTTTTGGGAACTGGGGTGACCTGCCTGCTGCAACAAGCGCTGCCTGGGCAGTGGGGAACAGGCAATGCCCCAGCTGAGCTGCACCAACAGCACTATCCGGAGAAGCGAGCGAAGGGATGCTGCTCACAGGGAATGACCCAATCCACATGTGATCAGAAGGGTCCTTCAGAGATACCACAGGAGATGTCCCATATGAGAGCTGAACCCTGGGCCCAGATTTACCATGCATCTATGGACAAGGCAATCACAGAATCAAAGAATTGTGGGGTTGGAAGGGACCTCAGGAGATCATCCAGTCCAACCCCCCTGCCAAAGCAGGTTCCCTACACCAGGTTGCACAGGAAAGTGTCCAGGTGGGTTTGAACATCTCCAGAGATGGAGACTGCACAACCTCTCTGGGCAGCCTGTCCCAGGGCTCTGGCACCCTCACAATGAGGAAGTTTTCCCCATTGAATCCTAGAATGTTGTGATCTGGAAGGGACCCACAAGGATCATGGAGTCCAACTCCTGTCCCTGCACAGGACAAGCCCAACATTCAGACCATGTCCCTGAGGGCACATGTTGGCCAAATGCTGCTGGAATCTTGTCAGGCTTGGTGCCATGAGCACCTCCCTGGGGAGCCTGTGCCAGTGCTCCACCACCCTCTGCCTCAAGAACCTTTTCCTCATGGCCAACCTCACCCTCCCCTGCCACATCTTCCTGCCATGTCCTCTGCTCCTGGCGTTGGTGGCCAGAGAGAAGAGCTCAGCGCCTGCCCCTCCTCTTCCCCTTGGGAGGAAGTTCCAGACCCCCAGGAGATCTCCTCTCAGTCTCCTCTTCTCCAGGCTGAACAAACCAAGTGACTCCAGCCTCTCCTCATACCCTTCCCCTCTAAACCCTTCCCCAATGTTGTGTCCCTCCTCTGGACACTCTCCAGCAGCTTTAGATCCTTTTTATCCTTTGGCACCCAAAACTGCCCCCAGTACTGGAGCTGAGGCCGCCCCAGTGCAGAGCAGAGCGGGACGATCCCCTCCCTGGCCCGGCTCGCAGTGCAGTGCTGGGTGCCCCCAGGACACGGGGGTCCCTCTTGGCTGCCAGGACACACTGTTGGCTCATGTTCAACTTGCCATGGACCAGAAGCCCCAGGTCCCTCTCTGCAGGGCTGCTCTCCAGCCTCTCCTTCCCCAGGCTGGGTGTTTCCAGGGTGTCCCAGGTGCATAATCCAGCACTTGCCCTTGTTCAAATCCCTACAGCTGGTGATTGCCCAACTCTCCAATTTATCCAGATCTCTCTGCAGGGCCTCTCTGCCCTCCAGAGTGTCTCAAGACCTCCCATTAAGTGGAATCTCCTGTGTTACAGCTTGTGTTCATTGCCCCTTGTCCTATCACTCCTGCTTCAGCTTCTCCTTGTACAAAACCACGGCCATGAGATTTACCCTGTTATTGCACAGGAGCATATTCAGGATCAATTAGACGACGCTCATGCAAAGCTCTGCAGACAGAAGCCTCGATACAAGTAGTAAGTACTGTGATTATTACTGCACTTCAGATGGCTACAGCACGGGCATTTTCCAGACATGCACCATTAACAATTTACTAAGATAAATGGCCTAGGAACCTGAAAACACATTTATGACAACTACCTCCTGCTTACCAGCACACACTCAGCTGAGTAAATGACACCTCATTGCTCAGCGTGTAGCTATGGTAACGTTTCTATCTCTTCTACTGAAGCGTGCGCGCGCACACGTGCACACACACCTACGCAGAGCTGGAGGGAAGCCAGGCTACCTCATTTAATGACACACAAACACCAAGCCATGGAACTCCCCCAGCCTCCAAAAACTGAGCTGCCCCTGGGAGCTGGGGGGTAAAGAGCAGGCAACTCACCCCAAGGGCAGGCAACTCACCCCAACATTTATCAATGTTCTTCTCATAACAAGTCTTACACTGAAACCAACACACAGCTCTTCTAACTACTGAGAAGAAAATTAACTCCATCCCAGCAACACCAGGACAACAGGCAACTCACCCCAAGCCCGGTGGGGAAGGGCTGGGCTAATGGCTTGCTGCACCACATAGCCCTTGAGGGACTCACTTACTTGAGAGCAGTTTTGTAGTGGTAGATCGCCTCAACGTTACGACCTTGGTCTTTCAGAAAATTGGCGTAGTTGTAGTGCACCTTGGCATTGTGGGGCAAGGTCTTCACTCCTGAGCTGTGAAGAGGAACAGAAGGAGGACAGTGTTGGTGACTAGGTTACCCCACCTTCCCCAAGGTCTATCTTCTTCTCACAGTCCCTTTTTCTTAAAAGTTTGCTTGGATTTTGAGCTCCTTGTAACCTCCTGCGCACTCATGACAACACAACCCATGTTACCACTCCAAGCTTGCTCCACACACTGGCCCAACATGTGCCCCAGGTGGACACCAATATATGGAAGCAATTCAACTCATCCTGGCGGCTGTCACCAAGGGCACCTCTAGCACCAACACTGCAACACTGCCTGTGGCCAGATGCTGTCATATTTCCAAAACTGAATTATTAAATTTAAAGGCTCTAGAAAGGCAAGTATTTAGAGGGGAAAAGTACACAGTACTTCCTGTAACACAGCCATGACAGGCTCCCTGCTTGAAGTCGAGTGTCACGAAGGGCCTTATAAAATTCTTGATTTAAATCTGTTGGTTGGAGGTACCAGAAAGAAGGGACCTGTTCCATACACAGCAGTGACTAGAAGGGACACACAGTGTACTCTGAGTACCCAGCAGTTCAAAGAATCACAGAATCATAGTGGTTGGAAAAGACATTGAAGACCATTGAGTCCCACCATAAACCCAACACTACCAATTCCACCTCTAAACCATGTCCCTAAGCACCTCCTCTACGCATCTTTTAAATCCCGCCAGGGAAGGTGATTCCACCACCCCCCTGGGCAGCCTGTTCCAATGCCTGACTGCCCTCTGGTGAAGAAGGTTTTCCTGATAGCAAATCTAAACCTCCCCTGGTGCAACTTGAGGTCATTTCTTCTTGTTCTGTCCCTTGTTCTTTGGTTGAACAGACCTACTCCCACCTCTCTCCACCCTCCTTTCAGGGACTTGAAGAGAGCCAGAAAGTCTCCCCTCAGCCTCCCCTCCTTTTCTGAGCAGAACATGACCAGGAGGTCAGGACTGATGCAAGTCTCCCCTTAGCTGCCAAGTTGTGCCCCCTCACGCTGTAACCTATGACTGTGGACATGTGCCTGCACAGCCACCCCGCCCCTCCCCTTCATCTCCCCTGCCATGTAGAGTGGACTCAACATTAGAATAAAGACAGCACAAAGGCAAAAGGAGAAGAGGAAGCATCTGTTTCTTTACTTAATTGAGGGCACAGAAAGCAAGGTACACCTTGCACAGCTAGAGGAAATGCCACTTCAAGGTTAAAGAGAGAATGAAATCACACGAGCATGTACAGCGTGGAAACATTTCACCTGCAAGAATCCAGAGAAGACAGTACTCCTTTTAACAGGGAAATCCTTTCCAGCATGTAAATAGCCCCTCACTCCAAGAAGGACATGGAGGTGCTGGAGCGTGTCCAGAGAAGGACAACGGAGCTGGGGAAGGGTCTGGAGCACAAGTGTGCTGAGTTCCCGGCTGAGGGAACTGGGGGTGTTGAGCCTGGAGAAAAGGAGGCTGAGGGGAGACCTTCTGGCTCCGTCCAAGTCCCTGCGAGGAGGGTGGAGAGAGGTGGGGGTGGGTCTGTTCAACCAAGGACCAAGGGACAGGACAAGAGGAAATGGGCTCCAGTTGTGGCCAGGTCAGTTGAGATTGGATGTGAGGAAGAATTTCTTTGCTGAAAGGGTTCTGAGGCATTGGAAGGGGTTGCCCAGGGCAGTAGTGGAGTCCCCATCCCTGGAGAGATTGAAGAGTTGGGCAGATGAGGTGGTCAGAGATCTGGTTTAGTAGTGGACAGGTACAGTTGGACTCGGTGATCTCAAAGTTCTTTTCCAACCAAACCATTCTGTTATTCTAATGGGAAGTATGAACTAATCTGTTCATGGAAAAGCGGACACACCGCTGTTTCTTGCTCACAAGCAGATCCCTGCCAGCTGCTGTCTTTTTTCCCTCCCATCATCTCTGGGTTTCCTACCTCAGGCAGGAAAAGCAGGGATTAGGAATTTCCCAAGTCTTGCTGCTTTGCCTTTCCTGTCTCTCCTGTTTAACTTTGGTGGCCATGGAAGTTGATCATGACAAGACAAGGTCACACGCAGCCCCTACAGTGGGGCACACACCTTCTCCTGTGTGCAGAACATACTCCCAGCTGCACAAACCCTTTGTTGGGGATGTCACTGTGAAACAAGAAGAGAATTGTCATGGCAAATGCAATATCTTCTTGGTTGTTTGCAGCCAGTTGTATCAAGCATCACTAATGCCTACTTGTGAGAGCTTCCAAGGCTTCACCCACAGCTGCCTGACGGAGTTCAGCACAACACAGCCACACTTTGCCTACTGAAATTAAAAATACACCTTGCATTTGGCTTCCTAATCATCAGGTATTTCCAAATTACATACTGGGAGCACTACAGGAATAAGACATTTTGTGACTAATCGCTGAATTAAATCGGTTAATTGATGCTATCCTTAAGAGAATGATTTTCTGTATTAGTTTTCACAAAGACATACTGCACCAGCAGCAAGTCATGTGTGACTGCTATGGCTGTGTTAACTTCCATTGGCCTTGGGAGCTATTAACTACACACAACCTCTGGGCATTACTGGAATATTAATTCTCATACAGGGAGGGTTTCATTACATCAGCGCCAGCGTTACAGGCAGACACAGAAAGGCACTCGAACCTGATGCTGTCTCAGAGTTATGTGCAATGAGTTGCTGGTTCTGCTACAGCCCCTGCTGAAACAGAGGAAACTGACTTAAGGGTGAGGAGCAAATTAAATATGCACAAGTACTTCAGTTCTAACGAGATATGGTTTTAACAGTAAGATGGGTATGTTTAAATATTTTAATTCTGGACTGTTTCTCTTTAAGTAGAATTTATTATTCATCCTGCAGGTCCCATTTATTAAAACATCACTAATAAAGCTTCTTTCATCTGCATGACTTGGGTGGGGGTGATACAGGAAATTGGTTCAGGTTCTTAGGGTGCTCTCTTTGCATCACACCACTCACGCTCCCTGACTTATTTATTCTCCTTGCCTGGGCGGGTGTTTCATTTGGCAAATCCACAGAGCAATGACTGAGGATGCTCAGAGTCTCTGTGCTGTGGGAGATAGTAGCAAACACAGCACTGGAGATGCAGAAGGGATTTTTTTAGGAGAGTTTAAGCAAAAACTCCTGCTAATTGATTTCTGACCAGCCAAGAATGCTGTTTGCTCATTGACCAGGGAAACAATATTGTCCATCATGAAAGCCAAGCAGGAAAGGGTGGAGTACACATAACAAAGAAGAACACAATGTTTTTCCATTTCTACTTCCCGCAAGCCCCTGGTTACTCACAATCTCAATCTAATTTTCCAGCCTGCTTTTCCAAACTCTCCTATTTCCCTCTTTCCCAGCCCCACACACATGTGCGCTTCTGAAAACCTATGGCACCGATCTGGCTCCAGCCAGAAACAAGCCCACTGAGATGGGACATCACTTCTCTAGAGGATTTCCTTCCCCTTTGACTTCTATGACAGCAGCAAATGACCTAAATGGAAAAGAAAGAATAGGCAAACCCTTTTACGTAACACTTCCTCTCCCTGGAAAGGCAAAAGCCCATTAGCCATAAATCAGAGAAATAAAACACCACTGGTATTTTCCAACCTCAACTACCAGCGTTACCTGAATCCTGCTTCAGCTGGGAAAAGTCTCCTGTGATCCCCTCTCTTGTTTTCCTAAGGGCATGTTCTGTTCTGCAAAGTGACCAGAGGCTCCATTTATTTTCTGTGATTTCCATATAAAAAGTGCTCCATTGACTAGGAAATGAGGCCACTCCTGCCTCAGCAGGAGCCCTGGGAGACTGATGGGGTCTCCTCTGCTTTGGGAATCATTATCATCAATAAAGGTTCTCTACAGCAAATTATTCTCTGGATGTCACAAACAACCGCTTTCCTTGGCCTCCTACTCTCCTATTGATTTTCACAGCTACCAATCTTGGGCTGTATTAAGCTGTTTTATAGGAGATGCACAAAATGCAGGAGAAGCTGCTCTCCTCAGCTGAGCTAGCTTACAGAATTAACAAAAGCATGCAGCAGTAAATGCCACCTTTGGGGCTGGGTTGGATTTTTGGCAATTATTGAAGTCAGCAGCCCTGCCTTGGGAGGGAAAACTGCTGACAAAGAAAATGCCACTTTTATATCGTTCCTTTGTTGGTTCCAACTGTGCTTCCAGGCACTGGCACAAAGGTGGACAGTGCTTGCAGATGCTTTCCAGGAGCAACAAGAAATGTGGCAGCTTGACACACCTTGAAAATGTGGGAAGAGCAGATGCAGAGGTTGGCCCACAGCCCTCATCTCCCTCTCCCTGGCTTCAGACATTAACACTGACCGCGGTTAGAGCCTGACCTCCTGGCTTATGCGTTTGCTCTATAGGGTAGTTCCTTAAATATTTAACAAATAAGCCCTCCCTGCCCACCTGCCAATACAGTATGACAAACTGCTTGAGGCTTTACAGAATCATTCAGGTTGGAAAAGACCTCCAAGATCATTCAGTCCAACCATCAACTCACCACTGTGCCCACTAAACCATGCCCCTGAGTGTTATATCTACACATTTCTTGAACACTTCCAGGGACGGTGACTCCACTGCTTTCCTGAGCAGCCTGTTCCAAGGTCTGACCACTCTTTCAGAGCAGAATTTTTTCCTAATATCCAACCTGAACCTTCCCTTGGTGTAACTTGAGGCCATTTCCTCTCAGTTTCTAGAGATCTGTTGGAATAATATGCCTCAAATATCTAGATCTCTATATATTTGGCCACCTCTTAAACTTGTGGTTCATTTGCTTCTCATTTAGTCCTTGTACATATGCTGGTGGACCTATGTGGAGATGCAGGACCTGGCAGGATTTCTGCATCCAGAGACTGGGAGTTGGGATGGCCTGGAGATGGCAGCAGTGCTGCCGCACAAGGTCAAAACAGGATAAGCCTTGAGAATGGGACAAAATGGGGCACAAGCACAAAACTGACAACATGCTGAGGATACAAACATCCCCTGGACCAGTGCAGAGGAAGTGTGTGTAACAGAACAGGTCTCAGCCAAGAGAATTGACACAGATCAACCCTGAAGAAACACATCCAAGCAAATGGAGGAATAGCAAGTAGAGGTGACGGAAAGAAAAGCAAGAGGAGGGAAAAAGCAGTAATTAATTAAAGCAGCAACTGGAGAAAAAAGAATGAAGAACTAGGAATGAAAGATTCTCTCAGCACATACCTCTTAAAAAAGCCCAAATAATTTAACACACACAGAGATTACCAAGTAGGTTGATTTATGTCTCCTTTTCCACATCTATAGATTTGCTCTTTCCTTATTATTTTTGCTCTTATTTCTTTACTGTTCTCCTCCTGCTGCTCTGTTCTTTCTAATTTATTGCTGTTGCACATGCCTTCATCTGCTTCTCCCTCCTCTCCTCAGCAGCGATTATATAGCCTCCTCCTTCTGCCCCAAAGAGATCTCCCCGTCCTGGAATGACATTATCTCCTTGCTATACTATTCTTCTTTTGCATTTCCTCCCCATGAACAAGAAGAGTCCTACTGTATTAGACTCATGAGAGATGTGCAACACCTATCAAAGAGGATATTAAAAGGCGAAGATGGTTAAGCAGCATAGTAAAGAAGGTTATGAGAAATGAAAAACACACTTTAAAGACTGAACGTCACAGCTATGGAAGGAAAAAGGAAAAGAGTATAAATTTCAGCAAGTTAAACATAAACCATAATTAGGCAGACTAAAAGAGATTTAAGGAAAAACTTGCTAAAGCCATCAAAGCTAATAAAGGAATACATCAGATACAGGAAATCTGCCAAAGATCGCCTAAGGCAAAGAGATGATGGAGATTTATTTAAAAGTAGTGCTGGAAGACGAAAAGGCCACGGCAGAAAAGCTAAACGGCTTATCTACACCAGTGCTCACTACAGGGGAACTGAAGGAGGTTGCCACATTGAATCCTGGAATGTTGTGAGTTGGAAGGGACCCACAAGGATCATCGAGTCCAACTCCTGTCCCTGCACAGGACAAGCCCAACATTCAGACCATGTGTCTGAGGGCACATGGTGGCCAAATGCTGCTGGAATCTTGTCAGGCTTGGTGCCATGAGCACCTCCCTGGGGAGCCTGTGCCAGTGCTCCACCACCCTCTGCCTCAAGAACCTTTTCCTCATGGCCAAGCTCACCCTCCCCTGCCACATCTTCCTGCCATCTCCTCTGCTCCTGGCGTTGGTGGCCAGAGAGAAGAGCTCAGCGCCTGCCCCTCCTCTTCCCCTTGGGAGGAAGTTCCAGACCGCCATGAGATCTCCTCTCAGTTTCCTCTTCTCCAGGCTGAACAAACCAAGTGACTTCAGCCTCTCCTCATACCCTTCCCCTCTAAACCCTTCCCCAATGTTGTGTCCATCCTCTGGACACTCTCCAGCAGCTTTAGATCCTTTTTATCTTGTGGTGCCCAAAACTGCACCCAGTACTCAAGCCTTTCCTTACAGAGTCGAGTCCAAAGCACTGTCTCAAACTGAAACAGCAGTAAAAGAGGCTTTAAAACAAACTAACACCAAGAACAGTTCTAAATCCATTTGGCCTGGTATTATGCATCCAAAGGAAATCAAACGTGAAGCTGCTTCTAGCTGTGGTATGTAACCTATCATTGAAATGAGGCTGGCACTAGAGAAATGGGAGGTGATGAACATGATGCCATTTGGCTCCGGGGGAAGGATCAGGGGTGAACAACAGACCAGCAAGTCTGATTTCTACTCCAGATAATTTGGGAAAAACTGTAACAAAGCCTAGTTCTAGATAGCTTCTGGATAACTACAATCCAACAGAGAAGAACTAACCTTGTATTTTCCAGAAAAACCTCAGTTGGGCAGATTTGTTCTTTGACAGACTCGACAGGTATGTGGTACTGAAACTATGGAAAGCTTTTATGAAAATCCAAATATATGCCAGTCAGAATCACATACATCAACACTGTGCATTTAAATGTTCAAAAAGGCTTTTCATAAAAACTCTCACTAAAGACTTCCATTTTCTTCAAGGCACCAGGGAGTAAGAAGAAAGGTCCTTCCCAAGTCAATACCTAGTTGAAAAGGTCTTTCCCTAGTTGAAAGCCAGCAAGCAAAGAGCACGAGAATGTCAACGGACTTTACAACTGGAGGGACTGCAAGCAGGGTTCCCAAGAGACATGCAGTGGCCCCTGAACTGCTTCACATGTTCACAGAGAATCTTGAAGAGGGAGCAAACAGAGAGGTGACATGTTTGCTGATGACACTGCTGCCAATCACATGGCAGGAATTAAAGCTAACTACAAATTGTTGCAGAAGGATCTAACGGCATTGAAGGCCAGGCAAGAAGATGGCAGATGAAATGCAATTCTGATACAGGCACAGACTCTAAACCTGCATAAATCTACACACGTTGATGTCTATCAATCACACACTTCCACTCACAATAGGTATCCTGGAGTTCATGTGGGCAGTGCTGGGAAAATATCACCCAGTGTTTAGAAGGTCACCAAAGGCAAGGAGAAGACCAGGAATTAGGAGAAAAGAACAAACAACAGAAAGCAGTCCTTCATTACTGTGCTGCACATATCTCTTGAAAGGTAATTCTGGTCTCCTCCTCAAAAGAACAGATTAAAGTTTGAAAGCATCCAGCGAAGACTGACAAGCAGGATCAGAAATGCAGAACAGGTTCTGTACAAGTACAGTTCAAAACCAGCAGACTCCAGCGTGAAAAAGAGACACCCTTGAGTGAGGGCACAGGGGTAAAAAGGCATGTAAGGCAGAGGACAAGTGACAAGCTGATAGGTCCTCACTACTCATTCAGCACAGCAGAACTAGGAGACACCAAACTGGATGATCAGGAAGAAGGCTCACAGCACACGGAAGGGAAATCTTAGTGCACGCTGTGTAATTGAACAACAGAGCCCAGCCCACAGGATGCTGTAGAAGCCAAAACTATAAATAGATTTGAAAAAGCAGTTGGAGACATTAATGGAAAAAAAGGCCATCAGCGGCTGTTAAAAACAAAAAAAACCCAAACCCAAGTAACTCCTGACTCAGGAAGTCTTTAAACTGTAGATTGCTGCAAGATGGGAAAGGACTGGAGAGAACTCCAGAATTGCCTGGATTAGAAAAGACCTTTAGGATCATGAAGTCCAGTCATGAACCCAGCATTGACAAGTCCCCGACTAACCCATGTCCCTCAGCACTGTGTCTACACGACTCTTCAATCCCTCCAGGGGTGGGGACTCCACCACTGCCCTGGGCAACCCCTTCCAATGCCTCAGAACCCTTTCAGCAAAGAAATTCTTCCTCACATCCAATCTCAACTGCCCTGGGCACAACGTGAGGCCATTTCCTCTTGTCCTGTCCCTTGGTCCTTGGTTGAACAGACCCACCCCCACCTCTCTCCACCCTCCTTTCAGGGAGTTGGAGAGAGTGAGAATGTCTCTATTGCTGGCCCTGTTCTTGCATTGCTTTCCTAAGTATCTGCTGCTGATTGCTCTCAGGGGCAGGTCACGATATGAGGTGACCCAGCAGGAACACATCTATGTTCTTGACTTCTCCTCAAAAGCTCAGGGCATATCTCTCTCTTGGATTGTCCCCAGAAGACTTGTGCTAAAGAGCAAGCCAGCCTGACCCAAGCTACTGAGCTCTGCATACTACTGTGGGCAACACCCACCTTAAGACAACATGTATCAGCTCCAGCTCAGTGCTGTACTGAAGAGCTGGCATGGGTTCTGAATTTGAGCTGGCTTGTGGATGGTCATCCTGCTTTGAACAGAGGTAAGATGGATAGAAGTCTATTTGCATCAAACTAAGCAGACATAACCTTCTCCTTCTTTTCTGTGACAGATCCTTGGCACCTCATACCATCCCAAGAGTGCTCCTTAGTAGGAGGAGATGTCCTCCTGTAATCTGCTCCAGTTTGACTTCATCATTCTTAAACACAGGTGATCACAACTGTGTGCAATGCGGTGCCAGATGATGCCTGCAACTCGACATATGGAATTGCCATTTTCCCATCGCCCTTTCAACAAGAGAGTTGTCCAACTTGGAAAGGCATCCAGTGTTCCACTGAGCGGCCACCATTAGCCAGAAGGGTTTGGACTGGAGGTGTGTTCCACGGGGATCACTGCATGAGCCCAGAGTGGTCACCATGGCTGCTATTGTTTGAACAGCAAACAGTGTTTCAAGGAATCATAGAATCACAGAATTGGAGTGGTTGGAAAAGACCTTTAAGACCATCGAGTCCAACCATAAACCCAACACTGCCAATTCTACCTCTAACCCATGTTCCTCAGCACCTCGTCTGCCCGTCTGTTAAATCCCACCAGGGAAGGTGACTCCACCACCTCCCTGGGCAGCCCCTTCCAATGCCTGAGAACCCCTTCAGTGAAGAAGTTTTTCCTCAGATCCAATCTAAACCTCCCCTGGTGCAACTTGAGGCCATTTCCTCTTGTTCTATTCCTTGTTACCTGGGAGAAGAGACCGAGATGGAAGGAGAGGGGAAATGAATCATGTTGGAGCAAAGAAACCCCTATTCCAGACTTATTTTAAACAAATCCCACTAACAGAGCTCCAACCACTTTAACAGAGTTTCCTGAAGACTGAAGAGTACACATAAAAAACACTTTCATATTCCTCAGTGCTGTGTAAATTAAACTTTGCTTTGACCAATAAGTTAGAAATTAAGCTAAGCAGCCCGTGTGCATCAGCACATCAGCACCTGTGTTTCTTCACAATTAGACAACTGCTGAAAGCAGCTGGAGGCAAATACAATATATTTGCTAGCAAAATGCAAAATGAAACAGTCTGTTTTGGGGCAAAAAAATACATAAATGAGGTTGTAAAAAGAGCCATTTGGCAAAGAGTAATCAAATAAAATGAAATATGGTACATTAAGTTTGGCACTTCATGGCATTTAATTTTTGTCATTAAGAACATTGCTACAGAAAATTAAATATATTCCATAGCATTACTATGGTGTTCGGGAGGGTTGCAACTAACTTTTGCTATGTCTTTAAAATGGAAAATGTGACATTACTGGTAAATCTACAGAAGTGAAGTTATTTAAAAACAGCATGTCCTAAAAATACAATTGCCAGAACCAAAGTTTGTGCAGAAGTGCTGCCACCAATTTTTCCACAGTTGCCAGATAACATGAAGTATTATTTCATAATAATCAAAATGTTAGTCACAGCAATGAATCAATAGCAGAACTTGTGCTAAAAAAAACCTCCTATTCTCTTTAACAAACTTATTCTGAACAATTAAAAAAAAAAAAGCAAGTATTCTCTGGTGGTCACTCATACCTGAAGAGGGATTCTCGTGACAGCCAGATTTCATTCTGTTTCACCGTCTTCCAAGAGAAGAGCAGCAGCAGTAAAGCAAAGAAGGTCAGAACAGTAATTCTCCACTTATTTAACCACGTAGACAGCTTTTTTAGACCATGGACAAAAAGGATGCAGTACCCCATACTGGAAAAAAACAAAACAAAACAAAAAGGTACCAAAAGTTATATCCCAGTACTCTGTTTGATATACAAGACCAATCAGTGTTGCATTAATTACACAATTACAGGGGTTTTTTGATTATTAATATTTTTGGGCTAACAAACTCTTAATTGAACAGCCATTTTCTTCAAGTCATTACACAATTTCCAAATGAATCAAATAGCCCCAGGTGCCAGAAGTTCAGTGGTGTCCATAATGCACCCAGCACAACAGCAGCTGACTCCAGCCCATGGAAGGCAGCTGCTTGGCTGAACAAGAAAGGTGCTAAGAAAGCCTGGGGTCAGAACGGAGCATGACTGGAGCAGCGTGGAAGCAAAAAGCATTTTCACACTCAGGGAAGTCTCTAAACAAGCCCAGTGGTGGTTACTATTCATTCAAGTTTATAAATTGTGAAGCTGAGGCAGAAGAGTGAGGGTTGTAGTCAACGTTGTAGCAGGAGCTGATGGCAGAGGCCAAGGCAAAAGGCAGAGGAGTCCCTGCCTGGGTCTTGCATGTCAGAGCCAGCCCGTCCCTTCTTGTGCCTGGTCTGGAGGAGCTGAGATGCGCTGGTAGAGTTTCCTCACTGCCCTTCCCATGAAACCACACATGGTCTTCTCCAGCTCCCAACCTCCCAGCACTTCCATGTCTCTCCAAACCTAACTGCTGAGGCACTTTGTGTGAAGTGAACTGCATTTTGAACTGAAGTCTTATCACAGAACCCCAGACTGGTTTGGGTGGGAAGGGACCTTAAAGCTCATCCAGTTCCAACCCCATTGCCAGCAGCAGGGACACCTTCCACTAGACCAGGTTGCTCAAAGCCTCATCCAGCCTGGCCGAGAACACTTCCAGGGAGGAGCAGCCACAGCTTCTCTGGCCAACCTGGGACAGTGTCTCACCACCCTCACACCAAACAATTTCTTCCTCACATCTCATCTCCCCTCTGCCAGTTTCAAGCCATCACCCCTTGTTCTGTCACTCCCTGCCCTTGGCCAAAGTCCCTCCCCAGCCTTCCTGGAGCCCCTTCAGGTACTGGGAGGCCACTAGAAGGTCTCCCCGGAGCCTTCTCTTCTCCAGGCTGAACAGCCCCAACTCTCTCAGCCTGTCCTCACAGCAGAGCTGCTCCAGCCCTGGCATCATCCTCGTGGCCTCCTCTGCACTGGCTCCAGTAGCTCCATGTCCTTGTGCTGTTGGTGGCCCCAGCACTGGAGGCAGCACTGCAGGTGGGGTCTCAGGAGAGCGGAGCAGAGGGGCAGAATCCCCTCCCTGGCCCTGCTGCCCACGCTGCTCTGGGTGCAGCCCAGGACACGGTTATTGGCTCTGTGCTGCCAGCGCACGTTGCCGGCTCCTGTTGAGCTTCTCGTCCCCCAGCACCCCAAGTCCTTCTCCTCAGGGCTGCTCTCCTTCCATTCTCTGCCCGGCCTGAATTTGTGCTTCGGGCTGCCCCACCCAGGTGCAGGACAACTTACTTCTTGTACAAGTTCAAATCAGTTCAGTAATTACTTACTAAAATTCTAGTGCTACGCTAATTCTTCCAGTGATGCCCTTCTAAGCTGGAAATGGAGTGCTTTCGGCTGCTGTACTTGGCATGCTGCTCATTCTAAGTGGCATTTTTAAAAAAGAATTTCAATTCCTATTGCCCGAGGAATTTCATTAGCTTATCTATAACCCTTCAGTGCAGTTACTTAGCACCTGATTTAGTTTTAGACTTAAAAGCTATCTTAGTCCAGGCAGCTCCTCTTGAACTAAAAAGGGAGCAGAAGGATCTGGAATAACACTTGGGGACCACCAATACTTCAGGGACCAAGGAGCAGCCCTCACCAGACACTGGCACACCTTGAACCCCAGCTGAATCCCACACTTGAACACAGATCTACAAGCTTTCCTGGTCTGCACCGAGACATCCAAGCAGCTTCCCAGTGAGGCTGCTACAAGGTAAGATGTGACAGTTTAACTCAGCTGGCAGCCAAACACAACACAGCCACTTGCAGCCTCCCCCCACCCAGGTAAGCGGGGAAAGAATTGGAGGGGTAAAGGTGAGGAGACTTGTAGATAGAGATAAGGACAATTTAATAATTGGAGCAAAAAAAAATTTAAAACCATAAGAGCAATAATGATAACAACTATATATATATATATACACACATATATATGAGTGATGCAGAGTACAATTGCCCACACATATTTATTGCACCTAAATTAACAGCAAGCAGATGTTTAGAGCTACACACCAAGATGCTGGTGCCAAACAATCCAGCCTTTATAGCTATGGAACCCTACTTCAAAACCTCTGAAAAGCTAATCTCAGTAATAAGCCCTGCCTTTGCAATAAGAAATACCTCAAAAACCTGCAGACAGTTTTCACTCGGTCATTTTGCCTTTCAGTAATTTCATCCTTCCCTTGGAATTAATTATCTGACATAATTATTTAATTGCTTTAAGCACAAAGCTGTTTTCAAATGAATTTCCGTACACTTTCACAGTTTCAAGAACAAGGGCTTTTCTAACACAATCATGAATGTGTCCAGCAAACAAAAAATGCAAACGTCAATGTCTTGGTATTTATGTCAAGCCCTAGCCCAGCTGTTGGGAATTCAGCAGCAGCACTAAGTCTGCTCATCCAGGGCACGGCCAGCACTGCGTGCAGCTCCCACAGCCACTGGAGAGGTGCTGCTTGTCACAGGATCACAGCCTGGTTTGGGTTGGAAGGGACCTTAAAGCTCATCCAGTTCCAACCCCCCTGCCAGCAGCAGGTTTGGGTTGGAAAGGATCTTAAAGCTCATCCAGTTCCAACCCCCCTGCCAGCAGCAGGGACACCTTCCACTAGACCAAGTTGCTCAAAGCCTCATCCAACCTGGCCTTGAACACTTCCAGGGAGGAGCAGCCACAGCTTCTCTGGGCAACCTGGGACAGGGTCTCACCACCCTCACACCAAAGAATTTCTTCCTCAGATTCTCACCCCAATCTATTATCTTGATGATCTACTCCCTTCCAACCCAGACCATGCTATGATTCTATGAACCACTAAAGCACCAAGTGCCCCCCCGCAGCACTTCACCCATGACATCCCATGGGGTCATCCCATTTTCCTACCTCCCAACCTCATGAGGCTCCAGAGAAGCCATCTGAAGCTGTGTTAAGTTTTAGCAAGTCAGCAGCAGCCGGGGCAGCAGTGCAGTGATGGGAAGAGCCCATACAGGTGAGTCTGCACTTATCTAATTAAAGTAACTTGCCTGGTGACCCTAAGACACTTCCTTTGTGGTGAACTCTGCCACAACCTACAAACACAGAGAACATTTCAAATACATTAGCTTTTCTTCTCAGAGTGAGGGAGGACTCAACTCCATATCAAATGTTAGTGCTGGCTCACCAGGAAATCAAATTTTACTCACACAAATATACAGGAAAAAAATGAAAGTGTCTCAAGAGGACCTTTCATCAAAGACCTATTTGCCATTTGAAAAACTTCCTCTTGAATACTACATTCCAGGCATCTCCATAGCTATCTGCACATACATCAAGGCTGTTGGGTTGTGGGTTTGGGGTTTATTTGGGTTTTTTGTTAACTCTAGCATTTTCTAGGGAGAGGAAGGGAGGGGACTATTTCTCCTGAAGGGCTTTTCTCTTGGCATTGTCATCCCCTGTCATGTAAGCACTTTTCTGAAATACTTTGCAGTAAAAACAAAACAATGGGAAACAAGCAACGTCCCCAACCCACTATTATTTTTTTCTAAGTCCATTTTCCACTGGATTACTGAAAAACTGCTAAGTTTTTTTTTTTTATTCTTCTTCTGTAGGATAAGCAACAGCCTGCTACAGAAGCTGTCCCCCACTGTGAAAAGTCCATACCAGATTGGTCCCTAGGGTCAGATGCGAAGCAGGACCTGAGGAGCAGCCCAACAGGTTAACATGGCACTAGTTTTTCCGTGTGCTAACAATGAGCACACTTATTACAGGAGAACCTGTGGCTTCAGAAATTCAGTGATCACAGAATCCCAGAATCGCCTCAATTGGAAAAGCTCTTTAAGATCATGGAGTCCAATCATGAACCCAACACTGACAAGTCCCCAACAAACCCATGTCCCTCAGAACTGTGTCTACACGACTCTGAAATCCCTCCAGCAATGGGGACTCCACCACTGCCCTGGGCAACCCCTTCCAATGCCTCAGAACCCTTTCAGCAAAGAAATTCTTTCTCACTTCCAATCTCATCTGCCCTGGGCACAACTTGAGGCCATTTCCTCTTGTCCTGTCCCTTGGTCCTTGGTTGAACAGACCCACCCCCACCTCTCTCCACCCTCCTGTCAGGGACTTGGACAGAGCCACAAGGTCTCCCCTCAGCCTCCTTTTCTCCAGGCTCAACACCCCCAGTTCCCTCAGCCGGGAACTCAGCACACTTGTGCTCCAGACCCTTCCCCAGCTCCGGTGCCCTTCTCTGGACACGCTCCAGCACCTCCATGTCCTTCTTGAAGGACATGATGCTGCAGAACAGCTTGGCAAATGGACCAACAGGCCAATGGTGTCACAATTCCTCCCATTTCAGACTCCTGCAGTACTACAGTGGTACCTCAAGCATGTCCTGACTTGTGGCAAGGGCAGGGCTACACACAGCGGTCAAACCCTCAGTGCCACCATCATGTGTAGATTGCACACAGGAAGCTGTGCAATGACAGATTTTAGTCTATAATTTCCATGTTTTGTTAATATCATTCCACCTGCAAGGAACTGAGGTGAGAGGAGGCACAGGCAGATGGGAGTGAGGTGGCACGCAGACCCTGTTCCCCATGGCACACTCTGTACATCACCTGATTAAAATGAGCCAAACCAGAAGATCGTTAATATTGGCAAACACTTCTTGGGTAATTAGATCACAATTCAGCCTTTTGTTTGGCCACTATGGCTCCTTTCCCAAGGCTGTTACTGAGGATGCTCACACATAGAGCTTCTCTCTCACTCTGTGGAGCAGGTTTCTCACTTTTTAGTTGAAGTCAGGAACGGCTTCATTGCATTTGGCTCTTGGCAATGGCATCTAATCAAAGCCACACGTGGTTAGTGCTGCAGCCCAAGATTATCACAACATTCTGCTGCAGCAATCTGCCTGCATCCAAAACAATCTTCCTCCAGAAACTGCTGGGACACCTACTGCTGCAGCAAGCTCCTGAAAACCAAGGCACATCCTAGTCACACATCTTACTGTGTTTTCTGTGACTTTGCACAGTGCAGGTTTCCACTTCACGCAGGAGTGTGTGGGCAGAGTAGGCTGGGACCACGCAACAGTGAGTGCATGTGAGGGCTGGAGCAGCTCTGCTGTGAGGACAGGCTGAGAGAGTTGGGGCTGTTCAGCCTGGAGAAGAGAAGGCTCCAGGGAGACCTTCTAGTGGCCTCCCAGTACCTGAAGGGGCTCCAGGAAGGCTGTGGAGGGACTTTGGCCAAGGGCAGGGAGTGACAGAACAAGGGGTGATGGCTTGAAACTGGAAGAGGGGAGATGGGATGAGATGTGAGGAAGAAATTATTTGGTGTGAGGGTGATGAGACCCTGTCCCAGGTTGGCCAGAGAAGCTGTGGCTGCTCCTCCCTGGAAGTGTTCTCGGCCAGGTTGGATGAGGCTTTGAGCAACCTGGTCTAGTGGAAGGTGTCCCTGCTGCTGGCAGGGGGGTTGGAACTGGATGAGCTTTAAGGTCCCTTCCAACCCAGACCATTCTGTGACTCTATGAAGAGGGAACCTGCCTGGACACCAGTGCTGCAGTCCCAGCCTTTTCCAACCCCTCTGGGAAGGGCTGTAAGCTCAGGAGTTAGAAAGGGTGGGAGAAACTATGCAGAAAATACGCCTTCCTCACACTTTTTAATGGTTATTTTGGGAATGTCAAATCTTGGGAAGCAGTTAGGGTTTTTTTCTTAAAACTGATTTAATCTCAACTACAGGCATGTAAACCTGGAGTAAATCCACCGATTTTGTTAAAGAGCTTAGTCCAGATTTCAGAGCTCAGCCCAGATAAGAACGCAGATGCGTACACACGTATCAGATAAGAAGAGAGTTGGCTACAAGCAGCTTCTGAAAGTGGAGAGGAAATACTGCCCTACTCAGGGGCTGCTAATGCAACAAAAGGGCTTATCTCAAAACCATACTGAGACCAGAAAATGCCCTTGGCTTTCACATTTCACCTCGGAGGCTCTTTCTGGGCTGCAAACCTCCTTCTTGATTTCCAGCACTTATTTAAGATCATTCCCTTTCCCTTCAAAAAAACTAATCCTCACTTTCAAGCTGCTCTGAAGGAAGTTTAACACTTGTGTGCATGACTTAATAAGTGGAAAGTGAGCTGCTACCCTTCAGAGAGCGAGGAGTGCGGTGTTGAGAAAGACAGTGTCTGCTGCCAGATCCAAATGCTGAACGTGAACAATTGATCCTCTCGGTTTTATAGGTCCCCACAAACTTCCCAGTCTCAGGCCCATGCACACACTACCTGGTACAACAGGCTTTTTGTAGTCCCAGTCCAAGCCACTCCAGTCCTGCAGCCTGAGCTGGTGAAATACATTGAGAAGAGCCCAAGTCAGCTGAAAGGCAGTTTGCAGGCAGGGCTGCAGCTGCTGCTGCAGGGGAAAAAGGCAGTTCAGCCCTGTCAAACTCATTGCCTCTGCTCACATGTCTCCAATGGGGAGGAAATGATTGCAAAAAGCCTGTGTGGCACACGGTGAGGGCTGCTCCTGCCTCAGTATGCAGCGGTCAGGTGTGGAAGGAAGCACTGGCAAAAACAAGCCAGCATGTCTAGAGGAGGGACACAAAATCGGTGAAGGGCTTAGAGGGGAAGGGTATGAGGAGAGGCTGAAATCACTTGGTTTGTTCAGCCTGGAGAAGAGGAGACTGAGAGGAGATCTCATGGCGGTCTGGAACTTCCTCCCAAGGGGAAGAGGAGGGGCAGGCGCTGAGCTCTTCTCTCTGGCCACCAACGCCAGGAGCAGAGGACATGGCAGGAAGATGTGGCAGGGGAGGGTGAGGTTGGCCATGAGGAAAAGGTTCTTGAGGCAGAGGGTGGTGGAGCACTGGCACAGGCTCCCCAGGGAGGTGCTCATGGCACCAAGCCTGACAAGATTGCAGCAGCATTTGGCCAACATGTGCCCTCAGACACATGGTGTGAATGTTGGGCTTGTCCTGTGCAGGGACAGGAGTTGGACTCCATGATCCTGGTGGGTCCCTTCCAGCTCACAACATTCTAGGATTCGATGATTTCTGTCATTCCTTTTGACTGTAAACTCCATCTTGTGTGGGAGAAGTCTTTTGTTTCCAGCCTTTTAATCTGAAGTTTCACTGTAGTCAGCACACCTTGGCAAAAAGTTTTAACTAAAATGTCAACAACACAACAATTTTCCACAGAAAAGTATTGTGTCAAAACCTTCTCAACCAGTCAGGACTACGAGGGAAAATCCTGTGGGAATAGTCATGTTTTTGGACTCAATGTCCAAAGGCAAGGACGATGGAGGGTGTCCCTCTGTCACACGTGGACAGCCAGCAGCATTCACTACACATCCCTCCTTCTTCTCTGGTACTGAGTTTTGGGGACAAAGGGAAAAGTGTTGTTTAAATTGCCTATCTGCCAGTAATGATGATATGGAATTAATATCTTTTTGTTTTCTTGGTTAATAGAGGCTTTCAAAGACTTCAGGACCATCATCAAGGTATAATATTTAGCATACAAAATAAAACCCATTGTAAAATCAAGCTTCACAGCTCAGCAATATCAGTGTGACAACCAAGTAACTGGCAGCACACTTAACTTACAACTGAGTCTGATGAATAAAATGCCAATTTTTCACCAGAATTAAGAGGCCTTTTCCTGGAATAAGGTCTGCAAGTCATAATACAAAGACACAGAGAACCATAAACGCTGGCAGAATACATCTGATTTGGAAAGGTACCTTATGAGTTACTGTTAGACCTTGTCCTTGGCTCTAAATTAAAAGCTCTGCAGGCCTGTATTAAAGACACTTAGACATGATCAGTTCAGTCATCAAAATTATTTACCTTCACTAGCAATGTGGTCCTCTAGTCAGAACATGATGTCATTAGAGAAAATGCAGGAACTCTTCCTTATTAGAGAGAAAATATGGGCTAGAAATGAATTATTTCACTAACCTTTGAATGGCTATTTAACATTTGGACACATTGCCTTTATTTCCAATAAGTCACATGATAAATAAATTCAATTAGAGTGTTTGAGACCAAGACTTCACTTCCAAGAGATTCCTACCTGTAACAGTTACAGGTAATACTGAATGTTTTTAGGCTTTTGATTACTATATACATTAAGGAAATAAAACATTTTATAAGTGAAAAATCTGACATAAATCCATTGAGGATTCCACAAAAGTTTCCCTAAACCTTATACACTTTACTGGGAAAGGGTCTGTATGCTACAACTTTAATTAAAATACTGTAATAACTTCTGGAATTTTATAGTAAGGACAATTTCTCATTCAAGTCCATTGCAAGTCACCGAAAACTTCATGTAAGAAACTATTAAATTTCACAAGGCATTTTCTTAAGGGCACCACAATCCTTTGTAAATAAGAATTCCTCTTTTAACCAACATGACCAAGCAGATTATTTCCTCAAGATGATATTAACTTATTACAATTTTTAAAAGGAATATTCTTACATACCTGTATTATTTTCAAGAGCAGGATAGAATCACAGAATCCCAGACTGGTTTGGATTGGAAGAGATGTTAAAGCTCATCTAGTTCCAACCCCCCTGCCAGCAGCAGGGACACCTTCCACTAGACCAGGTTGCTCAAAGCCTCATCCAACCTGGCCGAGAACACTTCCAGGGAGGAGCAGCCACAGCTCCTCTGGCCAACCTGGGACAGGGTCTCACCACCCTCACACCAAACAATTTCTTGTTCAAATCTCATCTCAATCTCCCCTCTTCCAGTTTCAAGCCATCACCCCTTGTGTTTGAAGGTTTTCCTTTAACCTAACACATCAAAACAAAACCAAAAATCTTTCCAGTACAGCCATGACTGCTCACACTCCACACAAATTTAGCTTTTTTCCTGAATTGGTTGTATATGGCCAAAACGTGACATGTTTCTGAAAAGCATGGTTTGAATTTAGTTAAAATAACCAAGATTGCAGTCTAGACCAAGCGCGCCATGAGCTAATCTTTTTCAGCTCTGCAGAAACATTTCAGCTTTTATTCCTGTGTCTTTTCTGCCTTTTGCCAAAATATCTGGCACGAGCAGCACAGGGTTTCTTGCTTGCATTAACATAGGATGGCTGCTTTGATTTCTCCTTCAAGTGTTTAATGGAGGTGGGCAAGCCTCCAAAAGCTAGAGCTTAAGTTTGGGTATGCAGCTGAAAGGGAGCTGCTTGCAGAATTTAGCCTTTCTACAAGCAGTTAATTCTCATTAAATAATAAGAACTCTCTCTGAAGGGCAGAGTAGAGTTATTATCCCCATTTAATAGAGGGGGGAACAGAACTGGAGTTGGAATCACCAAGGTCCCAAACTCCTTGCCTCCAGCTATGAGCCACTCTGCAGAACGCTGCTTGAATCGATGTCCTGGAGCAGGGACAGGCAACG
Organism: Caprimulgus europaeus; assembly: GCA_907165065.1. The sequence continues at coordinate 3,457,924 of OU015528.1, read as the reverse complement.
CTCACAGTCAAAAGGGATCGTGTTGGGGATGGGGTCTGGTCCACTGCCATCATGTAATGCCCTCCCAGTCCCCTCAGGTCCATGTCTGAATTACAGGGAATATAATCCAGCCCACTCCTTCTGAACTTGGACCTCACAAGAACAGCAGCAAAAGAGTAAAGCACTGAAATCATGGGTTTTTTTAAGTAAATGGAACACATGTAACTTGGAGTCCATATCCAAACCCCAAATGAAGCATGGATTTAACTTGAAAGAAGGCAAAAAGCTTAATTATGTTGCTGAATTGAGATTGGGAGGAGATAATCTGTCTCCGTGGAGTCAATGGGACTTTCACTGCTGACTTCGCTGTGCTCAGGATTTGACTCCAGCTGAAAAGAGAAGCTTTGTCTGTCAATCAGATGATCCCCTACAGGATCTCATCTAATATTTAATTCTGAAAAGGTAAACAGGAATTCAGCTCCTAGTGAACTTCTAGTTTCAAATAACGTTAAAGAAAGGGGTGGCAAAGGAAACTGAAAATACGCCACCACCCCACGACACAATTGGTCTTTAAGAAAATGAGATAATGCGGAGAGTGTAACGTGTTCCCAGAAAAGAGAAACACCAGTAAGTCCCATCCTCAACTTTGTAAGCAAAGGGGACTTCTGCTCAGGGATGCTGAGGTTCGTAACAGTTACAGATGACTGCACTACCTACCAGGTTTTGATTTTCTTGTTTGTTTTGGGTTTTTTTTCTTTCCAATTACAAAAGTTAATAATGTATGGAATGACATTAATTGAAATGAATGCATCAGCACAAAGAATCAAAACCATGCTCTATGCAAAGGCAAAAATTCATACAGTCCCTGCCTTGCTATGGCACAGGGAAAGCTGTAACATGATGTGTTGAGTTCCTGAAAAATACAAGCACGCTTTTTTCTGGATGCTGGCTTTCCTGCAGATTTTGAGACAGACACTGAAGCAAACACCATCCTGTACACAGCAGTGATCTTGTCTTCAGCTCTTGATATAGTGAGGAGGTGGTGAGAAAAAATGATAGCAACCCATAACTGCCTGTGCTGGGAAAGATTAACTGTGCACTCTGCAACTCCCTCATTGCAATATCCACCACAAATGAGTTGCCATTAAAATGGTGTAGGTACCACTGGATTGCCTACTGCTTCCAGCAAACTGGAAATGAGCCACGTGGCAATGTTTGGGTTGATTTGTTGGTTCACATGAGGTTGTGAAGTTTAAGTTGTCTGGCTATGATATAACAGCCCAGCCAGAGCCACTGCTATCAGGGTGGCAGTGAAATATGAGGAAAATATAGAATCCCAGACTGGTTTGGGTTGGAAGGGACCTTAAAGCCCTTCCAGTTCCAACCTCCCTGCCATCAGCAGGGACACCTTCCACTAGACCAGGTTGCTCAAAGTCTCATCCAACCTGGCCTTCAACACTTCCAGGGAGGAGCAGCCACAGCTTCTTTGGGCAACCTGGGCCAGTGTCTCACCACCCTCTGAGTGAAAAATTCCCTCCTCATATCTCACCTAAATCTCCCCTCTCTTAGGTTAAAACCATTTCACCTTGTCCTGTCACTATGTGCCCATGGAAAAGGTCACTCTTCCTCCTGTTTCTAAGCTCCCTTCACGTATTGGAAAACTACAATGAGGTCTCCCTGGAGCTGCCTTCTTCAATGCAGAAATTGCTCTGGTAGGGAAAGTCTCATCCCATGAGATGAGAGCGACCTCAGTTCTGCTGGTATGTCAGAAAGACGGGCAGCTCCTGGGTGGCCCAAGAGTTTGCATTGCTTGTCCCATTTCTGCATGGTGAAGGCAACACTGGGGAAGGAGAGGCTGGAGAGCAGCCCTGCAGAGAGGGACCTGGGGGTTCTGGTCCATGGCAAGTTGAACATGAGCCAACAGTGTGTCCTGGCAGCCAAGAGGGACACCCGTGTCCTGGGGGCATCCAGCACTGCACTGCGAGCCGGGCCAGGGAGGGGATTCGTCCCGCTCTGCTCTGCACTGGGGCGGCCTCACCTCCAGCACTGGGGGCAGTTTGGGCACCACAGGATAAAAAGGATCTAAAGCTGCTGGAGAGTGTCCAGAGGAGGGACACAACATTGGGGAAGGGTTTAGAGGGGAAGGGTGTGAGGAGAGGCTGAAGTCACTTGGTTTGTTCAGCCTGGAGAAGAGGAGACTGAGAGGAGATCTCATGGCGGTCTGGAACTTCCTCCCAAGGGGAAGAGCAGGGGCAGGCGCTGAGCTCTTCTCTCTGGCCACCAACGCCAGGAGCAGAGGACATGGCAGGAAGATGTGGCAGGGGAGGGTGAGGTTGGCCATGAGGAAAAGGTTCTTGAGGCAGAGGGTGGTGGAGCACTGGCACAGGCTCCCCAGGGAGGTGCTGATGGCACCAAGCCTGACAAGATTCCAGCAGCATTTGGCCAACATGTGCTCTCAGGGACATGGTCTGAATGTTGGGCTTGTCCTGTGCAGGGACAGGAGTTGGAGTGGATGATCCTTGTGGGTCCCTTCCAACTCACAACACTCTATGAATCAATGAACACAGGAAGAGCTAATGCTCCTGTTTAAGCACAGACAAACTGCTGTCATTGTTCTGGGTTTTCAAACTATGAGGCTGTCTGCTGCGCTCAGAGCAGCAGCAGCAGATATGCAGTAGGCATAATTACATCTACATCTTGAAGAGGGATAACCCTGCAGTGGTTTAAGTCTTTCACTGATCCAGCTATTTATTGTGATGCCTTTTTGGAGAACTGTGGCTTATAGAGTTATATCCTGTCCATCACAAGATACCTATTTCTTACCCCTAGCCTTCCTGAAAACAGGTTTTCCCTCTTAAGGATTAGAAAACAACAATAAAATTAAAAGTTGAAAGCCAATAAATAGTTTTCCTATAAAATGTTTCAGGCTGAAGTTACACTGTTATTAAAAATTCCTCATGTAAATAAATAAGTGCTTGTAACTCTCAGCTGAAAACTAAATACAAGAAATATTTTCTCCAAATATTTCTGTTTTGCTAAAGCAAATTAAAGATAACATTAAACCATTTTGACTTAGCTTATATCCCTTTCCCCTGAGGCACGGCTGCAGACAGAAGAATTGTTCCAAATACCCATCAATCCCCAGAAGATAGAGCCCAGCCATACAATTAGACATTGAGCAAAGGCTTATTCCTTATTCCTTTCTATTTACAACATTTTTTACATAAATCCTTGGGTCCTTACTGAACTTTTATTGAAAAGAAAATGCTTGACATTTCGCCCAGGTAACTACTGAGCAACACTGAATTAGGAGTTCAGGCTGTGACACACATCCATAAATATTAATAAAAGGCCATCAGTTAAAATAGAGACAGAAACTCACCTTCCAGCATAAACCCAAAAGCATCAATCACGGAGTTCTGTCCATCTGATTGAGTACTTTTGTCTAAATAAAGCTGAACAAACACCACTCTGTTTTAGAGACAACAATGGCAAAGGATAGGAAAAGCCTCTGTCAAGATGTATCAGAAAAAAATTGCTAAAAGATGTTATATAGAATAATATATAAATATTATCTATTTATTTCTAATAAATAAAGAATGCCAGCCCTTCTTCAAGCCATCCTTATGAAGCTACCATGCTCCCAAGGGAAAAAAAAACCTAATAAAACCCTCAAAAATCCCCCATATTATTTTTGTTTTGCCACAGTCCTAAATGTTTGCACAAGTTTCCCTCACCACTCACTTCATTTTGGAGCTGGAGGAGGTAAGAGAGCTCATTTCTTGGTCATTCAGAGCCAAAAGCTCAGCAGTTTCCAAGATCTCAGATCCTTTGGCTGGAAATTGCCCACCTCTCCTGCAAACAGAGAAGGTTTGCCTTCCCTTTCCATGCCAGCTGCCTGCCAGCCTGGGCTAAGAGCAAACACCAGGAGTGATTTGAGCAATGTATGAGACCCAGGGACTCAACACAGACTTATTCTGGAGAAATCACTGACCTGCTTTGTAGGTCACACATTTGCAAAGCCCTCGGGGAGATGAAAAGCATTATCCCAACTGTATGCACACATGTTAACGCTGATTAATTTTCTCCATGCAAACACCTCCTTTCTTCTTCTCCATTGCCCCTCCTCTCACTATATCAGCAGTCTCATCTGGAGGAGGACGAGGAACTGCTGACGGCTCAAGTATTTTCCGCGGTTGTTCTTTGGAGATTCAGAAATGCAACCACTCCACATAGCCCTGTGTGCAGCTGACTGTTTCCTTAATAGCTTTGTGCTTTCATGTAGTTCCTCATTTTCTGTCACATGAATTTAAAGCAATCTGATTTCCAAGTTAATTTGAAACGATACAAGATCCATTAGCTCTGGGTATCATTTGCAAAATAACTCCGAGTGAAAACTTTCACTCGCTGTACTTTCAGGTATACTCTCAGCAAACAAAACCAGGGCTAGTGATGTGAATAAAGTCAGCAGTATTTGACCCAAAAAGCAAGGCAGTACATAGTAGAGCACAGAGATGTAGCCTAACTGCATAACAAGCTTGTAATAAATGCAACAGCTCCCACACAGCCTGAGTTTTACACCAGTGAGAGCCCTTCTGCGACAGTGGTGATACAAACGACGACTAGAATATGCACATAGCTTTGCAAAAAGCCACTATAAGTGCTTTTCTTAGGATTTCCAGATCCACATTTTCTGGAAGAATATAATTTAAATGTTTTATGGAATAACACTACTGTTTCATTTATCACAAAGTAAGTCAGAATTAAATTCAGGACTCATGCTTTGTCAAAAGCTCCACAACGGCAGTTCCTACCACAGACAACAGATGCTGACCTGAGAGAATTGGGCTTGCTGAGAGCATCCAAGAGTGACCATTTGTGCTCATGGCTGGAACAAACTGCGCTGGCACAGGTTTGTCCAGAGAATCACAGAATGGTAGGGATTGGATGGGATCTCTGGAGATGATCTAGTCCAACCCCCGTGCCAAAGCAGGATCACCTACAGCATGTCACACAGGAAAGTGTCCAGGTGGGTTTGGAATATCTCCAGAAAAGGAGACTCCTCAACCTCTCTGAGCAGCCTGTCCCAGGGCCACGTCACTCTCACAGTGAAAAAGTTTTTCCTTATGTTTACACGGAACCTCCTATGCTCCAGCTTGTGCCCGTTGACCCTTGTGCTACCACTGGACATCACTGAGAAGAGCCTGTCTCCATCCTCCTGACATTCACCCTTTACATATTTATAAACATTAATGAGGTCACCCCTCAGCCTCCTCTTCTCCAAGCTAAAGAGGCCCAGCTCCCTCAGCCTTTCCTCATAAGGGAGATGCTCCACTCCCTTCATCATCTTGGTGGCTCTGTGCTGGACTCTCTCAAGCAGCTCCCTGTCCTTCTTGAACTGTGGGGCCCAGAACTGGACACAATATTCCAGATGTGGCCTCACCAGGGCAGAGCAGAGGGGGAGGAGAATCTCTCTTGACCTACTGACCACAGCCCTTCTAATGCACCCCAGGATGCCATTGGCCTTCCTGGCCACAAGGGCACAGTGCTGGCTCATGGTCATCCTGCTGTCCATCAGGACACCCAGGTCATTTCCCCTGTGGTGCTCTCCAACAGGTCTGTCCCCAACCTATACTGGTACATGGGGTTTTTCTTTCCCAGATGCAAGACTCTACACTTGCCCTTGTTGTATTTCATTAAATTTCTCCCCACACAACTCTCCAGCCTGTCCAGGTCTCTCTGATGGCAGCACAGCCTTCTGGCGTGTCAGCCACTCCTCCTGGCTTTGTATCATCAGCAAACTTCCTGACAGTGTTCCCTCATCGAGGTTGTTGATGAATACATGGAATAGTACTGGTCCCATTATCAAACCCCTGAGGGACTCCACTAGACACAGGCCTCCAACTAGACTCTGCCCCATTGACCACACCTCTCTGACTTCTTCCTTTCAACCAGTTCACAGTCCACCCCACTACCCGATTATCCATACCACACTTCCTCAGCTTAGCAGCGAGGATGCTGTGGGAGACCGTGTCAAATGCGTTGCTGAAATCAAGATAGACCACATCCACTGCTCTGCCATCATCCAGCCACCTGGTTGTGTCCACATAAAAGGCTATATCAGGTTGGTTAAACATGACTTCCCCTAGGTAAAACCGTGTTAAGAAGCTGTGGAGTTTCCCTCCTTGGAGATACTCAGAATCTGTCTGTACATTGTCCCAGGCAATCGAGTGAATGAAGGTGGCCCTGCTTGAGCAGGGGGTTTGAACCAGATGACCTTCAGAGGTCCTTTCCATCCTCAACCATCCCGTGATTCTGTGAAATGGGCAAAAGTCTTGTGCATCTTGGATGAATGTCCTCTGACTGTCACTGCAGCCTCTAGGCTGGATATTGTCAGAAGTAACACCTCGAAGCTGTCCTTGAACAAATGCAAACGGAAACACCCACACTGCTGAAGTGACAGCTGATAGAGGTTGGAAGCTGAGGGAAATCCCAGGGCAGAGGCTGAGGGATGGTGAAGTGGATGGATTTTCCTCATCCTCTTCAACAATCGCAAATCCTCTACTCTTAGATGTGCATGCAGTCAATAGCTTACAGGCAGGAGGTCACCTGCGTATTACACAACTGAAGCCAGCAGCCTTTTAAGACAGCAATAGCCACCTCTGTTTTTTACTGACCACCTGATGTAGTGGGAAAGCTGAGGAATAGCATAATAACATTATGATAGGTTAACTTTTCATCTGCCAACCTTAAGGTAAAGCCATTGGACAATTTAAGTTGATAACGCTACTAAGAAAAAGAGTCTTGGAGGACGATCCTCAAGAAACAATACCTCATCTCTGTATTGAGCTGTTTCAATCACACCAAAAAATCCATGTTAAAAAAAAAAGGGAAAGGATTTGGGGTAGCTTTGCTCCTGCCAAGCAATCTGCTCTCCATCAACTATAAAATCTCTCATGCTATCATGCCAAAACTCAAAGGCACAGAACACACTAACTAGCAATATAATGACTGAAGTATTGTAAAGGGGAGAAGCAATCATGCCTGCTTTTAGGAAATGGGATGGTGGTCTTGTTACAAAGGAATTCAATTGCAATAGTTACCTCGGCATGTAAAGGACTCGCTCTGCCACCACAAATCCCACCCTGAAGAAGAGGTTGCTGGCTGGGATGAATGGGAAAACCAGGAACAACAAGCCAACCAAAACTTCTTTGTGTTCCAGTTTCTGCAATAACACAAAATTAAACAAATATCAACTAAAAAAGCCCAACTCAGTCACCATTAACTTTCCCCTTTCCTTTTGAGATTCTTATTCATTAAAAAAGCAACTTAGATTAATGTTTGATATGTTTTGCATTTAAAAATAGTGATTCCAAGACACTCTTCTTCCATATTTACGCACTGTTTGTGCTTCTGATAAGCCCAGAAAGTGCACAAACAGCAAACTTGGTGTATTATTACTCTAGGTATCTTTTCCAAGGTCAGCTCTATTGTACACAGCTCTCTTGAGATGGCATAGGTAGTACTTAAGATACATCCCATACTGGCAATACCTAAGTCTAGAGTAGTATAAATATATAGATTAGCAGGTCTGCTACAGTATGGCTGTATGTAAACACACAAACACAAATCACATACACATAGACTGCTGTATTCAGCTCTAAATGTCTGTAACTGACAAAAAGCTGTTCAATCAGTCACATTTTGTGTGAAGAAAACCAGCCCCAAGTGGCACATTAACGCAGTTGGCTCTTCCCTTTTGTGACAATATCTAAACTTGAAATGTCACTTTCACACACAAGGTCCCCATGTTCATGCAGAGCTGGGAATTTGAGATATATCATACGTTAAAATTAATACCTTTGACTTGAGCTCATGCTCAAGCTGATGTCAACTCAAGTTGAGTTAATGCCCTTCACTGGAGCTCACTTTAACGTCGGCTCGCTCTTTGAGGAGAATCTGAATTGCTGCACGCAATCCAAAACAACTGTGACCTGCATGGACATCTCGGGGTGCCATGGTCAGGAGCAGCCACAGTTCCTGCCACAGAGAGACCCCAAGCTCCTCAGTGAAGCTGAGTTTCAGATTTAGCTCCACCCCAAGAGGGTGAATCAGCTCATGCTTTGTGCTGATGATCTCCAAGAATGACGTCAGGCCAACAGAAGCGTAGCATACGAGGTCTGTTAAATCACCCGCTTCCCAACAGATGCAACCTGAATCACTTCACACTTGCAACACTTTCTAATTGTTGTGGGCAATTTCTCAGCTTTGGAGAGCAAATTGACTTCTCTTTACCAGAGAGATCTAAATTTAGAAACATTGAACAAGATTTTTGAGGAACAGAGCCCAATCAATGATGCAGGGCCAGGCAATACAACCTGTCTTGCTTTTGCACAGCTACAGACTGCAACACCAGTTACCACCACTGGCTGAAATTCAAAACTCTTGGTATTAAAATATATTCATCCTGGTCTGTGGGAAAGGCAATTAACATTTTCTATGGGTACCAAACACAAAGGTACATGTGAGGAAGCTCTGATGCCACTTTAGAGGAGCTGAACCACAGGATCACAAAAAAGCAGACTAGTTTCCCCTAGCTCAAAAAGAAAACACAAGGCAGAGAGGGGAGCAGTGTTCACATCTCCAGACTCCTTTATCAATATCTGCTTTAAATACCTGCTTCTATTACCCATTTTTTCAGTGTCTTGGAATCACAGTTCCTAGTGCCTTCTTGCAGTCACAACAGCACCTAAAATACATTATACCCAGAGCTGAAGTTAAGACCAATTCATAAAGCTGATGAGCAGAGGTGCCCAATAATGGTCATTTTGGCTTGTAATTACAATAGAAAATTGAATAGGGGAAAAAAATATAAAAATTACAGAATCATAGAATCATGATGATTGGAAAGACCTCCAAAATTATCAAGTCCAACTGTCAAGCCAACACCGCCACGTCAACTAAACCATGTCCCTAAGGAACATATGTACTTGTCTTTTAAATCCCTCCAGGGATGGGGACTCCACCACTGCCCTGGGCAACCCCTTCCAATGCCTCAGAACCCTTTCAGCAAAGAAATTCTTCCTCACATCCAGTCTCAACTGTTCTTGGTGCAACTGGAGGCCATTTCCTCTTGTCCTGTCCCTTGGTCCTTGGTTGAACAGACCCACCCCCACCTCTCTCCACCCTCCTTGCAGGGACTTGGACAGAGCCAGAAGGTCTCCCCTCAGCCTCCTTTTCTCCAGGCTCAACACCCCCAGTTCCCTCAGCCGGGAACTCAGCACACTTGTGCTCCAGACCCTTCCCCAGCTCCGTTGCCCTTCTCTGGAATCACTCCAGCAGTTTCATGTCCTTCTAGTAGTAGGAGACTAGGGGGATTTCAATTTCACATCTACCCCTAGTTACAATTAGGCCTTCATTATATTGTAACAACAACAAAAACCACTGAATAAACCCAAACCAAATCAATAACCCAAACCAAAAACCAATAGAGAAGAATTAATTAACCTGCTACTTTTCACAGACTCATCAAAGAACTAAAGAACACCACTACTTCTCCCAAAGGCAAGGCAAACAATTGCTGCATTGTATCAAACAAAACAGCAAAGAATCACTCCCAGGCCAAAAACCATCAACACAGCAATAAATCTCAAAAAATTGCTTCCTTGGCAACTTGAGGGAAAAGGAAGAAAGTCTTGAGTTTACAACTGAAAGAGGTCTTCCCGCATCACATGAGACATATTCCTGAGGCACAAATAAATATTTGCTGACTACTGTTAGATCACAAGTCCTCTACAAGACAGAGCCCATAAAACACAAGCACGAGAGGTATGCAGATTCATTTGATTTATCTGTCATAAACTATGAACTTGCACAAACCCACTGGAAATTCCCTGGTTTTCCCATTGACAAAGCACCATCTGAGGTGCCAGATCCATCAAGTCTCACACTGTGATGGTGGGACTCAACATTCACACCCCTTGGCACCTCCAAGGGCTGAGGCATGGGAAAGTGGAGCTGTGAGGACAACCTTCCTCCCAGCTGGACCAAGCTGCACCTTGGGGAAAACAGCAGCTGGGCAAACAAGTCCAAACAAATTCCGTTCTGGTCTACCTTGGGATGTTTTGGAAGGTGTTTCTACATGCATGCCTCTTTGATGGGAAAGTGGTAATCAAATGGGTTTAATGTCTTCCTCTAACAGTTTATTTTGAGAATGAGGCAAGTGTCACCTCTCTACCATTTAGAACCAACAGCTCCATGGAGTAAAGACTTCCTTCCTACCAACAGTATAAATGATCCCCTGCCAGCAAGCTCTGGATGGTCTACTGGAGCCAGTGAGATGTTATGCTTGGAACATCTGAATGCAAGCACAGAAAAGCTGGTATCCAGGAAAGTTGGTAGTTCATGGCTGTATAAAAGCAATGATTGGTATCAGAAATTTAACCAAGTTACATGACCATCTGCAGACCGCAGACAGAGGATTACACCTCTTCAGTTTATTCCAAACACCCATTTGTGCAAATCCTTAGTGCAGCCTGCACACAAACTTCATTCACACATTCCTGTTGTACCAGACACTCGTGAAGCCACAGGCAGCTCAGCAACATGACTCCTCACCAACCTGCACCAAACCACTGCCAGCACCTCAACCTGGCAAGAGGTCAGGATCTGCAAACATCTACTCTTGCACTTTCCACATATACGATATTAAAAGATAAAAGCATGTCAAATTCACTCTGCATTCACTCCTAAAGTGTTTAAAAAGCAGACTTAAGCTAATCAAGAGTCAACCCCAGGGACTCTTGTGAGGCCCCATCTGGAGTTTTGTGTCCAGGCCTGGAGCCCTCAGCACAAGGAAGATGTGGAGCTGTTGGAGCAGGTCCAGAAGAGAGCCAGGAAGATGATCTGAGGGCTGGAGCACCTCTCTGCTGGAGAAAGGGCGAGGGAGCTGAGCTTGTTTAGCTTGGAGAAGAGAAGGCTCCAAGGAGACCTCAATGCAGCCTTCCAGGACCTGAAGGGAGCTTAGAAAGAAGGAGGGAGAGAGACTTTGTACATGGGCAGAGTGACAGGACAAGGGGAGATGGTTTGAAACTGAGAGAGGGGAGATTTAGGTGTGATATGGGGAGGCAATTTTTCACCCAGAGGGTGGTGAGACCCTGTCCCAGGCTGCCCAGAGAAGCTGTGGCTGCTCCTCCCTGGAAGTGTTGAAGGCCAGGTTGGATGAGGCTTTGAGCAACCTGGTCTAGTGGAAGGTGTCCCTGCTGCTGGCAGGGGGGTTGGAACTGGATGAGCTTTAAGGTCCCTTCCAACCCAAACCAGTCTGGGATTCTATGATGCATTCCCTCATAAGAAGAAAAAAATTCATGGCTGTAAAGCTCACAGAAGCAAGCACTGCACACTCCCAAGTCCCACCTCATTGATGCAGGCCCATACAGGTCATGGCAGAGCTGTACCGTGCTCCATATATCACCAGCATGGTCTCCTTTAGGTCACCAGCAGAAATCAGGATGGGACATGTACATCTTTATCTTCTGGGGCCAAGCAAGGAGGGCACTGTGGAGCTGTAACTGTTTAGCTCTGCTGCCAGGGCCACCACTTCCAAGCGAGTGGTGCCAAAAGTCAGGTGTAAACAGATGGTTTGAACAGCTCAAAACTTGGTAAGGAAAAGGTAACTGCCCAACTCTAGACATGGCTCAGACACCCAACTTCAAAGGCTTGCTCCTACAAAAAGAGCCACCAATTCTTTAACCACTACAATTTATCAGGAGTTTTATTCTTTCAGCTCATTTAAAAAACAAAACAAAACAAAATCTCACCATCTTCAGTAGCACCGGCTGCTTAAGCGCTAGGCTTAGCAACTCACTGCCCTCCTAAAACAACTCCATTTTCCTTGGTGAGCATCTAGTCCTGATAAAATCACTTACACCTAATACTGATTAGAATTAAGCAAATGTTATACCACAGATACTCCAAAGGTTATTTGGACCATTACTGCTGACTGCTTATTAACTATCTGACACTTTGATCCTTGATTTCAAGCATTCAATGACAACAACAAAACTACTTTCCAGTTCACCTTTTCCAGTCAGAAACTGAATCAAAACCCTTGAGAGCATCATTGGCTTCCTAACCCAAGAGTATCTCAAGAGAAATCCTTGGCCCATAGCTCAGAGCACCCTAACGAGATCATTCACTTGCTGTTTCCAGAAGGAAGTAAGTCCTGCTCTGTAAAGGTAAAACACTTTATTTTTCAGAAACGCTGAAAGTGCCTAAAAACTTTATTTATATCAGTGGGAACTGTGGATGCTCAACAGCTTTGGAATTCAGGCTTTCAATTATGGAATAAAAGCCGAAAGTAGTCCTTTTCCAATCCCATAACCCACAGCAAGGCACAGAAGTATCATCTACCAATATTTCACTTTTTATTTTATCATCTTAAAGCAAAATTTTGATATCTACTACTTTCTTTTTCCCTGTAGACCTCACCTACCCATCCATTCAGCTGTGTTTATTGTGTTTATGGTCTTTCTTACCTTGGCTTCTAAAATTCCCTGAAGAGAGAAACTCATTTTCCTAATCCTTAATCTCTGCAACCTCTAAATCCACTTGAGGAGCCAATCTGAGCAGGATGCAGGAGCATATGTGCGTCTTTGAAAGAGAAATGGAACATTCTCAAAGGAAACAGGAAAGTCAACAAATTGCTCCAGGAATTAGAATTATGCCTTTGACCTTGTGGTTGTTTTTCCTTCTTCCCTCTCACTATGTGGGGAAAAAAGGAAAAAAAAAAAAAAGGAAAAAAAAAAGGGAGGGGGGGGCAGGGAAAGAAGGGAGGGAGGAAGGAGGGGGGGAAGAAAAGGAGGGTAGGAAAAAAAGGGGGGGAACCAGGGGAGGAGGGAAAGGGCAAAAGGGAAAAAGGGGGGAAAAGGGAAAAAGGGGAAAAAAAAGGAAAATTTAAACACATGCACACCACTTGAAGTACGTAAAAGCATGATCTTTGGAAAAGCAACTCTGTTCATGGCGAGTTTGCTCGTAAGAGGTAACATGGAACTAGAGGAGCCTAACAAAAATCACACAATAGTCTGGCACCATAAGGTTTAACTAAGACCAAGAAGCCACAATGAGCATCATTATCTTCCCCAGCTGTAAGTCTTGGTCCTCATTCCACCTCCCCTCTACTACTCACCTCTGCTATCGTGCTAGTCCAAAACCTTTCTGTTCTGAGTAGGCCTTGAAATATTAACTCAAATCAGAAGAAAAAAAATAGTAGAAACAAAAGGAGTATATTTGAAAGTATAGTAATTCAGTGTTAATATGCTGAAAATGGCAGAACTACCTGCCCCTGTGAAAATCCGAGAATCTCAGCATGGTAGGGGTTGGAAGGGACCTCAGGAGATCATCCAGTCCAACCCCCCTGCCAAAGCAGGTTCCCTACACCAGGTTGCACAGGAAAGTGTCCAGGTGGGTTTGAACATCTCCAGAGATGGAGACTCCACACCCTCTCTGGGCAGCCTGGCCCAGGGCTCTGGCACCCTCACAGGAAAGAAGTTTTTCCTTCAGTTTGTCTGGAACTTCTGGTGTTCCAGTTTGTGCCCATTGCCCCTTGTCCTGTCACTGGGCACCACCGAGAAGAGCCCGGCCCCATCCATTTGGCCCCCACACTTCAGGTATTTATAGACAGTGATCAGATCCCCTCTCAGTCTGCTCTTCTCCAGGCTGAACAGACCCAGCTCTCTCAGCCTCTCCTCACACAGGAGATGCTCCAGGCCCCTCATCATTTTTGTGGCCTCCCCTGGACTCTCTCCAGAAGATCCCTGTCCCTCTTGCACTGGGGAGCCCAGAACTGGACACAGGACTCCAGATGTGGCCTCAGCAGGGCAGAGTAGAGGGGGAGGAGAACCTCCCTCAACCTGCTGGCCACGCTCTTTTTACTGCCCCCCAGGGGACCATTGGCCTTCCTGGCCACAGGGCACACCGCTGGCTCATGGCCAACCTGCTGCCCACCAGCACACCCAGGTCCTTTTCCTCAGAGCTCCTCTCCAGCAGGTCAGCCCCTAATCTGTACTGGTGCATGCGGTTATTCCTCCCCAGGTGAATAACCTGGGGGAGGTTATTAATAACTCTACACTTGCTCTTGTTGAACCCCATCAGGTTCCTTTCTGCCCAAAAATGACCTACCTAGCATGACAAACTCCAGCAGGAGTTAAGAACCTGTTTGGTGAGATGCTGAGTATCTTCATTGTGAGTCAAATCAGAACTACTTCAGCTATGGTTGTGCTGACTCAAGAGTACCACACTCCAGACATGTTACTTCAAACACTTGAACCAAGAAAAAAATAAAATAAAATAAAAAATCTGACACAAAAGTTATTTTGATAGTTCTTGTGTTTGCTTTTTTAATCAGAACGGCAACCACATACAGACTGACGAAGATTTCCTCTTTTGCTTGGTTGCTGGCTGGCACATCAAGCACCCTAGGAAAGTTTTTGTCTTTCATCCAGCCCCATCATGGACCCACAGCTGATCTGCTTGGGGCACTCCAGCTTTCACTAAACAGAGTCTTTCTGTCTTATTACTCTCCCTGCAGCAAACATTAACAACAGAAGCAGCACAGAACAACCTTGCTGCAAAGGATTAAGAACATCAGTTCTGACCTCCTCTCTATGTGGAAGGAATTCAAGTAAGCCCTTAGGAAAATGAAAGAAGGATTTATTTTAAATGGACCTTTTATGAAAATGACTGTGGTTTCCAGCTCATCAGACAGACTCTGTCAATAAATAGCTTTATTCACCTTGGCGTGCCTTTGAAGCAGGTATTGTTCTGGAAGGGTTGTGGCATAGGACTTTTGTGAGACACACCTTCTAACTGTGCTGATACTACTGCAGAGTATTCTAAAAGGTAATTGTTCCCCAGAAAGGTCTGTGAGCTGCAATTTACTTACTACGGAAATACCAAACCTTGGAGAAGAGGCAAAAGTCTCAGGAGTGCAGGGTAAAATAAACAGCATGACACAAGACACATTAGAAGTGCTAGCAAAAACACCAGAAACATGCATGCAAACATGTTCCTCTCCTTGATGGTATAAAACATTGTCAGCTATGAAACATAGTCTGCAAGGGACTGAGGAATATGCTTAGATTATATTCATCCATATAAACCACTGGATATATGGCAATATGATGTCAATTACAGCACAAATTAACTAATAATTTGGTATAAAATGTCTTGTCTTAGCTAAGAAGAAATATGCAGAGAAACGGAGAAGCAGCAGTACCTTAAAATTAGACCTGAAATAAAACACAACCAACTGTAGCATGAAAGAACAGGATAATAATACAGAGCTCAGTTGCAGGTAATGAATACAACCTGAAAATCATCACAATTTCCTGTGCCAGATGTAGCCATGTCACACAGAGCAGCAAAACGTGTTCTGTACAGAGATATATCCTAGAGGACACTTGAGAGGTTTTTTTTTTAATTGATGTTAAATGCTAAGTAGCACTCCCTCCTCAGCCAGGAGTGAACTGATACACATCATGACATGTTCCTGCTGAACAAGGAGAAGGTGCTGTGAACCACCATAAGGTACCTCCATAGCTTTGGTCATCAGTTAAAAATGCAAGACGAGGGCCAAGCAGCATGAGGTGAAACAAATTCCCCCAGATTGGTCAAGTACTAAAGCTGCTGATTCAAATTAGTTGAATTGCTCCAAATTACCCCACTGCACACTGTCCTGGTTTGTAGCTGAAACAGAGCTGGGTTTCTTTTTCAGTAGTTAGAATAGTGCTGTGTCTTGCTTTTCAGCCTGGGATTTGTCAGGAGAGAAACGCTGAGAACATCCCCATGTTGGCATTTGTGTCCCTGGCACTGAAGGACTTTGTGTTTGTCCGTCTGCAAGCGCAAGATCTCAGGGGTGAGGAATATTGACATGGATCAGCTCCATGGGCATTGGGCTCTGCCAAGGGGCTGTTCCATCTCCTGTCCCCATGGGCAGGAGATCCATGAGGGGCTCTTCCTCTCTGGCTCTCTCTGGCTCTCGCTCGGGCTCTCGCTCTCCCGGGATTGCGGTTTCGGTTCGGGATTGTCGCTCCTCCGGGATCGTTCTCTGGGAACGGGCCGGGCTGGGTCGGTGGGTGGTGAGTGATGGCACTGGGGGTCACTCATTTGTGTATTTTATTACTGTTATCATTATCACTACTATTTTATTATTAGTATTATGTTAAGTTTTCTTTTATTTTATTATTAAACTGTTCTTATCTGACCCGAGGAGTTTCCTTACCCTTGCTCCCCAATCCTCTCCCCTATCCCCTGGGTGGGGGGGAAGTGGGTGAACGGCTGTGTTGGCTGCTGGCCATGAGCTAGCCCAGTGAAACTATTACACACACACACATCTATTTTCCCATTACCAGCCCTCCAAATATCAGGTACCACACAAAGTGGACTCTGATCCATCATCTGCTCCGTACGTAATGTTAACAGCAGGACAAGCTGTGCTTTAATCACATTACTCATTAAGCAGCGACCTAAAAATGTCATGCAGCATGGCATTTCAAACATCTGAAGGGTTTTCCTTTCATGCTCACTGAATTATTATGACATGTCAAAGAAATTTCTCTCATCCTGACGATATGCCAAGAATTGTGTCCTTTCTCCAGTTCACCACGTGCTCACTGGTTCTTCCAGCACGGAAGAGCAGTCTTATGGACCCTTGGGTACACCAGCAGCCATTTGAAGCATCAGACAGATTATTTCTTTGGCCTTGTAACTGGCGTGCTTGGCAACCAAAAAGAGAGTGCTTAATCCATTTCACCAGTACCTTTGTCATCTACCTAGTCCCAAACCTGGAAGACAGACCACATCCATTCCTTGCAGCTGAGGCTGTCTTTGAAAATGAACAATATACAAATCTCAGCCTTTTTTCACAACTATTATTAATTCTCTGGAATGCAGGTGTCTGCAATACCATCTCCAGCCTTTCTCACATCCTCTGCATGCTACTCAAAGCCCAAGCACACTGGGTGAGGAAGCTGACCATCAAGAGCTGAGCAGAACCCGAGGATTTCGAGACCCTCTGGTGACTCCTGGTGCCTTGGCTAGAACAGCTCAGGAGAGGCAGAGCATGCTGGGCATCTGCATGGTTAAAAAAAACCAAAAACCACCACCAACAACAACAAAAAGCAAGCCTCAAAAGGCTTCAAAGAGCTGCTAAATGATGGACTGCAACTTTGCCACATTAGTCACCATACAAAAATCTTGGCCAGATATGACAGCAAGGACCTTTACTCCCACAGTGGGAGGTGTGTCAAGGAGCAGAATCCCAGAATTGGCTCAACTGGAAAAGACCTTTAAGATCATCGAGTCCAATTATGAACCCAACACTGACAAGTCCCCACTAACCCATGTCCCTCAGCACTGTGTCTACACGACTCTGAAATCCCTCCAGGGATGGGGACTCCACCACTGCCCTGGGCAACCCCTTCCAATGCCTCAGAACACTTTCAGGGAAGAAATTCTTCCTCACATCCAATCTTAACTGCTCTGGGCACAACCTGAAGCCATTCCCTCTTGTCCTGTCTCTTGTTCCTTGGTTGAACAGAAGGACAGGCCTTTACACCCATCAGGCCTCCTGAAGATGGATATTAATTGTCACATGTGATAGGGATGGCTGCAGCAAGAGACAAGCATGGCTGCGCACCTACATGCTGTGCAGAGCAATTAGTCCTTCTTCTGGAGCTGCTCATGGGGAGCTCTTTGGCTGAGAAGCAAGAAGGATTAGTACTACACACACAAAACAACACAGCAAATTGATGTTACAAACATGGAATTAAGTTTTCAAGCGACTTCCTCATTATGTAACACCGAGAACAACAGCGAAAGAGCATGAGGAGGACGAGGAAGAAGGTTTCTTTCTCCAAACAATAACCAAATGGAGAACTGCTTTCTTTGTTTCTGCAGTTCTCAGCAGAAAAATCCCCATCTAGTAACAGACATGTTTCAAGCAAAGCACTGTTTCTTCTCCTTCTAAGGCATAATAACGTTCAAAAATGAAATAAGAAAAATTCATTATTTAGATGTCCTTTATCAGCACTACACATACCTGCTGACAGTTACTACCCCAATCTCAAACATCAACAGCAAATTAGCCCTGTTTAAAATTCAATAGCAATAAAGGCAGAAATCCAATCCATGCATTCTCTAATTACAGTCCATGTAATATATTCTGTGAGTCTCCTGTGAGCTTGTTGTGTGGATGCACACACGTTGCCCCTTGCCACCAAAAATCAGTTCCATGCTCACTGCACAAAAGCCTTCACTTCCACCAAAATAATTTCTAGTATTTCCATGCCATAGAAAGGGAAGTCTTAGTGCCAGTGAGAATGAATAATGAGGTTTGGTCCTCCACACCTACACACTCCAACTAGAGGAACACAAACTGCATTTCTGGTCATTCTAAAATCATTCCTTAGAAAATTGCAAGCTATGACTTCCAGGTTAGACTTGGCAATAAAAAAGGAGAGAAAAATGGTTGCTAAGACAATTCAAAAAGAGAGCAGAACATCTTACACTTTATGAAGCACAAAAAAATCAACTGATGCATCTTGTGCTGCCTACAAGCTTCAAGATACTGAGAAATAGCCTGTCTGGGGCTGGAGTGAAGGATGGTCATTCTTGGAGGGAGCAATGTCATATGAAAGGCCACTGCTGTCACACTTGGGAACAGGCTTTCTTAAGAGCCTAATATAATTAATTGTGCCAGCAGTTCACGTGTCCTGAACTTCCCTCTCTTTGCTGTAAAAGATATTCCCAAGAGTGTCTGGAGCCAGAGTAATTTATTTCCAGGAAATGTGCCTCTTCCTACTGCTTGCTTTCCTCAATAATTCATATTACTCAGCACAACACAATCATCTTCCTATCACTTCATGGCAACAGCATAATTGAGTTGTAATGAGAGTTGTTAAAAATAAAATAGGTTCAGAAATTTAGAATTTCACAGAGTAACAAGGGTTGGAAGGGACCTCAGCAGATCTTCCAGTCCAACCCCCCTGCCAAAGCAGGTTCCCTACACCAGGTTGCACAGGAAAGTGTCCAGGTGGGTTTGAACATCTCCAGAGATGGAGACTCCACAACCTCTCTGGGCAGCCTGTCCCAGGGCTCTGGCACCCTCACAGGAAAGAAGTTTTTCCTTCAGTTTGTCTGGAACTTCTGGCCTCAGAACCCTTTCAGCAAAGAAATTCTTCCTCACATCCCATCTCAACTGCCCTGGCCACAACTGGAGGCCATTTCGTCTTGTCCTGTCACTTGGTCCTTGGTTGAACAGACCCACCCCCACCTCTCTCCACCCTCCTTTCAGGGACTTGGAGAGAGCGAGGTATTAACACAGTAACATCAGTATTAAAACCCTGTCCCTCCCCCACTACGCTTTTCAGTGATCCATGTCCTTTAGGAAGAAAACATTTAGTACTATTGAAAAAAATGATTAGCAACCCCTTTCCTAAAGAAACTCCACAACACAACTGAAAGAGGAATAGCTCCTAACTCCATATGATCCACACAAAAACCCTTCCATGTAAATGCATATCTGATCCCTGACAAGTCTAGCACAACCTCACTTCCATTTCTGCAATATGGGAGATCTGAAATGCTGAATTGCGAAGCACGACTTACCAACCATATTATTGCTACTAAATAATAATTTCTACATAATTTCAGATTTCCCAAATTCCATGACCCCTCTGATGGGAAATCTCATCAAGATGTATGCAATGTTTAGGTTTTAGAAGCAGAGCAGGGGTACGAATACAGTAATTTTCAAATGGCTCTATGGATTACAGTTCTCAGTCCTGTTCAAAGCAACTGACAAAGAGCTTAATGACTATGGGAGAGGCTGAACAACTTCAGTGGGGTTTGGATCATTAACAGGAATTGAATGCAGGACTCCAGGCCAAGTTCTGCCCTCAAATCAGACCAATTAAAGACTGAGACATTCAACTAGAGGGACATTTTCATCTGTTAAGCTTGCCTGAATTGGTTACGTAGCCGTGTGGTTTTTTCACCTCAATTCAAAACACTTGAGAAAACAACTTGTGCTCACTGACCACTCCATCTGAAGATTAGGAAACAGAAGATTTCAAACAACACGTCATATCCCATGTCTTTCATCGTTACCTTGAAGGCAATTATGCAGTGTAGGCTTAGTAACGTCATCACCAGCACCAGGAACACGGTGGCCAAGTTCCTCATGTCCCAGATGGACTCGACCAAAGGGATGCTGCCGACCTGCCAGTCGTAGCACAGGGTGATGGGTGCCAGCAGAAGCCACGCATTGAAGGCCAGAAGGTAGGAGTAAGTTAGAAACCTGTAAAAGGAAAGAGGTAACGTAACACATGGAACCACTGTCAACACGTGAAATATTTTCCTTTGGCAATTACCACTTACTATGTGGGAGGAGAAATAATAAAATAGCTCTGCACACACAGGAGACACCACATCTCTGTCAATAAAGAGATGCTAACACAGGTGAGGGGCACGTCAACAGGTCATTTAAAGACATAACATAAGATCAATAATATTTATGTGATTTCTGTACACCAGAGGGTGGTGGTGAATGGCTCTATGTCCAAGTGGAGGCCGGTGACGATTGGTGTACCCCAGGGATCAGTTTTGGGACCGACGCTCTTCAACACCTTTATCAATGACCTGGACAGTGGGATCAAGTGCACCCCGGGCAAGTTTGCTGATGACACCAAGCTGAGTGGTGCAGTTGATGCAATAGATGGCAGGAATGCCATCCAGAGGAACCTGGACAGGCTTGAGAGGTGGGCCCACGAGAACCTGATGAGGCTCAACAGGGCCAAGTGCAAGGTTGTGCCCTTGGGTCAGGGCAGTCCCAGGTATGTGCACAGGCTGGGAGAGGAGCTCATGGAGAGCAGCCCTGCTGAGAAGGACTTGGGGGTCCTGTTGGACAAGAAGCTTGACCTGAGCCAGCAGTGTGTGACTGGAGCTTTGAGGCCAACTGTGTCCTGGGCTGCATCAACAGAGGGGTGGGCAGCAGGGCCAGGGAGGGGACTGTCCCCCTCTGCTCTGCCCTTGGGAGGCCCCATCTGGAGTTTTGTGTCCAGGCCTGGAGCCCCCAGCACAAGGAAGATGTGGAGCTGTTGGAGCAGGGCCAGAGGAGAGCCAGGAAGATGATCAGAGGGCTGGAGCACCTCTCTGCTGGAGAAAGGTTGAGGGAGCTGAGCTTGTTTAGCTTGGAGAAGAGAAGGGTCCAGGAAGACCTCACTGCAGCCTTCCAGTGCTTGAAGGGAGCTTAGAAACAGGAGGGAGAGCGACTTTGTACATGGGCAGAGAGTGACAGGACAAGGGGAGATGGTTTGAAACTGAGAGAGGGGAGATTTAGGTGAGATACGAGGAGGGGATTTTTCCACACAGAGCGTGGTGAGACACTGCCCAAAGAAGCTGTGGCTGCTCCTCCCTGGAGGCATTCAAGGCCAGGTTGGATGGGGCCCTTGGTAGCCTGATCTAGTGGTTGCCAACCCTGTCCACAGCAGGGGGGTTGGAACTGGATGAGCTTTAAGGTCCTTTCCAACCCAAACCAGTTTGGGATTCTATGAAATCTTCATCTCCTATGCAAATGCTAGATTTTTGAAGTGACTTTCTACCAACTTCAACAATAAATGAATAACTAAGCCTATATATATTGAAGTGTTTTATAGTTCACTGCATCACTCCTGCAATACAAAATATTCCCCTAGCTGGGTTTAACATACAATTTAGAATTTCTCCTGTGTGCACAATATTGAGCAATTAAAGTCAGATGTCTCTGTTTTTTCTTTTTGCATCCCAGCACAGACAGAAAATACAGAAGAAAAGAGGCACAGGGTGATTCTTGGCTGATCCCACCACAGCTTATTAGGACTGGGAACAGCCTGCATGAGATGTGCCACAAAAGTGATTGAGAAGTAGAGAGACTTTCAAATTGCTGTAATCTTCATTAATTGATATTCTCAATCAAGAGGAGATTAATGGGGAATGGGAATGGGGAAGATACTGCTCTCTGGGAAGTTTGCAGGGCTTTCAGAAGACTGAAGAAGAACAGCATGTGTGTGACCGGGCTAAAGAAAACAAGAAAAAAATAAAAATAAAACAAGAAAAAATAAAACCAAACCAACATCCCCTCTCTCCCTCGGCCTTTTGCTGCTTGGCACCTACTTGCCCAAGAGCACATCCCTCTCAAACTACATTTATAAAAGTTCAAAAACTTTTGTTGGAGATTATTCCAGCAATCACAAAGTCAACCAAGCAGAACTGCGACAGCCTTAGAACAGACAAACTCTTCCTTGGTTTGCAAATGGAAAAGTCCACGTTGTGCCCAGCACCAAAGATGGCAAACACTCAAAAATAAATGAAATTCTGTTCTATGCTTCATAGCATTTCTTCCATCTGAGCCTGCTTTGGCTGTTGTTATCACATCCAGTTGCCATGGTACCTTAGTAGGCTTATTAAAAGGATAACAAAGGACCTCCAAGAGTTGTAGAGCCATGTAGACAGATCATTGCTTCACCTGCCGCTTAGAAACACGCCTCTTGGTGGTCAAAATGCATCCCTGTACAACAGCACTTACAACATCTCACTTATGGCAGAAGGGCTGAGACACTGAAGCTAAATGTGACTCCAGAAGTTCCCAGATGGGTGTTGGTCCAAGACACAGGGATGAAACCTAAGTTTTTGTGAAAACATTTTTTAAGAAAATCCACAGTTAGGATATCAGTTTCTCTTCTCATCCAAAAAAATAACAGCTCCTGCAGCACAGTGACCCAAAGCAAGGAGGTTTACACAGCTGGATTAATGTTTCATTGCAAACAGTGGAAAAGACACATTCCCATTCACCCACAAATCTTTCTAAGCTCCCAATTCTGATAGAAAATGGAGTATTCCCACATTTTGAAGGTTTTCAGCCATTTGGTACATTTTTCTTCCATCCCTCCATTTTCCTCCCCTTCCCCACTCTGAGACATTAAATAAGGGGAAAAGTGGGAGAAAAATCCATCTTCTCTCTTAAGAGAGGCAGCAATTAAAAAGCCAGTTTCTATTTAAGAATGCATCACTCAAAAAACATAACCTAATTTTACTCAAACTCTTCTCAAAATGTTGATTGTTCATGATTTCTAAAGAAACAAATATGTCTTTGCTAGTTACCAAGCCAATCTTCTCTAGCCCCTCAGCAATGCAAAATCTGATGGAGCTTTATCACGGCAAGGCACTCACTTGTGATGTTACGTGTGGCCTGGCCCATCCTCTGCTTGGCCACCACACAAACCAGACTTCTGTACTAGCCCTGATGCAACACCAGCTCACAAAAGGTGGCCAGCATCCATTTACAGCTCTGTACTTCAAAGCCAAACTGAGATCTATCTGTGGGGGTCGGTCTCTTCTCCCAAGGAACAAGTGACAGGACAAGAGGAAATGGCCTCAAGTTGCACCAAGGGAAGTTCAGGTTGGATGTGAGGAAGAATTTCTTCACCCAAAGGGCAGTCAAGCATTGGAACAGGCTGCCCAGGGAGGTGGTGGAGTCACCTTCCCTGAAGGTATTTAAAAGTTGTGTAGATGTGGTGCTCAGGGACATGGTTTAGTGGTGGACTTGTCAATATTGGGTTTACAGTTGGACTTGATGATCTTAAAGGTCTTTTCCAACCAAAATGATTCAATGATTCTCTTTCTAGCTTTACTTTTAAAAGAAAAAGCACGTTCACTTACATCAATCTGAACAGCGTCACAGCATACAAGGAGTTGTTACATGTGTGTATATTAGGATTTTCAGAAGCCTTAGAAAAGCTCAGTTTTTTGGGGAGTGTCCTTTTATGCCTTGGCATATTCACATTTTCAATAAGCACCACGATATTCATGGAAGTTGATGTGCAAACCACACCACACACGAGAAGCTCTGCCCTGTTTACTCAGCCTGGACTGCTGGGTAGGAAGGAGCGAGATTACATTTGGGATCTCTGCCAACTGCAGCATTGCAATTGCATCCTCCCTGATAAGGCAAGAGCTGATAAATTGTTATGCAGCACAGAATAAACAAACACAGTTTGCTGCCATAACAAATTTGAGTCAGTTTAATAAATTCGAAGAAGAACTGGGAGAAGCTGCTGGAAGGTTTGGATAAACTGCTGTTGAAGACGAGAAGATACACTCTAGGACATGCAGTAATCAGGAGAAGTTTGTAAACAAGTCTCTCTTTCCCGTGCTCGTAGGGCTTCCATCTTCCTCCAGAGCCATGTGCACAGCCTGCTGCCAGAGGCAAGTCCCACAGGAGATGGACCATCGCTCCATTCAACTACGCCAATAATTTGCATCTTAAATACACTCTGCCAACAGCAGTGAGCTATTTTAGAGCCTGTGACAGTCATTATTGTCTGTGTAGGGTCAACTGGTTCACCTCTCCAGACATTCTACTGCAGAACCCTTGGCCATGTCTCTTACTATCAAACCTGAAGGCTCTCATTGAATGCTCACGTGCCAAGAGCAGACATGGAAGCAAGATCCAGGAGGACACTGCCTGATTTAACAGGTGTTTGTAATCTGCAAGGAAGCCTTGAGTGAGCTCTGATCCAAGTAAAGGTCTGGATACATGTTCAGCACGGGTAACCTGTCCTTGAACAGAATGGACAGCTGTATGAAATAAAGCCCTGTAAACTACTGGTATTCTAGGTCACAGAATCCCAGAATGGTGGGGTTGGAAGGGACCTCAGGAGATCATCCAGTCCAACCCCCCTGCCAAAGCAGGTTCCCTACACCAGGTTGCACAGGAAAGTGTCCAGGTGGGTTTGAACATCTCCAGAGATGGAGACTCCACAACTTCTAGGTACTAGGAAGAGAAAAATAACAGGATGCAAATAATAGTTAACGACAATTCTGTGCTGGGTTTTACTTATGGCTCTCGAAAGCACATGATATTTCTTTACATCTCTGTGGCTCTCAGGGGGAACAGGGGAAAAAGCTCAATGCAAGAGAAACTTTTGAAGAACCTTCTCAAAGCTGACACCGCAAGGAAATAATTTGCAAATTTTTAAAAGACCCAAAAAGATTTATGGAATCATTGCAGGAGCCAATTACATTTCAGCTACATTTCAACCTACCTGCAAATGGCACAAAAGTATTTTCTTTTAATTAGTTGACTAAGTGAATTACATTTTAAATTAATGATCTTCTCTATATTGCTGTTCATGTCTGCTGGAATTCCAAGGGAGAAAAACCCCTGCCTCTAACATCTCCTGCTCTATCAGCTTATCCCAGGTAAGACAGAGTGTTACTGGTGAGGTGACTGCAAGAATCTGCTTCTTGATTGCAATATGGAATTGATTGGCAATCAATTTTCCCCCAGGCTGGTTAACAGTATTTGCATTACAGCAGAGGGGCTTTTTTAATTTCCAAATTGAATGTGCAAATCCAAGTTTTGGCAGAAATCAAATGTTTCTTTTCACTTCTCAGCATCTCTAGCTTGTTCAGAAAAACAGAGCTCCTCCTGTAAGTAGCAGGTATTGTCATGGCAACCACTCTGTTTAGTTTTGAATTTTTTAGTTTAAATCTATTGTTGTGTGCTTGGTTTGAAATAAATACAGGATGATTCCTGTCTAGAACCTGTTGCAGAAAACAAGTATCTGAATGGATTGCTTCTGGTGCAAAAAGGCAAGTAAAAGGTGCTACCTAAAGCCATAAACAACACAACATAAAATACTTGAGGGATTGTCTGTTACCCTTTGCTGTAAGAGAGACTAATCATAGAATCACAGACTGGTCTGGGTTGGAAGGGACCTTAAAGCTCATCCAGTTCCAAACCCCTGCCAGCAGCAGGGACACCTTCCACTAGACCAGGTTGCTCAAAGCCTCATCCAACCTGGCCTTCAACACATCCAGGGAGGAGCAGCCACAGCTTCTCTGGGCAACCTGGGACAGTGCCTCACCACCCTCACAGCAAAGAATTTCTTCCTCACATCTCATCTCCATCTCCCCTCTTCCAGTTTCAAGCCATCACCCCTTGTTCTCTCACTCCCTGCCCTTGGCCAAAGTCCCTCCCCAGCCTTCCTGGAGCCCCTTCAGCTACTGGGAGGCCACTGGAAGGTCTCCCTGGAGCCTTCTCTTCTCCAGGCTGAACAGCCCAAACTCTCTCAGCCTGTCCTCACAGCAGAGCTGCTCCAGCCCTGGCATCATCCTCGTGGCCTCCTCTGGACTGGCTCCAGTAGCTCCATGTCCTTGTGCTGTTGGTGGCCCCAGAGCTGGAGGCAGCACTGCAGGTGGGGTCTCAGGAGAGCGGAGCAGAGGAGCAGAATCCCCTCCCTGGCCCTGCTGCCCACGCTGCTCTGGGTGCAGCCCAGGACACGGTTATTGGCCTCTGGGCTGTGAGCGCACATAATGAGCTTGGAAAAGCCTCAGCACTGCCAAACCCAGGCAATCCGAGCACAGGAGGACTGGGGGATTAGCTAAAAATAATATGAGATTTATAGAAATTTATGAAGAGTTTCATTTGCTTTCTGATTTTGGAGCACTTTAAGCTTTTCCCCCCTGCCCCCAGTGACTGCAATTATAATTGGTGACCAGTTGTGTGGAACAGTTTTGGGAAGCAAGACACAAACCATGCCCCGCCGAGACTGCATGGAAACATGGGAACCAGTTACCCTGTTCTTTCCAGGTGCACACAGTGGTGCAACCAACCACCCACCTAGTTCTGAGACAGAATCCCAGAATGGCCTGGATTGAAAAAGCCCTTTAAGATCATTGAGTCCAATCAAGAACCCAATATTGACAACCCGGACTAACCCATGTCCCTCAGTACCTGTCTACCCATCTTTTAAATCCACCACTGCCCTGGGCAACCCCTTCCAATGCCTCAGAACCCTTTCAGCAGAGAAATTCTTCCTCACATCCAATCTCAACTGCCCTGGGCACAACTTGAGGCCATTTCCCCTTGTCCTGTCCCTTGTTCCTTGGTTGAACACACCCACCCCCACCTCTCTACACCCTCCTTTCAGGGAGCTGGAGAGAGCCAGGAGGTCTCCCCTGAGACAACCCATCTTATTCTTGATGAACAACAAGGGACCACCTTACCCCAAAGGCCCAACAAGGTATGCACCTGCAAGTGGAAGATCTTCCTACACTGAGGGGTTTAGCAAGGCAAAGATAAAATATTCTCCTGGTGTGAAAGGAAAACAAACAAACAAACAAACTTGTCTAGAAAATGGGTGATAACAGTGCACTTAACTGATATTTGGGAAGAGAAGAGGGTGCAGGAAGAACGGGCTGATCTGACAGTAGGAAGATAGTCATTACCCTTTCAGAAATCACAGACCTTGTTAATGCTCTTCTGACAGGACCACTCACACACTGCCAGGGACTTGGGGAGGTTTCAGTTCCCAGTAAGGGTGAGAAGACCTCTTTTATTGGAGAAAAGAGCTTCTCACTTGCACTACCAACTGAACTGATTTCAGGTCAAGGCTCACTTCATCCTTTATAAAGCCCTAAACCCATGTGTGTTTGATGAGCTGCTTCACAATAATGTCCTCCCAGGACACATGTGGCTGCAATTATAACCAGGTGGTGGATTTAAGGATATTGTCTTAAAATTGCTATGCATTTGCACTTCCCCTGGGGAACTGCCAGTCCAGTCATACATTTCCCACATGAGTTTATTTTCCTGCTCTGTATATTGTCAGCCTAAACATTTTCTTTTCATAGCCTCAGGAGAAAAATTACACTGTGTCTATCCAGCCCATTTGGTCATGGTGGAGTAAGACTACTGTGGTGGTTTCACCAGGCTGGCAGCCAAACCCAGCCGCTCGCTCACTCACCCCACCCAGGGGATAGGGGAGAGAATTGGGGGGCAAGAGTAAGGAGACTCCTAGGGTGAGAGAACAACAATTACATCATTGACATAAAATAAAACTTAAGATAGTAAGGCTATGAAAATAATAATGGTAATAATGATAGTAATAAAATCTGCAAATAAGTGACACCCAGTGCCATTGCTCAGCACCCACCGACCCAGCCCGGCCCGTTCCCAGAGAACGATCCCGGAGCAGCGACAATCCCGAACCGAAACCGCAATCCCGGGAGAGCCAGAGCCCGAGCGAGAGCCAGAGAGAGCCAGAGAGGAAGAGCCCCTCATGGATCTCCTGCCCATGGGGGACAGGAGATGGAACAGCCCCTTGGCAGAGCCCAATGCCCATGGAGCTGATCCATGTCAATATTCCTCACCCCTGAGATCTTGCGCTTGCAGAGGGACAAACACAAAGTCCTTCAGTGCCAGGGACACAAATGCAAACATGGGGATGTTCTCAGTGTTTCTCTCCTAACAAATCCCAGCTGAACCCAACCCCCAGCGCTGTTCCAGCTGCTGAATGGAACCCAGCTCTGGTCAGCTCACACCAGGACACTCACATAAACCTGCTTCATGCCCAGAGTGATCAGCCAAGAGAAATCACAAGGCAAATGCCAGCAGAAATGAACATAACTTGTCTCCTGAAGATATAGTTTTGAAAAAAACATTTTCTTAGTCGGAATTACTGGAAGGATTTAATCTGTTTCACACACCTTGAGACATGGACTGTCCAAGAGCTGTCCAATGGACTTTCTCTTGTCTTACCATGGTGTCAGTAATACAATCCGTTTATTCAGAGGTCTCCTACTTCTTTCCCCTCAAGAACAGCAGAATAAAGAAACATTGTGCAAAATGTCTGAAGCATGACATGGTTTTGCTATTGCAACAGCTTCCCCATAGTAGATTTCAGGATGGCAAGTCACAGTGATGGGAAATGTGTGTTTTAAGGTAGGTCACTGAAGGAAGCACGTCCTTTCTGCAGCAGTGTATGGCAGCCTGCGTGGAGAGGCTCTAACGGCAGCGCTTATGCACAGCACCATTCCTAACACCTTCCTTTCTGCCTCCACTCAGAAAGGGACTGATGGACAGATTTCATCTTCCCAGGTCACCCTTGCCAAGCAACGCACTGAAGGACACAGAAATGTGGCTTTCACTTATCACATTTGAAGTTTTAAGGTATTTGGGAATATTAGAAAATCCAGTATCTTGCAGGGATGTAGCGTTCTGTCTTGGTTTTGCTGGGACAGAGTTAATGTTCTTCTCAGCAGCTAGAACAGCTGTGTGATGGGTTCAGTGTGGGATCTGTTATGAGAAGAATGTTGATCAGGTACCAATGTCATTAGTTGCTGCTGCAGCCCAAGGTCACCGTGTTTGGGGAGCTGCAGGTGCAAAGGACTGGGAGGGGGGAAGCGCAGTAATTAGCAAAACCCCAAATTGGCATTTGGCTCTGCCAGTGAGATATTGCATCTCCTATCACAGCATGGGCAGGACATTAACCAGGGCTGACTGGAAATCGGGGGGATTCTCTCAGGGATCGCTCGGGCTCTCGCTGTTCCAGGGTTTGGGTTTGGGGACTGTCTGTGCTCTGGGGTCGCTGGCTGGGACAGGCTGGGCATCGGTCGGCGGGTGGTGAGCAACTGCACTGGGCATCACTCACTTGCCTGTTCTGTTAGTACTGTTATTATCATTGTTATCTTATTTCAATTAGTAAATAGTTTTTATCTTAATCCACAAGTTTTCTTACTTTTACCCTTCCAATGTTCTCCCTACTCTTTGAAGGTGGGGAGACATTGAGAGAGCAACTGTTTGGCTGCAGCCAAAGGAGCTAAACCACCACACATTCACATTCTGACTTCCAAAGCATTTATTTGCATCCCCATTGACTTTTAAGTTTAAGGACAGTAATTTAGCTACCATACTGAACAAATTACTTTTTTTTTTTTTTTTAAGACTGAAAAGCTGTCACTATGTCAGCATATTTCATCTTCCAAGGGTTAAATAAATCAATTCTCTGTCTACTTTAGCGTATACATTTGTGTGGCCAAAGGTTAAAGAGAGGTTACACCAAACAGAGAGTCATGTTCTAAGGCCAAACTGGGCCACACCAAAAGTCCACCCAGACACCCTGCAGCAGTGACCAAAAATTAATGCCAAGCTGTGGTGGGTTGACCCTGGCTAGAGGCCAGACACCCACCAAAGCCCACTCTATCACTTCCCCTCCTCAACTAAGCAGGGGGAGAAAAATATAACAAAAAGCTCATGGGTGGAGATAAGGACGGAGAGAGATCGCTGACCAGTTACTGACACAGGCAAAACAGACTCAACTTGGGGGAAAAAAACCAAATTTACTTTATTACCAATCAAAATCAGAAGATAATGAGAAGTAAAACCCAAATCTTAAAACACCTCCCCCACCCCTCCCTTCTTCCTGGCCTTAATTTCTTTACCAATTTTCTACCTCCTCCCCCCAGCAGCACAGGGGACAGGGAATGGGGTTGGGGTCAGTTCATCACACGGTGTTTCTGCCGCTGCTTCCTCCTCAGGGGGAGGTCTCCTTCCCCCGCACCAGCGTGGGGTCCCTCTCACGGGAGACAGTCCTCCACCAACTGCTCCAACGTGAGTCCTTCCCATGACTGACAGCTCTTCACGAGCTGCTCCAGCCTGGGTCCATTCCATGGGGTGCAGTCCTTCAGGAAGGGACTGTTCCAGCGCAGGTCCCCCATGGGGTCACAAGTCCTGCCAGCAAACCTGCTCTGGCGTGGGCTCCTCTCTCCACGGGCTACAGGTCCTGACAGGAACCTGCTCCAGCGCGGGCTTCCCGCGGGGTCACAGCCTCCTTCAGGCATCCACCTGCTCCGGCGTGGGGTCCTCCATGGGCTACAGGTGGTCATCTGCTCCACCATGGACCTCCATGGGCTGCAGGGGGACATCTGCCTCACCATGGACCTCCATGGGCTACAGGTGGTCACTGCTCCACCATGGACCTCCAGGGGCTGCAGGGGGACATCTGCTCCACCATGGACCTCCATGGGCTGCAGGGGGACATCTGCTCCACCATGGATCTCCATGGGCTGCAGGGGGACATCTGCTCCACCATGGATCTCCATGGGCTGCAGGGGGACATCTGCTCCACCATGGACCTCCATGGGCTGCAGGGGGACATCTGCTCCACCATGGTCTTCACCACAGGCTGCGGGGGAATCTCTGCTCCGGCGCCTGGAGCACCTCCTCCCTTCTCCTTCTTCACTGACCTTGGTGTCTGTGGAGTTGTTTCTCTCACATCTTCTCACTCCTCTCTCCAGCTGCAAAGTGTGCAGCTTTTTTTCCCTCTCTTCCTTTTTATTTTTCTTAATTCTGTTCTCCCAGAGGCGTCACTGATGGGCTCGGCCTTGGCCAGCGGCGGGTCCGTTCTTGTAGCCAGTGGCATTGGCTGTGTTGGGTCAGACATGGGGGAAACTTCTGGCAGCTTCTCTCACAGAAGCCACCCCAGGTCCCTCTCCCCCACACCCCCCGCTACCAAAACCTTGCCACATAAACCCGATACACAAGCAAAGCATATAAGAACAGGATAAGAACACAACGTTTTTTCCCAGTTTCTAGCTAGCACAATGTCCCCAAGTCAGATGTGGTTTCAGCATATTTAGTAGCCTGGATTTCTTTTTTTAACTTGGCAAATCTCTCTAGCTGCCTGCATAAACTTTCTGCTCACCCACAGCATCCTGCAGAAAGCTGCTCCCCAGCTCCTTTACCTGTTGCAAGTCACCTCCTTGGCTTGTTTTGAAGCTAACTCTTCTTAGATACGTTTGATGCACCTTAATTTCTATATGCTGGCCTCCTCCACGCAGTCATGGGTGGACAGACCTTTCTCACACCCTCTGTCATCTAATTTACACTATAAGCATCAGAAGGGCTTACAAAAACTGACCTCATTACTCAACTTTTACTTACACCCTTACACATTACTTAATACTTACTTACACTTTTACACATCACAGAACCACAGAATCCCAGAATGGTGGGGTTGGAAGGGACCTCAGGAGATCATCCAGTCCAACCCCCCTGCCAAAGCAGGTTCCCTACACCAGGTTGCACAGGAAAGTGTCCAGGTGGGTTTGAACATCTCCAGAGATGGAGACTCCACACCCTCTCTGGGCAGCCTGTCCCAGGGCTCTGGCACCCTCACAGGAAATAAGTTTTTTCCTTAAGTTTGTTTGGAACTTCCAGTGTGCCCATTTGTGCCCATTGCCCCTTGTCCTGTTACTGGGCACCACCAAAAAGAGCACGAGCTTCAGATATTTATAGACATAGATCAGATCCCCTTTCAGTCTGCTCTTACTCATTACTCAATACTTACTTACACATTACTCATACTTACAAAGCTCTACCCCCAATCTTAGCCACACTCCAATAATCTTCAGCAGCCTCTGGACAAACCACACCTGTACAGCTTGTGAGTGACACAGAAACCTTGCAAGAGTTAACAATACTCTTTTGAGTTCATCTTACATCAGCCAAGATCCCAATTCCAGAGCTACCTTTATTCATTTCACAAAGCTTTCCACACATTTCCAAACTGTTGTTTTTCTTTTTTATTCCACTTGTCATCAGCCTTCTTCCTAGCCCCACAGAGTTGGCCACCTCTTACAATAACTTGACTCTGGTGAGAACTGTAACATCTAGCCTGGCGAGACACACACGATAACCAATTTCCAGCTCAGTGCAAATAAAGACAACTGCTTGCAAAGAGAAGCTCCCATTTGTGCCCTGCGTGACCTTCAGAGAGTTACAAAACAAGTTGCCAGCTGCCTGAACACGAACCCTTGCTTCAGCCATAGTTAAGGTGTTAGTAAGCACCTCAAGATCACCACCCAGCAATGGCCTTTCTTTTAGTTTCATGGCACTTCTTCTCCCTTCCAGTCTTGACACCAAGCTTAGCTCTTTCACTCCCTTCCTCCCAACTCAGCCCAAATTGTAAATTACATCTTGGCTTTGAATTCAGTGCTGTGACCTAATTACTGCCTTCAAAACCTTGTCAAAAGCGTTTCATACCAACTCTTCACACGCTGCTGCTGTAGGTGTCCACAGCTGAGGAACACACACGGCTTAGCAGCTTCTCTGAGGCTGGGTCATAAGCACAAACTCTCCCATATGACTGGACATCAATTAGTTGAGCAAGCAACCACACATACCAGCATCTACTTGGATGTTCGATACCCTTGAGCCTTGATGTCCTAGATTCTAACCCTTTCAGCACAGAAATTCTTCCTCACATCCAATCTCAACTGCCCTGGGCACAACTTGAGGCCATTCCCTTTTGTCCTGTCACTTGTTCCCTGGTGGAACAGACCCATCCCCACCTCTCTCCACCCTCCTTGCAGGGACTTGGACAGAGCCAGAAGGTCTCCCCTCAGCCTCCTTTTCTCCAGGCTCAACACCCCCAGTTCCCTCAGCCAGGAACTCAGCACACTTGTGCTCCAGACCCTTCCCCAGCTCTGTTGCCCTTCTCTGGACACGCTCCAGCACCTCCATGTCCTCCTTGTTGCAAGAAGCCCCATAAATGACTTAGCTTTGGGGTTTTAAAAAAACTTTCCCCTGTCCTTACAAGATGGAAAGAGAAAAAACACAAGACAGACATTTGCGGCATAGAATACGAAATTGGAATCAGACCAGGCCCATTTATAACTTGATGGTCTCCCACCTCAGCATAAACATATCAAAAAGGGACAGCAGCAAATCCTTCACGCTGTGCTGCACAGAGTCTGGTATTAATGACCCTGCCAGAAATGCTGCAAACAGATCAGAGCTTTCCAAATCAGACAACATGCCTCCTGGAAGCGCTTTTAGCCTTGCTGGTAATAGAAGCTGTTGTCACATTATCATCAAGGTCTCCAAATGAGATCCAGTCCAATTCTGCACCAGATGCTGAATAAGGATTGCTTGATTTTAACCTGTGTCTCAGCTGCAAATCTGCTGCTGGAATGAGGAGCCAACAAGGCCAGAAAGTGACACTGAGGAGGACTGTTCTCATTTCATTAGAGCCATTGAGAAATTCCTCCAGAAGCCTCCAAAGTGTCTTTCCCCAGTTTGGTAGCTCACCAGAGCAAAGCTGTGCACATGGGTCTGTCTTAAGAGGAAATCAACTTCTACAGCCCTCTTGGAGTACTTGTCTGGTTTGGTCTGGAGCGAGGAGCAAAGTCCCAGCTGACACTGCCTTCTTGATCTGGCCCAGCAGAGACAGAGGGATGTGGTATCAGCCCATCTAACCACCCACCAGGTCTCAGGCAAGAAGAAGTAACATTTTTACCAAATTTAAGCACTGAAGTATCTTTACAAAAAAAAAAAAGTAATATACTGATCAAATAACAAAACTCTGTTAACACAAATTTCAGGTTCATTGTTTTTAATTAACCCATGGCAGCCCATCCTACACTCAGCCAGAGCTGTGCAGTAGTAGGTCTGTATTCTGTACCACTCTACACCTTCTACCTTCACTGATCAGCCACCAGTGTTCCACCAACATCATCCCCTTTCTATACAAACTCACTTCAGCTAGAGCTGGAACTGAATGCTTGCATCCCATACCTCAGAAGCAGCCAGTTTTAAGATTTAGGATTAAGCTTCAGTCACTGGGCTTTCCAGTCCCATGCTCAGGCAATTCAACTACATTTCTGGGGCTCTGCATAAAAAAGAGCCCACTTTTCCCCCCCTAAGAGAGTATCTGTGATATAACTCTACAGCACCCAGGACATACTTTGGGCTTTAAATAATGCTGGTTGCTTTCTATTCCAGACAGAGCAATAAGGAAGAGTAATTAAGATAATAAAACAATCTCTCCTCTCTGGCCACCAACGCCAGGAGCAGAGGACATGGCAGGAAGATGTGGCAAGGGAGGGTGAGGTTGGCCATGAGGAAAAGGTTCTTGAGGCAGAGGGTGGTGGAGCACTGGCACAGGCTCCCCAGGGAGGTGCTCATGGCCCCAAGCCTGACAAGATTCCAGCAGCATTTGGCCAACATGTGCCCTCAGGGACATGGTGTGAATGTTGGGCTTGTCCTGTGCAGGGACAGGAGTTGGACTCCATGGTCCTCATGGGTCTCTCCCAACTCACAGCATTCTAGGATTCAATGATTCTAAGCCTTTTCATTCCCCATATGTAAAACACTTTTTACAGGGAAAAAAATAACATCAAGACTACACATTTGAAAGCTTTTGTTTGATTAGTGGCATCGTACCTCGTCAGGAAATACGGTGAGAACGAAGCTGGATTGTCCTGGTCTGAAAACATCGGCATGGATCCTCCCATTATCCAGAGGCGGAAATACAACAGGAGAATCACCTTCAAAGAACATCATCTTGGTTAGCAACGCACTGCTAAGAAGAACTACAGCCTCCATCCAATATTTTGTTGTGGAAAAAAAAAAAAAAAAGCCCATGCTCTGCTGTGTGCTCAGTGAGTCAGCTCAGTGGTTTAAGTAAAATTCAATTTTATCACCCTGTGCAGGGTAATAAACGTGCCAACCCTCAGCACAGACAGCACGCTATGCTGTTGTGTCCCCTCTTTCACATGTGCATTCCTGACAGCAACTGGCGTATCTTGGCTTCTGGAATTATCACTGGAGGTGGCTTAGAAATCTCTCTGTAGCTACCTATCAAGAGAAGGTGCAGCGTGAAGGAAACTTTCGGGGCACAGTGTGGTTGGTGTGTGAGAAATCCATTCCATGGTGGTTCCCCAGGTACAGCCTGAACCTTAGAGTCACTGATTCCAGGAGACACAGCCTGGAGGGTGGAGTGGAGACCTCAGGGCCAGGCTCTGTGCAGAGCAGAGGGGAACTGGATGGTGCTGTGGCACTGATGAGCCGCATGGTTGCCACCCTGAGCCACCACTTTGCCAAAACCTTGGTGGAACTTTGATTATTATAATGTCATTATAACACTAAACCACACCTCCAGCCAAAAGCCACCTGCCTCCAAGATGTGACCACCCCTCACTGAGCATGCACTCTGAATTCCTCTGGTCCAGACCTTTAAAAGCAAAGCGAGGAGATTTGACACCAATTCTAATTCTGGTCTGTATGACCAGAGTCACTCTAGCTTCACCTGAAAGTAAGAAAATAGTATAAAATGGCCTAAGAGAGGGGGATGTGAGGGAAGATCCCATCACAGACAAGTCCCCATCACAAACCACCACCAAATTCTGGGACCAGTTGACAGGCCGAGCCTCTCTTCCCCCCATAGGGACACCTATGGGGTGAGATCTGAACCTTCTCTGGGAAACCTAGAAAATCTCTAGAGAGTTGTTTTTCTTTCTCTTAACTTAATGCATTTGTAGATTTATGTTCTTAAGTACCTACACTCATCACTGCAGTCAGTATATTTCTCACTGGCAATCCAGAAGAACCTGGACTCTGTTGCTTCAATAACCTGCCCCATTCATTAATCCAGCCGGGAGAGTCCCCACTGAGGGCGACCGCGTGGCCGTGCTGGTCCATCCCAACGCGCCTGGGCTGTCGCGCCGCGCTGTCAGTGCACCCGGGGCGTGGGAGTGCGATATATGGAACGTGACCGGCCTGATAGTGCTGAACTGGGCATCACTCAGCCTCAGCCCCGCCGCCCCCAGCCCCTCAGATCTCTGAGGAGAAGCTGGAACGCAACAGGGGGTTATTTTCTGCCAAATCTCTCTGCCCTTTTAATGCAACATGGCTACCCAGGACAAATCCATCACCCTGCTGTGGCTCAGACTGCAGAGTTCTGTTCTGGACCTCTACCTAAATGCATAAGGGAAAACCATGGCTGATGTCTTCAAAGTGATTATCATTCACTCATGCTGGCACAGGTGTAAGGACAAGCTCCATCGGTGTTTCTCACGCTGTGTAATTCTAATCCCTGGAGGGACTTCTGCAGGCTGGCACTCCTCTGCCTTTCTGGGAACCACCTGTCAAGGATCAAGCAAGGGGATCCGGCTCCTAGGGCAGCACAGGGAGTTGCACACCCAGCAAAACCCTGTGGAGATGCTTGTTTTCTCCCCTGCAACAAGTCAAGTCCTGCTTGGAGCGTGTCAAGCAGTAGGAAATTGCAGGTAGAGCTTTTCTTGTGACTCTTACCAAGCCTGGTACCAAAACAGCATGTTACTGTGTGTTGGGTTTGTGTGTGTGTTGGAGGCTGGTTTTGGTTGTGGGGGAAGGGGCTGCAGTGATGACCCCTTCTCACAGAAGCTTCACAAAGCTCCCCTGGCTCCAAGGCGGACCCACCTCTAGCCCAGGCTGAGCCAGTTAGTGACAAGGAAACACCTCTGAGAATCCATATTTCTGAGGGGAAGGACTGGTTTGAAAAGAAGAAGGTGGAGAGAACCTGGAGGAGATGCCATTGATGTGAACAAAAGACAACCATGGGCCTACACAAAAGGGAGAGCTTTGTTGTCAGGAGGAAGGGGGGAGGGGGCAGGACAGAGAACCTCAGACACCCTGAGAAGGTAAAGAAGGTCCCTGCAGCCCATGGAGGTTCAGCAGTGGAGCAGATACTTCACATATAGGCCATGGAGGACTCCACACTAGAGCAGAAAGCCAAACCCAAGGGCAGGTATGACTGAATATAGAGACCCCACCGGTGCTCAACACCAGGGCAGGGGTGGACCCCCCAGAGCCAGGGGGGAAGAGTGAGCGCAGGACTGCATGGTCTGAGCTGTGGGTGAAACCACCACACACTGAAAAGTCAGCCCAGTGCCAGAGAGTCCCCCTGTACTTATGGCAGGAAATACTTGCAGATGATTACACCACTTGTAAGGGCAACCACTGTAAATTAAAAGAAAATTTGAACTGAAAACACAGCAATATTCCTGTCTCTGCCCAGCTGAAATTTTCTAGGCTATTTTCCAAGACTAACTTTGTATTAAGATCTACTGTCTAAGCTTTCAGAGTCTTTTGGGATACTACCATGCAATATTCATTCTCATCAGATACACAGAAATACACTTCATACTTACATAGCTTATCACCAAAGCAGCTCTCTTCAAAAAAGGCCTTGCAGTATACAAGAAATTCCGGTTGTTATTTGCAGTCAGGTAGCTGAAATATAAGGAAGCAAATATTTCTTGAAATGCTTTGAAACAATAACTTGATTTCAAACTGGAAAAAAAAAGCTGTACATATTTTTAACCAACCTAAACTAACATGTAGTAATAATGATATTGCTCTTCAAAGCTCTTTCCACATGAATTAAGTAAAATATTGAGACTACTTCAAATAATTCACATCAAAATCTGGTTTTGTTTTGGTTGGTATTTTTTTAAATCATCAATTAACACCTTAATCCTCAGAAAACCTCAACGTGTGTCTCACCAAGACTGCTGTCTTCAGACTCCCAGAAGACTACACCGAGACACATTTTTAAAAGGTCACCCAAACAGAGAAATTCAATTTTAGACCATGATTAAAATGCAAAAACTCCTTGTTCCCAGCTCTCTCCTCAGTCTCTAGAGATAGGAATAACTGCCTAGGAAAACTGAATTTATTTTAAGCGTTTTTGGTTTTGTTGGATTTGTTTTTAATGTATTCTGCACACTGAAGTTTCATTACAAGTCTGCTGACAAGGTGTTATGATAACTAACTGCACAAACACACTGGTGGCTTATTGTTGTAGGACTGCTCATAAAAGCCTTCCTGTTTCTCAAGGAGTGACATTAAACTGTATCTGGAGCCAAAACAACACATTTATTTTAATATAGGGTAGAAGAACTTGCCAAATTCTAAGGAGCTTTCTTATTACAACAAATGTTGCCGTACCTATGACATTAATTCAATGATAAATCCGTTTCTACTGAACCTTACAGAGGCTTCATCGTTGTAATAAAGCAATGAGAAACAAAAAGAAATACAGAAGAGACAACAGGAATATTTTAAGCATAGAGGAGCTAGAAAACTATTGAAAAAATAGCAAATAATTTTAAGAAGTTATAAATACCAAGTAAACAAAATAATTTCAGAATGAAAACCTTTGCAGGTTCCTCCGTGTAACATGCACTCTATTTAAATGATTTACAAAAACTGCAGCATGAATCACTTCACCTGCATGCAAGCTAGCTTTCCAAGAGTGAAAGCATCATACATTTCTCCCATGAACATCTAGCACATAAAATGCATCTTATTTCCTCTCCAAATTCCTCAAGACAGTCTATCTCTGACTGCTCCACCCTTCAAATCTTTGAAAAAAAAAGATTGCAGCACTTCCTAATGCTCCCAAGAGTCTTTAATATCTGGCTTTTTGTTCCAATTTTCTATAGTAGGAAGCTTTGCAAGCCTGGTCACCATGGCAAGATGGAAAAAAAGATTACACTGCAGACAAAAGCAAGGGGGGCAAAGCCAACGAGAAACAGAGGTGGCATCTCACAAGAAGAACCACCTCTGGGTGCTCTCTACAAAATAACCACTCTCTAGAAAACTTGCCCTAAGCATCACACCTAAAACTTTGGAACCAAACCATACATTGTAAAATCAGCCAGATGACCTTCAGTCTTTGGTGTCTACTTATTTACAAATGTTGACATTTAAGCACCGAATCCAACTGAAATGTCAGACTAGTCTTCAAAGGCTGAAATCCACAAAGTACCAAGTTTTTTTGAGCTCCTCCTGATTTTAATCAGGCTCCAGCAAGTACAAGTGAGATGAAACTAAGCCTTTAGCTTCCTCTCTCCATGAAAGGTCAGGTTGGCCTTCAAGTGTTCACCATGGCCCTGCTCCAAAGCCCACCAGAGCCAAAGGGAAAGACTCCTGGTGACTTTAACAGCATTTGGACCAAACTCTGGGTTGAGTTTTGTTCATATTTTTATGGGTGGAAGGAGGAGAGCCCTCTATTAATCACTCTGCCTGACTCTTTGAAAGAACCTGTTTTCACTCACTTGTAGTTTTTAACTAACTGCAACACTGTGGGCAGGAATTTTCCATTACAAATATTTGCTTTAGCTGGAATTATTCTAGGAAAAGATCAGCCAGAACAGTTCAGATTTTCTCCAAGACTTAGATTAGAGACAGAAGAGCACTTTTATCAATGTCAAGAAGTCTGCCGACTTCACCCTTGAAAAACTCCATCACCACATCACCTCTCACCAGTGACTCATGAGGCAGCGGCCATCTCCAGGCCATGTGTTTGCCACCTTCCAGAACAGCCACTCACCGCTGGGCAAGCTACAAACCCGGGGTCAGCACCCATGGGCAGGTGAGGACACACAGGCCCTATGGCTTTGCCATGCCCTCCCCAGGCAGGGATCTGGCTTTTAACAGGTCAAGTTTTGCATCAATGATGGTCCAGCTGGAACAACTACGAGGGACAACAGTGAGAAGGGTAAATTTCAGTTTAGGCCACTGAGGCTCAGGACAGCATGTCTGTGCTTCAGGGCCTTGCTAAACTGGTGTGGTGGTTCCACCTGTAATAGCCATATAAAGGGAATTTGCTAATCAAGCAATACAATTTTTGAAATATTAAACAGCGGTGGTAGGTTACCACAGCACCTGTATATCCTGTTATTTAGCTAAAGGTTTAAAGCTTATGCAATGTTGTCATCGTGCTCAAACATCCTGTTAATTGACCAAGGATTAAGCCCAAAAGGCATGTAGTGAAGGGATTTGCAGGCCCATCATGATGGGCTAAGTAGCAAACAAAAGAAACTTCATATCTCAGCTAAGGAAGAGATCCCAGAGATTGTGAAAGATACTAACCGAAAACTGCAACGATAACAGAGACTCCGGAGGGCGTCAGTGACAACTGAAGTGTTTCTGCTGTGAGCAGAGGATGCAACCCCCAAGAAGAGCCAAGATAAAAAGGGACTGCTGTGCCTATCTAACTTGCGAGCCGTTGGTGGAGCGCAGACTCCCCGGCCGCCCAGCGCTGCTTTTGCTCACCTATTCCTACTCAATAAATTACTTTTAAATTTATGATTGGACTTTGAGTCAAATTCACTTATAACACACCCACAGCTCAGACCATGGGGTCCTGCACTCACCCCCCACCACCCAGTGAGATGGGGAGAGAAACACCCCAAAGGGCTGGTGGGTTGGGATGAGGACAGGGAGGGCTCACTCACCAGTGATGGGCGCAGGCAAAAAAGACTCCACTTGGAGAAGAAAAATCAATTCATTCCCAATCAGAGTTGGACAGTGAGACACAACAACCAGATCTGACAACACCTTCCCCCACCCCTCCCTTCTTCCTGGGCTCCAATCACTTTGCTCCCCATTTCTCTCCCTTCTCCCCCAGCGGCTCAGGGGACAGGGAATGGGGGTTCAGTCAGTTCACCAGTGCCACTCTTTCTAGCATAAAGTCTCTCCCACAGGCTGAAAGAGTCCAGGAACAAAGTGTTCCAACACGAGCTGCCCATGGAGTCACAGACATCTTCGGGCTCAGCTCCCAGCTCTGGCATGGGGATGTCCACAGGCTGCAGATGGGTCTCTGGTCCAGCACATCTCCTCCCTGGGCTCTGGCATTGAGCGATTCTCAATTCAGTTACATCTGCCCTGAGCCTCGTCTTTCTGCTCCAGTGTGGAGTCCTCCATGGCCTACACGTGGGGATCTGCTCCACCACTGAACTTCCATGGGCTGCAGGGGACCTCCTTTACCCCTCTTCTCAGTGCTGATCCCAGATGTCTGAGGTTCTCTGCCTCCCCTCTTCCTCCTTCCTCATGGCAAAGATGTTCTTTTTTTGTTTAGGCTGATGGTACCTTTTGTTCATGTCAATGGTCTTTCATCATGATTCTCTCCTTCTTTTCAATCCAGTTCTTTCCTTCATAAATACAGATTCAGAGAGGTGTTTCCCTATCACTAACTGGCTCAGCCTGGGCTGGAGGTGGGTCCACCTTGGAAACAGGGGAGCTTCACAAAGCTGCTCAGAGGCCATCACTGTAGCCCCTTCCCCCACTACCAAAACGGCCCCAACACACAAACCCAACAAAACTGGACACTGATCTGGGTCTAAACATCACCCCCAGAGGAATCCATGCCATCACTATCTCTCTGTTCCCTCTCAAGCCTGGTCTGAGGTGAAAATTAAAGCCAGAAAATGAGTGTAAACAGAAGGCAGGAGTTGCTCCTTCATCCTTGGCAGTACAGTGCAGAAATGCTTATTCTTTGCACATCTTGATTTTGACCTTTTTTTGTCTGCCTATGAGTAACTCAAACGCTGTCCACATCTTGCACTTTCTTTGAGGCAAGTGTAACACCAGACAAGCTACCAAACACGAGTTTATCTGCAAGTCAAAGTCAATTTGAAGTGCTCAGCCCAATAGTAGGGTAGGTTACTGGGTAGCTCTGGCTGCAGCAGAGCAGGCCTTTGGAAACCATTTCAGAAGATCCTGACAGATCCTCACAGTTTATGTTGTGGAGCAGTATTATTTCCAGGAAAACCAGAAACCTCTGCATTGACAACAATTGCAGATCACCACTCGGGGCAGAAGAGCACACGGGCAGCAAGCAAGTAGGAACCAGAATGAAAGCAATGGGTAACTGGGAGCAGATAAAACAAGAACAGATAAAACAAGATAAAAAAAAACGCTTTTTACTTTGCAGGTTCAGTTAAGAAACGTTTCTTTCTATGACAGTTCAATCAATAAACAAAGCTTTTTCATTCTGGGAAAGCTGCTGCTGTCCTAAAGTCCATCTGGAAACCACAAAAGATAATATGGTTCATTGCTTGGTGATCCAGCTGTCTGCCCACCAAATCAACCTGCATAAATGTAGGGGTTATGCTCAGTGCATCAAAGCTTTGTAAGAACTAAGTGGTTTTCCAGAGGACCTTATTGAGGCTACTACTTGTTTCAGGAAGTTAACTAGGAAAACAGCTCACATCTGGTGCAGAGAAAGAACAATACACAGTACATGTATTAAAGCTACAGAATCCCAGACTGGTTTGAGTTGGAAGGGACCTTCAAGCTCACCCAGTCCCAATCCCACTGCCAGCAGCAGGGACACCTTCCACTAGACCAGGTTGCTCAAAGCCTCATCCAACCTGGCCAAGAACACTTCCAGGGAGGAGCAGCCACAGATTCTCTGGGCAACCTGGGACACTGTCTCACCCCCCTCACACCAAAGAATTTCTTCCTCAGCTCTCATCTAAACCTGCCCTCTTTCAGTTTAAAACCATCATCCCTTGTCCTATCATTACAGGCCCTGCTATAAAGTCTGTCCCCATCTTTCTTGTAGGCCTGCTCTGAGAACCAAAAGGCCACAATAAGCTCTCACAAGAGCTCAAAAAAAAAAAAAAAAAATCAAATACACTGCAAATGGGACCTGGACAAGGAATTCTGCTAAATGTCAGTGACACAGAGCAGTAAAATTGCAGCTTGCAAAAACATCTGAAGTTCTGTTGAACATAGCTCAGTCAACCTTAAGATCAGCCAAAGCTGATCTTTATTTTGTCTTTAGCTAGGACAAGCCAAGAAATTACTATTACAACAGTTTAACTGTTCAATACCTGTTTTAAACAGCTCCTTTGCAGTATAAAGTCATTCACAGGTCAGATTTCCGCACATTTGCCAACCACACCAGGCTGCCTAACATCCATCCCACTGTTCATGGGAACCGCTCCCTTATTGCCTGCTCCACCCCGACCAGCACAACCCAGCCAAAACACACACACACATTAACTCTCACATGAGAGCGTGCGTGGGGTATGTGTAGGACAACTGTAGCTCCGCACAGCAAAGCACTACTTACTTCTGGAGTAGGTGAACATTCAAGACGTGGGTCTCGCAGATTTTCATAATCATAGAACCATACAATTGTCTGGGTTGGAAGGGACCTTAAAGCTCATCCAGTTCCAACCCCCCTGCCATGAGCAGGGACACCTTCCACTAGACCACGTTGCTCAAAGCCTCATCCAACCTGGCCGAGAACACTTCCAGGGAGGAGCAGCCACAGCGTCTCTGGGCAACCTGGGACACTGTCTCACCCCCCTCACACCAAAGAATTTCTTCCTCACATCTCATCTCCATCTCCCCTCT
Organism: Caprimulgus europaeus; assembly: GCA_907165065.1. The sequence continues at coordinate 3,414,093 of OU015528.1, read as the reverse complement.
TCCAGTTTCAAGCCATCCACAACTTCCTTGGGCAACCTGTTCCAGTGTCTCACCACCCTCACAGTGAAGAATTTCTTCCTAATATCTAATCTAAACCTCCCCTCTTCCAGTTTCAAGCCATCACCTCTCGTTCTGTCACTCCCTGCCCTTGGCCAAAGTCCCTCCCCAGCCTTCCTGGAGCCCCTTCAGGTACTGGGAGGCTGCTATAAGACCTCCCTGGAGCCTTCTCTTCTCCAGGCTGAACAGCCCCAACTCTCTCAGCCTGTCCTCACAGCAGAGCTGCTCCAGCCCTGGCATCATCCTTGTTCCTTGAAATACCTCTATATCAGCCCTTAACTGGCTTAGGAGAGGGAATTAATGAGCCTAATTCAGTGCCTTGGGTGTGTGTGACGCAGAGAAAATGAAATGGCTGAACTGGCTGGAGCTTTGAATTGCAGGCACAGTGCTTCTGTTTCATGAGCTCTGGCAGAAGGTGGCCATGCTTTGGTGAGGTCTTTTTTTTCTGTTAGCCCTGCTCCACCTTGTCTCCTCGTTGTGTCAGTGGAATGTCTGGTATGAAAGGAAGCTCTTTTTCATCTTCTTGGTCACACCTTTGATCTGTTAAGTGCATTTTGCTTTCCTTTTTTTCTCTCTCTGTTCCTGATCCCTTACTGTGCCTCTCTCTTTTCATTCCCCTGTTCCTCCCAGTTTTCTTCCCCTACTTTCATCCCACACAGAATGAGGTACGTGTTGCCTAAAAGAATAAGGAAGAGCCACGAGAGGGATCACCTTCTCTGCTGTATGGGCTGATGCAGTTATGCCCTGCTCTGCTTTCCCCAAAAATCCAATAAACAGTGAGATGTGGGCACAACTGAACATATACGTGAAGAATACGTGCCAATATCAGTAAAAATGAGTTAAAACAGTTGTTGACTTTCATAAAATCTCCCCATGGCTCCCTAAAGAGTTGGTAAAACTGCTTCTGTTTGTGTGTGTTTTTGCATCTGGGTCGATGTGGGTAGTGCTGGCTGGGGTTTAAGGCTCTCTGGGGAGATAAGGAGCAAGGATGCCACACATGCTGCAGGGAATGTCAAGACTACTCATAAAGAAGGAAGCAGGAGAGCTTTTCTTTCTTCTTCCTTGCAAAACTTGCTATGAGTGGTATTTTATTTCCCTGCATTGACAGGTATTTAAGCAAATTAAAAATCCAGACCATGTCTGGAGTATTTTTTTTTCTTTTTTTAAAAAAAATTCAATCTTTTTACTCCACAACAGATTTTTCATTCCTGTTTTCTCCCTGGGATATCCCATACACTTGCCCTTTGTTAGTTGATCTTAAGGACATATATAGGCTGAGCTAGGTTGGAAAGATAGTTTTCCAATATAAGATGCAGCTGGCTGGACAAATTATAAGGAAATTATCTTTAAGAGGAAAAGGTAAGGTAGTCTCTATAGGAAAAATAAAACTGTGTATTCTCAGCAGTGTGGTCTGTCAAACTGATTTGGAATTAGGTGTGCATCTGCCAATGACCTAAAGCTCTGACATTCACTTAACAGCCCCTTCTAAGTTTGAAAATGTCTTGATTAGAGGTGTCTTACTGTTATCAATAATTAAGAATAAGTTAACAGCCTTGCTTTTATACTCATCCTTTTAATGCTTTCCTTTGGTATGGGGGTTTTGAAAGTGCTAGCTTGCAATACTTGGGGTTGCTGAGAGTAGGATGTGTTTCCTGAAAAGAATATAAATGGGAGCAATGATCTTCTCACAGTGGAGGGACCTGGCCAAAAAAACCTCTTGAAATACCGAAGCTTGTTCTACTGTGTACTTATCTTGGTCTTTTAGATGTCCCTGATGGGGAGCATCCATCACACATCTTAATTTTTTGTTCACTTCCCTTGAAAGAAACTTCAAAGAGAACACAAGAGTGAGTTCATGTTTTCTACCAAAGCTGAGTCAGGCACCGTGTGGGATAAACACGTTGCTGACACTGGTTTGTGATAGCTCACACAGCCGTGGCGATGAGCAGCAGCTGAGGAGCTGCCCCGCACTTTGTGAACTCCAGATGCTCCAAGGGGCCAGGCAAATTAAAAAAATTATCCTTAGAGATGTTTGTTTTGATTAACACAGAGTCCATCTGGTACCAGCACAGTTTACATCCCTGTAAACTGCGCAGTATTGAGTTTTATTAGGCCACCTACCCTGCTGTCTTCAATTACAAAATCTCGGAGTGCCCCGATGATGTCCTTGGCTTCAGGAGGAGCCGTGCTTCTCACCAAGCCAGAGCTGCCAAATATCTGTCTTGGCCTCTGTTTGAACTGTGCAAGAGAAGCCCCTGCATTATTAAGCATATTTTGATTTACTGTTTGTTGTGATTCTGGTTGCTTCAGGCAGATTCTGGTTGCCTCAGGCAGTATTCCTGGAAGGCTTTTAAAAGATAACAAGTTGGCAATGACATGCTGCTTTGTTTTGTGGGAAAGCTGGCACGAAGCAGAGGTGGAACCACTGCCCAAATGGACTCTTTTCACACTTATTTAGCATACCTGCCAACTGAAAAAAACACCCACAAAAAACCCAAACACCACTACCACCACACACACAAAATTCCCCCAAAAAACAATTTTTTTTTTTTAAAAAAAGAAGAACAGGACAACAGGACATCTCCCTGGAGACAAGGTCCATCACCTCCTCCATCCTCCATGCATAAGCCCTAAAAAAAGGGTCAGGCACTGATGAGAAGTGTAGGGTTAGGTAAGGGTCAGCTAGTCCCAATCCCAGCTCCTGAAACAATCCTTTAAGGAATTTAAATAAATTACTGCAACAGAGTCTGAGTGCAGGAAGGAAGGGAATAAAGCAAAATTTACAGCTCAGCCTGCTCTCCACCAGGGCAAATGCTCCCCTGATTTTTTGTCAGTTTTGCTGCGATTTTTGAATTCTATTTTTTAAGTCATCATTTTGGGGTCAACCCATAAAGAAACTTTTTGCAACGCTTGGAGAGGCACATAATGTTTTAGTGGTGAGCATTTCCAGTAAATCAAGTGAAAGTGGCAAGTGAAAGTCTGGTTTCAGAAGGAGATAGGGGCAAAATTTGCAAATAAATGCGGGGAGAAAATAAGTGCTTGAAACCCCTCAGAAATGTAGCCTGAAGAGAATTACTTTATTTCAAAAGCTATTTGTTTTCAAATTTTTAAAAATTCTTCCATAATTCACCTGTAATCTGAAACTACTTGTCAAATTCAATTTAAACCCACATTTTTCACCTTGGAGAAGGAGAAAAGATCATACATCTGCAGTTTGAACCCACGACTTTGAGATAAGAAGACAGAAAGAGGAGCAGTTATCACACCGCTGAGATGGGGTAGTGGGATTGTGGACCTTCAGGACATTAAAACAAAGCATGTATGGGGAGTTCAGCAACCCTAAGGTCCAAGAACCAAGTTATGGACATCTAGAAAGACACAGCAAGTGATAATGAGAAGGTAAGTGAAAACAAGTGATAGGTAAAATTCAGGGTGGTCATTCATGATAATCTTCCCTCCTCCTTCTCCCTTGATTGCCTCTGCCTTAGGATGGTGAGATCTAAGGGCTGGATGCAGATGATGCAGATGTCCATGTTAGCACAGACTCCTGGAGAAAAGGAGGCTGAGGGGAGACCTTCTGGCTCTCTGCAACTCCCTGCAAGGAGGGTGGAGAGAGGTGGGGGTGGGTCTGTTCAACCAAGGACCAAGGGACAGGACAAGAGGAAATGGCCTCCAGTTGTGCCCAGGGCAGTTGAGATGGGATGTGAGGAAGAATTTCTTCACTGAAAGGGTTCTGAGGCATTGGAAGGGGTTGCCCAGGGCAGTGGTGGAGTCCCCATCCCTGGAGGGATTTCAGAGTCGTGTAGACACAGTGCTTAGGGACATGGGTTAGTGGGGGACTGGTCAGTTTTGGGTTCATGATTGGACTCAATGATCTTAAAGGGCTTTTCCAGTCCAGGCAATTCTGGGACTCTGTGATTTTGTGGGAGCAGGTAGCAAGTGAGGACAGAGCAAGAGCTAGCGTACGAGACACTGCTGTGATGGCAAGAGTTTACTTGTAAGAAGTGTTAATGAAGACAGAAAAGCCTGCATGGATTCTCCTGAAGATGCTCTCTAAATTACAGAGAGTATAACCCATTCATTTACACTGAGAATCTTCCCAAATTCACATGATGGAAAGGAAAGGGATGGTCCTTGTTTGGATGTAGACTTTCAGTTAAAAGTCACGAGGGGCAGAGACATTAAATTCAGCTGTACTGTCCTCAAACTGAAGGTTGGCCTCTTTTCCACAAACCTTTCCTTCAAAATGAAACCCATACATCAGGTACTTAAAAACCAGTTTACTGCATGTCAATGCTAAATACTTCAGGAAGAAGGTATTTCCTTTCCGGAAAATTCTTACTCTGACATTTGATCCAGCGTGTCCCTTTGCTTCTGTCAGATTAAATAAAGCAATTCGTAAATATGTCACAGATATCTCTAAATACAAAATAAATGGTAAAAAACCCCAACCTTTCTCACTCTTCCTGTTAAGAAACTGTTATTTTTAGCGTTTTCAAAAATAGCTTGTTCCTTTTAAATACAAATTACATGAGTCTGTTAGCAACACAGCAAAGCAAAAGAACATTTTTTCAGAGTTGGTATCCTTTCAGAGAAACTTTTGATGTTTGCAATCAAATGCAAGTCAGTGCCAAAGTTACACAGCAACACAGAAAGAATCGAAAAGAAAATTCAAAAATTGGCAGCAAATTAATTCTTTTGTCAGCAGCCCTGTAAGTAAATTGTGCCTGTGCTATTACTGTTGGCATGAAATATGAAACACCATATTTCCAACAACTTCTATCTCTGTCATTTTTTCACTCAATCATCTACACACAATCCTGAAATTCTTCACATAAAAAATTGACTGGTTCTTTCATGACAGGCACTCGTGGCTTGAGGGTTCATCTGTGAAAAATAAAAATTAAAATCCAGAATAGCCAGTAAAGATTAGTGACTTGCTTTAAATGGATTTCCTCTGCAAAGCTATTCTCTAGATCTCATCTAAACAGATAATAAATGGTAAAAACCAAAAGGACATCAATAAGAGAATAATTCTGAAACTTGGCAGAATTAGAAGAAATAATTACATTTTATCCTGTTTTAACCACAATTCAAGTCTCATCTATTGCCAGAAAAATAAGACCACAAATATTCCAGTCATCTTAAAGTCACTAAGATTCGCTTTCAACTGCATTGGCAACGTCCAAAAATAAGCAGTAGCAAGAAAACAACATTTTGTAGCCTCCATCTCCACAAAACCGGGCTTAATAATATTTAAAAGCCTGGCAAGAATGAAGATCCTGCAGAGCTGCTCCCAGGAGAGTTTGCGGGGCGTCGCCACTTGGCCGAAAACGCGAGCAACAACCACATCAAACCTTCACAGGATGGGGCTGGGGCTGGCACTGGGGCTGATGTGTATTTGCAAGGCCAACCCAACCTTCCCACCTAACTGATAACCCCCCTTCTCCAGACACCCCACGCTAGAAGGGACATCACTCGTTTGGCTTGATGCAAACCCACCAAGATGCGTGGTGAAGTTTGTTCAAGGCTTTGTCATCCTCCAACACAGCCATGATTTGGGTCATTCTGGCAGACCACAACCAAGATCACTTTAACAAGGTCATCTCATAATGAATGCCCTACCACAACCCCACCACATCCCAGCATCACACCGGTCCCACAAGCCAGCCAAACAGAGGGTGCAAGGGTGTGGGCAGACAGGCCCTGGTGGGCAAGGAGAAGGAACTGCACATCATGGGAAGGGTGGTAGGTCCCTCAGAGGATACTCCTGTGGTCTGTGATTGTCTAGAGTACAGATGCTCATGGGATCTTGTCAAAAATGATGCAGATGTCCAGACAAGAAGACATAGGTAATGGAGGAGGGGAAAGGTGAGAAGCAGTATCTGAGCTACCACGAACATGTTGGCTCATTCTTAAGAGATGGTGGTGGTTCCTGCAGGACCACCACTGCACAGGTGCATGGACACAGCTACGACCTTCATAGAATCACTGGTTTGGGTTGGAAAGGACCTTAAAGCCCTTCCAGTCCCAACCCCCCTGCCATCAGCAGGGACACCTTCCACTAGAGTTGCTCAAAGCCTCATCCAGCCTGGCCTTGAACACTTCCACCTTGACCCTGAAGGCCACCACAAGAGTCACTATGGAAGAACAGCAGCACAGCCTCCACTCCACACCGTGGTGGCAGCCCCGTTGCAGCCAAGGCAGGAGAACCCACGCTCCCAAATTCACTTGTAAAGAAGCCCCAGGACAAGCAACGCTGCAACAAAACTCATCTAAAGACTCTTGCATAAATTTGCTCACAGGAAACAGATATTTTCATTAAACTAACAGATTTTCTTTTCTTCTTCTTCTTTAATATTTACACTGCATATGTTTGATCCTATTATTAAACACAATAAACAGGTCCTCGTTGAATAATTAATTAAAAAACACCAGCCCACATGGTTAATATTGCCAACCCAGGCTGCAGAAAGAGAGCTGCCACTATTTCTGGGTTTGAGTTATTGATTAAACGTAACATCCGTAAAGCAGCAATCAGAATGGTCACACTTCAGACATTCCCAGGGAAATGAAGACTTGTTCCAAATGCCAATCACATCTACTCTTGTGGTTAAAATGCAATTAAACAAGTAAAGCATCCAATATACCCACAAGCTTCAACAAAAACAAATCACAGAAACCTGAACTGTGCAGCAAAAACCAAGGCAATATTTTTAAAACATAATTCAAAAATGAAAAGTGTCAAGACAGCCTGTTGTTTGTAAGCCATTGTAAAACCTTCTAATTACATATATTTACACACAAGGAAAAGGGTCTTTTCCCAAAATATGTCTCAGTAGGAAAAATCTCGTGAAATAATAATGTTCTACTTATTCCAGAAAACTGTCTTTCTTTTTTTACGCTTCCTGGTTTACTTCTGAAGTTTTTTTAAGTGGCAAAAGGGATGGGAAGAAAAACATTCTTGAATTAGCTATGTAAAACTCTTACCCTCAGACCCTGAGTAAAGAAGGTTATTCTGAGAAAACTAAGAGAGTAAGAAAAATACCAAACAAATCTACTGATTTAGCAGTCTTGGTCTGATCACCAGAAATTAACACAGAGAACAACCAAGGACCAAGGGGCAGGACAAGAGGAAATGGCCTCAAGCTGTGCCCAGGGCAGTTGAGATGGGAAGTGAGGAAGAATTTCTTTGCTGAAAGGGTTCTGAGGCATTGGAAGGGGTTGCCCAGGGCAGTGGTGGAGTCCCCATCCCTGGAGGGATTTCAGAGTCATGTAGACACAGTGCTGAGGGCAATGGGTCAGTGGGGACTGGTCAGTGTTGGGTTCATGATGGGACTCCATGAGCTTAAAGAGCTTTTCCAATCCAGGCAATTCTGGGACTCTGATCCTCACCAAGGGTCGCCAGACTTGCCAAGAGTGAAGAGCCAGAAGATGTGCTGGGGGGGCACCAGGGACAGCTCTTGCCAGACTGCAGAGCCCAACCTTGCGAGCAGCAAGTCTTGCCCACAGACAGAAGAGACCAGGATTTTGGACGAGGACAGCCACATGGCTTCACTGAGAGCATAAGCTTTCAAATACCATTTAGCTTGTCAATCCCACATGGCTAAGAAAGGAGTGATCTCCAAACCAGCAGTAGTGTCTATTAAACTTGGCCATCACGTGCCATCCCTGCAGTGGTTAGTGTAGGAGGTACCTATGCCATGGGCACCAGCCCTGGCTTGAAGCTTCTTTTCAGTGACAAGTCTCTAACCCACCGTGCTCAGGGCTTCCTCCAGAGAGCACCAGTTTGCTCAAGTGCACTTCACTTGAGCAAAGTTATTTCATCCACTTCTCCTGGAATTCATAGCTGAGGGCCAAGACAGAGAAGGCAGAAAAGGGCACTTTACAAAAGGGCCAGAAAGAGACAGATTTTACAAGATGGATGGAGTGAACCAAGGCAAAGACTCAATGAACGTACTGCGCTTCGGGCAACTTCATCAAACTCACATCACAAATCACCTGCACGAGTTTGAAGCCTTGACCAAACTGTATGTGCTGCATTACCCCTAGGCCCCTTGCCTCAGGTAAAAAGGACAATTCTGCCCGATTCACCAGTATCTATTACACAGCAGTAGCCCACCACTCCCTTTTGTTTGTTTGTTGGGGGTTTTTTAACCTCTCATGAGCTTGTTTTAGTGCCCGGGCGGATCTGGGAGTCTCACCCATTGCAAACAAGCCACCTGACAGCGTGCCAGAGTGGCTGGCTCCAGAATTAGGACTGAGACATCAAAACACACAGAGGCAAATTGATCCAATTGATCTCCAGGAGAGCTGAGAAGCACATGGTCCTCAGAGACCTTTATTTTTTCAATCTGCAATGAGAGGACCTGGCAGCAAACAGCAGAGAGCTGGTTTTATACATTGGGAGGAAAATGATTATAGAACTGTAGACCTTCAGGGATCTTCCAGATGGTTTTAATGATTTGGTTTCCTTACAAACATAGTGAAAGGGAAAAACAAAAAAAAGAAAACTCCTGAAGGTCAGCCATGAGTGCTATGGGCATCACACGAAACTCAGTCCTCAAACGTTTAATGTAGAGATGGGGACAGGGGAAAGAAGGATGAATCCAGAGGAAGAGAGGTTATTGCATCTGTATGCAAACACAGATTCAGGAAGGAGACCATGTCCTGCAATATCCTACACAAATCATCAAATCCTAGAATGAATGTTGTGAGCTGGAAGGGAGCAACCAGGATCATCCTGTCCCTGCACAGGACAAGCCCAACATTCAGACCATGTCCCTGAGGGCACATGTTGGCCAAATGCTGCTGGAATCTTGTCAGGCTTGGTGCCATCAGCACCTCCCTGGGGAGCCTGTGCCAGTGCTCCACCACCCTCTGCCTCAAGAACCTTTTCCTCATGGCCAACCTCACCCTCCCCTGCCACATCTTCCTGCCATGTCCTCTGCTCCTGGCGTTGGTGGCCAGAGAGAAGAGCTCAGCCCCTGCCCCTCCTCTTCCCCTTGGGAGGAAGTTCCAGACCGCCATGAGATCTCCTCTCAGTCTCCTCTTCTCCAGGCTGAACAAACCAAGTGACTCCAGCCTCTCCTCACACCCTTCCCCTCTAAACCCTTCACCAATTTTGTGTCCCTCCTCTGGACACTCTCCAGCAGCTTTAGATCCTTTTTATCCTGTGGTGCCCAAACTGCCCCCAGTGCTGGAGCTGAGGCCGCCCCAGTGCAGAGCAGAGCGGGACGATCCCCTCCCTGGCCCGGCTCGCAGTGCAGTGCTGGGTGCCCCCAGGACACGGGTGTCCCTCTTGGCTGCCAGGACACACTGTTGGCTCGTGTTCAACTTGCCATGGACCAGAACCCCCAGGTCCCTCTCTGCAGGGCTGCTCTCCAGCCTCTCCTTCCCCAGGCTGGGTGTTTCCAGGGTTGCTGTGTCCCAGGTGCACAATCCAGCACTTGCCCTTGATCAAATCCCTACAGTTGGTGATTGTCCAGCTCTCCAATTTATCCAGATTTCTCTGCAGGGCCTCTCTGCCCTCCAGAGTGTCCACAGCTCCTCTCAATTTGGTGTCAGCAAATGAGCGATATCAAGAGAGAGACCAGAGAGCAACACCATTTACCTCGAGCTCCATGGAGCACAGTGGGCAGGTGCCCAGGTGAGGTGGAAATTCCAATTCCCCCAGCAAGCACCGATCTGACCCCGCTCTGCCATGGCTCCAAAGGCAGTTTTTGCTGCTGGGTGAAATGCTGCTTCCCAACAGGAACAGGACCAAATTCAGCATCTGCTGCATGCCTGCCCACCCCACAGCAGCTCCTACTGCTGGGGCACACCAGGAGCCCGAGCTGCTGGGAGACTCTGGGCCACCGCACCAGCCTCCACGTAACACACTGCTAATACTGTTTGGGTTTAACACTGAGAAGTGGGTGACTATTCCCCTGGAGAAAAGGAGGCTGAGGGGAGACCTGGCTCTCTGCAACTGCCTGAAAGGAGGGTGGAGAGAGGTGGGGGTGGGTCTGTTCAACCAAGGGACAAGGGACAGGACAAGAGGAAATGGCCTCAAGTTGTGCCCAGGGCAGTTGAGGTTGGATGTGAGGAAGAATTTCTTTGCTGAAAGGATTCTGAGGCATTGGAAGGGGTTGCCCAGGGCAGTGGTGGAGTCCCCATCCCTGGAGGGATTTCAGTCGTGTAGACACAGTGCTGAGGGACATGGGTTAGTCGGGGACTGGTCAGTGTTGGGTTGATGGTTGGACTCCATGATCTTAACAATCTTTTCCAACCTATGATTCCATGATTTCACCAGTTTTATCCCACTGCTGATTTAAGACTCAGCACCAAGCTAACAGCCTGAAACAGAAACTCATTTCAAAGCATTAATATTGGCAACAAAGAAAGAGGGCTGGGACAGACAGACAGACAGACAGCCCTAGCACACATTATATAGGATATATTCAGGATCTTTACCCCACTGTGGACTGACAACAATCCAGAGGGTTTTGTGGTTTCCTTTTCTTTGACTGCTTAAAAAAAGGAGGTGCTCCATCTTTTTTAAATGACAGCTGACAGATTTCAGTTTCCTTTTAATTTCTGTCCTGAGGAAAGGTAAGGGTAAGGCTGCGTAAGGAATTCCTGTTTCAGCAATAAACCAGTGCAAAATGAACATTGTTCCTCAGATTTCAACAGATGCAACTCCCAACTCCAAGAGGAAAGACATCCCATTTACTAAAAATTATGCTGTTATGAAACCAGAGCTTCAGATTACAGGAGTCAAAAAAACCCGAATTTTTTAACCCCACTATCTTTTTTTTTTTTAAAGACCTATTTCTAACCCTAAAAACCTATTAGATTGTTTTTTTTTTCCCTAGACTCCAAGGCATACACTTTTCTCCAGGAGACTGAACCTCTGCCAAAACCACACTGCTATCCAAGGATCTTGATGCTCTTTGCAAAAACATTAATTAAAACTCACACAGCAAGAAGAAGGGAGTAAGGCTGAATCTATTGTTTCACAGTAAGGAAAACACCACCACAAAAACCCCCACAAACAAATATACAAAAAACCCCTCCCAAAATAAAACCAGAAAAAGGACAAAAACATTAGACAATGTATCAACCATCTCAAAGAACACAGCTGCAGAAGACAGCAGAGACGAGGGAGGAAGAGTAAAACCCAGCATTTCATCTCTCAGCGTGCTTCTACTATGCAATACTAGATTGGTTGAAATTGAAAATGGAGATTTAGGAGCCAGTTTTCTTAATCCTGTCCCTCTTCTGCTTTTTCATCTCACCTACACAATTGCTGCATCCAAACACATCAACTGCACCATCCAAAACAAAGCAGTTACTAATTATCATATCTCATTATAAGGATGCCTCATCTGTGTTTCTTTCAAGATTTATCACAGTGTCATCATTTCTCTTCGCTGCATCATTTCCCACTCAAGTGTGAGAAAATGAAGGCAATAGCTATTTAAACACAGTTGGCAACATGGTCTGTATGGTCTGTCCTCTGGGAATGTTTTCCTGCATCAGGTACCAAATCCATAAATATACATCTCTTTGCTTAACATATTTGTGGACAAAAGAAAACAAGAACTGAAGTGACAATTCAATTTCTACTGAATAACATACATTTTTTACTTTGTAATGCATAAAAACCATTCCGAATTGAGGTTAGGAAAGCCATTAATATATCCTCACCAACATGGCAGGGCTAGAAAGTTAAACTGAACTCAATCATATGAACTCATTAATTTGAGACATCGTTTGCTGGTTTTCTACTTGTTATTTCCCTTGAAAATAACAACAAAAAGCAGTCTCACAGGGAGCACCTAGTGCGAGTGACTGCTAGTTTTGGAGGCAGATGTCCTAATGTGTAGCTGGGCCAGAGCTGGGTTCTGTTCAGCAGCTGGAACAGCGCTGGGGTTGGGTTCAGCTGGGATTTGTTAGGAGAGAAACGCTGAGAACATCCCCATGTTTGCATTTGTGTCCCTGGCACTGAAGGACTTTGTGTTTGTCCGTCTGCAAGCGCAAGATCTCAGCGGAGAGGAATATTGCAATGGATCAGCTCCATGGGCATTGGGCTCTGCCAAGGGGCTGTTCCATCTCCTGTCCCCCATGGGCAGGAGATCCATGAGGGGCTCTTCCTCTCTGGCTCTCTCTGGCTCTCGCTCTCCCGGGATTGCGGTTTCGGTTCGGGATTGTCGCTCCTCCGGGATCGTTCTCTGGGAACGGGCCGGGCTGGGTCGGTGGGTGCTGAGCAATGGCACTGGGTGTCACTGATTTGTGTATTTTATTACTATTATTGTCATTATTATGCTAAGTTTTCTTTTATGTCAATGATGTAACTGTTGTTATCTCACCCTAGGAGTCTCCTTCCCCTTGCCCCCCAATTCTCTCCCCTATCCCCTGGGTGGGGTGAGTGAGCGAGCGGCTGGGTTTGGCTGCCAGCCCAGTGAAACCACCAGAACAGAAAGAACAACTTGAAAAGCAGCAATTTCAGCAGCAAAACAGTGATGCTTTCCTGAAGGTAGCAGGTGAGGGGACATCACAATTCACCACACAGTGAGGCACATCTCGATCCGAACCCCTGTCACACACCCTGATCCTCACTGCTTGAGCCTCCCAGAGCTTGGACAGGACAGGGGCAGGAAGGAGAGGGAAAGCAGAGGAAATGGAGGAGCAGAGTTGGTTAGGCTCTGTTTCTTAACATCAACAGCTCCATAGAAAAGATTTTACTAAACCAGAAAAACAGAAGACTAAACAGGAAATGTGAAACCTCTTACACACATACACTTTCAGCTCTTGGGACCCCAGTCCATAAGTGATACCATGGCATCCTTGCGTGGAGTCTGACACTCTAAAAGCACCTCCTCAGCCTTCACATCATGTCTAGACTGTACCACAGTTTCTATTTTTGTTATAGAAGATCATGTTTTCAGATCAAATTTGTTTCCAAAACAAAGGAATTCACTTCCCAAGGCTTGCCAGGGAGAGAGGAGGACAACATTCCTTCCTCTGCTCTCAGGAAATTAAAGCTGCCCAAACTGCTGGGAGATGTTAAGAAGCCTCAGTCTCTTCCTCATGCCAATCTTGAAAGGTGTCAAATGCCTTCAGCTCACCAAGCTCATGCAGAAAGTTTATTTTGTCTCCTCTGAACCAGCAACACTGCAGACCACTAGTATGTGCAACTCCAAGTTTTCTATTAGTTTTCCTTTAGCTAAAAAGAAGCTGGTACCATTGCTGAGCAATGGGTGCTTCTTACTGCAGAGCTTTTCCTCTGAAGCTGTTGCTCCACATCTGACGGCCAGGACAACCCAGCCTATACAGGACTTCCCTCACACAGCAGCAACCTAAACTACAACCCATCAAACAGCAGCTGCAGGATTGTCTCACATGCCCACAGAGGCCACCTGGAAACAAGGAAAGCCACCAACTTCACCTAGTGAAGATCCGTCGGCCCTGGGGTTGTGCCAGGTGTGAGGATGACCATGTCTGCAAACCTTCCAGGGGAGACAGACCTGCATACCCTTCCCCTGGAGACCCCACCAGCCCTTTTGTCCTGGTGTGTAGCTGGGCCAGAGCTGGTTCCTGTTCAGCAGCTGGAACAGCGCTGGGGGTTGGGTTCAGCTGGGATTTGTTAGGAGAGAAACGCTGAGAACAGCCCCATGTTTGCATTTGTGTCCGTGGGAGTGAAGGACTTTGTGTTTGTCCATCTGCAAATGCAAGATCTAGGTGGAGTGAGGAACATTTAAATTAATAAGCTAAATTAAATTGTTCTTATCTCACCCTAGGAGTCTTCTTACCCTTGCACCCCAATTCTTTCCCTTGTCCCCCTGCGCTGGAGCAGGTTCCTGTCAGGACCTGTAGCCCGTGGAGAGAGGAGCCCACGCCGGAGCAGGTTTGCTGGCAGGACTTGTGACCCCGTGGGGGACCCACCCTGGAGCAGTCCCTTCCTGAAGGACTGCACCCCATGGAATGGACCCAGGCTGGAGCAGTTCCTGAACTGTCATTCATGGGAAGGGCTCACGTTGGAGAAGTTCATGGAGGACTGTCTCCCGTGAGAGGGACCCCACGCTGGTGCGGGGGAAGGAGTCCTCCCCCTGAGGAGGAAGCAGCGGCAGAAACACCGTGTGATGAACTGACCCCAACCCCATTCCCTGTTCCCCTGTGCTGCTGGGGGGAGGAGGTAGAAAATTGGGAAAGAAATTAAGCCTGGGAAGAAGGGAGGGATGGGGGAGGTGTTTTAAGATTTGGGTTTTACTTCTCATTATCCTCTGATTTTGACTGGTAATAAATTAAATTTGTTTTTTTTCCCCTCAAGTCGAGTCTGTTTTGCCCGTGCCAATAACTGGTCAGTGATCTCTCTCCGTCCTTATCTCCACCCATGAGCTTTTTGTTGTATTTTTCTTCTCCTGCCCAGTTGAGAAGGGGAGTGATAGAGTGGGCTTTGGTGGGCATCTGGCCTCTAGCCAGGGTCAGCCCACCACAGATTTATATTACCTTTGCCTAGACGCTACATCACCTTCACACAGCCATTCTGACACAGTGGGCAAGAAGCACCCCATCAGGAAAGCAAAGGAAGCCCATCCAACACGCTCATGCTGGCAACGGGCGCTCACAGCCCAGAGCCAACAACCGTGTCCTGGGCTGCACCCAGAGCAGCGTGGGCAGCAGGGCCAGGGAGGGGATTCTGCCCCTCTGCTCCGCTCTCCTGAGACCCCACCTGCAGTGCTGCCTCCAGTGCTGGGGCCACCAACAGCACAAGGACATGGAGCTACTGGAGCCAGTCCAGAGGAGGCCATGAGGATGATGCCAGGGCTGGAGCAGCTCTGCTGTGGGGACAGGCTGAGAGAGTTGGGGCTGTTCAGCCTGGAGAAGAGAAGGCTCCAGGGAGACCTTTTAGTGGCCTTCCAGTACCTGAAGGGGCTCCAGGAAGGGTGGGGAGAGACTTTGGCCAAGGGCAGGGAGTGAGAGAACAAGGGGTGATGGCTTGAAATTGGAAGAGGGGAGATGGAGATGAGATGTGAGGAAGAAATTCTTTGGTGTGAGGGTGGTGAGACCCTGGCCCAGGCTGCCCAGAGAAGCTGTGGCTGCTCCTCCCTGGAAGTGTTGAAGGCCAGGTTGGATGAGGCTTTGAGCAACCTGGTCTAGTGGAAGGTGTCCCTGCTGCTGGCAGGGGGGTTGGGACTGGATGAGCTTGAAGGTCCCTTCCAACCCAAACCATTCTGGCATTCTATGATTTTATGGAAAGAGATCTGAGGTCTCCAAAAGGCTGATACAATGACACCTAATGCCTCTGGGAGTCCAGAAGAAAGCAAGAAGCAGCAAGTTTCTTGACTAACATGATGGGAAATTGTTGACATTTAAGCTTTAGATTAAGTTCTAGTTCTCACCTCACTTAGACCTGTTTTGCACTAGTGTACTACAGAGCATAAGCATGAGGCACTATCCAAAAGAATTAACATAATTTTTCCTGTTCTCCAGTTGCCAAGATAAAGCAGGAGGTTCTCTACTGCTTTGTTCTCCTGTAAAGGGACCTTTAAATGTATTTGGTGGGGATCCTGGTGGTATGTTTCGTATCCCACGCATCTCCAGTTGCTGATGTTTTTTGTTCTATGCTTTCCCAAAATGGTTGTGTGTCAGATGAAAAGCCTAAGTTTCTGAAGCTGCTGAGATTTTCAAGGCACTTAACCAAAGGAAATAAATAACAATAAAAACAAGCACTCCAAACATACCCTTCTCCTCAGCAAAAGCAAAGGCAGTGTGTCTGGAGAGTCTCAGCTGTTGTCACTACACAAAGCTTGCCCAGACAGCACCAGTAAGAAGGTTATTACATTATTTAGTAACAACTTATGGCAATCCTCTGTGCCCCCTCCCCAGGAATACTTAAAAAAACAAAGGGTTGCTTTAACACCAGTTTTGTACCTCACTTGCCAGCCTCTTCAGTTTTGTGTGCCCACACATTAACCTGCGGGCACACAGTGAAGACGAGATGCACAAATGTTAAAAGGAAACATCAACACAAGGGTTAAGTGGGCATAAATTTGCCATCGAGGTATTTAAGTTGGGAAAATAAACCTTTACAGGCAAACTTGTCAGACTGTGGAGCAGCCTCCCGAGGGAAGCCATGGAGATGATCCAACTGGACACAAGGGTAATGAAAGGGATTCAGTAACTGCCTGTGTGCGATAAGAGGACTAAATCTGATGAGCCAAGTAGCCCCTTACCATCTGATGTTCCTTCAAAAGAAAGAAGGACATTCCTTTAAGAAGTGATCTTCTTAAGATAGTCTTAAGACTGTCTTCTGAGTTGTGTTGGTTTGTTTAGGTTGCATGCTTTGTTTTTTTTCTTTTACTGATTCAGAGAACATACCTTCGTCTTGCTAAAGCCACAGCAACTCCTATCAGAGAAGCTACGGCAGAAAATAAGCATTAACAGATTGGAAAAGGCTTTTAAAATTAACAGTTGAAAATTCACCAAGCCTAGTTTAAGGTGCTGAGAAGAATCCCACAGGCAGGCTTAGGAAGCCAGTCAGACCTGCACTGTTCACCATCCCATCCACTAAGCTTGTGGGAGCTGGAGTCTTGTCATGAGAGTACCAGAGATGTGGAAACCTCAGCTGCACCAAATACAAACAGAGCTGCAGTGATGGACACCAGCTGTTTGGCTGCAAGTGACCCAGTAATCATCATGATTACATGTCCCAGTTACTGGGGGACTCTGCTGGAGGGATTAGCTGGTTATGATCATCACACTAAACCCTACCCAGAAAACACCCCCAAAAAACAACCATTAGATGTGAAGACTAAATGTTCAAAATAATTTCCTGCTCGCGTACCTCAATGTTTGGGAGCCCAAGAGAAGACAAGTCCTAATTGGCATTCAAGTGATTGCACTGGGAATCCCATGTCTCAAAAACAGGCCCTGGGAGCACCGTCTGGGCTCGCTCAAGAGCTCTGCCACTTTGTCCAGTTGAAATTTAAAGTCTTCTTCAAACATAACTTGGGGGATGACCATGCCATACCCAATTCCCAGCACTCTGTCTTCCCCAGAAGCCTCCTCTGTGTCCTGGCAGAACTACCAGGGGCCAGTAACACACTGAACCACCACGCTAAATCAAAGTCAGTAACTTCAAACTCTGCACAATGGCACAGAGACATCTTTCAGGACAATGCAAAACATCTCCCTTGATTTTGATATGGGAAACAGTTCCCTTTTCCAAGCTCTCATACATGTGTTTCCTCCCATAATAGTTTTTTAAAGAAGATATTGGACATGAGATCTGCCACTTATTAAAATACAAGGTTTGAAGGTAGAAAACACTTCTAGAAATTATCTTGGGCATGTTACTGAACTTCATATTTGGAATCATCATTCTCTCCATACAAGTGTGCACTTCATTACTCAGTAATGGAACAGTAATTACTCTTCAGTTATGCAAGATGCACCTCTAATTTGTAAGCGGTTTCTGAAGAGGTAATGACAGATGCTTAAAAGAATTAAATGTGAGAATATGAAACTTGTTATGTAAAAGATAATGGTGCCCATGGAGCAGTCTGCCAGCTGGGTCACAGGCTCAGCTGGTATAAAGGAATAATGCTGATGTTCTGTCTTATGTGTTCTTAAACACTGAACCTGGAGCCACATTAATCATACTACTTCGTGCTTTAATCTGACTAAATCTCACAAATGAAGCATCATCAGTGTAGGTCAACACCTGATATCCCTGCTCTCCTGACAGCTTCCTGCACACTCTAGATAAGGCTGCCAGCAATTCATCAGAGGGCATTTTTCCCCTCTGAAATTATACTTCACAACTATAACACATACTGAGTGTGAAATAAAGATATCAATCTAGATCCTGTTTCTGAAACTAGATTCAATATAAAATCTGCTAGGAACTATATTGTGAGGGACAATGTTGTGTTAAAAAGGATGATCTATCCAAGTTCATGCTGTGAACAAAGGCTCAGTGCAGGATTTTGAAGACCCCATGTTCACTCAAAACCCTTCCAGATAAAGTGGCAACTCCAGACTCCGAACACTTGCACTCATTAAGGATTCCATGGCAATGCTTGTAGGATCAAGAGCAACACTCATCATCCAAATGTCATCTGTGTGTGCAGATGCAGTGTCAAGTGCACCTCCTCATATGACTAATTTTCCAATTTAGATTGAAACACTGTTGTGCTAAAAACACAACAAACACATAGAAAGATCTTGTTCTTGCCCCAGAGGGATTTATTACCAAACATACACTAATTTTACTCTCATCTACTTGTTTTTACACAAAGTACTGACTTTTACAATATGTAAATTTTGCACTGCAAAAATAAACTGTATTTTACTGTTTGGAAACAGTTTAACATGACACCCAAAGGAAAAAATACAAAAAAAGAAAAAAGAAAAAAAAAAAAAAGAAGATTGGCAAATGCTTAAAAAGCTTGTTTCACCCACTCTGCTCTCCATGCCATTGCAGACATTATTAGCAGGACCCAGGCTACCTAATCCAAGACTTATAGAACCATGGAATGGTTTGGGTTGGGAAGGGACCTTAAAGCTCATCCAGTTCCAACCCCCCTGCCAGCAGCAGGGACACCTTCCACTAGACCAGGTTGCTCAAAGCCTCATCCAACCTGGCCAAGAACACTCCCTGGAGCCTTCTCCAGGCTGAACAGCCCCAACTCTCTCAGCCTGTGCTCACAGCAGAGCTGCTCCAGCCACGGGCGCTCCAGACTTTTCGTATGCAAGTACATAAACTGCATCACAACAGCAACTGCTGGGTAGATGTACCCTGAGGAAGCCCAGCCTTTCAGTCTGCTTGGAAGAAAGATAAAACAACTACCACAGACCACAAGATCTCAGCTAGGAAAGCCCTGTTCAATCTCGTGGAAAAAATTCATAAGGACATGCAGTGCTTGAAAGCTGAAATAGTTAAATCAGATGAGAAATAGAAACACATTTTTAACAGCCAGAATGGCATACCACTGCAACCATCCACCTCAGGATATTTCAAACACTCCATCACATCAGGTCTTAAAAGCCAGGACTGTTGACAGATGTGTGACACAGCTCCATGAGAAATGCAGGCTTTGTGCAGTGACTCTTAAGACAAAGCTCTGTCTCTCGCACCACGCTCCAGCTCAGATGATCAGAAATGGTCACTCTTGACCTTAAAAAATCTACAGTGACACTCCTAGTAATGGTAAAAACATCTCCCAAGAGTTGGAGCTCTGCACAACCCCGAGAGATGGCAAACTGCGTGACAGCTTTGCACCAACAGCTCATGCCATTTCCACCCCGTACAAAGCGTCCAAGGGTCAGGGACAGAGCTGGACAGCTGGCACTCAGGTACCAAACTCAGTTCCTCGCTCCTGGGCTGGCAGCATCGGTGACTTTAAAAGAAAGATCCAATTTGCATTTCCCAGTGGAGAGTTGTGACAGTGTGGTCTTTATAAAAACAGCACAGCAGGAACAACGAAAGATTCTCTCCTCCCCAAATAACTAAGCAATTTTAAAATAGTTAATCCTGCAAACACTCTCAAAAGATCAGCCATGGCTCCACAAACCTGAAATTTAATTAAAAATGATCATCTTTAAAGTTGAACATCCGTGAGTAATAATGGCAGAGATGAAGGACTATATAGGGAATAATCTTGTTTATGGATCAGTGAACTCAGAAAATTGCCAAGGCACTGTGAAGCATATTCCTTATTCACACCTCATAATTAACTGAGTGCTCTGCAGGGACGGGACACTGCAATATTAAAAAGTCTGCATCGTTATTAGAAAGCTACTCATTTGGGAGGGGACACCACTGAGGGGGTCTCATCTGGTATTTCCAAACTCCTCGGAGAATGCACTTTCAACCCATCAAAACAGCAGATTCCCAAAGTGTAACAGAGGGCAGAGAAAGCCTTTGGTCTACAACAGAAGTGTGGCATCTGCTGAGAGAAAAACATCTCCCTCCTTCCTGAATGCCATCTGGGAGTGCTTCTCTTTTAAAGGCAATTGAAAGATGAAAATACAGTTCTCTTAATTAATTCACATTGAAAGGTGCTTTTGATGGAGTCAAGAGGCCAAATCACATCAAAGTAAATAATGCAACAAACAGTGACATGAAAGCCCTGGGAGAGCAGCTATCATGGCTTACACTGTCTAGATCCTTGTATGTAACAACAAATGCTGAAGCTTTTGGCTTGTAGGAAGGGGGAAAGGGATGGGGGGAGCTCTGTCTTTTCATCAAATTCTGAGAGAGACAGTCAATTTACAGGCAAAAATAGGAATACTTTTGCTGAGATAGATCTGTTTAAGATGTGTGAAATGCTAGACCCTGTGTCCTGGGTGCACCCAGCACTGCACTGCGAGCCGGGCGAGGGAGGGGATCGTCCCGCTCTGCTCTGCACTGGGGCGGCCTCAGCTCCAGCACTGGGGGCAGTTGGGGCACCACGGGATAAAAAGGATCTAAAGCTGCTGGAGAGTGTCCAGAGGAGGGACACAACATTGGGGAAGGGTTTAGAGGGGAAGGGTGTGAGGAGAGGCTGAAGTCACTTGGGTTGTTCAGCCTGGAGAAGAGGAGACTGAGAGGAGATCTCATGGCGGTCTGGAACTTCCTCCCAAGGGGAAGAGGAGGGGCAGGCGCTGAGCTCTTCTCTCTGGCCACCAACGCCAGGAGCAGAGGACATGGCAGGAAGATGTGGCAGGGGAGGGTGAGGTTGGCCATGAGGAAAAGGTTCTTGAGGCAGAGGGTGGTGGAGCACTGGCACAGGCTCCCCAGGGAGGTGCTCATGGCACCAAGCCTGACAAGATTCCAGCAGCATTTGGCCAACATGTGCCCTCAGGGACATGGTCTGAATGTTGGGCTTGTCCTGTGCAGGGACAGGAGTTGGACTCCATGATCCTTGTGGGTCCCTTCCAACTCACAACATTCTAGGATTTGATTATTAAGTCTCTGCTTTATGTCAGATTTTGTTTGTGAATTTGGGCAAATGCTCAGACGTTCTGATCTTTGGTTTAGAGATGTAATGCTTCTCCCTCGCTGATGGACCAGAGACACAGGGATGGAGAGGATGGGAACACCCTGGCTCAGAGACACTGGGAAGAAGAGGACAGGCACATGGTGGCTCAGAGGCACTGGGATGGAGGGGACAGGCACAGCCTGGGTCCTGGGCAGGTAACACAGTGTCTGCAGCATCTCTGCACTATAACCACACCGCTGAGAAGATAAAACTGCTGAAGCCAAGAAAAAGCAATGAGAAGGACTCAGTCTCCTGAGTGGGTGTCCGAGGAAGCCCACAAGCTTTACCCAAGCCAGGTTACTTTTACCCTCCCCATCCCTGGAGGCATTCAAGGCCAGGTTGGTTGGGGCCCTGGGCAGCCTGATCTAGTGGTTGGCAACCCTGTCCTCAGCAGGGGGGTTGGAACTGGATGATCTTTAAGGTCCCTTCCAACCCAAATCAGCCTGGGATTCTATGAGTTATTACTCCTCCCCAAATAGCAGTTAAGAAAGGGAAGACATATTGTAAACCTGTATCTAGGTAACAGAGGCCCATATCCAGCAGCTACAGAGCTGGATGGTGCCAACTCTGTCCCTGAAATCAGCCAGGCTCATTTTAGCCGAGTTCAGCACCTTGCTCCAGCCCTTTCCCTCTAACAGTGAACAAGCCAGGCAGTCACGGGATGCTCTGCAGCCAAAGCCAGTGCACAGAATTCAAAACACAGTCATAAAAAATACTCAGATTTTCCACTCAGGTTTGCAGTGTACATCTCGATCACTTACACAGACTGCAGCCAAAAGAAAAGAATAAATAATAAGGAAAATTTAAAAAAGAGTGGTGCCATAAATCAGCACTGAAAATACAGCTTGTGAATAGCATAAGCATCCAGCATATTTAGGAAGAAGTGGAATAGAAACAACAAGCAGTAACACACTGAATAAAAATCCAAGGTGTCCTTGCATCTGGAGCATGGCATGTTATTCCAAGATCTCTCCTTCCTCTGCCCAGTTTTCAAGGGATCTAATAGAGACCAATGAAGCACAGGAAAGGGTAATAAGACTCACAGACATCAGACACACAGAGTAGCTTTTCTAGGAGGAAATATTCAACAGAACAGGGCTCTCCACCTTGGAAAGGCAGTGCATATAACGATACTGTAAACTTATGAAGGGCTTGGGGAAGTGAACCACAGAAATTACTTCTACTTCTTGTCACACAAAGTCAAAGGGCTCCCAATGAAATTACCAGTTTTCAAGCAAAGGGAAAGGCTTCTTTGTACCACGCCTAATTAAATCACAGAACTCATTGTGACAAGATGTCCTCAATGTTAAAGGAGAAAAAGGCTCTAAAGAGAACTGGGTAACTCCACAGAGGACAGGTCTATGGAGACAAACACAGTGCTCCAGATAAAGCATCCAGATTCTTAGACTCTAAATCACTGCCTGGCACACATTCAGCACACGGTGAGGAAAGATAACCCTGCACTGGCTCTGTTCCCATTCTTTCCTTCTCCATAAACATTAGTTATGACCACAGCCAGAAAACAGATGAGAGCTAGGTGGTTTGATACGGTGTTCCCACAATGTTCTTCTATTATGTTGAGTATACTGATATGACTTCAATAGACAAATTGTAATATAAAATAAAATAAAGTTTTGATTTTGGTTTTCCCCCCCCCAAAGAAATAGCATACAAAAATTCCTGTATTCATATTCACGAATAGCACTAGACCAAATGCATGAACAAATGCCTTCTGGGTGGAAAGTCATCCATCATTTCCAAAAGTCTGTATGTGCAATCATAGAATCATAAAATGGTTAGGGTTGGAAGGGACCTTACAAATCATCTAGTTCCAACTCCAATGAATAAAGGGATTTGCTTTTCCATATTGAGTAATTCCATGATGGAGACATCATTCAGGATCATAAGCAGGGTCATGATAGCGAATCCACAATACATCAGCCAGGATCAGCACAGGAATGCTGATCTGTAAGGGACAGATTAAAAAGACTGGCATCAGCAGCCATTTAGGTCAGCTTTCTAAAGATGAACATTCCTGACCAAAACATCCACAGCAAAAACCAAATGTGTTACTGTAAAGCAATTCACCTTCTGCAATAAATGCGTGACATAATTAATACTGGGGAGAAGAGGGAGAAGAACAACAAATGCACTGAGCAAGCCACCAAAACAGAAAAGAAACCTCTCTGCTTCAAACATTTACAGATAACTCACAGGCACAGCAGTGATACAAGCTGCTTGTCATGAGATTAGGCAGAGATTATGGTAAATGCAATTAAATCAAGCAATGTCAAAATATTGCAAAAGAACTCAGCATTTTACAGCAGCTTTGTCTCTGCAGAAATCCCTAACGTGGTCTTGCAAGGATAATACATGCAGCAGTGTTGTATGAGCAGATAAAACTGCATTTTATGGGAAAGAAATAAAGGTAACGTTCCCTCTCCCTTCCACCCCTGACTGATAATTACTCTTTTCCTGAATTTTATTTTGAACAATCAATAAAATCCTTGTCTCCATGGAAAACAGAAGAGAGACAGTTTTACCTTCTAATTTTCCTCTTCTGAAATGAACACCCAGCAGGTTTGTTGGCATCTTTCACTGATTAAAAAGAACTGTATTTTATTTTTTTAGTTTTTGTACTAGTACAACCAAAGTGCAATCACAGTTAGTGATGAGCTTCAAAGTACAAATTTTACACTTAATATTTCCTTACTCTACAGTTGACTTGCAAAAACAAGGGATTCATAGGTCACAAAAGGAGAGATTTGAGTAGCTTTTCAGCCCCCAGCTTGATTGGAGGACCTACAGCAAACACGCTGCCAACCAAAGCTTGTAACAGAGTGGACAATTGCATTATCCACACAGCAAAAGAATCATGGTTTCTGAAGATAACCAAACTTAACTTTAAGAAAGGAGGTTAAAAAAAACCAAACCAAAACACAAACAACAGCAACCACAACATATTTAATTGGAAGACTTTCAAAGGTTCACTTCGGCCAGTATCTGAATTTCAGCACGGATGTGGCACACACTTACAAGAGTCCTTTCTACACTGCAGTTTCCTGGACATTCATGTTCTAGAAATTGCTTAAAAGAATAGAAAGAAAAAAAATCTGCATTTCAAAGATCTGCAGTCAGGAGAGAAATGTGCATTCTAGCATATCCGAGCCAAGTCGAGGATTAAGGGTTCTAATGCACTAGTTGGAAAAGAATATTGGGATAACTGAATCAGAAATGTGAAAGTGGATTTACCACTCCTCTTCTTTAGATTAAATTGAAGATTAAATTTCTCATCAGGGAAGGATCTATTCATCTTGGAAAGCATACAGGGAGGATGGGAGAAGCATTAGACATGCTAACAGATTTTATCTTTTTAAACCAAATATTAAATCTCCACAGGTATATCACATTTAAAAAAATCAAAGTAACACTCATCACAAAACTGGAGCCATCTACCTAAAGTTGTACTTGATGAGACTTGTGTCCTCATCTTTTTGAGTAAACAATTGCTTGTATCAGCCTGTGAAAACCTAAAGCCACCTATTGCATGTACAACAGTAGTCCTGAGAGTCTGCTGTCCTTCACTTGATAGATGTTGTGATCACCAGGTTCACAGAGGAGACATGGGCCAGCTCAGAAAGCATCAGTCTTTAATGAGGTAGGTAGTTACAGCTGAATCCTTCACTCCTGAGAACACCCTACAAGTTTCCACCAGATGTCCAAAAATGCACTTGGAAGTCAGAGATGTAAGAGAGAAACTGTTCAATTAGATTAGCTCCAGGGAAATACCTTCAATAATCTGGGTATCATCTATCTTCAAGTGTTGTAGGTTTGTTGTTTGGGTTTTTTTTTAATTTTTATTTCCTGGGTGACTGAAATACCATTCTGTGTCAAACTAACCCAAAATTACTGCAAGAAAAATGACCTGGCAAGCCATTAAGTCTTTTCTGTTTCTTAGCCACCGTTAATTCCTGACCAGGGCTTTACAGGGCTTTCAGAGAAAGCCAATGAGCACGGGCACGCTGCGATTTCAAACACCGTTTAATGAGACTGCCACAAACTATGAACAGAAAGGCAGCCCTGTGAAGTGAAAGGAATGAGCAGAGTCTCCTGTGAGTCAGCCCTGGGACATCCAGACTGCACCTACAAATTGGGGATTGCCAATTAGCAACATGGGGAATAGAAGAGGCCGACGTACAATGAAGCGACTGCAACCACGGGGCTTAACCACAACTCCCATTAATGAGAGAAAAAACCCCTGCTCCCTCTGCACAGGAATGAATAAACGATTAGCAGCTTCAGAAGATGGGCAAAAAAACCAAAACCAGCCATTAACTTTTCCTTCTGATTCTGTTTTTCACAGCATGGCTCTCTGTAACAGGCACAGCTTCCACCCGTGAATTCACAAAAAAGGATTTTCATGGACTAAATGAAAGTCTAAAGGACCTTTAAAAAACTAAAAAAAGTCTTCCCTAAAAGAAAAAAAGCTAAAATATGTTAACTCATCAGCAAATAAAAATAACACCAGACTCAGTCTTGCTCCCTTTTTCCAACATTTAATGCACATGAAGCCAAAGTTCATTTGCTGCTTAATGAAATAAAAAGGGCCTCTTGATACTATCAGATATTAATAGTCCAGAGGATATTATTTACTTTCCACTTCCTTCTCAGAAGGATTTAAAAAGTGGGAGAGAGGTGTTTTTCTCTTCTGCAAGACAAAAAACACTATCCAGACTAGCAGCTAAAATGACCAATGAAGGAAATCAAATTTAAAACCAAGTCTCTTCTATTTAAACAAGCGCATGCACGGGGGAAACTCCTGAGGGAGGTACAGGGCAGAGGAGAGCTGAGCCCCCAAAGCTGGAGAAAAGGAGGTCAAAAAGAAACCAGGCTTCACACCCATGGAGCAGAAACCCATGCAAGAGGGGAGGAGATAAGCAAAGAGACAGCAAGTCCCGATAATTGGAAAACCCTGGAGGGACCTTGCCCACCAGCTGGGCAAAGCTCCCACAGCAGAAGACTGAACCTGAAAGACAAGAGGAGTGGGGAGCACACGGAGGATGCGATACACAGTAGAAGGACATAGGTGGGGGCTCTTGAATTGGCTGGGCAACTGCTTTGGGGCTAGGAGCACAGGAGGGACCCTGGGAGAGGAAGTTTATCACAGTAGCTTGTGAGGAAAGCAACGAGATCCGAGAGGCAACGGCCTGAGGAGCAAAGATTGGAAGCAATTAAATGACTCAGGAGAAGCAAGCAAGGGAAGAGATGAGGGCAGGCTGGAACAGGTGAGGCAGGACAAACTGGGGAGAGATGAAGGAAAGGGCTTCCAGAGAAGCTGATCATGTCAGTGTTCATTCCTCTCCGAGTCTGGAAGGGAACATCATGTCATTGTGTTTCTCCTGTCAGCAAATATCTAAGGGAAAAAGGCCCCAGTCTCTTAATACTGACTCCTATAGAGCACAATCTACTGCTGCCACCAGCTAGTCTGTTTGCTCAAGCAGCAGATGTCAGTGAGGTGGATCCAAAGGTTTCAATCCAACTGTTCACATCCACGTGGGCTCCCCACTGCAAAATTTCTGGCTATTCACTTGTTCTGAAAGCAAAGAAATTACATATCCAGAAACTATGCCAAAAGTACTTTTAAAAGATTACAGACTGAAGCAACAAACTGGAAGGAAATACCAGCACTTTGGTAGTTTGTACAGAGAAATTATCAAGAAGTTGTTAATCTGTCTCATAGCAGGACTTGAATGATATGAAGTAAATAGGGCATGGGGCCATGCTCTGATCAAGGAAAAAACAAATATTGAACAGTTGCTCATTAAGTGAGCAATTTTAGGCAATGAGTAGAGCAGAGATCATGCAGAAAAACTGGTATGTGATAGTATAATTAAAGACTGTCATAAAATAAACACACAACAGGGCCAAAATTAAATCAAGCCTTTCTTACCTGGTGAGTGCATGATTTTGCTGCCTAATGATGTCTAAACACGTCTTTTTGTGTGTACAACATTAGTCATCACCATACCAAAGCGGTGCTGCCTTTAAACAAACTTTAGTTAGCAAGCAGTGAGTTCAGTTACCTGCATTCAAACAGCACCTGCAAACTTGCCTGACTAAGATGCATAATACTACAAGCATGCATAAGAGAGACAGCCCTTGGCTTTTTTGGGGGGAGTCTTAGCCACCACATCACACAAATGGAGGTGGAAAAGCAGCATGCATTACTGTGCCTCCTCTTCCAGCACATGGAACAGAGAAATGTCATTATTTTCCCAAGATTACACAAGGGTTCTCTGGAAAAGTCACAGATCAGAGCGTGTAAATCCTTGGCTGAACCCAAGGCTTTAAGCATAGTGGCACATACCCCTCGTTTCTAGACTCTAGTAGAGTCTCTAGTGGCCTCATGTACCATCTGAGCATGACAATAAACATCATCACTGACTGCAGGTGAAGAAGAAGAAGAATCATGTATTATTGCTGGCAAACATCTCCTAAGCAGACAGGACACGGCCACAGCAGTAGCTAGAGCTATTGCACAGACTCACAATGGAAAAATAATCTAAAGAATTGAGTTCAGAAGAGAGTCAACCAGAGGCCAAATCCACCTCTGCAACACACCTCCCCAGAGGGGGGCAAATGTCATTCCTAAATGAAGATGACTAAACAGCACGAATGGCAGAGCCTAAGCAACCTGCTGCAATTAAAAAAAGGCTTGCAACACATAGAAGAAGCATTTAGCAGGGTAAGAAAGACACTAATCTGCCATCTTTCAGCACACATTGTAATCATGTTGTCCTACCATCAGTTCAATTTCAAACATCAATCCCCCCTGCCTCCCTCCCCCTGCCCCCCCCCAAAACAAACAAACAAAAAAATCAGCTGTCAGGCAGCAACAATTCAGTATAAAAAGGATCTAAAGCTGCTGGAGAGTGTCCAGAGAAGGGATACAACATTGGGGAAGAAGCTGTATGAGAGGCTGGAGTCGCTTGGTTTGTTCAGCCTGGAGAAGAGGAGACTGAGAGGAGATCTCATGGCGGTCTGGAACTTCCTCCCAAGGAGAAGAGGAGGGGCAGGCGCTGAGCTCTTCTCTCTGGCCACCAACGCCAGGAGCAGAGGAGATGGCAGGAAGATGTGGCAGGGGAGGGTGAGCTTGGCCATGAGGAAAAGGTTCTTGAGGCAGAGGGTGGTGGAGCACTGGCACAGGCTCCCCAGGGAGGTGCTCATGGCACCAAGCCTGACAAGATTCCAGCAGCATTTGGCCAACATGTGCCCTCAGGGACATGGTCTGAATGTTGGGCTTGTCCTGTGCAGGGACAGAAGTTGGACTGGATGATCCTTGTGGGTCCCTTCCAGCTCACAGCATTCTAGGATTTGATGAATTCAGCACTTCTTTTTCTCTCCCTTCACCCAGAGGCAGTCCAACACCAACCTTTGCTCAGAGCATCACAGACCAGGAGCTTGCTCCTTTATTTTCAAGGCCTCACAAACCTCAGGAGATCAACAGTGAGAGAGGAAGGAAAGAAGGGAAAAGCCTAGGCTGACTCCACGGTTAATGCTCCAGGTTATTCATTTTACTTTCCTACAGAAGAACAACATCTTGACTGCTAGACTCTAAGACCTTTTTCACCACAGGCCGAATCCCAAACCAGGCTGCTGCTCTGGAATTTCTCCACTACTGCTGTTTGCAAAGCCCTATATTTCTCCCTACCTCACTATCTCGCTGTTGCACAACAAGGACTTTAGGCCAGCAACAAATATCCAAGTTTTTCTTTTGCTGTATGTTTGCTCCTGACCAAATAATACATTTATAATAGTTACCTTAGTGCATTCTCAGGGGCACGCAGTGCTTTTTACTGTTGAGCTTTACGTACGAACGCAACCACCACTGACCTCCAGGGTGTGTGAGGCCAATCAAGAACAGATTAAAGTTTAAGAAAGTTGTACCAAATCTGACAGAAAATGTCTTCCCCACACTTGTAAAACCCAGGCAGTTTCGTATTCCAAGCCTGTAAAACTCCCTCTAACAAGTTCAAGGAAAGGTAGCATTTGAACACGTGAAATCCCGTCCCTGGGAAATGAGTCACACTCTCTGCCTATACTGGCTGTGAATCTATGAAGCAGAATTACGCTCTGTGGCAAGGGAAAGCATTAGACATGCTGCTGAAACTTCTGCTTCTTGAAGAGGAATTTCGTGTTAAAGCAGAAATATGCTATACTGTCAAATTAGTTAAAAGAAAAATATTGCTACACAAGACTGGAAATAGAAGCACTCGGTGAGGAAAAGCCAAATCAACACGTAGCCGCACGTTACGTGCCGATGCTGTTCCTCCCCGTCTCCCTCCGTTCCTCCTTCATGTTGGAAAGCAGCATCTGCTTCAGCTGAGACACTGACCACGCTTGCTGCACAGGGACTGGGGAAAAGATGCATTATGACCTCAACATACTTTTCCTCATAGTATATCAGTCCTGGGGCCAGCACAGCCATCTCTGGAATGCACCACGTTCTGCAGAGCGTTTCCATTTCCTTTCCCTGGCTACTGCAAAAGGAAACAACATTGCTGCTGGTTTAGTCATCAGATCACATTTATCCCTGCTATAGCCTTAAGGATTTCATTGAGTTTTGGTTCAATGGGATTTTATGCCTGGATCCCACAGTGCTAATGAGTAGTGAGCTCCCTCACTCTTTAGCACATACACAGAGATTTAAAGTGATGCTGCTGGGCACAGCTCCATGTACATCTGCTTCTTCTCTCATTCTGTCACTTGGTAAAAAAATAATAATTAAAACCCACAAAAAACTAATGCAACAGTTCATGTACATGGAAAATGGCAACATTAAACAACAATCTATTGTCCATTCTAAGCAAAGAGTCTCACCAGCTAAATCACCAACAGCAGATGCAATTAAAAAAAATCAGTTTCTAGATCACCAAAGAGAAACAGAGATTTCCATTTCAAAAGTATGCAAGCTACTGAGGAGTCTTGTTTTGCAATAAGCTTAGACTGTGAGCCCACCACAGGCTCAGTTACAAAACTCAAAACCACCAGATTAGGTGGTATGAGGATGTCCATGGGCTGGAGAGCAGTTAGCAATGCTGAGTGTGAGGCACGTATGACATGGCATGACTACAACTAGAGGTACCCTTGGAATTTAAAAATAATCAAGAAAATAGATCTCAGTTTTCAGTGGGTTCAACAAATCAAGAAAAAGAAAATAAGTGACAATAAGTATGGACACAACTTGTACAAGGGACTGCGACAACTTGTACATATATCACCCTTGTTAAACATATTGATGATTCTAACAGAGTATCGCTGTATCAGGAAGAATTTCTTTGCTGAAAGGGTTCTGAGGCACTGGAAGGGGTTGCCCAGGGCAGTGGTGGAGTCCCCATCCCTGGAGGGATTTCAGAGTCGTGTAGACACAGTGCTGAGGGACATGGGTTAGTGGGGACTGGTCAGTGTTGGGTTCATGATTGGACTCCATGATCTTAAAGGTCTTTTCCAATCCAGGCAATTCTGGGATTCTGTGGGGAGTAATGAAGTGCTGGCCCTGATACTGCTTTTTAACAGGACACATGTACAGAGTGAAAGCACTGAAGCTCTAGCTTTACCCCAAACAGAAGCATAAGCTGACA
The DNA here is from genome assembly GCA_907165065.1 of Caprimulgus europaeus. Next base: position 3,383,384 of record OU015528.1, on the reverse strand, counting down.
TGGAAGTTCCTGTCTGCCCTTCTCTGTTTGTGTCATACAGAAGGGCTCGTACAGTCACAAGCCTCTTTCAGGTATTAAACCTCAGAGAGATGGATCAAACTCATCAGAGATCCTAGTTACCTCGTTTCAGTAGCATATATGCCATCATCCCCCAAAACTGCAATAAATTGCGGTGATAAAGCTGACAATTTCATCCAGACTAACTCATTCCTCACTCCTGAGGGCACCCAGGACTGCAACCCACACGTTCACTGGATAGCTGTAGATAAGAGCAAGTGACAAGAAAAGCCAGAAATCTCTCTGCACCGAGAATTTACATAACTAGCTCCAGTTACTGCTCATCAGACTGATGCCCTTAACTCCTCCGTTACACTTTCCTGTATTTTTCAGTTAGCTCTAGCAGCAAGATAAATAACTATTATTATTAAATAGAAGCCTAACTGATCTCGTTACAAGTTCTTAAAAGTACAGATTAAGTAGTGCACAACTATTTTATTCTAATGAAGAACTTAAACTAGCAACCTGGTGCACTAGACAAGGTACCTGAAGCCAAATCTGCCCTCCAACTTTACAGTTTTTGAATTATTTAAAATCTTTTTCCTCTCCTTTTTGCCATGGGAGAGACCTACATAAGTCAGAAACATTGATTACAGGGGAGAAACTGTGTAATTAATTTTGTATATTGGACAGCAACTTCAATTTTTTTTTCCTTCTTTTTTCATCTTTAGCAAGGATTTTTTTTTTTTAAAAAAAAAGATGGATTGTATTTTAATAGAGCAATTGCCTCGAGCGCTTCCTACTTCATATCATATAATATGCCAATAGCACTGAAGAAAGACTGTCTACAGAAAGTATTTCAACTATCTTACTCTGTCCTGTGGGTGGAGCCAGCAAATGGAAGTAAGGAGAAGGCTATGCTCATATGACCAGGTCCACAGACCTGCAATACATCTCACCTCGCTGTTCCATACTACTGCAAGCATGCTCCACGTGGCTGAGAATTGAGAAGATCTCTTGAAATTACAAATGCTGTAGCAGCACAATTATTTTTTGACAGCAACTAGCAAACATTGACTTCAGACAGGGAGGCACTGGACAAATTGCCCAGGCACTATGAGGCTGTTGTTCCATGCAACAAGAAGTTATCCAGCCTTATCCTGCCTTCAGAGGAAAGAGGAATTCAGAGCAAGGGAAGAACTAGCAAAGTAGGTTGCCCACAGTGTTTAGAGAAGTTTCTTTCAAAGCAGCATTCACTAACCCATCCCAGGCTTTCTCCCCAGGCTCTCATGCCCAGCTCTCACACAAATACATGGCAGGCTTCCCCCTCAGCCACTGGGACCAAGACAGCTCTGCTCTGAACATCCCACAACAGGCTGTTGCAAGCATGCTGCACACAGTTAGTCACTTGAAAAGCCAAGCAGCTTTACATCACGAGAGCCTCTCTTTAAAAAGAAAGCAGCTATGTACACACAGAGCTGGATTTGCCATGTGCAGAAGCCTTTACAACACTGGAAGAGGCAGCTGCTGAAAAGCCAGTGCCAGCTGGCAACGTGGCCGAGTTCTCTCTGAAGCCATCCCACGTGCATGGTCTCTCCAACACAACTTCTGCAGCCTCTCTGGAAGAGGCTGGAAAACCAGAGGCTTTCCCCTTGGTGTAAGAAAGGGACATTCCCAAGAGCGAGGGCACAGGGAGGGTGTCTGGAAAAAGAACAAAGCGAAGGAGTGGGGAAAGGAGCAGTAGGAAAAAAAAGGGAACAGGGGCAAGAGGGGTAAAACAGGAGTAAAAGAAACAAGGAACAAGAAGATGGAGCAAAACAGGAGACATTTGTTATATTGGTACCCCCCCACCATAGTATCCATCAGGGAAAATGGAAACAAATCTAAGTATCTAAAAGAACACAGAGAGAGCAAAGGGCAGGAACAGCAGCTGCACACCAGTGTCCTGCTCTGGTTACTCCTCCCCACCAGGTCCTAAACTTTAGAGGCAAGATGTTAAACAAGGCTTTTGGACAAGCCATTCTGGCCTGGCATGTCAGAAGGAACCAGAATCACCCACGCTTTCCACCCATTTGGGGATACAGGAAAAGAAATAAACTCAAACAAACAATTTTAGAAGCTGTTCCCAGTGGCCAGAAGAGTTTCCATGCCAGAGCAGCTAACACTTACCCCCTTCAAAAAAACCTTGACTTCTTTACCTTTTCTTTGTCACAGATGCCCCCACACAGAGACACAACACAACCAAACTCTCTCCCTTCCTTGTTAAAAATGAAACCAAAAACCCAACCATCCCCAAATCAGACCATTCATACCAAACACCTGCAGAGCAGAAGCTCTCAGGTGGGCTGAACAATTAACAGGTTGAGGAAACAAACTCTGTGATCTGAAAAGTTACAGATCTCACATAACACCTATATGCCACTTATAATGATGCAGCAAGAGATTAATTAAAAAAAAACAGCCCACACAACAACAAGCAACAGCTCCTACTGAACTGATTATTGAGGGATGTTATGTGAGAATAAAATACTCCCTTTCCTATGTTTCAGGAGTGCTGCATGGGGCACATTCAGGTGCCAACCATTAAACAATCAGAGAACTGCAGCAGGTAATTCTTGAGCTATGGAAGGAACAAAACACTTTTCCAAATGAATAGGTAGTGTGGGGTGATTCATTATTACAGGTCTCCAAATTAAATCCTACTGTGTTTTGTAGTTAAAACCAAAAGTCAGCAACAAAGGGCATGCTGGGTAGGGCTACCATGGAGATTGTACAGAAGTTGAAGTTAAAAAGAGAAAAACCCCTTGCTCTGGCATAGATCCATGGGGCAGCTGCTGAGTCACATCCCTCAAATGCTCTAACTCAGTGCTGTTCCGTGGGAAACAGGGCACCAAGCACTAGTGGAGTGCCAGAGCATGGCCCTGAGTTATGGGAGAGCTCTTCCTTCCCCATGTGACACACAATGAACATGCCAAGAACTGCTGGATGTGGCCAGGGAAAATCCAGCTGTTATTGCCTGAGCCCAGCCCTCACTGTTATAGGCACATTCTTGGGCATAAAGCAGAAATGGGCATCACCTCTGCTTTCACATATATACATAAACATGCATACACACACACACATCCACATGTATGTATCTCCACATGCAGAAATTACACCTACTAACATGTATATATAGATATATAGCAGTATCACATAACATGCTGCTCGCACGGCGCTCTCCTTACTTCAGGCCCTATTGTATAAATGCACACATTCCCCCTCCTCACAGTCAAACCAGCATTACAGCTTTGGCTTTTTCCATGGAGAAGCTGGGAGGGAGAGTGTTGCCTGCCAATATTATATTAGGATAGAAAGTTTTAGGACATGCACAGTCCTCTGATATTCTCCTTTTTCCAAGCCAAAGTAATGCACTTTTGGATTCCTTCTTCTTTCTTCCCTTAAGCCCTCCTTCCACCTTCTCCTCCCTTCACTATCCAGCAGCAGAAGCAGAATTACAGCACATTTCAGGTTAAGAATGCACTAAAACAAAGTGACATGACACTGTATGGTAACAGTGACTTGACACTGTAAGGTAACATCAACTGCAAACCAAACCACAACAGAACAGCAGGTAGCCAGCAGTACCTCTGAATGGCCCACATGGCTTTGCTGGGCACAGACAGGCCACCACTCTGCCGCTCCTCTGGTGACGCTGGGTGGCAGGAGCTCCAGGTGCCCCGGTGAGCAAAGCGATGCTTCCCGTTCTCCCGGCGGGCCGGAGGGACCTGCAGCGAGGCAGAAGCCACGGGCTGCTGGGCAGGTCTCTGGTGGATCCCCCCGTTTCTCCTGATGACACATGCAGAGAAAAGGGAAAAAAGAGAAAGGGGAAAGAAAAAGATTTAAAGATTTTTATTTTTCACATGTACTTATCAAAAGGTTGAACATTATGAAAACAGCACAACGTGGTATCTAACACAACAGACGACATTTTATTTCATACAAAATACAAGGATTTTTTAGTTCCCAATGAGATCTAGGAGATGAGACTAGACAGCAACAGAAGATGTGTACTCCCATATCAAGCTGTTCTCTGGACCTCTGGTAAAAAGAGAAGCACTGTGAGGAAGAATATAGTACCATTCCTAATTTTCTGCTGAAGAAAATAATTGGTGTACTGCCTCATTTACACAGAAAACAAATCTGTACAGGTTGGAGGAAGGAGCAGCAGGAGATGAGTTTCAGCAGCACGTAGAAAGTTGCTCATTTTCTGCTGTGCCCTAAAAAAGTCAAATACATTCAGATAATCCTGAGCACCACAAACACAGAAAAGTGCACAATGCATGCAACCAGAGCAAACATGGAAATTCAGCACATCTGGACTACAGAGCTGCATTCCTGGAAGCAAAACAACTGCCACATCTGGGCAACTGGATGTCACTAAAGCAAAGAAATAACCTGAAGAGGCCACTGGAATGCAAAGCGATGGGAAGGGGGAAATTGAGGGGAGAGGGAAGGAGAGGGGCACAGATTTTCCCCTGATTAATTAACTTTTCTGTGACCTTTAGCCAGGCAGCTCCTGGAAGCGGACTGTAAATACAAGCATTAACAAGCATGCCAGCTGTTAGTCCCCAGAAAACTCCTTGCTGGCTGCTCACCCACCAGTGACACCACTATGAATTACTTAACCGGTCAAAACAGGAGAAATGCTTTGCCAAATGCATTGTACCTGGCTTCTGATCCTCATTGCTGCTGGAGGGGACTGAAACATGGTCCAGCCCTCCCATTAGCACCTTGAGGAAAGGCAGGATGCTTCTGAAAAAAGGGAAGTCCCTCTTCTCCTCCCTGTATTCGCTGCTCTCCTATCATGCCAGCTCTAGCACTCCCCAAACCCTCCTGGGAGCAGATTTAATTAATTAAATTAATTCACAGAAAATGGAATTCAGCATCCTTTTTTATAACCTGGATAGTTACACTCACTCACGCAGGGGTGTGACAGGCTGCAGAGCCTGTGCGGCAGCACTGCTGGGAACACAAGAAACAACGGCAGGAGCGAGACTTCCCATTCTCTGTGGCAGTAAGCTCTTATGTTCACTCACTGATAGATCTGCACCAGGTATGGTTCAGGAGAGAAAGGGATAAAAAACAGCTTCTATCAAACAAAAGGGCTGGAGCACCTCTCTGCTGGAGAAAGGCTGAGGGAGCTGGGCTTGTTCAGCTTGGAGAAGAGAAGGCTCCGGGGAGAGCTCACTGCAGCCTTCCAGTGCTTGAAGGGAGCTTAGAAACAGGAGGGAGAGAGACTTTGTACATGGGCAGAGAGTGACAGGACAAGGGGAGATGGTTTGAAACTGAGAGAGGGGAGATTTAGGTGAGATATGAGGAGGGAATTTTTCACCCAGAGGGTGGTGAGACCCTGGCCCAGGTTGCCCAGAGGAGCTGTGGCTGCTCCTCCCTGGAAGTGTTCTCGGCCAGGCTGGATGAGGCTTTGAGCAACCTGGTCTAGTGGAAGGTGTCCCTGCTGATGGCAGGGGGTTTGGGACTGGATGAGCTTTAAGGTCCCTTCCAACCCAAACCAGTCTGGGATTCTATGAAAAGACTTCTGACCTTTAATGGAGATACAGAATAGCACAGTTATTTGTGACACTAAGTGGTTGAGGGTTAAAAACTTCAAAGTATTTGATTTTTCTCCAGTGACTGCTGAGAGCTGCTAACTGTTCTAATCATTCCAGAACTGGGTGGATTTTTCCTTTTTTTTCCATTCCTTAAGGACAGAAAAGATCAAACCTGATTCTACTACTAAACATCACATGGTGTTTCTACACCCATGACATTGTGATTGAATAATCAAGCAGATGCTGTGAATGGAAGGAATTAAGGCAGAGAAATTTTAAGAAGTTGATGGTTCAGTCAGAACTCCTACAGAAAAAATAAATGTTAAGTCTTGCCAGAGTGAATTGAGCATTTTGGACATCAGTTCTTCACATGAGGTCCACCTACTCAGCAAAAGTTACCAGGCAGGAAAAGAGTAGCAAAACAGAAAAAAACAATCAAACAAACAAAAAAACCCATAATGAAACCTTGGTGCCCTCTAAATTTATCAAATGTGTGCCATCTAATTCAGCAGGGCAAGTCCATCTCCCATAGGGCTGTAGATAATAACATCTTTTGCACACACAGGCAACACTTAAACAGCACAGCGAGAACAGCAATTTACTTACAGTTTGAGTCCATTGCAGGAGAGGGAAAAGAAGTCGTAAACCAAGCACACACCAAACACAGTGACTCCAGTTTCTTTCACCAGCATTGCACACGTCCCAAGGAATAAACTAAGCAGCAAAAAGAATGGGGATGCAGTGGGGGGGAAATGTTCCCCAACGTAAAGCTGATCCACACTCCTGAAAAATAGAGGCGACATAAATATTTTAAGTTCTCTGTTATTTTCATATTTACTACATTCATACAAATGTTGAGACACTTTTCCTTAATTTCTTAAAATGCTGGCAATAAGTGAGATGAACAATGTACACTGCTGATAAATGAGGAAAGGCTTAGACACAGGACACGAAGGGAAAACACAAATATTGAGGTGCACCAAGAATTTCAGCAGAAGAGGGAAAAGAGACAAGGAGAGAAATAAAGTGGACTTGAAACAGTCAGAAGGCGGCAGAGTAAGTAAAAAGACAGAAAGGGCAGAAGCAGCTGCTTTCCATCACTGGAACACGCAGGCTTCATTCTCCTTATGTGACCAAATGCACAAGGCCAGCAAAAATTCTTCCATCCCACCCACCCTCCCCTGCATCAAAGATGTGTCTGAACCATTAATAGACTGGGCAGCAAATCTGTATGAGAGGGAAGAAGGTTAAGAAACAATCAAAATCAAACGAGCTCATTCCTGTAGTTTTACACCTCTGAAACTGTCTGATGAAAGTCTTGTTTAATATCTATATTAATGATCCAGACAAGGGCATTGAGTGCACCCTCAGTTTGCAGAGGACACCGAGCTGGGTGGGAGTATTGATCTGCTGGGGGGTCGGGAGGCTCTGCAGAGGGATCTGGACAGGCTGGGTCAGTGGGCCAGGACCAGTGGCAGGAGGTTCAACAAGGCCAAATGCCGGGTCCTGCACTTTGGCCTCAACAACCCCTGGCAGCGCTCCAGACTTGGGGAGGAGTGGCTGGAAAGCTGCTGGGCAGAGAGGGACCTGGGGGTGTTGGTTCATAGACAGCTGAACATGAGCCAGCAGAGTGCCCAGGTGGCCAAGAAGGCCAACAGCATCCTGGCCTGGATCAGCACCAGTGTGGCCAGTAGGACCAGGGAAGTTCTCTTCCCCCTGTCCTGGGCACTGGTGAGGCCACAGCTCAAGTGCTGGGTTCAGTGTTGGGCTCCTCACTCCAAGAAGGACCTGGAGGTGCTGGAGCGTGTCCAGAGAAGGGAACGGAGCTGGGGAAGGGTCTGGAGCACAAGTGTGCTGAGTTCCCGGCTGAGGGAACTGGGGGTGTTGAGCCTGGAGAGAAGGAGGCTGAGGGGAGACCTTCTGGCTCTGTCCAAGTCCCTGCAAGGAGGGTGGAGAGAGGTGGGGGTGGGTCTGTTCAACCAAGGACCAAGGGACAGGACAAGAGGAAATGGCCTCCAGTTGTGCCCAGGGCAGTTGAGATTGGATGTGAGGAAGAATTTCTTTGCTGAAAGGGTTCTGAGGCACTGGAAGGGGTTGCCCAGGGCAGTGGTGGAGTCCCCATCCCTGGAGGGATTTCAGAGTCGTGTAGACACAGTGCTGAGGGACATGGGTTAGCAGGCATGGTGGTGTTGGGCTGACCGTTGGACTTGGTAGTCTTAAAGGTCTTTTCCAACCTTAATGATACTATGCTGTTCCTAAATGAAATAACAACACAAAAGGGGCAGAAACCCCATCCAAGCAAAGCTCTTTCTTTACCTATGCTTGTTCAGTCACAGTTTTAGGACAAAGACCAGTAAACAGTGCCAAGTTTTCATCTGAAAAGGATGACTAATGGTCTAGACACAATCCTTAACTCTCCCAGACTGGTTATTTCAGAGTCCCACAGTCACAGCACATATTTCAAAGGCAGGCATGTGTCTGTTCTTCACTTTACATACAATTTGCCTTCCTTCAAAAACATTTATTTACAGTTTTTAGCTCCAACTTTACAAGACCTCCTCCGGCATACACTCAGCTGTAACATCCATGGCAGAAGGACCTTAAATGTTGAGCGCTTTTTCTATGTTTACTTGTTCTCATAAGCGTCACTTATTTGGCACCACAGCTGGAAGCAGGGGCCAGGACACTGGAGGAAGCACCTCTGCCAACAACCACTGAAAACTGATGGGCTTCCCATTTGCCTCCTTGAGCATCTCATCAAATTATCACAACTGACAGCAAGGATCCATACCTATTATAGGAGAGAAAAGCCAACAGAAAGAGTAGACAGGCTAGGACATCCGCTCTGCCTACTATACCTGTTACCTAAAAGGAAAAGAGACACACAGGTGTAAAAGCACATCTAGCAAAAGGCACACACATTCAGTGACTGCTCCAACTGCTGCTCCTATCAGCTTTTTATCTCTCAGTGTTACCCTCCCTCAACATACTGAAATGTTACTCGGTTAGTGTAGGGTATGTTCAGTTTTGTCGCTGCATTTCTCACTTGGCAAAACAAATGAGTAAGCCAACAGCCAGGTCATTCGTTCCTTTCTTATTAAAATGTTAATAAAGTTGCATAGAGAAATGCCAATTCACAGACAGAATGCTGGGGATTGGAAGGGACCTCGAAAGCTCATCTAGTCCAATCCCCCTGCCAGAACAGGAACACCCAGATGAGTTCACACAGGAAGGCGTCCAGGCGGGTCTTGAATGTCTCCAGAGAAGGAGACTCCACAGTCTCCTGGCAGCCTGTCCCAGGGCTCTGGCACCCTCACAGTAAAGAAGTTCTTTCTCAAATTTAAGCAGAACCTCCTGTGTTCCAGCTCACACCCATTGCCCCTTGTCATTGGACACCACTGTGAAGAGCCTGGCTCCATCCTCCTGACACTCACCCTTCATATATTGATAAACATTAATAAGGTCACCCCTCAGCCTCCTCTTCTCCAAGCTAAAGAGGCCCAGCTCCCTCAGCCTTTCCTCATCAGGGAAATGCTCCACTCCCTTCATCATCTTAGTGGTCCTGTGCTGGACTCTCTCAAGCAGTTCCCTGTCCTTCTTGAACTGTGAGGCCCAGAACTGGACACAATATTCCAGATGTGGCCTCACCAGGGCAGAGTAGAGGGGAAGAAGAACCTCTCTTGACCTACTGACCACAGCCCTTCTAATGGACCCCAGGATGCCATTGGCCTTCCTGGCCACAAGGGCACAGTGCTGGCTCATGATCATCCTGCTGTCCACCAGGACACCCAGATCCCTCTCCCCTACACTGCTCTCTAGGAGATCATCTCCCAACCTATACTGGAACCTGGGGTTGTTCCTGCCCAGGTGCAACACCCCACACTTGCCCTTACTATATTTCATTAAGTTTCATCCCGCCCAGTTCTCCAGCCTGTCCAGGTCTCTCTGATGGCAGCACGGCCTGCTGGTGTGTCAGCCACTCCTCCCAGCTTTGTGTCATCAGCAAACTTGCTGACAGTGCCCTCTGTGCCCTCATCCAGGTCATTTATGAATATATTGAATAGTACTGGTCCTAGTACTGACCCCTGAGGGACTCCACTAGACACAGGTCTCCAACTAGAGTCTGCCCCATTGACCACCACTCTCTGTCTTCTTCCCTCCAGCCAGTTCACAGTCCATCTCACTACCTGCTCATCTAATCCACACTTCCTCAGTTTGGCAGCGAGGATGCTGTGGGAGACCGTGTCAAATGCCTTGCTGAAATCAAGATAGACCACATCCACTGCTCTAACATCATCCAGCCACCTGGTTGTGTTTTATATAAGTCTAGAAGGTTGGTCAAGCACAATTTCCCCTTGGTGAAGCCGTGCTGACTGCCCCTAATGACCCTCTTATCCTTGATATGCCTTGAGATGGCACCAAGGATGAGTCGTTCCATCACCTTCCCAGGGATGGAGGTGAGGGAGTTTTACAGATCTGTTTTAAATTTGTGTAATAAGGCTCAAATGAGAAATGCATCCAACTCCCAGAACTGAGATTTGTTAAAGACTAATGAAAGAGCAACTCTTTGGAGAAGACTTACTATATAGGACTCAGTTAATAATTAATATTTGAACAAACTTTATCATTAAAAAGTGATAGAGTGGTATGTAATTTATTCTCTGAGTAATCTGAATTTATGTGAGTTTCTTCTACATATTAATTAACTAAATCTTTTTATAAGAAAAGGATACTGAAGAAGAATATATAAACACTCTTCTTACAAACTATTTCAAGATTCTATTTCATAAAGATCTAAAAATTGCCCATAAAGCAAATAAAAGGCCCTTTGAAATTTTGCCTCTTTTGAGATTACATAATTAAGCTATATTCAGTACTCTGGCATTTATTTTACCCTTTTTAAGTTCTGACCCAGACAAAAATAAATTCAAAGAGTGCTTCTTCTAAGACCTCCCTTATAATATAAAGCTGTATTATTCAAAGGAGCCTAGCTGATTAGGTCATATGAGAGAGCACAGGGAGTAACTGTCAAGCTCGTGGCTTTCGGTTATTAAGGTAATCTCTCCACAAAAGTTCGCCGCCGCGGCAGCCGTTTCCCTCGCTCATTTACAAAGGCTCGTAATGAGAGCGTGTGATGTCAATGGTAGCTCAGCTAATGAGTGCATTTCTTCTTTTAAGTGTGGATAACTAGACATCCCATTTTCTTCTCAAAGGCAGCAAGACTCATTTTATGTACAGAAGTACCTCCCCACGTAACAGACTGCAGCTTGAGCATGACTGTCTCCAAATGTTTCCTTATAACGAACAGAAAAATGCCCAACGTGAGCTCTTGCTCTGTAAACTTACCATGATGTTTATTAAGCTAACAAGTTTTTTTTTCTGAAGATGATACTCCTAGCTTTTAACTGAAATCAATAGAAATTAATTCATGGGTCACATCACCTCTATCTGAGAGATCTCATCCTAATGCTCCCTTCACTTTTTCCTCATTTAATTCAGTGACTATAGGAGATGACTGAAGGCATGCAACAATGTCCCAGCAGGAGAGCACGGCCTCACCGAGGTCTTTGGTTTCAGAAGACTCAACATTTTAATCAGCTGAATGGCTGCCCATTTATTCCTGGTATCGCTGATTAGGACCATCAATTAGAATTTAGTGCCAGAGTAGAAAGATGGCAAGTATGAATATACTTGTTTCTTAATGACTCCTGCAAATTATTTTAAATACAGTATATTCTCTCCTTTCCTCCTCCACAGCAAAAATCACAAGTACTATATTCTGTATGACTCTGAGGTTTCTTTAAAAAAAAAATAAAGTATGCATTTATTTTTAGCTTTTGTGTCACCTTTTTTTGTGTGTGTCACATACTTACAGCCTCAGTGTGAATGGGATGCACAGCAAAGAAGAGCGCCGTGACAAAAGCAAGTCGACAGTCCTTGAACACAGCTTTGTCACAAGTGTACATCAGCACAAGAGTCACTAGACAGTGTAAAATTACATTCACTGCGTGGAAATAGAAGGGGTTCATACCAGCCAGCAATATGTTTAACCTGGAAGGAAATAAAACGGAATCATTAGTAGACTGGAGAGGACTTGTAATAGTAGGATATCTTTCAAATACTCTAAATTAGGCTTTTGGGGTGATTTGCAGCCTTCTAATGTTAAGTGCTATTAAAGTAATTAGTGAAAATCACTCTGAACTTCTGGTTTACCTGATTAAAGAGAAACCACTTCCCCAATTTTTAAAACATGCGGTTGAATTTGGCAACCTTCTCGACACCGAGATGCGAAAGGCTTGTGCACTCCCAGTACAGTTTACTGCAGCGATGACGCCTGTGCTTCCTTAGCAGCAAACAACACTGTCCCACATCAGAAGCACAGCATCTCTCCCATTTCCCTCTTGGCACCTTCTGCAGTTGTCTGAGCCACGTGGTAGCTTTACATTGTCGTTAGTTATTTTCTATTACAGAATAGATCCTTTTGCTTGGGAACAGCCAAGGCAAGGACTACTAAGATGCCAGAGCATCAGCTTGGCCTTAAAGGTGCATATATTCCCATCTAACTTTCAAAGTACTCCAACATACTGAAGGTTGAGCATTTATTTAAATGCCTTCCTGACATCAGGACTACACTGAGAAGCTGGTCTAATAGTTAGCATTAATTTTTATAGGGACATTGTGTAGTAGTTTAATGCGGCCGGCAGCCAAACACCACACTGCCACTCGCACATCCCTCTTCCCCCACCCACCACACACCCAACCAGGGAACAGGGGAGAGAATTGGAGGGGTAAAGGGAAGGAGATTTGTAGGTTGAAATAGGAACAATTTAATAATTGGAGTAAAATAAAATTAGAATAGTAATTATGATTTATATATATATATATATATATATATATATATATGTATAAATGAGTGATGCCCAGTACAATTGCTGATCACCCCCCGATAGTGATCCTGGAGGAGTGAAAAGGAACCCTGAAACCAAAACCACAATCCCCAAAGAGTGAGCCCAAGCGATTCCCGAGAGAATCCCCCAATTTCCAGTCACTCCTGGTTAACATACTGCCCATGCTGTGATAGGAGATGCAATATCTCACTGGCAGAGCCAAATGCCAATTTGGGGTTTTGCTAATTACTGCGCTTCCCCCTCCCAGTCCTGTGCACCTGCAACTCCCCAAACACAGTGACCTTGGGCTGCAGCAGCAACTAATGACATTGGTACCTGATCAACATTCTTCTCATAACAGATCCCACACTGAACCCATCACACAGCTGTTCTAGCTGCTGAGAACATTAACTCTATCCCAGTAAAACCAGGACACATTGATATTAAAGATAAGTTAGCTAATATCACCCTCATCTCAGTGGGACAGTTAAGAGTTCATTGTGTCAATCATTAAAAAACCCCCAAACAATCTGTTATGACATTTGTTTTATAGCATGTATTAACAGATTTTTTTGGTCACTGTTTTTTTACAGCCAACTTGCTTAACAGCTGCTGAGAAGCTTCCTCTTACGAACAGCTGAAGATAACTCCATTCTCTTTAGAATTAACTGCATCTGTACATTTGGACAAATACATACGCACACACACTCACACGATATCTCTACCTAGGGAAGACTCCATATGTGGAAAAGGAAGTACTAATATCAAAGGACATTTAAGAAAAAAGGAAGACCAGACATCCAGTGGAAAAAAGACTCCATCTAAATCTTTGGCATGTAGTTGTAAACAACCTAAAGGGACAACAATTTTTCCTGTTGTTACTAACAGGCCCCAGGTTTCCCATGACACACATGATGCAACAGCAAAACCACTGAGTTGTTGCTACAACGCATGTACCGTAGGTTTGTTTTGTAGCACAGCTGGGGAAGGGTCTGGAGCACAAGTGTGCTGAGTTCCCGGCTGAGGGAACTGGGGGTGTTGAGCCTGGAGAAAAGGAGGCTGAGGGGAGACCTTCTGGCTCTGTCCAAGTCCCTGCAAGGAGGGTGGAGAGAGGTGGGGGTGGGTCTGTTAAACCAAGGACCAAGGGACAGGACAAGAGGAAATGGCCTCCAGTTGTGCCCAGGGCAGTTGAGATTGGATGTGAGGAAGAATTTCTTTGCTGAAAGGGTTCTGAGGCATTGGAAGGGGTTGCCCAGGGCAGTGGTGGAGTCCCCATCCCTGGAGGGATTTCAGAGTTGTGTAGACACAGTGCTGAGGGACATGGGTTAGTGGGCATGGTGGTGTTCGGTTGATGGTTGGACTTGATGATCTGAAAGGTCTTTTTCCAATCTAGGCAATTCTGTAAGACAGAGGAGGTGTGGTGTGTCTGTGAGAACCAGAAAACACAAAAATACTCTCTACATTTCTTATTCATAAGCACTAGAGTGCTATCTGTCCTGGGCTGTATTTTCCAGGCTGATCTAACTTTACCAGACAGGAGTTTTACTCCTGCATTCCTGCTCTCCTCCCACTGGAGTGTTTGTGGAGGCAACAGATGAAACCCAGAGAGTTTGGGAAAAGTGAGATTTTAGCATGACCCTTCCCTTTGAAGTACAGGATGCTGCGTCAGCCTCACAGCTTGGATATTCCCCTGGGCATTCTTTAAAAAAAAAAAAAAAAAAGCATAACAAAACACAAACATAACAGCACCATGGTATTTAATGGACAAGCCTTCCATTAAACAGCAAAATCTGACTGCAAGCATGCCTCGGTGTGTGCTTTAAATACCATCTTTGGCGGTCCGTGAACGCTAAACGTGAATGTGTGCAGGTGCTATATTCACACCAGTGGTTTTTTGCTGCTAAAACTCTTTGTCATAAGAAATTAGGCCACATGGCAATAAAGGAAACATTCTTTTGTCCTGAAAAAGAAAAAAAATCCCAGCAGAATTATTTTGAAACGTTAGCAGTGGTTGAGTTTATTGTACATCAAACGGGTGAGCAAATCTGGGTCTCCAAACAGCTCTAATCCAAATCACAAGAACTTTGCAAATCTGCCCAGCACACTCATCCACTCATGGGGGGAAAAAAGGCAGCCTACCATGGAAAGCCAAATTTGTTCCACTGTGGAGCAAATTCTGGGCAAGGGAGCAGAAGGGGATGGGTATATTGACAAAAATAACTTATCCCTTCATAAACTTTAATACTCTTACAGAGGTTCAGTTTTGTCTTTGTTTACTGGTAGCAGCAGCATCGTGGAGTTGCGTAGTAATTAGAGACAGTAAACAGCTCAGCAAATAAAGAACATAAAGCAGAGATAGGAATCTTAAAACTACATCAGAAGTGGTGTTTCTCCAACATGATGGTCGTGAAAAGAAGTTCTGAGGCAATAATTGTACCCTGTTACAGGAGGGGAGATCTGTCCCTATGTTTCCATATCTAACTTGGCTCACAAATTGGGAAAATCTTTCAAGTTGCAAGCCCAAAAGACACCAATACTCCCATCATTTCTAATTTCCAGCATTGTGTGGGCTGGAAGACCTTAGCCCCTTCTGCATGAAGATGGTAACATCTCTCTGAGCTGAAGCACAACTTGTAAGACACATGTTCCAGTCCTGGAACTGACTGGTAGTCAAACCAGAGATGTGTTGGCAAATAGTATTCTAAAGATTGGGGGCTGAATAAAGCAAGTGACCATGCCCTTAGGAATGCAGACACTTGCAAGAGGAAACACTACCATGACTCTCTCCACTCAAGAAGACTTGAAAGAGGAGATGTCCAGACAAGGAAGTCTTTCCTCAGGGTAGCTGCCAGCAAAATCACTCAGAGAAGAGCTTTGTGTTGCTTCAACACCTCTGCTGGAAGAGTCCCTGGAGGCAAAGAGTGTGCTAAGCCTCCAGAGAAGTGGTGAATGGCAGTTCAAAAGCAAAGGCCTTCAAAAGGCCCAGGGAAAAAGGAGGGGAAGAGCACATACATCAAGGAGCAATCTCTTGATATCTTCTAATGGAGCTGATCAGCATCACCCAAGCTACCACCAGAATAAAAACTCATTACAGAAATCTCAGCATTGACCACATGCCCCATCAGGGCAGAGAAGGCTGCACCAAAACTTTTTCAAAGAAAAGACCCTTGTCCCACCACTGGTCTTTGTGTCCAAGTGTTGCAGCACATGTGGTTCTGCATGTCACACCCAAAGCAGAGAACTGCCAAAGCAACATACCCAAAGAGGAGGTAGACCAAAATAAGAGGTATATGCCCTGACACAGACTTTGTTAAGGCTAATGGATGTTTTCCAGGAACAGCAGTGTAGTTTGCCTTGCCACCTACAGAAGCCTTTCCGTTTCTCCACCATCCACTCTAGGAAAAGGAATTACGTAGCTCTGCTCTAGGAAAGAGACTTCAAAGGCATGAGCTGCTGAAGGTCCACTGAGTAAAGCCTGTAAAAGAGCTCTCCAGACAAAAGTAAACCACTCTTGCTCTTAAAAGAATAAGCAACATCTATCAACACCACCAGTTAACCACTTGCCCTCACTCCCCCCTGCACAGCCGCCTCCTTTGAAGAATGGAATCTGTAGAGCAGGGGCCGTGCACCACACTACCCTAAAGACACAGGCACTTACTGCTCCTCTAGATAAGTAATTGTCCTGGTGTGTAGGTGGGCCAGAGCTGGTTCTGTTCAGCAGCTGGAACAGCGCTGGGGGTTGGGTTCAGCTGGGATTTGTTAGGAGAGAAACGCTGAGAACATCCCCATGTTTGAATTTGTGTCCCTGGCACTGAAGGACTTTGTGTTTGTCCGTCTGTGAGCGCAAGAGCTCAGGGGTGAGGAATATTGACATGGATCAGCTCCATGGGCATTGGGCTCTGCCAAGGTGCTGTTCCATCTCCTGTCCCCATGGGCAGGAGATCCATGAGGGGCTCTTCCTCTCTGGCTCTCTCTGGCTCTCGCTCGGGCTCTGGCTCTCCCGGGATTGCGGTTTCGGGTCGGGATTGTCGCTGCTCCGGGATCGTTCTCTGGGAACGGGCCGGGCTGGGTCGGTGGGTGCTGAGCAATGGCACTGGGCATCACTCATATGCATATCTTATTATTTTGATCATTACTATGTTAATATAATTATTATTTAAAGTTTTATTTTATTTCCATGATTCAATTGTTGTTCTCTCATCCTTGAAGTCTCCTTACCCTTGCCCCCCAATTCTCTCCCCTGTCCCCTGGGTAGGGGCAGTGAGTAAGCAGCTGGGTTTGGCTGCCAGCCCAGTGCCAGCTCAGTGAAACCCCACAGACATCAGGTAGGGACACATCTCTTGGGTAAGCAATTCTCTGTAGAAAGGGCCTGGAAATGGAGTAGGGTTCAGTGACTTCATCCTCACAGACCCAGAACTAGAGGGGTCTATGCCACAAGAGTACAGGCTCACAGACACCATTAATGTATATAATCACCAGCACCCCTGGGCTCTAATATAGTGCTTTTTATCCACTTCTACACACAAAGACTCATTCAACCTTTTTTAAGACCTCTTATGATTTAATAATATTGTAAACCATAATTGGAGAGTTTCTCTTTTTATAGACTTTGTTATTATCCCTGGGCAGCTCTTGTTTAGTTTAATCTGTTTTATTATTTTCAAAAGACTAACAAAAAACAGAACATGTTATGAAATAGAAATGCACAGGATAATAATCGTAATTTGTTATAGCAAGTAACACTTAATGGAAAGTCTCAGAGCATCCCATAGCTCATAAAACCCCCATAGTTTTTACAGAGAAAGGCTCACATGCAGATTTGTATAAATTTATCTATCATACAAGGATGGATTAAGTTTCCTGTAATCTTCCCTTCCTTTTGGAATTGTGTGATATAAATTACAAACTCTGTGGAAACTAATGCCTGATTTCAGCATACAGTGGAGATCTTATAAGCACCACAGATGCATCTACTGCACATGAGGAAAATGAGCATTTGCACTCCAAAAATAGTGCAGCTGCATCAGTGGCAGCCATGGTTAAAGCTCTATGTGGAAACAGCTCAAAGACTAATGAAAAACCCATAGGGGTAACAAGAAAATAAACCCCTTTTGCAGCATTGTCTACACAAACAGAGAAGAGTTTCTACCAAGGTGTAGCAGCACTTTGTGCTGATAATCTTTTTATAATGCAGTACAATGCTTCAGAATTAAATGGACAATAAGGCTTCAATGGTTTGTTACTTGCTTTGCTATAACCCAGACAGTGAGAAGACAGAGGCCAGAGCAATTCCCAACCTAGAGCAATTCCCTTCAAGCACAGCAGCCATCACTTACAAAAGCACATGTTAACTGTTGGCATTCAAAGCTGGTTATTTCTGTCCAGCACGGTTAGGAAAATAAAACAGAAATCATAATTAGACTGGGAAGCAGCAACACCTTGGAAGTGGCAAATATGCCAGGGCAGGAATTACTAGGGAAACCCCAGAAAGTGTGGTTTGATGATCATTCCTGTATTAAGAACACCAAAAACCTCATTTGCATGGCTTTAGATTTGTCTCTGCAAGCAGCCTTGAAAAATGAAAAAAAGCCAGATGATAGTAACTTACAAACCAGGAACCAGGTGGCATCTTACCCTGATCTTGATCAAGAGTTTGTCTTCAAAATTATTCTCAGTATTGTCTCAACAAGAGCAATGCACGGGAGAAAACAAGGATCTCGCAAAACTCACACAATTCCAGAATTGCCTGGACTGGAAAAGCCCTTTAAGATCATCGAGTCCAATCATGAACCCAACACTGACCAGTCCCCCACTGACCCATGTCCCTCAGCACTGTGTCTACACGACTCTGAAATCCCTCCAGGGATGGGGACTCCACCACTGCCCTGGGCAACCCCTTCCAGTGCCTCAGAACCCTTTCAGCAAAGAAATTCTTCCTCACATCCAATC
Source organism: Caprimulgus europaeus (assembly GCA_907165065.1). Next base: position 3,364,960 of record OU015528.1, on the reverse strand, counting down.
TCAACTGCCCTGGGCACAACTGGAGGCCATTTCCTCCTGTCCTGTCCCTTGTTCCTTGGTTGAACAGACCCACCCCCACCTCTCTCCACCCTCCTTGCAGGGACTTGGACAGAGCCACAAGGTCTCCCCTCAGCCTCCTTTTCTCCAGGCTCAACACCCCCAGTTCCCTCAGCCGGGAACTCAGCACACTTGTGCTCCAGACCCTTCCCCAGCTCCGTTCCCTTCTCTGGACATGCTCCAGCACCTCCAGGTCCTTCTTGGAGTGAGGGGCCCAACACTGAACCCAGCACTCGCGCTACAGCCTCACCGGTGCCCAGGACAGGGTGAAGAGAATGTCCCTGGTCCTACTGGCCACACTAGTGCTGATCCAGGCCAGGATGCCCTTGGCCTTCTTGGCCACCTGTACACTCTGCTGACTCATGTTCAGCCACTGTGGATCAACTCTTTAGCAGCCATCAAGCAGCCTCTTCTGCATGCGGAGTAAGGGATGAGATATGTTCAAGAACCTAGCTCAGCAAATCATTAATCAGGAAGAGAAAACAATGTGAACAGAAATCTAATCTGAAGTTATTAGGCCTAATGAAAACAGTATTTCAAAACAGGTAGAAGAGCTTTCCACCAAATTTAAAATGTTTGGTAATCTTTAAGCTCAAGCCACAGGCCACGTGTACCATTTTAATTTATACAGAAGTAAATTAAAAAAAAAAAAAAGTCTAGTGAGTGAAAAAGAGAACGACCCTTTTATTTTTTCCTTCCTTTCTTTCTTTCAGTCTGAGAGACAATAAAAGAGAAAGCCCAGGAAAGCAGTCAGGAAGAGTGAGCAAATGCAGAGAAGTGCCGTTAGCTAACCAGCAGCAGCCAGAGCACTTTATTTTCACGGACCGTAAAGAGAAGTGACAGGGATGCTCCTGTGCAGAAGAAGGTTGGCCCAAAGCTGAGCCTTTTAGGTAAAAGAAGACAAAAGAAAATTAAGGGTGACAGTGCAAGAGGAATAGGATGTTGGGTAAGAGAAAATCCCCAGGAACTGGTAGGTGTTTATTAGAGATAAAACAGCACTGAAGGGAGCAGCAAACACAGGCCTGACTGGATTCACATCCGCCAAGAATTTCAGAAGAATCTGCCCAGAATTTTTAGTGAACTCTTCCCTCTAAATACAGGGGTTTTAATCCAAGAGACAAGCAAATTTTACTGAGTATTAAAGACTAAAAATATTGTGACTAGGCAGGAGTCCAACATGTTTTTTTGTATACACCTCTGCTCCTGGGCAGGTCCTCACCTCTGGGCTTGACTGCAATCAACCTCGGAGCTCCCCCTGAGCCTTCCCAGGCACCCTGGCCTCCTTCCAGGGAGTGCAAGCAACCCTCTAAAAAACACTGCCCAAACCTACAACTAAAAACCAAAACCATCAGACACCTGCTACAAAAATTACGTTCAAGGTAGTGGTGGACTTCCATGTATCTGGAACTGGGGGAAAAAACAAGCTTTGAGGCACAGGCACCCTCTCCCAGTCTGAAATGGCAGCAAGGCACTCTGCTCTGGGTCGGAAGAAAAGCTTATAGCCTAGAAATCACAAAACTGTTTTGGTTGCAAAAGACCTTTAAGATCATCGAGCAAAATCATAAACCCAATACTACCAATTCCACCCCTAAACCATGTCCCTGAGCATCTCCTCTACCCATCTTTTAAATCCCACCAGGGAAGGTCACTCCACCACCTCCCCAGGCAGCCAGTTCCAATGCTTGACTGCCCTTTGGTGAAGGCGTTCTTCCTCAGATCCAATCTCAACCTCCCCTGGTGCAACTGGAGGCCATTTCCTCTTGTCCTGTCACTTGTTCCCTGGTGGAACAGATCCACCCCCACCTCTCTCCACCCTCCTTGCAGGGACTTGGACAGAGCCAGAAGGTCTCCCCTCAGCCTCCTTTTCTCCAGGCTCAACACCCCCAGTTCCCTCAGCCGGGAACTCAGCACACTTGTGCTCCAGACCCTTCCCCAGCTCCGCTGCCCTTCTCTGGACACGCTCCAGCACCTCCATGTCCTTCTTGGAGTCAGGGGCCCAACACTGAACCCAGCACTTAGATTGTGTCTGTCTATTCCAACTATAACACAACCAGTGTAATAAAAGCAACTGCCTCTCTTCACAAACTCCACCTCGCCCACTGTGGCTGCACCAGTGCGACACCAATTTCATGGCAGGACTCACAGTATCAGTACTGAGAGTGATTGGGTAGAAAACACCAGACTACACTGTGCAGGAGAAATACTGCCCCAACCTTAAACACTGCGATATGGCCCTAATATAGACACAGAGAGTGAAGAAAATACCTGTGCACTGCGTATTTAACCTGACACATTACAGCTCCACTGTATTACCCTGTGATGTCAAACTGTAATACAGCATTAAATAAAGAACAAATGAAATCTAAGGTCTTTTTTTTTTTTCCTTCCTTGGGTTGTTTTCAGGTTTTCTTTAAGCTCCCTGTCCTTGAAACTCACGCCACTGACACAGCTGAAAAAACAGAAGGATCAGCTGTAAGCACCTAGATAGATCAGAAGGTTGGCAGTGAAATATTGAATGAATTCTCTCTTTGGCTGTATATTTACAGCTAACCCAAGCTCACAGTCACACAGGGCTTTGATCCAACGCCTCTGGTAGTCTTACAGTAGGCTCTGAGTGCCCACACAGAATACTGAACCGTTGCTGAAGGGTCCCATTTATGTCCTAGGCATGTAGGTAGCCAAGCCATCCCTGGCTAGCAGCCTTGGGAGGATGGCTGGTGGGTCATCCATTCTGCAGTCAGCAGCTGAGCACAGTTTGGATTTTTTAACTTATCTTTTTCCCCATTTTTTTTTCCAGACAGAGGACTAGGAGGATGGGTCTGTGTGACAATTGTGTGTTTATGTCTTTTCTGGTGGGAGAGTTGAGTTCCCCACGATGGCCTGTCCCGCTCAGCCCCTCCGGTCCTGGGCCACCAGATGGCCCAGCAGCAGCACTGAGCAGGCACTCTTACCCTCTTCCCACTGCACCAAGCATGTTCCCAGTCAACACTGACTTCCACCACCTTCAAGGAAGACCACATGTGTTGGGTTTGTGTGTCAGGGCTTTTTTTGGTTGTGGGGGAAGGGCTACAGTGATGGCCCCTGTGAGAAGCTTCACAAAGCTCCCCAGGCTCCAGGGCAGACCCATCTTCAGCCCAGGCTGAGCCAGTTAGTGACAGGGAAACACCTCGGTGAATCCATATGTGTGAGGGAAGAACTGGTTTGGCAAGGAAGGAGAGAGCCATCAGGAGACCATGGGCCTGAACAAAAGATCATCAGCCTGAACAAAGAGAGAATCATTGCCATGAGGAAGGAGGAGACAGAGAACCTCAGACACCCAGATCAGCACGCAGAAGAGTAGGAGGAGGTAAATGAGGTCCTCTGCAGCCCATGAAGGTTCAACAGCAGAGCAGATACCCACGTGCAGGCCATGGAGGACTCCACACCAGAGCAGGAAGCTGAGCCCAAGGGCAGTTGTGACTGTGTTGAGTGCTCAGCTGATGAACAAGGAGACTCCAGAGATGCTCAATGCCAGAGCTGGGGGGGAGGAGTTGTGCTGGACCCATCTGCAGCCCGTGGACACCCCCATGCCAGAGCTGGGAGCTGAGCCCAAAGAGGTCCGTGACTCCATGGGCAGCCCACGTTGGAACACTTTGTTCCTGGACTCCTGCAGCCCACGGGAGGGATCTCATGCCGGGAAGAGCAGCAGAGATGAACTGACTGAACCCCCATTCCCTGTCCCCTGTGCCACTGGAGCAGAGAAGGTAGAGAAATGGGGAGCAAAGTGATTGGAGCCCGGGAAGAAGGGAGGGGTGGGGGAAGGTGTTGTCAGATGTGGTTGTTGTGTCTCACTGTCCTACTCTGATTGATTGGCAACGAATTAAATTCATTTTTCTTCCCCAAGTCGAGTCTGTTTTGCCTGTGACCATCACTGGTGAGTGAGCCCTCCCTGTCCTCATCCCAACCCACCAGCCCTTTGGTGTGTTTGTCTCCCCATCTCACTGGGTGTGGAAGGTGAGTGCAGGACCCCATGGTCTGAGCTGTGGTTGGAACCACCACACCAGGTATCTCCTGTGCTTTTCTGCCAAGTGTCATCCTCTTGGCTACATGGCCTAAACTTGCAGCTACCCACTCCTTTTCACCAGCCTTTTGTCCCTGGTGAGTTGTTACCTGAGGCACCTCCCTCACTAGGATCTGCCTTGGCAGTGACCTTCATTGCCCAACCAAGGAGGCTGAGCAGGAAAGGCCTTCACTTCTCCTGTGCCTTTGCCCCACCACCACAAAACCAGGAGGCTGATCTCTGATTCAGTCTTTAAACCTTGGCATGGGGGTTTTTCAAAAGGTTTCATTCTCACCATCTCCTCCCACCGCACACCTTCAGGCTGAGGCTGCTGTGTCGCTGACTGTATCAAACCTCCATCACCTCTTTGTTTCTGGGCTGAAAATCTCTCTAAATGGGGATCTGACAGACAAGAAAAAGAAGGAGGGAGACAGCACTGAGGATTGCACCTTCTGCTTCAACAGCTGAGAAATATTTTTGCAAAACCCCTGGAACCAAGGAATAACTTCAGTGCTACTGAGGGAATAAATGATTCACCAAACTTCTGTTAGTGGAGACAAGGTGTGAGACAGAAAGCAACCAGTTTAAATATAAAACTCTGAGGGAATTACAGAACAGGCAGTTCTTTTCTTTTTTTTTTTTTTTCCTCTTTTCCACCCTTCATCATAACATTTTATACAGAAGACACCAAGAAATAGTATATGCTGTGTCCAAAAATCTGCCTTCTTTAGAAAGAAGTATACTGAATCACTTCTTGAAGAAAATAGCTGCAGGTAAACATCTCTGAGTGACAGCACAGATAGAGCTGGAACTAAGTTTTTTCTAGGACTAAGCCAAACCATTGCCTAGCATCTCAGCTCCTGTGCAGATGAGGAGTTGTGCTAGACCTAACCATTACCCATGTACAACAGGAAAGTTTCTGAACCAACTAGTTTTAACACTCCTTTACATTACTGAAATCAGAAGAAAAGGTGAGACAAGTTCAAAGACAGAAAGCAAACATTATTTAATTCAACAGCCCATGTGCAGGCTTTTTTACCCCCCCCCCTTTTTTTTTTTTAACCAAAAACAACGCAGCAGTTCTGTGAATATTTTAAGTTTTGCTTACAGGTTCCAGTACCACAGGCCACTCTCACTTTCTGCTGATCATTCATACTGACAGATCCTGTGTGAGGAAGGTCAAACACTTCAGCTCTTTCCATTGTTTGGCTCCAGAGCATTTGTTTACTAGAACAAGGAGTGTCATTTAAGATTTCCAATAAGCGAAGGACACTGAACTACCATACAAAATTTCAGCCATATCTGCTTAAGATTTTTCAAACAGCAAGGTGATTTTTTTTTTTTATTGAAATCATTAACCTGCTGAAAGACAAGGACATGGTTTAGTCATGGTTTAGGGGACTTGTCAGTGTGGGGTTCGTGATTGGACTCAATGATCTTAAAGGGCTTTTCCAAACAAGGCAGTTCTAGGATTTCAAGAGCACGCATCATATATGTAGGATATGTGCAGCCTAATGAAGAGTTCACAGGGCATCATGAGTCCTTCACAGCCACAAAGGACAGAAAAGAGTCTGAGACAAAGTTTCTGTAGACTGATGGATCTGTAGATAGCAATTTCAGCCCATTCTTTGCATCTGCTCTGTACATACAGTTTGAAGATCTCCCAGATTTTTAATCTTAGTATACCAAGACTCAAAACAAGCCTTTCTAGATGAGTTTCATGCAGCGTAAGTACCAGCCATCAGGTAGGCACACAGAATCATGCTACTATTAAAATGCCTTGGATCTGACCAAATTAGCACAACAAAAAAAGTAATAAAACAAGATTTATTTTTTTTAAAAGAGACCAGAGGAGTTTGGTCCTCACCTCTCTTAGACAAATCCTAGAATGTTGTGAGCTGGAAGGGACCCACAAAGATCATCGAGTCCAACTCCTGTCCCTGCACAGGACAAGCCCAACATTCAGACCATGTGTCTGAGGGCACATGTTGGCCAAATGCTGCTGGAATCTTGTCAGGCTTGGGGCCATCAGCACCTTCCTGGGGAGCCTGTGCCAGTGCTCCACCACCCTCTGCCTCAAGAACCTTTTCCTCATGGCCAACCTGAACTTGTTCTTCCTCAGCAATGGGAAGAATGTGGAAACTGGAGGGCTGTAAGGACATTTGGGCCCCAGTGGAAACAGTCTTCCTCTGCAGCCAAGGAAGATAAACAATTTCTTCCCTATTCCACATGCAATGCCAGGCAGTGAACAAATGACTCTGCTCTGACCCTATGTCTGAGCTGTACGGTTATTATAAGTGCTTGAGGATGAAATCTTGCTCACAAAATTAGTGTCACTATTCCAAAAAGGGGGACAGCACTTCATTTTTTTTTTTTTTTTTAAATAGCAAAAGTGAAACCAGTTCAGTCTCGTATAGACAGGAACTAAAGCATTTAGTTTCCATTCCGTTATTAAAGTTTCAGATTCTTTAGCTAATTAGCACATCGGGACCTCAGTCCTGTAACCTGATGTAGGAGGCCAAGTCCACCACGTCCATCAGTGGTGATACGTGCAGGTTCACTCACCTCTCAAATTACTCCTAGATGTATTGCTGTAGGAATGGGTTAAGCAGATGACATCCCAAACTGCAACAGCTTAGCTGGGTACCAGGTGGAGAAGGCACTCTGCCTGCACCAAGCCAGCTCTGCTCGTGCCTGCCCACATCCCCTTCGCTCTCTACAGAAATCTGCCGAGAGACCCTTCCAGGAGAAAGTACAAAACCCGTAGTAAACAATGCAGCTTACAAAGGTCTGTGCCATACACAGATGTGCTGTGTCAGAGACATTCCACCAGCCCTGCTTCCCCAGAGAGCCAGCACCAAGCCCAGTACAACCAAAGTGCAGCAAGTGCTCCAGGGAGTGCCAAAGGGATGCAGCATTCACTGAAACTACTTCTGCCCCACAGAAACACGCTATTTTCAGAGAGTTGATAAAAAGTTATTTATAAATATCAGGTATTTTAATAAGCAGTTAGTCAATGAGCAGAGTCAGGAGGTTCCAGTGACATTTCCTCCCTGGCATAGTTACCACTTACATAGCGTGTTCCTTATGCTGGCCATCAGTGTGTAATGATCATCCACCACTCACTCACAAACAGGATCCTAGTGCAAAACACCACCCAGCTACGCTACTTTCTTTGGCATAAATTCCCCACCCACACCCTTATTATTTTTAAATCCTAAAGCATTGTAAACATTAACCATCATTTGTGTTTCATCAGAATAAAGTAAGAAGAGAACAGAAAGGATGATGAACCGTATGAATTGTAACTGAACTGATCTACTACAGATTATTTTCCTTGGAGAGAGAGGGAGGCGTCTGGGTTTTCCTTCTAGGATAGGATTACTGATAGGAACTGTCAGTTACTTTGTTGCTACCCAACTCCTCTTTATTCCTGTAAAACCCAAACTCCTCCTCAACAATTCTCTGCTCAGTACACGGGGAAAATCTGAAGCAGACAAGGAACTGGGTGACCAACACGAGAGGTTTGCAGCTGCCAGGCTGGCTGCAAGAAACACCGCGGTACCCTTGAGACAGGCCCCTTCACTTAGGGTTAGAAAGAAAAGTGGGAATGACGATGGGTCTGCTCAAAACAGCACCGGGGAAGTTTCTGGCATGATCGTCTGATCGCAGAGAAAAGTAGTGGAGATAAAGCAGAGGGAAGGGGGGGGTGGAATTCAGTTTGAACACTCTTCTCAGTCTAAAGAGCTTTATGAAACACTCGGGTTTCCCTTTTTTCCCCCTTCTCTCCCGTTTCTTCCCCCCTTCCCCCATTTTTTTCCTCCCTTCTCCCCTTCCCCCTTTTTCCCCCTTTATTCCCCCTTTTCCACCCCCCTTTTCCCCCTTCTCCCTCTTTTATTCCCTTCTTCCCCCTTTTATTCCCCCTTTATTCCCTTCTTTCTCCCTTTCTTTCCTCCTTTATTTCCTCCTTTCCACTTTTATTCCCTTCTTTCCCCCTTTATTCCCCCCTTTATTTCCCTATTTTATCCCTTTCTTTTCCCCCATTTTATCCCCTTCTTTTCCCTTCTTTCCCTCTTTCCCCCCATTTTATTCCCTTCTTTCCCTGTTTATTCTCTCCCTTCCCCCATTTTATTCTCTTCTTTCCCCCATTTTATTCCCTTCTTCCCCCTTTTATTCCATTCTTTCCCTCCCTTTTCCCTTTTTCTCCCCATCTTTTCCCCCCTCTTTCCTCCCCTTTCCCCCCCTCTTTTTCCTCCTCTTTCCCCCCCTTTTTCCTCCTTTTCCTTTTTTCTCACCTTCTTTCCCACCTATTTTCCCTTTTTATTCCCCGTTTTTTCCCTTCTTTCCCCCTCCCTACTCGACTTTTTCACCCTTTTATCCCCTCAGACCGGCAGCCCGGGAAAGAGCCGCCACCTGTTCCCAGTCGCCGAGGGAAGCGGGGCTCTTGCCGGGAGAGCGGCAGCCTCCCCCGGAGCGGCTCCTCACCGTTCCCCGCCTCAGGTTCACTTCCACCGGACCGGGCCGAGCCGAGCCGCTGGGCCGCCCCGCCGGCAGCGACCGGCTGAAGCGGCCGGAGCCCCCCGCCCGCCCCATCCTGCTGCGGGTAGAAATGCTGAATCACGGAGCGGGGGAGCGGAGGGCTCCCCGTGACCCCCGGCTGGGTGAGAGGGGCCGGGCGGCTAAGGGCGAGCGCGGGCGGCGGGCACTTACTTGAAGGTAAGGACGCAGAGGGGCCGGTAGGACTTGTGGCTGGTGTTCTCCGCCATCCGCTTGCCCCAGAAGTCGTTAGAGAAGGCGGCGGCCAGCGGGGCGGCCGCCCTCACGTCGGGGTTGTTCACGATGGCCCAGACATCGTCGTGCACGAACTCTCCGCGCAGGGAGTTGCCGTAGCAGAGCGCGCACAGCCCCGCCAGCACCGCCACCGCCGCCCCGCCGCACCGCCCGCCCGACCACGGGGAGCGGGGAATCGGCGGGGCTCGGTCCCGGCTGCGGGAACCCAGCGCCGGGCCCGTCACCATGACGCGGGAGCGGGTGCGGGGCAACGCGCTGCCTGCCCCGGCTCCTCCGCCGCCGCGGTGCGGGGAGGCAGCGGCGGTCGCATGGTGCGGGGCGGGCAGCGAGACCGCCGCCGCTGCCGACCACTCGCACTGTGCTGAGGAACAGCTCGCCCGGCTGCGAATAAACAGCGGCCGCCTCCCCTCGCCATCCCTCCTCCTCCTCCTCTTCCTTTCCCCCCCCACCCCCGCACGCATGCTCCTTGCCGCGCTGTCACCCCGCCACCACCTCAGCCCGCACTCCGGAGAGGGAAACCCGAACAGCTCGGCACGGCTCGGCAGCACCCACGCGGGAACGGAGCTCTGGTGCGACGGGTCGCCCCTGTCACCCGCGGGAGACGCGGGCCTGGCTGAGCTGCCTGGTGACAGGGGCACCTCCGCGGGCATCCGCCTCCGGGGCCGGTCACACCAGAGCCAGCCTGACAGCAGCACAGCATGGCCTTGATTGGAAAAGCCCTTTAAAATCATAGAGTCAGCCATGAACCCAACACTGACAAGTCCCCGACTAACCCATGTCCCTCAGCACTGTGTCTACACGACTCTGAAATCCCTCCAGGGATGGGGACTCCACCACTGCCCTGGGCAACCCCTTCCAGTGCCTGAGAACCCTTTCAGCAAAGAAATTCTCCCTCACATCCCATCTCAACTGCCCTGGGCACAACTTGAGGCCATTTCCTCTTGTCCTGTCACTTGGTCCTTGGTTGAACAGACGCACCCCCACCTCTCTCCACCCTCCTTGCAGGGACTTGGACAGAGCCAGAAGGTCTCCCCTCAGCCTCCTTTTCTCCAGGCTCAGCACCCCCAGTTCCCTCAGCCGGGAACTCAGCACACTTGTGCTCCAGACCCTTCCCCAGCTCTGTTGCCCTTCTCTGGACACGCTCCAGCACCTCCATGTCCTTCTTCAAGTGAGGGACCCAACACTGAACCCAGCACTTAGATTGTGTCTGTCTATTCCAACTATAACACAACCAGTGTAATAAAAGCAACTGCCTCTCTTCACAAACTCCACCTCGCCCGCTGTGGCTGCACCAGTACAACATCAATTCCATGGCAGGACTCACAGTATCAGTACGGGGAGTGATTGCGTAGAAGTATCAGACTACACTGTGCAGGAGAAATACTGCCCCAACCTTAAACATTGCGATTTTGCCCTAATATAGACGTGAGGGGCCCAAAACTGAACCCAGCACTTGAGGTGTGGCCTCACCAGTGCCCAGGACAGGGGGAAGAGAACTTCCCTGGTCCATGACCTTACTTGTGTTAGTGACAAGTCCCAATAACTTTCACTTAAGGAAAGGCCGTGTTCAGGTCACATATAAAAGGTCTGTGGCCATGGCTCTTTCAGAAAACATAAAACCAAAGATTCTACATTTAAATAAAAAGCTCCTGCTTATAACCAAAGAAATAACACTGCTTCACGAAGAAGCTGTGATTCAGTTAGGTGAATGAACATACTGGACATACTCTGAATTTGCTCCTGGACAAAGATACACCGAGCATGGCTCACGGCCAGCCTGTGTCCTCCCCACGTGAGCATGCCTGTGTGTGTGACCTCTGGGAAGAAGAGGGGAGCGGAAGCCCTGCAGAGTTCATGCAGACTGTCCGGCGCGAGCCCTCTCCAGGAATGCTTTTCCCTCCAGTGATTTGCTATTTTCCAAGTGCAACAGAACAGGCACTTTTGTCATAGCTAAAAATAACAGTTCAGTCCGACTAGGACAGCGTGTTTACATCTGGGACAGAAGGAAACTCCACCAGAAGCAGGGCCATCACTCAAACCTTCTCTTTAAGTGGCTGATGACATTTTGCCAGCTGGCTCCCCAGAGCTTTCCCCAGCATGGGAGGCTGTTCACTGCAGTCTGTTGTTATTCATTTCCAACACAGTTTTGAAGCTGGGGCACGTAAAGCTGAACTGGGACATTAGGGACAGGGTTTAGTGGCAGACTCAGCAGGCTTAGTTTTATGGTTGGACTTGATCTAAAAGGACTTTTCCAACCAAAATCATTGTATGATTCCACCTGTGCATGGGCACAGAAACAGCCTGCTATCCAGAGGCACTGAAGTACCAAAGCCTGTGAATGCTGTCCTGGTTTTGCTGGGACAGAGTTAATGTTCTCAGCAGCTAGAACAGCTGTGTGATGGGTTCAGTGTGGGATTTGTTATGAGAAGAATGTTGATCAGGTACCAATGTCATTAGTTGCTGCTGCAGCCCAAGGTCATCGTGTTTGGGGAGTTGCAGGTGCAAAGGACTGGGAGGGGGGAAGCGCAGTAATTAGCAAAACCCCTGATTGGCATTTGGCTCTGCCAGTGAGATATTGCATCTCCTATCACAGCATGGGCAGGACATTAACCAGGGCTGACTGGAAATCGGGGGGATTCTCTCAGGGACAGGGTGGGCATCGGTCGGTGGGGGGTGAGCAATTGCACTGTGCATTACTCATTTGCGTGTTCTATTATTCTTGTTACTATTATTATTATTTTATTTCCATTAGTAAATTGCTTTTATCTCAACCCACAAGTTTTCTCACTTTTTACCCTTCCAATTCTCTCCCTACTCCCTGGGGTGGGGGGAGAGTGAGAGAGCGACTGTGTTTGGCTGCAGCCAAAGGAGTGAAACCACCACAGAGTGTCCAGCAGCTCTGGAAACAAAGTCACTACTGAAGACATGCATAAAAAGGTGGAATTGGGAATTTTTGTTGACATAAATTAAAACATTGACAATTACTGGGAGGGATGATGCGGGAAAGGATGGACTGTAATGTTTATGAGAGCAAAACCAACACATGGAATATTTAAAGGTTGAAATTGCCTTACAGTAGACTCCAGGTAATATTTGAAATCCTAAATTACTCTACCAAACAAAACCTGAAATCCCCTGGAATTCTGAAATGGGTAGCTGAGGCTCTGACTGTTCTCTGGGGCACATGGACCATATGTGGCTGAGCCAGATACCCTAAAGTGGGGTCAGTAGCACTGCTGAGGTGACCCTAACAAACCCAATGCAACTCCAGCATGGACCAGGGTCCACACAGCCTTTCTCACTGACATCTTTCAGCCTTCTGCCCTTCTCCTTCATCACGCACTGGGGGCAGCCTGCTGATAGCCTGCTCCTGCCATGAAACAAGTCCCAGCACTGGCATCAGGCCCCCGATACTGGGGCAAGGGACAGGTCCCTACATTACTTATCCAAGACTGTGACACACGTCCTTGCTGTATCACAAGTCTCACTGTCCACCCTTGGAGCTTAACTAGTTCAACACATTGTGGTGGTTGCACTGGGCTGGCAGCCAAACAGCCACTCACTCACTGCCCCCACCCAGGGGATAGGGGAGAGAATTGGGGGGCAGGGGTAAGAAGTCTCCTAGGGTGAGATAACAACAATTACATCATTGACATAAAAGAAAACTTTAAAAAATAATTATATTTAAATAATAATTAGAAGAATAATAGTAATAAGATATGCAAATGAGTGATACCCAGTGCCATTGCTCACCACCCACCGACCTAGCCCGGCCCGTTCCCAGAGAACGATCCCGGAGCAGCGACAATCCCAAACCGAAACCGCAATCCCGGGAGAGCGAGAGCCCGAGCGAGAGCCAGAGAGAGCCAGAGAGGAAGAGCCCCTCATGGATCTCCTGCCCATGGGGGACAGGAGATGGAACAGCCCCTTGGCAGAGCCAAATGCCCATGGAGCTGATCCATTGCAATATTCCTCACCCCTGAGATCTTGCGCTTGCAGACGGACAAACACAAAGTCCTTCAGTGCCAGGGACACAAATGCCAACATGGGGATGTTCTCAGCGTTTCTCTCCTTACAAATCCCAGCTGAACCCAACCCCCAGCGCTGTTCCAGCTGCTGAACAGGAACAGCTCTGGCCCAGTTACACATTAGGACACACATAAAGCTCACAAAAAATGCTGAGTTTTAAAATGGTAAATTATGAAGAGATTATAAAATACCATTTTCTAATCAAGGGATTTGCTGTCAATACCTTATGACAGAAACATACAGCCATATAACATTGCACAGTACAGATCTACTCTATGGAATAAATAACATCGCTTCTGACGTGGATCCCTGTTCACCTTCATAACCCACCATGCTTGACAACACCAAAAAGCATGGAAAGAGATGGCAGTCCTGACCCATTCAGGACTCTTTCTGCCCTCACTCTCCTTAGGAGAAAGTCAGCACTGGCCATTGGCATTCACCGGGGATGGAAACCTCGAGTTTGCAAGGGAGAAATACCCTATTTATTTTCTTACCCGTTTTCTTATGCACTTATCGAAGTGTTATGCACAAACTGTAGTTAACACTGATTTGCTGAGTTTCTTTATGAGAAGAAAATCTATTCTCACTTCTCCAAGACAGACCAGATCTTTCCTTTCTCTCACAAGCAAACATGTGAAAGAGACAAAGCAATGCTTCAGGCAGCCATGGGGGGAAACCTCCTGTTTTTCAAACCAAGACCTGCTGAAATAGAGGCACATAGTCTTCTCCTTTTGATCCACAAAGGCAAACACTAACTCATCATGCAGCAGTCACCATCTGGGCACACTGCTGACTCATGCTCAGCCAGTTGATTGACAGCAGCTGAACATGAGTCAGCAGAGTGCCCAGGTGGCCAAGAAGGACAAGGGCATCCTGGCCTGGATCAGCACCAGTGTGGCCAGCAGGACCAGGGAAGTTCTCTTCCCCCTGTCCTGGGCACTGGTGAAGCCGCAGCTCGAGTGCTGGGTTCAGTGTTGGACCCCTGACTCCAAGGAGGACCTGGAGGTGCTGGAGCGTGTCCAGAGAAGGGCAACGGAGCTGGGGAAGGGTCTGGAGCACAAGTGTGCTGAGTTCCCGGCTGAGGGAACTGGGGGTGTTGAGCCTGGAGAAAAGGAGGCTGAGGGGAGACCTTCTGGCTCTGTCCAAGTCCCTGCAAGGAGGGTGGAGAGAGGTGGGGGTGGGTCTGTTCCACCAAGGACCAAGGGACAGGACAAGAGGAAATGGCCTCCAGTTGTGCCCAGGGCAGTTGAGATTGGATGTGAGGAAGAATTTCTTTGCTGAAAGGGTTCTGAGGCATTGGAAGGGGTTGCCCAGGGCAGTGGTGGAGTCCCCATCCCTGGAGGGATTTCAGAGTCGTGTAGACACAGTGCTGAGGGACATGGGGTAGTGGGGGACTTGTCAGTGTTGGGTTCATTATTGGACTCCATGATCTTAAGGGGCTTTTCCAATCCAGGCCATGCTGGGATTCTGATCGCAGACTGAATTCAATATGTCTATTGTTAGAAGTCCTGACCACCTATAAAGAAACTGAGAGCAAAACATCAGACCTCAGAGAGCAGGAGAGCACATGTTGAACACTGCTGTATATTGGGACTCTAGTCTGTATGTATATGTGCAGGTATATACATAGAGGGAGAGGAAAGAGACGGAGAAAGAAGAAAATCCAGCAGTGGGGTGGTTTGCTCCAAAAGTGTTTTGCCACTTCCAAAAATATCTGGTCTAATAAGAAGTACTTCCTCCTCCTGCAAGCCTTCAGTCTTTCTCTAACCTGAAGTAGCCATGTCATCGTTTCTGAAATGTGAAGCCAAGTTGCTTCTCAGAAAAGCAGAGCTGAGTTCTGGGAGCGCGTGTGTAGTTGAAGCACTCCAGCTATCTGACTGCCTACTTGTATTTGAATCACAAGTTTTGTGCCAGATATATAAAAAGATTAACAAATGGCTGTTAAAACTAGAGACCTCGAAAGTAATTATGTGAGATGCTCAAAAAAAACCCCCCTTGCCTTGCTAATTGAGCAGAGGAAAATTTTGCCTCCACTCGGAGTAAAACACGCAGCAGGTTACACAAGGTAGCAGGCACATTGGAACAGTTACACTTCAAAGGGTTGAGCACTGATTGATCTCTTAGTATCTGAAGATGGCAACTACTCAAAGGCAGAGAGAAACTGCAAAAGTTTGGAGTTTCAAGCTTAAATGTGGAGTTTTGAAGAGCTTAGCTTTGCGTTGACTGATGAAAGTAGAAGAATGCGGTAAATACAACTTAAAAGTTAACTTACCATATGGTCATAGCTAGAGGTAACTTTCAGAAGTAGTACATGTAAATAGTTTCTTGCTGTCTGAACAAACACTTTTACATTTCAAGCAAGTCATTTGGTAACTGGTACAATTGATTTCTGCTTGTAGTCAGTTACTGAATGGTTTTGCAGCTCATTTCAGTAGCCCCAGGATGAAACTCTGTATCTGTCACAGGTAAAACCTTCGCTTGATACAGATTATGTTCATATGGTTAAAAGCAAAGAAAAAAAAATAAGGAATAAGCCATCTACCAGGTTCTGCTAGCTATTAAAGGAACTTGCCATCTTAAGTGAAGGAGCATTGCAAAACCTGGAACCGAGTTTGGCATCTTTAATTGGAGGGAGTAAAGAGGTGGGGGTTGGTCTCCAAGGTAACAAGTGATAGGACAAGAGGAAATGGCCTCAAGTTGCACCAGGGCAGATTTAGATTGGATCTGAGGAAAAAAATCTTCACCAAAAGGGCAGTCAGGCATGGGAGCAGGCTGCCCAAGGAGGTGGTGGAGTCACCTTCCCTGGTGGGATTTAACACATGGGCAGACGAGGTGCTCAGGGACATGGTTTAGAGGTGGAATTGGCAGTTTTTGGTTTATGGTTGGACTCGATGATCTTACAAGGTCTTTTCCAACCACTACGATTCTGTGATTCTAATCCAGTGTGCTGTCTGTGCTGGAAGAGATAGAGAGAGAGAGTAGCCCATGTGGTCCAGGGCCCCTCCAAATCCTACTGTTTAGCCAAGGAGGTTTGAACTTCGGAGTTACCAAGAGCACTGCAATGGTACAGTGAAACACTGTGCTGTACTGGGCTGGAAAAATCTTTTATGATCCTTTTTGCTCATTACCCAATTGCTTCCAGGTCTATGCAGGCTACAGAAAGTTTCTCTATAGTGAATTCTTCCTAAAGCCCAGTGAAAGCTCCCATGGTTTTGCTTTCACTTTCAACTGTGGCTGAGAGCCAGAGGTACTACAAGTAGGAGGGGAGAACTTCTTGTCCTTAGTACCCTGGTGCTGTGAACCCATGGTCCTCGGGATGACCTCTCCTTTTCAATAGGGATGTAGTATTTCAAGTCCACAACCCCCTGATAAACCTTCTCCCCGTGGCAGTCATGGAGTGTGCTAAATACTAGCCTTAAAAATTCAACACCCTCAGTTTTTACGTGTGGTGGTTTCACTCCTTTGGCTGCAGCCAAACACAGTTGCTCTCTCATTCTCCACCCCTCCCAGAGAGTGGGGAGAGAATTGGAAGGGTAAAAAGTAAGAAAACTTGTGGGTTGCGATAAAAACAATTTACTAATTGCAATAAAATAATAATAGGATATGCAAATGAGTGATGCCCAGTGCAGTTGCTCACCACCCGCTGACCGATGCCCAGCCTGTCTCAGCCAGCGACCTCAGAACAGAGACAGTCCCCAAACCCCAGAAGAGCGAGAGCCCAAGCGATCCCCGAGAGAATTCCCCTGTTTTCTGGTCACCCCTGGTTAATGTCCTGCCCATGCTGTGATAGGAGATGCAATATCTCACTGGCAGAGCCAAATGCCAATTTGGGGTTTTGCTAATTACTGCGCTTCCCCCCTCCCAGTCTTTTGCACCCACAGCTCCCCAAACACGGTGACCTTGGGCTGCAGCAGCAACTAATGACACTGGTACCTGATCAACATTCTTCTCATAACAAATCCCACACTGAACCCATCACACAGCTGTTCTAGCTGCTGAGAAGAACATAACTCTGTCCCAGCAAAACCAGGACACAAAGATATATAACCAAGAAGATATACCATGGTAAGCACTGCTTGGTGGATCCCCATGGATGCACCTTTCCCATCCCTGACACAGACAGCAAGTAACGTATGACCCATTTTTAGATCCCTTTGTTACCTGTATCATATGCTTGTGTAAAAATGAGAGATTTCAAGCTGAGAAAAAGCCTGACATAGTTGTTACTGGATTAGAGGGAATCTCTTTTTCAGCTCATACAACAAATGTATTTTCTGCCTTTGATGAGACCCAGGTTAAGCTTTAGTCTATGGGCAGGATTGTAGAGGGACTTTGAACCCCCATGGTGGGTGGAATATCCATGATTTGCCAAAAGGGGACTTTTCCTTCTCTAGAAGCACTGCAGAAATTTCCCAAAGCCAAAGAGAGTTCTCAGTCTTGCCCTTGCCTGAAAGATCTTTTTTATGGCATCAGAGCAAGGGAAAAGTGCAGCCTACAGGGCTTGACTCAGGAGAGTTACCACTTGTACCATTCATGTTTCTAATGCTAATTAAGTACAAGACAGTTTAAGGTTAATTTTTATGTACTTCATGAAAATCAGCTAATGGCTCAGAACCATAAAAATTAAAAAGAGAAAATCCAACTCAAGACAGTCCCATTTCTGTGTGAATGAATGAGGGACTCTTAGATGACCCAAGATTTTTTTCACTTACAGTATATAGTCCCAGACTGCATTTCTGCTCTACCTGGAACCTTCTTTCTGAGTACAAGCAGGTCAGAATAGATGTGTTTCAAGTGGGGATCTTGCTCGAGAGAAGTTGTTTTAAAAAGAGAAACGAGCTTACAGAGCTTGCAGAGAAATGGACATTAATAACTCGGCCACCACACACTTCCTACGAGGCTGTGCAAGAGCAAGTGCACATTGTCCCATGGCTGGAAAGTTGGATTCTGAGATGCTGAGGGCACTGGAGCCAACTGCAGCGTAAGAAACAGATTTGGGCACAGCACTCTGAGGGGTATTCATATCACTCCTGCAAGGACACATCGGATTCAGAAGGAAAATCTGATTTTTGCAAGACAAAGGAGGCATTTTCAGCTTGGACTGCTCTTAATCAGTTTAATTTGACCTTGTATACTCAGCCTTCAGAGCTGGCTGTACATTCCTCAATGTAATGGTCTCTTGGAAGTTTATATGTCAAAATAAGAACAGAGATTAAAGACCCCAAGTCTGTTCCTTATTCAGATTCAGTTGGGTTTCTTTTCTGGGCATGTTTGAGCTGGAATTGAGTAGAAGTTCTCTCTGAAAAGTGCCTGATTCATATATAAGATTTTCTGGCATCCCTAGTTTCAATTGAATTGCAGTCACTGCAAATGGTCTGATAAAATCAGACAGTTGGATAAGATCAGGAAATCTCTACATTTATTCTCTGATTCCTGAGCGAGCTCGATTTCATCATGCTCAAGTAGAAGCCAGCGGTTACAAATACTTTTCTTTCATCTATTTTTTAATATTTGGGTTTAAGATGGAAAAATTACAAATGAATTAATCTGCCCCAAGTCCAGTCAAGACTTTTGTCTATATAATATTATTCATATCTCTATGATTAGCAACAGCTGGAAAAGTTTTTAGCAAAAATATTAAAATCTACATGGTAGAAGAAGCCACATGGAGTCCTTGCAATCTGAGGAAGGTGAATGTTTCCATGAAAGCTAGTGAGAAAGAAATATGACTTTTTTTTTTTTTTCCAGGTGAATTCTTTGGATATTATTTTTGCAAGCAGATGTAGTTTTATTTTACAGCACTTAACTTCCTAGTGCTTATGTTAAACAAACACTCCAGATAAAACAACACATCAATCAGCCACTCTGAGCACTGCTTCTTCTCACTCATCCTCTTACACCAAGTTGTACTGAGGAGCTCTAGCTGTGGGAAAGCAAAAAATAAGTTTTCAAGCGCAATTGCAATCAGCTAAGCCAACACCAGTGCTACACTGGCTGGAAAGCTGCTGTCATACAGGTCTACACTTCATCTGCCAACATCCCAAAGGGTTTGAGAAATTCACAGACAGCTCATAGATTAGTTACAAATCAAAACAACAAAATCTTAACCATAGAATCCCAGATGGGTCTGGGTTGGAAGGGACCTTAAAGCTCATCCAGTCCCAACCCCCCTGCCAGCAGCAGGGACTCCTTCCACTAGACCAGGTTGCTCCAAGCCTCATCCAACCTGGCCGAGAACACTTCCAGGGAGGAGCAGCCACAGCTTCTCTGGGCAACCTGGGCCAGGGTCTCACCACCCTCACACCAAAGAATTTCTTCCTCACATCTCATCTCCATCTCCCCTCTGCCACTTTCAAGCCATCACCCCTTGTTCTGTCACTCCCTGCCCTTGGCCAAAGTCCCTCCCCACCCTTCCTGGAGCCCCTTCAGGTACTGGGAGGCCGCTATAAGACCTCCCTGGAGCCTTCTCTTCTCCAGGCTGAACAGCCCCAACTCTCTCAGCCTGTCCTCACAGCAGAGCTGCTCCAGCCCTGGCATCATCCTCGTGGCCTCCTCTGGACTTGCTCCAAAAGTTTGTACAGGTTCTCAAAGCAAACTATGTGAAAGCCCAGTTCAGTGGCCAATTGAGAAAAACAGTGTCAGGAGCATGTGGGATGGAGAAAGAGGCAGCTGGGAATGACTGGAGTAGCTTTTCAGTGCTCCCTTTCTCTCTCCATTGTTTCTATAGACCATCTAAGCGACCCTCACACTGGATGTAGGGTCAGTTGGACCCTTCCCAGTGATCCTTCCTCTTTAACACTCCTGTGAGTCTGTTGTGGTCAGGTGAAAGATGTTACAATACTCCAGGAAAGTTTAACAAAAATATTAAGCTCATTTTGAATGAAAGTGATTATCTAGGTATGGAAGCACTGGAAGCACCAGAAGGACCAGTAGAAGTGCTGCAGGCATAGTAGGTGGAGATAGCATCTAGGGCACCAAGATGCCAGCACATCTATTTGTTTCCCATCTAAGAAGAACCCAGTAGGCACACTGAGATGTCCAGAGTTGGTGTCCCTTTCCCTCCATGCCACTGCGAGTAATCTGGGCTGGGCCACCTGGATTGATGTGTCTGGGTGCTTGGGAGCATTAGGGTGTGAGACCGTCTCCAAATCCAGTTTTGGGTAAAATCACAGAATCCCAGAATTGGCTCAATTGGAAAAGACCTTTAAGCTCATGGAGTCCAACCATGAACCCAATACTGACAAGTCCCTGACTAACCCATCTCCCTCAGCACTGTGTCTACACGACTCTGAAATCCCTCCAGGGATGGGGACTCCACCACTGCCCTGGGCAACCCCTTCCAATGCCTCAGAACCCTTTCAGCAAAGAAATTCTTCCTCACAGCCAATCTCAACTGCTCTGGGCACAACCTGAGGCCATTTCCTCTTGTCCTGTCCCTTGGTCCTTGGTTGAACAGACCCACCCCCACCTCTCTCCACCCTCCTTGCAGGGACTTGGACAGAGCCAGAAGGTCTCCCCTCGGCCTCCTTTTCTCCAGGCTCAACACCCCCAGTTCCCTCAGCCGGGAACTCAGCACACTTGTGCTCCAGACCCTTCCCCAGCTCCGGTGCCCTTCTCTGGACACGCTCCAGCACCTCCATGTCATGGTGTGACCTCACCAGTGCTCAGGACAGGGGGAAGAGAACTTCCCTGGTCCTACTGGCCACACTAGAGCCACATTTCTCTCAAAGACTCAGCTATTTCTCTGCTCTAGCCAAGGAGCTACAGCGCACCAGAGAGGCTAGGACAAGGCTTTCCCCAGCCTTTCTGCAGCTCTCATGTGGACTTCTTCCATGTTTGCACTCTGGGATTTTGAGATAGGAGTGAGACGGGATATCACTGCCTTCCCACTGCCGACCTTGGGACACAGCCAGCTGTAAACCAACCCCAGGGCAAAATCCCTACTGAGGAATATGATGGGATGTCACATGGTTACAGCACCTTGCTGCAGCCTGTGCTGGTGTCAGGGTCTGAGAAGCAGGAACACACGCCCTTACCGCAGCCACAGAGGAGATTTTGGGTTGCTTTGGCATAAATGATTGCTAGGGTGAAGGCAACTGTGGGGAACAGGTCAAACACCGCTAATGAAACACGTAGCCCAGTCGTCATCCTGTTCCATCGCTCGCTAACGAGAAGAGTTTAGCGATAGCTTGTGTGTTGTAAGGCTTCAGGTTATCAGCAGAGTGACTGCAGAGAGCTGGTTAGAATTCATCCTGCATCTCTGTCTGTAACCCAGCCATTTAGACAAAAACACGTGCTCTGCAGAGGTGCCTGACACAGACTGTTCTATCATTAATACAGTTACAGTCATAATAAATCACATATTGAGTGTGTTCGCTATTCCAAGGAAAACTTAATGATCATTTCCAAGCTGGCAGCGTTTGATTTACTTTTTGCTATCTCTGCAATGGTATAATTAGTTCCCAAGTTACAATTCCTGCAAAATCTCTGCCTTGTTGGGTGTGGGAGATGTGGAGTTGAAGCTGTAGCCATCCCTCTGGCAAAGACGACTTTCCCTTGAGAATATGAATTTTTCATATAAACATGAAAACCGGGTAGAATTCCCTTAAAAAGGGGGGGGATGCTTGGAAGGCGCCTCCGAGAGCCTGCTCGGGCATTGCTGAGATGTCTCTGGTAAGAGGAGCTCTCTAGTGTCCAACTGCAATACTGCAGTTCAGCAAGATGCTATGAGCACACAACCTAGTCAAGGAGATGTGCAAATGGAAGGCCCAGGTCTCTTCTTTGAGGCACTCAGTGCTGATGAATCACACAGAATCCCAGCATTGCCTCCAGTGGAAAAGACCTTTAAGATCATCGAGTCCAGTCATGAACCCAACACTGACACGTAGCATGGGATGAATTCCTGGAAGGAAGAGGGGTGCAGGACAGTTGGAACACAATCAAAGATCTCCTAAAGCCCAGGAACGATGCATCCCAACAAAGAGGAAGGCAGGCAAAACCAGCAGGAGGCCTGCATGGATGGACAGGAAGATCCTGAACAAACTTAGGACCAAGAAGGAAGCCTACAGAGGGTGGAAGGAAGGATGGGTAACCTGGGAGGAATACAGAGAAATTGCCCGAGTGGCCAGGGATCAGGTTAGGAAAGCCAAGGCTTTAAATTTGGCCAGAGATGTCAAGGGCAACAAAAAAAGCTTTTATGGGTATGTTGGGGAGAAAAGGAAAACTAGGGAAAATGTGGGCCCTCTCCAGAAGGCAACAGGAGACCTGGTCACCTGGGACATTGAGAAAGCTGAGGTGCTCAACGACTTCTTTGCCTCAGTCTTTACTGGCAGGGACTTGTGCCACACTGCCCAAGTCCTAGAACTCCAAGGATGGGTCCAGGAGAATGAAAAGCCATCCATTGTAAAAGAAGACCAGGCTCGGGAGCACCTGAGGAACCTGAAGGTGCACAAGTCCATGGGAACTGATGGGATGCATCTGTGGGTCCCGAGGGAACTGGCAGATGAAGTTGCAAAGCCACTATCCATCGTATTTGAGAAGTCCTGGCAGTCTGGTGAAGTTCCCACAGACTGGAAAAAGGGGAACATAACCCCCATTTTTAAAAGGGAAACAAGGAAGATCTGGGGAAATACAGACTGGCCAGTGTCACCTCAGTGCCAGGCAAGATCATGGAGCAGATACTCCTAGAAACTCTGCTAAGGCACATAGAGAACGAGAAGGTGATTGGTGACACCAGCACGGCTTCACCAGGGGCAAATTGTGCCTGACCAATCCGGTGGCCTTTTATGATGGGGTCACAACGTTGGTGGACAAGGCTAAAGCAGCTGATGTCATCCACCTGGACTGGTGCAAGGTGTTCGACACCATCCCCCATGGCATCCTTATCTCTAAATTGGAAACATGGCTTTGATGGATGGACCACTCGGTGGGTAAGGAACTGGCTGGATGATCACACTCAAAGAGTTGTGGTCAACAGCTCAAAGCCTGACTGGAAACCTGTGATGAGCGGTGTCCCTCAAGGGTCGGTATTGGGACTGGTGCTCTTCAACATCTTTGTCAGTGACATGGACAGGGGGGTTGAGTGCACCCTCAGCAAGTTTGCTGATGACACCAAGCTGAGTGGTGTGGTTGACACGCTGGAGGGACGGGATGCCATCCAGAGGGACTCTGACAGGCTTGAGAAGTGGGCTGGTGCAAACCAGACAAGGTCAAAAGCAAGGTCCTGTATCTGGGTTGGGGCAAGCCCAAGCACAGGTACAGGCTGGGTAATGAGTGGCTTGAGGCCAGCTCTGAAGCAAAGGATTAGGGAGAGGTGGTGGATGAGAAGCTCAACATGAGCCAGCAACGTGTGCTTGCAGCCCAGAAGGCCAACTGTATCCTGAGCTGCATCAAGAGAAGCGTGGCCAGCAGGTGGAGGGAGGGGATTCTCCCCCTCTACTCTGCTCTCGTAAGCCCCACCTGGAGTACAGCGTCCAGTTCTGGAGCCCCCAGCACAAGAGAGACATGGACCAGTCAGAACGAGACCAGAGGAGGCCACGAGGATGATGTGAGGGCTGGAGCAGCTCTGCTGTGAGGACAGGCTGAGAGAGTTGGGGCTGTTCAGCCTGGAGAAGAGAAGGCTCTGGGGAGACCTTCCAGTGGCCTCCCAGTACCTGAAGGGGCTCCAGGAAGGCTGGGGAGGGACTTTTCATAGGGGCAGTTAATGATAGAACAAGGGAAAATGGCTTTAAGCTGAAAGAGGGGAGGTTTAGATTAGACTTTAGGAAGAAATTCTCCACTGTGAGGGTGGTGAGACACTGGAACAGGTTGCCCAGAGAAGCTGTGGCTGCTCCTCCCTGGAAGTGTTCTCAGCCAGGTTGGATGAGCCTTTGAGCAACGTGGTCTAGTGGAAGGTGTCCCTGCTGCTGGCAGGGGGCTTGGAACTGGATGGTCCCTTCGAGCCCAAACCATTTTGTGATTCTATGGTTCTATGAAGTCCTCTCTGTCTTTCTAAAATGAAGACCTTAACACTTCAATTGGCAGTTATTATGCAGGCTTGAGCATGTGCCAGAATAGCACTATATTGCCTTTTCACTGCTGGTAACGCCTGCCTGCATTGGTTTTTCAACACACTAGTGATGAGCTCACTAATATTGATAAAAATTATTTTTAAAGTCTACTTGGTTATCACTGGATGTCACCGATGGAGAATAATGACTTGACAAACTGGCAAACTGAGATCATCTGCAAATAACCCACCATCATTGTTAACAGCATTTTGCTATGATGGAACCTCCCTGGTGGCTGCTGCAGTTTAATATTGCAAGGATGAAAAGCGGTGCCGTAGTCAAAGCTTTGCCACTGAAAAGCATCGTCCTGTGTTTCCTATGCCGTGCTTCCCACAGCAAGGCTTATTCTCAAGCAGAAAATAAGATGTAATAATTAATTAAATGTGTTTCAAAGGCAAGAAATCCCACCCCAGGGCCAAGTTGCCCACCTTTGATCACTGCAGACAAGATGCCAGGGGAGTTCTTGCGAGTTACTGTGAGCCAGAGGTTGAAACCTTTTGCCTTTAGATGTGTTCGCAGCAGCTTTTCCCTCTCCTGTTATCCACCTTCATTTTCTGAGCTCAGCTTAGAGAGAAGCCACAGTTTTAGCAGCTAAAAAAACAATTTCAAGAATATAAGCCACAAACAACAAAGAATCCTGCCAGATTCAGGTCAGTCATTATGATAATAGGTTTTTTTCTCTACTTAGTGTTTCAGCTGAGGTGATCATTAATGATAAATTAATCACGATTAAGGTGATCATTCTTGATAAACATGAAACCTATCAGTACATTACTATGTCTAAGCACCCTGTGGAATACCTAAGACACAGCAGCCCATTTGCCCTTGATTTCTGCAAACCTGCAGGGCATGCTGGCCGTGGCTTGACCATTTTTTTCAAAACAAAACAAACTGTTGATAGTTTTAAACCAGAAATCTAAAGCAAAGTGTTTCTTGCCTTCTCAGAAAACTCTGTGTAAAAAAAGTCCTCTGCTGCATAATCTCAAAAATACGGGTCCCCTTTTCACTGAAATTCAGAAGGGACTGATAAGATCTTCTTGTCTGAACTCCTGCATAATACAGGGTGAGAATTTCAGCAAAGTCCATGACTAACTTCAGTTTTATTTGCAGTGTTGGGTCCTTGGAATGCCCAGAGCTCTCACTCCTCACTGTTTGAATTAAACCAAACTAGAACAGAGCTTTAGAGAAGAGAGCAGTTCCTGGAATCCCATCACCACTTGTCAGGCAGAACCTGGAATTCTAAAACATATCATCTTCAAAACATGATAAACCAGAATATGTGTAAGCTGTGTTATAACAAGAATGAAATCCATAATTTAGGACAGCGTAGAAAGCACCTGGTTTCATGCTTCATTTCCTTTTTTGAACATAGAAGAGGCTCAGAGAAACATCTGCTGAGCTTCTGAATGGGTTTGGATCAGCTGCAAGTGCCCCTTTGCCAAAAGCAAGTCCAAATCAGCATGAAATCAGGCAAATCTCAGTGATGCTGGGTCAGTTCTCCATTTCCACCCCAAAGTGAGAGCAAGTTTGGATTGGTGGCAAATGTATCTGACAAAAAAACAACCAAACAACAACCCCCAAACACAAACCAGAAGCTTTGCATGCCCTTTGCAACATAATATTCCAAAATAGCAGACAATGAACCTTTTGGGGTTTCATTTCTGTTTTTCTTTCTCTACATTTATGGATGTAAATTTATGGAAAACCCTATTAGATGAAGATTTGCAAGTGGAGAATATTTTTGTTCCATGAATAGTTTCAATCCAGCAAGGTATTTAGTTAATGTACAAATTAAGACTCTGAGGTAGCCACAGCATCTGCTGAGATAACTGAGTCACAGCCTGAGGGCCACCACAAATTCAGTGGCCCGTTCCCAGATAATGATCCTGGAGGAACAGCAATCCTGAACCAAAACCACAATCTGGGGAGAGTGAGAGCAAAAGCCAGAGAGAGCCAGAGAGGAAGAGCCCCTCAGGAATCTCCTGCCCATGGGGGACAGGAGATGGAGCAGCCCCTTGGCAGAGCCCAATGCCCATGGAGCTGATCCATTGCAATATCCCTTGCCCCGCCCCTAGATCTTAGCACCTGCAGATTAGCAAAACACAAAGTCCTTCAACTTCCAGAGACACTTGGAAACATCAGTGTGTTATCAACCTTCATCTCCTACCAAATCTCAGCTGAACCCAAACCCCAGCGCTGTTCCAGCTGCTGAACAGAACCAGCTCTGGCCCAGCTCACACCAGGACAGACATCCCCCAGGGACTGGTAAGTAGACACCCACCTGAAGCACCTACCACCACCCACACAGACACCCCCAGAGCCCAAGTAAGGTCACAGGTCCCAAATCTGAAGGGAACAGCTGCAAGTATAAGCCCAAGGCACACTAACAACAGGGCTAGCAGGTGAGGGTGGTGAGACACTGTCCCAGGTTGCCCAGAGAAGCTGTGGCTGCTCCTCCCTGGAAGTGTTGGAGGCCAGGCTGGATGAGGCTTTGAGCAACCTGGTCTAGTGGAAGGTGTCCCTGCTGATGGCAGGAGGGGTGGAACTGGATGAGCTTTAAGGTCCCTTCCCACCAAACCAGTCTGGGATTCTGTGATTCTATGAAGGCAGTAATGGTGCCGTTCCCTCCCTGCTAGCATTACCCTCACAAGAAACAAGACCTGGGGACAGGGGCTGCTACTGCTAAAGGCACCACCACAAGTGTCTGTTGTAGAAAAGCCCAAGTCACACACTCTGTGCTGTCACAGGCACAGAGATGGCATGTCACCTCCAGGGAGGCTGGCACAGCACCCATATCCACTCTGGAGAACCAGCAGAGTCATGCTGCCCCTCAACTACCCATCCCACCTCACCAGGGCTCTGCAGCAGAGGCACATAGCACATGGGTGCAACAACACCTTCAGAGCTGCTTTGGTCTCTGCTGTCAGCCCTGCTCCTGAGACACAGTTATCTTGAGGACCCTTCCAAGTTGTCTCTGTCCAACATCCCATGGCTTCTCTTCCCAGGGTGGCAAGTGTCTGCAGATCCAGAACATCTGCCTTTGCCCTGAGTGACAGCGGGACTTCCAAAAAACAGGATTTCACCTCCTTTGAGACTCACTCCTCAAGCACAGCTACGCCAAGCGTCTCCCCACCCTGCACATAACACACAAACAACGTGAGCAAATCCTGAAACAAGTGCAGATGTTTGATAATTTCTACTAACGAGGAAGCCACTTCACAGAGCAAGAAGAATGTGAATTGGTCTGCTCAGACCGGTATTTTGGAAAAGCGGGTTAAAAAACTTAGTGTCTAGTTAAAAACTAAATAATCATTTATTAAAAAGACAATCCAACAAGCTGGTTTGTGGTGGGTTGACCCTGGCTGGATGGCAGGTGCCCACCAAAGCCCACTCTATCACTCCCCCTCCTCAACTGGGCAGGAGGAGAAAAATATAACAAAAAGCTCGTGGGTGGAGATAGGGACAGAGAGAGATCACTGACCAGTGACTGGCACGGGCAAAACAGACTCGACTTGGGGGAAAAAAAACAAATGTAATTTATTACCAATCAAAATCAGAAGAGAATGAGAAATAAACCCAAATCTTAAAACACCTCCCCCATCCCTCCCTGCTTCCTGGGCTTAATTCCTTTCCCAATTTCCACAGGGGGACAGGGAATGGGGTTGGGGTCAGTTCATCACACGGTGTTTCTGCCGCTGCTTCCTCCTCAGGGGGGGGACTCCTTCCCCCGCACCAGCGTGGGGTCCCTCTCACGGGAGACAGTCCTCCACCAACTGCTCCAACGTGAGTCCTTCCCATGACTGACAGTTCTCCAGGAACTGCTCCAGTCTGGGCCCATTCCATGGGGTGCAGTCCTACAGGAAGGGACTGCTCCAGCGCGGGTCCCCCACGGGGTCACAAGTCCTGCCAGCAAACCTGCTCCAGCCTGGGCTCCTCTCTCCACGGGCTACAGGACCTGACAGGAACCTGCTCCAGCGCGGGCTTCCCGCAGGGTCACAGCCTCCTTCGGCATCCACCTGCTCCGGTGTGGGGTCCTCCACGGGCTACAGGTGGTCATCTGCTCCACCATGGACCTCCATGGGCTGCAGGGGGACATCTGCTCCACCATGGACCTCCATGGGCTGCAGAGGGACATCTGCCCCACCATGGACCTCCATGGGCTGCAGGGGGACATCTGCACCACCATGGACCTCCATGGGCTGCAGGGGGACATCTGCACCACCATGGACCTCCAGGGGCTACAGGTGGTCACTGCTCCACCATGGACCTCCATGGGCTGCAGGGGGACATCTGCTCCACCATGGACCTCCAGGGGCTGCAGGGGGACAGCTGCTCCACCATGGACCTCCATGGGCTGCAGGGGGACAGCTGCCCCACCATGGGCTTCACCACAGGCTGCAGGGGAATCTCTGCTCCGGCGCCTGGAGCACCTCCTCCCCCTCCTTCTTCACTGACCTTGGTGTCTGCAGAGTTGTTTCTCTCACATCTTCTCACTCCTCTCTCCAGCTGCAAAGTGTGCAGCTTTTTTTTATCCCCTCTTCCCTTTTTTTTTCTTAATTCTGTTCTCACAGAGGCGTTACTGATGGGCTCGGCCTTGGCCAGCGGCGGGTCAGTCTTGTAGCCGGTGGCACTGGCTGTATTGGACATCAGGGAAGCTTCTGGAAGCTTCTCAAAGAAGCCACCCCATGTCCCCCACCCACCCCCACCAAAACCTTGCCACGCAAACCCAATACATGATTGAAATGTTCTCAAAAGAATTTTGGAGGCATTCTCCTGCCAAGGAGCTAGACACAAGAGCACACCCTTTAAAGCTTCGGCCCATCATCTCCTAAGCTTCCTTAGATCTTCCTGTTCTCTCGTCTGGAGTTGTTAGGCTCAGCATGGGCATCGTGTCTACATCCTTGTGGTCCTCCGCAGACCTACCCAAGTGGCAGCACTGTGGTGGCAGGGCAGATTTCCTGCTGTAGGATGGTGGGATAAGCCAAAAGGCAAAGGATCTGGCCTTGCTACCAGTGTTGATGTTGACAGTGAGTCACCCAGCTGCCTCTGCTGGGAATTAGTCTCTCCTTCTCTCTCTAACCCTGACGAATATTGATGAACTTCACAGCATCAAAGAACCATAAGCAGGACAGCTGTTTGAGGAGACAAACACTTCAGTTCAGGACTGGAAACAAAAAAACAAACCAAAAACCAACAGACAGGCAGGGGAGTGGCTGTGATGAGCCAAGACAGCCTCTCCTCCCTCGCTTGGCCAAAGGTGATTTACAGACACGCTTCCATTCACCTCGCGCTGCCTGATTCCACATCCTATGTCCACAAATCTCTTGCTAATTGGATAGGCAATATGTGGGCTGCCTCCTCTATAAAAAGCTGCTCTGAACTGGGAGGCTTCCCAGCTCATTTTAATAAATCATGACTGTAATTAAACTATTTTGCTGCATATTTCTGCAATAAAATCTGTATCATTCACTTATCAGCCTTCTTTACCATCCAGCTATCATTTTGTGTTGCTTCTGAAGCTGTTTTTCCTGCCTGGTCATTTCAAGAATGTCATTTGCTTTGAATCTTTAAATTCAGTTGCTTTTTGCTCATAATTATCTTCAGGTCATCATTCTGTCCATCTCAATAGTCCCACTCGTGCCTCCAGCCACTGTCCCTGCCATCAGTGACCACTTCAACTCACTCTCCGTAGTTCTGCTCAATAAAGCTGGCCATGGACTCAAGAACCACTTCCACTAGCATGCCAACAAGCACATCTGAGGCTATCCCCTCAGCTGCCAAAAGCTCTTAGTGACATGATGAACCTCCTTTGTTGATGACATTTGTTCCTCTGTTCTTCTGCTGGGGCAATGTCCGTGCTCCCTTAGGGACTTTATGGGATTTTATACACTGCAAGGGTTACAGCAAAGCAGAGCCACCATCTCCACCCAAGCAAAACACCGCCCCAGAGCTTTGCCTGATTCTCTACAAGAAACTGCAACCTGGAACTGCATTGACCTCGGGGCTGACAAACCCTGAAGGCCTCAAAGTCTCAAAGTGAGGGGACTCGAGGAAGTCTCAAAGGGCCCCTGAAACTCTTGAGCGAGTGGCAGTGAGGAAGAAATCAGGAGGTCAGGTTTGCCAAAGCTCATTTTAGCTGCAATTTCTATTGAGGGTGGGCAGAACATGGGGAGGAAGCCCTGAGCTGGATCCAGAGCAGCCCTGAGAAGGACATATGGTACTGGTGGTGGAGGAGAAGGTCAGCAAGAGCCGGCCACGTATGCTCACAGGCCAGAGGCCAATAACCGTGTCCTGGGCTGCACCCAGAGCAGCGTGGGCAGCAGGGCCAGGGAGGGGATTCTGCCCCTCTGCTCCGCTCTCCTGAGACCCCCCCTGCAGTGCTGCCTCCAGTGCTGGGGCCACCAACAGCAGAAGGACATGGAGCTACTGGAGCCAGCCCAGAGGAGGCCACGAGGATGATGCGAGGGCTGGAGCAGCTCTGCTGTGAGGACAGGCTGAGAGAGTTGGGGCTGTTCAGCCTGGAGAAGAGAAGGCTCCAGGGAGACCTTCCAGTGGCCTCCCAGTAGCTGAAGGGGCTCCAGGAAGGCTGGGGAGGGACTTTGGCCAAGGGCAGGGAGTGACAGAACAAGGGGTGATGGCTTGAAACTGGCAGAGGGGAGATGGAGATGAGATGTGAGGAAGAAATTCTTTGGTGTGAGGGTGGTGAGACACTGTCCCAGGTTGCCCAGAGAAGCTGTGGCTGCTCCTCCCTGGAAGTGTTGAAGGCCAGGTTGGCTGAGGCTTTGAGCAACCTGGTCTAGTGGAAGGTGTCCCTGCTGCTGGCAGGGGGGTTGGAACTGGATGAGCTTGAAGGTCCCTTCCAACCCAGACCAGTCTGGGATTCTATGTTCACTCTCCTTTTGGGTTTGGATAAGGAACAAGGCTTAGAAGAGCCTCCTCATCTGGGCTGGCAGCTGGGGTACCAGCTAACTCGCTCCAGGCTAGAGCCATCCAGTGCAATTGCAGCCCCCTCAAGGAGGTCAGTAACGCCAGTTATGGTGGAAAGGCACCGCTTTGAGTAAGCAACATTTTTCAGTGGTCATTTTGCTAACTTACCTGGTCAGAAGAAAAAAATCCATGCATTTGGGAATCCTTCCAAATTTCTGCATGGGAGCTGCAGTTTTGAAGCCTCAGATGGCCAGGGGTTCCCACTGGGTTACATTGGCCAGGACACACCATGGCAGCAGAGAGATGGGCAGGACACTAGTGAACAAGGGAGGTGTGTTCAGGCCCAGACTCCATTCTGGACTGGAGACTGTGGCACGAGGCACCGAAGTCACAGGTCTTGGAGACATTTCGGTGATTGTCCCCTGCCAGAGCACTCAGCCTGCTGCAGCTTTTAGCTACAAATTTGAGGGTCTGGACAGAAAATAATTTTTTTTCTTCTTTTTTTTTTGTTTTGTTGTTTTGGGGTTTTTTTAACCACCAAAGTTAGAATTTCCCATGGAGAGAAAAATATTTTCTAACCAGTTCTGGCAGCAAAGAGCTTGAGGCATCAAGACAAATGGAAGCACAGAAGTTTTCATCAGTTCACCCACTGACCATGGTGAAGGATGTGGGTGCAGTCAGGAGAAGAACCCAGGAGCCCCAACACTTTAAATCTCACTCAGTCATCACAAAACTTCTCTTAGTTTTCATTTTTCTAATGGTCCTGTTAATCTTTGTGTCTGGAGGCAACAAGACTGATCTTAGGAGCTATGTTTTGGGAAAAAAAATAGCAAAATATAAATTACAAAGAAGAAATAAATGATCTGAGAAGCTGGATGGGATGTGGGTCAGATAAAGCAGTGCAGACATCCAGTATTTTCCTTGCTTTGGAACAACCAGCATTTCAAAGACATGGATGTGAGATGCAACATCTCATTTTGCCCTTTAAAAAAAAAAATAATAAAAGAAATCTGATAAGTTTTCTGTCAGAGTCATATTTAAAAGGCAAAATCCTTTTGTCATTCACGGTCTCAAAAGCATAATGTAAAATGTTTTAATGTGTAAAGTTTTAATGTAGGGTTGGTTTTATACTGACACTTTGTTTCAGATTTAAAATAGATTGAGATATGCCTCTTTTCTGCATAACTCCAAGCTCAGCTTCAAATATATAAGTGGGAAAATTAACATGAAAATGAATCTTTAAACTGCAGTTACTTGGCAGATGCAGAGCACGAAGCATTCAAAGGGCTTTCACTCAGTGACCCAGTTAGGATAAGATCAGCACTGGTCGCAAGCATTTCAGACTCGAGGATATGGAGGCTCTACCCAGCTCCCAGCTTAGCTCTCCTGTTTGTACTCCAGTGTAGCCCAAAGAAACACAGAGATGTCCAAAACACTTCTCCTTCACATGCCAGGATTGTGACCTTCCCCAGGTCTCATGAGGGCACAGGAAAATACTGGAGCTTGCGGGTGAGCTTTAGAGATGTGTCACAGTATCGTATCTCTGCGATGTAGGTACCATTTATGCTGGCATGGAAAACACAACTGCTGTCCCATGAAGTAAAAAATATGTGGTGGTTTCACTGGGTCAGGAGCCAAACAGCCGCTTCCTCACTCCCCCCACCCAGGGGATAGGGGAGAGAACTGGGGGGCAAGGGGAGGAGACTCCTAAGGTGAGAGAACAACAGTTACATCATTGACATAAAAGAAATCTTAAAATAATGATAATAATAACAGTAATAAAATACACAAATGAGTGACACCCAGTGCCATTGCTCACCACCCACCGACCCAGCCCGGCCCATTCCCAGAGAACGATCCCGGAGGAGCGACAATCCCGAACCGAAACCGCAATCCCGGGAGAGCCAGAGCCCGAGCGAGAGCCAGAGAGAGCAAGAGAGGAAGAGCCCCTCATGGATCTCCTGCCCATGGGGGACAGGAGATGGAACAGCCCCTTGGCAGAGCCAAATGCCCATGGAGCTGATCCATGTCAATATCCCTTGCCCCGCCCCTAGATCTTAGCACCTGCAGATTAGCAAAACACAAAGTCCTTCAGCTTCCAGAGACACTTGGAAACATTAGTACATTATCAACCTTCATCTCCTATCAAATCCCAGCTGAATCCAAACCCCAGCTGAATCCAAACCCCAGCGCTGTTCCAGCAGCTGAACAGAACCCAGCTCTGGGCCAGCTCCGCACCAGGACAAATGTTTTACATTGGATAAAAAAGAAATAAAATCTTGGTATTTCCTATTACACAAAAGTGGCTTTGTAGAAAGAGGCATTGGTGAAAGTATCATCTAAATTCTAAGAACAGAGAAAATTAATTCATTTTTTCCTGTTTATTAGAAGAGGCATATTCCAAATACACCAAGCAATGGAGTGAGATGGTCGAAAGCGTTACGGTGCTGGGTTTGTGTGAAAGCAGAGCGTCCTTGCCCTGGGGAAGGGTAGCAGAGCACACAGCGTGAAGTCCTTTGTCAAACATTGCCTTCAAGATCCTCAAGTTGCTTGACTTCCTCCAAGAAAATTCACAGACCATTACCTGCAGGAACGCAATCATGGACTCTGCACACGATCAATATGATCAAGCAAGAAGACATTTATTTGTTCTAATACAGTTATATTTATACCCCAAAGTAATGAAATTACCCACACCTGTTAACATGTTAGTGGCCATTCACTCGTAGCATGAGCTGTTCACATGCCCCTGACTGGCTGATGGACCTTGCATGTGTCCCTTCCTGTTTGCTTGCCAGGGTACATCTTTTGGATACGTTTCAAGGTTCCTTTCTCATATCTTGTGGACACAGGTGCTTCTCGTGCCTCTAGACATGTATCCCTTCAGTTCCCACAGTCCTCTCAGGGTATGCCAAGGCATGTTCCCACACTCACCACAATTACCAAGGAAGCAAATGTGACAAAGCTGTCCTTTCCCCCCTCTGTCTTTTGTCTCCTTGTGACCAGCCTTGTTATTCTTAAGGGAAAGTGCAGGAATGAGGAAAGCTCGCAGCCTGGCAAGGGAACATGGCAAGGAGGGACTTCAGGAACTCCAGCCTCGGACCTGCCAGCAAGAACCAGAGCAAGCTGAAATCCTCAGCAAGTTTGCTGATGATACAAAGCTCAGAGGAGTGGCTGGCACACCAGAAGGCTGTGCTGCCATCAGAGAGACCTGGACACACTGGAGAGTTGGGCAGAAAGGAACCTGGTGAGGTTCAACACGAGCAAGTGCAGAGTCCTTCACCTGGGGAGGAATAACCCCAGGCACCAGGACAGGTTGGGGGTGACCTGCTGGAGAGGAGCTCTGAGGAAAAGGACCTGGGTGTGCTGGTGGGCAGCAGAGTGGCCATGAGCCAGCAGTGTGCCCTGTGGCCAGGAAGGCATTAAAATTGGTTGCATTAAACAGAGCGTGGCCAGCAGGTCGAGGGAGGTTCTCCTCCCCCTCTACTCTGCTCTGCTGAGGCCACATCTGGAATATTGTGTCCAGTTCTGGGCTCCTCAGTTCTAGAGGGACAGGGATCTTCTGGAGAGAGTCCAGGGGAGGCCACAAAGATGATGAGAGCTGAGGAGCATCTCCCGTGTGAGGAGAGGCTGAGAGAGCTGGGACTGTTCAGCCTGGAGAAGAGCAGCCTGAGAGGGGATCTGATCAATGTCTATAAATACCTGAAGTGTGGGGGCCAAATGGATGGGGCCAGGCTCTTTTTGGTGGTGCCCAGTGACAGGACAAGGGGCAATGGGCACAAACTGGGACACCAGAAGTTCCAGACAAACTGAAGGAAAAACTTCTTTCCTGTGAGGGTGCCGGAGCCCTGGGACAGGCTGCCCAGAGAGGGTGTGGAGTCTCCATCTCTGGAGATGTTCAAACCCACCTGGACACTTTCCTGTACCATTGTCCTGTCTACTATTTCAGGGATTGGGAGACAAGTGAAAGAGTGAGAACCACTCCTGAGGTTCTCACCACCAGTAACAGGAGTATTTTTTTTTTTCCCCAAATCAGTTTTGAGGATCAAACAGCAATTATGATTACAAGGCAAAATGACCATACATCATATGAAGTGGATATCTAAGGAGCAGCCATACAACACTCCAAAGGAAATGGTCACATCTGAAAGTTCTCACTTCTGGAAAGAGTTAACTTCTTATTCTGTAAGAAAGCCCCAGGGCCTCAATAAAAACTGAATATTAAGGGCAATAGACCCAACCTCTCTGAAGCCTCTAAATACTGAATTATCGCATTCAGTGAGGGCAGGACCAGACACATGGTACCAAGACACACCTTGGTGTCCACAGGCTTAGGTCTACACCTATGTTCCAAGAGTGGTAGGCCACATGTATTTCCTCTTTGAGGTACCATGAGCAGCTATAACTGGACTATCTAACAGTCTGATAGAGAAATCTGATCAGCTGGGAAAAGACTAAATAAAGGGCCACTAAATAGAAGTGAAGCACAGGACAATAGGAAGAACATTTAGTTTAACCATTCCTTTCAAAGCAGGGCTACCTTCACAATTTGCTGAGGGCCTTGCACAGACAGCCAAGTGTTGGTAATATTCAGGGCCTCCAGGCTCTCTGAGCACCTCTGCAGCTCTGCACCTCTCCCTGGAGGAAAAATATTTTCCTTGGTCACAGCATAAACTTCCCCTGGCACAAGTTGTGCCTGGTGCCCCTTGTCATTTCTCCCTGGGCACCTCTCAGCAGCTCTGTTGTCCCTGTAACCCCCATCAGGTAGCTCAAGGCAGTAATAAGGTTCCACCTGAGCCTTCTCTTCTTAAGGCTGAACAAACCCAGCTCCCTCAGCCTTTCCTTGAACATTACCAACTCCTGTCCCCAACCACATTAGTGACTGTCTGCTATCATTCCTCCAGTTTATCAACGTCATTCTCACACTTTCTGGGAGCCAGAACCAAATTCATGGTGCCAGGAGTGGCCTCACAAGCACTGAATAGAAAAGAACAATCACTTCTCCTGACCTGCTGGCTGCACTGGTACTAATGCACCCTGTGTCTGGTGTGGTTGGCTCTCATGGTTGAAAAGGCACATTCTTGACCCTCATTCATCTTGATGTCCACCAAGACCTCCAGGACCCTTTAGGTTAAGGTGGTTTCTAGCCAGCCAGCCCACAGCTTGTACTGTTGCATGGGGTTATTATTTCCCAGGTGCAAGACTTTGCATCCACCTTCTGTGAATTTCATTATGCTTCTGTCACCCAATTTCTCCAGCTTGTTCCTGACGCTCTGAATGATGCGTCCTTGCCCTCCAGCACATCAGCTACTCCCAATATACAGAATAACTGGAAGCAACATGATGAAAGACATGATAGCCAGCTTAATAGTACTGCATAAACTCAGAATGAGCAAATCTGACAGTTATGTCACATCCATTCTTCTACTGGAAAACATCCCATGCTGCTGCCCTTCACAGGGTAGCTGATGCCCTAATTTTTGAAGATTAAACCAAAGGATGATATGGTTTACAGAAGGAGCTTACTGAATTCCTCTGAGAAGATTTAGCAAGGACTAGTAGAATTAAGGTGCCTTTTTATCTCTACCAGTCCCAGGAATCAAAATTATTAGCATCAGCACAAAGCATGAAACATATCATCTAATTTAGGAAAAAAAGATGCATTTTCCTGCGACCTTTACTTGGTTATACAGGTCAGGCAGCAAAAATGAGCTGCTTAAAATAACATCCAAGCTGAGCTTCACTGCTCCTCTACACAGGCATTTGTCCATAGGAAAGAAAAACAAACCACCAAACAGCTGTATTTCCTCTTCAGCACTACTTAGTCATTCAAATAAAAAGACAACAGCTAAGTAGCGACAAACAAGAGTTAAAGGGAAGATAACACTGCCTTCTTAGTCATGCAAAACCTAAATACCTAGTGCTTGGAGTGAAGGGGGAAATGGCTTCTCTCCATGAACTGTGCTGACAGCACTGTCTGCACCTTCCTCCTCCTGTTCTCACACTTACACACACAGCCATGGCTCTTACTTGGCCCACTTGGGTTGTCTATCACAGCACATTCAAACACCATGCAGTAAATCAATGCAAATCAATTCATGGATCTGTTAGAAAGAGTCAAGTGTATGCTTAGAAAAATCCAAAGAAAATTAGAAAAACTTCCCAGCTTGAAGGGAAACATGGGGCAGATTCCAACGTGAAGACCTGGATGGTAGGAAGAACAAACGTGAGGACTCACCCATCTGAAGGAGCGGGTTGAAATGTCCTAGAAATGGAGATTCCTGCTGTCATGGTCCATTCAATAGAAGGTCCTCTCTTGAGAAGGGCTCACCCCTGTGCTGAGCTTCTCTAATCCAGGAGACTCAATCCCACTTCCTTGAATTTTGGCAATTTTCTGAACTGAGGTCCAACACAGATGTGCCTGAACTGTCCGCAACAAAGAGCTGTTGGAACAATACCAGCTGAGTTAGGCTAAACATACTTCCTACTTGGAAGTGTGTTTACTTGGATCCAGAGCAGCCCTGAGGAGAAGGACTTGGGGTGCTGGGGGATGAGAAGCTCAACAGGAGCCGGCACCGTGCGCTCACAGCACAGAGCCAATAACCGTGTCCTGGGCTGCACCCAGAGCAGCGTGGGCAGCAGGGACAGGGAGGGGATTCTGCCCCTCTACTCCACTCTCATAAGGCCCCACCTGCAGTGCTGCCTCCAGTGCTGAGGCCACCAACAGCACAAGGACATGGAGCTACTGGAGCCAGTCCAGAGGAGGCCACGAGGATGGTGCCAGGGCTGGAGCAGCTCTGCTGTGAGGACAGGCTGAGAGAGTTGGGGCTGTTCAGCCTGGAGAAGAGAAGGCTCCAGGGAGACCTTCCAGTGGCCTCCCAGTACCTGAAGGGGCTCCAGGAAGGCTGGGGAGGGACTTTGGCCAAGGGCAGGGAGTGACAGAACAAGGGGTGATGGCTTGAAACTGGAAGAGGGGAGATGGAGATGAGATGTGAGGAAGAAATTCTTTGGTGTGAGGGTGATGAGACCCTGTCCCAGGTTGGCCAGAGAAGCTGTGGCTGCTCCTCCCTGGAAGTGTTCTCGGCCAGGTTGGATGAGGCTTTGAGCAACCTGGTCTAGTGGAAGGTGTCCCTGCTGCTGGCAGGGGGGTTGGAACTGGATGAGCTTTAAGGTCCCTTCCAACCTAAGCCAGCGTGTGAGTCTATGATTCTACTTACCTACAACTCCCCACAAGAGGTGATAGAGACAGCTGTGAGGTCCACTTTATCCTTTGGATGCAACGTACACCATGCAAGTGCTGTTGGCTTGTTATCTTTGGGAGAGAAAAATAATCAGCCTAGCTACAGAGAAATGACAGGTACTGGCTTATCAGACATTTCCCCTCCTCCACAACTCCTTTTGTTACAAAAAAAGAGTGCCAAAATGGGCAAGCAAGCCTTGTTTATCTTTCACACGCATTGACTATGAGCTCAAGGCTACACATGTGTTGCTCCTCTGCTAGTACAAACACACTGATTTTGCTTGGTCTCTGCTCAACAGCCACCCAGAAGGATCCAAAGCAAGTGGCAGAGGCTCAATAAAATAGATGTTGTGCTTTACTCTGAAATAGATACAGCAAGACGAGCTGGCGAGGAAGAAAGAGTCAATTTGTCTCCTGCCCCTGTAAAATCCCAGACTGTGTTCTCAGTAACATGATCAGATTTGGGGCTAGATGATCAGCTTTGGCAGTTCTAACAGAGTCTGTCTGCCAGCACTGTAATTGTAAACACAACCAACATCTGAAGACAATAACAATAATAATAATGATGATAAAAAGCCATGTTACCATGGCCCACATCCGCTGGGACATCTCATTTTTTGCTTTGGCTTTAGGATAAAGGATGATGAGGATGTTTGGATCAACAGCTTCATTTCAGGCAGTGTTTCTGATAAGTCTGTCACCACTTTTGTCTCTGGAAAATATTAAGCACAGCATAGAGCTCATTCCTAGATGATGTACAAGCAGCTTGTTTTTCTCATTTCACCACAAATCTTTTTATATATATATATATACACACACTGCAAATAGACTGATACCACACACAGAGCACATCCTTTAGGGTTTGATTTTCCAGTGTTATATTAGATTTATGGTCTTGTAATTCTATAGACTTTAATGACTTTAACCAGAATAGAGGTGGTTCCTGAAGAGAAAGGATATATTATGAACTTGCACATCCCACTTGTGTATCCACCCAGGGACATTAGTCTAGGCAGACACCTGGCACAGATTACAACAGTTGAATTTGTTTCCTTCTCCCTTTTACAAGACCCTGATTTCAGTTGCTTGTAAATGCCAAACATCCAATGTTCAGGCAGAAATTTTCCCTCTAATGTGTTTGCCTCAGGCTAAATATTTTCCAATAGTTCCAGCAAAATCACAGCATCACAGAGTGGTGGGGGTTGGAAGGGACCTCAGGAGATCATCCAGTCCAAGCCCCCTGCCAAAGCAGGTTCCCTACACCAGGTTGCACAGGAAAGTGTCCAGGTGGGTTTGAACATCTCCAGAGATGGAGACTCCACAAACTCTCAGCTTATTCCAGTGTTCCAACGCCCTCACAGTAAAGAAAATCAGTCCAGACATTTTGAGGATGAATTTAGGGAAAACCACAGTGTCTCACCACTGTTAAGAAAGGCTCCAACAGCCTTACTTAGAAGCTCCTGAACCTTTGAAGCAAGGCTTCAAAACACTGAAAGGAAGTAGGATGTTGTAGCCCAGAAGAGGATGTGCTGCTGCCTTGGAAATCTGTCTACAATCCAGGAGTGACATGCCCAAAGCCAGCAATTAGCACTTGGCTGTGGACTGTGCACCAAGCCCTGGGTTACCCATGTCTGCTTGCACCGGCAAC
This sequence comes from Caprimulgus europaeus, assembly GCA_907165065.1. Next base: position 3,325,178 of record OU015528.1, on the reverse strand, counting down.
TCCATCTCCACAGGAGATCTCTGTGCTCGCACAAGGCACACAGCAAACCCACAGTGGATGTCTGTAAAATTGTTTACAAGGAGCTGATCAACACCACAAATGTTCTGCTACACAACCACATTGTGTTTGCTCCACAGGCTTCAGTGAGCAGATGCTGGCTGAGTTCAGAGGGACACAGAGGTAGCAGCTGGGCAATATGGGCAAGCAGCAAACTCTAGAGAAGGCCAGAAAGGGGGAATGAGAAAGCTGACCTAGGTTAGGGTTGTGGGGTTTGGTGGTTTTTTGTTTGTTTGTTTTTAATAAGCTGGCAATGGTCTGGTTAGCACTGCCAAAAAATCCCTACGAGTGCCTTTGCTTAGGCAGGGCTCCATTCATTTCAGCTACTCACCCCTCAGAAAACACAGCAAACACTGCAGAACAATGCACTTTTCTTGGTGCACAAGCAGTCTTCAGACAACACAGAAAAATGTAGGGTGGACCAGACCTCTGGATTTAAAAGGTCCAACAGCCCACCACCAATTTAAAGCAGGGCCCAAGGACCAAGCAAGGCTTCTCTGTAATCCTCTGCTGCTGGGGATCACTGTGGCATAAGACAGAACAGCAGCACCTCTCCTGTCACCTCATTCTTGGTGACAACACCTAGGTCGTGCAGGTAGAAGGAAGTGACCACTTTCACAAGCAACAGAGAGAGAGACCAGAGCTGAGACAGGAGGGATGTCTGAGGATGCACTCTTCCACAGCAACTTGAATCATAGCCCAGGTTCTTTAAGCATCTAAAGAACTCCCCAGCAAAGGTGGCCCACCTTCTTCTAGCAGTTGGCCATACAGACCACCAGTTCCCAAACCCTGGAGTCCAGCAGATCAGAGTAAACCCACAGCACACCTTATGCTTCTCAAATAGGACCTTTCACCTTTAACTTACCTTTATTCTGATGTTTAACACAACTCTTGCAGATCAGCTGCTGACTACTCACCGCAGCCACTGATAGTCATGGACTGCAGACCACCCTGCCAGAGCAAAAAGCTCTTCAGCACTCTTGCTGCACACTCTGAACTCAAGTGGAGGTCTCTGCTAAATCTACACAGCTCAGCTATCTGCTGACCCCTCCGAGGGGACATATGGTTCCATATGGTGGGAAAGCTGGTTTTTAGAATTTGCTCCTAAGACCAAGTGTAGGAAATGATCTACAAACCCATGCTAAGAGACTATTAAGGTTGCAGAATGAAGCAGTTACGAGCCAGGAACTGGCTGACAAGGTCTTAGTCACATAAAAATCTAAATAAATGTGTTTTGATGGTCAAAAAATGCTCTCTGCAAGACAGGCTAGATAAATAGAAATAAAAGAACGAGACTGCTTTGCTCGAAACCAGCTTCTTAAATCATGATCATCTTTCCAGACCATTTCCTTCTCTCCTCCCTAAACTCCTGCCAAATTGCAGCTAGGTTTAACACAAAGATTTCACAAAAGGTTAATCTTTGCACTCGAGAAGTAAGCAAAGTTTGGGCTTCAGAGGTGGTTTTATTAGATCATTTTGAAGAGTTATAACGCTGTAAATGGAGTACCTTAAATTTACCACACTGAAAAGCTGCAGCACTGCTTAATTCTTCCTGTAATTTTTCTTCCTCTATAAAGAGGACATTCATCCCTGTGGTGGGTCTGCTATAATGAAGGGTTCAACTTATCAAGGTGAACTCTGCTTTCAACAAAAGGACTTAAAAAACATTTCAGAATGAGTCTCTAAGGTTGTGCAAACAACCTGAAATTTCAACCCCTGCTTCTCTGTCATCAGAGACATCCCAAATAAAGTGTGACATTTGTTTAGTTTAATCACAGAATCACTTGGTTGGAAAAGACCTTTGAGATCATTGAATCCAACTGTACCTGTCCACTACTAAACCAGATCTCTGAGCACCTCATCTACCCATCTTTTAAATCCCTCCAGGGATGGGGACTCCACCACTGCCCTGGGCAGCCCATTTCAGTAAGGGAAAATAATTTTCCATAAACCCAAGGAAGGGTGCTTGCTCTGTGGCAAACAGAAGCCTCCCCAGGCCAAGCTGCATCTGACCAGGAGGAGAATAGCCAGCAATCAGACCTAGCAGACCCCAGCCTACAGAACACACTAATCAAAAGGCTTTGACTACTGGGCAATACCAGGGAGGCTCAAAAAAAATATTTAAAAATAAAAAATAAATTTTAAAAATGGAAAGAAAGGAATGTGTCAAAACAAACAAGAAACTCACACACAATCTAAATAAATTTAAACCCTTTTCCCTGAAAATAACTCTTGCACCCCACCTCCAGCAGCCACTGGCTTTGCAGAGCCTTATCAGAATGGGCAGCTGAAGTGAATAATCTCAAAAGGTGACACTGTTCACACAGATCCTGTTGAGGAGGTGAGCAGGGCTTTCAAAATGCCAATCAGGTGGGAAACCTGTAGAGGAGATGAATACACGAGGAGCAGGGGCTGCAAAAGGCTAAAGCTAAAAGGATGGAACTGCAGGACAGCCCCAGCTCGAGGTGGGGATGGGAATACAAAGGAGAGGGTGATTAGATTATTCCTACCTGTCAAGTTCTGTCTTTCACCGATAGAAGCTGTGCTTTTTCCTCAGAAGAATTTGTACTAGACCCCCAAAACTGCAAACACCAGCGCAGGCAAGATGGGAACTCTGGAGAAGGGCCAACAGAATTCCAAGCCCCTGGCTGGAAATCAAAGCAATGCTGACAAGCACTGAGGGAAATTTATGAGGTCTTGATTGCTAGAAGCATATGTTTGGGATATAAAAAAGTAACAATTATGCCACCCACACTGTTTATTCTTTTCTTATGTGTGGAGCTTTGGGTTAGCATGTTGAAAGATAAAACAATCTGAGGACTTTTTAGATAGGATTGATAGCATTCCCAGACTGACATTTAGTATCATGGTTTGCAGTTGAGCATACTATTCAACAAGCCACCTGCCTCTATAAATGTTACTATTTGGGCTCAAACTCCTGGTTTATGGCTAACTCAAAGGAACTCCTGTTCTTTTAGCTCCTGCCTGTTTACGTGGAGGTTTCATGGCACACAGCACTGAAAAAGACAATTTGTAGAAAATAAAGGTTTAAGTCATGGGTGATTTATCTTGTTTGGAAGCAGTAGGAAGGGGCATGTGAAATCTGTGTTCCAGTAAAGATGCAGGACTGCCCACAGAGAAAATTGGTACTGGATTGTGCAACCAGAAACCCCATGAGAAACGCAGAGAACGACCTACCCGCAGCAGAGAGCGATGGGTCACCAGGTGGGGTGGCAGGTGACCTGAGGTTCTTTCCATCTGGACATTCCCAAGCCTTTTACAAAGCACCAGAGCTGCCCAAAGGGCTCTTCCTGGCTGCAGGGATTCCTCCTCAGAAGTGCTGCAGAAAGGCAGGCAGTCATCCAGGCACATCCATGGGGACAGGCAGGGAACCCAGCGTGGGAAGCAGAGGCACATCAGGACTGCCATGGACTGGAGCATTCAGACCACACAATTGGCCACAGTGCAGTCCCAGAAACCACATCTCTGAGTGCTTCCAGGCTTGTCAGGAGAAATGAAGGCAGCACTTGGAGGCAAAGCTTTGCCAAAGAGCAGGTGCAGCAGCAATGGCTCCAGCACCAGTTGTATAAACCACCCTTGATTCTGGCTGTATGCTCAGGCAGCTGCAATAGGATCCCAGACTGGTTTGGGTTGGAAGGGACCTTAAAACTCATCCAGTTCCAGCCCCTTGCCATCAGCAGGGACACCTTCCACTAGACCAGGTTGCTCAAAGCCTCATCCAACCTGGCCGAGAACACTTCCCGGGAGGAGCAGCCACAGCTTCTCTGGGCAACCTGGGACAGGGTCTCACCATCCTCTGGGTGAAAAATTCCCTCCTCAGATCTCACCTAAATCTCCCCTCTCTCAGTTTAAAACCATCACCCCTTGTCCCGTGTACAAAGTCTCTCTCCCTCCTGTTTCTAAGCTCCCTTCAAGCACTGGAAGGCTGCAGTGAGGTCTCCCTGAACAAGCCCAGCTCCCTCAACCTTTCTCCAGCAGAGAGGTGCTCCAGCCCTCTGATCATCTTCCTGGCTCTGCTCTGGACCCACTCCATCTTCCTTGTGTTGGGGGCCCCAGGCCTGGACACAAAACTCCAGATGGGGCCTCCCAAGGGCATATCCTCATGGAGTAATTTGAACTGAAAGGGATCTCTGCAGACCAACATCCTGCTCAAAGCATGGACACTGAGATTAGGTAGGTCAGGGTCTTGCCCTTGCTCATTAGGATGAAACCCACACTGCCACAGCTGCTCCATTGCCTCTTTAATCAATCACAGAGACACATTACCTAGACATGTGCTCCAAACTCAGAACATCTACCTCATGGTCTTAGAGTGGGGATGCTGTGGGCAGCAGAAGCCATTGGTAAATCTCCTTCATAACCTTACAGCACAGGAGAGCACAGAGAGGGCTCCATCAAAGTCTTATTCCTTTGCTAATGCAAAACTGGCAACTTCCTGCTTTACAGGGAAGAAAAAGCACCTGGGATGTTTTCCTGGGGGCTAGTCACACCAGAGACCAGGGGAACTACGAGGTGAGTATGTTGAGATAGTACAAAGAGCACCTGGTGGTGCTCCCTGTCTCCCTCTCAAATCTCCATATGAATAATCAGGCGAGAAAAGTAGTATCTTATAAAAGGGATATAAAAGGCATTGATCTGCCCTAATTCAGCTCTCTCCCACCTGGCAGAATATGCTGATCTGAGAGAGTAATTTCTTACCTGGATTTAAACATTCTGATGTCTGAAGGTATCTGGTGACTTTTAGCAACCAGCATCAATTAAGCTTTGCACACTGCAAAGAAGAGGGCAGCTATGCCTGTGCCTGCGTGAGGTGACAGGCTGTACGGGGTTTGCGTGGCAAGGGTCACCTCACCCAATCAAACCGAACCAAAAATTTAGCCTTCTGGGAACAACAGCTGACAAATTGGTGACATCCAGAATGAAAATCATCTTGATGAGCTCTGCCTGACCTGATCTTCCTAACATGCTCCTATTAAAAAAAATTAAAAACTACACGTACATCGTTCTTGAAGATCACAGGATGAAAAACCATTCATGACAGAAATCCCAAAGCACACAGAATCACAGAATGTTGGGGATTGGAAGGGACCTCAAAAGATCATCCAGTCCAATCCCCCTGCTGGAGCAGGAACACCCAGATGAGTTCACACAGGAAGGTGTCCAGGGGGGTCTTGAATGTCTCCAGAGAAGGAGACTCCACACCCTCCCTGGGCAGCCTGGCCCAGGGCTCTGGCACCCTCACAGTAAAGAAGTTCCTTCTCAAATTTAAGTGGAACCTCCTCTGTTCCAGCTCACACCCATTGCCCCTTGTCCTATCACTGGACACCACTGTGAAGAGCCTGGCCCCATCCTCCTGACACTCACCCTTCAAATATTTATAAACATTAATAAGGTCCCCCCTCAGCCTCCTCTTCTCCCAGCTAAAGAGCCCCAGCTCCCTCAGCCTTTCCCCATCAGGGAGATGCTCCACTCCCTTCATCATCTTGGTGGCTCTGTGCTGGACTCTCTCCAGCAGCTCCCTGTCCTTCTTGAACTGTGGGGCCCAGAACTGGACACAATATTCCAGATGTGGCCTCACCAGGGCAGAGTAGAGGGGGAGGAGAACCTCTCTTGACCTACTGACCACAGCCCTTCTAATGCACCCCAGGATGCCATTGGCCTTCCTGGCCACAAGGGCACAGTGCTGGCTCATGGTCATCCTGCTGCCCACCAGGACTCCCAGATCCCTTTCCCCTACACTGCTCTCTAGGAGATCATCTCCCAACCTGTACTGGAACCTGGGGTTGTTCCTGCCCAGGTGCAACACCCCAGACCTAGGATCTCCTCCTCTCAAATACTCTGTCCTTGGATGCTCAGTTGGCTTATGGAGTCAAAGCGATAGTGGGTGTTGAGATTTCTCCTTCCCTGAGCATGACTGGCATATGTACCCTGCCAGAAGGAACCCATCAACATGCCAACAAAGTGAAAAAGAAATCTCTTTATTCTAAAAATGTGAAATCTTTATAATGTTAGCCACCCATGGAATGGTACAATTGAGTCACATATGATCTTCTCATGGACCCAAAGGTTGCTCTAGACCAAACCACAGTGTCAGAAGTATGTCATAAAACCTATAGAAATGACTTTTGCTATCAGCTTTCCTAAGAGATGCTGGACTTGAAGTAGTTTTCCAACACTATCAGAGATTGCACCAATCTAAACAACAATACTTAGAATCACAGAATCATACTGGTTGGAAAATACTTTTAAGATCATCGAGTCCAACCATAAACCAAACACTGACAATTCCATGTCCCTGAGCACCTCATCTACCAATCTGTAAATCCCACCAGGGAAGGTGACTCCACCACCTCCCTGGGCAGCCCCTTCCAATTCTTGACTCCCTTTGGGTGACGTTTTTCATCAAAACCAATCTCAAACCCCCCTGGTGCAACTTGAAGTCATTTCCTCTTGTCCTGTCCCTTGTTCCTTGGTTGAACAGACCCACCCCCACCTCTCTCCACCCTCCTCTCAGGGACTTGGACAGAGCCAGAAGGTCTCCCCTCAGCCTCCTTTTCTCCAGGCTCAACACCCCCAGTTCCCTCAGCCGGGAACTCAGCACACTTGTGCTCCAGACCCTTCCCCAGCTCCGTTCCCTTCTCTGGACACGCTCCAGCACCTCCAGGTCCTTCTTGGAGTCAGGGGCCCAACAATGAACCCAGCACTCGAGCTGCGGCCTCACCAGTGCCCAGGACAGGGGGAAGAGAACTTCCCTGGTCCTACTGGCCACACTGGTGCTGATCCAGGCCAGGATGCCCTTGGCCTTCTTGGCCCTCTGGGCACTCTGCTGACTCATGTTCAGCTGTCTATGAACCAGCATCCCCAGGTCCCTCTCTGCCCAGCAGCTCTCCAGCCACTCCTCCCCAAGCCTGGAGCGCTGCCGGGGGTTGCTGAGGCCAAAGTGCAGGACCCGACGTTTGGCCTTGCTGAACCTCCTGCCATTGGTCCTGGCCCATGGATCCAGCCTGTCCAGATCTCTCTGCAGAGCCTCCCGACCCCCCAGCAGATCAATACACCCACCACGTCATCTGCACGTCACAAAGAGCATTTAGTACTACAAATCTCTGAACCACAAACGGATCCAACAAGTTAGAACAGTCGTAAGGAAGCCTCTTCCTTTCAGTATCACTCTGACCATCTCTCTCCCTGCCTTCTGGCTCCTGTAGCAAGTCAGGCATGTGGTGAAAAAGATGTTTTAAGCCAGTGGGTGGCACCCAGTGTTATATGCTGGATGTGTGGTTGGTAGTTTGAATACATCAGATATTTTTAGCTACTGCAGGCAGTTCTAGGCAATCAAGTATTGCAATCAAGAGCACGCAGAAGCTCAGCTCTATCAGTGCAATCAGAATTTTAAGGATTTGGGGTTTGTGCCCCTGTCAGTCAATGTGCTGGAATCGTACAAGCAGAGTCACTACCTGCTTTGGCTTCACAGCCATTTGCAGAAGAATTGTCTTCCTGGGAGCTCCCCACTGTGCTCAGCTGGGTGGACAGTTATTTCACTGATAGCAGCTTTCTGCAAGGAAATGGGCAAAGTCACACTGGTTGGGCATGTTCAGAGCTATCTGCTGATGTGAAACTCTGTGTTCCAGTGGGCCATGAAGACCCCCATGCACGTCCTCTGGAGGAGAAGCTGCAGGAAGAACACCAAGACAAAGAGGAGTCACCAGAGGAATGGCTGAGCTTGGGTGTTCCATGGCAGAGCTGTAGCTGAACATGGCCCACTTCAGCTCCGTGGTAGTGACCTGGGTTTGGTAGCAGAGTGCGCTGGCTTGGCTGGGCTGGCACCGGGCTGGCAGCTGAACCCAGCCACCCACTCACTGCCCCCACCCAGGAGACAGGAGAGAGAATTCAGGGGCAAGGGCAAGGAGACTCCTCGGGTGAGATAACAACAATTGAATCACTGATATAAAAGAAAACTTAAAATAATAATGATATTCAAATAATAATTAGAATAATAATAGTAATAAGATATGCAAATGAGTGATGCCCAGTGCCATTGCTCACCACCCACCGACCCAGCCCGGCCCGTTCCCAGAGAACGATCCCGGAGGAGCGACAATCCCGAACCGAAACCGCAATCCCGGGAGAGCCAGAGCCCGAGCGAGAGCCAGAGAGAGCCAGAGAGGAAGAGCCCCTCATGGATCTCCTGCCCATGGGGGACAGGAGATGGAACAGCCCCTTGGTAGAGCCAAATGCCCATGGAGCTGATTCATTTCAATATCCTTGCCCCCCACCTAGATCTTAGCACCTGCAGATTAGCAAAACACAAAGTCCTTCAACTTCCAGAGACACTTGGAAACATCAGTATGTTATCAACCTTCATCTCCTAACAAATCCCAGCTGAACCCAAACCCCAGCGCTGTTCCAGCTGCTGAACAGGAACCAGCTCTGGCCCAGCTCACACCAGGACACAGAGGAAGAGCATTTCCCCCACAAGTGACAGTAGGAATCTAGGAGAGAGTTATAAATCTCTTCTAAATTGCTGTGAAGGGTCAAACATGGGCTCTGTAACTGTATCAATACCTCTGTCTTCTGCATAAACTTGTGCATGCCTGTGTTCCCCCTCTTCCTCACCGCCACATTTTTATCTAGACCTTCCCATGGCCTGGTGTCCCTATCTGGCTGGCCAGTGTATCCAGAAAAAGACAATACATCTGCACCTTTCATAGATGGACCATTGCAAAAAAAGCTAAAGTTTGATAGCAAAGCTGGAGGCTGGAAGGCGCCGTTGTGCCAGCTGCGTACCTCTAGGCTAGGGCTGAGGAAATAGGTCAGGAATATCTCTACTTTCCCCTGCAGTATCACAAAGTAAACGACTGCAGGTGCCCTTCTCAACCTACAAAAGCCAGTATTTCCCTATCTAGCCTTTCCTCCTTCACCAGTATACTTTGTCATCTTGGAAAAGGTTAAGAACATGGAGGTCACAAACTATCTCCTTGAAATTTCCAGAGATCCCTCCATTCATCTGGTTGTCCCATGTTTAGACTCTTTGCCAGTGAGGTGCTCCTTCTTCTCATGCAAATAATGAGCCACCTGCTTCCCTCAGCAAGCAGAACCTACCAGACACCTACTGACACTCTGCAATCCAAGCAGACACTGACTTCTCATGTAGGTTCCCCTTTCATACCTCCACACACTCAGAACTCCAGAGTTCACACTCCAGCTTCTGGACTGCTCTGAAGCAGTGACACACCCTTACCACTGAAGTCAACACTACTTCAAGCAAGCTGTTTCCAGAGCTCAAAACTGCAGGTTAGTGTGACTGATGCCTGATATTGATTGCTTTTGCTGCTCATTTCCTTTCAAATGCAAAGTCTAATTAACCTCTGTCTGAAGTGGAGCCATTTCAGACAATCTGTTGCCATTATCACATTTTGAGTAAGTCAAACACCTGCCCTCCTCATCACGTCTGCCCACATAGCCCAGCCAAGCCACCCTGCCACTCCTAACCCTCAGTTCCCCCTGCCCATCCTACAGAAAGAGCAGCAGGACTGGCTGGATAAAATCCTGAGCAATCTTCTCTGCTCTCTGAGCTGACCTGCAAGGAGGGTGGAGAGAGGTGGGGGTGGGTCTGTTCAACCAAGGACCAAGGGACAGGACAAGAGGAAATGGCCTCAGGTTGTGCCCAGGGCAGTTGAGATTGGATGTGAGGAAGAATTTCTTTGCTGAAAGGGTTCTGAGGCATTGGAAGGGGTTGTCCAGGGCAGTGGTGGAGTCCCCATCCCTGGAGGGATTTCAGAGTCGTGTAGACACAGTGCTGAGGGACATGGGGTAGTCGGGGACTTGTCAGTGTTGGGTTCATGATTGGACTTGATGATCTTAAAGGGCTTTTCCAACCTTGAGGCAACTCTGGGATTCTGTGACCTTGCTTTGGGCAGCAGATTGACCAAAAAACCTCCTAAGTCCCTTCTAACCTGAACTATTCAGTGCTCCTAAGTTCTCAAGGAGAACAGAAATTGATAGGAAATCCAGCTCTGTAACACGCTCCCCCCATGGGTTACATATTTCCCTTCTTCAGGGTTTTCCCCTAATTCTAAAGGACAGGCTAATGGTCACCACAAATCCCAAGGTCTGGACACCACATGCCCAGGAGCTCACCACATTCAGTGAGTGATCATCAGAACCTCCCCTACCTTTAGGTCCTTCTGTGCAGCAGATTTCCCAGCCGTTCTGCCGATTGCTTTCTTTCAATGTCCTACAAGTTTGACATTCACAAATCATCTCTCACAGTGTTCACCGATGAACTGCTGACCTGAACGCAGCCCCATGAGTTTCCCGAGCGCTGTAGCATCGTGTCCTTGGCTTAGAGCATCCCCAGTAAAAGATAAAAATAAAAAGCACCAAAAATGTCACAGTAGATGGTGCAATTAAGGAACATAACACAGCAGAGCAGCTATAGTTCAGCTGTAAAACAGAAGCAGAGCTGCAGTTCAGCTCCTGGGCAAGGAAAAGCCGTGATTTACTGTAGCAAGACAAAGTACTGACAAAGAAATGCATCAAGGTCCTCGTGTTTCAGAATCTCCCCCATGTACAATCACCAGCAAAACTGATTATATGCTTGCATACAGTCAGCAACCAAGAAGTGGAGACTTTTCTTCTCTAATAACTGTTATAATCCTCCTGAGTGTTTCCTCTTCCACCTCCAAACAAACCCAGCCAGGATGTACTCACATGAGCAGAATCACCTGCCCACCTGGGATGGGTCATTTCCCCAAGCTCCCTTTATAAGAAGCAAAGGAAGGAGGCTTTGCCTGAGGGTGATCTAGAGCATCTCATGGTTTAGGAGCACAGCTCTGACTCTCCTATCCCCCACTCTCCTAAATAAGCCTAACAAGCCTCCTAACCTAAATTAGGTGACTAGAATCAGGTCGTGTGCTTATTTTTTTTTCCCCACATGTCCTGCATTAGCACTACAGGTATTAGTGCTCACCTGTGTGTCTTTAAAGGTCATTTCCACAGCTGGTGATATTTCTCCCTCTATTTTTCTTCAAGGAAAAAGAGGATATTATAAAAAACAGTAAGAAAATGTTATTATACAAAGTTATCTTGTGAAACAGAAACCATTCCTAGAACTGTAGTAAGATCATCCTGTCCAATCAAAGGGAAAGAATGAAATGCTTTCCAGGGCTTTAATATGCCTTTGGAAATTGTGGTGGTTGCACTGGGCTGGCAGCCAAACCCAGCTGCTCGCTCACTGCCCCCACCCAGGGACAGGGGAGAGAATTGGGGGCAAGGGTAAGGAGACTCCTAGGGTGAGAGAACAACAGTTGAATCATTGACATAAAAGAAATCTTAATGTAATAATGATATTGAAACAGGAATGGTAATAATAATAGGAATAAAATATTCAGATGAGCAATACCCAGTGCCATTGCTCACCACCCACCGACCCAGCCCGGCCCATTCCCAGAGAACGATCCCGGAGGAGCGACAATCCCGAACCGAAACCGCAATCCCGGGAGAGCCAGAGCCCGAGCGAGAGCCAGAGAGGAAGAGCCCCTCATGGATCTCCTGCCCATGGGGGACAGGAGATGGGACAGCCCCTTGGCAGAGCCAAATGCCCATGGAGCTGATCTATTTCAGTATTCCTCATCCCCCCTTATCTTGACACCCACATACCAGCAAATACAAAGTCCTTCAACTTCCAGAGACAATTGGAAACATCAGTACGTTATCAACCTTCATCTCCTACCAAATCCCAGCTGAACCCAAACCCCAGCTCTGTTCCAGCTGCTGAACAGGAACCAGCTCTGGCCCAGATACACACCAGGACAGGAATTCATTAAATCATGAACTGTTTGTGCCCTCTTAGGCAATCCCCTGCTGCAGAATAAATCTTGGACTCAGGCGTCCCCTAACACAAGTAACATTGGATGAAAGCCACAAAGATGGCAACAAAACAAACTGGCATGTGTCCTTTGACATTGAGTAGCTGGTGCTTTTTCTTCATGCAGCAGTACTGTCACAAAGTAAAATCTGGAGATAGAAGTCAACTACAACTCCATACCCAAATGAAAAGTAAAAAAAAAAAAAAATCTGCCACCTAAAATCATCAACAGAGCAGAATATGAAGCTATAAACTGAGTATTCACAGTTTATAAACAAAGCAGTACTCTCTTTTTCTTGTCATAGTTAATTTTGGATTTGTTTGCCTCACATTTTCTGTATCTTCCCCAACCTGCTGTGCAGTTAAAGAATTTCATTCAATCATTTCATGTGATTCAGTAACTTGGCCATGAAATGCTGAAAAAAATTCCTCAAAAATCTATTTTAAAGCATTTTACACAATGATGCACCAAAAGAAAGAAACAGAATAGTAAGAGAATCCTGTGATTAATAATCATAGAATCCCAGACTGGTTTGGGTTGGAAAGGAGCTTAAAGCTCATCCAGTTCCAACCCCCCTGCCAGCAGCAGGGACACCTTCCACTAGACCAGGTTGCTCAAAGCCTCATCCAACCTGGCCGAGAACACTTCCAGGGAGGAGCAGCCACAGCTTCTCTGGGCAACCTGGGACAGTGTCTCACCATCCTCTGGGTGAAAAATTTCCTCCTCAGATCTCACCTAAATCTCCCCTCTTCCAGTTTCAAACAATCTCCCCTTGTCCTGTCACTCTCTGCCCATGGACAAAGTCTCTCTCCCTCCTGTTTCTAAGCTCCCTTCAAGCACTGGAAGGATGCAGTGAGGTCTCCCCAGAGCCTTCTCTTCTCCAAGCTAAACAAGCCCAGCTCCCTCAACCTTTCCTCAGCAGAGAGGTGCTCCAGCCCTCTGATCATCTTCCTGGCTCTCCTCTGGACCTGCTCCAACAGCTCCACATCTTCCTTGTGCTGGGGGCTCCAGGCCTGGACACCAAACTCCAGATGGGGCTTCCCAAGGGCAGAGCAGAGGGGGACAGTCCCCTCCCTGGCCCTGCTGCCCACCCCTCTGTTGATGCAGCCCAGGACACAGTTGGCCCTCCAGGCTGCAGTCACACACTGCTGGCTCAGGTCAAGCTTCTTGTCCATAATCCATGCTTTGTGGGAATATCAATCAACATTAAAATGTGACACCACTGCACAGTTCTTCCTAATCCAGCAGATCACAGCCACAAACCTGCAAGAGGTGCAGATGTGAGAAGAAGACAGAGGGATCCAGAATTGTGAAGTGAGAACATTTCTTTGTTTTCAAAAAGCAGAAGCTGAAGATCCAAGGCAAGTTCCTGATGCTCTGGAAGACCATGGCATTCTACTGCTACAGAACAGAGCAAAGTGAGAGGGTAACAAAGTCTAACCAAGGCACATGGGGGAGGAACAGAAGCAGCCAGGCGTGATTTGCAACCACAAACAGCTGCTACTTCAGCGGCGCGGTGGCAGTGGTTTTTCAGTGTGTGTATTTTATTAGCAGAGTATCAATCACCAAGTAACAGAAAATCCCAGGAAGCAACCAAAGCCGTCTTGACAACAGCTACAGAGAAGCAACCACAAGACCTGAGGCAGCCTGGGATGGTGCAGAATTCTCCCTTCTTGACAGAACAAACTTTGGCAGCCAGGAAAGTCCTTTAGATCCTCCAGCCTGGTGGCCCAGACAGCCCTGGGTTCTGACATCAGCTGTACTTACACATCAGAGGAGCACAATTAGCACACACTCCCTAACTCAGCCCCACCTTTATAAAAACCTTTTGATTAACAATACAATGGGATAAATATTCTGTAACAATACAATGGGATAAATATTCTGTAACTGAACATCAGGAGTAGTAAAACTCTTCCTTGGAGCAATTTCCATGCTTGCTCTTCCAGTTAAATCAATGTTTGGGGGACTTCTTGGGCACAGACTCTCTCTTGGTTGTTTTTTCCCCCCCACAATGATACAGACAGATCCTGTCAGTCTTTCTTGAAAACAGTAATACAAATTGAGCTCTTCATGCTGTTTACCCTAAGAGAGTTGATTCTTGTTTGGCAGAATCCAACAGCTACAATTCTTCCTCTACTGAGGAACTAGACTACACATAGCTGTCCAACCATCAACCCAACACCACCATGCTAAACCGTGTCCTGAAGTGCCATGTCTACACGTTTTTTGAACATCCTATGGATGGGGACATCACCATTGCCCTGGGCAACCCCTTCCATTGCCTCAGAACCCTTTCAGCAAAGAAATTCTTCCTCACATCCAATCTAAATGTCCCCTGGCACAACTTGAGGCCATGCTGACACATTTCTGACTGGCATATACATAAAAATGGATGGTGATAGCTGATTCCGTTCAGTGCACGTTCAAATGCCTTCTGGTGTTCTCCAACTCTCTTGCTGCAGTTTTGTTTAACCTCATACATCCTCCAGAAGGGTAAGGCAGGAGGAAAACATGATGCAGGGTATGCTTTCTCCACACAGACATAGCTCTTCCAGACCACAACCATGTCTGCTATGGAGATCCCAGTGTCAGCTCCACAGCTCTTGTCAAATCCCAGCACAAAGGTGCAGCCATTTGGCTCCAACACTGCACTTTGCACAACAACCTGTTGAGGCTAAGAAGGGCAGTATGGATTATTTCTATTTAATGGTGTAGGGAGACTTTGAAGCTGCTTGAGGCACCTTTATTTATTGCAGTTGTGTACGCTGCTCTACAAGGTGCCAAGACACAAGGCCAGTACCTTTAATAAAAAAGAAAACCATTATTCACATACTGACATGACCCCTCCAGACTCTCTCTATATTTTGCTCTGACTCTCATTTATTTGGCTATGGAGAGTTTTCTTAATGTGTGGAAAATTCCCTCTATCTTGAGCTCTACCAGAAAAACCATAAATTCAGTAGGAAACTGAATGGGATTGGTTGAAGTCCCAATGATTTAATGAAACAGGTAAATAAATTATTTAAATTATTCATTTAACATACCTGATAAGAAGAGAAAGCAAACACTAACCATCTTTCTGGGACTCACCAAAAGAAATTACTGTTGTAAGTGATTCGGAGTTAGAATTCAGCTTAAGAATGTGATTCACACAGAATCCCAGGGGTTGGAAGGGACCTCGGGAGATCATCCAGCCCAACCCCCCTGCCAAAGCAGGTTCCCTACACCAGGCTGCACAGGAAAGTGTCCAGGTGGGTTTGAACATCTCCAGAGATGGAGACTCCACACCCTCTCTGGGCAGCCTGGCCCAGGGCTCTGGCACCCTCACAGGAAAGAAGTTTTTCCTTCAGTTTGTCTGGAACTTCTGGTGTTCCAGTTTGTGCCCATTGCCCCTTGTCCTGCCACTGGGCACCACCGAAAAGAGCCTGGCCCCATCCATTTGGCCCCCACACTTCAGGTATTTACAGACATTGATCAGATCCCCTCTCAGGCTGCTCTTCTCCAGGCTGAACAGTCCCAGCTCTCTCAGCCTCTCCTCACACGGGAGATGCTCCAGGCCCCTCATCATCTTTGTGGCCTCCACTGGACTTTCTCCAGAAGATCCCTGTCCCTCTTGAACTGGGGAGCCCAGAACTGGACACAGCACTCCAGATGTGGCCTCACCAGGGCAGAGTAGAGGGGGAGGAGAACCTCCCTCGACCTGCTGGCCACGCTCTGTTTAATGCCCCCCAGGACACTATTGGCCTTCCTGGCCACAGGGCACACTGCTGGCTCATGGCCAACCTGCTGCCCACCAGCACACCCAGGTCCTTTTCCTCAGAGCTCCTCTCCAGCAGGTCAGCCCAAACCTCTCCTGGTGCCTGGGGTTATTCCTCCTCAGGTGAAGGACTCTGCACTTGCTCGTGTTGAACCTCACCAGGTTCCTTTCTGCCCAACTCTACAGCCTGTCCAGGTCTCTCTGATGGCAGCACAGCCTTCTGGTGTGCCAGCCACTCCTCCCAACTTCATATCATCAGCAAACTTGCTGAGAGTGGACTCTATCCCTACATCCAGGTCGTTGATGAAGATGTTAAACAAGACCGGACCCAGTACCGGCCCCTGGGGAACACCACTGGTTACAGGCCTCCAACTGGACTGTACACTTCTGATCGCTCAGAGGAGCTCTGCCAGCCAGTCAGTTCTCAGTCCACCTCACTGTCCACTCATCTATCCCGTAACCTCTAGGCTTTGCTACAATCATGTTGTGGGAGACAATATCAAAAGCCTCGCTGAAATCGAGGCAGACAACATCCACTGCTCTCCCCTCATCTACCCTAGCTAAGAGAAGATCAATGCTCTGTCAGAGGGCAGGAGGTGCCACAGGAGCCATACATTTATTTGGGTAAAAAAATACACTTTTTAGAGCCTGTTAAAAGCGGCATTCACAACCTACGACTTCACAACCAATCCAGTATGTTTGTTAATACCTGCTAAGTGGCTTTAGGCTTCCCAACACCCTGATACATGGTACAGATGATACCATAGGTCACTTGGAGTTCTGTTCCCATGTCAACAGGTTCATCCAAAGCCTCAAGAGGAATTGGCAATTGGGATGTCATTCATCACCCAGCCAAGAATGATTCTTCTACAGGAGAGCTCATCACACCAAGCAACCCACACAAGATACAATTAAACAACGTCACTGCCAGACAGATTAAAATTGCAGCCCAGTAGAGGAACTCGCTGTTACTAAAGCAATTTAATAAATGAAGTACCTTCTGGCAGAGCTTCCCTAGAAGGTATGAGCAGTGATCCAAACACTAGGACCTAACAAATTTCTTGGGCAAAATCCTGGCTCCATTAGAGCCAATGGCAAAACTCCCAGGCACTGCTATAGAGCCAGAATTTTAATTTTTCATGCCAGCTGTGACACACTGCTACAGCTTTGGGCAAACTACACTGAATCAACCTCCCCAGTTATAAAAATGGGCCACTAACCACTGCTCATGGAGATATTGTGGAGGATTCACAGATGTGTCCCGTACAGAAAAGGATAAACTTCATTAATTAGTGCAATTGAACAAACGGGCTACTTCAGTAACTCACCGTCAGGGAAATCCTCCACCGACACAAGTGCCAGGCTTGCAGTTTCAGCAGGATTCAGCTCCTGTCCTGGGGATGCTTGGGAAAACTACCATCTTCCTTCTGAGTTCCATGCGGGGACTGGCCCAAGCTCTGGTGCAATCCCCTCTCTCAGGGCCGCAAGATGACCATCTTCACTAGCTGGACACTTTGAGACCTGTATTGGGATGATCTGTAACGACCTTATCTCCATCAAACCTCAGTTCTGTTCGTTGGCAGGCAAGGCGTGCCTGTGGACAGCAGCCTTCACCAGTCTGACATTAACAAACACACATTGCTACACAAATGCACGTATTAACTCCAGATAACACACATATTTGTTTAAAATTGATTCTGGGGTTCTCTTGCATATATGTTTTATGGCTGTATGAAGAGAGGCTATAAAATGAGATTGGGTTTCTTGGTAGGTGGCATGTTACATTTTTTTAAGAAATATTATTCTTCCCATATAAATGCACAACAGATGTAACATTCGACCTAAGCAATAAGATTTATTACTATTCTTAAAGCAAATTCAGCACAGCTTAAGAGAACACTGTACAGAGTTCTTTAAGCTCCGAAGAGGTTCTTCCTGTCATCGATGCGTGTTTTGCATTCGTCAATTCTTGCCCTCAAAGCCACCCCACAGTTTAGCATTTTAGACTTCTTAACAAAGGTGATGATCCTGCAATTCAATCTGCTGATGTAGCACATAGCAGTTTCCCTCCTCAGATCTTTGCTTTTAATATCAAAAGAAATCTGCATGGCCTCTTTGGTGTCTTTCTGAGCCCCTAAAACATTTCAGGTGATTTATGTTAAGTGTTCTACCAATAGCACAAGCAATCAAAAGCAATTTTCACACATTGTTTGGCAATGAAAAAAGAAAAAAAAATCACAGCTGTGATCAAAGAACAGAGTCTAGCTTATATTGCCTTATATTCATTTCTTTACCTCATGCACTTGTGTATAAATATTTATTGTTTCATATCTTCTTCAGAGGCCATAGGTTTTTTTTTTCTAAAAATAACTTGCTTTTCAAAGCACTGTTCTTCTGCTTTTTAAGTTCCTTTCCAAGATCCCTGTGCATGGAAAGTAGTAAAAGAGGGATATGTGCAATTTTACCAACAAACATGTTGAAAATAACTAAAAATGAGGAACAATTCTTGGATAAACACCTTCAGTGGCAAACAGTCCTGTGAAAAATCAACAGCTCTCCATGTTATGTGGTCATTTTGTACTTTGTGCAAGGACAAGAAAGCTGAAAATGAAAACATACCTGAACATAACATTAAAATCTCATTTCAATAAAACACTTATTTTTTGTTGCTCAACAGCTTCAACTATCAAGTAATTTTTCAGTTTTTGCATTTCATTTCATGGTCCAGCAGGCAGCCCCTGACCAACCAGGGTGAATCCTGGAGCTGTTGTATCCCCACTGGAGAAATCAATGCTTCTGAAAGTTCCTCTCCTGTCCCACCATGCACATAGCCAAGCACTTAAAAATGGTGAACTTCTATACAGCCTATAAAGAGAATCCTAGCATTAATATATTGCTTTTACCTCATTTTTCTGATATGGACAACTACCAGCTTGTCATCAAAATTGCTTTCTGATCCCATGTTCAAAGCATTGCACCAAATTGGGGGCTGCCCAAGCACATTCTCTTCCTGGAGAAAGGCATGGGACAAAGTTCTTGGATGCTCCTCTAGAAGATCCAGGCAACACTGGGAACACTATGGATCTGAGATCATATCCAATGCAACACCCCAGTATAAATGGATGCTTTCCCAATTCATCACAACTACATATACCTGCAGATTCCCTCTGAACTGCTGTTCCCCAGAACTCTTTAGTCAAGGAGTGGTTCATCAGTTAGCTCCCTAGACATGGATCACTTCAGGCAGCCCTTTATAGGAGATATTTCATGTCATGGTCCAGCAGGCAGCCCATGGCTGTAATCCCACTGAGCATCTCTTGTTGGTGACTGTACATCAACCAGGATGAGAGGTTCCCAGACTTTTTAAAGGGATGCATCTGTTTTCTGCAGGAGAAAAATCACATTAAGTCTTTACTTCTCCTTAATGGCTGTCAGACTCAGGGGACTGATATCCATACGGATGTTGCATACTCCATTTGAAAAGCATCTGAGTGAATCTGCAGTGAGCATTGGGATTAGATCCACAGGCCAGGGGAGTTTCTACCTGTCTAGTGCACAAGCACTGCTCTAGTTCTCTTTCATTTTACATCAGTTTTGGTTGGTTCACTTTACAAAAGTAGTAGCAGTGGAAGAGTTGTCAAGGGCAAGCAGCTTGGCCTGATCCTCTTTAGGATATGGCTTTGGGCTAAGACATTTTGGTAATGGAATAGTGTCTGGCTTCCTTTAACACACTGAGAACATCTATCCCTGCTGTATCCCAACCGTCTGGATTCAGCATTCGAGAGAAAAGAGTGCTATTTTCACAGAATCCCAGAATTGCCTTGATTGGAAAAGACCTTTAAGGTCATGGAGTCCAATCACAAACCTCACACTGACAAGTCCCCAACTAATCCATGTCCCTCAGCACTGTGTCTACATGACTAAAACACCTCCAGGGATGTGGACTCCACCACTGCCCTGGTGGGAGGGGACCCCTTCCAGGGACCCCCTGAGAACCTTTTCAAGGGAAGAAATTATTCCTCAGATGCAATCTAAAACTCGTAAGATCAAGAAGCTGACAGCCATGCCTGCTGTATGCTTTGCTGCAGTGAGGGAAATAGGATTCTCTGTCCACCTCCAAAGATACAATCTCTTGGACTTGAAGAATTTTCTCAATCAAAGACAGAGATCCTTGAGAAATGAACCACTAGACTGTCAAATATTATCAAAACATTGATGAGGATGTATCTCAGAGCTAGGACTGGGCACTCCATTCCATAGTGCATTTCTGCCTATCCTTTGAGCAATTTGAGTACAAGGTGTGGGGATTTCAGGATACCCATATTAAGAAGTAAATCACATAGAGGCTCATCAAACTGCAGACACAAATGAGGGGGTTTTTTAGTTCTGTATCACCTGCATATGTCAAATGAGAGACATTGTTCTATAGATGAAAGTGCAACTGATAGGTTGCATTGCTTCAAGAACAAAAGGATTTTAAAAAAAATTGTTTAAGCTTTACCTTTTCAGGTATATTGAATATCCCCTGGAATATCTGAGAACAGAGTGGTTAGCAAATGGAAGGAAAGGAGAGAAGAAGAAAGGCTGAAAAGTATTCTAGAAACTAAAGTCAGTCATTCATGTTGTCTACAATTCCTTTGGCTCACAAAAGTCTCAACACAGACTCTTGCTCTGTAGTAAAAATAAAAAAATCCTCTACTGTCCTACCTTCTCTCCTCTGCACTGTGTGATGGAATCCAGAGTCACAGACTGCCTGGGCTTCCCAGGCAAAGGGCATGTCCTAAAGCAGTTCACTCCTTGTCTCCCTGACACCTCACAGGCAGCCTTCCCCCTAAAGCAAAGAATCTCACAGTATCATTTTGTGTAACATTCTTTATGTATTTTGACTTACCCTCCCAAAGCACATTTATTTCAATCAGACTGTGCATATGTGGGGATTGGGGGATTGTTGGGGTTTGGGGGTTTTTTTAGCCTCTTCCTTAGCTTTGTATTCTGCACTAGAAAGGAACTAGCCTTTTTGATTAAAGATTCTGCTTTGTAATGAAAGCAAACCAAGTACTTCAATTCTGAAAGAGAGAGAGCAAAAAAAAATAAAAAGGAGCCCAAACATGTGATGAGTCTTATTTTCCTTTCAAGAGTGACAAAGCAGCAAATGCAATTCAATACTCAGGATCAGTTCATCTTATCTGAAAAAGCAGCTTATCATGTAAATTAACATTTGCTATGATTATAAACTACAGAATGCTCATTTCCTATGTAAAGCCCCCACGGTGCCCATAAAAGTCACCTTCACACATTGGGAATATGGGCGTGGGGCAACACAGGTCACCGGTTACCAACTGTTGTTTTATTTTACAATACACCCACGATTCTCTGTATTTCCAACAGCAAATACATCATGTTTGGTTGGCCAGTGCTGGTACCCGAGAATCCATGATTAACTCAGCTTCAAAGTGAGACAGTAATGCACATTTGTGTTACTCTCCCTTTAATGTAGTACGAAGCCAGACACAACTCAAGAAAGAAATCCCTACAATCCATTACCTATTTATGATCATGTACAGATATTTATCATGTTAAAAGAGAACCATATGTTAAAGTGGAGGCTAGAGCCCAATAAATCTTTTTGGATGAAAACTCTTTTCAAAAAAAAGAATAAAATAATTAACATATGCTTTTGCCAGTAGAAACGTTTACTCATGAATCTCCAGGGAGGGGAAGGGCATTTAACCTTTTTACATGCCACCCCTCTAAGACATCTATGACCCCCACTGCAAAACAGACAATAAAGATTCCTGACTCCATGCTGCTGATTAAACCCCTTGTAAGAAACATCTGGATGAAATTTTCTTGGCAGTTGATTTGAAAAGTACACAAGAAGCAGAACTAGGGAGCAGCCATAGTTCAGCTGAGTGACATAAAGATGATGCTATGCAAAAGCAGATTTTTTCTTGAACACATTAACTCTTAAATATTAGCTTGTGACTGTGCAAGTAACCTGATTAGCAGGAGAAAATGAAATCCCTCTTCTACTCTGCATGCCAGTGTAGAGAAGGCAAATGGGCTTTGAAAGAAACCAAACTCAACAAAGTAATTTTAAAAAATAAAATAATAAAGGGCTTAAACTGTTTACTTGCCTAATATTTCAATTGTCAGGTAAGAGAGGTGTTGTCCATCTCCTTATGTTCCAAAATTTCTGAGATTTGTGAAGGATTTCAAAATTTCTATGGTTTCTAAGAAACTCACCAACAAACTGGGTGTGATGCCTTCCTGTTGTCTCAGTCAATACACCCCCAGACCTAAGTTAGCAAAACTGACCTATAATTTTCATGGCCTGATGTTCAGCATAAAGGATGTCCTGGCCCTCTGAGCTTAAAGAGCCTGTCCAGTGCAGCTCGATATGTTGTTCCCTTTTGGAAATACAGACCCTGGAATTCTGACAGTTTTCTGTATGTACAACAGACCTAAAAGTAAGAGATTTTCACTGTTGCTATTAAGTGAGTAGCAGCAGTGAAAAACCTGCATGAATCAGTCCAACTTCACTTGGCAGCTGCTGTGGGTGAAAAAAGAAAATAAAGAAAAAGGGGAAAGTTAGGAAAAAAGGGGGGAAAGTTAGGAAAAAAGGGGGGAAGGGAAGGAAAAAAGGGGGGAAGGGAAGGAAAAAAGGGGGGAAGAAGGAAAAAAGGGGGGAAGAAGGAAAAAAGGGGGGAAGAAGGAAAAAAGGGGGGAAGAAGGAAACAAGGGGGGAAGAAGGAAACAAGGGGGGAAGAAGGAAACAAGGGGGGAAGAAGGAAACAAGGGGGGAAGAAGGAAACAAGGGGGGAAGAAGGAAACAAGGGGGGAAGAAGGAAACAAGGGGGGAAGAAGGAAACAAGGGGGGAAGAAGGGAACAAGGGGGGAAGAAGGGAACAAGGGGGGAAAGAAGGGAACAAGGGGGGAAAGAAGGGAACAAGGGGGGAAAGAAGGGAACAAGGGGGGAAAGAAGGGAACAAGGGGGGAAAGGAAGGAAACAAGGGGGAAAGGAAGGAAACAAGGGGGGAAAGGAAGGAAACAAGGGGGGAAAGGAAGGAAACAAGGGGGGAAAGGAAGGAAACAAGGGGGGAAAGGAAGGAAACAAGGGGGGAAAGGAAGGAAACAAGGGGGGAAAGGAAGGAAACAAGGGGGGAAAGGAAGGAAACAAGGGGGGAAGGGAAGGAAACAAGGGGGGAAGGGAAGGAAACAAGGGGGGAAGGGAAGGAAACAAGGGGGGAAGGGAAGGAAACAAGGGGGGAAGGGAAGGAAACAAGGGGGGAAAGGAAGGAAAAAAGGGGGGAAAGGAAGGAAAAAAGGGGGGAAAGGAAGAAAAAAAGGGGGGAAAGGATTAAAAAAAAAAAAAATAAAAGGGAAAAAAGCAGCAGAGAACAGCACCAGAGAGAGTGTGACACAAAGCTGCAGTAAAAAGGAAAGCAGTGGGAAACCTGCTGCCCCACAGCTGCCAGGCTGAGAAAATTCCAGGGGATGGGGCAAGGAACAGGCAGAGACACTTTGGCCTTCTCCAGAAACCAAGGCATGGAGCACTTCAGATTTATCAGACTGAATCATAATTACTCTGACATACAAAAAAATGAAATCTCCAGCAGAGAGCAGGGCCAGCAACCTGTAATTCAGTAAGGTCATTGAAAATGTGACAGGGTATGGGAAGGGCTTTGACTTCTTAGTTGGGGCACTGCTCTACAGAAATACATTATCAGCATGTGCTTAAAATTGCTTGGGAAATACTTTTAAGTCATAAAGAAATTAACACATAGAGACAAAATCTGGTCTAAATATTTTATCTCCAACCCAAACTTCACATTCTAGAGCACCCCTACTTATTTTGGCTGCACTACTGTGATTCCAATAGATCTAAAGGAGGGGCACCTATTCAAATTAGTACTGCTATCAGTTTCTCACTATTCAGTGTATTCACAAACACCTTATTAAACGTGTTTCCATTTATGAGAAACCAGTCTTTTTTTTAGGAAAAAATCTAGCAGATAATGAAATTTCAGCATGGGATAAGAACAGCCAAATGGAATGCAGACCAGCAATTCAATCACAAAAGTGTAAGGTTAAGAAATAAGTTTGGAGCTGTTTTTCTTCTATCAAGATAAATAAAATATTGTCAGTATTTTGTACCACATCATTCAGCACTACCATTGGAACAGTAATGAATGAATAAAAAGAGAAAAGAGGTTTATCGAACCCCAAGTAAAATCCAATATTCATCAAAAATAGTGGAAATAAAAAGTTGTCATGTAGAATGACTATGTGTGTGAGGGCCACACCACCTGTCCAGGCAAGAGGTAATACCCATGTAGATTTAGTGTCCCCACCTGCCATGCACGCCATCACAACTCAAGTGAGCTGATTTCATGGCTAAGAGAAGACTACGGCATCAAGGGAAAATCTGCAATTTTGTTAAGACCCTTGATGTAACCAGTGTATGCTTTGCAACTCCAACAGACACCTCCCTGGTCTCCATCAAATAGGGAAGATAATCTTCTGAATCCAGCAATGTGTACGCAACCAACAAACAATTAAACCGAGTAGTAAAAAGCAGGTGACTGGAAAACATGGAACCAAGGCTTACAGTGTGTCAAGAAATGTCCTTACACTTACAAAATCATAATGCACTCCAAAATCCATTTGTTCAGGCAATCCACGTACAACAGAAGGCACTGTTATCCATAGGAATCTATCAATCCTGCACAGCAAAATCCTGAGAAGTGCAACTCAACTAGATGCAGCCTGGCCCCTCCCAGTCATTCAGGTTCCTTGAGGACAAATAGTTTCCTTTCAGTCCATCCCAATTATAAAAACATCACAATAATTTGTACATTACAGTAGCTGGTTAAGAAAGAGCATTCTGGTGGAGGGAGCACACTGTGATTTTCCAGAAAACCTTCAGCAGCATTAAATGACCCTCCCCTGTCACTCAGAAGTCACGGTGATTGCAAGAAAATGTAATGAGGAGACCCTTCCCATTGACCTTTGCTGCTGATCCTTCAGTTGTCACCAGGAGTACCTCCAGCAAAGTTTAACGCTGTGATCAGTCCTTTGTTGTCAAATGTGTAGCCACTTTGTTGTTCTATTGTCTTAGTCTCTAGAATTCAAAGAAAGGAAAGGATATGAAAAATAGGCTATGGAGAACACTTTGGTCAGAGACAATACAGCTCAGCTAAGTACGCAAAGTTGTGGAGAAAACTCTCGGCTGAGTCAAAATCTCATTCCCTAAATGCAGTGACAGTAATAAATTATACTCAGATCTTCTCTAAATGCATAAGTGCACACACCTCTACAACAGAGCTGAGAAATTAGTCCTCTCCAGAACCAAGCTATGTTGCACTATTCTGCATGCTTTTTGGATTAAATCTTGTGGTAGTTTCACCCTTCTGGTTTGCAGCCAAACACAGCCTGCTCTCTCACTCTTCACTGCTCCCCTTCCAGGGAGGAGGGAAGAGAATTGGAAGGAAAAGGGCAAGAGGACTCATGGGTTGAGATAAAAACTATTTGCTAATTAAAATAAAATTATAATGATAATAACAGTAACAACAGAACATGCCAATGAGTGATGCCCAGTGCATTGCTCACCACCCACCGACCGATGCCCAGCCTGTCCCAGCCAGCGACCCCGGAGCACAGACAGTCCCAGACCCCAGAAAAGTGAGAGCCCAAGCGATCCCTGAGAGAATCCCCCCGATTTCCAGTCAGCCCTGGTTAATGTCCTGCCCATGATGGGATATGAGATGCAATATCTCATTGGCAGAGCCAAATGCCAGTTTGGGGTTTTGCTAATTACTGAGCTTTCCCCGCCCCTGCCCCAGTCCTTTGCACCTGCAACTCCCCAAACACGATGACCTTGGGCTGCAGCAGCAACTGATGACATTGGTACCTGATCAACATTCTTCTCATAACAGATCCCACACTGAACCCAACACACAGCTGTTCTAGCTGCTGAGAAGAACATTAACTCTATCCTAGTGAAACCACAACAAATCTGAATTTATTCTCCACAATGCAAGCTTTCTAAACATCTAAAACCCTTCCCTGACTGTGAAGGCAATGTTACCAGTTAGAAACCTGTTAAACACATAATAATCTATAGTTAACTTCATCAAATCCCTGGCTGACAGCTAGATATTGCCTTAATTTCACCTTCATTTCAAAGGTCTGATTGTGCAAAACTAGTTCGTACCCCGTTCAAACAGCAGCACGTGCCAATGAGAAGGTAAATAATTAGAAGCAACAATAATCCCTCAAAATAACACACACTTCCAAGCAAGGGAAAATGTAAGTGCAATATCCTACTCCCTCTTCTCAGGAAATGTTAATTAGCACAGAGATTTATTCTCTCTGTTGTTACAGATCAGATGTGATTCCAATATCCCTGCAACAGGTAAATGGCCCTGCAGAAGTGACTCACCTGCAGTGTTTCGCCGGTGTTCTGCTAATGTATAAATTTCCTGCAGCTGTTTCTTCTGATCTTCACTCAGTGGTGCTGTCAGCAAGTGGTACCACGCTGCATCTCGGCTCTGCACCGCTGTCGGGACAGGAACGGGCAAAAAGTGATTATCAGGCTACACTGCAAGTTAATTTCAGGAGAACCAAATGAAACACATGGAATTTCCTGGTTTGCTTCAGAACTGAATTTGCACTGCAAAACAGGTTCAGTATTCCTGTTGGTTTTCTTAGCACAGAATCCCCACTGTAACAGAGGCAATCCATTTGGGGGAACTTAGTTACATCCTCTGCTTTCTGAAACAGCAAGTTAACCATGTGGCCATTATGCATGGACAATGATGAAGTGAACCTTCTAATTTAAAACTCATATCAAAACTAAAAGCAACAGGATGAGTCAAACATGAAGGGGAGAAAATAATTTCTCCATTATGATTTTAACATCTAGAAAGTGACAATTATGTCTATATATAGGAGACCCTCTAGTGACCGAGTCCCACTTATTTAGCCTGTGACTGAAAAATTCTGAAAGAGAACATGAAGAGAATTTATTTCTGCCTGTATTTGCTACCATTTGGTTTTTACATTACTTGTAAGCCAAAAAAATCTTAGGATCAATATTATTAGAAAGCAAAATCATATCTTCCAGTTTCAATAATCTAAATCATTACTCATAACAAAGAAAAGGGTTTTTCCTGGTGATGATCATAAACAGCTCCAAACTATTTCATCATGTCAGATCATTGTGCCAAACAGCAAACACATACCTAAAAGTGCTTGTGTAAAAAACTGGTATTCATCAACGCCATTTTCAAGGTCAAGAGGTGTGCTGAACCCTTCAAGAGCAGTCTCTTCCAATGCATCTTCATCCCAGTCATCATCATCATCTTCATCGTCTTCCTCTTCACCTCCACCACCTCCTCCTCCTCCTCCACCATGGTTCTCTTGCATCGCCTGGCTCACTTCATTTGTCTCCTCCTCATCACTTGGTATCTCTTCTGCAAAAGCATTGATGTGTTTTGTGAAACAAAGTTTAAAAAGTATGAGGAAACAATGACTTATGAATGAAGAACAATTAATAAATCTAGGTTTTGGCTGGAAAGAGGACCCTCTGGTAACACTCTTCTCCCTGAATCTGAGAAGAACTGGAAAAATTAAGCCATTTAAATGTCTCCTACATTCAAGATCAGTTAAACTTTTGTTTATAAGCACACCTGGGGAATGTGAAACTGCCATCTTTTTTCTTCTTTCATTTATGCAGCCATTGTGCAATTATAGGATCCAAAAAAATTGAGGAAATGTGTCTTGGATAAAGTGTTCCATCACTGTGCTTTTTAAACGGTGAACAAATAAAGATTTGCACAGACTCCACAAACTGACACAAAACAAAGAGAAAACCAGATGTAGACCAAATGTCTGCCTGCTATTCTTCAGAGTGCTCCTCTGTTTGAAAAAAAAAACTTAAGCCAGCACCTTTTGCTTAGCTTTACCTTCCATTCCACTTAGGAAACAACTATTCCAACCTGAATTAAACACAACTCCAACATGCAATTCTAAACACTGCTATTTCTTACTTAAGGAAAAATGGTTCTGACTTATAATCAAGATTCAAAAAACCAACCACCATCAATTCCAAACCTTCAGCTCTACCTGTGTTAACAGTTTACAAAGAATAAAGATGATTATATCTGCAACAAGCAGGGATTGGATCACAGGACAGAGATTTGGAAATTACTGTGCTGTTTCCATACTGTATTCCTTTGCATTGAGAAGAATTCTGTAATTTCATTACAGAACAATCACACTGTGTGAAATTCGAGTGGGTTACATAATCTGTCTACACCCAATCTAGTTTTCAGACCTTAAACCATCTATCTCCTGTTCCAAGACAAATACAGCCACACACACATCTGCCGGCAATGCTGTGTCAAATTCACCCTCCACAAGGTTTGCTGACGGATGATGTCGTGTGGTGGGAAGCCATCAGAAGTGGAAAGCTGCTGTGTGGAGTCCCACAAGACAAGTCATTGAGGCCACTGAAGGAGAAGGCGAGTCATGTCAGTTTGCAGAAGTGAAAGCCATCCAACTAGCCCTAGAGATTGCTGGATGAGAAAAGTGGCCAGTACGCTGCCTCTACACTGACTCCTGGATGGTGGTTAATGCCCTATGGGGTGGCTGCAGCAGTGGAAGACGAACTGGCAGCGCAGGGGTAAACCCATCTGGGCTGCTGCATTGTGGCAAGACATTGCTGCTCAAGTAAAAAACATGACTTCAAAGGTATGTCATGTAAGTGCTCACATACACCCAAAAGCCGCACCACTGAAGAACATCAAAACAATGAACATGTAGATAAAGCTGCCAAAATTGAAGTAGCTCCCATGGACCTGGACTGGGAGCGTAAGGGTGAGCTATTTGTAGCTCAATGGGCCAATGAAACATTGGGACATCTAGGGAGAGATGAAACATATTGATGGGCCTGTGATGGAGGGCTGGACCTGACCATGGAGGCCATCACACAGGTTACTCATGCACGTGAAACGTGCTGCAATCAAGCGAGCCACACAAGTAACATCTCCCCGGAACAGAGGGTGGTGGCTGGGTTTTCAACACGGCAAGGCTGGGCAAACCAACTACACTGGACCACTGCCACGATGGTTCTTTGGCATGTTTAGTCTTCTGGCAGACACAGCAGGAAGAGGTCTGTCTACTCCAGGAACCTCAGCCATCTCAAACCTCAACTTTGCAAACCACTTTCCATTTGGCCAAAGAAGACTTGCTAGGATTTCCTTCAAAGTTCAACCAAACAGGTCCTTCAAATAGCTGGGTACTAGGAACAGCTTCTTTCCAGGGATCAGGAATATAACCCAGCTGCTTACGTGAGAAGAGGGAGCATATTCACAACTCAGAAAAGTGGACTTGCAAGTTTTATGGTTACTCTTAAACCAACACTATCCTTTCACAAAGTGTTACACTGAAACATTTTAATTACATTTTGGGAGGAAAAAATCAATTCCTAAAATGATCTGTCAAGCAACCAGTCAGCCGAGCTGTTTTCAGCAGACTAATGAGTCTTGAAAACTAACCGCCATCTCTTACCCCCTTTAAATTACATCCAGAAAAAATCCATAATGTGTAAAGGGGAGATTTTACCATTATCTTCTGCAATGTGCTTTTCATCTTTAACATGATCCTCATGTTCTGTGAGTTCTCGTGAGGCACAAACTTGTTTTAAGCCCAGGAAGAGGAGGAGGACTGAAGGGACGATCTGAGCAGCCACAGCGTCCACCGCAGGCGGTCGGTTCTGCAGTTCCATTAGGATGCTCAGTCCTATTATACACATCTTCCTGTCATGGAGTCTGAAACAACACACACTTGTTAGACAAAACAAGCCAGATTTTCACTGCAAGGGTATGTAGTGAGCATTAAAGTCCTAGTGCCTGATGTGGCAGAAGACAATGTCACAGAGACTATGCTCAACATCCGTATGGGAAGCTCCTAAGCACATTATTTCCTTTGTTCTGAATGCAAGTAATTCCCTGATAACCATTAAAGACCTCTCAAGCACTGGCCAAATTCCTGGAACAACTCTTTCTGATTACCAAATGCAAAGTTTGTCATGCTAAATAAATACTGTGTAATGATTATGTAGAATATCTTGTCTTTAATAAAGCATTTGATACAGATTATCATAATTAAATAGGATGGAAAATTAATTTGCCTTGGCTTCAATAGCAGTACTGTTGCAAGGATTCAAATTAGTAAAAAGACTATTAGTGAAGAATAATGATAAGTAGAAAGGCACTGAATTGCAGGGTGCATTTACAGAGTGCCACAGGGCTAGCTGTATTTAAACATGTTTATTAAGAGTCCATCAGAGTGACTGTATTATACATTCAATTTCCAACACTAACTTGAGACACATTGCTAACTCCAGTGAAAGCAGGGAAATAATTCCACCCTATCAAGAATAACCTGCAGTCATTCAATAGGGAATTATTGAAGTTATTTGAATTATTTCAAATAGGAAACTTGCAAATGAGTAGAACTCCAGTAAAACAAAAAAACTAGAGATAATTGAAAGGAAAGAAAATAATGAGATTAGTACTAGACAGATTTATATGTGACCATAGGCAGAAAACTAGGTAAGAGCCTACACTCTTAAAAAGAACTGATTTTCATTTCTTGCAAACAAGACAGGGAAAATTTCTCCATGACTGGAGACATCAGTAGTATTCAACTCCTCTCTAACATTACAGTATTTTGCTACTAAGGGCTTGAGAGGAGCTTCTTTTGTTTGGGCTATTCAGTGTGACGCTGACATTGCAAGCTTCTGTGCAAGCCTTCTGCAGGACAAGCTTGACCTGAGCCAGCAGTGTATGACTGCAGCCCGAAGGCCAACTGTGTCCTGGGCTGCATCAACAGAGGGGTGGGCAGCAGGGCCAGGGAGGGGACTGTCCCCCTCTGCTCTGCCCTTGGGAGGCCCCATCTGGAATTTTGTGTCCAGGCCTGGAGCCCCCAGCACAAGGAAGATGTGGAGCTGTTGGAGCGGGGCCAGAGGAGAGCCAGGAAGATGATCAGAGGGCTGGAGCACCTCTCTGCTGGAGAAAGGTTGAGGGAGCTGGGCTTGTTCAGCCTGGAGAAGAGAAGGCTCCAGGGAGACCTCACTGCAGCCTTCCAGTGCTTGAAGGGAGCTTAGAAACAGGAGGGAGAGAGACTTTGTACATGGGCAGTGAGTGACAGGACAAGGGGAGATGGTTTGAAGCTGAGAGAGGGGAGATTTAGGTGAGATCTGAGGAGGGAATTTTTCACCCAGAGGGTGACAAGACACTGTCCCAGGTTGGCCAGAGAAGCTGTGGCTGCTCCTCCCTGGAAGTGTTCTCGGCCAGGTTGGATGAGGCTTTGAGCAACCTGGTCTAGTGGAAGGTGTCCCTGCTGCTGGCAGGGGGGTTGGAACTGGATGAAATTTAAGCTCCCTTCCAACCCAAACCAGTCTGGGATTCTGTAACTCTAAGTAGTTCCAGCAAGAAGTTTCAGCCAGAACTACAGAAACAAAGCAAACCTCCAGAGCTGGCAGAGAATGTCCAGACTCTCAGTAGATATTCTCATTATTGAATCAGTTTTACTTTAGAATGAAAAGGACACAAGTTGTGAGAGAAGCAGCCAGCAAGATGTGCACCACACGTTGCAATAAAGCTTACAGGGGAACAGCCAGCTCAATCCATTACTTCAAAAATTACTATATAAATACAATTTTTAAAGTGCTTACAATTTCCTCACCAAAGATCCCATATAACATGCCACTGAACTATAATATTCCTTAATTAATACAAGCCATCATGTATCACATCTTTTTGAACTTTACAAGTGCTTAAACAATGCTGGAGATCTGGAGGGATTTCATTACACCTCCCACGTTGTTAGTCCTGTTAGGTCTTAGAGATATGATTCCACTGTCAGAGTAGTTGACAACAACAATAAATTATATACAACCATGTGTAACACTACAATCACAGAAGACCTAAGAAAAACAGTCAACTAACATATCAAATGGCATGCTTTGTCCTTTGGGGTTTGGCTGCTCCACTACATGTGTTGAAAAATGTGTGTAAATGCAAGTAGGTGAAGAGCATCCTTCCATCACTGCTAACTGCAATATTTCCTTTTCAAAATGAATGAAGCACAAAAGAGGGCATAGAAATAACCAAGGAAACTGAGTTAGGGCAACAGGGTCTGCTTTCACCAAAAAAACCCCAAAAAATTAAAAAAAAACCCAAAACCCCCACAAAACTCCTTACTCCTCTATGTTGAAAAAAAGCTCATCACCATTCACTCTCATGCCAACACCATGAAGACCAAAATCCAAGCTAAAGATTATTCTACCTATGAATGAAACATAACTTTTTGGGGAGAGTTGCCCTTACTGCAAGTACAAAAGGAAAGAACTTTTCCTCCTCTCTCTCTGCCAGCACCTTCATCCAAGTTTGACCAAAGCTCTGTAATCTATGCACAAGATATCTATCCTGCACCTTGACACTGGAAAGCCATGAAATTTCCTCAAGCCCCAAATGCATAATGAAGCAATTTGAGTGTGCATGTGCCAGAGTAGTTAATGATCCTTCTTTGAAATTAGTGGCTTAGTTTCATACTAAATTCTCTTTTCTGGACAGCAAATGGAAGTGCAAGAATCAAGCAGTGCTGTTTAAAAGGAAGTCATCATTAGGAAGCAGCCTAAAAGGCCAAAAAATACAGTGTATTTGTCACACTCCATTTTCAAGCTTCTAAGCAGAGAAGTTCTAAGAATGAACATGTCTTCAGAATCTGCATGTTATTAGAAGGCCCAGCAGGACAGCAGAAATCCAGGCATCAAGCCATGGTTGGTGAACCTGAGCTAGAAGAGACTTATTTCTTCCATCTGCCCACAGAGACAAACAGCACAACAAGCATCTGCTTCACCTGACCCTCAGCATCCTACATTGGTACATCCCAGCTGCACCACATACCCACAGGACTGAACAAGCAAAAGAGAGTTTTATGGCATTTGCATGTTTCAGTAATGACAAAGAACGGTTCCAGGACCACTCCTTTGCTATCCAAAGGCCCATTATTTCACCGCCCTTCCACCTGCATGAGGGAGCCTGGACACAGTTCTCAGTGCTCTGTCACAGAATACCAGAATTGCCTCAAGGTTGGAAAAGCCCTTTAAGATCATCAAGTCCAATCATGAACCCAACACTGACAAGTCCCCCATGTCCCTCAGCACTGTGTCTACACGACTCTGAAATCCCTCCAGGGATGGGGACTCCACCACTGCCCTGGGCAACCCCTTCCAATGCCTCAGAACCCTTTCAGCAAAGAAATTCTTCCTCACATCCCATCTCAACTGCCCTGGGCACAACTGGAGCCCATTTCCTCTTGTCCTGTCCCTTGGTCCTTGGTTGAACAGACCCACCCCCACCTCTCTCCACCCTCCTTGCAGGGACTTGGACAGAGCCAGAAGGTCTCCCCTCAGCCTCCTTTTCTCCAGGCTCAACACCCCCAGTTCCCTCAGCCGGGAACTCAGCACACTTGTGCTCCAGACCCTTCCCCAGCTCCGTTCCCTTCTCTGGACACGCTCCAGCACCTCCAGGTCCTTCTTGGAGTGAGGGGCCCAACACTGAACCCAGCACTTGAGCTGTGGCCTCACCAGTGCTTCAGCAGCACACCATAGTCCTCCCCAACAATCCTGGACTCTGCTCCCTCAGTGTTAAACACGCAACACACGGCAGCGCGATGCACAACGACTCCTGGGCAAGTCTATTTTTAACAAGCTGCATGGAGTCTTCATAATCTGCAGGCTCTTTTCTTCACTTCCTTCCAATACTGGACAAAAAAAAATAATCTAAGAATTTTTTGTATTTTAAACCAAGCTGAAAGTATTTCAAAGGGAAATCACTAAGCCTTTCCTTTACCGGTGTGCTGTGCTCCTTTTTGTGAGGATCAAGTTGCTTTCTATTACATTAATCCAGTTCCTGAACAAACTGCAAATAATCAGCCACTTCCTTCTAGTTGCAAAGTTGGAACCAACTCTGTTTTAATATAATAATACTCAGATTTTACAACTCTCAGAAAATAGGATTTCTAACTATTTAAACTCCTACCAATAAATGCCCCTGTTCAGCTGCTAAAAAACTAAAATCACTCATTGAGGCTTTTTTTTTTGAAGCAGGTTAGATTTTCCTTTCACCCTAGTTTCCACAGAAGAATTTTTAGTACAAGAGTAAGCACAAGTCACGCAGAAGTCTCATCCAAATTTCAGCTGTTAGGGAAAAGGGGGAAAGCAGTGAAGAATAAATGTTTCTACAAATAGCTTGAACTTTGAAGTTATTGTAGAAAACATTTAGAAATAAATAGAAACAATGCACCATGCTACATGGGCAACATAGGCAGGTATCCACAGGTATGCAATATCCACAATAACATACTGGTTTTATGCACAGTCTCACAATAAGTTCTGAGCTCTTGTGGTAGCACTGGGCTGGCACTGGGCTGGCAGCCAAACAGCCACTCACTCACTGCCCCCACCCAGGGAATAGGGGAGAGAATTGGGGGGCAGGGGTAAAGAGACTCCTAGGGTGAGAGGACAACAATTGAATCATGGAAATAAAACTTTAAATAATAATTATATTTAAATAATAATTAGAATAATAATAGTAATAGGATATGCAAATGAGCGATGCCCAGTGCCATTGCTCACCACCCACCGACCCAGCCCGGCCCGTTCCCAGAGAACGATCCCGGAGGAGCGACAATCCCGAACCGAAACCGCAATCCCGGGAGAGCGAGAGCCCGAGCGAGAGCCAGAGAGAGCCAGAGAGGAAGAGCCCCTCATGGATCTCCTGCCCATGGGGACAGGAGATGGAACAGCCCCTTGGCAGAGCCCAATGCCCATGGAGCTGATCCATTGCAATATTCCTCACCCCTGAGCTCTTGCGCTTGCAGACGGACAAACACAAAGTCCTTCAGTGCCAGGGACACAAATGCAAACATGGGGATGTTCTCAGCGTTTCTCTCCTACCAAATCCCAGCTGAATCCAAACCCCAGCGCTGTTCCAGCTGCTGAACAGAACCAGCTCTGGCTCAGCTACACACCAGGACAGCTCTCCTTGCCACGGTAATTTTTAATATTACAAATTTTGAATCAGTTTTAAACAGCAGAGCTGCTTCTCCCTGCCTCTCCCCCCACCCCTCAAGATATGTCATTCACAGGGACTCCATCTCATGTGTTCACAAGTGCTGATCGAGAAATACTGCATTCCTTGGCAAACTGTTGGGTCTAACCTGAGAGCACGCAGACGTGCACAACCCTACTGCTGGCAGAGTGGGATTTATGGGCACTAACAGGAGCAGAACAGGGTCAGAAGGGTGTGAGATTTACAAAGCATCTTGAAGAGCTACTGTTACCAGTAAGTCACAGATTTCCTGCATGGCTGACAAAGAAATGGCCATAAGAGCCACCTGGTCCTTGAGACCTGGAGCAGGATCTACTTTGATCTTCCCAAATTTCTCGAGGATCTGCAAGTCTTCCAACTGATCTGAATTTAAGCCTAAAAGTACCTCTTGCTGGAAAGCAATCTAACTGTAAACCAAAGCAGCAGTGAAAGATGGCTAGTGTGGAAAAGGACTGTACAAATCAGGGTGCCCACTGCTGTTTAAAACTGATTCAAAATTTGTAATATCTTCATCAGTGAAGAAGACATGAAGTCTGCAGGGGTGGATGCAAGGAAGGGTTTCACAGAATCCCAGAATGGTGGGGTTGGAAGGGACCTCAGGAGATCATCCAGTCCAACCCCCCTGCCAAAGCAGGTTCCCTACACCAGGTTGCACAGGGAAGTGTCCAGGTGGGTTTGAACATCTCCAGAGATGGAGACTCCACACCCTCTCTGGGCAGCCTGTCCCAGGGCTCTGGCACCCTCACAGCAAAGAAGTTTTTCCTTAAGTTTGTCTGGAACTTCTGGTGTTCCAGTTTGTGCCCACTGCCCCTTGTCCTGTCACTGGGCACCAACAAAATGAGTCTGGCCCCATCCTCCGGACACCGCCCTTTAGACGTTTATGAACATCGATGAAGTCCCCTCTCAGTCTGCTCTTCTCCAGGCTGAACAGACCCAGCTCTCTCAGTCTTTCCTCCTAAGAGAGATGCTCCAGCCCCTTAATCATCTTTATTGGTTGGTTTCAAGAAAGCCAGATTTTGTTTGCATACCTCTCTGTTCCTGTTCAGGTAGGTTTTGGATTATCTGGCTGCTGTTCAGATGATGACCCTTACTACCCTTACTAAAACAAACAGTCTAGAGGCAGTGCTGTCCTGGGGGAAGAAGTCCTTTCCATTACATCACAGCACCTGACAAACAGTACTATAGCAAAAGCTCTACACCTGGAAGCCCCAAACTGAGGAGACAGCACTGAAGGAAGAGTGATTTTTAGATTTAAGCAATATTACAGATATTAATTTCACTGCTGGTAGCAGCAGATCAAAGAGATGCATCTTAATCTCCTGCTGCCGCTCAAGTGCGGTCTGAGCAGAATCGAGCACCATTATCTCCGTGTTTCGTTTTCATAGGCTTTGTCAACTTTTGTCTCAGCTCTGAGGAATTCAGTTGAACAGCAGCTGCAGTTGCTGATGCTTCTGAAAAGCAACATGGAAGAACCACAGGTTAAGCTGTAGCTCACAGGAGTACTTGAGGTTGGAGTCTAATCAGATCTGCAGCATTTTTCCCCTCTGGAACTGACTAGTTTCTCACTGAATGCTCTAGGATGAACTGTTTAAGGCTATAAATCTTGTTCATTTTCTATTTATTCTAAAAACAGAATGGCAAGTTTACCACCTATAGGGAATATCTTCTTTCTTACTGTCTGTCTGCGTTCAGCATTTGATAGGCAGTAGAAAAAATGACAGTGCAAAGAGCTGAAATCTCAAGAACTTTGCTTCAGCCATTAAGAAAAGAATCAGAAAGAAAGATGGAAATCCTAAGAAGTCTTGCTCTTTTCTAACGTAGATATAAAAATAATTAGATATAAATAGATATATAATTAGATATAAAAATAATTTCGTAATTAACAATAATATTACCACACGGTGTGGGAGAGGTAAACTTAAAGGTGCCCTTTTTCAGCCACTGGCACTCCAAAAGAAATGAGGGACACTGGGTCCTTTACACTTCCTTGGTCACCAACTCAGGTAACCCCTCTGATTGATAAGATGTGGATTTATGTTAAGATACAGGACATACTGCAGACATTTTGGACATGTGGCAGGTAGAAGAAGTAAGAATGTTTGTGACAATATAAACTGTTCAGTTTTGTTATAATGAATAAGAGACTTTTTTTTCCGCTCACTTTTTATCTGTTTAATTTAGCACTTATAATTCTTTTTTCTTCAAGGAGAGACTGCTATGGTAATACCTTCAAATACAGACAGGGATGGGGAATCTGCACAAAGCCTGTATACACCAAAGCAGGCAATGTCTCTTGTATCTCCAAGTAGTTTTCATTCTAGTAAAACAGACAGAATTCATGTGCAGACCTGAAATAAAGCAGTCTATGCTGCCCTCCTACAAACTACTCACTTCCATCCTCATCCCACTAAACTGTGTGTATAGGACAGAGGAGGGAGGACAATAAATTTTACTGTGTGCATTTAGTACGTGTCTTAAAAATACTACAAAGGACACGCTGAGAGCAAAACCTGTGTGTGTGTCTTAGTTGGTGACTGACTGACTGGAAGCCACTATTTTATTACAGTTATGATACAGTTATGCCCCACAGTTCTAAATTTGAGATGGACACTGAGGCAATAAAGTAGCTATACCAAGACAGCATATAATTCTGTGTAAGAAAGATTAATTTAAATAAGATTTGTTATGGAGAAAACTTGTTTGAATGACTGGGGAGTGGAGAAACCATCTTATAAGAAGCTCCCTAGAGACTTGTTTAGAATTTGAAAGATAAGACTGTAGCAATAAAAAATAGGCAGAAAAAGAATAACAACCTTTAATGGGGTATGTATCTGTGGGTCAGAAGCTGCCTGTCTCAGCCCATGCTCATTTGTGGCATGATTCCTAACACGCTGACACTTCACTTGCCCTGTTGACATAGACTATGAGCAGAGAAGACATATTCTAAGCCTCTCCATAACACCTGCAGTCAGATGTCAGCCTCCAGTGACAACATGTAACTCATGGCAGGAAGGTGAGAGGTACCTGTTACCCACATCTGACTTTGCCCTTAAGCAGATCTGAATCTCACAGTCAGATGCCACATCTCAGCTGTGGGGCAAGGACTGTCGAGCACTGGGTTTCACATCCACCCAGCAACAAGGGGATGCTTAGCTACGGGATGACAGGCTTTGTCCACCTTAATTTACTTTACAAATGTTCAGTTTCTGCCCAGCTGCACACTAGTGCAGCGAACATACATTGAATCCTAGAATGTTGTGAGTTGGAAGGAACCTACAAGGACCATCCAGTCCAACTCCTGTCCCTGCACAGGACAAGCCCAACATTCACACCATGTCCCTGAGGGCACATGTTGGCCAAATGCTGCTGGAATCTTGTCAGCCTTGGTGCCATGAGCACCTCCCTGGGGAGCCTGTGCCAGTGCTCCACCACCCTCTGCCTCAAGAACCTTTTCCTCATGGCCAACCTCACCCTCCCCTGCCACATC
The DNA here is from genome assembly GCA_907165065.1 of Caprimulgus europaeus. The sequence goes on along the minus strand of OU015528.1, from coordinate 3,286,799 downwards.
TTCCTGCCATGGCCTCTGCTCCTGGTGTTGGTGGCCAGAGAGAAGAGCTCAGCGCCTGCCCCTGCTCTTCCCCTTGGGAGGAAGTTCCAGACCACCATGAGATCTCCTGTCGATCACGAACAACTTGCAAGGATTAAAATCAGAGTTATGGGGTTCATTGGACAGAATAATGGGGTTTTTTAATATTAAATGGAACAGCTAAAACCACTTTATAAAATAGAGAACAGAAAAAACATATACACTGTGTTTCAGAATAAAAGTTCAACATCTCGCTGAAATTCTGCTGCTCAGCTCTGAATATTACCCTCAGTGCATGCTGGACCATCTCTTGGAGAAGCAGATACTTTGTGATTAAGGCACTTAAAAGAATTCTGAAATATGGCATGTGTTGTACCCTTGCATCCTCACAACACAGAAAATTCAACACGTAATGAACAGACCCAGAAAAGTGACATGGACATAGGTTAACTTCACTGGCATCACAGCAATTAGGCCTGGTGTGAATTCCTGTTATTTAGACTAACCAAGGAGTGAGAACTCTTTCACCAACATGACTAGGGGTACAAACAGAAGTACACAAAAAAAATCAAACCCATGGACTTTTAAAAGAAAAAAAATGACAACACTTGCCCCAGAAAACAGTCTGTGTCATTCATCCACTGGTTTATGAACTGTGCAGTGATGGGCTCAGGATTGTGTGGAAATCTGATGTTCTCTAAGGTGTGCAGAAGCAGGTCAGGATTGTAGTAGAGTGCAGCTATGGCAACCTGAAGACACATGGTACGAAGCTCGCTGGTTTTAACTCCTCTGGTTAATCGCTCCAGAACAGCCTCCACAAAGAGTGGAATACACTGGGCACACAAATATAAGAAAAAGAAAAAAAGAAATATAAGAAAAAGAAAAAAATATAAGAAAAAAAAAGAAAACCACAACCAAACCAGAAAACATGTTATACCTTATACATGTTGCCAGATGATACAAAAGTTTAAAATACTTCTACAAGAATTGATTGCTAGAGTTAACTGAAGTCCAGGTATAACCTAGGAATGCATCCCATTATCTTCCTAGCATAAATGCATTTTAAGCCTCTCATTACATGCTTATAAATCTCCCCCAAAACAGCTATTCTCTGACCTACAAATCACCAAAGTTATTCTCAGCATGAAGGAAAATATTTAGGGCCATTTGGTGGAATTTGTTCTAGTGTGTATAAAAGGTTTAGAAAAGAACTCAAGGTGTTCTCATCTTTAAATAAAGATACTCAACAATTTAAAAACTAAAAGGGATTAAAAATGAAATTACCTAAATCTGCAAGAAAAATAAGTTTTTCCCAATAAATGTAAAGTGATGTTAAATTTCTTATAGAAGTTTGAAATGAGTGAGTTTATTCAGATAAAAGCAAGTATGCACAAATTTCTACACAATGAAATGAACATCTACATATATTTCAATGTGCAGATTTATGCTTTATAATAATTTTAGAAGCATTATGAATGTTTTAGTTTGAGTCAGAGTTCAGTATGCAACCATTTTAATTCACAGAGTTGTGGAGCTCAGTTAAGCCTTCCACCACATACTTATTTCAATGCAAATACATAAAATTCACATTAATCCTTTCCACATTTAAAAAAAAAATAAAATCTTTCAGGGAACATTTTTACCTTCAATTATATACATTAGTAAAGATATATTGGTTTCAGTGAAATTAACAGAAAAATTATCACTGAAGTCCACGGATTGCACTGTGGCAACATCAAACAAGATATGTTAAAGTAAATTAGGCTGGAGCATTATGTAAAATATGAGACCAGAATTTATCCCCCAATAGGAAAAAGGCTACTATCCAAAAGTGTGTTCTCAGAAACTCTGGAAAATTCTGTTTTTTTCCCAGCAATCACAATCCAGCCACACTAAAAATTCTTCATTTCCAAATGCACTGAGTAATACAAAATATTCAAAAAAGGACCAAGTTCATAGTGTTTGGAGAAAGAACTTCTGTATTTGGCTACATATAGTTAACCTCTCACCCATAATAGTTTTAACAATGTGTGTTTTGCATCAAAATAGAAATCCTAATAGAAGAAAGAAAGCAAAAAAAGACAATCCTGCACATCATAATATATCCTTATCATTCAGTCATTATTTGTTTTCTGGCTATGTCCTCTAATCTCTAATCTCAAAAAAAAAACATAAAAGAAAAAAAACAAAACCAAAACAACCTTACAAACTCTCCTGAGCTCATTTACTTCTTTCTGTATTTCTCCCCATTCCTACACTTCACATTTCCCTCAAATTCTCTAATTCCAACTGCTTTTCTCAGGAATCATACACAAATCATTGGAAACCAGTAAAAGAGAAAACCTGTTCAATATACATCACCTGGTCAATACCCCGCCCTTTGCACTGAAGAACAATCACTTCTAGGAGTTTGGCTGCATGGCACTCTGCATCTTCTCCTGCATCTCCTGTTAACACCTAACAACCAGAAGGACAATTTAGTTTATCAATATTAATCACTGACACTGAAAGCAAATGCTCCAGTACCTGCATACATCCAAAAAACCTCTATGTGACATATACATATCTATTCATACTATATTTTGTGAGGAATTAAAACAGATTAAAAAATCATCTCTACATGACATCAACAAGGACAAGTGGCTAAAGACAAATGTAAAAATTTAGAAGGAATTGCCATCGTTCCTTATGAATTTTAGTATTCTTCATACATCATCACTTTCCCTTTTTTAAAATAAATGTTACTTATAAGAATCATTTATGTTCTCTGCATTCTGTTTCTTTTGACTTCAATAATAGACACTGGCAGATAAACAGCCTGGCAAAGTGAAGTCCTATCTCTAGGCTAGTTTCTGATTTATAAAAACAAGAGATGTATGCAGTCGTTCTGTATAAAAGCACACACATGTGCAACAGACTGTTTCTTCTCAGTACATTTCAACCCCATGGTCAGTGTCAATCCCACCTGACAAGGAAGCAGAATTCTCCAACACATGCAATTTCTATAACTTTCTTAAAAATAAGGAGGTTGCCAGATGCCTAAAACTCTAATGCCCGAAATCAGAGCAAGGCTGCAGCGTAATCTCACACTTTATTATACAGGAGAGAATCAGCGTAAAAGAGAAACATTATAAATGTAGGAAGGTCTTGAAATGCACACATTAATGCACACATTAATTAATGAAACCAGGTTTCATTAATTCCTCCAAAAATAGCTGTTCATAGAAGAGAGTCAAGATGAACAGCAATTTTCTCCCACACAGATTTGAGTGTAATTTTTCAAAAAGCATGTCACTTAAAAAGTGTGAAGGTGTTATGTGTATACAGACAGAACTGAGCCAAGACCAAATTTCACCTCCTTCTGAAATGACTGGCCACCACCTGGCATGTTCAGGACACTCTGCTAATGTGATGGTGAAGTATCAGCGATAAGCACAACGGGAAGAATCAGAAGCCTTACCTTTTTACACATAGCATAAATGATTTCTAAATGCTTTGGGTTAGAGAGTAAAGTATCAGTGTCAATGGTCACGTAATTATGCAAGAGAGGCATCATATCTGCAGAACAAGGAGAGCAAAAGAGAAAAAAATGACAAACTAATTCATGCAAGTGCTAAGCAGTGAGGCTGTAGTTCTATAATGGAATCCATTAGCTCAGATTGTTGGATACAGTTGGAAATTCAAACTCTGAAAAAGTCTATTCTAGCAGAATTCTTCACAATGCACACCAGGCAGGGTGCATTCTCAGAAGAGAAAATAGAATAGAACTACAGATTAATTAATTAATTTGTAGTTACACATTAACTTTGTATATTTCAGCTTTCTTTGAGTTCAGAATCTCCTCTAATAACTGATCACACCAACAGATTTGAACACGCTTCTCCTACTTCAATATGCTCCTGTCATAGTCCCACACTAAAGAGACAGTCAGGGCATGACTCAAATACATGATCATTTTACCAAGACACTAAATGGAAGTGACCTTTGTTAACACAGGCTTTAGAGATGAATTCCCAAACTGTGGAAACATCAGTAGAACAGAAGTGATCATACCTGCAAAGTACTCAAAGCAATCCTGCTGGAAAACTTCGTATAGAACACCTAAAAGCTGCCACATTTGAGGTGAAATCATCTGGCATGTCAAGCTGTAGGCCAAGGAAAGAATTTCTTCGTAAAACTCTGGAAAGGAGAAATCATTTGAGGTAGGGTGCTTTAAAAAAAATTAATTTAGCTTGCAAATACCTTGAAACCTAAACCCAAGCCACAAGTCATATAACAACTAGAAGATGGCAATTAGTAACTAAATCAATATGCAGAAAAATAATACAAATTGGAAAAAGACTCTTTTAGATGGGCCCTATGTTGGCTACAGTTAAACAATTTGCAGAGTTTTTTAATATAAATACACACCATAAAAATGTATTACCAGCATACCAAAGACATTGCTTCTCAACTATTTACTAAAAAATATTTTTATTTTCTCAACCTTTGTTTTTTCTTAAAAGCCTTAAACCAAAACTGTGTAGCTCTTTAGTGCTGGCTAAGTAGTAATTTAATTGCAGACTGTGTCCATAAAAGACTAATGTAATTGCAGACATTGTTCTTTAACACAGCTAGCTAGAACTATAATCCAAACTGCATCTTCTGCTTATGAGTCTGACCTCCAAAACACAATAACCAGCCTGACTAATGTATGAGAGGAGATAAGAAAAAACAAACCATAAATGAAAAAGAATTTTTTTTTCCTTAAAGAAGCACACACACAAAAAAAAAGATTAATTTTTGTTCAGGAAGATAGTATTTTTTGTAATAATTAATTTAAGATTTTTTTAAATATAAAAACATGTAATGTTATACTAAAAACTATCTCTAAAACATACCTATAACATGTTTCTGCAAAACAAGGCCAATGATCTGTAAACAAATGCTCTCAAGCTGTTGAGTTATCTGAAATAAAAACATAAAGCAGTTTATTTAAAAACTTAGAAATACAGTAATTTAATCAATGTCTTTGACTATTTCAGTTTGAGTTCTTCAAAGCAAAAAGGCTTCTATCACTTTTTAAATGTCACATTAACAATCACAATATTATGAAATAAGATCTCACTGATGTAAGAACTCACATTTTCATTTAAAACTTGTCACTTACAGCATTTTTCTTTATTTAAAAAAAAATATAAAAAATTAAGGTTATTCTACAGATCCTGTCAAAAACTGTATCTGTTGTCCTGCCTGGAAAGACAGCAACACTACTCAAAGTGTTTGAGATGAAGCTTCTGTCCAAAGTTTTTGAAGTTGGATGGAAAACAAAGAAAGGAAAAGATGTTTTTGCCTTTTGCCTATGAAGAGCTTCTCAGAACAGGCTCAGCAAAGGAACACAGGCAGAAATTGGGAGCGTACAACCGTGCTGAAGTCAGGATTCAGCCTTGTCACGTTGGGCAGAGAGACTACATTTATGAATTAAACTAAATGACAAGGAGAATTATATGGGCACATTATAAGTCAAACTAAAACCAGCAAATACAGATGTTTTGTGTTGTTACCACAGGTCATTCATTAGACACATAACCTTGCAGGATGTCAGGCTTTCTGGGCTTGTTCTAGCAAAGGGATTAAGTATATGACCACAGATTCATCCACTTACCTTCAGACACTTGACTCAAAAGTTACCATCTGCTAAACTCTTCCCATCCTTAATGGTGAAAGGGAAAAGAATTTCTAAGGAGTTTGCAACCTCATATATAATTTCTGTAACTTCTAAAATGATTGAAGATCCTGACGTGAAGAGCACGCTGCGTAATATTTTAGTTTGTGCTTCAGGCACCAGAAAAATAAGCTGCAAAGTTTATATGAAAAATATCCCAACCTCAAAGGTGTTCCTAGGCTAAAACCTGAAGATCCACTTCAGACTTTCACTCCTGATGCTCAGCTTAGCTACCAGATTTCAGTTTAGCTTTCAAAATATGCAAAGGGTTCTTGTAAAGGAATGGAAGATGTTTTGAAATCCAAAGGAATACAATGGTCTTACAAGAAAATAATCAGTATTTACATTAATGTATTTTTAAAATTATAAGCTTCCTAAAAAGATTTCACACTTGCAGTGAAACCTTCTCATTGTAAATCAAGGAAGCAAAACAATCTAGGACAAAGCACTTTTGTGTCAACTGAGCTTAAAAAGTTACTGACTGACTTTGCCTCTGTGATCAGTCACTGAACTCCTTCCTAACTCAGCCAGCCCAGGTGGTATGAGCAGAAAGAATCTCTCTCTTTCCTGACTATGTGAAATGCAGACTTACATTGCACCACAACTGGGAGACAAATTCCTAGAAATTCTACCCAAGAAATTGCCGGGTAAACAACAAAGTATGAGTGACAATTGTAAAAAATTAGCCTTATGCAAAATATTTCTCCCTACAATCTATTTTAACAGTCTGATTAAGTCTTTACCAGAATAAGGACCAAGGATTTTACCCTCAGGATATAAATCCCCCTCAAAGTTGAGAGCTAAAGAAATTAAGAAGTCACAAAAGTAAATTGGGCTTTAAATTCAAATTTGTCAGAGATCACTTGATACTAATTCACCATCCTGCTATAGTAAATGCACTCTCATCTCAAGTGACACAACGTGCATAGAAGTGCTTGTTGTCATGAATAAAAGGCATGAGGGAACAGCAGGAGAAAAGACATATAAAAGAAAATCTCACCTCCTTGTGATCTTCCACAACTGTCAGGATAGTGTCAATCGTGTGCAAGATGCCCATGGCCATAACTGTTTTGTCCTCTACTTCCTCATATTCCTCACTCTGAAGTACTTTACCAAATATTTCAGCCTATGAAAAAAATCAACCAACTTGACATTTAAGAGCAAACTCACATTTCTAATTTGTCATGCCAAACCAAGACAGCTAATGCAACAGCAGCAATGACTTATATGTAAGAGCTGTCAACACTGAAAAATATACTCCTTACTTCTAAAGGGGAAGATAGAAAATAAACTAAAAAACTCCTCTTTATTCAATAAGTTTGTCTATGTTAAGTCATTTGAAATGTTAAATACTTAGAGCTTGGCTCACTAAAACTAGTGACAAAACTCAGTATCTTTAAAAAACCTATAGATTGCTTCATACAGGAACAAAAATATTGTGACTACTATAGGTGGACCTTAATAAAGATTAAACACTGTGCACTGCAAACCAAGTTCAGTAAATGTTTACCAAACTAGGCATGTGCTTCTGGCTGGACTGTTATTTTACTGTTGTCTCTTACCAGGTGTTGGGTCATGTCAACGGCGATAGTAGCTACCTCCTGACTGTACTCGCAGATCATCTTCTGGATGACGTTGGTCAGATCATCGTTTTCTGTCTCCCTAACGATGTGCAAGAGCTCTTGCATAACTGGCCTTACATAAGGCTTCACATATTCCTTGGCTAAAAAAACAATTGAAAGGAGGTGAAAGCAACTACCCACAAACACAAATACACAGTGTCTCAAAACTATGACATCACTGACTGCTCTTGACCAAAGCAATTTTTTTATGTTTAACCCAATGAAAAAAAAGGGCCAAAAACCCTACCCAAGGCACTTTTACAGCCCATAACTTGTAAATAAATTGTACATTTACCACATTCAACACTGAAATGCCATCTACAACAAAAATCCACTGTTTTGGGGAATACATGCCCTCACATAGGTACCATTCATTCTTAAACATACACGCTATTTCACTTCACTAAAGAAAAACAAAGACTATTTGTTTTTCTTTTATTAAAAGAAATATTTTGATTCTAACTTCCTTTGTGGAAAGACCTGCTAGAAAAACTTGAAGTCAGAATTCTGGGATGTATACAGTAGCTAATGAGCAAGTAAAGTTGTCTAAACATGCTGAAATGTTCCGAAATCTATGCCTTGACATGGTAGAAATGTTTAGATAAATCTGCACCAACCAGAAAAAAAAAATAATAATAATAATTAAAAAAAATAAAAATGAATCACTGTAGCTAGCATACCTTGCTCCTGGTTGCTTATTAATGTCTGAAGAGCTATGGCTGCTTCTACTTTGACAGGCATTTCCTTATCATCAATCAGGCTCTTCTTTGCTAACTCTACCGCATTCCTCAAGTTTAGCTCATTGTGAAATTTCAAAGCACTGAATGAATGAAGCACCCAACAGGACTGCATGACGAAAAGAAAAGCAAGTTAGGGACTACTGGAATTTTTACCATTTTTTAACTGATTCAAAATCTCTCTGCTTGCATGTATTGCTTTCTTTTTTTCTTAATTCTGTACCATCATACAGTAAATGTAACAGTTTTTGCACTCAAGCAGTATTTTATTTTCCTTTCCCAAATTCCAATAATTCAGTATGCACATAATTGGCATTCAGAGTTTTGGTCCTTCTGGGAGAAAAAAAAATCAGAACAGAAATTAAATTAACTGTTTGCTTATGACTGATATGTGCAACCAGGGATTTTCTTCAAGCTACACTCAAGCTGACATGATCTACTCTGTGAAAATCCTACCTATTCTTCACAGCCATCCAACAGCTCCAGTTATTGAGATCTGCTAAGGAAAAATAGTCACAAAAGGGCCACAACCACTGCTCAAATTCTCCAGTCTGATCAAAGAGGTAAACAATAATATGACACAGACTTTCCATCAATTTGTTTAACTGACAAATCATTTTTTTAAATCAAAATGCTGAAAAATTACTGTACAAGGTTGTTATTAGCTTTCTTTCTTTCATTAACATTCAGAATGAAGTCAAACTGCAAAGGAAAGAATCACAGCAAATACTAAAAGGGATATAATTGGGGAACTTACTCTAGCTCTGAGGTACCCCAGGTTAGACATGAACAATGGAAACACATGATTCTGTAACATCAGCTCCATCTGATCCTTGAAGACACTCTTCTGTGGTGTAAATAAAAGTTAATTTTGGAGACCATTCATTTCACATACTTCATTCTAGCCAGTAATCCAGTTAAACTATCAACCAGGGGAAATACAATGATTTATCACTGTAATAAAGGTATTCTCTCACCAAGAGATCAAGGATTTCATACCTTGAACTGAACAAACCTCATAAGCATAGCAAGTTCAAAGCCAGGTAAGTGAAAGAACTATACATAAAATACTGAACTCCACATTACTCATTACAATACAGTAAACTGGAATTTTCTTTAAGACAACAGATTCCAGCTGATTTTCCTTAAAAATTAATCAGGATCAATAATCTAGTACCTCCATTCTTCCTACAAAGGGGTACATACATACCTGAATATAAATAAAAGTTTAGTATGAAACAGATCTGAGTTTCAAAGAACCTACTCTTACTGCAAACATCAAAACTAATCATTTTTACACACTACAACAATAACATCTTTTTTCGTGTTTATTCATGGACTGAGAGAATGGCTTTGTGATCTCCTTGGCTGGAGAAGGATATTCAATGCTAACTATCCTTCATTATTCCAACCTTGGCAAATCCCAAGATATTCATAGGAAGCCAAGACCACCAGCATGGAGACTTCACAGAATCACAGTGGTTGGAAAAGACCTTTAAGGTCATCAAGTCCAACCACAAACCCAACACTGCCAATTCCACCTCTAACCCATGTCCCTGAGCACCTCATCTGCCCGTCTGTTAAATCCCACCAGGGAAGGTGACTCCACCACCTCCCTGGGCAGCCTGTTCCAATGCTTGACTTGGGACCTTCCAGGTATTTAAGAGCCCCAGGATACTAGAAAAAAAATATATGCTGGGGACTGTGTTACCATCTAAAGGAATGATTCAGTGGCTAAGATAGGAAGAGGGTGAAAGGAGACCTTCAACACAAAATGTACCTTAGGCAATCACACCTACCAACACATACATCATTGTTTCCCACACTGACCCCTCAGCCTTCAGAGGCAGATGAAGAACTGAGCACAGAGAGTCCAATCTATATCTCAGTCAGCTCACCAGCCAGAAAACACTTAAAAACCAAGTATTTTATGCAGAAACAGTTCATGGAATTTTGCAATTTGCCAAATCCTGAACACAAGATATTCAGAGCTGAGAAGAGTCTGCAGTGTTTGGAGATTATTACTCTTTTATAAAGCATATTATAACCTTATGTTTCAAGACTCAAAAATTCAAATAGGAGCAACATACTGGGATAAATCCCTTTTTTTATCTCAGGACAGAGACAAGCGTGTTTAGAAATCCCCAGTCAATATGAAAGTCTCCTCACAACATGAACAATGTCTTCCTCTTTCCCTGTTACACTAGCATGAGGGAGGGCATTTATAATCCAATATAATCTACAAAAATCCTGCAAAAGTTCCTGATGTTTCAGGATTTCTGATCAGATCACAGAATTGGTACATTGGTAAAATATAGATGGTAAATGTTGGTAAGACATTGGTTGTAACACAGAGACACATCCTGCACAGAGAGACAACTCATATAAAATAAAATAAAGTACTTTGAAAAGGAAGCCTCCAGCACAAGCTGCCACCCTCATGCTAAAAGTGATAACTTTTTGGTAGTTACTTTTGACATGGAGAGGGGGCATACTTTGGACTCCAGCATCTTATAAAAGCCTAAAGGAAATTGTAATTAATATTACAATAGAGAGCAACAGTGTGGATTAAATGTGTATTCAAATTCCAGAAAAATACTCAAAATTCTGAAGATACCATCTATAAAAAATTGACACAGAGTAACTGTGCTCTTGCCAGTTATTTTCAAAACTCCCAGCTGGCTGATGAAATAAGCCACACACTTCAGGGTAAAAAAGCTGGAAAGCTAGATAAAATATTCCTGCACCATGTTAAGTAAACATTTTTCTGGAACCAGAAGCAGGCTATTGGTGGGTTTGTTAAAGTATTATAGGCAATGTTCTTGATGGAATGCATGTTTGCTTTTGTAACACCTTTTCATTTTACCAGGAAAGCAGGAGAGGACCAAGAGACTGTACTGCAGCAAACAAGTAAGAGCTTTGGAGCAAGTGGAGAAGAAAAATCTTGGTATAAAATGGGAATAGAAAAACCAAGAAAGAATGTTAATATTTTTAAAGAAACAAACCCTCAGACTCTTACTGCACAGTGCAAACTCTCTACAGACTTTATAAATACGGTTACAGGCTAGCCATACTTTGTAAGCTAAGATTTTCTATTGGAAATGGCAGTTGATAGTAAGAATTACAAACTTCTCTTACTTCTTTACTCACTTACCTTCAGTAAAATATCTGCTAGGGATCCTATAACATGCAAAGCTCCATCTTTTTTCCTTGGATCGATGTTTGGCTCTGTCAGAATCTGGTAACAATATGCCATCATTTTTGGTAATACCTATGCAAGACAGAAAACACACCCTCTCCTTTTGTCAAATTCTTTTAACAGCACTGTTTAAGTTTAAAAATTCTTATGACATTTTTAAGTAAGTAGACATTTTGTCTTGGCCAAAGCAACTGTAAGGTACTATGTGCAGCATCTGCCCATAGTTATAATTTAAAAGGTTCCTTTTTCAACTTTTGAGCCAAACTTGTCAAAATTCAACGAATCTCCTTGAAATTTCACATTAGTAATAGTATATAAGGTATTTTTATTGTCAACTTGAGCCAAATCAAAACAGGTATTGAAAAGGCAAGAGGCTCAAACAGTGCCTCACCCATTTTTTCCCTTAACTTCTCTTCTGGCTTGTCTCACACATATATAAATACATATATATATATATATATTTATATATATATATAAAAATATATATGTGTGTGTACATATATGTATGAACATATATATACTCAAGAACAGCTGGATTAAAAACTCAAACTTATTTTAATCTACTGATTTTGGCAGTAGCTTCTAAAGTTTACTAGAGTTAGAAAGGTTTAATGTCATTTCCACACCCGTTACGTCCTTTTCGGACATTAAGAACTTTGACGGTTTCAGTACAAATTACACAAACGAGGTCAGTGGGAAAGGACTGTTTGGACAGTAAAGAAGTAGAAAGGTCATGGGCTATTCCATCTGACATAAAGACTATGCTCATCTCTGAAAATCCATCTGGAAATGGAGCTCTGTGTTTACTGGATGTTAAAATGGTACCCAGAAAAATCTGGCAGCTTTAGCAAACTGGTGGGTGCTTCCCAGGGCTTGGCTGGGTACTTTTGCACAGCTCACTCTAAGTATAGAAAAGATCTACAGAACAGTTATGATGTCCTCATTTAAAGAGCAGCTGTATCAAATTGGTTTCATTTCTTGCTAATTTCATTGCTGTCAACAGGATTTTAAATGGCATCAGTGAAAATTAATCAGGAGCAGGTTCACTTTTCCCTCTCCTACAGTTTGGGAAGCTCAGAACAGCCGTGACAGAGGCTGATGGTAACCTTGGGAAAATCTCAGTACACCTATTCCAACTCAGTTCATATCTGGCAGGTTAATTTTAAAGCTGCAAAAGGAATCCACTTATTTATTTATTTCTACATAAACACATATTTTAATTCTCCAAAAATTAACAGCACTCAGCCAGTGTTTGACTATGTATTAGTAAGTAGATTTTTCAAGACTAGCTTTCTGTAGCATCTTCAAATTAAAGGGAAAATGACATTATTAAGGAAACTTTAAATAATTAAAACCCACTAGTTCCATACCTCTTTTCTCTTTTTTGCAGCAGTATAAAGAAGATTCTGTGCTGCTGTTGTGGTGGATGCATAATCCTCAAATACATCTAACAAATTTAAAAAAAAGAAGGCAAAAAATTAATTTCCTTTTCTGAATGACATAATTAAAAACTGTTACAAACCATCTGTATGTGGGATATCACAAAATCAGGGTGAACATATAACTTCAAAACCACTGACATGGTTGTCTTCATGGTTAAAGAGTCAGACTCAAGCTTATGTCACATAGCTTATGAAAGCATTTACTTATGTATTATTTGTTCATTAATTCTTTTGAGACCATGCATCTAAGGGATGAAAAATCATGGTTTTGTTGGTTTTTTTTGGGTTTTTTTAAATTAAAACCAGTAGAGGCAGAACAACAATACATTCCAGTACCATCTGTATACCATATGCACTCATTTTTGGCTTGATTTTATTAAAACCTCATGGGAAACCTTTTGTATGTTAAAACTGCTTGGATCTGCTGAAAGTTAAAGCTTTTTAGCTTCTTTCATTACAATTAAACCTTCTTTAATCATACTGAAAATATAATTTATATCTTAAAAAAAAAAATCTGTGCTGCCAAATATATTCTAATCCCAACATCCCTAAACAAACTGAATTAAATAAAAAGATCTTAAAAGGCAAACTGAAAATGTGGTTAAAATTGAACACTAACTTTTCCTGAGGACTTGAAGATAAAACATGATTAAGAAATACTACCAGACTACTTGAATTATTTTTCCAAACCCAAATGCCTCACTAAATTTCAATTTAATGTACTTTCATGCATGTTTTTATTTTTACCTTCCACAATACAATTTAAATCTCTGTTTAACTGTCTCAGTTACATATAAAAATAGGATTCACTACTTACACAGAAAGAACTGAACTCATATACCAAAAATCAGCAATGTATTTGTATCCCAGCGATCAACACTATATCGTGATTAATTTTTTGCATAACAACTCTACAATATTTTAAAATTATTCTGTGAGCATTTAGAATCTGTTTTGACATATGCTAATCCCAAATCAACTGATTAAAAATTCTCAAATGCTATGTATCCCTGTGGTGCCTGGCTTACAAGCATTTTCCAGCTAAAACTGCTATATTTTTAAAGTACCCTTCTCTTTTTCAATGACAAAATGCTTTTAATTTTAATTATTCATAACATGGTGCTATGTGATATTCCTAAGATTCCTCACTGCATCGTTTGAAAGAATACATGTAACTAGTTATCATACAATTTGGTAATAATAATCTGCAAAAAATGCTGAAGACTAACAATTTTCAACAGGGAAAGAGCAAGTCAGGCCTCTTCTGGTCAAAGTGAGAGCTGCAAGAACCTGCAGGCAGCTGGCACATCTGCAATTCAGGATTCTGAAACTGGCACTAAAAAGTGAGCAAGCCAGTCGATTTGGGCTGCACTGAGCACATGGGAAGTAGAAAAAAAAATGTTGAGAGAATCATTTAGTTCAAAGCTACCAGCCAAATGGCCAAAACTCACTTGATCTGCCTTCTTCTTTTAACTACAGATAGGTGAGATTTAAGAAACAAATTTTCTTCTTCCTATTGTTCAGGACACTGGTGAAGACAGAAACATAACAGTGGCCATGCTGTTAGCAGGGACTATAGTGTTCAGTTATGATGAAAGCAAAAAATAAACGCTAAACACAAACCAAATTTCATGCGGATATATTCATATGGATCCTCTTGCCAGAGCTCTTCATCCTCATCTTTGTAGCACATCAGAGAGAATATCACTTCTTCTGTTATACTCTAATATTAGAGAAGTCAAATACACATAAGTACACATAAAATCAAATTGCAGTACAGCTTCCCTCCACTATGCACTAATTTATAAGACCTACTTTTCTGAAGAGTACAAATTCTTTTAACCAGTGCTCTTTTATTTTGACTAACAGAAATAAACTGACAATATACACACTTACCTTTTGCAACAGTAATTATCTAATCTATCTTTATAATAATACAGTACCACACACAAAATATACTTCAGGGTGCAGTCTATAAACAGCAGAACACTGCATTCTGCAGAAGAATCTCACTAATGCAACACTTAACATGGGAATGGGTTTGAGAGTCCTTCCTCTTACCAGTCATAGGATTAACTAACTACAACAGGGGAGATTAGAAAATGAAAAAATAAAAGCATGAAAACCACTTTTCACTTGTTCTTAGTTCACTTCTTCAACATGTCCTTAGAACAGAGTTCAACTCCTCACAGTTCATGCTCTTTGCCCGCTATCTTTGCATTATGATCAATTATGAATTTCCAGATCTACAGACAATTCTGAACACTAGCACCTAATAAAAGCCAGAACATTATGACTGTCTAGCAGACTTTAAAAATAAAAATAAAGGATTTATGGAACAGAATCTTTAATTGAGTTAGCAATATCTGCAATAAAAGGTAGTCATAATACTGGAAAAAACAACCACATTTGTGTAAAAATGCTATTTTTTTTTGCCCAGATCAATTACTGGATTAAAGATTCATGAAACCTTCCTTAAAACTGCAAAACTTGTGGGGTTTTTTGGTTTTTTTTTTAATCACTCTGATGACATGCACTGTTTATGACTGGGTTTTATGCACTGACCTGTATGTGTGGCTTCATTTGCTTCCATGTTACAGAGTGAATAACCCCTTGGTTCAGATAATTTAACGTTTGCTGAAGAACACGTGGCGCAACATATTCTTTTTGCCTGTATTGGTCCAAGATTCTTAAAAGAACCTAAAGAAATGACAAATTGATATTTTAAAATGAAGACTGAAAATTCTGTCTTGTGCATAGACATGCAGTGCACATCTTCACTGAGCATACATGGACAGATTAATTATCTTTATAGCAGAGTTTCTGGTGTTAGTAATCACTGTGCCTTTGATCCAAATATCAGAAATCATTTAAATATTAAAGATCTAATCCTGCAAGCATTTAGGTACATGTCTACCTTTACTACTAGCCCCACCATGTGATTGTAAAACAAAGATACACTCCAATATTTACAAGGTTACAGTTTACACAGGCCTCAGCAAAATTTGAAATAGGTAAGGAAAAGGCACAGTGAGATTTTCAAACTGGTTGGCTTCTAAATCTGTTACCAGTGTTTGTGTTCATTTTTTAAGGACAGGCCCTTAAAGAAGACAAATTACTTTGGAAGAACAGTGATAAGAATAGAAATACTAAACTAGGAAAGAAAAATAGGTCAGTGCCTAAATATGTGAATCAGAAGAGATGCAAACCCCTTAACTTCAATTACCTGTTGTAACCATCAGACAGTAACACCTAGGATGCTGTCAAAAGCTATCACACAGAGCTTCTGTGATATAAATGCTTGCTCCACAAAGAAAAACCTACAGTACAAAGCCACTCATCTGCACTAATGGCAGGTGAAGTATTAAGTGATCTAAGTGTAAAGAATTGGTATGGATGTGAATAACTATAAAAATCAAGGGCAATGCATAACAAAATATTGAGTCATCAGTTTTCAGAAGGACAATTCTGCTTCATAATTCCTCACAACATTATAATAAATCTTCTTTTGAACAGAACTCCTTCATCAAGAGTACTAAATCTGATCTTAAGTCAGAGACACTATATGAGACACTCCTTGGACAAGAATTCTCTCTATCATATAGACTCTAGCACCATGTCAGCACTTAACAACTGATGAATAAGGGATGAGGACTTAGTAATGTAATATTCACAACAGAATTCTTACTAACTCTGCAAGGAAACATGACAAATCAGCATTTAAGAGCTGAATGGAAGAAATGTGCAGACTGTCCAGTCCATTTTCCTTGAAAGTTAAGCTGCTCCCCTTGCTACATAGCCTAATCTCTTAACAGACATACTTTAATTATTTCAAATGACAACTGCCTATGGGAGTCTATTTTTCCACTCAGGAGTTAAACATGGCAAGGAGCTCAGAATATATATTAGACTGTTCCCTTTTTCTTTTCATTTAAGGCTTACAGCCTTACCAAAACCATTCCTCTCCTTAGTTCTGAACATTTACATACTTATACTGAATTAATATGCTGATGGATAAACTTTTCTGTTGTCAAACTGGATGGAGAAAAGTAATTTTGTTTGGCAGGCAATCCTGGTATTTTGAAATCTGTGACAGCAACAGCCTGGCACCCTGCATCAAAGACACTGGGAATTTAAACTGTAAGAAGCCTGGAAGATGCGATGTTAGTGGTATTTCAAGTGGCAGCATGCTGAGGAGCCATAGATTCTGGAAATACACACTATCCAAAACAGAATTCCTAGATCTTTTTCAAGTTTTACAGGTCAAAGGAATCAAGAGCCCGGAATCATGAGCAGGAGAACATACTGCATTCTCCTGGATTTTTAGAAGTCTGTTTGGAATATGTCACCCAAAAGCCTGGACAAACAAGAGCGTTAGCTGAGCCAAAAGCCTGAGAACTACTACTCCTAGTCATCCAGTACATTGCAGGCTGAATAAGAAAGAGAAGGAGCTGTGCCAAAAAACATCCAAACTTGGGAGCCAGCACTCTCAGGGCTTTCAGGCACCCAATTGCTATGGCCATTCCACCAAACCAGGGAGATGCTGGAAACCTGGAAACTCGCATTCCCAGGGGCCCACAGCTGAGCTGGCAGAAAAACAGAAAACTCATGACAGGAATTGCTTCTCTTTGGTGCAACTTTATCAGAACTGAACTGTCTCCACCATGTTCATCACAAATAATTAGCATTCCTCAACAAAAATAATGTCCTTACAAATTTCCTGCTCTGCTCTGCACTGGTGCAGCTTCACCTCCAGTATTGTGAGCAGTTTTGGCCACCACAGGATAAAAAGGATCTAAAGCTCCAGGAGAGTGTCCAGAGGAGGGACACAAAATTGGGGAAGGGTTTAGAGGGGAAGGGTGTGAGGAGAGGCTGAAGTCACTTGGTTTGTTCAGCCTGGAGAAGAGGAGACTGAGAGGAGATCTCGTGGCGGTCTGGAACTTCCTCCCAAGGGGAAGAGGAGGGGCAGGCGCAGAGCTCTTCTCTCTGGCCACCAACGCCAGGAGCAGAGGCCATGGCAGGAAGATGTGGCAGGGGAGGGTGAGCTTGGCCATGAGGAAAAGGTTCTTGAGGCAGAGGGTGGTGGAGCACTGACACAGGCTCCCCAGGGAGGTGCTCATGGCACCAAGCCTGACAAGATTCCAGCAGCATTTGGCCAACATGTGCCCTCAGGGACATGGTCTGAATGCTGGGCTTGTCCTGTGCAGGGACAGGAGTTGGACTCAATGATCCTTGTGGGTCCCTTCCAGCTCACAACATTCTAGGATTCGAAGATTATGCTATATTTTCATTAAATATGCTTTCCAGGTATAAAATAACTTCCATCACTATTCTCCAGATGCCTTCTAATCTGCTTGTATCTTCCTGCAATAGAACAGTATCACTGGATTACTGTGTCTAAGTTGTTTGCAGCAAAAGCACTTACTAAAGACTGGCCTGAAAATACACCCTTCTATGATGTGAGGCCTCTGCATCAATAGTTTTTTCTCTCAGCTGTATCTAGAATGTTTATGCACGATGATAATACCATTTTATCAGCACTCACCTTTTCTGAGAACTTTCCTTCAGGGTTTTTTTTTTTTTTAACTGCAGAAAATCTGGTTTATTATACCTCAGCTGTACGGCACCGAGTTCTAAAGAATCTAAAGAATCACTAAAAGGAAAACTTGCCTGACTGTTCATTTTTGTTTAATGAATTTTGCTACATCCAGCTACAAATACACTGTTGAAAAGCAATATATTCAGCCAAAATGATCTAACTCAGAAACAAATTAACTGTACTCACCTGTTGTATGCCCACCGCGTACGTTTTTAAAAAAAACTCTGAGAATTCAAAGTATTCTTTAGTCACATTTCCAGGACTTCCATACCTTTAAAAGAGGAGGACACAGATAATTACATTGTGAGCAGTCTTCTGTGTAGCCAGGAAAACACAGTACTTTCTAAAACACAAAGGACCCTAGGAAGCCTTCCTCCCCAAAGGAATCCTTTCCCACAGGTTTCTTCTAAGCCATTATTTCCCATATCATGCCCCAATTCCCTTTTCTTTTCTTAGATTACTGTAAGGTACAGCACAAGCTCTGTAAATTCCATGTTTATGGATTTCTTTTCAAATCCTCCTCAGCCTTTTTATTTGAGAATATAAGCACTTGTAGCTGGATGTAGCATAATAAATTTAAAAATAAATGAATAAATGAGTACTTTTTCCTGTGGAGCTGGTTTCTTGCCATCTTAAGATTGAATCCAATCATTTCACCAAGAGCTGTGCCAGTGCAAGACAGAGGACAGCAGCAGGAATACCTCTTCAGTGACCACAAGCTGTTAAACCAACTAAACTGGCTTGTCTAACTGCATTTCAAGTAACATTACAAATCTGTACCCCAAATTTAGTTTTAAATCAGTTTGTTAGTTGGTTACCGTTCAAAAAGACGAGCTACAATATGCAATGCCCACTTCTTGCATTTCCACCACACCAGCTCTGGTCTGTCATCTTCATCAATTTGCAAAGTCTCCTATAAATCAATACATTTATTTTAAATTAGCAGTGTGTATTGCTGAGTAAACCAATACAAGTACACAGCATTGACTAAAGCTCTGGTTCTGATAACAGTTTGATAACATTCAGGAACTTTTCAATATATTAATTAGTCAATATAACTGTGTTGTGTGCAATACATTTACTTTAATTTTCAAAATTATGCATATTTTTAAAAATGGAAACTCTCACATATACTTGGATACTACACACTGGAGTGCACTCTGGCTTAAAAATTAAGCATGATACTAATGCCTCCAAATGTATACACCCTAACCATATACACTAATGCAAAAGCTACTGATACAATGTTAAAGTTGTAAAAGAAATTTCTATAAAACCTAGAAAATGCCAATTAATATGGTACACACACAAACAAGAATTTAATTACTATTTTAATTTTGTTCCTCAAGAAATACAAAGGATGGATGAAAGAAAAAGAGGAACAGAGACAAATGATGGGTTTGCAATGAACTTTTGATTCTTGTTTGATAGAAACTGGCTAAAATATTTAGAAACTTCCAAAAACATCCCAGATGAGAGTTTACATGGTGTCACAATGAAATTCCAACAGCTTACATGATCTTCCTGAGCTTCTGTCAGAA
This sequence comes from Caprimulgus europaeus, assembly GCA_907165065.1. The sequence goes on along the minus strand of OU015528.1, from coordinate 3,266,937 downwards.
ACACCACTTATTTGAAGGATACAAATCTTAAATAGATGGCATCTTAAAAAAAGAACACTTAGAAAATCACACTGCCTGCTCCTCAAATGCCAACACTCAAGTGTCAGAGGTCTTCACAAAATCAAACTTACTGGAGGCACATTTCTATCAATGATGGTACGGAAGATCTCCATCCACTGCGTCATAGTCTGGTTATTCACCAGCTGGAGTGGCAATGCATACTGAAATAAGGAAAAAAAAATAAATCACACTAATGAAATACTTATTTCCTCTGAAAAAGGTAGAAGGTGTTTCTACCATAGCTATTTTCTGAGAAAGATGAGGTTTTAAGTACAATTAAAACTAATAAGGTTAGATATCAATGCTACTCTAGTTGCATCCTTCTTGGTACAATTTACAGAGGAATTTATGAGCAGACATTATTTGAGGAAAGTTCCTTGGTCTGAGAACTTGCTAACTCTGTTTCTTCCTCTTCTTCACAATAGCCCAGCTTTTGTGAAGGGACCACAGTCCCGTCTGTATTACAGGGTTTTGGTAAACCAAGAGCAATTCTGTAAGTGAGATGTACTCCAAACTACTACCTAGCTACTAACTAGTAAATCTCACTTCTCTATGAAATCCAAAGCAAAATATTCAGGCAAGCTAAAGAAAAGTAAAATAGGATCTTGTGATCTTTTTAATCCTCCTCCTATGTCATAAACTATTTCAGCTTTTTAAACCTCAGTCAGAATTTTCAGGCTGCTCCTTATGTAGGATCTTGTTTTGTTTCTCATTCTTTAAAAGTACTTCTTCCCCAAACTCATCCCTGTAAAATTCAAACTCATCTCTGTAAAATGTGTGTGCCTCAATAAATAATTTCTGCCAAATCTTCAGAAGATAACGAGAAATGCCACCTCCTGAAGTGTGCTATTTGACAATTATATTACAATATCCACTATGGACACCTTCAGAAGCCAGCTAGCACAGTCTAGATAGTCATAGAGTTTGTATCATTTTATGTGGGACTTTATAAAAATAGGAACATTTCTCCAGCAAGCTTACAGATAGGATGTGCAGAAGTACCTAGGTTCATTAAAAATTTCATCTGGGGCATCATGTAATGAGTTTTTAAGTAGAAAGATATAGAAATATAATAATTTTATAAAAGCTGTTTATTGTATATGACTTTTCCTGTCCAAGTTGCTACTCTTATTCAATCACACCTATGAGTGCACTGAAGGGGGTAGTTGTGCTCAGCAAAGTAACAGTTTTGGTTTTCCTCGACACAGATGCCAACCTGAACAAGAGCATAGAAGATTTTTAAGATTTGTTTCTGAAGCAGTACAGAGTAATGGGAGTTATCAGGCAGAAGCTGGATCATCTGCTGCTGAATCCGAGGCAAAAATATCTGCATTGCTGCTATGAGAGGATCACGCTCCTCTGCTTTTTTGTATCTGCAAAGGAAACAAAAATGTTGGTGCAGGATCATCTACACACTGGAGATTCTAATCTCTATTCCCCACCATCAATTTAATTTCTGTACCTTAAAAAAAACAACCTAGCAGTCATTTACCCCCACCTCCCCTGGCTCCCATCTCAACAATTTGTGCAAATTCACTAACCTATGATAGAGAAATTAAAAACAACAAATGCTACCTTATGTAAATGCAGCTACTGAGAGGAAGAACTAATGTCCTTTACTACTGAATTTTCAGCTCACAGGAGCAGGGACTTGAATTTCTCTGATGTTTGTACCAATGTCAAACCCAAGTTGGGTGCTGAACAAATAGGAGTGAACAGCCATTGAAAGGGAGAGACAACTCCTTTGTTTGGAAAAGATTCTCTTTTCTTTCATTTACATTTCTTTTGTGCAGTTTATACACGTTTCTAACAAGAGATTTTTTTTTTTTCCCCCCAAAAAAAATGAGTGAGAGAGCTCTCTAAATTCACTTCTCTTAATTCACACCTTTAAACTCTCAGGAGGCTGGTACAGGTAACAATATGGAATAGGAGTATACAACAATGACAGTATTGTATTTGTGACATAAAAATAGAAAACAATTTGCATTCACATTCATATTCCATCATTTGGGGAATCTTCAAACAAAAGAAGTTACAAACATTTACAAATTTTTTCACAGATGAGTTAAATCAATCAAAAAACACAAATTCTCAAGGAAAAAAAAAGTCATTAAATTCATACAGATTATTGCTGGCATCTCTGCTTTCAATTCACTGGTGATATAAAGACAATGAATAGTTTTCATTTATTAGCAGGAAAGGAAGCACATGACAATTATCAATTCACATTTCCTATCTAAACTCCTTGTAGAATTGCCACTGCTCTTAAGAATGTCATTCTCAGTAATAAGCTGAGACTAAAAGTACTGATTCCTCATCTACTGATGGACACCAACTTACTCATAAGTCTTCACCAGCTGATACAGGCACAGGAGGCTCCCAAGCCAACTCCCACTGTTCTGAGATTGCAAGTAGTAGCCTATCTTGTCTACCACGGCTGTCCAGTGGCCAGGAAAGTCATGTTTAATGATAGCCCGGAGGCACATGGTCAGCTGAGCCCTATGGAGGAAGGAAAAAGAAATAGATGGTAAGTAAATAAGATTATGGCATAGTGTTTAATATTAAAGGATAGATCCCAAATCTTGGTTTATTAGCCATAATATACATATTGCATCACAAGGATCATATATATTTTGCTAGCACTGAAAGAGTTCTGGAAGTGGCAGAGGGAAAGCAAGAAAAAAAAATCCCAGGGGATTTTACTTTAACAAAGAAAATAATTTAAGAACATTTTACCTACTTTTCTTCCTTCCTCCTCCCTCTCCACACCCATCAGGCAATATTTGAAAACAATTAATTGCTCATAAAACCAGCCAGCTCTGTACTTTGAAAATGAATGTTTACACTTCTACAGGCTTATGAGGCTGAAAGCAACCCCAAAACCACTAATTTGTACATTGTTATTAAACAATACTGGTCTATGTTATGATCCAAGCCAGAGGTTCCTCATGAAATTACAGTTTTCCTGGGATCTTCTAGAACAGCACTTTCTCAACCTCTGAAGGTTATGGCAGAGCCAATTAGGTAAAAACACCTTACCATTCCTCTCCCTCCACACACTTTTAGATGCCACTCACGTTAAGGCAAGGCAGGATTGTTAATTAACTGAAGTCAGGTATGACTACAAAAGTTGAGCAGCACTGAAATAGAAGCTGTAAATAAATACTCTTGGCTCTGCTAAGGAATAAGAATTTTAAAAGGCTGCAGAAAATATTGTATCTTTTAGATTTAGTTTTCTTTGGGTATCCTCTTGCATAAGGAGCCACTATTACAAAGTAGTTTGATAAGAAGCCCTCCATCTACTGATCTTTCTAGTCTTGTACAAACTTACCTTCCCCCCTCAAGCCTTTGGAGTTTATTGCCGATTGGGTTCCTCCTGCCCCCTTGTTCTCATAAGCAAACAGTGAACAGTATCAGTATTACAACATCAGACTAGTTCCAGCAACGTTTCTTTGACTTTTCTAACCTCTGACAAATCTTTAAGTTTAGCCAGCATTTAGAAACTCTGTACTTGATTCCAGGTGATTGTCCCAGAGTTTTCAACAACCCTTTTAGATGTATACAGTCATTGTAGCATCAGGACATTCTGAGTACTGGGTTATGAAACGATGCCTGAACTAGTTTGCAAAAAACTCTTCAGAATTTCATCATTTTGTGTTCTTTTGTACAAACTTAGCTTTGGTATTTATGATATGATGGCTGGGGAAACGCCATGCCTTTATTCCATTAGCACAGAAACACCACCAGCTTCCTTACCTTGCAGCACAACCTTGGCAAGGAGCTGAACTGGAAAAGGTGACTTTGTTCATTTTCTTGCCTCAGTACAGGACCATTCATACCCTAAGCCTTCCTGGCAGATGTTTGTCTAATCTATTCATAAAGACCTCCAGTGACAGCAATGCTACAGCAGTCTAATGCATTCTGGTGTTTCACTTTAAGTGTTTTCTCTAATCCCAATTTCAATCTGTAGTCAATCATTCCTCTACTGACAAAAAAAGACATCTTTGGGCACCTGGCTGGTGAAAAGGAGGAGGAAAGAAGAGGAAGATTTTCTTCTCTTTCCCAAAAATGAACATCTATGCACTACAACCTTAATTAGAATAATCATGGATTGTAGTATGTCTGTGAATCTTAACTATTCTTCCAGCCGAAAAAGAATAGTGTTTCTTCACTATTTTAACATTTTAAAACCAAGAATTGCCACTACACTTTTAAATATTGGGATTATATATAAAAAAATAGCAAAAGTAATTGAGAAAAGGGCTAGTAGAAAAAATAAAATAGATTTTGGGAAGTACTTCTCTGAATGGTTAATTCTGTACTGTAGATAGCCCTCTATACTATCTGCCCTGAATCAACCAAATAGCCAGGCTGTCCCCACAGCAAGTGTTGTAAGACACTTCAAACAGCACTGTAAGAGGATAAATCACATCACAGAGCTCTTGGCCAAGTTACTACATTTCTAAAAAACAAGTGCACATAAATAAGTTAAAATTTATTATTGTTACATTTTCAAAACAAGTACTTGCTTCATCTGCCAGGAAACTGAGGTTCTCACATTAACTGTATCCAGACTGGTAGGTTTGAAAACATGAGCTGTAGAAATATCTCTGCACAATGCAAGGTACCTCACTAAGTCAGGAGAACGAATTATTCCCTCCACAATGTTATCACGGATCTGCTGACGATCATTTTCATGAATGTTGAATGGAAATACTGCTTCTCCAGGAGGTGGCTCACGGTCTGGCCAGTACTGTGTCACCATGTTCTTCAGGTATATGGCAGCTAAGTACAAGCATGGGGGAAAATAATGATTTCATAAGAACACATCTCCACATGATGCTGTGCTCAACATGTAGTACAGTCGAAAGCAGAACAAAGAGTTGAGAAGATGACTGAAAAACACCTCATAAGTTCTTAGCAGTTATAGGCACCAAGCACAGCTGAGTCAGAAAACCATTAGTTTTTTTTATGATTCCACACAAGATCAAGCTCAAGTGCCTGGTCCTGAACAGAACAGGAGAGTATTTCAACTTCTATTGGGGTACATGCTTTATGTATACAGCAGTCTTCCATATGGACATAATAGTCCCTCATCCTAAACAAGCAAACAAAAATCTACTTATCTGTATTTTTGCTCATCCCTAAAACAACTACTCAAGCTCAGTAAGTGAGGTTTTGGAAGGCTGGTGTAAACAAATCATTGTGAACACAGATGGGACACTATGCTTGGGGAAATGCCCAATAGAAACTGGCCCGTGGCCTACCTGCTATTCAGACAGAAATGTTTGCTGTGAATTCCCCAAGCTTTATCTCCCACAATCCCTTAGAACTGTTCCCTTCTGTCTCACGTGAAAAACCACAGAAAACAAAAGTTAATCTTCAACTGAAAATAAAGCATTTATGCCTGGTACTAAAATGCCTGCAGGCATTCTATAGGAAACAGAGGAAATACAGTGTAAGACACTGAAGGAATGCTCTTAATAAACTCTTATCCCTGTACTATTCTGGTTGATTACTAACAGGGGTTTTAAAGTATAAATAAGATATACCCTGGTACAATCATTTTTCTTGGTGATGACAAATTACCAAGTATGAAAAACATGTAGTTTGTAAAATATTTTATAGGAGCAAGAGGAAAAATAGTTCTTTGCCTATGATTTGCCAGAATATTCAGACAAGAAACAGGTCCAGAAAGACCAGCCCAATACTTTAATTTACTTTGTCCATAGATCTTGTTACACAAATTCTTGACTTTTAAAAAATTCCCAGAGAAATCTGTTGACTTACAAATGTAATTTAAATGTGTTTTTCTATTTTATACTCCTACTCCATAATTTTTTTTTAAATTAAACAAAAATTTTAAAAATATTTTTTACATACTTGGGGTTTTTCCTGAATGGCACTGAAATGAGAGATTCATTTATAAAAATGACCTTATGGAGTCTAGAATAAGCATCAAACTTTACTATAGAATGGTTTAACAATGCCATTCAAAGTTGGATTATCTTTGAAAAAATAAATGCCAGCGTGACAAACAGCAAATGTCAGCATGCCCCAACGAACTCAGGGGATTAATAGGATTGTACAAAAAAACCACCAGTGCTTTTAGGGGAAATGCTGTTCCATAGGATAAAAACAGAGCTGTGAATGAAGAGGTATTCATCAATTTCTTTAAAAAGCTGAGTATCTTCTGTATCTGTCAAAAATATCGTATAGGAGTAATTAAAATAGATTATGATAATTAAGAATCTGATCTTACACAACCCTGAAGTTAACTGCATCACCATACCTGTACTCACACACACAGTTGGGCAATCTTTCTAGATATGATCAGACTATAAATTTGTAAGTTATCAGTGATCTGACTTTCCTTCATATTTACTTCTGTGAGTGGACACCACAGATCCTGACTAAATGTAAGTGGCTACCCTTGATCTGGGGAATTATGGTTTTATTTTTATTTTTCAGAAATTTCAATTTTTCCAGGAAAATGGATTAAAATAGAGAAACGTATTCAAATGAGATCCACTTTTTTCTTTTTAATTCCCACTTGTAATCACTACTTCTTCACCACAAGAAAGAATATCTAAGGCTCCCTGGGTACTCAGTTTTGAGTACTCTCTTTTCAGATCAGTATCACAGCAATCCAGTAGGGATCACTACAAACACAGGGAAGTGAAACAGGAGTCTACCCATGGTTTTATCTGACTCTCATGAAGGAAAGAAATGTCAATGATAGATCATTTCCACATTCAGAACAAATGTGAACTTACTTACATCACAACAGCTCAATATTCTGTTGAAACAACTAACAGACTGACTTTCTACTGAAAGAAAATGAAACAAAGAATTTCTCTCACCTGCTTGGCGCACTGGAAATTCAACTTGATCTGATACTATGATTTGCAGTAGACTTGGAGCAAAATTGATGATCTTATAGGACTGAAATACATATAAAACACAATTAATAAATCACTATGGTTAAAGAAGACTGCATTATCAAAAGCTGAATAAGAAATACACACTAAGGATTCTGCAGTGTTCTTTGACTATCCTCATGAAGTAGGAAAGGTTTCAGCACCTGGATTTACCCAGATCTGCAGCAATCCACATAACTACTTGTAAAAGCTGAGCATACAATGGCACATGGGTGGAATAAGTAATGTGACAAGGCTCTCTACTAGAGACTGGTGAAAATGAGCATTTAAATAATTCTGAGAATGCATAACGAGCAGCACTGTCTTTGAATTATTTAACTTAGCCTCATAAGTCAAATGGATACTGACATGGTTCATCAATACAGACCGTTTATTTGCAAAATAGATTGTGGTATAACAGCAATACTGAATTTTGAAGATATTAAGAAGAACATTTTAAATTATTTTCAAGTGTAAACACAATCTGCATTAGCCATATATTCATACACAGCCATACAGCTATCTTTTAATAAACTAGATGTATAGTGCACCTTAACAGAAAAATAAAAACTAAGGAATCGCAGTGAAATAATAATTTTTAATTAAAATCAAGTGTAGACAGACATTTCACAACCCACAGCCTTCCTGGGAACTTTTCATCAGCCATGCAGCTGAAGAATTCCAAAGAGAAAACAATGCTCACTGAACTTCTGAGCAAAGCACGGCAGATTTAAAAGACGTGAAAATCCGGTAGCATTGTAGTGCTGTCACTCAGCAGGGCTCCTCCGACGTGGAGAGCCGTTGACTCAGCGTGGTGCAGCTACTGCTAAGCTTTGGCAACATCAGTTGTTACTGGTAGGTCACGTCTTTCATCGCTCACACCCATGTGCTTTATGTTCAGAGATGTTTCTTGGGGTTAGACGGCAGAAGCTCGCTTTATTTCATCTTTTCTAGTATTTCTTTCCAACTAGATGATGCCTGGCAGCTCTGTGGTTGTTTCCAGAGCTGTGCTTTATTTAAGTATACTACACCCTCCCGTAAACCTGGCCTCATGCAAAAGCTGTCACAAGAGGTGTTCTGCTCTTTGTGTACCCAGTTCCTTGATTTAACATTTTCATAATGAGGTAATTACCCATAATTGCTTTCATGACACCTAAGTGTAACAGCTGCATCACAACACTCTCATTCAGTAATTTTACCAAACCACTTAACTTTCTGGCCCTCATTTTACTCATCAGAATGATAATGTAATTCTAACCTACTCTGTGCTCAGAAACTCATTTGATATTTCCAGAGTAATCGGAGATCTCAGATAAAAGCAGTAATGGCAAATCAAAAGCATACTCTTCTGCAATCCCCTTCTCCAGAAACTTTAATTACCCATAGGAAATACTCCAAATAAAGTCAAAGCTGTAAAAGACAGTGCAGGAACTCCATTTATCTACGGACGTGCTGAAATACCAACTCTCAACACCAACTGGCTGACACGTACTGGATTCCAAAGATCATCTTTTAACTGAGTACCCTGGAGCCCAAAGCTTGTGTTTCAGTCGCCACTGGACAGAATCTGTACAGCCTTGGTGGCTTCTAACAGGGGCTCCAGTAGATCCAGTTGAGTCCTCCAGCACTCAACACCCAACTCCCACGGAGATAAGAAAAGCACAAGAAATCCCAGCAGCAAAGAAAATCATAAATGCCCATGGGACTCTCATCACCCTTCTTCTTCTAGACAATGCCAATGTGCTGTGTGCAGACTGTGGTGGTCTGACCCACAGTGGGACCGTGTGGTCCTGCATTCACTCCCCCACCCCTCCCTTCTTCCCGGGCTCCAGTCACTTTGCTCCTCATTTCTCTCCCTTCCCCCCCACAGCGGCACAGGGGACAGGGAATGGAGGTTCAGTCAGTTCATCTCTGCTGCTCCTCCTGGCATGGCAGCCCAGGAACAAGATGTTCCAAATCAAGCTTCCCATGGAGTCACGGACCTCTTCGGGCTCAGCTCCCAGCTCCGGCATGGGGACACCACAGGCTGAAGCCTCACCCCCCACTCTGGGGGTCCACCTCTACTCTGGCAGTGAGTGACACTCAGGATCCCAATTCCAATCACACTTGCCCTCAGGCTCAACTTCTCTGCTCCAGCGTGGGGTCCTCCATGATCTACACCTGCGTCTCTGCTCCGCCGTTGAATCTCCCTGGGCTGCAGGGGACTTTGTCTTCTCCTGCTCTATGCGGTAGAACTGGGTGTGGGTCTCCATCTTTCCCTTTGGCAACGAAGCTCTCTCTCTGTCTGTCTCTCTTTGTTTAGGCTGAGGGTTGTCTTTTGTTTGGTCAACCATGTCTCCTCCAGGTACCACACCTTCTTCTTTTCAGGACAGTCCTTCCCCTCACCAATATGGATTCACAGAGGCGTTTCTGTAGTGCTCACTGGCCCAGCCTGGGCTGGGGGGTCTCTGCCTTGGAGCCAGGGGAGCTTTTTGCTCTCAGGAGGTGACCCTTCCCCCACTACCAAAAAAACACCCCCCACCCCCCCAAACCCAACACACAGACTCAATCTTTTGGCTTTTACTACTATAAATACGTTGATTAAGAATGTAAGCTTTTTAGGGGTTGTTTTGTTGTTGTTTTCCTGCAGTAATCCTACCAGTATTACATTTAGGGTGGACACAGTGATAACAGCATGAATTCTTTCCCTTTCTCTGTGCAAACTGAGAATCTACATTTTACTGAATTGACATTAAAGTCACCACTACCCTGGGCAGCTGTACTGGTACCACTTGTGCTGGCATACAACCACTATGCTTGAAGTTTTGCCAGGATATCTACAAATACGGTGATTTGGCCGGTGCAGCAAATCCTCTCAGCCAGTGCCTGGAGTGACAAAAGACATGTGAGGCAGAAGGTTCACACAGCATCTCAGAGGGGGCCCCATCCCTACCAGCACACTGCTATGAGGGTTTCTTTACACTTTACATACCAACACCCCTAAAGAGATCAGAGGGACACAAGCTCAAGCTCCCACTGAACCCTTTGACTCGGTACTACTGTCGTTACCATCATTCCCATTTTTACGCAGCTTTGTTTTCTACTCATTGTCAGAAACACGAAGGCTGTGGAGCACACAAACGCTGCAGAGATCAACACAGATTGTATGCCCATTTTAGAAACAAGACACCCAATTCTGTTGTGTTTGTGAAGCTCAAATACCATCCTGCTCACTTGTACAACAACAAACCCGGTCAGGAAAACTACATGTCGCTTGCAATTTTTAGAATAGAGGACTTTTTAAAAAAGCTGGATGCAGCAACATTTTTTCCTATACCAGCACATTCTCGATGGTTTAGTTGTCAGGCTAATTGTGATCTTGGGATGTATCCTTTCCCTGCCTTGCTTGGAAAACCATACAACAGGCTCCTGGACACCAGCAAGAAAAGCTGTAGGTATCACACGAGCAGGTGCAGAGCAATTCTCAGGTGTGCACTGTGTAAAAGGGAAGAGACAAGGAAAAGACTGCAGAGCTGAATGAGTTCAGCAAGTTGTTTATATCCTTACAGCTGCACCTGAACTTTTGCAAAGGGAGAGCAGGAGTATTATCAGTCCCACAGAAGGAATGGAAAGCTATCTGCTGGTTTCGAAGAGCCGTGCCCAGGAGCTGCAGGGAGGCACCAGATGGCTGAACAAGACCTTCAGCTTAACTCCCAGAACACAGCACGCTGCTTTGTGCAGTGTGTGAATAATTACACTGCCTTGAATTCACATTGTGATTTGGTAAAATGTTCTATGAAGGTGCTGATCAACGGGGACATATGTTTATTTTGAAGGAGAAAGTAAAAGTTTTTGAAAACTGAACCTTCACTGAGTACTTACAAAGAACGATTATTTTAACGCTGTGTAAAACACATACTGATGGCTCTTGAATAAATCACAGATCAGAGAATTTATGCTAAAAAAAAAAAAGTCTCATTTAATTTCCATTGGGATTTAGAGGATGGGAAACAGCAACGTATCACAAATACAGGAGAAGCTCCACATGAGCTGCCAACGTGCGCTCACAGCCCAGAGGCCAATAACCGTGTCCTGGGGTGCCCCCAGAGCAGCGTGGGCAGCAGGGCCAGGGAGGGGATTCTGCCCCTCTGCTCCGCTCTCCTGAGACCCCACCTGCAGTGCTGCCTCCAGTGCTGGGGCCACCAGCAGCACAAGGACATGGAGCTACTGGAGCCAGTCCAGAGGAGGCCACGAGGATGATGCCAGGGCTGGAGCAGCTCTGCTGTGAGGACAGGCTGAGAGAGTTGGGGCTGTTCAGCCTGGAGAAGAGAAGGCTCCAGGGAGACCTTCCAGTGGCCTCCCAGTACCTGAAGGGGCTCCAGGAAGGCTGGGGAGGGACTTTGGCCAAGGGCAGGGAGTGACAGAACAAGGGGTGATGGCTTGAAACTGGAAGAGGGGAGATGGAGCTGAGATGTGAGGAAGAAATTCTTTGGTGTGAGGGTGGTGAGACCCTGGCCCAGGTTGCCCAGAGAAGCTGTGGTTGCTCCTCCCTGGAAGTGTTCTCGGCCAGGTTGGATGAGGCTTTGAGCAACCTGGTCTAGTGGAAGGTGTCCCTGCTGCTGGCAGGGGGGTTGGGACTGGATGAGCTTTAAGGTCCTTTCCAACCCAAACTACTCTGTGATTCTATGAATGTGCAAGGCCAGCAGCTGATCTGGGAGAGGCCTACAGCACTGGTAAGATACAACTGGTCAAATTTACAGCAATGGAGATGCCTTTGTCCCCACACATCTTGTGCCATCTGTGTCTACTGTCTCAAGATCTGGGCACTGCAGCTTTCTGCACTCTGTCCTTTCACCTCTGGCCTAACACATATTCTTCCCTAGCTCAGACATCACAGCTCCACTCCGCAAAAGACCAGAGAAAACATCAATTTTTGCCCATTTCCTCTTCCCTTTGATTAGTTATAGAACAGATGACACCCAAGAAAGCCTCAGATGGGCCACTGAAAAACAGTAAGATGAGCACTGTCACATGGAAAGGACTAGAATGCAAGGAGAGATAAGCAGGGAAAATATATAAACATTTCCCCAAATGGATCCTGCTGAAGCAAATATTTTTCACACCCAACGTTCAGATCTGGCTCACAGGTTATCACGCATTCTATACCACTAAACTCATTTCAGTAAGCATTGTTCTTCTGTCGTACTCACTGTCACATTTAAAGCCCACAGCAAGCAACTGCTCCACAATCACATTTGTCAGCAACCTTCCTGATGGCAACCACGGTGGCTGAGCACAGAACGGCACGGGAAGGTGCTGCTTCCCCTGCAGAACAGGAAAATCTAGGACAACGGATTTTGAAAACTGGAGCCTTCCCTCAGGTTCTGCAAGCGAAGTCAAGACCACCCTTCTCCACCAGCAGTAAACATCTCTTTCTCTCTGCCTCTGAATCAAGTACAGTGCATAAAAACTGCTGGAGAATCAAGGCACTACATCTTTGTTTGCAAAGACAAATGCGCAGGAGAAATTTGTACCTGGAATACCTCTGCAATTCACTGGTCACAGAGATTAAGGCTGACACACATTTGATCTGAATGCTCAACTATCTGGTTTACTAAGTTTTATTTTCTGTTTGCTGTGCACTGGAAATGTGTTACTTAGAAATTCCATCAGTATCTGTCCCACTCGGGAATACTTTTACAGCTGTTAAAAGTATTTTCTCTCCTTTTTTTTTTTACACTATCAGTCACAGACAGTTGTTAAACTGGAACTTCAAAAGACACTTTCTTCTTTCCCTCTCTACACTCAAAGGTATTGTCTGGGGATGGGAAAACACAACAGTGTTTTCATATATAGTGAAAATAAAGATGTGTAAGAACCTATCTGAGCTTCTTTCCTCTGCGCGTTCTGCTGCCAAATTCATCCAGTCTCAAACAAACTCTGCTTTCCACAGAACTAATCCTGCAAGTCAACTTCCTCGTCAAATTGGTCTTCAACACAAATTCCTGCGATTCTCTCCTCTGCAGGAAACATGAGGTGCTCTTTGTCATGCTCAGAGTGGCCTCAAGATCCCCCTCTACTCAACTGGCTCAACAACCATGTGGAAGAAGTGGAAGGAAGCCCAACTTTATCCTGGACCCTTCTGCTTTTGAGAAATCTTCTCACATTTCCTTCTCTTCTTCCAGCACTGCTGCTCAGTTCCTATCAAAGCCAAATTCTGCAACTCTTTCTCAATATTTAAACAAACAGGTGTATTTCTGCGTTTCTGTTTTCATTTTCCTCTTTGTATTACAGCAGGTTGAGCCAATGAAGGTTAATGCATAGAAAATGTGCGGTGATCCTATCTGACCTGGAATCAGAATGACTCTGCAGGGTCACACAATCAGATGGTACATCTCACAACACTCCAAGAGCTGGCACATGAAAGCAGTACGTAGACATTAAAAAAAATAAAAATAAAACCAGTAAAAGTCCTTGAAGTCACAGAATCCCAGAATGGTGGGGTTGGAAGGGACCTCAGGAGATCATCCAGTCCAACCCCCCCCTTGCCAAAGCAGGTTCCCTACACCAGGTTGCACAGGAAAGTGTCCAGGTGGGTTTGAACGTCTCCAGAGATGGAGACTCCACACCCTCTCTGGGCAGCCTGTCCCAGGGCTCTGGCACCCCCACAGGAAAGAAGTTTTTCCTTAGGTTTGTCTGGAATCTCCAGACTGAACAGACCCAGCTCTCTCAGTCTTTCCTCGTCAGGCAGATGCTCCAGGCCCTTAATCATCTTTGTAACCTCCGCTGGACTCTCTCCAGAAGATCCCTGTCCCTCTTGAACTGAGGAGCCCAGAACTGGACACAATACTCCAGATGTGACCACACTGGGGCAGAGTAGAGGGGGAGGAGAACCTCCCTCGACCTGCTGGCCACGCTCTTTTTAATGCCCCACATGAGACCATTGGCCTTCCTGTCCACAAGGCACAAGGCACACTGCTGGCTCATGGTCAACTGGTCATCCACCAGCACACCCAGGTCCTTCTCTGCAGGGCTGCTTTCCAGCAAGTCAACCCCCAACCTGTCCTGGTGCCTGCAGTTAAGTCCATGAGACAGAGCTAACAAGAGTAACAGCCTAGAAGAGATATCAAAGAAGCCTGCACAATAACTTTCTTAGTATGGTAAGCGATGGTTCAAATAAGGACAGTGTGACTGATAAATATGATCATGAAGTGCACACTGATTATGATGTTACAGAGTTGAAGAAAAAAATGGGGGGAGAGGAATAAAAGAAAAAGAGGAGGATGGAAAGATGTGTACACTTAGAAAATCAACAGGCTAACAGGGAAATGACAGCAGTAAGATGGCAGTGATTACTGACCTCGCAGGAAATTACTGCCCTAGTTTACCAAGAATCCCATTTCAGACAAATCTCACACCTACATTCGTGTTCAGGTCACTGAGAGAAGTGAAGTTTGTTGATGACGCAAAAGTAGCGTGCATCATCCAAGAAGAAAGAGCAGAAAAGTCCCACACAGAACTGAATGATCATTAGAACTCTGACAAAATGGTCAAAGTACGTGGTCATGCACTCAAGGATAACAGGTTTGTTAGGGAGGAACAACCATAGGAAATTAAGTGACAAGGAATATCACAGAATCCCAGAACTGCCTCAAGGTTGGAAAAGCTCTTTAAGATCATCGAGTCCAATCATGAACCCAACACTGACAAGTCCCCACTAACCCATGTCCCTCAGCACTGTGTCTACACAACTCTGAAATCCCTCCAGGGATGGGGACTCCACCACTGCCCAGGGCAACCCCTTCCAATGCCTCAGAACCCTTTCAGCAAAGAAATTCTTCCTCACATCCCATCTCAACTGCCCTGAGCACAACTGGAGGCCATTTCCTCTTGTCCTGTCCCTTGGTCCTTGGTGGAACAGACCCACCCCCACCTCTCTCCACCCTCCTTGCAGGGACTTGGACAGAGCCAGAAGGTCTCCCCTCAGCCTCCTTTTCTCCAGGCTCAACACCCCCAGTTCCCTCAGCCGGGAACTCAGCACACTTGTGCTCCAGACCCTTCCCCAGCTCCACTGCCCTTCTCTGGACACGCTCCAGCACCTCCAGGTCCTTCTTGGAGTGAGGATATGTAGACACTGGACACAAAGAAGATAACTGTAGTTTTCAGAGGTATGAAATGAGGTATTGGCAGCATTGAGTGCGAGACTTTCTGCAATGCTGCAAGCACCAATGACCAGATTTCTGTTTGACAAGAAAGATTAATTCAAAAGGAAACAAATGCGGAGAAGAGCTGTGCTCTCTCATTATTAGATTTCATAAATTCAAGTTTATGAGAAGGCAAAGGAAATACATCCTGTTGAGGCTCACAGGGATCAGCCTTTGCCAAATATGTCAGAAAGGGTATCAAGAAACCCATTCTAGTTAAGAACGAAGATGAGCACTAACGGCTATAAATGGACTATAAATTAATTTCAGCTGGAAACCAACACGGATTTCTAGCTGCAGGAAGAAGAAAATTCACACAGCCTTCCAACAGATATAGTAAGGACAAACAAAAAAAAAAGTTCTTGATTTAATTTCTGATTGCAGTTAGATGATAACCCAGAAGGCAGACAGCAACTTCATAGAATCATAGAATCCCAAACTGGTTTGGGTTGGAAGGGACCTTAAAGCTCACCCAGTTCCAACCCCCCTGCCAGCAGCAGGGACACCTTCCACTAGACCAGGTTGCTCAAAGCCTCATCCAACCTGGCCGAGAACACTTCCAGGGAGGAGCAGCCACAGCTTCTCTGGGCAACCTGGGACAGTGTCTCACCACCCTCACACCAAACAATTTCTTCCTCACATCTCATCTCCATCTCCCCTCTTCCAGTTTCAAGCCATCACCCCTTGTTCTGTCACTCCCTGCCCTTGGCCAAAGTCCCTCCCCAGTCTTCTGGAGCCCCTTCAGGTACTGGGAGGCCACTGGAAGGTCTCCCTGGAGCCTTCTCTTCTCCAGGCTGAGCAGCCCCAACTCTCTCAGCCTGTCCTCACAGCAGAGCTGCTCCAGCCCTCTGCTCTGTCTCTACACAGGTGCAGAAACATATAGAAGAGAAAGAGGCATTTTCAAACGTGCTGGGACTCTTTACATGCAGACAGGCTTTTATTCACCATAGCTCCATTCCCCACACTCAACACTATAAGCAAATTGCAGAGACGGGACTATTAGGATATTGCTGTAGAGGACTGTCTGTACTGGGACAAGCACTGAGGTGCCTACACAGAGGTGGCATATTCACAGACTAATAGGATTTATACTCTCTGGGAAGCTCCTGTCACTGCCTGGATTCAAACTTTAAAGGACATGTACCCTGCAGACAGGCTACCACAAACTAAGTTTTACCTCACTACCCATTAGCGTGTTATCAGGAGCAGCATCACCTCAGTTACTCCTCAGAATCAAGGTGACCCCCACTCTGTTTGGTCAGGTGTTATATTACCACTTGAAGTACTTCTTGTTGGAGAGTTTTCTGTTTTCTGGTTCCTTCCCTAGAAGAAGAAAAATGCTAAAACAGCATCTGGGTTCCAGTACTTGGGGGAATACAGTGACATGTCAACGCTATCATTAGATGCATGGGAGTCGGACACGTCACTTTGAAGTCTGTCTTCAAAAGCACTTGGAGGGCTCCAAGATGTCAAAGGTCCACCAGAAGTGACGTTCCTCAGTAGCACTTTGGTTCAACTCATTCAAAGAGCCCTGCCAAACCCAGCACTGCTTCAGGACATCATATCAGTCAGATACATCCTGCTCCATTTAGTAACAGGAAGCCTACACAATAATAGTTATGTCTTAATTTCAAGATTCATTCTTTATAACAGTTAGAAAAGAGAAAATGTGTCAACTATTTTAAATAAAAATCTGTATTCTCAACCTGTTCTTATTAAATATACTTGCACTCTTGAATCTAAAACCTATGTCTTTCATGAGAATTGCATTATCCATCACTTGAACTGAAAATATTTTACTGATCTTAAAATGCTTTCAAAACTTTTCCTGAGCTTCACAGTACTTATTGGTGATGTTAAAACAACAGCATTAGGAACAGGACCCAGGAATCCAGACAGCTGCCTCGTTGTTCCAAGCCTGCCAAACATGCACTAGTTTATTAATATTGTATTTTTGACTCCTGTGCTGCTGACAAATACTCATCATTTCCCTCCCCATCCTTAATAGTAGCGATAAAAATAGGTACTGATGAATTTTTAAAGTAATTATGCCAAATAAAGAAGAAGAAGAAAAAAAAAGAAGTTTTGCACTTTTAGCTAACTATCCTCAAGAGCATTCTCTATGTCCAACACTTAATCCACTGATTTACTAAAGGAACTTGCCAACTGCTAAGGCAAGGATTAGCTCTATCTAATTCAGAAGGAGCTTTAAGTTGCCTAAATAGAAAATTAAACCAGAGGAGCAATCCTGAAGTAGCAGTAATTCCTGACAGTCAATTCTCATTGACCGTTATTCTTAACACAGAGAAAATTGGAAAATTACCAGAAAATCCACATCCTCTGACAGAATTGATCAAATATTCCACGGAAGTAGAGAGGTTAAAGCTTTATTAATGTTGTGCACAGGAACATTCTCTTTTTTCAAATGTCCAAACTGAGATTGTAGTCAAAATTTTGATTCAGTGCATCCTGCCGTGACATTAACTGAGGGACACTGTGATAAATACTACCCATCAAAATCTCATGTGCCTTTCTCAGAGTTTTATTTGGTTTGCCGCTGAATGGGACAGAATGAATCCCTGAGAGTCACAGCTACCTGTCACCTGTAAGGGCAAGAGACCCAGGCAGAGTGGAGCTCAGTGCCTGGCCTTCCCACACCAAACTGTGTGTCAGCGCCCAGGCCATAGCAAGGATTCAATCATAGAATCCCAGACTGGTTTGGGTTGGAAGGGACCTTAAAGATCACCCAGTCCCAACCCCCCTGCCATCAGCAGGGACACCTTCCACTAGACCAGGTTGCTCAAAGCCTCATCCAGCCTGGCCTTCAGCACTTTCAGGGAGGAGCAGCCACAGCTTCTCTGGGCAACGTGGGACAGTGTCTCACCATCCTCTGGGTGAAAAATATCCAACCTAATTCTCCCCTCTCTCAGTTTCAAGCCATCTCCCCTTGTCCTGTCACTCTCTGCCCATGTGGAAAGTCTCTCCCGTTTCTAAGCTCCCCTGAGGCACTGGGAGGCCGCAGTCAGGTCTCCCCGGAGCCTTCTCTTCTCACTTCGCTTCGCTACGTCCCGCTCCTGCGGTCACAAAATTAAGGACGAGCCCGAGGGAGGGCAGCACCTGCGGCCGGAGTCGGGGCCGCCGCGGCCGCGCTCCTCGCCCGCCACCCGGAGGCTCCGAGCCCCGGCGGCCCCAGCAGCCGGACCGGGGCGGCTCTGCCTCCCGCTGCCAGGCCGCTGACCTCCGCTGCCGCAGAGCCCGCTCCGGGGGCCGATGCCGCTGCCCCGGCCCCGCTTCCTGCTGCAGCTCCGCATGGGCCCTCCCCACCCCACAGCCCCTCAGCGCGGAGCGAAGCGGGCGGTCCCGGCGCCGAGGAGGGGGCGCAGTCCGACCCCCCCACACCCCCCCCCCCCCCCCCCCCCCCATACACACACCCACCCCTGCCCCTGCCAGAGCGGCCGGGCGGCCCCGTGGCGAGCGGCGGGGCCGAGGTTAGGCGCAGCGGGGCGGGGGCGGGGCAGGCCGCCCCCCCTCACCTGATTGAGCTCGTTCTCGGCGGCGATGCGCAGCTTGGGGTCTATGGTGCCCTTCAGAGCCTGGATGATCCTGTTGGGATCCATCTTCCCCTTCCCTCGCCGGCGGGCAGCGGTTCACCAGGGGCAAGAGGAGGAGGAGGAGGAGCAGCCGCCGCCGCCCCCCCCGGGCCACAATCACGGGCTCGTGTCCCTCACGCCCCCCCCCACGGTCCCTCTCCACAGCCATTCACCGGTTTGCGACAGCTAGGTATCGGGAAACGGGCACTGCTTTACGGCCGCAGCACCTCCTTCTGGCTTCGTGCGGAGGTCGGCGAGAGGTGGCTGCCATGTTGTTGTACGGATAAAAGTCAGGCGGAACGCCTTGTGGTGGGTGGGGTTAATGAGGGGTTCCTATGTGGGAGCGGCCATATTGTGGTACGGAACGCAGGCCGTAGTGCCCGCCGCGCCCTACTCCCTGAGGGAGAGACCGGCCGGGTGGCGGGAAGGCTGTTGTCCTCAAGCTGCCTGTGCGGTTGCTGCCCCGTGCTCCATCCCAGGAGACACCAACTGGGGATTGGGCTGAGAGCAAACCGTCGCTGTCATGGCAAAGGAAGGGAAGCCGGGCCCTGTGGCACAGGCCAGGGGATGCTGGGGAGTTGGCCCCGTTGCTGGGGTACAGTTGTTGGGACCACAGGTGTAGTGAGGTGACTCCATCCCCCGCTGATGGTGGCCTCTTTCCATACAGTGCTGGCCGAGGCTCACCTGTCCCACAGCCATTTGGTTGTCTAACCCACAGGATGCTTCTAGACCCTCTGCACCATCTGTCTTTGCAGCCATGTACTTTCCCTGAACTTAAATAAAATTTTTTAAGTAGTTTTTCTTCTTATTAACTCCTTTTTCTGGTAGCTTTCAAGCTGATACACCAGACTCGATTGTTCTGCACGTGCTACCAAGTGAGTTGTGCACACAAGAATTGAAGTGAGAACACCAAGACTGAATGGTGGTTTGGTCAGATCCATGGGACCTCCCCCTGTCCTGGGCACTGGTGAGGCCGCAGCTCGAGTGCTGGGTTCAGTGTTGGGCCCCTGAGTCCAAGAAGGACCTGGAGGTGCTGGAGCGTGTCCAGAGAAGGGCAGCGGAGCTGGGGAAGGGTCTGGAGCACAAGTGTGCTGAGTTCCCGGCTGAGGGAACTGGGGGTGCTGAGCCTGGAGAAAAGGAGGCTGAGGGGAGACCTTCTGGCTCTGTCCAAGTCCCTGCAAGGAGGGTGCAGAGAGGTGGGGGTGGGTCTGTTCCACCAAGGAACAAGGGACAGGACAAGAGGAAATGGGCTCAAGTTGTGGCCAGGGCAGTTGAGATGGGATGTGAGGAAGAATTTCTTTGCTGAAAGGGTTCTGAGGCATTGGAAGGGGTTGCCCAGGGCAGTGATGGAGTCCCCATCCCTGGAGGGATTGAAGAGTCGTGTAGACACAGTGCTGAGGGACATGGGTTAGTCAGGGACTTGTCAGTGTTGGGTTCATTATTGGACTCGATCTTTCCAATCCAGGCAATTCTGTGATTTCATAGAAAAAAAATATCTCTTAATAAGTTTGCCTGTAATTATCTAGCTGTAAAAATGACTTACACCTACTCAGCATTTGGAGACTGTGTGGTCTCTTGTGGTTTTCATCACGTTTTGAAGTGGTGCAGAACACCTGATGGTTATCACTCAAGAACTGTCTTTCTCTTCTCCAGTAATGCAGCTTTACAGCCTCTAGCAAGAAATTGTAGGTACTTTCATTCACCTTTTCATTTCTTCTTAGAAGCAGGCGAGAGTTTGTTCAGTAATCATAAAATATAAACAAAAAACACTGTGAGTGTAAAAAGTATATATTGTTAACTATGGTCATTCTTTGTCATTTTCCTATTTTGGTTTAGGAAATAAGACTAGTCCATAGAAAACTTCCCATTTTAAAGATCTTGGATCACCTATCATACTAAAACCAAATTACTTTAGAAGATTTGGAGTGTTGTATCTCTATTTCTTTTTCCCAAATTAGCATCTTCTAAACAGTTTAAAAGCAATTGTTTTGTTCTGTTTTTGTGTATTCATCTGTGGTCAGAGAACTTAACAAGTTATTAAATTTATTCGTTGAAGGATTTCAGACTTGTGAAGCTGGTGATATAAGGCATATCAATAAAGAACAAAACATGCTTAAAGGCTATTTTAACATCTTCCTAAAATGTTTTTTTGAATTTTCTTGCATTTACCACTGGAATTTAATGGCACTTTTAACACACAACATTCACTACAAAAAAAAAAAAAGTGGAAAAGATTTTACAGCTAAGATTTTGTTTTTAAGACCCACTTTTTGTGCACACAGCCATCGATAAGGCAATGCCAGGAAGTCTCTAAATCAAGTAACATCCAGCACAACAACTCTTATTTTCTTTGTAATATGTTAGTGGTGGTTTAATTGTGGAAGCATTTTAGCCTATACATGCGCTGTTTGATGTGTGCCTGATACTTCTTTCTGTAAAACATTAGATACCAGTGGCTATGTTATTCTAATAATAAGTTCAGTCATTAATTGAGACATTTTTATGTAACTTCAGAAACTTCAGGATGAAAGTAACTACTTGTAAGCAAGAGCTCTTCTGCCTTTTTGATAGAGCAGAGATCCTGTTAGTGTTTTGGGCTTCATCCACTTCAGAATAATAGATCCTGAATTGCATTAGAATGTTTTTTTAAAAAGATACTCTGTTTTGCTACCCATCAAAATAAAGAACCTGAGGTAAAACTCTGAGGTTTTCTCATCACCTCTCTCACACTGCTGGTGAGAGAAGATCCAGTGTGAAAGCGACAAATGACAGGCAAAGAAATTAAAACCAAGTACATGAGATCCAAGCTGCTCCAGCGTGCAAGTGCAGAAAAAAAGGATGAGAATAAAAGGGAGGTGGGATGGCAAGGAAAGCAAAAGATTTTTTTCTTTTTTAAGCTCCAGAACTCTCCAGGTGCACTGTAACAACAGTTCTGTGAAGTATTTAGAAGGAGTGATCGGATTTTGAAACTGAATTGCTGAAACCAAGGATTTTTACAGCAATGTAAAGTTTGACCTCAGCAGAAATCAGACCGAGCTCCTGACAGAGTTGCTATCAAGATAACCTGATGAAGTTCAAGAACTTTGGGAAGTGGAGAAAAACAAAATAAACCCTTAGCTACTGCAGGTTAGTTAGAATGAGTCCTGTGACTTTGGTTGGTTGGAAATGCAGGTGGTGTTTTAGCTGAATGCTCCGTGTCACATTCTGCTAGCACAGAACTGCTCTGCTATCACACCAGCCAAGTTCCTTTGGGACAGCAGCTGGGTCTCAGGTGTAGTAAGAGATACTCATGGCAAAAGATGACAAAGATGATGAAGTGATTGGATGTGTATTTAGCATAAAGCCTTAATTCCATATCAACCACAGCCCTTACGCCCCTAAGGCCCAAAAGAAGCTGTATGCACCAGTACTCTCCAGCCACATCACTACTTCACAATATTTCAAGTACACCACCACCTGGAAATGTTCAGTCAGCAGGTATGAATTTATAAGCCTTTTCATTCTTTCCTGTGCAACCTGCTGTAGGGAACCTGCTTTGGCAGGGGGGTTGGACTGGATGATCTGCTGAGGTCCCTTCCAACCCCACCATGCTGGGATTCCTAATAAAATTGTTTATAGTTGGGAGACAGGAGAGAAAATTAAATTGATCAGAGGCTTGTGAACAACTGAGAGTTAACTCATTTTTATCTGTTTATGGTACAATACGTCTCCAATTAGAATGCACAACAGACTTTTTGTATCCTCCACAAGACTCTCAATTTTCTCCAAATCATGTATAGATTTGATAAAGAGCTAGCCAGGATGATCTGCAGCAGAGAAATCTATGCCAGGCCTCCAGATAAAAGACTGTTCAGAGTTAAAATTCCAAAGCCATCTCCCCCACTGACTGTGTTGTTGGAGCAGCTGTAGATAACTTAGAGCAGTCAGGGAGGAAAAGGAACGTAAACTGAAGCAGTACGAGAGGACAGGGACATTCTCTGCCCCACCACTGCAGTCTGTAGGACAGAGGCTTCCTCAGCTGCAGAAAGTCAGCCATGACAATTCTGGTAGGTAACTCACAGCCCTCTCTCACTTCCATAACCTGGAAAAAAACCACAAAAGTCACAAGTCCATTATTAGTTTGAAAAATTTAAGAAACCCTTTGTCATAGTTGAACCCCACGAGTAGGCAGCTCAGCACCACACAGACGCCCACTCCTGCTGGGACAGGGAAGAGAATCAGAAGGGTAAAAGTAAGAAAACTCATGGGTTGAGATAAAGACTGTTTAACAGGTAAAGCAGAAGCCACACATGTCAGCAAAGCAGAACAAGGGATTCATTCACCACTTCCCATCAGCAGCATGAGCTGGAGCCGTTTTCAGGACAGCAGGGCTCCATCACGTGTCATGGTCACTTGGGATGTCACATGTCAAGAACTCAAATGTTCCCCCTTCCTTTTCTTGCCCCAACTTCACATGTTGAGTGTGATGTCATATGGTCTGGGATATCCCTCTGGTCAGTGGGGTCAGCTGTCCCAGCCATATCCCCTCCCAACTCCTTGTGCACCCTCAGCCTCCTTGCTGGTGGGGTGAGGTGAGGAGCAGAAAAGGCCCCGACTCTGTGTGAGCCCTGCTGAGCAGTAACTAAAACATCACTGTATTACCAACAGTGTTGCCAGCACAAATCCAAACCACAGCCCCATAACAGCTACTGGGGAGAAAATTAATCCTGTCCCAGACAAAACCAGTACACTCTCCCATTTCAGAGTAGTTCCAGTATTTCACTGAACTCAGAAACATGGAAATTGACTCACTCCAAATCAAAACCTAGTGTTAGTTCACAGAATCCCAGACTGGTGGGGGTGGAAGGGACCTCAGGAGATCATCCAGTCCAACCCCCCTGCCAAAGCAGGTTCCCTACACCAGGTTGCACAGGAAAGTGTCCAGGTGGGTTTGAACATCTCCAGAGATGGAGACTCCACACCCTGTCTGGGCAGCCTGTCCCAGGGCTCTGGCACCCTCACAGGAAATAAGTTTTTCCTTAAGTTTATGATTCTCTTATTTTCAGCAGGCTGCACAAGGAACCTAAACTGGAGAGAATTTAGGTGGTATCCCATCTGCATAACAAAGCAACAGGGAGTCAGCAGAACCATGATGCCCCTCTCTGTTTTAATTAGACCTGATTATCATCCTCGTATAGTTAAGGCGTATTACCTAGCGCAGCAATTCAAGCAACTTCATGTAACAGCTCCTGAGGAAAGAAGTAGGGCAGACAGTATTTCCATGAAGTCCATCCCAGTGTTACCTCAACTCTTTTCCAGTTGTGAATCTCACCTGTTCAATGTTTTGCCTGGAAGAAGAAGATGGATCTAGGTCTTTAGTCTAGACATACTGAGATGGATTAAAACTGTGTCATCAACAATGCACTGAAATACTCTCAAGTACTCTGAGAAGCTTTCAAAAACAATTAATTAATTATTAAAAAATTATTAAAACAAGTATTAATCTGGAAGCATAAAGAATGAGGTATGAGGCATCAATAGCCTCGTGTTTATCATTCTGTGGAATCACATGAAGTCCTGTCTTATTTAGAAGTATAAAATAGATGTTTTCCACTAGTGTGGGAAAAAAGTGCTTTGCTTGGTCTTTTGCAGTATTTTTTAAACATAGCCTTAGCCTTTAAGGTTCAGTATTAGCCTTTGAGTCACTTGTAATCTGAGATTTTTGTATGGCAGTACCAGTTCAGGCTTCTGTTCCTTTTTGCAGCAGAGGTTAGCTAGGGATGCATTCATGGCTCTGACAAAACCCAAACAGTAGTTCTAGCTGAGAAGGTGCTATGTGAGAAACCCAGAGGATAAAACTGATCGTATTTTCAATTATTCTATGGGAAGAGAATTGTTCAGGTTGCTTTTTTTTTTAAATAACAAGTATCAGGGAAAAAAAAAAACCCACAGATATTTTATTTTAAAGTAGCTCATACTGTAGAAATTATTTAAATTCAGGATGATAAAGCCTATATAAATAGGAAGCTTTTAAAGCCATCCATCATACAGTGCATGGTCAAGCTTACTATCAAGGAATGGTACAGTGAGCAGATTTCATGTTCCATTGTGTCTGCACATTTCTGGCTGTGACAGCCTATACTCCTTTAGTTAGAAATTTCAAAATCTATCTTATACAAATGGACAACCAGCTCCAAAATCAAGATGTTTACCTCAGATATCTTAAACATATACAAGCTAGAGATGTATAAAAGCTTTGCTAGATCTGCCAGTAAGAAATAAGTCACAAACAGGTCCACCAAGCGGTTCTCCAGACTTGACTGGACTGTTAGAAAGCAACCTTCACATACTCACAGTAACCACGTGTGAAGTCACCAGGGCCAAGCTCACTAGCAGTGCTTAGAAATACTGGTAACTTGTTCTTAAAACTAAGAAATTAATTGTGCAAACACAAGGAACAAAAGGCACACTAAATGAAGAAGCTCGCCCTAAGATGGGCTGAAGCACAAGGGAGACCCTGCTGCTGTGCACTGAACAGGGCTCATTTATTTACTCATCCCTGCACAGCACAGGAAAGGAGAGACTGGGGGAGCTCTCCAGGTGTCTGTAAACCTCGAGTTGCAGGTCTCTATGAAATACAGTGAAGTCTGTCCATAGACAGGATGATGCGAGGGCTGGAGCAGCTCTGCTGTGAGGACAGGCTGAGAGAGTTGGGGCTGTTCAGCCTGGAGAAGAGAAGGCTCCGGGGAGACCTTATAGCAGCCTCCCAGTACCTGAAGGGGCTCCAGGAAGGCTGGGGAGGGACTTTGGCCAAGGGCAGGGAGTGACAGAACGAGGGGTGATGGCTTGAAACTGGCAGAGGGGAGATGGAGATGAGATGTGAGAGAGAAATTCTTTGGTGTGAGGATGGTGAGACCCTGGCCCAGGTTGCCCAGAGAAGCTGTGGCTGCTCCTCCCTGGAAGTGTTGAAGGCCAGGTTGGATGAGGCTTTGAGCAACGTGGTCTAGTGGAAGGTGTCCCTGCTGATGGGATGGCAGGGGGGTTGGCACTGGATGAGCCTTGAAGGTCCCTTCTGGCCCAATACATTCTGTGATTCTATTACTAGTTAGGCGAGCACTTAGGCTTACCTGCCATATTCCCTGTATTAATATACAAGGAGAGTTAAACAGTCTAAGAAAATAGAGCCAGTTAAACCCCTGCCACTTATCCTCTATTAGGAGTGTTTTCCAAATAAGCCTCTTTAATAAAGTCAAAATTACTGTGTTTAAAAATACAAAATACAGGCTCAGTATTCAATGGTTAAGGCTTGATATTTTTGTCTGAAGAGGTAAAAACTAGGTTCCCTAAAGCTCTACCCTACCTAAACTTCTCATCTCAGAAAATACCAAAGGAATTACACTAAGGAGTTAAACTAAAACTTCAAGTATGGTCACCCTCTAGAAATCTACATAAAAACAAAACTTAAGCTGGGAATAAAACCAAGATCTTCATGCCAGTAACTTTATGAAGTCACATCAAGCAACTTGTTTTGGCATCTGCGTAGTAGCAGGGGAGAGCTGTTTAAAGCTGGAAGTTGTGAAACCAGTCACCAAGAAACAGCAGCTTTCTATCAGGTTTGAACTTTTGAGTTTACACCATTTAGGTTTTTACTTTTATTAGCTTGTACTTTGCTTAGTTCTAGTTCATCCTTAGATATACCAGTGTCCTGGTTTTGCTAGCACAGGGTGCCAGCATATCAGGCTTTTGCACTATCTACCTTCCTACACTCAGATAAAGCAATTCCTGCTGCTAAAACAAACTGCTGAAGCTTCTAAAAGTAGAAAGAGCCAGTGACCTACAGTCTTATTAGTTCATACTTCCATTTTAAACATGGACACTAGTATTTGACACACTGCAGCTTAGACAAGCACATACCTCATGGCTTTTCATTTCTCAGGACACAAGAGATTGCTGAAGACAGCCCCTTAGCTGTAAGAAAGGAATTTCTTAAGCATTTCCTAGAGTTTGTATTCAGGTCTGATTTAAAATGCAAGCAGTAGGCTTCAACTACACATCCCAAGTTCCTCAGCAGTTTTCTGAGAGGAGGAGATAACTTGCATTACAATCCAAGTCTCACAGAGGAGGGAAGCCAAACACCTCTGTGCTTCACAAGAGTCAGTTTTAACTTTCAAATACACTGCAGCTGAGTAACAGGGGTGAGCCAACCCTTCAGCAACCTGCTGTGAGGTTTAGGAATTTCAACTACATCACTGTTGAAGGACAGGTGATGTGACAAAGCTGCATTTTGACAGAATATGCATTTAAAGTAAGTAGTCCTAATCAAGTATGGAGCAGTTCACTTAATCTCTTGACCTTTCTGTTACAAAGGAAGCAGCTATAACTAAATCTTGAATTCATATTGATCAAGGGAACAACTTTTTAGAATGGCATCAAGTAAGAACAAAATAAACAAGTAATCCCATTTAAACTCTCCAGTTTACCCCAAATCATTGAAACTTGAAGACCACTTCTATATAATAGCATGTGGATACTCCCTACATCACAAATAATGGATCTATTTTAAATGGCATCAGGAATTTTAGGATATATTGTAAAAATAAAGACCACTGGCAAGATTAATACTAAAATGCATATTAACTTGTTTTATTGAGGCACAACAAGGCATTGTGAATAGCCCATACTTGAGGCAATCAATAGTGTAGTAAGCTGGACATTAATACAGTTTAGGGTAAGTGCAAACAATAGACATTCACAGCTTTACTAGCAAGGCTACATCACAACTGATAAAGTGCCAAATTAGTGCTGATTCAGTACCCCAACTCCATGATTTCACCTTGCACCACAGGACCATTATTTCCCCCCATAATGGAACCACATATCTTCTATAAAGTCAGTAGTAAGTGCAAAGCTATTCCCACCCCCCTCCACCAAGGTGTTTGGAGCAGCTCTTTTGTAAACATCACACTGGATTTTAGTCCTGATAAAGGAGGTATCCTGAAAAGGTGGAGTATTTCCAGCTGCTTCCATAGATGGCTCCTCGATGCAGACGCAGCCAGATCTGGTCTCCCTGGAAGAGCTGTAGGACTGCATGATTACTCGCTGTTTCATGATCAGGAGCCCCATCATTTGCATATGCTGACACTAGGACCTCTTCATTCTTCATGAGATTCACGTACAGGGGAACATTTACAGCCAGTTTCAGCATGTGGAAGATGAAGACGTATGTACCGTTCACTGGACAGTTGAACCTACCAAGCTGGATATCAAAAGTTTCTCCAAGGTTGTTCAGCAACAGATCAAACACAATGGGTTGGTCTAGAGTTCCAGGGGCCAAGTTAGATGTTCGAGCAGCAGAGAAGGCAACTCTCATCTGCTGTGGCAGGGGGTAGACATGCACTGGTAGTATGGTGGCAGCTTGGCTAGTCACTGGCATATCAACAGGGGTGATGCTGCGGGAGTCTCCCTGACCAGAGTCCCCACTGTTAAAGGTTTCATTGTCTCGTTCTGGACTGCTCACCTGAGAGGAATCACTCCACCCCGCTGTTAAAAGATCATTAACAATGAGAAATAAATATTATAGCAGAAGGAGACCTTTAAACCTGTAAGCATAACGTTAAGCAGCAAGCTGTATTCCCAAACTATTTTTCATAGAAAAGTTATCTTACAGAGTTTCTGGGATCTGATAGATCACCCAGAATCAGGGGAGACCACACATCCCAGAGAAGAACCCAAATGCAACACTGGAACCACCCTGTGTGTGTTTTCCTGGTCAGTTTATTTGTGAAGAATGGTCAGTAAGGCACCATTGTGTCACAACTGTGACATGTGAAGACACCAAACTGAGAAGAATAAAATTAAATCTGCTGCTATGCAATACTGTTTAAGAACAGTACTGCAGCTTTTAGATGGTTAATGAGGTTGGCTAATTTATACCAAGCTTGATCTGTTTGATCTGTTCACAATAATACTCCACTTTATCTGCTGCACCAAAGCACATACATGTGCCACTAGGAACCTGATGGTAGCCTTACCTCTTGAATTTGCTCGAGGGCCACTAGTTATCCCACCTCGTTTATAGCACTGCTGGTAATTAACATCCTAAAGGAGGATAGAGGTATTAGGAAGATGGCTATAAGCAAACCTGAAAACAAGTGGGGCTAACAAATATACTCTTCTTTCATTTGCACAATTAATTCCAGCTCTAACATAAACAATAATGGAGTTCAGAAGTAAGATGTAGATAAACAGTCTTATTTATGGAAAACTTACAATAGCTTGTGTGAAATTAAAAAGCTATTTTGATGCCAGTTCTAGCAAGTTAGCTCTTAACTATACACTCAGTTCAGTTCACTGAACAATGTTAAATCTCAGGTCTGTTAGAAGTCCAGGAGTCTGTACAGAAAAATATACTTCATCTCAAAGCTGAAGAGTCTCATCCCACCAGGAATGAGACAAAACTTTCTTACACAAAACCTCTGGATTTTTTTTTCCTAACTACATTCTCAGTCAGTCCATTAGGAGTTCATTATTTTACACCACAGAGGCACTGAGTACCAACATTAAAATCCATAGTAAAATAGACTCATATCACATCTAATTTGCCATCTGTTTGCATTTCAGATATTTCCTTCAGACTAAAATCAACCTGTCATACAGAGCTGTTACCTATCTGAACCCAAAAAAGAGCTTTGTGTAGGAAACAGAACTAACCTCTAGCTTGTGAGGAATAGCTCACCTGTTAAGACAATGAAAAGCTACAATATTAGAAGACTTAACTCCTGTACAGTGCTACTGGACCCAAAGCCCAGACTCACCCTCTGGGAATATGGCATTCCAGCATAATCTCTGCCAGGGAACTGCAGCTGGCCATAGTTGCCATTAGTTATTGAAGCTGAACCTCTGTAAGCATCAAAACCTGTTCAAATCAAGTTGATTATTCAATATCATTAATTGGTTGGTTTACAGTACAAGTCCAGAATACAACTAAAGCTCCCTTTTGGCAATTATCATGTGTATTAAGTTATGCAATTACACATCTACTCCTTAATTCAGTATTTGGAGCAGAGTCTCACTACTCCTATAGAGAAAGCATTTCACTAGCTCCTCAGAACTACCCACTGTGGATGTATCAAAATTAAATACTTAAAAATATTTCAAAATTCAATGTTTAAAAGTATTAACATCAGACCTTAACAATTGCCTTTGATAAGAATGGAAATTCATAGAATAGCTGAAAAACTTGTTATATCCAGACACAGGATTTCACATAGAATTAAGACATTTTCTTTTGCTTCTACAGATGCTTAGCTATTACTGTTAGACATTTAGGTGCTAATATAATATTTAGCTTCTTTAGCTACTAGACTAACTAGCAAAGAGGAGCTGCAAGCAATTTAGTACCAGATTACCAAGCCCTTAACTGCTGTTAAATTATATCACTCTTTGTCTGGTACATGGTCCTACAAACTATTGAGCAATCTCAGCCCAGTAACTGAAATAATTATCACAAACTAAGTGCTTTTCCACCTCAAAGTGGAACAGGCCACAACTACCAACAACCTTAAGTCAGTATCTGCTTCAAGTCAACTGAAACTTTCTCTAATACTTCAGCTAGCAGCAGGACAGCAGCTGATTTTGATCAATATGATGAAAAAAAGTTTTAAAATCAAGAGTATCCATTTGTTCATGCCTTTTCAATAAGGTCTTTCTAAAATTCTGTGTGCTTGCAATTATATAACCCAAATTGAGGCTAAAAGAGTGAACACTTATTAATACAGCTGCAGTCTTCTGCTGCTTGTATGAGAAGAACAAAACATGCTTAATGGGGCGTTTCCTGCTTCTGTTCCAAATGGTAACCAAAAGTTATTTGCCAACCCTAGGCATTAGGAATTGTTTAGAGTCTTGCCTTGGCAGCATTAGGTTGTGCTGTGGTGACTCAATGGCTGTAGTTGATTTACTGTGTGCATGATGTGAAAGGAAAACCAGAACATGAGTAGCTTGTTCTGTCACATAGGACTGTTGCATTCGCTGTACAAGATCACTGCAGTGTGAACTTATCTGAAGTTCATTTCAGAAGAAAGCTTCAGTCTCTGAATATATACAGAACAATGGCTTTTGTCTCAATTTTCAGATTTGATTATGCATGTCTTAACTAAAGAAATAAATTTAACTTCTACAGAATAACCTGTACTACAGGAAGTATTTTTCTGGGACAAGCTTTTTATCAGGGCCTGTTGTGATAGATAAGGGGTAATGGTTTTAAACTAAGAAAAGGGGAGATTTAGACTAGATAGAAGATTTTTTTTTTTACAATGAGGGTAGTGAGACACTGGCCCAGGTTGCCCAGAGAGGTGGTAGCAGCCCCATCCCTGGAAACATTCAAGGTCAGGTTGGACAGGGCTCTGAGCAACCTGATCTGGTTGAAGATGTCCCTGCTCACTGCAGGGAGGCTGCACTGGATGGTCTTTAAAGGTCCCTTCCAACCCAAACCATTCTATGATTTGCAGAGACCAAACAATCCTCCACTCTTCAGCTTTTCATTAATCTAGAAAGGTTCTCCACTATGGGAACCCTTCACCCACCCTGGTTTCTGCCAGTGATATTAAAGCCAGCAGTGCTAAGCAAAGAGTATCTTGTGGACAAATTCTGCAAGTGACATCTGAAAATACCTGCCCAGACAGTTAGCAAGACAGGTGCCAGGAGAAAGAACAAAGCAGGTAAAAAGTTCAGAATGGTAAATGCAATAGCAAGCAGAAAAGTCTATGCAATTAAGTAATTAGGTAACCTATTAGTGAAAGTTTCTACTTTCATAATTCAAAAGGCTATGAAATTGCTCTGCTAGTTCACCCAACAAATAAAAGTCAGAATCAGCTTGCTTAAATTCTGCAGCAGAAGACCCCATTCTCTGCACATTGCTCTGAAAGTCTTGGTTTAACAAGTTTCACATGTAGAACCTAAGTTTAACACCACATTGTGTTAAATCTTGTTCCAGTGCTACTACAGTAGGTATTTTTAAGGTGGTAGTAACTACAGACATACCTTTATACCCACCAGGAGAACGGTATGAATTAGCCAGTGACCTTCCACCTCTAACAGATCCTCTGACAGACCCACGACTGTTAAGGTAAGGCTGAGGAGGCCTGGGAATAACGCCAGTCTGTGCTGGGTAAAAGGCAAGGCTACCATTGCTAACAGGAACAGCTCCATCAGGTTGATAATTCACTGCTTCAAACAGAAGGTAGAGATGAATTCAACATTTTTAGAACTATAATAAGTTACCACACTTAGAAGTAAAGAAAGCAGTTCAGAAATGAAGTAAGGTGCTCTGAATATCCTGTTCTGTGTTCTTTCAGGCAGTGCCTGTTAAAGTGCACTACAGACAGCCCAGTGTAAGCCTCCAGTGCATTCAACAGGATTTAGCTGGCACAGGTCAGAGCAAGCTTGCCAGCAGCATCAAGAATATAACTAAGCTAGAATAAAATCTAGTAACAGCTGATTAAGAATTATCACTCAGAACCCACACTGTTCTACTAGCAAGACCTGTTGTGCAAGATGAAATCATGGAGTGGTCTCTGAAACTAGATCACCTCAGTGCTGATATCCTTCAAAATGATGAGACAAACTCAGTCTTGAGAGGGGACTTTATCAACATTTATAAATATCTAAAGGGCAGGTGTCAAGAGGATGGGGCCAGACTCTCTTCAGTGGTGGTCAGCGATAGAACAAGGGGCAATGGGCACAAGCTGGAACACAGGAGGTTCCACTTAAACATGAGGAAAAGCTTCTTTCCTGTGAGGGTGCCACAGCCCTGGGACAGGCTGCCCAGAGAGGGTGTGGAGTCTCCATCTCTGGAGATGTTCAAACCCACCTGGACACTTTCCTGTGCAACCTGGTGTAGGGAACCTGCTTTGGCAGGGGGGTTGGACTGGATGATCTCCTGAGATCCCTTCCAACCCCACCATTCTGGGATTCTGTGATTATATTTTCTTTTGGTCCTACAGGGAAAGCTTCTCAGTGACAACACCTTCACTTTATCCTCCTTTTCTTTTTGGAGAATACCTTTGAGCACAAACTGTTATCTAGATAGCAATAAGACAACTATGGAAAGCTAGATATATAGGTTCAGTCTCTTCAGACATTCCTACCACGTGTTATTAAGCAGTTCAACCCCAACAGGTATTCAAGAATGTTTTTCACTCCCAGTGTGGTTGACTGGTTAGCTTGAACTATAGATCTCTCAACCATGAATGTATTTCCACAGGACCATGCTTTACATCAATCCAAAAAGCTTAAAACTGATCCAGAGTGACAGTCTAAACATCCTTCTGAAGTCTGTGCAGAGCCACTGCACAAGATTAATCAAAAAATCATGATGTTCCACCAAAAAGACTGTACAGAAGGTTGATCACCTGTAGTCTCAGTGATGAGAAAGAACATCCAAGCTAAACATGCTTTCCTGACTACTATACTTACATTGGTTTTTTGAGCTCTTAATCTTCATGTCTCACTGCCTTCACACAGTATCAGTCTATCTCTACTATAATTTCTACAAAATGTCCTCTGGCAGAAAAAACCCAGTGATTTTAAGTGACCTTGAGTTTCCCAGGAAGTGGGAAACTATCTTTATCAAGCCTGTAGGTGACACTGTCCCTACAGCTAGGATAGAAACGAGTTTGAAGCAGCCTTTCATCCTACTAGCAGTTTTGAATTTAAGTTTACACACCATCAACTAGATTAGATTTGATCTAACCCTAATTTTAACAGGTGCTGCATAACAGTGGTTTAGAATTTTGCTGAGTTAGAAGAACCTGGATGTTCTCACAGCCCATGTTAATGAATTAACATTTAAAGACTACTTGAAAGACAGAGACAAGTACAGTTCTCACCTGAGGAGAGAGATTCTTGGGAAAGAGAGGTTTGTTCTGCAACATGAGAAGACTGCAACTGGCATTGGGGAGGAGTTTGTGTACTTGCTGTAGAGAAACTCTGGTTGTATCCTGCTGAATAGGAAGGATCCTCTTTAATTTCCTGGTCTTTACGTGGAGGCAGTGGTGCATTCACTTTAAATACCTACAACATATTTCAAGACAAGTGCTTAACACTACGAGCTGAAGCCTCTGCCTAACACCACCACCCTGCTATGTGTGGTTTAAATCCATACCCTAGATCAGTTTCTAGAACACTACTTCTCAGAAAGCATCAAGAACATTGTATTTTAACCCATCCTTCTCAGTAAGCTTCTAGAACTTATTCCTATTTAGGTAGCTACTACCCCAGAAGTAGCTTGATCATAGCTGCAATGTTTGATCAAAAGAACACCTACCACACCTATGGGAAGTCAACTGTTAGACTGACTCATTAACTGCCTGTCCCAGCTTCTGACCTGAAGTTGGGACAGCCTATACAGAGATGAGATATTCATGTTTGGGAAGAATTTTGGTTTTTGTGCCCCTCTTGTAACCTGGTACAACTCTAGTATCCACTCAGATAAATACCATATTAGACAGCCTTCACCCCTTTGATAAACTGAACCTCAACTTTCCTATTCCTGTTATAAGTTCCCCCAGAGTAAACACATAACTTAAGTAACAGCTTTGTAATTCAAATTTTACAGTAGGGTGATGCACAGATACTAGTTAGTTAAATCTGACCAGCCAGTGTTCAGTCACTCCAGCAACTGTATTGCTTTATCACACATAATCCAAAGTGACCAGAACTGATGCTTCAGGTGACACTAGTATCAAGTTCAAATAGGCAAGAAGTCTATTCTGGGCAAAAGGAACTACATTTCATATAAAGAGCTGTCAGTAGTACTGACTCTAGAGGTATATCTAACCATTTTCCAAGACTATAAACTTTCTGAAGACAGACCAGGGCAAGACTAACTACAGGCAGATGCAATGAAAGCTTCCCAGCAAGACAGTTCTTGTCATTCACAGAAGCCTCTATAATTACAACAGGAAACAAATACTTTTTCCAGGGTCAAAAAGCCAAGTGTTTCCTCTAACATGGAGCCAGCAAAGAAACCCCTCATGATACTGAAATATTGAGTATAAAGATTGAACCATTATAAAATAACACAATTTCTGGTTCTAATTTACCAGATGAAGTGATCCAAAGTGATCTTTCTGAAAAAACTTTGAAGATGCTGTGCAGTCAGGCCATCAACACCCACATCCTGGAGTATCTGTAGCAAGTGGTCTCCTTACCAGTGGGAGTTACAGGTGGAATTCTAATAAAAGTCCAGGTAGGATTTACCTTTAAGGCTCCATAAGCATAATGGCAGCAATGGGATGTTCAGGTGTCTCCAAGAACATGGGATCAGAGGCTTCCATTACTGTCACTGTGCACTCACTATTTGGCAAGAAACCAATGTGACTCCTGGCTGTCTAGTTGTGAATTCCATGGTGGCCATGCTTTCCTGGCAGCAGTAAGTCTAAGCAATGTAGGGAAGAAAACCCTGCACCACAAAGTTCAAGGCTGCCACCACAAGAGGAATTAACATCCTAGCAATTTAGTGACACGTTTGGCAGTTTGACTCCAAAATCCCAAGAGAAATCTTGAACATGTAACAATTCTGAAAACACCACAGAATTAATTCAAGTGATTTGCAGTGATTCTGTTCTGATCAAAAGCCCTCTGAACACAGACACTAGGTTCTGGTATAATCAGAATGACTGAGATCAAGACTCCATATTTATATCAGGACAGATTGCTTATCTTAGACTGGGTCCCCAGACAGACTCTGCATTGCTTGATCCTAGCACACTGCTATTTCTCCACTTACATGAAAAATCACCACCTAGCCACTTAGCATAATTTAAATAGATCTGGCTTAGAAAGAATGACCTCCCTACCAACACTTACTTTATTTATAATATATATCAAAATTCTGTACCTGAGGAAGGTTCTGATTTAATGTCTTCTGCAAATATGGAAAATAAAGGAGAAAAACTAATGGCAGCAATTTACTACAGACCACACCAGGATGTCACAGGTGTTTTAGTCACTAATTCCTGTGCTTTGAAAAGCTATTAGCTACCTTCTTTCACCAAATCCTACTACACATCTCAATACTGCAAGATGCAGATAGTCCAGGAAGTTGTGGAACTGCACTGCTATGTTTGTTAAAATGGAGAATGCCTTTGGAGAACGTCAACAACCTCTTTCTAAGCTTTTTTTTTTGAGCAAGGACATTAAAAAAGGTTTCTACCATCTTCCAAAGATGGTATCAGAAGAGTAGATAAGCCCAAGTACAGGGAAGGGAACATTAACAACTAAATGGAGACCCTTCCTCTCAGTCCCTCTAAGCTTGCTGCTGTCTAGTTATAGTGTTAGGGAACATTACTAATGAAGTATGGCCTGAAAAAATAGGATCTATATGCAAAGAACACTGCTCAGCCTGTGTGGACTACTCCCTAGACATCTATATTGAGTACTTGTTAACAAAATCAGATACCAAGCTACACCAGTCTTTATCAAGGACACATTTTCCATGATTCCAGTGGACTGAGTTTTACCCCACTAAATCAGAGTTTAAAAAGCAGCAATAGAGGTTCAGGATTTGGAAAGCTTTTAGTCCTAACAGCTGTATACTTCAGGATTCCCTCTCTCTTCTGCAGTCTTTATTATTTGAAATTTATGCATAAGAGCAGTCTAAGTACAGTCAACTTTACCTTGGGGCATAGCTATAAATGTGTTGATTTCAGGTCTGACTTCTCCCTCTTAGTTCCTTGAGGCTACTAAGATAACCCAGTATTAGATTTGGGGACTATACAGAACAAAACCAGGATCTCTGTTCTTAGATGGTCTCTTTAAGTTCTGAAGGCACTGGAGAAGCAGAGTTCAAATCTAGTTTTTTAATATTAAAACAAAGTGATCTATCAGATTCTGTACTTTATCAAGGGGACCCAGTTCCTCAGTATTAGGACTAAGTTATCAGCACTACTGTCAGTTCTTCTGTGGCCCCAAGCTGCATACTCACAGTCTGCATAGCCTGGAAGGGAGCTGCTGTTATTGTCACAGAACTGCTACTTGCTGGAGGAGACTGAAAGCTTTGTGCTGGTGGGACTGGTGACATGGAAGTGCTTGAAGTAGGCAATGGTGACTGGGGCTCACTTGGGAGGGGAACCGTTGCCTGAGGGAAGAACAAATGTAGTGAAAGGTCACTTGATAGTTATCAGGCAGTAACAGAAGCAGTTAATTTGTTCTAAAGCCTAGACTGACAGAAGTCAGCAGTTTCTACAGGATGACATTTGAACATAGTAAAGCTACAAAATAGCTTTTGCTTACAATTTCAAATCTTGCTGTGCATTCTCAGCAAACAGTACTTCTATTGCAGTCTCTGCTGATTAAGTGAAATGTGCCTATGAGCTACTATACATACCATCCATTGGAATGGTTTCACAATGCAACATTAGGTTTTTTCCACCCACCACTAAGGAAACATAGAACACCTTCTGTTCCACTTATTGGAAGATGATTCTCTGGCTGATATTAAAAGTGATTTTTCTAAAGGAACTCAGGAACTGTAAAGGGGTTAATTTTTTTCCTTCCCAACTTTATCAATTATGTTTCAGATTAGAAACAATGCTGAGTTGTCCAAAGTATTAACCAGCATTAATCTCATCTGTGCAGATGACAAAATAAAGTGTTGATTTCAAATACCAATATTAAAAGGAATCAAAAGTCAGAAGGAACATAAGGCTCTAGACACATTTTGTCAACCAATATATTATCTTACCTCTACTTGTGAGAGCTCACCTGGGCAATTTCAATCTTTTTAGGTATCAAGGGCTCAGAAATACGTGAACTTGTCTGATACAGTGGCTGGGAAGTATATTTCTCAGTCTCTTGAGAAAGTGATGCTGATGCCTAGAAGAAGCCATAGATGCACCTGCTCTTACACAAAGCATTGCAGAAAGCACAAAGTTCCAGTACAGCTATGAAATACTGGTACATCAGTTGAAACAGAGTTTGTCATGGTCTTTCAAAATCCACTAAGTCCAAAGTAAATGTACTGAAGAGTCATCTTAACCAAAAGCTTCAAGCTTTAGAGATTCAGACTTAGATGAACTGTCTTACACAGCAGGTTGTACAGCCAGCTGTGCAAGACCTGCAGATTGATTGCTGCAAGCAGTTATTTACAGTGAAGACAAGCACCTATCTCATCACATTAAACAGAAAGACACCTCCAATGTTAAACTTCTGGTGAGCTCTGTTGAGCGAGGCTTCACAGCTCAACTTGGGTTTGCTTTGGCAAAACCTGCATTTTCTATATTCAGCTCACACTTGTAATGCTAAGTTTAAGAGTTGCTTCTATACTTGGATACACAACCTAGGGCTAAAGATGGCCAGTCCCATCCTCACCACGTGTACCACCACAGGCACAGACAGAACTGCACCTGCACACCAGGAGAGTGCACTGTCACCATGGAGTGTATTCCCTAGTTGTGCTGGGACCAAACAAAGCTTAGCTACTGCCTTCCTGAGAAGCAGAACTGGAAGAGAAAGACACCACATTTCAAGTCCAAGGGACTAGAGATATGCTGGACACACTAATTCCAAACAGCAAGCCTGCAAAAACACTCAGAATATTCTACTAAATCATATGTTCCAAATTCTAGCACAGCACAAGTACTCTGGATGCATATTAAACAGCAACATTATTTGTCAGCACAAGGAGTCTTATGACACTGTAGAAGTGAGAGAAGGTGTTGAAAACCAGACCAAAACTGATAT
Organism: Caprimulgus europaeus; assembly: GCA_907165065.1. Next base: position 3,228,465 of record OU015528.1, on the reverse strand, counting down.
TCAAGAGGCAGACAAACTGTAATATCCCTGTCAAGACTGTTATGTTCATAAAATCACAGAATTGTTTGGTTAGAAAAGATCTTTGAGATCACCAAGTCCAACTGTACCTGTCCACTACTAAACCACATCTCTGAGCATCTCATCTACCTGTCTGTTAAATCCCTCCAGGGATGGGGACTCCACCACCTCCCTGGGCAGCCCATTCCAATGCCTCAGAACCCTTTCAGCAAAGAAATTCTTCCTCACATCCCATCTCAACTGCCCTGGGCACAACTGGAGCCCATTTCCTCTTGTCCTGTCCCTTGGTCCTTGGTGGAACAGACCCACCCCCACCTCTCTCCACCCTCCTTGCAGGGACTTGGACAGAGCCAGAAGGTCTCCCCTCAGCCTCCTTTTCTCCAGGCTCAACACCCCCAGTTCCCTCAGCCGGGAACTCAGCACACTTGTGCTCCAGACCCTTCCCCAGCCCCGTTCCCTTCTCTGGACACGCTCCAGCACCTCCAGGTCCTTCTTGGAGTCAGGGGCCCAACACTGCACTTGACTATGTTCAACTATATAGTATATTAAAAAACAGAGTAAGTGCTACATGCACAGTGTACTGCTAGCATGTACATCAGCAAAAAACTTTTAATAAGCATGAACATTTCCCCATTATAATCTCTATACACTGTATTAGGAAGTCCAACAGGAAAGATTCAGCTGTGTTTCTGAACACAGCAACACTCAGCAAGAGATCTTTAAGATAGTGGTCTGCATAACTTGAAACACTACTTTCAGACCTCAACAATATGTGTAAGCTAGTTGAAGATTTAACTGCACATAAATACAGTTAAGAAAGCAATGTCTGAGGTCTTGGCTGTACATCAGAAAGTCAGATTCCCAGTATTTCTTCAGTTAGTGCTTGAGAGCACACATTTCAATCTCCAGTTTACACAGAAGTCTGCTATTTCATGACAACATCCCCCCCAATTTATGCATCCTCTATGTTGTCATTAGAGGGAGTATTTTACACTGTAACCAAAGCAAATACTTATGCTGCTCATATGTTCCCACAAGAATATTCACCACATTTTCTAGCCTGCATTTTTCATCCCACACCCTTCCTATTTCAAGGGGCAGACTATTCACTTTGCATTCAGGCAGTATTAAGAAGGCTTTTCCAACCACCTTTAAGTATTCCAGAATATAGGCTGTACTACTGCCACTGCTTGCATTCTGTATGTTGTTCAAACACAGTTATTGAGGAGAGGCCCTACCACAGCTTTCTGTTAGGGCTGGCTATCCCACAGACCCTTCAATGCCAGGGAACCCCAGGGTACATTACCTGTGGTGTCTGTGGTGTCACCAACTCTTCAGTTTCAGAGCCAGAAAGAGTCTGATCAGCAGATGCTAGGGAAGTATTTGAACCATGCAATGTCATGGATGAAGCAGCAGCCTTGCAAGAAGAGAAAAATCAATAAAAGATTTTGAAAGACTATCTGAAGTGGTTGGTTTCACCAAAACTCACACTCTGGGTATTTCCAAGTAAACCTCAGAATGAGGCAGGAGCTGAAGTGCTTTGACCAGTTAGTCTAAGATTCTTAGGAATTCCTGTTAGTGGCAAGGAAACCTATTTAAAAGCTAAAGTAGCAAGACATGTAAGCACAGTAAGTGAATTTAAGGTTCACTTAACCATGGCTGCCAAAGCTTGAGACACTTTGGCATAAGCAAGAATCTCAAAAGGTGAAGACATGCACTACCTAGGAAAGCAGCAGCATGTTCTCCTGCATACAATTATGAGCTATGAGTTGAACCTATGGGTTAAATATTCAAACTATTTTAGCATGTCTTCAACTTTGTTTTACTTCACGACATTTTGAACATTTGTTGCTGCTTTTCAAGCAGAAGAGCAGCCAGCTTTGTCAGCACTGAAGTGATCTTAGACTTGCAACCTACTAAGTTATTGAGTATTTGTTACAAAACTGCTGAAACCAAGAAAAACCATTAAAGTACTGCACCTATTCTAGTGATCATCCTCTATATAATTCCTTGGCTATACCTCTGCCTCTTCAGGGCACTCCTAACTTCAACTTACTTGAAGGGGCTGTTGAAGAAAATCACTCTGGCTTGGCAGTTTCTGTTCTTTTGAAGCTGTAAAGAAAAGAATGCATTAAGCAACATTTACTTTTAAATTCAAACACTATATATATATTTCAATGTGCAGTTCTACTTTTTGAACACATTTGGTGTATGAAGATGAACACTATTTTTAGTGTGTGCACTGCAAATATTTAGACTTATCAGTAAACTACACCCAATTGAAAACTTCCATTTCTTTTTTTTTAAAAGAGGACAGGTATTCAATAATAAAAATATTTCCACCACAGAGATACCTGCTTTCCAGATTAAAAAAAAAAGGGTAATTGTGTTTTGCACCCCAAAAGCCACTCAAACAGATTCTTAACATGGTCTATTGTAGAAAGTACCACTTTTTCTATGTGTATTTAGATAACTGCTTTTTACCTAAGATGTCTTTAGCTAACTTAAGACACCTCCAGCAACAAATAAGCAGGTAAGTGGCTTAAGCTGCCTTTTTTTTTTTTTAATCAGACATTGGTATTCTTTATAATTAGACAAGCTGCCTTCACCAGGTCTACTGAGCTACCATCCAGCAAAAGCCTCTTAGTGTTTGCAAAACCTTACATACAATTTACACTTACAGTATTACCTACCTACAGGACTACTTGCTGGAGTAACTGAAGGTGGTTGGGATGAACCAATGGCACTTGGTGAAGCTTTATCAAAATCCAGAATGGACTCCTTTTGAAAAAAAAAATCATTGGTTGGGAGGAAAAACAATTAAACTCTAGTGAGTTTAAATTCTACAGATGAAGAATGCTCATTTGAGAAGTTGCTGTGAGCTAATTAGAGCTAGATTCATTCAGTGCAAACACACATTGTCAGCACTGTTTTCCCTAACCCACTAGGAACTGGAGCTTTGTGCTACAACAGAGAGGAAAAAAAAAACATACTTGCATGAAGTTGTAAGTCCCTTGTATCTGAGTCATCAGATCCTGAAGTTTTTCCCTTCTCAATACTGGATCTTTTGGAAGAGTTGAAGTAGAGCAAAATTCTGCAGCTGGCTGATGTACAGGTTTAGGCACCTAATAAGGAAAAGATATTAAATCTAATTCTGGGAGCAAAAATTAGATTAAGGCATAACTGCCTTATCCAATACACTTCCAGAGCAACCTACAGGTGTCAGATACCATGGACCAAGGAATTCTGTGCTGTTATTGGTATTTACTGAATCAAGCTTTCATTTTACTAAATAAAAGTCACCTTACTGTTGCCACTAGTTAAGCCTCAGAATTAATTAACTTCATTCAGTTTCTTACAGCCAAATACACATAAGACAATAAGTTGTCTGCATTCAGTGCAAAATTAGGCACCTCCATTTAAGTAAGTCCACAGATTTAAGCTGAAGGCTAGAATAAACTTAAAAATCAAAGCTGCATCACTCAAAGTTTAAAAATCTTCCTCCTAGTAGAGCCTGTGCTACAGATCTTTTATTAGGGTGGCATTGCCAGGTATCCTGAAGAAACTGCACCTATAGATACACTGCAAGCAGGTTACTCAGGATTAGACCAAAGTTCTTCCACTAATAAACCAGATCCTGTCAGTGCACCAGCTCCTGCAGAAAGTATTTAACTTTTCCAAGTCTGAATACACCTGTGCTTCCACATTTGTAGTTAAATAACAACTTCTGCAGGGCCTTATTACTCCTTAACTGTTTCAGGTGGCCTCTTAACAGTTCATCACAACTGATTCTCACTTCACTTTAAAAGTAAGGTTTTATCAGAGAATAGGCAAGTCTAAGTCTTCTGATAGAAAAATAATGATAGTAAACTCCTTAAATAGTAGAAGCCTTGTTATTTATAGAGGCTTATTTACAGATAATAATGTTAAACTGTCTAAATAGTCTATGTCTTTTAAAAGCAACTTGAGGAAGAGGTAGGCTTGTTATAAGCCTTTTAAAACCACAATTCTCTAAAGCATTGCTGCTCTTGTGTTTGTCTGTACAGCTACAGGGAGGCAAATCTGAAGACATTAAGTAGCTGCATTATTTCAAGTGGCCCAAATATTGAGACACACAGGAACATGTGAAAACCTTTACTTTCCTACAGCACAAACATTCATCTTTCTAATAGGGGGTTACCACTTCAATATGCTGTACAGCAATATGGTTGAGTATTTGTATGAAGCCATGAGAAGGCTCTATGGCAGAAGGGTATGTGTCATGATGTTTAGTTGTCACACTAAATTCAAAACAAATTGATGGAATGCTCTTGTCCAGTTTTAGGACAACAAGCCCCCAAACACTTGCATTTCTTCAACAGTTATCAGAAACCAATCACTAGCATTTGCAGAAATTCCAACAGCATGGAGAGGAAAGAAGCTTCCAGGGTTTAGTGAGCTTCACAAAGCATAATCCATGTACAGGCAGTAAGTATATCATTAACTCTGGAGGACACCATTTCTAACATCTATGTGACCCATATGACAGCCACTTGTTGAGCTGTAAGAAGTTTTATTTTATTCTAGAGCTGGAAGGGTGCATCTTTGTATTACTCTATCCTAATTAGAATTTCTGGTGCACAAAGCACTACCTTTAGCTACTGAGTATGGAAGTTTCTATTGCTTTATAGTTTCCAATAATGAACAGAAACAAAAGCTATTAAGGATCTAAGTGCAGGAAAAAAAGATACAGTTGAATGAAGTTAAATCTCAGCAAGTTACATATTTGAAGTTACTAAGAATCTAACTCTTCCTGTCCATCACTTTATCACCCCTGACTTAAAAGCAGACTTAAGATTAAAACACTCACTGTTGAGGTAAATCCATATGGGTCAAACTGATTGATGCTTCTACCATGCTCCTCTTCCTCACTACAATTTACTAAGCCATGAGTACACTACCAAACTGGTTCTGTATGTTTACAAACAGACAACAGAAGCTTTTCACCCTGAAGTCACCAAACCAGGTGAAGTCTGCCAGTGTCTGAAGCCACCAAGATTGTCCACTATCTACAGTTAGACTTGTACATTACACTCAAATAAGTCAAAACAGCCCCAACAGCATGGAAGCAGAAGAGACTGCAGTGTTCCACCTGTGGATGCTTTTACAATTTGTTAGAGTCTCTATCTCCTTCCCCAGCTCATACCCTGCATTGTGCTGGTAGCATTCTTTACCTCAAGAGGAGGAGCATACAGAGTTACACATAATATTAGGGCTTTAAGCCAGGATTGAAGCATTTAAACTCTCCATTCTGTAGAAGTTACTTCCTATAGTTCCTGCATATATTAAAAATACACCAGCCAGAAGTAGCTATAGTGACATGACTTCATAGTGATTTGCAATTTTGCTGGTGTTTAGATGTTCAGAACTAGATACAGCATACATGAAAAAGCTTATTTCAGGTTTTATGTCTTTATAAAAGACATAACTTTGAAAAAGAGCAGGCACTTAAACTGAAGATGGTATTAAATCATGTTTTCTTTCTAGCCTACAGTTATAAGCTGTTTCTGGAAGCTGGTAGCAGATTGAGTTTAGTAACCTGTTAGGCCAGCTCACATCTAACTTTAACATGTTGAGATGACTTAACAGTGGTGGTTCAAGCAACACTCAGGTTAGTTTTACACAGCACTGGTAAGTTTAGGGTCTAATTTATCATAAGTGTTTCTGAAATCTAATTTCAACACCACTTATACATTCAGCAAAAATTGTTTCAACATATATCCAGAGAACCAAACTACAATGAACTAAAAATGGAGTTGGAAAACCTAGAATTTGGTTTAGGATCTGTTAAGCCACTGCAGATAAACCAATGTAAAGGCACACTGACCACTTTGGGATTTTACTAGTCAAAGTGCCAATATAGTAGGTACTCCTATTAAAGCTTGATTTATTTCTTATTTTTAAGAAGCTGAAGGTCTACTTATACATGCTCTAACATACAATTCAGCCACCTCATATACTAGTAAAACTCCATCTTATGATTCAGGACCTCAATTCCTCTTTAGGTTTGTTAGCTGGAGTACTAGATGAGCTGGAATGATGATACCTGAGCTGTAATCACAGCAGCCATCACCAGCTGTGCCATGGAGATCTACAATTAACATTTGCTTTCTACTCAGAGCAGCTCTCACAGCAGGTGTGGATTAACAGCACTGGATGTCAGCAAAAGCCAAACTGGTTTGCTTTCACACAGCAGGTCACAAATCCAGCTCTAACCAAGTTTGCTGGTCCACAGGTTGCACAAACATTTAACCAGAGTAACAGTTTAACAGGCTTGCTCATCAGCTCACTCAGCTGCCTCAGGCCCAACTTCTTAGGTACTGAACCTTCTAGTACATTAAGTTAAATAAGCAGATTTTAACATCTGAAAACTGAGCAGTTTGTTAAAAGATGTCTCAGAGCTCTAACAATTATTTCAGGGAATAAAGGTTAATATCAGCTCCAGAAAGCAGCAGCAGTGACACAGGCTATCTACCATGCCCAGATCTCCACACAAGGTCATTTGTAGGTTCTCCCTGGGAGTGAAATGGATGAAGCTATGGTACTGTATTGCCTCTTTTTTCTTTGTTTAAGCAAAGGCAAGACAAATGTCATTATCCAAAAAGTTTAAAATTTTATTTCAATTGTTCTTTATATGCACCTCAAGTCAAAGTAAGACTTTTTTAAGAAGTGGTTATGGAAACTAGCTAGGTTCACAATGCACTATTTTTTTACTCATTCAGTATACTTTTGATAGTAGGATTTGCCAGTAGCTACTAAGCAAACTATACTCAGCTAGTGTTTCACTACAGTCCACTGTGTAAATCAAAGTCTGAATGTTTTGTTTACTTCATTCAGTAACCCAGCTTAATCAACCTCACTTTCCAACAACTGATTTAGTTTAATTTGGCTGACCTGCACACCATTCCTATGAAGATTCCTAGGCAGTTTGCAAGTTTCTCCAACTGACTGGAGACCCTCCTTTGTCCTTACCACATCCAAGTTTTGTCCACCACTTAAGCCATCCATCTTTCCACCCTACACAAAAATAGAGACTCTCACCTCATTAGGAAGCATCTTATATTTAAACTTTAAATTAATCTGACACCAGAAATTCCAAGGCATCTTAAAGTGCTGGAGGCTATTCCAGTGATAGTTTCAGTTGCAGGAAGACTATGCATAGTTGGGTGCACAACACCTACTTGTGCTCAAAGCTACTTAGTGTGAGGCAACCAGGTTTTGTACTTGTACCACCACCACCAGTGGACACAAGGTTCTACTCAGCCTGAGTGTAAAGATGAATTGAGTTGAAACACCTTAATCCCATTTTGTTACCCAGTGCTGCGTGTTACCTACTTTTTTAATCTCATGTTCAACCTTCTGTTTGCGCTCCCGCCTCTAGGCACAAAAATTGTTCAGTTATGCCAAGTTTACTGACAAGATTTAATCTTAATCATTTGCTATGAATAATAAGGCATTATTTTTGCTTTCTGCAGAAACAAGGTAGTAGTGCTAACAACATTGTGGACAAAAGAATTGCTTGATTCCCAGCGTTTTCTTTCTGAAGTCTAACTCTAAATTAAACACTGCTGTTAATGACATAACTAAACTCTGCTCTGCCTGCCATCCTTTTTTCACAGTATCAAAATTGTTACTACCCAAGAACAGGTAAGAAAGAAGGTAATGTAACCAGAGGCTAAGAGCCTGCTCAGCTGTAAGCCCTGCAATAACTTTCATTTTACATTTCTAAAGCTAACTTTGCTATTGTTAGACTCTCCAGGACAGCAGTATGGCATATGCATTCATCTGGAAATACATATTTAAGCCTCTGTACAGTTGGTATTGCTTGATCTAGATGTTAGATTTCTCTTGAATCAGCAGCTATTTTAATCAAAAGCCTAAAAAAATTACTGAAGTGCTATTTGCATGCAGCCACAGACAAAGTATTTGATCCCTGGATGAGTCATACCTGCTTTGTACTGATAACAGTGGACAGAGCCAATAGCTGGGGATGAACTAAGTTAATTCTTCTGTCTTATGCATAAAGCAGTTATTCAAGGCTCAAACACTGTTGATGTAAAAAGCAGAGCAGACAGTCTTGCTAGTCATATATAGAGTTTAATTGCCAGAATTATTTCCCCCAAGAAAGAATGAAATAGGAGTCTAAACACAGGCCTACAAAACACAACGTGTAAAGCCTCTGCTAGCACGTAGCTTACTCCAACACTAGTGTGAAAAGCTTACGACAGGTAATACTACATAAGCCAACTCACTTCTTTGGGTTCCATATCAAACTTCTTGGGCCCCATCTGCTCCTTTGGCCCAACACTTGCAGCTCCCCAGGACTTCGGAGGGTTCTGTAACTGCTGCGATGACATTTGCTGCTGCCTGTCAGCTTTTTCCCAAGCCTCTCGAGTCTCCTGTTTCTTTTGTTCTGGTTCCTCCCTAACATGTGCAGCCCAAGCCTTCACAGGCTCCTGCTTCTTTTGTTCTGGCTCTTCCCTAACAGGCATTTCCCATGATTTCACAGGCTCTGGCTTCTTCTGTTCTGGTTGCTCCCTAGTTTGGGTTACCCAAGGTTTTGGAGATTCCTGCTTTTGTTCTGATTCTTCCTTAACTTTGGTTACCCAAGGTTTCAGGGATTCCTGCTTTTTCTGGTCCTGCTCTTCCCTAACTTTTGATGCCCATGGCTTGGGTGACTCCTGTTTCTTCTGGTCCTGCTCTTCCCTAACCTTTGATGCCCATGGCTTGGGTGACTCCTGTTTCTTCTGGTCCTGCTCTTCCCTAACCTTTGCTACCCAAGGTTTGGGGGACTCCTGCTCCTCTCTGACATGTGCTACCCAGGCCTTGGGAGCTTCTTGCTTCTTCTGTTCTTCCTCCTCAACAGGGGTCTCCCAGGGCTTTGCAGACTTACACTTGTGATCCTCCTCTTTAATACGAGCTTCCCAAGGCTTTGGAGAGTCTTGTCTTCTCGGCTCTTGCTGCCTAACACGAGCTTCCCAAGGCTTTAAGGTGTCTCGTTTCTGCTTCTGTTCCTGCTCTTCAGTATCAACAAGCATTTCCCAGGACTTTGGAGGTTCTTGCTTTCTAGCACACTCAGCTTCCCAAGATTTGGGCTCTTCTGGCTTCTTCTTGACAGAGTATTCTGCTTCAGGCAAATAACGCCTGTTGAGAAACTATACAGACCAAATAAACTTAATGGCTCCCAAGGAAACATTTTGCTACTATAGTTCAGGTCATTTAAGTTAGGTCACCCAGCTACTGAAAATCCCTGACTAGAAGTGGAGCCCAGACAGTTTAAGCACTAGCCACAAAACCAGCCATGGCTTTATCCTACAACACTGCAGATGAGCTTTGCTTGGCATGCCACAGAGAAGCATGAAACACTCCTGAGCAGCACAAGTGGAACACACTTGGGCTGGGTGAAGCTGTTACCCTCATATCCTCAATGCTAAGAGATGCTCCTAGGCAGTAACAATATCAAGTTCAGTTATTTTTACAAAGGTAGCTCTCCTCCTAAGTATCTAAAATGCTGTGGTACTATATTAGATGTTCTGCTAGGTGTAGCAGCACCATCTACCCCAAAAATCTTTGGCCCTTTGGAACTCCAATAACCAAGTACAACCACCATTCTTAATGGAGTTTCAATACTAAAAAGTCAGCAGATTCTCAGATTTAATACCCCTGGACTGCAGCTCCAGGCTGTGTTTACTGTCAATAAGTCTGAGAGTTCAGTGAAGACATCCTAAAGTTTTCCTGAGTTACTGTCATAAGCAGGAAGCAAATATGTGAAGTGAAGAATGTGTAAGGCTCACTGGTGGAGATGTTTTCCTGACAAATCACAAGAAAAGCTTTAAAGTCAGGTAACAATGTTACCAGCAGGTTACAAAAACTAGTTCTAGAGTACATCCTCCAGTGAGATACCTGGGAAAGAGGGATTGGGCATTTTAAGAACTAATATTTCCCCTTCAAAAAGGACACCTCTCCCAACCTTTTGAAGTCTAATTTTTTTTTAATGCTATTGCCAGTTGAAGCTTAAGTACTTAAAAGTCAGAAGGGCTGTTAAAACAGGTCTACACACCCCTGTGTACACCAGTATGTCTTGGGATCCCTACTTTGCTGCCAAATCAGAGCAAGACCTACATCATTCTCAACTACACCAATATCAAGTCTAACTGCATAAACTTAGCTCTCAGAGACAGCTTTAGTAGATGTGTATTTTTTCTGTCCCATAGTACACAAAAGATCAGTGTGTTTCCACTTTAAAGGCTGACACTTTGGTTTATTCAGGAAAATGTCAAATACTCTACTGTTTCATACAATCCTGCTCCATTTATCCCAAAATACCCCAGGAAAGCCATGAATTTGGAGTTAAGAAATAGAAATATAACCAAGTCTTCAACGCTTCCTACATAAAGCAACACATAAGCTGCTCTTCAGATACACTTTTTAAGTTTAAAAAAGGGCTGCAGAAGTGCAGTTATGTTTCTGATAAATCACAACACTACAGGAAAGCCATGAGCAGTGCAGTATCTTACCTCCTGTGGCTGTATTTCAGACTTCATAAGCTCCATAATGGATTCTAGAGAAAGAACATTAATTTGTTTCAACTGATCAAATGCAGAAAGGCAGACCAAGCAGTACAAGTCTTTAACTCTAAATAGTAGTGGCAATTGCCAAACCAGATATTCTGAAAGCCCAGCTTGTCAATCAACATGCAGTTTTTAGACAAGGTTTTACTTTGGCAGGAGTTTAGAGTTAAGCAAGAAACATTTTGTAGTATCCATAATTTGGTTATAGTAATATGTAACATTCCCTACACCAGACAACTCTCACCTCTTCAACATGGAGGCTTGCTCAGAAGGCAAAAACATCCTATTACTATGAATTAAGATTTTTTTTTCTACAATATTAGCCAGAATAGGATTGCAAGCCTCACAGGTTCCATTTGAGTTACAACATTGCAAGTCAACTACAGCACAGGATTAGATTTAGCATCAAGCTATGCAGAGTCAATGCTCAGTTCAAGTTTATCCCAATATTATGCTACAGAAATTAAACCCTGTAATATTCCACCTGGTTCTTTAACAGACTCTCCTTTCGACATCTGTCTTGTTCTCTCAGATTTTCTATTTACTTCTTCTTCCAATTCTTTCACTGGCACAGTGGTGCGAGGAGTTGGGATACTTTCAAAGTAACCAGAGTCTAGAAGTTTGGATAACAGGTCCTTCATGTGTTTATCTGAAGAGTAAAAATCCATGAAGTTAAGATATGAAAATCTGAAATGACAGAGTATTCAGATTACAGATCAAGGCTCCTTACTTCTTGCTTTTATCTAAATTGCAACTTCTCCAAGTTCACACATCTTACTGAGTTATAGCAATAACATGGTTTAGTAAAGTATTTGTTATATATTACAGCTGAAAACATCTTTGCAATCCAGAGGCAAGACTGCAGCTTGTGTTTAAATGCACACAAGGTAAACACTGAGCCACCTGGTCTCCCACATGCTTACAAAGGGATTTGTTTACCATTATAAACTAGCCAGCATTGATACTAAAAGCATGTTGTGCAGAGTGCAGCACAGGTAAAGCTAAATTAAGTCACTACAGAACTGCCCTACAAGATGCTCTTCCCAGTGTAGGAGGGTAAGTCTCAGAAGGAAAAGTCAAGAACTGCAAAAACAAGCAGAGAGAAGAAAGCAGGAGATTGTTCCAGACTAAATGTAATCCTCTGAGGTTTTTGAAATGGTCAAAGAAAAACTTAACATGTACTCTTTCTGATGAGCACTGTCCAGTTCCCTTCACATAAAAAAACTGGACAGCATCTTAGAGCAGAAAGTAAGACCTCAGAAGCAGCAGTGATACTAGAAATTGTTTCAGAGGAGCTAGAAACAGGGCAGCCTTGAAAACACAAAGAACATTCAGTGAAAGATCACTCCAACTAGTGACAGTCATATTAACAGGAATAGCAGCTAGAATTTAGTACAGATACAAGAGAATTGCTTCCCAAGCAATGAATGCCAGTAAGAAGTCATAACAGCTTTATCTGAAGTTTACCTCACACACAGAACAATAAGACTGACACTAAAGGGATAGAGATACCAACAAAATAGTCAAAGTTTGGATGAGAGCCAAAGAGCCACAAAAATTTGGAGTCCAGGATAACCAGGCAACTATCAGTTCATACCAACAGATACAAGGCTAAAGTCACCAGCTTGTAGCTCTACAAGGCCAGCATGCACTTTATCCACAACTATGTGAAAAGAGTTAACACCTCCTTATCAGTTCAACTGTCTGTATGTGGAAATTAGAGAGGGTATATTAGTGCTCTCACCTAACAGTTCCAACAACATCCTTGTCAAGACAAAAGGAAGATTACTGCCACACAGCCATTACCAGACTGGAATAAATGGGAGAAGCAAGGTCTGTTTGCAACAGGAAAGATACTACAACTTGAGTAAGGACAGCTTCCTCACAAGCAAGTTCTAAGTAGGAACACAGAATGTGTATGCTAGCTTAAAACCAGGGTTTCTGAAACTACAGATGTAAGAAAATACAGAGAGTCCCAAAGATTTTGGTGTGCTTGAAAGATGAGGATGTTTACAACAGGTAAAGCAAGACTGCACTGTGCAGAATTAGAGATCACAGTAAGTTCCATTAATGACTGTGCATCCTGCACTGCAGTCAGATTATGGGTATGAGCCTGAAATTCCTACAAGGAGAGAATCTTCAGTACTGTGGGACCTTCCACCTGGGATCACTGAAGCTTTGTAATACTCAGAGCATTTCATGGCTGGAAGCAGTGTTCCAACCTTAACCCATTTGCACATAACTATTCAAAAAGCTTCCCATTTCTGGTTCTGGAAGGTACTCATGCATCACCTTTTGATTCCTACCACCATCATTCTCCACCACTATCATTCCCCAGAGAGGTGCTAGTACACTGGTAGAAGAACATCTTTTATTTTTCCAGGGAAAGATTTAGAATCATAGAATGACTTGGGCTGGAAAGGACCTTAAAGATCATCCAGTTCCAACCCCCCTGCTGTGGACAGGGTTGCCAGCCACTAGATCAGGCTGCCCAGGGCCCCATCCTACCTGGCCTTGAATGCCTCCAGGGATGGTGCATCCACAACTTCTCTGGGCAACCTGGGCCAGTTCCATACACTTACTCTATTGTTTTGATTTCTACTTGGAACAAACAGCAGTTCATCCTTGGATAACTGCATTAATACACAGCATTTGAAAGTGCTTTCTTTAGTAGCCTTCCAAGTATATTCACTTAACATGTTTAAATAGCACACAAATTTCAGATGTCTAAGTTATTTCTCTGGATGAGACACTCACAGGTTGTTCCAACCACAGGTTTCTCACTTCCTTCTAGAAGGTCCCAGAAGTAAAGAGATGATTGTTCCATCTGGTCTTCCACACTAAAGCAAATGACAGTATTACCAGGTAGAATCATAGCCAAGATCAAGCCTTGTGGTGTCCCAACACCCCTCATTTTAAGACACTAGTATTTAGCCTTTTAAGTTAAGGCTGTATAGAGTGAACCCCAAGCCCATTATCCACTGCTGAAAGCAATTCATCTGTATCTGTTTGTACACAATTTAATTTAGCATATGTAAATTAATTGTCAGTAATTAAGACAGATTAGAGAGCCTAGCACCAACCCACAAAACCATATGGCTGGACTTCATCCCAAGGCAGGACTCCCAGACAGCAAAACAATCACTGTTTAATCAGTTAATTACCTCTTTATTGGATGTACATGTGCAGGGGCAACCATCAGCAGCTCCTGCCACTCTGCTAGTTATTGACAAACTCTGACATAGGTCCATGATCCACTCCAGACAACAGATTTTAAAGTCCACCATAATGAAATTTAGTATCCCAAAGGAAAGGGTTATGCTTCTTGTGGAAGTGTAATACCATGAGAATTATAAACTAGGAATAAAGTTATTTTATTGGGATGAGAGACTCCTGTTGTGTGGGTTGGTTTTTTTTTATAAGCAGCTGTTCTTTAGAAGTTGAGGAAAGTTTAGGCAAGTTTAGCATATGACAAGTGATTAGAAGTTTTAGGAACTGAAGTCACATTTGAATATGGAAATAATTACTTTTATCCATAAACTGTTCTAATTTGCCACCTAGTAAATACTTTTTCCATATTTAAATACAATTCTTACTACAGCATCTTAAAGCAGCCAGGCTGTCATGCTAACATAAGCCATCCTAGTACAAGCATGATGCTAAGTTAGCACTAACCTACGTTACAGCTGGTGACAGCCTTAAAATGTTTGACACTTTAGTGCAGAGGTCTAAAAACCTTCAGTCAAATTTTTAAAACTACTTTGAAATTAAGAGCAAGGCAGCCTCAGGATTACCACCTTACATTCCTTTGGAATAAAGCAGGACATCTGGATCATCATGTGAGTGGAATATAGAACAGTTCCACAGTGCTTACTGCACTTTTTGAATTTAATGAACAGTGAGATCTCAGGGAAGCAGCACACCAACAGCCTCCCTGCTTATGATGGTATTGGAGCATCTCCCCTCAAGCCCACAGGGAGACATAAGGTGGCAGGGCTTGTAACTTGCACAAATGAAGCTCTAATTACTGCAGCTTTGCTTTAATGTTCAGTGAGGTAAATCTCCTACCTTCCTACTCTCAGACTAAAGCAAATACATAGAATATTAGTGTCTCAACACCTAATATTTCAAGACACAGCAGTGTCAAACAGAGGACATTTGCTGTAATGACGAAAGCATGCCAATTAAGCCAAAAAATTTGAACTTACCTCAAGTTCTCATTTCTTTCTGGGCATGTCAGTTTTGCAAATCTTATGAGGTAGTCTAGTTCTTTAGAAGGCAAGTATATTGCACCATTCACACCACCTTTGAAATCTTTCTGAACATGCTCTTGAGTAAAGTTCTGCAGCACATACTGGACTTGAAGTATTGTACGCAGCTTTTTCTTCTCTGCTTCAAGCTTCAATAGACTCTCTCTTCGCTGAGCCTTCCTCTGTGCTTTAAGCAGCTGTTTCAATACATGAATTCAACAGAACACAGTGGTTTAGTAACAGGATTATAAGATAAAACACACTAAGTTCTAGTATTGATGATGCTACATTGATCAAAAGAACTATAATTTTGGTGAGATAACAGAAGTTCCTAATTCTCTCTTCAGACCCCCAAAGTCTTTCAAGCTCCTCCTCTGGAAAAGCTCCCCATTTGTCTACTAATTCTCTACATATCTAGCTTCTAGTCCAACTGGATACTGGCAGTTTCACTTGTGACATGCCTTTAAGATATTTAGATCCTGATTATGCCTGCTAGTTGCTTTATTATAACAGCTTTCACAACTGAACATATGGAATTGATAGAATTGATAACAGTGCACAAATCCAAGCCTAGCCAACCTTTATCACATGTAGTTAGTGATGCAGTTGTCTCAAATTTCTCCTAGCAAGACAACTGCCTCTTCACTTTTGAATATTCCAGTATAAAAGATAAAGCAGAATCCTATAGTTACTCTTATTTCTGTTGGCAGTAGACTAAAGCACTCATTAAATAAGTAACAACACATGTGACAGAACACATACATTTGAGGAGAAACTTCTCATCAGGTACTAACAGAATTATGCAGCAAGAGCTATCCAAGTAACAGCAGAATTTAAAATGCCTCAATACAGTGTATCTTAAGTTGCTTTGCAAGATTTAAGAAACATTTAGTTTTCTAGAGTGCACTGTAAAGGATATCAGGATGTTGCCAGAATGGACCCTATTGTTCCAGTATGGACTGGAGAATCCATACTGGTAGAAGTCAAGTCAAGGAAAAAACAAAGCAGGTTAGCTTTTAAATAAAGTGTAAGTTCAAGAACAAATATGAACTGGTAGAAGTTAATGCTGAATTACTAAAAAATCAACTACAGAGAGATACACTGGGTCACAATCCTTCATTTCTGTTATTTTATAGGTAGCTACACAAAGGAAAGCAATATGTTCAACATACAATGACTGAGGGAACCCAAAGCAGCAACACTGATGAAAAGGCTCTTCAATCTCTGTTCACAGAGTGCTTTGAGAGATTTACTGCACTGGCTGGAATTACTACATAGACAAGAAAAGCCTCTCTAGCAAAACTGTTTGGGTCTCAGTCAACACTGAGATAAGCCATTTTACTATTCCTTCAGCATTCTGTAAAAGGCAGAGAAATAATGTCAGAGCAGTGACTAATCATGTTTAGCATCCCCAGCACTACCTTGGATCAGATCTTTTCATAAGGATACTATAAGCTTCAGCCAAGAGACCAGTTTCTCCAAAGATAAAACACTTGCTTACATAAAAACAACATAAGCAGTGCTTTAAACCCTGAATAAAGACCTAAATAAAGCACTAAATCTGTGACTTGCCATAATTAGAGACAACTGCAGCAGAGTAAGTGGCAAACTCCACAAGCTTGCAGTAAAATTTTACTGAGATTTGTATTCCTCACTGCAACCACAGTGATTTAAACTCAGCACTTTCCCTCACTGGAAACATCAAAACATTCAGTTTGGAAGGGATCCTGGGATGTCACCCAGCTCAGCCTCCAGAACAAAGGCTACACTTGGTTAAGACCAGATTGCTTAGAGCTTTGTGCAGTCAGGTCTTGAAAAGACCCAAGGGTAGATTTTTACCAAGTCTCCAGCCAGCCCACTCTAGTGCTCAGTTATCCTCAGAGTGACCATTTTCCTCCTCTCTAGCTGGAACCTACTATTTCCATTTATGATCACTCCTTCTCCTACCACATCTCTCAAAAAGCCTGGCTCTATCCTTTCTGTAATCTCTTTGGTATCTGAAGGCTAACACTGCATCTCCTGCCAAGCCTTCACTTCACTAGAGCCAACAAGCTCAGGCTATCCTCACAGGTCTCATGCTCCAGCCCTCAGCCAGAGTCCCACCACTGGACTCACTTAAGTTTAGCCAAAGCCTTCATGTACCAAGTGACCAGAGATAGACACAACTGGTTGACAAGTACCAAATAATCAGTTCTCCTTAATCTACTGGTCCTCAGCCTAATTCTAGCCTTCACTACTCAAAGGGTACACTTAATTTACTTTGCCTGCTGCCTACAAGGACCTGCATGTCCTTTCCAGTAGATCTGTTCCTCCATCTATGTAAGGGATGAGTCCACCTCAGGCACAAGCTACCAGCAACAGTTAACAGTTTCAAACTTCAGTAAACTAGAATCATATCAAACACAGCTGAGTTCCAATGCCTCAGTCTACTTAAGCACAAGTTCTTACAGGGGTACACAACAAATAACTATTTGTGTACCACTGACCCCCACAATAATTGTCAACATTTACTCTGCTCTCACTACTCCAGTTTGAGCACACTGTTCTCCTAAGTTCCAAGATAGAAACTTCCTAATATTCTGCATATTGGCATATAAGCACAGCCATTCAAAGAGTAGCACAAACTTCAGTTACCTCCTGACAACACAGGGAAGAGCATTTTATACTTACATCTTGGCTAAGTCCTGAAAAAGTCTTCTGAAGCTCCTTGGCAAATTCCAAGTTGTGTACTACTTCATCATATTTCTCTACTGCCTCCTACAAAGGAATAGATAAAAAAATTATTTTTCATGCTGAAGACTACAGGTTGCATCTCAATCCCCCTGTATTTTGCTTCTCATTGAGAACTGGTTATTTAACATATACTTCTCTGAAATGGTAACTTTTTTAAAGATGCTATGCCTGTAACTGGTATTTTAAATTTAGTCATGATTATTATTCACACCTGACTATCTGAGATGCAGTACAAAGCCAGCTCACACCACCACACAGATATCCTACAAGTTTGTATTAGACTTGCCAGGCAACATCTTGTGCAATACTTGGTACACAAATTGAAACACACTGAAACAAGAAAACCTGGATACCAGTTATTTCCTTTTTTCCTTTTGTTCCCAGAGGTCTCAATGAGATGTAAACAGCTACCTACAATCAGACACTGACACAGGAGACAGACAAGTTCAGCACAGATCTTTTACCCTGATGCTTAGCTGGATGCCTTTACAGATAATTTGTACAAACTTCAGAAAAAATGACACAGAAGACAAGTCATACTTTCAGAAAAAAGCCTTTCAAATTTAGTTTCCACAAATAAAGAAGCATTCTTGTCTTCACTAATGGCTTTAACCAATAGTTTACTAGCCAGTCTTCAAAAAGACTACTTAATTGCATTTTGATATACACTATTTTTTATGAGTTCTTCCTCAGTAAGGAGCCAGTTCATTCTTTTTAAGTCTCTGACAGCTCTGAAGATAGCACCAATGCTTAGTTTGGACATGCTGCCCCTATCTTCAACTTAACTTATTACTGGGGAGTAACAAGTTAAGTTTAATTTCAGTTGTTCACATGTGCTTTACACTCAGTTAGCTTTATGCTCATGACAGTATCAGAAGGTTTTCTAGAATGGGCCCATTGGTCTAATATAAAGTTCTTTCAAAGTAGCATTAGAAGTGTTTCATCAGTGCAGTGACAAAACCTTAATCTGCCATCCCAGTAAGATCTGGGACACATGCAAATTCCCTATGTGCTCCTCAGCAACTGTAAAACAAGTTACACATTCATTTGTTCAATCAGTTTGACTGTTTGGTTACAGATATTCACTTATTTGTGATATACTAGATATCACCAGGCTGAAATGCTGCTCATCACAATGAAGGGCATGAATTACTGTAAAGCACTTCTTTGGTAGTTTAAGTTGTCCTCACACAATTTACCAAGCAACTTTTAAGAAATAATTAGCAAGTTCACTTAGCACTTAGGAGAATGATTTCTCAGACCCCAGCACCCACACATTTGACATCTGAGGAAGACTCACACTTTTAACAGCAACAACTCACTAGATGGATTGCACTAATTGTGCTTCTAACTGTGCAAATCCCAGAGTTAAACTCTTGGAAAACATCAGGAACAGTTACCACTGCTCTGCTGACAAGCTCTACCTCAGCCTGAAGGAAAGCAATAGTTTGCTTTTGTCACACCTGTTATCAACATTCATTAACAGCATGTTGGAGTAACAGCACTGAGGAAAGTCTGCTCAGCTTGCATAACAGCACAACACTGCCAGCAGGAGCAGTTAACTTGCTGGGAGCTCCTTGTGTCTCAAACAAGTGTTTCATATAGTAAGGCACACACAGGAGCGCTGGCAGGCATGAACCATAAGTAATCACAGTTTAATCCAAACTGCTTGCAAAACAAGATCACCACCAGATGTGTGCTTCTTCCTCTGTGTGACAAAAAAATTTAGATGACATCAGGTGACATTAGAGCTCCACGGTATTACAGGCAGTTAGGTTTCTTTAGCTAAGTGTCCAAACTATTCAGCTCTGCTCTACCTTCACCAGGCCCCAGGATTTGTGTACACACTAGGAATTTGCAGCTGAAAGGTAAAAATGCAGTATTTCTGTATCTTAACCACTGTGCTGGTCTTGGCCATGTGGTGCTGAGTTGCTGGCTGGGGTTATACCAACACAATCACTGAAAGGGGGTCTTGACTAGACTATTAAATAAATACTAAGTCAATACATGGCTCTGCAATAGTCACCTGAACAGTTGGACTATTACTGGTCAGGTCACTAGAAAGACTGAATCCAATTCCTCACTTTAGAAGACTGAGAAATCACAGAAGCTGGGATAAAAATTCTAATATTTCACGAGTTAAGCTCAACCAGGCACACTGAAAGCCAGTAACCAAGTTAATTGCCTACACATTTTCCAGAGTTAGTGGTGCTGGATGCATTTGCAATAAAAACATCTACAGAATCCTACATCTCTGATTTCCCACATCTTAATTTCACTCTCACATAACAACTCTTCACAGTCCAGGGTGTATACCAAAGAAATAGTTGGATTTAGACATGCCTTAAAACACATTAAAAACTAATCAAACTTACACAGGACATTCAATAGTCTCACTGCTAGTGACAGAGGAGATTGTATTTAATGCCCGTGATCTAAACATAAAAGGCTCTTGCCCACCTGATCACAGATTGAGTTTAAAGGAACTAAAAGGTCATAACCCTATTTCAAATTTAATTTGTTTACTTCTGCACTTGAGATGGCAAGAGACTACATCAGATTTTGTAGCTGTGCTAAATGATCATTCACTCCAATAGGTCTACTCTACTTTTAAGTAGCAAGTTATCATTTCTCCTCTTATCCCACTTCTGTCCAGTTCTCATTTACAAATGATTCAGAGTAAGGAAATAGTATTTATGTTCTCATACTGCTGTGCTGTGATAAAGCTAACAGTCAATGAAGTATCTTCCCAACTGGTTCTTTAGCAGGATCTACCCCTGAAGTGTCAGTGCCCTTTATCACACAATTCTTCAGCGTGTGTGTGAAATACATTTTCAAAGTGTGACTCCTAGATGACTGGAGCAATAAACCCTTGGGATGATATGACACTGCTACTCAGACATAGGTAAGAAGTAATAGCTTTCATATGATGGAAATCTGGTTTCAGTTCTAGAAACCATTCTAGTTCAAGACAGACAAAAGACAGAACCACTGTTTGAACATCAGGCAAGTTTAAGCTAGCTGCACAAAGTGGACCACACTTGTGGAGCAGTGATCTTTATCCTGGCATTCCAAGCTCTAGTAACCATGGGTACAAAATAGACATTGTGCTAACAGCATTTGAGAGTGCTGGTGACTCCCAGCCACCTCATAACACCACTAGAAGGACAGGAGAGTAGTCTCAACTAAATCAGTAACTCAGAGATAGATTCTTGTCTTAGGGAAACCTTTAGATACCATGCAAGCTAAGCCAGTGTCCTCCTTGGTACCAACAGGAACCATTTGTCAGTTTAACACCTACTTGTAACCAACAGCACAGTGCAGCCAGCAGGCACTTTCAAGTATTATCTGTTAATGAAGAAGTCATGAGGAGCTACCCCAGAAGCTTTGAGGTTTCTGCTCCAACACTGCAATGCCTTGTAGATAAGCTACACACAGACACCTCAAAGGTGCTGAAGCTGGAAGTCTACAAAGCAAAAATAAACAAGGACTTTCTATTACTTCAGGTACACAACATGAAGGTTAAAGTAGGAGACAGAGCTTGTGGGCTCACCATTCAGCTTAATTACCAATAATTTGCTCATTTTGTTAAAAAAAAATAAATAATGCAAGCCTGCAGGCATGACATCTGTAAAACTACACCACCACCTCCTTCAGCAACCTGTCCCTTCTGACACATTTGAAGATTTTCAGCCACCCATGCCTCCATAAAGCAAGCTTACCAACTGGTCTTGGTTGAGGGCTTCTCCCTTCTTCAGGCGATCTTTGTAGTCTTCTAGTTTGAGCTGTAGGAAAATCCAAACTGAATTTTTATATTGATTTCTCTCTAATGCGAGTAGGGAATATGAGTGAAGTTACATATTCTGTCTGTATTTTAAGTTATCTGCATACTGCAACAGAATAGGAATTTTACTACTACTTTAAGGGGCTCTAAACACATCCACTACTCATTTTAAATTAGGCTTTTTTAGCTTTTCCATGTCAATGTTGGAATTCAGTTATCTTATCCTTGAATAATCCTACTTAATTTTCTAGAGCATGTCTTTCAAAAATCTGGCTTCAGCTATGATATCAAGCTTTTTATAGCTCTATTTCCTAAGAAAGCAGACTAATATCTTCAGGAAATAAGGTTTATTTCTAATATACTGCAACAGTCTTTAAAAGCTGATGTAAACTATAGAGAACTAAAATATTAGGTCTTAGAAGCTTCTTTGTACACATAGGGAAAAGAAAGGGAAGTTAATTGCCATGAAATTGAGTACTACTTCATTTGTACATCTACTCACACAGGGTTTACTGACACAGTACCTATAGAAGCCTAGGAGCAGTTTCTACTCATTCTAGTAAGTCACACTTTCTATTGCTGGTGAGGCCATGTGAAAGAATTGAAGATACTTGAGAAATTCACAGCAATAAGCTACCTTGGACAGAATTAAAGTAAAATACAGAGTTGGTTAATCATACAAGGAAAACCTGCTTATCTGACATGATTCAAAATTCCAGCACAATGCATGACATGAGACAGCAATAATCCTGCATCTCCTGCAGGTGGATCGAGTCCCCTAGCCACATGGCTAGAAGTCTGATCTATACTCCCTCTTCCCACCCTAAGACATAACAAAGCTTTTCAGAGATTTAGAGAAGCAAAACATACTCAGACATTTGCTTCACTTGTAATCCTGACCCAGGACCAAAAGCAACAGCATCATTATTTCTTTTATCTTGCAGAAAATAGCATTTTCCCCCATTAAAAATCATACACACAGCCTTCAGTCACCTGCCAAGCAACTGAAAAGTCTTAGAATGCAAAAGCCTGATGAGATATACCCACAATACTTCAGATTATTATTATTTCAGTTCTTATTAACCCTATCCTGTGCCCCCCACCCCAGAAAAGCTCAGTTCAAAGCAAGAGAGCAGGCTTTGGATGCTTTTTGTTTAAAAGCTTTTTAGTGAATAAGATTTGTCTATTTTTAAAATATAGAAGTCAAAGATTTACACAACATGAAGTGCAATACATAATTAATACAATTTGACATTTCCATAAGTCAGAGGAAACACTGTTCCAAATTTCCAGTTTTACATACATCTCCACATCCTAACATTAGAGGCACATAATCAATAGAAAAAAATATGAAGACTCCTGCCAGACTATAAACCATCTCTAAATCAGTTCCAAGTCAGTTCTGAACTGACTCAGTCTATTACAGAAGCATCCACAGTTTTGATCAACATTCAGTTACTTTTGCTAACTATCAGACACGCACTGCAAAGCCAGCAGCTGAGAACAGGTCTCTAGTTAGCTGCATTCCCAATTCCCTGAAACAATAATGTTATGCTCACACAATGCAAGTATCCCATTTTGGAACAGTAAGGGTGAAGAACAGTATTCTTTATTATACTATAAATAAAAGCACTATTAAAATCCACATTTAGGTCCTTTCACAGATTATTTTTAAAGAAAATTCCATAATTACTCTCTCTACACATGCACACAACCTTGTTGCAGCTACCAGGCACTGAGTTTCAGAATTAGCAAGTTAAATACACACCACACCAAAGAAGTTACCTTCTTTTTCTCAATGTTCCTGATCTTGTGTTTGAGGCAGATAAGCCCATTATCAATGTAAGTCTCGTACGCCTGGGAAGGAGAGGCTGCCGAGTTCAGCGCAGACTGCAGAGGGCTGGAGGAAGCCTGGGTCTCCCCAGACAGGTTCACCTGCTGCTTGGCTGCCTTCATGCTCTTCTCCTCAGCCTCCTCTGACCAGCCTGAAGGTGATGATGGGTGACGGAAAGGGGCTTGGGAAAGCTGCACCATTGAAATGGATGGAGCTGCAAAGAAACTCCTTTTATTTATCTCTTTCTCTCTCACCCCCCCCTTTTTTTAAAAAATTATATCTTTTCTCATCACACACTCAGAAAATGTAGGCACAAAACTGAGCCTCAGTAAGAATACATTGCCATCTTTCACTCTTCTTCCCCCTTTCAAAGTATCTGGAGCAGGAATGTCAAAGCAAGGCAAACTTTCTATTGTTCAAGTCTCCCCACCCATCCAGACACCAGAAATCCTTTACATCGGCAGAATCAGACAGCACAGGGGATGATTCCAGAAACCCAGTATAGTGTCCATATAAAACTAGGCGGGTTTCCTGCACACATCATCCACAAGGGGGAAAAAAACCCAACAAAAAAACCCAAAACAACAAACTGCAAGCAAGCAATTGCAAATCACACCGCCAGCCTCCCATCCAGGCTGCAGCTTGAAGGCAGGTTTAGAAGTGGTGTGCCTGGAGGTATAACCCCTCTTTTCATCCCCATTAAATCAGTTTTACCCCTTCTGTGACCTTTGCAGCAATCCAACTGAGAATTTCCACCAAAAATTTCAACTGAAAAAGTGAAGACCAAAAGATAAAAAAAAAAAGCTTAAAAAAAGCAAGCAGCCCACTTAATTACAACAGCATCTTTCTTCAGGAGGAACTGGGCTTTGCCTACACCCACCCAAAAGATGTGCTGGTGCCCTGGCAAGCCAGCAGCTGTGATGGGAGGGGCTGGGCTTTAACCTTGACCAGAACATTTCTGCAAGAGATGGATGCTCCACCACCCTCATCTCCAACCCCTCACACCTGCTCTTGCCCAGCAATGACACCACATTTCTGCCTCTCTGCCCGCCGGGCAGACCCGCAGCACACCGGCGATGGGCCGGGGAGGAGAAAACCCGCATTTCCCCCGCTCAGCCCCCGCCGCAGCCCCACCAGCGGGCAGGGGCCTGACTCCGCACCCCGCCCAGCCAGCCCCGAGCCCCGCTGAGGGGGCAGACCGCCCTCAGCCCCTCACCGCGCCCGTGCCGGGGACGGCGAGGAAATACGGCCCGGGGAAGGGAGGGCACGGCCGCCGCCGGCCCCCTCGCCCCGCAAGCCCCACAGCCGCTCGCTGAGAAGAGACCCGCAGCGGGCTCCTTCCTGCCGGCCTCGCCGTCCCAGGGAATCACCTCCGCCCGCCGCTGGGGCCGCAGCCGGCTCCGCACCGCCTCGCTCCCGCCTCCCCGCTCACCTCGGTGCCCGCACACACTCAGGCCCGCCCCACCGCCCGCCCCCCGCCTGATATAGCGGCAGCGGCGGGGCGGGGCGGGGCGGGTCCCGCCGCGGAGGTCACCGTCCGCCTCTCAATGGCTGGCACCGCCTCACCTGCTCGCCCGCCTTCCCGCTCGGCCCGGGGAAGCCGGCGGCGGGGGCGAGGGGTGAAGGTCAGGGCGCCCCAGGGGTCCCTGAGCTCGGGGGCTGAGGGGCCCAGCGCTCAGGACAGACCCTTTGCTCCTCCGGGGCCTCGTCTGGACAAGGGACCCGAGTGAGGCCGTGGGGGAGGTGGGGAGCACGGCGGGCTGGGGAGCAGGGCTGGCTGCCAGCCTTACAGGGCAATGGCACACGGCGTGACACCATCCTGGGCCTTGCTCCGACGATAACGGAGGCTCACACAGGTCCCCGGTGGATCTATGATCCGCTGTCACGGAATCATTAAGGTTGGAAAAGACCTCTAAGATCAACAAGTCCAACCATCAACCGAACACCACCACGCCCACTAACCCATGTCCCTCAGCACTGTGTCTACACGACTCTGAAATCCCTCCAGGGATGGGGACTCCACCACTGCCCTGGGCAACCCCTTCCAATGCCTCAGAACCCTTTCAGCAAAGAAATTCTTCCTCACATCCCATCTCAACTGCCCTGGCCACAACTGGAGCCCATTTCCTCTTGTCCTGTCCCTTGGTCCTTGGTTGAACAGACCCACCCCCACCTCTCTCCACCCTCCTCCAAGGGACTTGGACAGAGCCAGAAGGTCTCCCCTCAGCCTCCTTTTCTCCAGGCTCAACACCCCCAGTTCCCTCAGCCGGGAACTCAGCACACTTGTGCTCCAGACCCTTCCCCAGCTCCGCTGCCCTTCTCTGGACACGCTCCAGCACCTCCAGGTCCTTCTTGGAGTGAGGGGCCCAACACTGAACCCAGCAGTCAAGCTGTGGCCTCACCAGTGCCCAGGACAGGGGGAAGAGAACTTCCCTGGTCCTACTGGCCACACTGGTGCTGATCCAGGCCAGGGTGCTGTTGGCCTTCTTGGCCACCTGGGCACTCTGCTGGCTCCTGTTCAGCTGTCTATGAACCAACACCCCCAGGTCCCTCTCTGCCCAGCAGCTCTCCAGCCACTCCTCCCCAAGCCTGGAGCGCTGCTGGGGGTTGTTGTGACCGAAGTGCAGGACCATGTAGAACAATGGCCTCTTAAAACAGCCAGGACAGGCAGGCTTCTGTCTCCAGGCAGTTCTGAGAGAAGGGTCTCGTCACCCCAGTGCAAGGGGATCCCCACCTCGACCTCTTCACAGTGTGCAGCCCAGTTGCAACCTCTCGGTACCGTGGGTTGGGTGGCCATAGACAGTTATAAATGTTGGTCTGTGCCTGTTTAAACCAGCAGAAAGGTTCCTCCGGGCCAGTGCAGAGCCCCTCAAGGAGACTTGGAGGACTGTGGGTCATATAACAAATGGTGTGTATGTCTTCTATAAATGCAACCCCATCATGTGAACACTTGATAGCTAGTAAAAGCATTAAGTCCATTGAACACAGACAATAAAATAATCACAAATAAACTTTTGTTGACTTCTAACAATGCCATCAGCCCCCCACAAGGTAGCAAAGGTTGGAAAGGTAGAGAAAACAGACCTTCCAAAGACCAGAGGACTAAGCTGCAATTGTTTTCTATGTTTCTCCTTTTTGTGTCCATTACCTCAAAAAGCAATAGATAATTTAACAAGTTTGGAGAGATTCTGAAAGTTGTAAAAGTTAGGAGAATTGAGACATTTTGAAAGAGACAAAAATGAGTCGGTGAGGAAGGATGGCAAAGAGAGGTTGTACGGAGCACAAAAGATGCTCATGTAGCACACAGGATGGATGACAGAACTGGAGAGGAAGGGCTCATACAAAAGAAAGATTGGATTTAAAAGTAAAACCAAGCAAATAAGAAGTGATTTAAACAATAAGGAGAATTCATCGAGTATCGTAGAATCAGCTTCAGCCATAGGGAACCACTGGTAGCATCCACAATCTTGCCACTTCTCCTGGTTTAATCACAAGCCTCAAAATACTTTATTTTCATGACAGCTCTAGCTGCTAGGATAAAGTCACTTTGTGAAGCTGGTTTTCATGACTGAGAAGAAATGCTCGTGAATAAGACACAGCTCATGTCCAGGATCAGCAACTAACACTGCAAGTCCTTCTAGAAGATTTCTCTTCTTTGTTTGGTTCTGTTCACAGCTAGCACTGATGGGCTAGATCCTTGCAAAGCAATCGTAAAATGAATGATTAATTAATGCATGTATTAATAAGTCATATAAATCATAATTACAGCTGGCAATCTACAGAGCTTTTTTGCAATTATGAAATTGTGTAAAAGATGAAAAAAATGGGAGGGAAGATTCATACAAGCTGAATCCATATTTAAAATCAAAGGATATTTGAACTTTGTTTTAAAACAAATACAGAATAACTATTTGAGACGGATGCAATATACATATATAGTATGTTTGTATAGTCTCTATAGGGTACTTTAAAAAGCATTATTAATTGTCAGTGGCAAGCACACCAAAGTTAGGAAATGCCAGGATTAAGAGCAGCCTAAATTAATTAGTTTAATGCCATTTTGCAGATACATAGTGAGCTCATCTTTAAGTAGATGGTCATAGCTTGTCACAGGCTAGCCACACATGGATCACAGCCATGGAATCCTGGACTCCCCATATTCCTAACCCAGGAATGTGCACTTTACTCCAGGATCTGAAGGAGATCACACTTTAATGGTGGTTTATCTCTCTCTCATTTTTCTTGCATTCCTGTTTCCAAGGAACTGGAAAAATTCCTGAACTCCAGGCTTGGTCTTTCTGCCCAGGTCTCCATGCCATGTGAGTCACAAGCTCCTCTGAGAAGCAGTTATCTCCTTTGCACACAATGACAACCCTTTGCACAACCACTTACCATTTTCCAAACCTGACTCTTTGTCCAGCCTTCCAAAATCCTTCCTAATCCTGATGGTATCCCATGTCTACCTGCTTCCCTCTGGCTACAGTGGGACAACCCCAGCTGGGTCTGGTGAAGACTGAGACCAGGTTCCCACTTTCATTCCCTGCCATCCCTTTTGTTATTGTATTGTGAAACGCCAGAAAGTAATGGGATGTGTAGAATAAGATCGGCTGCTCGCTAACTGTAGGAAAGACATACAGGAACTGTGCTGCAAAGATTATACAGTGATGGACTAGAGAAGCCTGAATCACAGAATCCCAGAATGGTGGGGTTGGAAGGGACCTCAGGAGATCATCCAGTCCAACCCCCCTGCCAAAGCAGGTTCCCTACACCAGGTTGCACAGGAAAGTGTCCAGGTGGGTTTGAACATCTCCAGAGATGGAGACTCCACACCCTCTCTGGGCAGCCTGTCCCAGGGCTCTGGCACCCTCACAGGAAAGAAGTTTTCCCTTAAGTTTGTCTGGAACTTCTGGTGTTCCAGTTTGTGCCCATTGCCCCTTGTCCTGCTTCGGTCATGGAATATCTCTCAGAAAGGAAGGTTGAAGAATTCTGAAACCAGCAAAAGATGAATAAATTAGATTTCACAGAGAAGAATAAATTAATCAGAATTGCACCCAATTTATTGGAAGAACCTGGAAACACATTGCTGCAAGGCTGTGCTATCAGAGAATCTTAGCATATTGTGAGTTGGAAGGGACCCACAAGGATCACCGAGTCCAACTCCTGTCCCTGCACAGGACAAGCCCAACATTCACACCATGTCCCTGAGGGCACATGGTGGCCAAATGCTGCTGGAATCTTGTCAGGCTTGGTGCCATGAGCACCTCCCTGGGGAGCCTGTGCCAGTGCTCCACCACCCTCTGCCTCAAGAGCCTTTTCCTCATGGCCAACCTCACCCTCCCCTGCCACATCTTCCTGCCATGGCCTCTGCTCCTGGCGTTGGTGGCCAGAGAGAAGAGCTCAGCGCTGCCCCTCCTCTTCCCCTTGGGAGGAAGTTCCAGACCGCCATGAGATCTCCTCTCAGTCTCCTCCAGGCTGAACAAACCAAGCAACTTCAGCCTCTCCTCATACGGCTTCCCCACTAAACCCTTCACCAGTTGTGTGGCCTCCTCTGGACTTCACAGAGTTTTTCATCTACACCCTCTGGCTACCTGTCTGCTGCTCAGAAGTCAAAGCCAAGGAGTCTGGTGGAAGGGTGCTTTACTCAGCATTTAGCGTTGCATCAGCTGCTGCACACCACAATGACTTCTACCTTTTGCAAATGCTTCTTAAAGATACAGTTGTCCCTTTCCACTCCTTGTCTTCTGTGTTTTCTTCACAGGATCCTAGTTTCAGTTTCCTTGTACAGAAACTTTTTCTCCTCCTTTTTTACCTCCATGTTCAATCCTGCCTAGCAAACTGGTTCACATTCCTGCTCTTCTTGTGCAACTAGTGCCAGGCGTCCTTTCCAATTCCCAGTGAGTTTTAATGTTCTCACTCAATCCTCTCTGTGCAAGAATTCTTGATTCTATTGACTCCTTTCTATTCCACTCATTTTCCTTTTTTTCTCCCCTACTTTCTGCATTTTCATCAGATGTTTTAGTCTTCTGTAATTTTCAAGGGAAAGAGGAAAGGGAGCCATGAAAGTAAGCAGAAATAGTTACTGTGCCTGGGAGCAGCTGTTACAAGCTTAGTCAAATTTCACCTCTGTAGCTTCAGGCCAAACTGAGGAGGTTTAATTAAAGCCTGTGTTAACACCTACAAGATCTGTGAGGGAACGGGGTTCTGCTCCCTGGCGGAAGCATCTTTGGAGAGTTTACAAGTTCAGCTGAAAGAGCTCTCTGTGGAGTATGTGCCAACTGCAGACAAGAGTACTGCACAAAAGTCACTCTTCGACAGCAAAGTCGAAATTTCTGTTCCCAGGCTGTGGGTTTCTGGAATTTCAGTGCAAGCACAGAAAGGATCCTGTGAACTGCTTTTTTTTTCAGTCCCATTCTTGAAAATGAGACCCAGTGGGTCTCAACTCATTTTGAGGCCGACATGTAGAATGGAAGAGTTCACCTGGAATGGAAAAAAATATTAAAGCAAAAGCAAAATGAAAAAATATAAATTTGGAAGTGCTGGGGAGCCTTAGTGATAAGAGGAGTCAGCTGAGATGCAGAAAGATGTTGTGGTCCAAGCAGCGCAGCAAGCAGCACCGGCTTCTGTTTCTCTGTCCTCACTCAGAACCTCATCAAACCTCAGCTGCAAAAGGGAAAACACTGCAGAGCAGGAGAATTGAAATTCGTATGAGTGGAAATTTCAAAAGGAATCCATTCATTTCCAAGGATGAGAGTAAAGGGAACATTTGCCCATAAATGCTTTGCAATAGGGACTGGCACATGAAAGGGGATTTTTTTTTATTTGTCTCAGAAGCATTTCTTTCCTTGACCCTATGAAAAAAGTTTGCCTGCTCCTAAGCCTTGGAAGTTGCAGCTCACACCTGTCCTTGTTGGGTTTTCTGGCAGCGAAACTCTTCTCCAGAGAACATGCAGACTGTGAGGCTTTGAATGCCCACTGCACTCTGTGGTGAGGACCGTCCTCCTTTTCAGGGTGGGAATCATACTCCTGCATTTTCTGTTTCTGCTACTGAGCACGTGGGCAAGAAGATCCTTAAATGAGGAGATAAAAGGGAGGAAAATAAGATATGGGACTGATTAGTCTGAGTGATAGACTGTTGGGGAAACCTTGGAAATTTGAGGGTAAAATATCACTAAGCTTGTAAAATTAGGCACTTAAAAGTTAGACAATCATAGAAGTATATTTTCCTTTAAAATCAATATTAATTCAGTTCATTTTATGTCTGTCTGTTGTCATTTTAATAAATTGATAAGTTAACATATTTAGAGTGTTTTTTTTCTCTGTGAAACTTCTCCCTTGCCCTTCTTTTGTTCTGTTCCTGGCATGGATGTGGCCTTTGAACAAACCTGGATTGTGCATTAAAACAGCTGATGAGTCCAGGACTCATACCTAGTTTTTGCAGGAATTAGAAGATTTACAGTGAATGAGCAAAATAACTGCAGGAAAAGATGTTTTTATGGATAAAGTGAGTGAAACTGAACACTGCCCTTTATGCTAATTTTAGCCCTGTCTCTGCTGCAAACTTCTGGAGAACTTTACATGGACATGAGCTTCATTTTCTAGATGGTTTCGGATCTGGTTCTAGATGCAGAGCATTCACAGCTGCAAGTAGCGTAAACAGGAGAGATGCTTTGAGCATCACATAGACCTTTGCATGCAAAGTATTATAGAGAACGAGGCATTAAGTGTCTCAAATTAGTAGCATCTGTGACAATTTCTTGGTGTCTTAATTTTTATCTGCAGAAAAGGGGGATAATCCCACCTCCAACTGTTCAGAGGAATGCTGATAAAAAGCTGTCCGGTGTATTTCCCCATTTCAAACCAATTCTGTTTCCAAAATCATAGAGTCACAGACTGGTTTGGGTTGGAAGGGACCTTAAAAATCATCCAGTTCCAACCCCCCTGCCACAAGCATAGACTTTTATTATTTAATTTTGTTATTCTGTGGAAAAATATTTTATTTTCTTCAACATAAAGGAGAGTTTTGTGATGGGAAGAGTTTATTATCCATAGAAACTGTAGCACTGCACATGCTCACCATTCTGCACAGGGATTAACTAGCCGACACTGTGAGCCAGGTGTTCTGCCTTCATCTGCTCCTCTGGCAGAGCCCAGACAGTCCTGTCCTTCTTTGCTTCCCAGGAGGTAGCTGGAAGTTGCTCAGTGACCCTGTTCTTCCGTTGCAGCCCTGAAGACCCCTTCAATGCTGCAGGTCTCCAAATATTATTCTGTTAGCTTGTATTCCTCTCTTTTTGTCCTGGGCACTGGTGAGGCCGCAGCTCGAGTGTTGGGTTCAGTGTTGGGCCCCTCACTCCAAGAAGGACCTGGAGGTGCTGGAGCGTGTCCAGAGAAGGGAACGGAGCTGGGGAAGGGTCTGGAGCACAAGTGTGCTGAGTTCCCGGCTGAGGGAACTGGGGGTGTTGAGCCTGGAGAAAAGGAGGCTGAGGGGAGACCTTCTGGCTCTGTCCAAGTCCCTGCAAGGAGGGTGCAGAGAGGTGGGGGTGGGTCTGTTCAACCAGGGACCAAGGGACAGGACAAGAGGAAATGGGCTCCAGTTGTGCCCAGGGCAGTTGAGATGGGATGTGAGGAAGAATTTCTTTGCTGAAAGGGTTCTGAGGCATTGGAAGGGGTTGCCCAGGGCAGTGGTGGAGTCCCCATCCCTGGAGGGATTTCAGAGTCATGTAGACACAGTGCTGAGGTACATGGGTCAGTCCCCAGTTGTCAGTGTTGCATTTATGGTTGGACTTGATGATCTTAAAAGTCTTTTTCAATCGAGGCAATTCTGGGATTCTGTGGTTCTCTGTTAGAGCAATTTTTGCCATGGTTTTCTTCCCCATTAGTTTCCCAATTATTTTTAAAAAACCTTTCTCCAACTTCTGGAGCCCTTCTTTTTCAGATTTCTGAGTTCTGCAGGAACTTAATTTTCTTCTCACAGAATTTGATTCGCTGGCTTGTCCAACAACTCAGCTGCAGAATCCTTTATCGCTCACAGCTCCTGTCTCTGCATAGCAGAGGATCTCCTGGCATCTCACAAGCATGAATCTCTGGCTGGCTGTACCCTTATAAGCATGGGTGCATGGCTCAAAAATATTTAAGTCAACTAGGTCTTAAAAATATAACACTTGGTTGTTTTCTTTATCCAGTTGGTCATCTTAGGTATGGTTGGACAGCTTAGAAGTTTTCTTGCCTTTCATCCTGTGACCAATAACCCCAGCACCTCCAGAGAAGCTAATTGGTTTTTATTATTCCCAGGGAAATACTAATAACAGATTTATTTCCTTCTTGTTGCCCACTAAACACCTTTGATCTCAGGCTTTTCAGGTGGACCTGTAGAAAACACCTTCACTTGTGATTCCCTTTGACTCTTACTATGTCACAGCTGCATTCTAGGACTTAATTAAACTTAATTTTAAAGTCTGATTTCCATCACAGATTATTTCTACAATCTGGTACCTTTCTCTGCATCATTTCCCAATATGTTGTGAGGAAAGAAAAAAATAGGCCCCACTTTCTGACTTTTTCTCATTAGAAAGAAAGGATAAGTGGCAGATAAATTGACATTCCTGAAATCTGTCTGTGACCTGAACTCAGGACTCAGTTTCTGTGGCTTCATTTTTTTCCTTCTGCAAGTTCTGAGCAATTTCATACGCAAAATGATATACACCTGTATGTAATCAAATAAGAAGAGGGTCAGAATTTGGCAACTTCACAAAATGCTATTATGGGCTTGAGTCAGGAGAAAAAAACTCACCTGAAATGATTAAGGAAGAAAGCTTGAAGACTGTAGAGATTTTTATTACCAGTTACCTTATTTTCTTTATCTGTGTTCCTGTAAAAACTTTTCATTTACATTAAATAATATGGGGAAGATGTTTAAAATGCAAGGTATATAGAAATTAAAGAAAAAAATCATAAAGCAGAGACCCAAACCATCCCTCTAATAGCTTTAATGGTTCTAAAAACATACATGTGCATGCCTAATTTTATCTTGCCCATTTTCACACAAAATAAAACAAACCAATCACATGAATGCAAATAAACACAAGTTTAAGTATTTATAGGACAGAGCATCTCTTTCTTGGAGACCTCCAGTGATTTCTTGTAGAATTCAAAGTATGAAAACCAATTTTGATCATATTTCTTAATTTTCCTACCTTTTCATAAAATCCAGGCTGTTTACGGATTTGTATGCTAAAAAGAGTTTATTTTTCTATTGCAACCATGATTTCCTTAGACTCAACAGCAGATAAATTGCTCATAAATCTATGAATAGCTTTTTAAAAATAGCAATTGATTTTTAGCAGAAATAGCAATATTGTTGACAATTTATAACAAGGCTGAAACCACCCCAGCAGTTCCATATAATTCTTAGACATCTAGCAGGGTGTATTTATCTGGGGTCCTGGCAACTTGGGTCTTAAGGGTTTTTTTTTGCCAAGAAGCCCATGGCAATATTTCCTATGTCCTCAATGAAGCCTGGATGCTGTCTTGCCTGATTACTGATGTATCTAAAGATAAACCTGTGAACGAATATTTACAGACCCAGAGGCTTTTGGGTTTTATTTTCTGAGTGGCTGAAAAATTGGCCCACTGATTTCATTGAGACCATATAGTCCACACATTTCATTTTTATTAAAAATTCATATTGAAAAAGCACAGCTTTTCTGGGGGGGATTTTGTGCATTTGCTGTTTTTCCTGCTCACAAGGATTGTGATCTTAAGGGGACTGTTCATCTTCTTAAAGAGGAGCAGTAAGTGCTTCCTTGAGATAAAAATCTTGACAGCTTTCCAGCGTAGTATTTGTATGCTAATGGAAAAGTGACATGAAAGAACCTTAAAGTGTTTGTGAATAATTGTTTACTCCCTGTATAATTCATATTATTCAGATACATCTGTATTATTATGTTTTAAAAGTTATGAATACTGCTCAGGTCAGAGATTCTGTTAAAAAAACCCCAAAACAACAGGAATGCAAAGAACTGGTGTTTCTGCGGGACTTGGGGCGTGCAGAAATGTAGTTACAAAAAGCAATGGGTAATACTGTCAAAAGCACACTGCTGTTAGACCTCCCAGAGCCCATGGAGCATGAGGAATGTTTTCTGGGACAAAAAACCAGAATCCCAGAATGGTGGGGTTGGAAGGGACCTCAGGAGATCATCCAGTCCAACCCCCCTGCCAAAGCAGGTTCCCTACACCAGGTTGCACAGGAAAGTGTCCAGGTGGGTTTGAACATCTCCAGAGATGGAGACTCCACACCCTCTCTGGGCAGCCTGTCCCAGGGCTCCGGCACCCTCACAGGAAAGAAGTTTTTCCTTCAGTTTCTCTGGAACTTCTGGTGTTCCAGTTTGTGCCCATTGCCCCTTGTCCTGGCACTGGGCACAAACTGGAAAGAAGAAAAGAGCCCGGCCCCATCCATTTGGCCCCCACACTTCAGGTATTTACAGACATTGATCAGATCCCCTCTCAGCTCTGAAGCTTGCCAGAATAGAGGTGAATAAGTGCTCTAGATTATTTACAGTTTTCCTGTTTTTCAACCAAGAGCACATCCAAAACCAAAAACTGGTGAAATCATCGGAGGCTCCAGGCTCAACCAAGGTAATGGGAGCAGTATTTTCAGCTCTTCAGAACAGCAGACCAGCAGTACACTCCTGCACCACTGCCACTGCTGATAAGGAAAAAAAAAGAGCCATGGGTGAGCCTAGGAGAGAGACAGAGATTTAGTGACCATCCTACAGCTTGAAAACCTATAAAACATGAACAAAGCACAATCTTGCAATCTTCTCTTATGGTAATGTTGACAGGCAACGTGAACAGAGGTGGTTATATTCATATTTCCATGATAAATAAATATGCATTCATTTCACGGACTAAAATGACCTAAATTGACTCAAGTGTCAACAGCATGGTGCCCAGGATTGTTAACACAGATTGAAAATAATTTTCCCCTTTCAATGCTGCCCTGCCTTATACTCCTGCTTATGGCCACATTGTCCTTGCCACCAGCACGTCAACAAGAGCACAAAATCCTGGGCCACACTGGATACCTGGGTCACAGCCACACTTCCCAGGCCTTAGAGTCCTTTGAAAGTGCTTGAATTACAGTGGTACATGTGGGGACGTGAGCTGATGGACACTGGCCTGTTTGGCACCTGAGTTTCCATCCTGAATTAGCCAGTTGCACACAACAGGGCAGGGGCTGGGCGCACCCTGGCACAGGCTGTGTGACTGGTGAGTGGGTCACATCCAGGAGCTGGTCCAGCCTAACACCCGTTCCGTCCCCCGGGGTGGGTAGGACTCCTAGTAGCCCTACACTGAGCAGCCAACTCAATAGCTAAAAGCCTCCACTTCCAGAAAAGCTGAGCAATCTACACCTTGGAGGTGTAGGTCCAGGGTGGAGGCCAGTGACGAGTGGTGTCCCCCACATATCAGTCTTGGGACCGATGCTCTTCAACACCTTTATCAATGACCTGGACAGTGGGATCAAGTGCACCCCGGGCAAGTTTGCTGATGACACCAAGCTGAGTGGTGCAGTTGATGCAATAGATGGAAGGAATGCCATCCAGAGGGATCTGGACAGGCTTGAGAGGTGGGCCCACGAGAACCTGATGAGGTTCAACAAGGCCAAGTGCAAGGTTGTGCCCTTGGGTCAGGGCAATCCCAGGTATGTGCACAGGCTGGGAGAAGAACTCATGGAGAGCAGCCCTGCTGAGAAGGACTTGGGGGTCCTGTTGGATGAGAAGCTTGACCTGAGCCAGCAGTGTGTGACTGGAGCTTTGAGGCCAACTGTGTCCTGGGCTGCATCAACAGAGGGGTGGGCAGCAGGGCCAGGGAGGGGACTGTCCCCCTCTGCTCTGCCCTTGGGAGGCCCCATCTGGAGTTCTGTGTCCAGGCTGTTGGAGCGGGTCCAGAGGAGAGCCAGGAAGATGATCAGAGGGCTGGAGCATCTCTCTGCTGAAGAAGGGTTGAGGGAGCTGGGCTTGTTTAGCTTGGAGAAGAGAAGGCTCCAGGGAGACCTCACTGCAGCCTTCCAGTGAAGGTTCTTCCAAGGGACCTTAGAAACAGGAGGGAGGAAGACTTTGTACATGGGCAGAGAGTGACAGGACAAGGGGAGATGGTTTGAAACTGAGAGAGGGGAGATTTGGGTGAGATCTGAGGAGGGAATTTTTCACCCAGAGGATGGTGAGACACTGGCCCAGGTTGCCCAGAGAAGCTGTGGCTGCTCCTCCCTGGAAGTGTTCTCGGCCAGGTTGGATGAGGCTTTGAGCAACCTGGTCTGGTGGAAGGTGTCCCTGCTGCTGGCAGGGGGGTTGGAACTGGATGAGCTTTAAGGTCCCTTCCAACCCAAACCAGTCTGATTCTATGATTCCTCTGATGTCCACTGTAACCAGAAATTCTCAGCCACTCTGAAAATAAAACCAAAAGCCCCTGAGTCTGTAAATATTTGTTCATAAGTTTATCTTTAAGTACATAAAAAATCCTGCAAGACAGCATCCAGGCTTCACTGACGATATTGGAAATATTGCCATGGGCTTCTTGGAGGTCAGTATTCTACCCCTTACTCCCATGGGGCTTCTGGTATAGAAGAGCAGGCCCAAATTTAACTTATATGCTCACAAAAAAAAAAAAAATCCGCTGAATATTTGGATATATTTTAGGAGAAAGGTTTTAAATTCAAACCCCCTGCATTCCCCCTTACCTTGCTGTGCTGCCTACCTGTGGTGCTGCTCGCAGTTTTCTACTGCTGAAGGTTTCCTAGTTTCAGCTTTGCATTTTAATATGCTCCTGCCAAAAGTTTCCTTTGCTGTGTAGTTCAAGGGTATTATACCATGAGAGAAGGGTCTCTAAAACAGTGGCTGACTGCAGTTAGGTGGATATTTCTGCTCTCTGCAGAGCAACAGAATAGAGAAACGCACAGTAAAAACTCAGAGGATCTTAAAACTCCATTAGAAACGGCATTACTCACCTTGATTTTATAAAGAAGATACACAGCTAGGATGGCCATATGAAATACCAATATAATTTATAACTGTTCTTTCTTTAAAATTTATTTTTCTTACTTCAGTGGCTCACAGGTGGAGTCTCGGTCTCTCTCACTTAATAGCTGTGTTGGTTTTTTGTTTTGTTTTTAAATGACACAGGGGATTCACAGACCCGGCACGTCCCCAGGTATAAAAGGGCTTCCCACAGGGCAATACGGAACTGCTGAGCTCCTCTTCTGCTCTCTGCTTTACATGGTGGAATGTAGCAGAGAAAACACAACATGCCAAGCCCTGACAGTTACAAATGACCCTCAGAGTGGAACCACATGAGTTGCCTAAATTTCCAACCCAGCTTAAAGAAAATATTTTTATGAAGCTTCCCCCTGCCAGCCTTGCAGCAAATGACTTTTCTCCCAGCTAATCAAGATATGATTATTAACTCTGAAAGTCTATCTACAGATTTCATCTTCAAGTAGAAAAATTACAGCAGTTTAATGGACTACAAAACATTTCTAACCTTTTTTTTTTCCAAGTCTAACTGATGTTGCAATTAGGAACACCATTCAGGGCTGCAGGGGCAGTTGAACAGAACTTTACATGAGAAGTTCCCTTCAAAAATCAGTGTCAAGGATAAAAAAAATAGGTAAAGTAGCAGACTGAATTTTAGCAAATTGGCCAGATGCCTTCTTAGCCTCCCAAACAGCCTGTGCCTCCACATAGACAGGGGAAGAAGTTGCCATTCTGTTCCACTGCAATCATCATCAGAGGAACGTGTGAATGTCACTCTGTGTGTGGACATTCGGTGGATTGAGAAGAAACAGGACTATTTCTGAGTATCACAGAATCACAGTGGTTGGAAAAGACCTTTGAGATCACTGAGTCCAACAATCAACCCAATACCACCAATTCCACCTCTGACCCATGTCCCTGAGCACCTCGTCTGCCCATCTGTTAAATCCCACCAGGGAAGGTGACTCCACCACTGCCCTGGGCAGCCTGTTCCAGTGCTTAGTAGATGCCTTTTACGTGATTAATATGTTGCCAGCCCAGGAAAGCAGAGACTTAAGTACACAAGAAATTAAATTTACTCCAATTTAATTTAAACACCTTTTTTTGGTGAATTTTTAATTTCTTTATACTTTTTTAAAGTATACCAGTTAGCTAATAAGCAGTTTGTGAGGCTCATGTTAATCGTTGTGCCAGCAAATCCTCTAAGTGCAGCATTCAGACAGAGCTCAGTTAATTTTATCCAGCACCTTTTAAGGGAATCTCATGGTTATCAGGAAATTTCCCACCCTGGGGCAGAACGCTCGTGGTTACAGGTAACACCTTGATGAGGGAGGGAAGTTAAACTATTTTTTTTAATAATCTGTTGATTAGTTTAATCAAGTTCCCTTTCTATTCATCCTCCAAATATTCCATTGTGTCCAACATTTTTACACTGATGCTTCTTTCTAATAGCCTTGGGCTACCAAATGTTTCCCTTCTCCATCAGACAGCTACGCAATCTGAAGTGTGTAGCATGCAGATGAAGTGTTGAGAAGGAAAAGGTGTCTTGAACTCATTATTTGGAGAGATATCTAACAATGAACTATTTGTGATGCTGATGGAATAACATATGAAATAAATGAAGTGGAACTGACTTTGCCATTTTGCATGTGATAATGGAGAGTTTAAAAGCAATGTCTTTAAAAAATTATGTTGATTGAAATTATTAGACATTTATTTTCTACCTCATCTGTTAATGAGAGAATTGTGACAGAGATTTCTAAATAGATAATAGAGAACAGGGAACTAACACATAGGCTTCAAAACTGTGAGTTGAAAATGTCTTACTTTGTTGCCCAGTCATGAGCCCAGTTACTTGCACATTTAATTTCCTTTGAATACTTTTAGCTCAGTGAATGATTATAACTATTAGATGAATGTACTGAAGACTGAATAATTTTTATTGCTATCTAGATAACAAGGCAGGTAGTAGTGACCTGCTGGAGAGGAGCTCTGTGGGAAAGGACCTGGGTGTGCTGGTGGACAGCAGGGTGGCCATGAGCCAGCAGTGTGCCCTGTGGCCAGGAAGGCCAACAGTATCCTGGGGTGCATTCAACAGAGCATGGCCAGCAGGTCGAGGGAGGTTCTCCTCCCCCTCTACTCTGCCCTGCTGAGGCCACATCTGGAGTGCTGTGTCCAGTTCTGGGCTCCTCAGTTCAAGAGGGACAGGGAACTTCTGGAGAGAGTCCAGCAGAGGCCACAAAGATGATGAGGGGCCTGGAGCATCTCCCATGTGAGGAGAGGCTGAGAGAGCTGGGACTGTTCAGCCTGGAGAAGAGCAGCCTGAGAGGGGATCTGATCAATGTCTGTAAATACCTGAAGTGTGGGGGCCAAATGGATGGGGCCGGGCTCTTTCCAGTGGTGCCCAGTGACAGGACAAGGGGCAATGGGCACAAACTGGGACACCAGAAGTTCCAGACAAACTGAAGGAAAAACTTCTTTCCTGTGAGGGTGCCAGAGCCCTGGGCCAGGCTGCCCAGAGAGGGTGTGGAGTCTCCATCTCTGGAGATGTTCAAACCCACCTGGACACTTTCCTGTGCAACCTGGTGTAGGGACCCTGCTCTGGCAGGGGGGTTGGACTGGATGATCTGCTGAGGTCCCTTCCAACCCCACCAGTCTGTGATTCTGTGATATGTTACCCTAGCCCTTGAATAATGCACACTCTCTGACATAGAAGCAACCAAGGGCAAAGGAACTAATGAGGAAGGAGAAGAAAAATCAGAAATTAGATTCTTGATCTTTCTTAACTTCTGAAATAGCAACTCATCTTCAAAGACTATAAAATGAGAGAAAAATGTGAAACAGAAAGAAGCCATTTTCACTTTGTTCCAGTTTAGACAAGAGCAGAGGCGGCAGCATAATTTTTGAACTCTTCTCACTAGATTTGCCCAATAACTCAGCAGTAACTGTCCAAACTACTCCAAACAAGGAGGGAGGCAATAATTTACACAGTTTAAAACCCTATCTCCATTTCCATCACAGAATATAGAGCTGGGAGGGGATCTGTCTTGGGTCATAGAGTGGGTTCCCCTGCAGCC
Source organism: Caprimulgus europaeus (assembly GCA_907165065.1). The sequence continues at coordinate 3,188,135 of OU015528.1, read as the reverse complement.
ATGGGCAGACAGAAAGCATAACCCCTCATATAAACACTGCCCTGTTATTTTGGCCAACTCATAGGTACATGATCTGCAAGTTTGAAAACCAAGAGAAATCTCCCTCATGGTTCACAGCCTGCAGACATTGCTGCTCTTAACCTCATGCAAGTG